>OY755235.1:12765831-14048331 GCA_963576725.1 Azorinus chamasolen
GTTATAGATTAACACTGAACACTATTACTACTAAAACCTTTGATATTTAATGTGAAATAGTAATTATGCATGGAATCATTTAACACTGTCATGCATTGTCATCTGCAAATTTGGGGCTCGTCCCAGTTCCGCAGCGTAATCCTCTTTAAAGTCCTTCAAATATATAATTAAATCAAAGTTTCAAATAGTTTAGATCCTGGAGTGATGTTCACAAATTCGCGAGCGAATGCAAAGAGTTAGGTAATATGATACAGATTACTCATGAATGATTCAAGTCAAATATGAAACATTTGATGGCGAAGATAACAATGGTTGTGTTTCAATATTAGAGGCCTATATAAACGAATGTCTATTAAGACATGCTTGTAGGGTCAAAATACTTATATAGAACAAACATTTGCACTGGTACATTTCATATTTGAACCAGGCATATTAACATTCTGAATTGTGTATCATGGTAAAATGATGGCTTATTGTACATCAACATTACAAGCATCAACAATCACCATGAGAGGTTTCAGATTATATATCGGAGTAGTATTTACATAAATGAAAGCTATTATCGAGACACGATAACCATGATAGGCTAAACCCATTACATTATTATTGTATTTACGATGATAGGGCTGGATCACATGAACAGTAGAACCTGTCTATTTTATGGCATGATTGTAGGGTCAAAATACGTGTATAGAACAAACGTTTGCACTGGTACATTTCATATTTGAACCAGACATATTAACATTCTGAATTGTGTATCATGGTAAAATGATGGCTTATTCCAAGCATCAACAATCACCATGCGAGGTTTCAGATCATATATCGGAGTAGTATTTACATAAATGAAAGCTATTATCGATACACTATAACCATGATAGACTAAACACATTGTATTATTATTGTGTTTACGATGATAGGGCTAGATCACATGAACAGTAGAATCTGTCCCAAGTGGCCATTCATTTATTGAATATGGTAGTCTTAAAAAGCATGTGATTGCTTATTGCGGAGCAAAAGTAATGCAGGAGCTTTCTGCATTACTTTTAACCTGCATTAAGCTACCGCCTGGCTTACACACCCATAATTAGACATATGGACATCTTTGTGATGACCGCTAAAGACATGTTCTACTGTACTAACAACTTAGTAATCGGTCCCTCCCATTGGCACTCAAAAAATACAATTTACAACCAATATGACTTACAACGGCTGAACAGTAATAAGGAAAGGGAGCAGAAGACCAGGGAAAAAAAGGAAAGAAAATCGGAGTAGAAAAAGGACGAAAGAAGATAGTATAGAAGAATGAAAATGATAAATTGATAAATAATGTTCATAATTGATTTTCAAATTTGTATGAAGCACGCTATTCTCTACTCAAAATGTCAATGCCCTATTTTTTAAACATGCTGGACAAAATCGATGTAAAGGGATAGCGATATTCCATGCAAGGATGCACATGCATAGTGGTTTTCCATATTTCTAGGATATTGCATTGCACTTGATTATCTAAAGAGAAGAACGACATTATAAGCGCTTTAACAATTCAGAGATGAATTAGAGATTAAACACGACATATTATTACACATCACAGAATGTTTAAATAAATTCCACCGATTTAATAAATTTAATTTAGCGAAAATTCATTGACCTTTGAATGATTTGCATAATACAAATGATATGTACTAAACGCTTTCTTATATTTTTGGTTTATTTATTACTTTTTATATGTGTATGATGTATGATCATATTTGAAGGACGTGAGGTTGCAAGAAAGATACAGGCCATACTTTATGACATGATTGCCTATTACAGTAAAACCTTTCTGTAACGGCCACTAAATTGTGTTAATTAGTTGTTATTCAGCGCAGATGGCTGCTTAAAGCAAGGTGAAAGTAAAACAGAACGTTCCTGTAGGAGCGTTCTGTTTTACTTTCACCTTGCTTTAAGCAGTCACCTGCCTTTAACATAAATTACTTGATGTAATTTAGTGGCCGTTATAGAGAGGTTTTACAGTATGGCCTATTGCGCCATATTGTTCCACTATATTTTATTTCACAAGGTAAACTATTTGGGTCAAAAGTTCAGTACTGTAAAAGAGACAATATATCACAATAAAGACAAACTCCCTGACTGTATCAACCAAATCAAGTTACGCACAAAAGGCTTCTAAAAATGAAGAAAATTTGATTGCCCGCCTGCAGTACAACATGGACATGGGAATTTAAGTTACATTGTTCTCATAGCAAATTTAACCTACAACCATAAGAATTGTCTTGCTTCAGTAAAATCGTGCATCGATTGACAGAAAGGTGAACATATGTAGCCCCAGTGGAAATACCAGTAATGGTCGAAAGAGACTTGTAGAATTTCTCATCACATTAAGCAACTTTAAGCATGTCTCAGTTCTATACACAACAATCTTTGAATATTTACGCTATGTAAACGATGTTGTCCGTTTGTCTTCTTCATTTGGCTTGTTCAAACAATTCTAATTTTCTCTTGCACGAGTGTCTGGGTACAAAATAGTAAATTTACACTTTGAATGCGGGAAACGGCTGTTTTTGCAAACAGTGAAAACTAAGACCATGACATGTACTGCTTGTCACTCGAACGCTTCTAACAAATGTAAGACTTTCATACTGAGTGGAATCTATAGTTAAACACGGATGCAGAGCTACAGCTAAAGCGCGTACTCAAATAGTAAAATCGTCATTTCTCCACCAAACCCTAGCTTGTGGGCCATCAAACCCTATGTTGTGACGACTACTCTTTACAATCGTCTGTTCCCAAAAGAGTCGATTCTAAAGAGTGGTCACAACATAGGGTTTTGTGGAGAAATAAATAAGTTATTCTTGAAAATGTTTTAATTTACGCATCTTAACTGGAGCTCTACTGATGAGACATTTCACTTTGAATATTCAGTAATCAAGGGTTAACCAATTCTCTTATAGACTATTTTTAGACATAACCTCTTTGAATAAATCTACCGAAAAGGAGCATTCACAAGAGAAAAGGAAAATCTTAGAATTGTGTAGTATTGAAACCATCGTGAAAATAGAGCATTTGCTCATATGGAGCAAATGCTCTATTTATCACAACGGTTTCAAGAAGTGACTATATACAGAGGCGTAAAAGGCGTATTTATGGAGAAAATGGTTAAATGGTGTCGGGTAAATTAAGGCGACTCGTTTGGGTGCTCTTCTATATTTACTTTTGTACTCAGAATTATCGTTCAATATAATTTTGAATGAAGTGTGTCTCTATTTAGCACTAAATAAATAGGGGATCTTACATTCGTGTTCATTACAAATTGTTTTCATGAAACGAGTTTACTATAATAATATGACACGAGCTTTAGCGAGTATAATATTAATTATAATTAAGCTACTTTTTATCACAAAACTCGTAAAAAGTGCCATGGAAAGTGAAACAGACTATCTGACGGCTGAATCGGCCATTGTTTACAGCATAGTACAACCGGATTTAAACTGCTTATTTCCATAATAGCATGCACACGGCGGATTATGTGATACATGTTGTTTTGATGTTAACCACTTGCATTGTACAGTTAAACTTCGATATCTCGAACTCGGACAACTCGAACTTCGGTATAACTTAAAGTTAAAGTGCGGGCCTTCCAAAACGGTTCTAAAATGTGTCACTACGCATATGTATCTCATTACCATTAAGATAATACTATTGGTGAATCAAAACTAACGGTTTCCATCGACACTCTTTTTTTCTAGAATGAAATATTATTTCCATATCGCGAACGCATGCGCAACTACAATGCACACGAATTGTATCTAAAATGTGGGCGAATTATATCGATACTATCATATTATCACATCAAACGTTCACAAATTTAAGTTCATTATTTTCACATCTTACTTCTTTTACAGTTTTACAGTACATTTAAACTTCGATATTAAGTAATGCTGAAAGGTCCTACTTTAGTAATCCACATGGTCATATACTCAACACAAGTATGACTGTAATATGGAAGCTTGTTTAAATTGAACGTAATGAAAGAAATTGGATTTTTAGAAAATGGTATGTGTTTTTTTTTAGTTGACCCTCGATGAGTCGAAGTTTTAACGGGTCCCTACGAACTCGACATAACGAGAGTCGACTGTATCTTTAAAAAAGGTATATTTTTTACTGTTTACAATTTTAAAGATTTGTTTAGCAACTCGCCAATATAATCGCCTTTAGCCATTTGCAGCTAATTCTAAAAGGTCAAATTGGACACAAGCGTACAGTATATGCAATTGTAGTAGGCATATATAGCACAAAACACATCCAAATCCTTGCTTAATTCCACACTGCTCAGGGGGCATGCGTTTATGATTATCATAAGATGTTCTATTTTTAAAATTATCTTTTTATTAGTCGAAGAGCTTCGGCTGATTAATGTATTTACAGTTGGCCATGGTGTAATGTTAAAACTCGTGACTCTTAATTCATTGTATTTTCTACAACAGAGCAACAAATAATAATCAGATTTAACCCTTTCACCGTCAATGTCGTAAAAATGCACCATGACAAATAGTGCAGTCCCAGATCAAGGCGGCGTCTGATCAGGGACTTCACTTTTTGTCTCAAACTCTATTTCAATATAATTATGTGCTTTATTCCTTTGAAATTTGCATTTATTTATCTCATTTCCTTATTTTACCACGATTGAACAAAATTGGATTGCAGACGACATTTAGAAATTTAGCGCCAAAAGGGTTAATTGCTTGCAAGAGATACAATTTGGAGAGACTATGAGAGACAGGTAACCTTTTTTTATGGCGTTCAAACGCCATATACTAGTCGGTCTCTTTACGGCAACGAGTTCACTTGTCTAGTGAACATGCGCAAGACAAAATAGTTTTCTTCAAGTCTGTACTTGTTGTAAAATGTTCATGTATTTGTTTACTCTTCATGTATTTAATAATAATTCGCTGTGTGAGATAATTACTACTAATCTACACAAAGATAAACTTTTTAAAAGTCTTGAATTTTAATAATGATAATGATTTCTCAAACTTTGAGTACATGGACTGCACTTTAAGTATCCGAGATTTCACTCTGCGTCTAGTAGTTGTTTACAGACCGCCACCATCACGTGCAAATGGTCTAAAAACTGGGGATTTTCTTGAGAATGAGTGGCCATCTTTCTTATCTAAATTTGCCACCACCGACAGACCGGTCGTCATTGTAGGGGATTTAAACATCCACCTTGACATTCCAAATGACAGAAACACTGCTAACTTTGTTAGTACACTCGAATCATTTGGACTGCAACAACATGTGAGTGAAGCCACTCATATAGGGGGACATACCCTTGATGTTGTTATTACACGGGACGGTGATGACTGTGTGTCAAACATTGAAGTCACAGATCCTGGACTGTCCGACAGTAGTGGTAAGGTTTCGCGAGATCATTTTTCCGTAACTTTCGAGGCAAAGGCCGCGAAACCCCCAACAGTGAGGAAAACTGTTTCATTTCGGAAACTTAGGGCAATTAATATAGAATCATTCAAAAGAGATCTCGTTAACTCGGAACCCATCGAATCGAGTATACAGACGACAGATGTTGATGAGCTGGTTAAGTCATATACACAAACACTGGCGGCACTTGTCAATAAACATGCACCACTGTGTACAAAAACCATAACGCTCAGACCATCATGCCCTTGGTATACCCAGGAACTGCATGATGCTAAACATGTAAGACGCAAGTTGGAACGGAACTGGAAAAAGTCCAGACTCACAATAGACCATCAGCTATACAGAGAACAGTGTGCCAAAGTCAACAGGCTACTAATTAAGTCAAAGATTGATTTTTACTCAGAGAAAGTTGAAGCATGCCAGGCAGACTCAAAAAGTCTTTTCAGAGTCACTAAGCATCTGCTAGGTTCAACTAGTGACATCTCATTGCCTAAGACTTCGTCCTCGAAGCATCTTGCACAAGAATTCAGTGACTTTTTCGTTGACAAAGTGGACAAAATACGTGCTGATATTGCATCAGGCACTGTATCCAGTGCGCCGACTGACACTGAGATGCAGCATTCAACAAACGTATTAGAAAAGTTTGCTACATCTACAGTAGAAGAAGTAGGACAGATCATTAAGGCATCCCCCTGTAAGTCTTGCGAACTTGATCCAATACCTACATGGCTATTAAAGTCATGCCTTGATGAACTCCTACCGATTTTGACAAACATTGTAAACTCCTCTTTAGACAATGCCTATGTTCCAAAAAGTTTCAAAAGGTCACATGTCAGACCTATTTTAAAGAAACCGGATCTCGATTCAAATGAACTTAAGAATTATAGGCCTATATCAAATCTGCCATTTGTCTCCAAAGTGTTAGAAAAAGTGGTTGACAAACGCATTGAGTCCCACCTGAACTCAAACAATCTACATGAGCACTATCAATCAGCATACCGAAAGCACCACTCAACAGAGACTGCTCTTCTGAAAGTTCAGAATGACATCCTTCAATCCCTAGATAAAGATGAAACAACAGTTCTGGTGATGCTTGACTTATCGGCTGCATTTGACACTATCGATCACGAAACATTGCTAAAGCGCCTTGAAAAAGACTTCGGAATCATTGGGAAACCCCTTGAGTGGATGACCTCCTATCTAAATGACCGCTATCAAATAGTGTCAGTAGATGGGGAGTTGTCCTCCCCAGTTAATATGAAATATAGCGTGCCACAGGGATCGGTCCTTGGGCCAAAAAACTACATCATGTACACAAAACCTGTCGGCTCAATCTGCAGAAACCATGGGCTAAAGCACCATTTTTATGCCGATGACTCGCAATTATACCTGTCCTTTAAGCCCAAAGACATTTCCTGTCAACAAGAAGCTTTATCACGAGTTGAGATCTGTCTCAACGAAATAGTCTCTTGGATGCACCAGAACATGCTGAAGCTCAATACTGACAAAACTGAGGTCATCCTGTTTCATGCAAAAAAACACAGTAGTACCTGAAGACATTCATGTGCAAGTAGGCCCCTCTAAGATCAAACCGTCTTTGTGTATAAAGAATCTCGGTACATGGCTCGATTCACAAATGGATATGGCATCACACATCAATTCGGTGTGTAGGTCTAGTTATGCACAGCTCCGACGAATAGGTCATATAAGAAAGTACCTCTCACCTGATGCTACCAAGACTTTGGTGAACTCTCTGGTTACATCAAAAATAGACTACTGCAACTCATTGCTGCATGGAATTTCAAAAAACACACTGCAGAAACTTCAAAGAGTTCAAAACACAGCAGCCCGCATCATAACCAGGACTCCTCGATATGATCATATCACGCCTGTTTTGAGAGAACTTCATTGGCTTCCGGTTCAACATCGCATTGAATTCAAAATTCTGACACTTACGTATAAAGCCATGCACAATGAATCCGCCAAGTACATTGTCGACATGCTTGACGTGTATCGGCCCCGCAGAGAATTAAGGTCAGCAAGTAGCTCCTTGTCGTTGGTTGTACCAAAAAGTCGTAAGGTAAAATACGGTGAGAGAAGTTTCATGAATGCAGCTCCAAAACTCTGGAATGCTCTGCCATCAGGCATTAGAGATGCAAGCTCACTGGCATGTTTCAAAAGATCTCTGAAAACACATTTCTTCAACATATACTACTAGGACAGTTTAGGAAAAGTAGCTTATAATCATCAATTCTCATACCTTACGATTCCTCTGCCATTGCAGCCCTTGGGATATGCTGTAGGAATCAATCTCTCATTGACCGAATAGATAATCATGTGGTTCCTACCGGTTAGTGATTTCATATTTATTGTATATCATATTTATTGTATATATATTGCTTATAATTCACCGACTTGGTATAAATAATCATGTGGTTCCTACCAGTTGGTGATTTTATACTTATTGTATATTTATTGCATATCTTTCATTGACTGGGTGGATAATCATGTGGTTCCTACCGGTTAGTGGTTATACATTTATTGTATATCTATTCCATATCTTTCATTGACCGGGTGGATAATCATGTGGTTCCTACCGGTTAGTGATTTTATATTTATTGTATATATATTGCATACATTTCATTGACTGGATGGACGATCATGCCGTTCCTTCCGGTTTATGATTTCATATCTATTGTATATCTTTTGTATATCCTTCACTAACCCTCCGGCTAGTGACTTTATATAGCTGATAGATAGGCATTATATACCTGATATGTTTTATGTCTCATTCTTGTCAGTTATCCAGCCGGTCGGTTTATATAGCTGATAAGAAATGTCCATATGTTCTATGTTTAATGTTCTTTCTTTATCATCTATCCAGCCGGTCGGTTTCAAGTAGTTGATGGAAAGATGTAATGTCTTCTGTTCCATGTTTCTTTCTTATCATCCATCCAGCCGGTCGGTTCATGTGGCTGATAGAAATGCATAATGTTTTTTTAACATTGTTTCATGTTTCATTTTTGTCGGTTAACCAGCCGGTCGGTTTATTTAGCCGATAGATATGGATTGTAATAATCACTGACTTTATATTTATTGCATATCTATTGTAAATCTTTCATTGTCTGGATAGATAATCATGCGGTTCGTTCCGATTATTGATTTCATCCATGTACAGCGCTTTTGAACGCACATATCCCGTGTGAAAAGAGCGCTATATAAATGTGGTATAATAATAATAATAATAATAATAATAATAAACTCCAAGTACGTCGATGCTCCAGAGTGGGCCCTGTACTTTAATCGGAAGAAGAAGAAGAAGACGCGAACGAATATTTTTGCCGTAGTTTTCGCAACACCTTGGCATTCTAAAGCAGAAGGAATATAGCCGAGGTTTCCGATTGCATTTTTATACCCATTCGTAACTGATTAGTATAATATTATAGACCTACATCTTCAGCCAATCAAACTGCCTTTTGCATCGCATTCGGTCATTTCCGTTTGACCCGTACTCAAAATTAGAAATAGGAAGTTTCATAAAGGACAAGGTCAAAGAAATCCCATATACACATTTATCACACATCGAACAGCGTGTTTTGACTATGGCACCCAACCTCAACACAAGTCTAAGTCTTACAAGAAGTAAAACCGTAAAAACACGGGGTTCTATCGGCTTATCAAAGTAAGTATTATCCATAGAAGGTTTTCAACACATATTCAATCAAATTATATTCCAGTGTCAATAACAACTGTCTCTTCTATGTATCGTGTAACCGCCGAGTCTGCTCAAGACGTTTGTGTCGTGTAAAAACGAAAGTAGGTAGCAATTTGTTGAAATGTCTTTCCCAGCTTACAACTCTACTTCTGACTGTAGTTCTGAATTTGAGTTTCATCAGGTTCCAAACAACTACCGTAATTGTATGTACATGTATAGATCTACTTAGTAATTAAAAATAAAAACAGTCTACCTTCAAATTTGTAAGCAGACTACATTTATTCAAAATAAACGAGTGCTGAACATGGAAAAATAAATGTTATGTGTAAGAATTAGTTGAACAAAAAATGTAGGATTATAGGTAGCCTTTGTATCATTTTGATGTTGTGCTTCAGTTTTTGCATCAGCTTAGGACATGAAAGCATTAATTGACCCTTTACTTCATGAATATTCATATAAGAAATAATGACATCATGAATATAATTAAGATATTCTTTTGCCATAGTAGAAACTAGAAGCATGTCAATATATAAACAGTAGATCATGAGATGGCTCCTTTTGTTTCAGTCTGTCATATTTTTATGCCCCCAATCAAGAATCAAAGGGGGGGGGGGGGCTGACTTTGTTGGTTTGTTGGCTTGGCTCAAACTTTAATGTTGGCAATAACGTTGTAGCCATTGCACATACATACTTCAAACCTGGCATGTCTATGCAACTTACAGAGGCGAACATTTTTATTTATTTATTTATTTTGGGGGGAGGGGGGGGGGCTTATTAAAAGCAAGGTTATATTACAGTTAAATGTCACATTACGGGTCAAATTTATATTTGTCACAATCAGGGGCATAGTGTTTCACAAAAATGTGTTGTTATTAATACTGTTATCAATTCCAAGACGTTATTGTTATTAACGTGTACATCAATTCCCCCCCCCCCCCCATATCATCCATATCAAACCTGAACGCCATTATGGCCATTCAGGCCTTTGATATATCTCCTTATTCAATTGCTTGTACAAGTTATATGAACGGATGCAAACTCTCATTAGCTATTTCGTTTTCGTTTTTTGTATTATTAACTACACAGCTCAAAAAACTGGTTTAAGATTTAAAAAAGCAATACTCTAGTTTTGGTGTCTTCCATGTTTTATTGTATTAGTCTCTTCTTTCAGAAATCAAATTATTGTAATAATTTTCATTGGAATCTGCGTTAAAATTGATTCGAATAAAGTGCTCCAAGCCGTAGCATATTCAAGTAGTTTTGAACTTCATTCGTCCAACTAAATGCGACATTGTTTTAGGAAAGATGGTGATACGTTCTGGATATTAAAGAATCTTCAGTGTATTTATTTTTTCGCCAGTATTTTATAGCTCGTTCTTCCTATGAAATGAGCGAGGACATCTTCCAAGTTCCCCCAACATGCATGATTTGGTGTCTGCTTCTTACGTACACCCAGAATAAGTTTACAGAAAATCAAGTTCAATGTATGTATTTCATTTAATTAATATATACCCCAAGTGTCAAAACCAAACAGCAAAACTGACAGCTTAGTTTTATTCTGGAAAGTGGTAACAGTAGAAAGTAAAATACTGTGCGCTTTTAGAGCTTGGTCGGACAAGGCCTTGACTGCATGGATTAAATTTCCATTATATGAAAAAAGTAGGTAGCAGAAGAAGCAGACTATTGTTTCTGATCATGTATGGAAACCCGTACTTGCCTTTACTTTTGCGTTTTGTTTCAAAATTTGTTTTATTACATTTAGTTTAAGAAGGTCCCATTTTATTGCACAGTGATATAAATCATCTACAGTAAAAAACTTCTAAACTGGACGTTCAATTTAGTACAAATATCGATCTTGGAGATATGTGGCAGCTTAATACAGGGTAAATTTCACGTAGAGAGTTTTCTGCGTGACCTTCACCCTACATTAAGCAGCCACCTGTCTCAAAGTACCTAAATTCTTCTCAGATAGAATTCTGGTTTAGAGGGGTTTAACTGTAGTTTTTGTAAGTTGCTTGGATCTGTAGTAAACAAGGTGATGTTATCAGCAAAACGTAATTAGTACACTGATAGATACTCTATATATTTTCTTTAACCCATTACCTCATAGGTTAGTTTTAGATACAACCTCTTTGAATGAATCTACCGAAAAGGAGCATCAACTAGAGAAAAGGAAAATTTTAGAATTTTATAGTCTGAAACCATTGTGATAAATAGAGCATTTGCTCCTATAGGAACAAATGCTCTATTTATCACAATGGTTTCACAAAGTGACTTTTACAGAGTCGTCAAACGCCGTCAATATGAGGGAATGGGTTAAAACTTGCAATGTATTTGGAATATCTGATGTAATTCATGAACAGTTTAAAGAACAAAGATGGATGCGGCTCACTCCGTTTTAATCCGAGGGTTATGTCAAAATATTCAGAATATGTCATATTTTAGGCTCGTATACAACCGCTTACATTTGAGTATATTGCTTTTTAACATGCTGATAATTTTATAACTAATGCCATTTCGATTAATTTAATCCAAAGAACATCGTGAATGACCGTATGGATTGCGTTCTCATAATCTATAAAACAACTATATAATTCCGAGCTTTTTTTATAAAATCTTTTGAATAAGTGATTGAGGTTGGTAGGCACAATGACGATTAAAATATCAATGCGTATTTCCACATCCGTAAAATTATATGGTTAATCAGTATTTTTAATGGCTATAGTTTTATTCACTGAAACCAATTATGTGATTCTCTCTTGCTATTTTTATTGCCTGTAGGTCTGTGGCGTGTCTGAAGAAAATTTATCAAATATACGTCTACTGTCACGAGCAAGACACAAATAATTCTGGGATTATGAGCCGATTCTAAATGCATCTCTCTTTATGAAGCTGTTTAGTATAGGCAAATGTAATGAACAACCAAATACACTAAATGAACGGCTGACGTAAATGTATAAAATAATAATAAGGTTTGCTGTCTTTGACCAGTATGCATTTCCCTTTCCCCTTGTTTGTTTCAGTAAATACTATTTCTACGATAGAATAAATGAACATTTCAGAACAAAATCTTTCGAAATAATATGTAACCACAAAAATAAGGTATTAAAACAAATGTTGATAAAACTTGAAAAATACAATAAAACGGTTATCCTTACTGATACTTAGAATAATAAGAATGTAACGGGTGTATCTCCCGTCAATGGTAGCCAGTTTATAATATTATCTTTTGACCTTGACCGGGGGCATGGATCACTAAAACACAAAGGCTCATGATATAAGTATATATAGTATGGAGGCTTTATCTCTAACGGATCAAATGACTTATGCCAAGGTCAAATGTTTTGTTTTAGGAATTGACCTTGACATGGCTCCTCTCAAAAGGAGGAAGGTTTATGCCATGTGTATAAATAACAAGTATGATGTGTCTATCTGTAATAGTTATTGTTTAATTATTTGACCAGTGAACTTGAAGATTGACCTCGCTCTTTCATCTACTGATCAACAAGGGTGATTTGCGCACCAATCCTCAGTGTCAAATCTTGGTGAAAAGATCGATGAGTTATTGATCTGGGTTCATCAGGCTAATTTAATTTTAAAAACTGATCTTGACCTTTCACCCGGCTGACCCCAAATGAATGGTTGGAATCTACTTATCACAACCAACATCCGTACCAAATATGAAGATTCTGAGTAAAAATGTTGATCAGTTATTGAACGGAAATCATAGCGATCATTTATGACCAACTTTCCTACTATATATGATTTGGAAACCATTAGATCTACCAACGAACCGACGACAGACCGATGCGACCAACATTTGCAAAACAATATAGCCTTGCCTTTTTCTTTATGTCGAACAACTGCTCTGGCCAACTAATGGTGGTCATTTGGTAATCATTTGTTGCTAATTTCATGACTGTCGAAGAAGTTTGCATCATAAACATGTACCAAGTACCAGATATACAAGAAATCTAATTTAAGGGCATATAACACCTACGTCTTATGGTGATCGATTGTTGCATGTTTATAGAAGTGGTCTGTACTACATAACTATGCTAAAACTGGACGGGCGGTCGACCCGACTGACTGTTCGCCAGCTCTCTGATCCGACCATCCCAGGAGCGACAACCCGACCAATCTCGAGTAGAAAAAAGTTTTTATGACATTTTAGTTAAAAACTGCCAATCCGTGGTGTATTCTAAGCTCATTTACAATGCTAGAACCGTGTTCTGTTTCAATGTACAATATATATGAATACTGAGAAACTTTCAAAACTGCATAATAGTTATGTTATTGTTTTAAGAGGTTTTTGTTGTTTTCATTAAAGGCAAAACACGCCCATTAGTGTTGAAATAAACCTCCACAAAAACATGGATATGTAATGAGTGTGTAGCGATATTCAAGTACATAATGCAGAACATATGTTCTGAGAATGGAAAATTTTATTGCCACCATACAATGACTACGTGAATCTATGTTCCGGTCCATCCATTCTCAATGCATACCTAATCGCTATTTCATAACTAATAGCTGTCATTAAACAGTCCCAACAGTGCATCAAAATTGGTTATGACTGTCGGTATACGTAAAAGTGGACGTGACACCGAGTTTGAAATGATGATTGCATTAACACAGATATGCTATCTGTTGAATCTAAAAAGTCCGGCGTAACTTTTTCATCTACATTTGCAGTTTAGATCCATATGAGACGTCGGGTAGCCCGGCGTCTCATCTGGGTCCAAACTGTTTGACACTATGATGACTGATGAGGCACTTGGTCATTTGAACAGAAAAGCTTTATTTGACGGTGTAAGCGTTAATAGTTTGCTTTTAATTGATTTGCTAAAAATAAATAAACCTGTGGATTGAAAACAACGAACGTAAGAAATATGAATATAGTGCCTCGGTCACATCTAGTATTCGAACGCGTTTCTCGTCTAATTTGACTCACATACGTTTGTCATATGTCAAAACCAGAATGACAAATGCATATGTTAGTAGTATTATTCGACTCGTTTCTACAGGCGGTCAGGTATGATTGACGTGGTAAATATCATTTGGCGCAAATTGGTTAAACAGTTTGAAACATTTCCCACAAAACGTCACTAATCCCTGAATCTGAAGCTTAGACTCAAGACTCAGAATGGAGACCACTATAACTTGAAATATAATATTTTGACAACTTTACAATCGCTTATGCCAATACATGTATAAGCTATGAAAGCACCACACTATGACAATTTTATTCCGAGGCATGTTCAGTTTGAGTCTTGAGGATTTGTGACTACTCACTTCAATAATTCAATCATCTCTAAGGACTTTTTATACCCCCGCAAACAAAGTTTGACAGGGGGTACGAGGAGTCAGTGTGTTGGTTGGTCTGTTGGTCTGGTCTGTCTGTCTGTCTGTCTGTCCGTGGCATGTCCTAGACATGTCCGTGGCACAACCTGGCACAGTGAGCACTATAGTGGTCACAATATTAGTACAATCTTCATGGAACTTGGTTAGAATGATTGTATTGATAAACTCTCGGATGAGTTTGAAGGTGGGTCACACGGGGTCAAAAACTAGGTCACTGTGTCAAATAGTTGGAAAACCTTATGAACACTCTAGAGGTCAAATTTTCGAATAAAATCTCGAAAGAGTTTGAAAGTAGGATATGTGTGATTAAAAACTAGGCCACTAGGTCAAATAGTAGAAAACAACCTTGTGAACACTCTAGATGTCGCATTTGTGCCGAATGTTCATGAAATTTTATCAGAATGATTGTTTTGATAAAAGCTCGGACGAGTTTTAAATTGGACTATGTGGGGTCAAAAACTAGGTAACTATGTCAAACAGTAGAAAAAAACAACGTGAACAATCTAGTGGTCACAATGTTTGTCCAATCTTCATGAAACTTGGTCAGAATGATTGTCTTGATAAAATCCCGAACAAGATCGAAAATTGGTCACCTGGGGTCAACGCCTAAGTCACTGGTTTGATTTGCGATCAAGGCAGCTGAGCGGGGGTATTCAATCACCTTGAGTGATAATTCTAGTTTTATCTGAAATAATCTCATTATCAATAAATCTAAACACTACTATTGTATTTGTGATCAGTGTGAATAGTGATAAACAAGACCATACAGTCCTATAGTTATCTAGTTTTCTACAATATATAACAGAGTTGCTGCATTATTAGATAGACATCGGAAAGTATCAACGTTAATCATTTTTATGTAAATTACTCCATAATAGTTTCGCTAAAGTGATCACATAAATAGTTTAAATAAAAAACTGTAAAAGCAGGTGTTGGTTTAATGCAGAGCAAAAGTGAAAGCTCATATACAATAAAACCTCTCTATAACGGCCACTAAGTTGTGTTAATAAGTTGGTATATTACGGCAAGTGGCGGCTTAAAGCAATGTGAAAGTAAAACAGAACGCTCCTACAGGAGCGGTCGGTCTTACCTTCACCTTGCTTAAAGCAAGCACCTGCCTTTTACACAAACTACTTGATATAATTTAGTGGCCGTTATAGAAAGGTTTTACTGTACGGACTTTCCACATCACCTTTTCCCTGCATTAAGCAACCACCTGTTTTACAAATCCAGAACAAGACTTCTTTTTAGTGGTCTCATAGCGACTTAAATGGAATTCCAAAAGTATCAATGTTCACTATTTTCTACCGAAACATTTGTATGTAAATTAATACTAGTGTTTAAATGGAACTCCAAAGGTATCCATGTTCACTATTTTCTACAAAAACATTTGTATGTAAATTACTACTAGTGTTTAAGAATCATATTGCGTTTTAACCCCTTCCCTCATATAAACGCATTTCATGTCTTTAGTAGACCCAGATCAGACAGCGCATGTAGGAGCCGCCTGATCTTGATCTGCTCTGTTTGCAAAGGTGTATAAAGGCGTATTTATAAAGTAAAAAGGATTAAGTGGAATTCGTTTCCATTAGGTTTATATTTCGACTGACATAACAATAAAAACGATACCGTTTATTACTTTAATCTTCGTCCCGGAATTAGTTACCTGAAATTACAGACGCTAAAATTGAGAGCAGTCGGGAAGTTTAAAATTGTTATTCTCGAAAGGTAATTGCATCTTAAGCTCTTTTTCAACACTTGTGAAAGAGACTCTTTAAATACCATGAGGGTGCAGTTAGGCTGCAGTTTCGAAGACAATTTCACTGGCAAGGCAATCTGTATAAATGACATTTTGCCGATGTATGATGATTTAGGAAAATGAAAAATGTAAAAACAGAGATATCAAAATCCAATAAAGTTTAGGATTCATTGATTTGTTCTCCTTTATCTACGCTTTAGGTCGTTTCTCTCATCAATGTAAAACAGTAACGCTCCCATCGACCAATTAATCTAACTCTAGGTTGTAACGTAACTCTTTCCTCCATAAATACGCCTTTCTACGCCTCAGTAAAAGTCACTTTTTGAAACCATTGTGATAAATAAACCATTTGCTCCTAAGGAGCAAATTAATGCTCTATTTATCACAATGGTTTCAGAACTACAAAATTCTTTTTTTCTCTAGTTAATTTTCATTTCCGGTAGATTTATTCAAAGAGGCTGAATCTAAAAATAGCCTATGAGGGAATGGATTAATTCTTACCCAGCTGTGATACAATACTGTCTGCTCTGTGATACAATACTGTCTGCTCTGTACAATACTGTCTGCTCTGTGATACAATACTGTCTGCTGTGATACAATACTGTCTGCTCTGTGATACAATACTGTCTGCTGTGTGACACAATACTGTCTGCTCTGTGACACAATACTGTCTGCTCTGTGACACAATACTGTCTGCTCTGTGATACAATAATGTCTGCTCTGTGATACAATACTGTCTGCTCTTATTTGGCCCCGGTACCGTTTGGACTACTTCCGATTCGATCAAGCTTTTGAGAAACTATTGACAGCGTGTCAAACAGTTTGGATCATGATGAGTTACTATTCGCCTCATCTGGAATTAAGGTGTTTGCAAATGTGAGTTTTGTCGAGGAAAGTGGGGAACAGTGCAGAACTTGTTTAGAAGACGCATTTTAAATGCGACAACTGATCTGATGGATTTATATTGTTTAAAAGGCATAAATGTTATTTTTGTATAACAGGGCTAGAATTAAAGATATTTTCTGATTTATATTAATTGATTTGTATCAATAAATATTTATTTTTATTCCTTATTTTCGGTTTAACCGTTTCCCTCATGAATAATTAGTAAGTTAATTAATGACTGTATGAATAATAATTAGCTTAAACTTTATTGTGACATCATGCACAAATGCATATTGTACTATTGCATAAACTGTAGAATCAGATATTTATTGTTTCATTAACAAACACAGCTGACTCTGATTAGACAGCTCCTATAGGAAGTTCAGGGTCCATGCTTATAAAGCTTTTTAGTTGAGTCTGAGTTTGTTCTCAAGCTTTTGATTGGTCAGATTTGAGTTCTCAAGCTTTTGATTGGTCAGATTTGAGCCAAAGGCTCAAATCTGACCAATCAAAAACTTGAGAACGAACTCAGACTCAACTAAAACTTTTATAAGCATGGACCCTGATCTTGGATTAACACATTCCCTGATATTGACGACTTTTGACGACTCTGTAAAAGTCACTTTGTGAAACCATTGTGATAAATAGAGCATTTGCTCCATAGGAGCGAATGCTCTATTTATCACAATGGTTTCAATACTACACAATTCAAACATTTTCCTTTTCTCTAGTTAAAGCTCCTTTTCGGTAGATTTATTCAAAGAAGAGCCGTCTGATCAGGGTCTGCTCTTTTTGCTTATGGTGTGATATAGATCTGATTCTACAGCTTCTGCCTGAGCCGAAATGTCCTGTGTTCATATGCTATTATAAGAATAATCTTATTAATATTCATGACGTCATTATTTCTAATGAAGAAAATATTCCAAAATAGGGAATTAATATAATACATAAATACTTAAACTGCTCTGATCTAATATTTCGACCACTAAGGGCCTTTTTCAAAGATTATCATGTCAAAATACACGTCACATTTTTGTTACATGCATTCAGCCATAAAATCAAAGAGAATAATTCTCTTTGATTTTATGGCTGAATGCATGTAACAAAAATGTGACGTGTATTTTGACATGATAGTCATTATTTCCTATATGAATATTCATCAGAGAAAGGGTTAATCAAAACCTCCGGACCTTGAAAATAGTTCTGCCTGTCGTCATCCTCTGAAGAAAGTCAATAATTGTGTGCTTAATAATTATTCCTGCAATGCTTTTGAGCTAAATGCTGAGCGAATTTGACACAGTAAATAAAACAATAGAAATTAATATGTTATGTTTCGACAGTTTCTGACATGATTCAACTGTCCCCGTTGTCATAGCATTGTAAAATGTCTAGTTATTAATATTCAAAATGTCAATATTATATACAAAAGAACATGTCTTAAGCGGCCATTAAAATAGGTCTGAATCTGAGTTTTTAAAACAGGTAGTAGTTTAATGCAGGACAAAGGTGACACAGAAAGCTCCCAGCTTTCTCTGCCACTTATGCACTGCATTGAGCAATCTCTTCCAGTTTAAGACTCCTATTTGCAATATATGTATGACCGTTTAAGACAGGTTCCAATGTATCACAGGTTTTCTTTCGGGCGAAGCGTATTATATCGCTCTATATTGAGTGAGTGAGTGAGTGGGTTTAACGGCACAGCGACACTAAATATGTCATAAGGCTGCAATGTATAATAAGTTAATGATGGATGAGAATGCTATTCCTATAGGAGCGTTCTGTTTTACTTTCACCTTGCTGTAAGCGTCCACCTGCACATAATACCAAATAATTAACACAATTTAGTGGCCGTTATAGAGAGGTTTCACTGTGTAGGAGCCGTCTGATTAGGGTATTCTCTGTTTGCTGATCTAATTAACCCTTTCGCTGCCAATGCCGGATCTGTGATTACCTATGCAAACAGTTTGGATCCAGATGAGACGCCGAGTAACTCGGCGTCTCATCAGGATCCAAACTGTTTGTTACTGTTACATTTGTACTATGTTTTTGAAATAAAAATGAAGAAAATCAAAAAAATGAAAATTTGTAGCAGACGACAAAGTTAGCTGACGACAGAGTTTGGCAGCGAAAGGGTTAAATAAATCTCACAGTTTCTGTCATGGCCAAACATGATCTTGTCCATATATCAGTATAATAAATTAGTTCGATGCCTCTGTGACAAGTATACATTAGTTCTTACATATTTATTGAGTTAAGAGTTATACCACAAAGCTTGAAATATGTTGCTAATGCCTTCCACCATCACACATCATATTTAACTACATGTACAATCTTTTCTTCGAACAAATTCTTATTTATCTGAAATAAGATATAACGAAGATCTCTATGTACATTGTGTAATAAGCACCGACAAGCAAAGCACTGAGCATGAAATGTGTTCAATCTTTATCTAAATTGTCAAACCTTTATGAGAAACATTCATATGTTCCATGATGGCCATTTTAAAAATCTGATTTAGAAACAATGTCGTTTCAGTACTTCATTGTATAAACAGTAATTAATTGGAGCAGTATTGTCCTGATGGTGTCTCCTCATTACACAAAAGTGCGCACTGATATTCAAATTTAGCTTTAGCAATTTCCCTAATATACATTTCTGAGTGATTGACCACTTCATGAATATTCGTTAACGTTTAAGGAAAGTTTTGACTCGAACAAAAATTGTTGGAGCCGTTATATATGGGTTTAATTTGTTGCAAGGCATTAAAAGGCTTTTACTCTGAAAGATTGAAATATATCCATTAAAAAGTAAAGCTGTACAAACGTATCAAGAAACTGACTTTCAAAAACATTTGGATCGAGTTTTTACAATTTTAGAATCAACAAATACCTTATATTTATTCAAATGTACTATGCCGATATTTATTGTACCTTTGATCTGATTACTTCTCTTGTATTCTAGCATAATAGTACTATTGTTAGTAAAACAAGTACTATCGGCTATAGAAACTATTCTATATTTGGTTCCTCACTAACAGAGCTTGAACAAAACCATTCCAGTCAATGGCGTCAGTCAGAAGTAATATACGAACTGTGAACACTATTGATTGTATAGATTCCATTACCTGCTGTTGATAATGAACGCTAAATTAACCCTTTCGGTGCCAGCAATGTCGTCTGCTGGGCACAGTTCCGTTTATTTTTAGTGTACGTGTGTGCACTTCTTCCATTTTCTTTATAAAACAGTAAACAGAGTGTCAAACAGTTTGGATCCTGATGAGACGCCGAGTTTCTCGGCGTCTCATCTGGGTCCAAACTGTTTGCATGTGATATCATAAACTCGTCATTGTGGCACGGAAGGGGTTAAACTGTTAACAGCGTTTTGTCCGTGTCGTAAATGACAGGACACAGATAATCCATTAACCCTTCTATTGCCAAACGCAATTTGGTCACTAGTGCAAACAGTTTAGATCCAGATGACATGCCGAGTAACTCGGCGTCTCATCTGGATCCAAACTGTTTTTCACTCAATCACTTCCTAAATTAAGGAATCGGATGCAAATGAAAAAAATCAGCATATCAGAACAAACAATATTTTTTTAAGTACGTGTATCGGTTAACTCTTACATTCATATAAACGTGTTTTTCAAGCATTTGCAAACAGAGAAGACCCAGACCCTATAGGAGACGTCTGATCAGGGTCTGCACTGTTTGCCAATAGAATTTGATATGCCTGTTTCTTTACTTTCTAAAATGGCTACAATGTCCCGCTTTCCATATCTTGATATAACTATTTTGTCCATGAATATTCAGTAGGTATTAAAATTTGGACTAAATATAGAACATGGAAATGGTTAAATCCTGTAACCCATTCCATACAGAGGTGTCATATTGCTAGAAATAGGTAATTTGGCACCAGATAAATATTTACATGTAATCACTGACACTGTTTAAACGAGTATGTTTACGGATTCAGACCGATATCTGTATCACTGTATCATAGCATCAGATAGTAAACATATACAATAAAACTCTCTAAACCGGACGTTAAATATAGTACAAATGTCGGTCTTTGAGACAGGTGGCAGCTTAATGCAGGGTGAAAATCATGCAGAAAGCTCCTAGAGGAGATTTATGTGTGGCTGTCACCTTGCATTCAGCAGCCATCTGCTTAAAAGTATCTAAATTCTTCTCCACTGGAATTCCGGTTTAGAGGTTGTTGTTTTTTTTTACTGTACTTAGATTTAGCGATATTTAAAGTCATAAATTGTTTACATGTACGTTGTTTCCAATTTTGTTCTATTTTGTAAACATTCTATTTGCGTCCAGCAAAGTATTTCAAAATCTATCACAGAAGTGATTTTAGTTTGTCACAATGTACGCTGTGAAACAAGTACCAGGATAATTCTTGCCAACTGTTTTTATTCATAATTTGCATAACCGGGATGAAGGCCTTTGTCAAAGTTATCGATGGAGGGAATGTTCAGTAACACCTCTTTATAACTGCCACTAAATTGTGTTAATTAGTTGGTATTTAGGGCAGGTGGCTGCTTAAAGCAAGGTGAAAGTAAAACAGAACGCTCCTATAGGAGCGTTCTTTTTTACTTTCACCTTGCTTTAAGTAGCCACCTGCCTTTCACACAAAATACTTGTTGTAATTTAGTGGTCGTTATAGACAGGTTTTACTGTATAAACTCAATTAAAGACACGATTAGTGCCGTGTTTATATTCAAAACTTTGCTGAAGTTGTCTGAAGTTGGATCATCCACCATTTACTTTATAGAAGAGTCCATTCGCAGCGAATTGTTATTTGTGAACTGAGCTTAAATGAAAACACGATTAGATGACTCCTGTGTGAGCCTTCTGATCTGGGTCTACACTGTTTGTAAATGTCCTTATACCATTCAAAGGGTTAATGCCACCATTCTGCACTCTTAGCAAATATTGTCGTCTGCTTCAACTATGAAATTACATTTTTCTTCAATCTTTTCAAAACAGAGTGTTAGAATAATAATATGTTTGGATTTGGTCACAATTTCAAACAGCTTGTATCCAGAAAGTCTTCCAATCATAATCAAATGCTTAATATTTCGTAGAAAATAATTGAGATTTATGTACTCGTTTTAACCCCCTCCTCCATAAATATTCATGTAAGAAATAATGATATCATGAATGCATATTAGATTACTCGTTATAATAGTATATGGACAAATGGATTTTTGGCCATGGCAGCAGCTGTAGAATTATATGATTGATATCTATATTTGATAAGCAAGCAAACAGAGCAGACCCTTATCAGACGGCTCTTATAAGAGCCGTCTGATCTCGGTCTACTATGTAGACATGTACTATGTAGACAAAGGTACAGAAAAGCGTATTAAATGGAGTAAAGGATTACGAAGTCTGATTGTGCTTAACTTTGTAAACAGTTTGGATTCAGATGAGATGCCGAGTTACTCGGCGTCTCATAAGGATCCAAGCTGTTTGCAAAGATTATTACAAATTCATCAGTGGAGTGCTTAAGGTTAATGCACGTGGTATATAGATTCAGACAAATGTTGACCTGTAGCATGCTGAGTAATTAAAACTGGCATCACTTTCTGAATATTAATAACTAAACATTCTATTAATTCTTTTCTTCATATAAACGCGTTACACGCATTTTCAAACAGATTAGACCCTCCTATAGGAACCGTCTGATCAGAGTCCGCTGCGATTGCCAAACAGAATTTGATAGATATGTGTCTTTACTTTCTGCAATGGGTACACTGTTCCACCATCCATTTTCATTATAACTATTTTGTTCATGAATACTCAGTAGGTATTGAACAATGGAACACATATAGAACAGGGAAAGGTTTAAGTAAATATAAGAGATCTCTAACTTTCAGAACGATGGGATTGTCTAAACATGATGTGGATAGTTTCAAGAACAAGGGTTGCACTTTAAATGTTTGACAAAAATATGGCATATACGCACATCGATAAATAAACAACCACACAATAACTTAATAAAACATTTGATATATGTTGTCTATTACATAAGCGATACTTTCCTTGCGTCTAAGTTATATTCAACTAGATCACATTAGCCGTTTTGAATGCACTGCTTATGCTTTTTCTATGTATTTGAACGGAGATATACTGGACGTCAGAGAAAGGTTACCACCCACAGATATGTCCATACTTTCTTTACTATAATACGTATCGGCATAATTCTTTTTGTATTGTACACAATTAAGTGCTATGAAAATGAACGGTTTTATTCGTAATTTTATCGAAAACACGTTTGAAATATTTCATTTGAAAAGTCACATACCTTAATAACGGGTATGGCCACCTAGCGCATCAAGGATTGGGAGGATTTTGTGCCGCTGTATACGGAACTGGGGGGTGGCCTGCCATTTGTCCGCAATGGCCAGAAATCATCGGTAAAAACGCCATCTACGATGCAGAGTACACAAAATCCGGTTTTGCCGACGTTCTTGAGTTAAAAGAAGGTGAGAACAGCCCATCTGACGTGCTACATCGCAAAACGATAGTCAGACCTCGACCATACCAACGGCCTGCTGACGTTGAGCGTCTGTAAACGTCTCATTTTCAGCAAAACTTCTTTTCGATTTTGAGCGTCTGTTTGTTAGCCTGTCCACTAACTTTCACTTACCACAAATGTTTTGTGATACATTTTGCGTACATGTCGACTTTGCACTAAAACGCCGGTTTGCACGTGCAGCTGGTGGTCAAGAATGAGGCCACCGAATCGGGCAATATTATCACATGTGACTACACATTTGGGACACTCAGTTTTTTACGTAGGGTACTGCGATTTCAAAGATATAGGGGTGTGTATGGTGGTAACTGTTCAGTGACGCTGAGTGTACATAGTAGAGTCTCGCTAATGCGGCCAAAATAGTTATTATCATAGTAGTCTGTAAAAGAAGATGATTGCTAAATACAGGACAAACGTAGCGCAAAAACAACTCCTATAGGAGCTCTCTGTATAACTTTTGCTCTGCATTAAGCAACTACTTTTTTAAATCCAGAATTAAGACTTCTTTTGAATGGCGTATAAGCTAAAATTTACTGGACATAACATACCAATGTTAGGTATATGTTTCTGCATTGATACTGTTTTTATTGATAAGATGGGGAAATATATTTTAGCCGCTGTTTGTCAGTTAAAGTTAGAGACTAAAACGTTGTAGATGCCGATGAGTGCCAAACAGGATAGACCCTGTTAAAGCTCCAAGTCTATGTCATGGTAGTTATGCTCACAACATATTAGATGCATCTTAACCAATTTGCTCCCAATGGATTCTTCCATTGGATTAGTCTATTTTTATAGGGGTGCCTGGCCTAAGTTTTCAATTTCGTTTTGTTTTATATTGAAATGCCTATCAGCAAACAGTGTAGACTCTGATCAGACGCCGCATAATGCACTGTTTGCCTACGTCCCATATATGGAATCGTGGGAGCAAATGGGTTAATGAAAGGCCAGCTTGATAACAGCACATTGAGTACAGCTATGTCAGTGAGCTTCAGTTTCACTATTTATAGAAAATGCACTTGTCAAAATCCATTTCAAAATTGATTTATCGTCTTTCTTAGCAAGATTTACGGGAATAAGACAATAGCTTAGCTTTATTAATTTACCAACGGGCATCTACAAGGTTTTGATAAACCGTTTCAGACATTGCAGACTCCTTGTAAGATACAAAAAAAACATGTTTTGTTATCAGTGTCTTTCTACGAGACTAAAATAGACATATATTAAATTTCTCTCCTTTTGGTGGATCATTTTATACTCTGACACCAGAGAACAGAACTTGAGACAAACTTTAATCCCAGTCTTCTTATGGTGTTTTATAAATTGTTGGGCAACAGTGAAAGTTTAATTAAACTGTCAATAGTGATAAACACATACTGTAATTGACAAAACACAAATACAGTAGAACCTGTCTTTCACTTATTGAACATAGGAAATTAAAAACACGTGGTTGCTTAATGCAGGGCAAATGTAATACAGACAGTATAGGAGCTTTCTGAATTACACTTGACCTGCATTAAACTACCACCTGCCTTACAGACCTATAATTAGACATCTTTTGATGACAATTTAACATATTCCATCCTAGTGACGCATATTTGCGGCTCTGTTAAAGTCACATTTTGAAATCAGTGTGATAAATAGAGCATTTGCTCCTATGGAGCAAATGCTCTATTTATCACACTGGTTTCTTAACTACATAATGCTATTTTTTCCTTTTCTCTAGTAAATCCTCCTTTTTGGTAGATTTATTCATAGAAGTTGTATCTAAAAATAGCCTATGAGGTAATGGGTTAAGAGAGGTTCTACTGTAATCTATTTTGCAAGTTTAGTGATTTTCTTTCAGAAACAGACTTATACCATATTTAACACCAATATTACGACGCCTAATATCCTCTCCCCAACGGTTTGTTGAGCATAATACCTTGTTATATTTGTAAATGGAACTAACGGAAAAGAAAAATAGGTTAGACACTCGGGTTCCATCACAGGATTTCCATCGGGAGCGGTTTAATCTGAGTCTGTACCATTTGCGTAACCCTTTACTTCGTGTATACGCCTATTCATCCATTTGCAAACAGAGTAGACCCAGATCAGACGGCTTATGTAGCAGCCGTCTGATCTGGGTCTGCCATGTTTGCTTATGACATCATATAGATCTGAGTTTTTGCTAAGTTATTTACAAAATCCATGCCAGATTATTAAACGATTAGATTCAGATGGGACTATTCAAAATCTTATGTTGAAGCAAATTATTTGTATAGATCATGGCACATTGGTCTATGATGTTGACAGGGGAAGTACAAACATGTATATCTACCCTGCAATACGTCAAATGAATTCCTATTACTACTTTTTGAAGTAGAAAATAATTTGTGTCATAAACAAGCATTTTGGGTCTGTGGTTTATCAGTGTATGTTGGCTTATTGACAAAAATGAAAAAGCTTATGCAACTGCATTAACCCATTCCCGCATATTACCGCCCTTTGACACTTCTGTAAAAGCCATTTCTTGAAACCATTGCTCCTATGGAGCAAATGCTCTATTTATCACAATGGTTTCAAACCTACACAAATCTAAAACTTTGCTTTTTCTAGTAAATGTGTACATTCTGATCAGAGGGTTCATCAGGGAGTCCCCTGACTTAGGTCTACACTGTTTTCAAATGCCACTACAATCGTTTTCCACATTCATATTGTTACGCTTTTTTATGAGTTTAATCACGGCAGCTGCATTGCATATGAGGTGCGGTTTATGTCATGGTAATCAAACCATAGAAAAGCATAGTCCTCGAACAATGTGTAGGTTGAGAGACATTGATGACGTCAAAGAAGAAAACTGTCGAAATATATGGGTTCCTTTAAGCCATGATAAATTGTAACTGCGACTCTTTAGCGCTTTCAACACTGAATCGCATTTATCGTTCGCTTCTCAAAGTTTGATATGGAATCAGCAGAACAACGGATAAAGGCGCGTTCTCAAATACTAAAATTCTCACTTCTCCTCCAAACCCTATGTTGTGACCACTCTTTAGAATCGTCTCGAATGTCAATCTCTAACAGACGATTCTAAAGAGAGATCACAACATAGGGCTTGATGGAGAAATAAAGAAGTTAGTCTTGAAAATGTTTTGGTTTATGCATCGTATCTAGACCTCTGAATCAGAGAGTGAAGCAGTTTAGATCCTGACGAAGCTGTTTGCAATGATCACCACGAAATTATCTACGCTGATTTAAGGGGTTAAATGGGAAACACACATAAATTCCCTTCCCTGATTGAGAAAAAAAACTTAGATAGTGATTGTAGTTAGAATATGTTACGAGTAGGTCTTCGAATGAAGTTGCAATTACTGCAAAAGTACAAAAATGAGTCATGCCGGAAACACCACATACAGAACAAACAGCCGCCCGAACAGCAACACAAGGAAACAGCAAATATACACAACTATAAAACCATCAAGAGACGCACAAAGACAAAACAAAGTAATTTCATTTTGGCAGACATCTTTATTCATGTTGTGAAGTTGTCTGGAGGGGGAATTTTATTTACATTTTGACTTTGGTGAAAGTGGGATAAGGACGAGGTTGGGTACCCGTAAACCAGGTTTAAGTCCCCCAGTAGCTTATATTGGTTACTGACCGTTCCAAGGCGGTACTCCTGCTTTCAGCCTATGGTCAATTTTGTTGTTTAATATGATTAATGTTTAATGTTTTTCGTCTTGATATGCGTCCTGTTATGTTTTGTCTTGTGGCTATACCGTTTCTTGTTTGATGGTGTTTGGTGCGGTGTCATTTCGTGTGTGGCTCTCCCTGTTTGACTATTTTTCCATATACAAAATGTATACAATAGGAGGAAGATGGAAGTACCGCCTTAGAACGGTCAGTGACAAAAGCCACTGGGGGGGGGGGGGGGGGTTAAACCGGTTTATGGGCACCCAACCTCACAAGTCTCGATAATGCGAACAAATAATTTATTGACATAGAAAGTCTGCAAAAGCAGGTGTTTGCTTCAGTAACACAGAAAGCTCCTATATGAGATTTTACCATATTTTTTCTTGCATTAAACCATTCCCTCATAGGCTATTTTTTAGATACAACGTCTATGAATAAATCTACCGAAAAGGGTCATTAACTAGAGAAAAGGATTTTTTTAGAATTTTGTAGTTTGAAACCATTGTGATAAATAAAGCATTTGCTCGGAGCCTCCTATAAGAGCAAATGCTCTATTTATCACAATGATTTCACAAAGTGACTTTTACAGAGTCGTCAAAAGTCGTCAATATGAAGGAATGGGTTAAGATACTATCCTGTATCAAAAATCCAGAATAATACTTTTTTTGAGTAGTCGTGATAGTGAGATATCACGGCATTTACCAAGAAATAGAATTCTTTACAAAAAACATGTATGTACTGGATGACAATCTTGAAGAAGACCACTTGTACTTGTCCGTGTTCAAACTGTTAAGTGCTTTTTGTGACTGAGATAAGTCAAGCTCACAGCATGAATTGATCTGTAACTAAAATGATGTGGCGCATATAAACATTAACATACACTAAACATAAACATCATAATATACATTAGGTTTGAATCGATACAAAATATGTCGAATTTAATATGTGGCGAATATAGACATTAATGAACAATAAATATAAACATCATAATACACATTTAGGTTTGAATCGATACAAAATATGTCGAATTTAATATGTGGCGAATATAGACATTAATGAACAATAAATATAAACATCATAATACACATTTAGGTTTGAATCGATACAAAATATGTCGAATTTAATATGCGGAGCATATAGACATTAACAAACAATAAATATAAACATCATAATATACATTTAAGTTTGAATCGGTACAAAATATATCGAATTAGCCCTTCGCTGCAACATTATGTCGTCTTCAAATTTTATCTTATGCTACAATTTTCAAATCTCAAATTTTCTTTCATCATCTTTCAAGAAACATAATGACAGCGTGATGCAATTTGGATCCTTATGAGACGCCTTAACTCGGCATCTCATCTGCATCTGATTACATAATCAAAGTTTCTTCACTGGCAACGAAAGGGTTTAAAGTTTAAAGGCATAAAGTAGTTTGCATTCATAATAGCATGACCAACGAACTCATCATTTTCTGCAGAAAACTATAAAAGTACAACTATAACTGTTACAGTTTTTAATACAGAAGCATTAAACGTCCTTCTACTTCAATACAGAGTACTGGCGATGGTCCGAGGGTATGTTATCCGAAAACAGGGGAACCTCGATATCTTGAACTCAGATGAGTCGACCTTCGACATAAATCGAGTCAATACTTCGGTCCCTTCCAAAATTTGTAATACGGATTGTTCTGAAATTCACCACTGATGACTTTCGACAGTTTGATGCAGGTCGCAATTAATGCTGAAAGCTCCTTCAGGAGTTTTTAGCATTACGTTCGACATGCATTAAGCTGTTACCTCAAGAATGTTTCCAGCTTATAAATCGGGTGACTAGAACTCACGTTATCTAGTAGAAAGGAAAAGGAGTATTTACCAGAATAAAAGAAAACGTTAGAATTGTGTAGTTTTGAAACTATTGTGATAAATAGAGCATTCGCTCATATGGAGCAAATGCTCTATTTATCACAAAGAATTCACAAACGCATCGATATGAGGGAATGGGTTAAGTCCATAAACGTATGCTTTGCTTAAAATTAAATCAAACAGTGCTAGTATCCATCAAATATACTGGTTATGATAGATCAAATTACTATCAGTATTATAGTGTATTGAACAAGAACATATAATAGTATGAACTACAATCGAAGATGCTGATTCAGCATACTGATTTCCTGAAGACTGACATGAACTAATCAAGACATTAATTCAGGAAAAAGAGTCTGATTAAATGACGGAGCATGTGGTCCGTTGCATTGTAATTAGCACAGTCATTCAACAACCATGTGAACCCTTACAATGCTGAATTTTCAAATGGACAATTCCAAAATTCAAACAGGTCAATCTTATGGTAAATATTTAGGGATTTTTCTGAAGAAAAGTGTAACATGATAAACAGGGCATCCACTGATGAGAGGGCTCCCCCGGGAGTTTGATTTTTAACAAAAACTGTAGAATCAGATCTATATCATGTCATAAGCAAACAGAGCAGACTCTGATCAAACGGCTCCTATAAGAGCCGTCTGATATGGTTCTACTCTATTTGCAGAAGCATGAGAAGGCGTGTATATGAGGAAGTGTATATGAGGGGACGGGTTAAATGGAATCTTATAATATAAATATTAGGTATGAAAAGGCACAACGAGCCATTTTAAATCACAATGAATTGTCAGTTGTGATATTATATATTCTCTGTTTCTTCCATAAAAAGTACACAAACGTTTTAGATCGAACATGTGTGAACTCAGAGACACTCATTTATCATAGCTTTTACATATTGCTACATAACAAATCTAACCTAATTCCCCTCTAGATTACTTTTGGATCCAACCTCTTTGAATAAATCTACCGAAAAGGAGCATTTTATAGAACAGTGGAATTGTTTAGAATTGTAGTTTTGAAACCAATATAATAAATAGAACATTTGCTCCTATAGAACAAACAGGGTTGGGCGGTAAATACCGGGGGCGGTAAATACCGCTGGTAAATACCGGTATTTACCGGTCCGGTAAATACTCCCAAAATGGCCAGTACTGGCATTTACTGGCAAATACTCCAGAAAAGGTGGAATATATATTATTTCTTTGAAGTTTATTGTTTTTATAAAGGCTGTTTTAGATTGCTGGTTAGTGGAATATTGATAAGTTTATTTATTGATTTCTGACCATCATTATACAGAGGGTTTAAACTGTTTCATGCCTGCCAGGTGTACTCATCAGATAGCTTATACATATTATCTAGGAGTTTCATCTGGCTATCAGAAAAGTCCTGTTTAGCTCTAAATTTAAATAATGGCATGATTCTGCTGGTATAATGTGTTAAAATCATCAGTACAACAGACCAACTCCTTTGTCTGATACTGCAGTTTGATTGGTTTAATCTGAATCATTGCCCCCTCTAAATTGTCTATATTGTGTTTGACACTTCATGGTTCATTGTGTGTATCTCTAAATGAAAAGTGTGTATGTTTTTACAACAATTACCATAGTGGCCAGTAGAGGTGTCAAAACCGTTGTTTTGAGAGCTGACCTGACAGTAATTTGCAGTGGGTTAGGTGGCCGGTATTGTTTCTCTTATCTGTTACTCAGTTCACTACAAATGACTGCCAGTCTTTTGATTTTCATGAAACTTGGTTCATTCAAAATTCAGCTTAAACTAGAAAACTGACTCAGTTACAGAGAGGGAGAGAGCCCTGTAATCAAGGGCAGATAATTTTAGACATAGTGATCAGATTCAACCCAAAAACTATAGGTGTCTTCCTCTGATGATACTTAGCATATGCCTTAATATGAAACCAATATATGAAGTACTGTTGAGTTATCATGTCACATCAAAAGTGTTGACGGATGGACAGAAATTGTGATTCCTATAGGACTCCTGCATTTCCAAGCAGGGCCCTAATTACACCTTTTATTTTATTTTTTGGGTTGTTTACACTGCAAATACATAAGGCAAAACTTGTATATATGATAAGAGAACTAATAAAGCACATTAGGATGGTTTAAATATGTGCTAAGCCCCTAGACAAATCAAAATACCAGTAAATGCCAGTAAGTGCCAGTAAATGCCGGTATTTACCGGTATTTACCGCCGGCACGGTAAATACTCATAAATGCCGGCATTTTGCCAACCCTGAGAACAAATGCTCCATTCATTACAATGGTTTCAAAAATGAAAAAACGTCAAAAGGCGTCAGTAGGAGGGAATAGGTTTACACTGTGTTATGTTTTAACTTTTGCTTTCGAAGGATCACCCATTTTCAGAATATATGTTTTCTGTATCCTCTCCATCTCTCTCTGGGGGTCCAATTAGCCCATAGTGAGCAGAAACGGACGTTAATCAACACAAATAAACAAACTTCACAACAGAAGGTGTTAAGTACGTGTGTGGCGGCCGTAAAAAGTCGCCTCGTACTTCATTCCCAGTGTTGTTATATTTTCTGGTCCTTCGGTTGCACTTTTAATTACTACTCATGAACAGACTCAATAAAACCGAGCCTGTAATTTTCTCTTTTTGCATTTCTACTTTTGCTTTCGAAGGATCACCCATTTTCAGAATATATTATACATGTCTAATTGTCAGTGCTAAATTGATAGCGTCCATTAAGATACAAGGGTGCGAACGGCAGTCTTGATAGTGAAAATCAAATGATAGCCGAAGGCATTCATTTGTATGTTCTACGTTCCGACCGCCGTTTATATTCTTCATTAGAACTTGAGATGTGAACTTTAGTGCAACGAATCTTCAGAAGCATATAATGAATACATGTAATCTTCCTGACAATGCAACAAATTTATTAATCATTTACTCCATAGAATCGCCTTTAGGCATCACTGCAAACATAGTGAACCGAGATCAGACGACTCCTACATGAGCCGTCTGATCTGTGCCTGCTCTGTTTGCTTAATATGACATAACATAGATCTTTTTCTACAGTTTCAACAATAATAAACAATTCTTTATTCATGAAACCAAAAAACTCAGCTATTTAATATTTATACAGGCATTACTTCTTATAGCTTTCGATAACATAATGTAAATAAAGCATGCTATCCTAATCATACACCAGTTAGTATGATATGAGAGTTTAATATTAACTTGGCATTGAGTGTTGTTTCCAGGCCAGAAGTTATAAAACCTTTTTGCTTGAGTCCGAGATCATTCTCAAACATCTGATTGGTCAGATACCTGAGAAAGACTTAGACTCAGAAGTTTTTATAACCTCTTTATTACTTTATTTAGAATGAGTTTATACTATGCATTAATACTCCACTAATGCCAACGCCAATAAATGTCTATCTTTGGGCTGTGTATGCATGTTGTAGCTTATTGCAATACGAAAGTTATGCAAACAACCACTGTATGAGCTTTCTGCATTACTTGCTTCTTGCATTAAGCAATCACCTGCTTTTAAACACGCCATGTTTATTCATCAAGTGGTTGTTTTAGAAGGAACTTACTGTGTATCACTACTTGTAAGCTTGGTCGCTATACAATACATATATCTGTAATATACAGCGGGACAGTACTATAGTGATGGCTTCTCATTGACTATTCGTGCGCGAAACGATTACAAGTCTGCATATAACAGAACGAAACCTTAATGGGGATTGTTGGTTTCTCAAGAAAACAATATTACTTCATTACAAATTGCACAAACACACCCACCGTTGTAACATTAACATGCAAACTGAGAAACGCCGGAGAGTTACAGTTATGTGTCACCAAATACCATGTGTCAAGTTTCATTTATGCAAACTTTCTTGAAATTGTTAACTAGCTGAACCACAGGCGATGTGATTGCACTCTGGCATTTAACACCTCCAATATTCCTTAACCGTTTAGTCCATGGATAACCTTTTGACGCCTTTACAAACAGAGTAGACCCAGATCAGACGGCTCACGTGGGCTTGGCTAGCAATACGCACTTACGCACGTGTGTAACATCAATCTGAATTATGAAACATTATTATGACCAAAATGGAACAAAACACGAAGGCTAAGATTCGGTAGTCTTTGATAAACGCTCTGTCTTGTCATGTAAGCTTTAACCCATTCCCTTATATTGAAGCCTCTTGATGCCTATAAAGGTCGACTTTTGAAATCATTGTGATAAAAAGAGCATTTGCTCCTATAGGGACAATGCTCTATTTATCATAATGGTTTCAAAACTGCACATGTCTAAATTTTCCCTGGGGAGAATGCCACCGGATTCATATAGCCACGGCGCATAAATTATATTTGGATGAATCCAAATATAATTTATGCGCCGTGGCTACGCTCTTGGTTCATGTTGGAGCCCTAAGATTATGGTCTGCTCAGTTTTCTTGTTGAAGTATTCAATCAGTTTCTTAACTTCGAATCCTATATGTACTTGATGTTTTTAAAAAACCAAAAATCAAATAAACCATAAACATGTTACTATTACCACCAGTATTTCATAGACGTGTTATCCAGTGACAGTACTGCCCTATCATACACCACATATTATCCGATGGTTTGGAAACTGCAAGTACAAGAGTATACACAGCATTGTTATTTACTAACATTTATTATCTCGTATTATTGGCCTTATCCTAACTTATCTATAGTATGATCAGGGGACCGGAAACCATAAAGACAAGAGGGTACATACGACACGCATTCACATTCCCTTTGCAGCAAGCCGCGTGAGCCGCTTTCCGGCAACTTCGGCAGTGAAAGATTTAATGAAATCTAAGAGAATAGTTCAGCATTAGGTATTGGTCTGAGTAACTTGCTTCACTGAACTCAATGAGCAACAGTCGTAAGCAATATCATCCTACTAATTTTCTTTAATTTAAATGGTATCAAACCTTAATTTTAAACTGTATCCCATTGCTTATTCACACTGAATGGCATTTTTTTTTAAAAACAAATACACAACAGTTCTTTAATGTTTGTACAGTTGAATTTCATTATCGTCAACTCGGATAACTAGAATTTCGATAACTGGAAGTTAATATTCGGCCCTTCAAAAATTTATATTACAGACGTGTTCTTTGTATCACTACGAATATCTAGAAACACACGTGACTTAAAATGCAAATCGAAAGTAATTGTGAACGGTCCTACATGAGCTTTCAGATTTACTTTAGACCTGCATTAACCCTTCTCTTGCTGAATTTTAAAATACACATCTCCTTCTTTACCCATGCCCTGTTGTATAATTACATATATCTTCACTGCCTACAATTATTTTTCTGTGCAATCACTGCTGTGGAGTGCACTGGTTGAACAATCAACTTGTAAATAGTGCAGACCCTGATGAGACAGCTCCTGCAGGAGCTGTCTCATCTGGGTCTTCACTATTTACAGGTAGGTATATTGACGTGAATAGAAAGCGAAGGGTTAAGCTGTGAATTTGTCCAGGTTAGAAATCTAATGATTCGAACTTCTCTTATCTCAATTTCCCTTGAAGTTCGAGATATCGAGTTCAACTGTATTTTGTGCTCACAATACTGTTTTTTCAGGCGACAAAGTTATATTCGCTAAATGAACATTTTCAATGCTGACTTTACAAAGTGGAACAATCCACCACTGTTTAAAAGTTTCTTCAGTAACCCTCTGATCTGGGGTCTATATTGTTTGCAAATGACAGTGAGCTCGTTTCCCGCAGTCAGAGGGTTGACACATTTTTTCAAGAACTACAATTACTACAGAAAAACCCTCTAATGCGAACACTTAACGAATAAACATGGCGGTCGTTATAAGCAGCTGGTTGCTTAATGCAGGACAAAAGTAATGCAAAAAGCTCCACTAGGAGTTTTTTGCATTACTTTTGTCCTGCATTAAGCTACCGCCTGCTTATACCTCCAAGAATTATACCTCTTTTAGGTGGTCTCATTAGAGGAGTTTTACTGGACTATTAATTTAATTGAAAAAAGTAAATAAATAAATAATATAACACTAATTAAATAATTCAGGTTATGGCGACAAGGGTAAAATTACGTTGATACGACGTATCCATTAAATACAATAAATAAATAGTTGTGCGAATTATTCTGACAAATTCCAATTCACTGTCTGTTAGACGCATGTTTAAAGACATGATGTGCAATTGGGAAACCTTCCCGTATTCAGATGGTATTGATTCTGACAATTTAAACCATCCAGTTATCATTTACAACGTTGTATGTAACAGTTCTGACATTTTGACAATAATTGAAAATGATGGTTGACATGTAATCCATTATCTGCGATGTTCTGTACTCCATTTACTGGTAAAGGAAACACTGCATTGGTTATCAAGTAGTTAGACCAGTTTTCTCTCTGACGATGATAAACAGACGCTAGTTGGGTTAGTATAAGAAATATTTCGCCTGAAAATGTTTGAGTATAGACCGCACCACACCACATCGCACCACGTCGCACAGCACTGCAATCACCGCACCACACCACAAACTAACAATATAACACTCTACACCAAACCAGACCACACATACACCACACCACACCGCGCCGAATCACACACACCAAACTACATATAACCACACTACACTATGCACACAATGTAATACTTATGATCAGACTGTTAGAGGGTCAAATGTCTCACGGGTACAACCTATGAAATGTGATGTCTGTCTCCTTTCCTTTCTGCTTGATGGACAGAGACATATTTGCAGCCCTTCACCAGGGATCGAACCATCGACATCTACTCCGATGGTCAAGTGCTTTAACCAATCGACCACGGTGCCTATCAACTTCATATTAATTCATTATTCGTTGATGACTCAAGCATTTATTTAACTTTTAGCCTTCTGAACAACTTATTTTTACAGAGAGTTTCGCCCTCTACATTTTCAAATTTAGGCTATAATCAGATAGTCTATCAAAATGTAATAAGGGTGTCAAACAGTCTGGACCATGACGAGACACTGAGTAACTCGGCGTCTTATCTGGATCAAAACTGGATCAAAACCAAGTTAATCATAGATCAATTGAGTGCAGGTGACATGGTTTAACCCATTTTATAACATAACACGTGGCTTCAGCGTGACGTAACACTATCATTTATTTTTTGATAATCATGGGCATATAATCACTAGTGAATAACATTCGAACGACCGAATGACATTCGAACGATTCATACGCGCTGTCAAAACAAACAAACTAGCGGACGGTGGTCGACCTACCTGTCCACGATTGAGTCACGATAGATGGCAAAGGATTGTTGGCACTTGCGCCTTAATTTCGATAAAATAATACAAATTGTAATCGCTGTCAGGAATCATATACAAAATGTATGCCAAAAAAGACCTACCAGCTACTCTGACCCATACAATCCATTCTACATTTAAAATGCCTCCTCAACTTTGCATGTTCTTCACCGCATGTCCTTTTGTTTATGCAGATTTCTACTCATACAAATATCTCATCAATCAACAACAATAGTCATCTGAATCCAACACAGCACAAACATATTTCAAATATGCTATACTCACTAACTCAGCTGATCGCGAAAATCTTCCTCCTGTTCCAACACATTTTATGCAGCAGTTCGTACTGAATCTTTTGTCCATTTCAAACATTTTCACTGAACTTGAATCGAGATTTTTTCTCGGTGGAAATGTCCATGTGTATACATACAACACTAATGAAGGGCTTAATATACCAAAACGAAGGCGCATTTCGAATCCCATTGACAGTGAGTGTCGGACGTGTTGGCGATTGTATGTAGGTCTTCATGTAAATGGAGCGCTTTACATAGACACATGTTGTGTACAATGACGTCATAATGTGACGTGTTTGTAACTATGTATGTCAAAACTGTAACTCAAAAATTATTTTGACGTGTTTCTGTATGTTTTTGTATCATAAACTATCACAGTTAAATTGAATACCAGAGAGGTCTGAATTAGATCCTGGTTAATATGACAGTAAGTAAAAAATAAAGTTGGAAAATTTGGACCTACTTTGTCCCAGTTACCTAGCGAACCTAATAACACCTTTCATTCATCATTTCTATATGTAAGGAGAATTTATAACAATCCACGTTACTGCTGAAATATTGGCTGCAAATAACATTTGTGTGTGTTATGTTATAAATAGGATCTTGCATTCGTGTTCATGATTATTGGATTTATTAAATTCGTCTTTTTAAAACGATAAAAAACTCGCTAAAGCTCGTTTTTTATCGTTTTAAAAAGACTCATTTAATAAATCCAATAATCAAGAACACTCATGTAAGATCCTCTATCTATCATATTGACGCCTTTTGACGCCTCTGTTAAATACACTTTATGAAACCATTGTGATAAATAGATCATTTACTCTTAAGGAGCAAATGCTCTATTTATCACAATGGTTTCAAAACTACACAGATCTGAAAGTTTCCTTTTCCCTAGTAAATGCTCCTTTTCGGTAGATTTATTCAAAGAGACTAGATCTAAAAATAGCCTATGAGGTAATGGGTTTAATATGGAAATGAAACCCAACATGACACAAACACAACACATATAATATCAGTATAAAACACTCAAGAAAATATTGTCCAAAGGTAATATTTTCTGTATTTTCCTTTCACAAGATCAATATTTTATATTTAAAACAATTTGAATATGTTCATTTTATCTTTTCTTAACACTTTTCTCCATACACACGTATTTCTACGCCTTTGCAATCAGAGTATTATTATTATTATTATACCACATTTATATAGCGCTCTTTTCACACTGGATATATGCGTTCAAAAGCGCTTCACATGGATGAAATCACTAACCGGAACGATCCGCATGATTATCTATCCAGACAATGAAAGATGTACAAGTTGACTGAAAGCCATGCTCATCAATATCACAAATTAGAATAATCTGTATTAACAAAACTTGATACAGACAAGTTGACTGAAAGCCATGCTCATCAATATCACAAATTAGAATAATATATAATATATTAACAAACTTGATACAGACAAGTTGACTGAAAGCCATGCTCATCAATATCATAAATTAGAATAAATGGGCTGACTGAAAATCATTCCATTTATATGACTATTGGGTCAACTGTTAGCTTGATAGGTTGGCTGAAAGCCATTCCAATCCTGAACTCAGTTGCCACTGTACATGACTACTGGGTCAACTGTTAGCTTAATAGGTTGGCTGAAAGCCATTCCTATCCTTAGCTTAGTTGCCACTGTGCATGACTATTGGGTAATCGGTTAGCTTAATAGGTTGGCTGAAAGCCATTCCTATTCTGAACAAAACTGTCCTAGTAACTAATGTTGAAAAAATGCGTTTTCAGACACCTTTTGAAACATGCCAGTGACATTGCGTCTCTAATGCCTGAAGGTAGAGCATTCCAAAGTTGCATGCATGAAACTTCTCTCACCGTATTTTACCTTACGACTTTTTGGCACAACCAACGACAATGCTCTGCTTGCTGACCTTAACTCTCTGCGCGGCCTGTATACGTCAAGCATGTCGACAATGTACTTGGGAGATCCAGATAAGACGGTTCCTACAGGAGCCGTCTAACCAGGATCTGCTCTGCTGGCTTATGGTATAATATACGCGTATAAAATGCATTAAACTGAAAAAAACGACGAAATTATTTATCAATATCATCAATTCATTTTATCCCATTTAATCCCATAATAACTGAAGAACACCCGCCCACGTCCTGTTTGGAACCCATGTATTTTTTATATTGACTGACCACAGCAAACAAACCATTTGTTGATAAAAGCCATTGACATTATTTAAGCAAACAGTACAGACCCTGATCAGAAGGCTCATCCAGGGGTCCTCTGATCTGGGTTTACGTTGTTTGACTATGTTCTTTGAAGGGACACTGGACAAATGGTTTAAGCTTTTCCTTTCATTTAAATACGTGCCTGGCGGGTTAAGTACGGGCTCTTTATAGGGGCGGTCTGATCAGGGTCTGCTTTGTTTGCTTTTTAATAATATAGATCTGATTCTGTTTCTTATATGAATATAGATGAGGTAAAGGTTTAAGAAATGTATTCTGTATTTTGATAATGAAGGTCGATGTAGACACGTTAATGTTCTGTTAACCATATGAATGTGGGAACTGCGTATTCGTGCATTTGTAAACAGTGTAGAGCCAGATCAGACGGATCCTAGAGGAGCCATATGATTAATATCTGCACCATTTGTCATATAATATAATGTCGCAGAAGATACCCGTTCGTTCGTACTGAATGGGCTAAACTGTTAAACAATGACGGGCCAGATCACTTTAAAACGTCAGCATTTCAATGGGTTAAACATTAAGGGTTGACATTTCACATCACCCGCTCTCTTATTTTAGATGCTTCTATCAAATATTCATCAATGATTCTGTTTTTATTGGTAGTCTGCCATCGCCATGTTTGATCGGCGAAGACATTTAAGAGTTATATTGAACGTATCCTACGTATCAAACATGCAAAGATGAGCATTTTCTGTATACATAGGTCGAAATAAAATGCGTAAATTAAAACATTTTCAAGAATAACTCCTTTATTTTTCCAGCAAACCCTATGTTGTGACCACTCTTTAGAACCGTCTCTTCGAGACGATTCTATAGAGTGGTCATAACATATGGCTTAGTGGAGAAATGACGATTTTTGTATTTGAGTATGCACCGTTATCTGTTGCTCTGTGTATAGTCGGCACACATATGTATTTTGTGTCACTGATAAACTATTATTTATCCTATCACGATCTTGTTTCGTGACGTCATATAAGGCTGTCTCGTATACGTTTTCATATTAGACCATTATAAGTCTGTTCACCGAATGGATCACTTTCTACGATATTATATATTACTGATTTGCGAACATCTCAATGTCTGAAACTGCTTTAAATTATTATTTCCGGTCCCGTTTATAAATACCTCATATCGGCGTTACTACCCTGTAGACGCTTGGAAGTTCGAACGAAGAAATCATTGGAATGTAGGACTGGGTTTGTTTCAGTAAATACAGTTGAAGCTTCTTATTTGTACTTTAGAGTTAGAGTAGAGTTCTTCTACCATTAAGTAACGGCATAATTTGAACAAAATCCGGATGGGGTAAAACATATTTGATAGTAGTGGTTAATCAATTTTATGACTGACTTTAAACGATCAAAAGTAGGACATGCGTTGTAAGTAAATTGGTTAAGACATCTGGAATGAATTAGCCGATAGACTAAACAATAATTAATGATGAACAACTTGTTAAAGCATTTTCTTTTGATTAACAGTAATACGCCGACACTGTCCTCAAATAAATGCAAGTAGTCACGTAATGAAAAGATCTAAAGATGATTTGATGAAAGAAAACCACTTTCTGCGTTGCCAGCATAATCAGAATACTAGGTCAGTTCGTTCCATATATGGAACGGTTTCTCTAAACTTTTCCTTTTACGGTACTGACCTAGTATCCTCTATATCGTTTTACTTTTTTATTGAACTATGATAGATCTGATTATTTTATACTGACCTTTGCACTTTGAATCTTTGTCCTGTTTCAAAGATTAAAGATTTTCCCGTGTTCATGAGCAATTATAAAATTGCAATTGATATTCATGATACCATGATTTCTTACATGACTACGTATTCATGAAGTAAATGGTTAACTCATACAACCATAATATTTAAATGGGCTTGTCCAAATGAATCCATTTGCTACATTTTTTCCATTTTTATTTTTCTTCATTTTTGTTTCAAAAAAACAGTCACAGTAACAAACAGTTTGGATCCAGACTGTTTGAATAGGTATGCGACATTGGAAGTTAATCATTTTACTCCATAGATACTACATTTGATGCACATGCAAACAGAGAATATCCAGAATATCCTGTAGGAGACGCCTGATCAGGGTCTGCTCTTTTTGTATCTTGAAAGGAAATATTAATTGATTGTACTTTTTAAAGAAATTGTATGAACTCGGATTGGCGGATTGTCAATTAGGCTACAAAAAATGGGTTTCAAATGTTAAAAGTTTTTAGATGATCTATATGGTTTTCCAACGTTTTTGCAAATGTTGATATTTTAAACGTTTCGAAATTTCATTTAGTTGTTAGACAGCGGGTTGTCGCCTGTTTTATTTTAGAGTGGTTAGCTGGTATTGGGCGAAGTCCCGTGTTAGTCGAATATAAACATTTCACGTATGAGGAATACATGTACATGGATGAACTTCGGTATGATCTACGTTTATTTATATCTCGATTTAGATTGTCTTCACATTATTTAAGAATTCATACCGGTAGATACGGAAGAGTACAAATACCACGAAATGGGAGATACTGTTTAGGCTGTAATATGCGTGATATTGAAGACACATATCATTTTATTTGTAAGAATTAAGAGAACAATATTTACAAAGGTGCCATTGGCAGGCCATCTGTATTATTTTGAACGGTTTGATGAAAACCGCCAACAAAGATGCCTTGTGTAAATTAGCATTATTTTTAAAGTGTGCAACAGACAAAAGAATTAAGCATCTAAATGATATTTTGGGTTGTTTTTAACCCTTTCCGCCATGAATATTCAGGAAGATATAATGGCATCATGAGTATTAATTAGTTTAATTTTTAAAATGGCATATTAACACAAGGAATGTTGGCCAAAGCAGAAACTATTGAGTCATATCTATATATCATTCCATAAGCAAATAGAGCAGACCCGGATTAGATTGCTCCTATAGGAGCCGTCTGATATGGGTATACTCTGTTTGCAAAGGCGTAGAAAGGCGTATTTATGGAGTAAAGGGTAAACAGGTTAGACCCTGTTAAACTGGAACTTTAAAAATCTTTCTCTGTATCCATTAAACAACATTGTGAGTTATCTATATTCTTTACTTTCCTAGAAAAAAAATAAGAAACAAAGCTCGATGATTACGTGATTTTAGTGGTTTTGCTATGAAGACGTTTTTATATTCTTACTGTTCAAAATGTTTCGATGTTTTGTATGTATATTATGACGATGTATATATGTACAAGTCTTTAATAATGTATCTGTTCTGAATTTTCTTTATAATATTACTGCAGTGTCTTGTGTCGAAACGTATCCCCGGAGAGGCACGGATGATTGACATCCAAATAATTTACATTGCAAAAATAGTCGATGGCATACCATGCGGAGCTGCATACGTCAGAAATCTGCGTGGAAAATGTGTAATAGAGAATAAACGTTCGTTTACATCATTTATTATTCGCTGTGAAAAACATAATATTGGCCCAGATCTGGACCTGGTGTCTTGACTACATCCGAGTCGACTATGCTTTTGGGAAACGAGTGTCAAAGTGTCAAATATATTGGATCCTGATGAGACGCTGAGTTCCTTGGCGTCTCATCTAGATCCAAGTTGTTTGCAAATGCGAGTCACCGGTGCTGATCCAGGATTTCAGATTAGTGGGGGGCGTAGAAGTTTTTTTTGGACGGGGGGGGGGGCGTGGATTTTTATGTTTGATGCCATAAATAAATAGTGTGTTTGTAATACATGTTGAAAAAGAGCTGTGTTAAATGCAGGTGGGGCAGGAGGCTGCTTAAAGCAAGGTGAAGGTAAAACAGAACGCTCCCATAGGATTTACTTTCACCTTGCTTTAAGCAGACACTGCTCTAAATACCAACTAATTAACATAATTTAGTGGTCGTTATAGAGAGGTTTTACTGTATATAGATCTAACATATTACTAAAAAATGGTTTTAGCAATTTTACAGGTGCGTACGCCGGCTCCGCTCCCTCTAAATCCGCGCCTGAGTCAGGTGGTGAGCAGAGGGAGAAAGGTTAACGGACGTTGCTACAGATCAGAAGTGTATGTAGAGAATCTGATTAAAACATTTTTTTAATTCATTTCTCGGCCAAATCCTATCTTACTGCAGCTCATTAGAACCGCAACCACAATGGGTTTCTAATACATTGCAGCAAAATAGGACTAGACATGAAATAAGATATTTTGATGGATCAGTACACATCTGATATACAGTCCTAGGTGAAACATATATTGACTATGGTTTTGTTTTACATATACATAATTCATAGCAACGGATCAAGGTACGTAGTCAAATAATGAAATCGTCCATTTCTCCACCGAACTCTATGTTGTGACCACTCTTTAGAATCGTCTCGAAGAGACGATTCTAAAGAGTGGTCACAACACATGGTTTGGTGGAGAAATCAAGGGGTTGTTCTTGAAAATGTTTTGATTTAATGTATCTTATCCAGACCTCTATACACCACTAAGGATGAATCACAACCCCCTACTTTCATAAATGGGGACACAAAGTGTGCAAGAATTAATGCAAAAGCAGACATTTAAAACTCGTCGTCTGATCAGGATCCAAACTGTTGAACACTCTAGTCATATTTTGTACAGAAATCGAAGAAAACTTCACATTGAAACCCGAAGCAATCGACAAAATTATGCAGCCATGTTCTCTATTCCTCATAAAGATATTACAATTATTCTGTACTGTCATATTGTCAAGTAGTCTTTATGATAGAGTGGAAATGTGATAGTTTTTCTGATTGTCACAAATGTTGAAATATCCTCTAGGCATGGGATTAAAATGATGTTTTCACAGACAGCAATTTACAATTAGAGTTGTTTTACTTTAACCCTTTCCCTTATTGTAAGCGCATTTTGACACATATGCAAACAGAGCAGACCTAGACCAGACGGCTTCTATAGGAGCCGTCTGATCAGGGTCTGTTCTGTTTGCTTATGGTGTAATATAGATCTGATTCTACAGCTTCTGCCTGAGCCAAAATGTCCTGTGTTCATATGCCATTATAAAATATATTCTTATTAATATTCATGACGTCATTATTTCCTACATGAATATTCATCAGGGAAAAGGTTAAATGAGCAATATGACCATGGTCTGCCCTCTCCGCTTATGGTATAACATAGGTACGATTCAAGAGTTTCTATCATTGCCGAAACCTTCTGTGTTCACTTGCTTTATACAAATCATCTGATTGATACTCGTGATGTCATTATTTGTTACACCACTTTTCATGGAACATACGGTTAAAGTATTTCAAAGTTTAAAAGATTGTAATAATTTAAAAATATAATATATATAATGATTTTGATGTATGTTGTCGCTAAGTCATTTACTGGCGAATCCGTCATTGCCTTTGTAATAATTTTTGCTGTAGATGAAACGCCGGGTAGAAGATATATACACTAACACCTAGCTCAATCTAACATTCAAATAAATATCATGTTTGGTCATTAAGGCAGGTGACATCTTAACGCAGGGCGAATTCATGCAGAAAGCTCCTCTAGGAACTTTCTGCATGGCTTTCATCCCTGCATTAAGCAAACACATGCATAAGAAGTTCTCAATTCTTCTTTACAAAAACGTTGAGATAGTAAGGTACTACTTACTATATGTATGAGAAATGATTACAAGAACGGTGAAAGTTTATTATGTTGTTGTTGTTTTCGCTCATTTACTATTATAAATTATGATGCATCGATCCTATATTTTTGTCCATGTACCATTGTACTGTTCTTTTATCACATACAGAAAAACCTCTCCATAACGGCCACTAAGTTACATAAATATTTTGTGTTAAAGGCAGGTGGCTGCTTAAAGCAAGGTGAAAGTAAAACAGAATGCTCCTATAGGAGCATTCTGTTTTACTTTCATCTTGCTTTAAGCAGCCACCTGCCCTAGATACCAACTAATTAGCACATTTTACTGGCCGTTATAGAGATTTTACCGTATTTGCATGGTGTGACTGGTATTGTTTTACTCACACATCAGCGCAAAGCAGTTATTGCCTCCACCAGTTTCGAATGAAGTTACATTTTATAACCTTTACTTTTTCATTTCCATTTGAATTGTGTGATTTGCATGCAAATACCATGACATCAGAGGTAATTTAAGGTTTACAATTACTGTTGTCGGAAGGAATTACTTCCCACACTCGATTTCAACACGCCAGGTAGAGACATCCCGATGGGAGACTCTTTTAGATTGCACATTATTGCATAAAACGGCTAAATGAACACAGAAATACAGACAAAGGTTTAATGCAAGAATAGCGATAGTTAACACACATTTGTTTAGGGCAATAACATAATTATGCAGTGTCCCTTGGAACTGTTAATGCCCTCACCCTTCGGGTCGGAATAACAACAATCTCACGGGACACCGCAGTTGTTATTGCCTGAAAACAACGTATATTAGTCCTCTATAAGAATATTAGAACATTTGTTAAAATTTGTAAATTCTCTTCTTTCAGGAAAGACGAATATGACTATAAGGAAAGCGAAAATCTGCAACAATAGTAATTATAACATGGTATCCAATGAAATGGTTATAGAGTGTTGTAGACAAGAGACGTTTATAAGAAATATGAGTAAAATATTTTTTTTATTTCTATGCCAAACCTAATTTTGCCACTACTCATTAAATTCCCCTCTCTGAGACGATTTAATGACTTGCATCACTATAGTGTTTGACTGAGAAAAAAAGTTGTTATTTGATTGACGCGTACGCATCTTATATACAGCCTTGAGTGAGAATTCATTCCTTAGATTCGCGTCTAAATCTGCTTTAAATAAAGCTGGTTTTAACCCTTAGGCTAATATTAACTGTACTCGTTTTACAAACGTTTGGATAATTTGTAGTAATGAAGTGTGATTTTATAGCTAACACGCCAGTTTAGTTTGGTCGCTTTTCAAATATCTTCACAACCTCGTTCATCCTCAAAAATACAAATTAATGTACAGTAAAACTCCTCTAACGCGACCAACAAAACAGGGGACATAAATATGGCTATGAAGGCAGCTGAGAGGTTAATTCAGGACAACAGTTATGCAGGACGTTCCTGTATGAGCTTTCTGGATTACGTTCTTCCTGCATTAACCCATTCCCTCCTACTAGCGCCACGTGGCGCTTCTGTAGAAGTCATTATTTGAAACCTATGTGATAAATAGAGCTCCTTAGGAGCAAATGCTCTGTTTATCACAATGGTTTCAAAAATGCATCATTCTAACATTTTCCCTTTCTCTAGTAAATTTTCATTTCGGTTGACTGATTCAAAGAGGTTGGGTCTAAACATAATTTAGGAGAGACTGGATTTAGCAACATTCAGCTTTAATTTACATTTATGCTGTTTCATTAAGGGGTCGCTTTAAAGAGGTTCTATGGTATACATCAGGTGTACATTGAACAGATTATCTGGCAGAATATTTGAATGATAAAAAGCAAATCATTATTTTTTATAATTTAAAAGGCTTGTCACCTATTCCAAGCAGGCTCATCGAGTCTGAGTCTGAGTTCATTCACAAGTATCTGACTGGAACTATTGATATTGAGCTTGACAATGAACCCATACTCAAGGTAAAAGTCTTATAACCTCAATACCAGTTAGGGAAAACAATTACTGTTAGTTGATTTCTCTTGCATGGTGTCTCCATTGGCCATGCAATTGTACACGAGAATGACTGACATATAACGTCCAACTGTCGTAGGATGACTGACACATAACGAGTTTGAATACATGTTGCATTTCCGTTTAATTTATTAAAAGTATGCCAGTTACAATAGAACCTGTCTTAAGCGGCCACCAAAAATGTCTAATAATCTGGTCTAATAAAAGGTCTGTAATCCAGGTGGCAGCTTAATGCTGGTAAAAAGTAATGCAGAAAGCCCTGCATTAAGCATCCACCTGGTTTTGAAGACTTTGATAAACAAAACGAATAGTCGCTTAGGACAGGTTTTAATGTACTATACTAATTGCTGTTCTTTCCATGGATTTCATGTCATGTACTTAGGCTTTCTTGGGTACTATTCGCTGTGTGGTTAAGCTTCCAAGTTATTTTTATTTCTCTTGACAAGATGTTAAACTAAACAGTAGCAATAATTTATTCAGTGTTCTCAATATGTTTCAAGACGTTTCGTTTGGATTCAATCTGTATGCATAAATAACCCCATTGGCAGCCAACAAAGAGTTGACACAGCCAAGTCTAGCTAAGTATTAAGAGAAATAACAACTGGGGATAGAGTTACAGTCGGCGAGTGCTTCAAGTTCAATATGTGCCATTGATGCTGCACGTTATTGTACACATCCCATTACATGAAGGCCATAACAGAAGCATTCCTGAATATTTCAATTCCAATTATCGAAGCCTTTGTTAACGTTTATCATTATGATCAGGTTTCTGTATTAGGAATTGTCTTCTAATATTTCAGATTTCGAAGCAGACAGTCTTCCATTTCTTTTCAAGAACGTAATCAATGTAAAACATATGGATCCTGATGGGACGCAAATTTACGCAGTGTCTACATGTATCCAAACATTTTAAAAATGATTACATATTCTTCGGTTACATGCTTACGTTTAACCCATTACCTCATAGGCTATTTTTAGATACAACCCCCTTGAATAAATCTACCAGAAAGGAGCATTAACTAGAGAAAATGAAAAGTGTTGAATTTTGTAGTTTGAAACAATTGTGATAAATAGAGCATTTGCTCCTATAGGAGCAAATGCTCTATTTATCACAATAGTTTCACCAATGTGACTTCCACAGAGTCGTCAAAAGTCGTCAATATAAGGGAATGGGTTAACCCTAACCCCTCTGTATAATGAGATATAATGTCTGCTCAAATGTTGACCACGTGCAATTTCGACTACTTCCGGTTTTATCAAGCTTTTGAAAAACCCATTGACAACTCTAGGATACTGGTGAGACGCGTCTCATAATGATTCTAGCAGTTTACAATGAGAGTCAAGTCGTCGTGGATAGCAGGACTAGGACTAAGATTGTTAACCCATTACCTCATATGTTATTTTTTATATACAACTTCTTTGAATAAATCTAGCATGATCTCACCGTCTTTCGAACCTCTTAATCTTTGACCAGGAACAGAAAACGTTTACGGTGAATATTGAAGAAAATAATAAATCAGCAGTTCAAAATAATCATTTATACATACCTTGAAACAATTAAGTAATTTTATCCTCATATATTAATCCCCAAACAATCCAGTGTTCCCCACCACCCGCATAACAAAAACAAAAATGGCTGTCAAAAGGATCACCTGCTTTTCGAACCTTTATTTTAGAAATGTTTACTGTAACATAATATTCATAGTCACGTGATTTCATCATGGGCACGTGACCATTGTATAGGTCAAAGGGGTCAGAGCTGCCAAGCATTTTCAATTTGGTACATTTTTCAATTTATGTTGATATTCTATAAAGTATTAAGAGTTTTCTCATGTTTAGCATAGTTGAAGGAAACATAAACTGTATTGACCTGTTTATGATGCATATTTATTTTTTAAAGCTACGAGGCCTTGTTTACCGACAAAGCAACGGTACTCATGATTTGATGACGCAGTGCGCACTTGCGCATGCGTAAAACACAAAAAATGAAAGGTTCGGAAAACAGGTGGGGTTCGGGAGAAGGCGAGTCTACGATACCGAAAAGGAGCATTAACTAGAGAAAAGGATTTTTTTTATAACTTTGTAGTTGTATCACAATGGTTTCACAAAGTGACTTTTACAGAGGCGTCAAAAGGCGTCAATATGAGGGAATGGGTTAATTAAATATGACAGCTGTTCTATTTTGTTTCTATGTTTTAATATAATATATCTGTACAACATTAAAACTGGAGCTAGATCGTTAGAAGTTATGGTATACATGTAGATATTTTGCAGGACTGCGGACCAAAGCAAGCAGGTCGTTAATAAATCAAATATTTTAAATGATGAATGATACTGCCAGCCTTCCATTTCAAATCAAGATGATGTACTATGTTTATTACGCAATTTGGTATCGACATTTTGTGTTTCCGTTAATCCTTAAACCGCTCTTAGCGACATGGCTCACATTTGCAAACAGGTTGGATCCAGATTAGATGCCGTCTCATCAGGATCCCAACTGTTTGACAATCGGTCAATAGTTTCTTAAAAGCTTGTTTAAATCGGAGGTAGACAAAATTGCACCAAATCCAAACATGATATACTTTCTTTAAAGCTGGGGTTGCGTTCTACTGTGTTTTAACCCTTTATCTGTTCTGTATTTAGGCCAAATTTCAATACCTACTGAACATTCATTAACAAAATAGTTATAATGAAATTTGGAAGGTGGTAGCTTAATTATTAAAAAGGAGCCTCCTTTTAGAAACGGTGATTTTTGTACGGAAATCAACGGACATCTTCGGCCAAGTTCTGAATGACTCCGATTCTATTTCGGAACAACGCTTTGAACAATAATTAGGTTGTTACCACATGTACAATGTCTGACACTGGTTGTTGGCCTACATAATATATTTTATTCAGGAAAATAAGGCAATATGCCAATCTTACCACATATAATTTACATGCAAATATTAAGCTAATATACCGTTCAATGGTGTCAATCAAATATAACGATCAAAGGGTGTTAGCTCATACTGGTACATCAAATGATTATTTCCGGTATGTAAATATTTGAATCTTACGACAGATTCCGGCCAATGGCGAAGGCTGTTCCGTTGGTTTCCGTAGCAATCCATTTTTCTAGTTTTGTTAGACACAAACAATCATTTACTGACCGTGCTGTTTAGCGTAACGGTTAAATAAGTGTTAAGGTGCATATAGATTCCAATTCTAAAGTCAGTTCGAAACGCAAAATTTGCGGAAATTTGCGCAGCATAATCTTTAACTGGTCCGTTTCTAAAGTATTTATATGATCTGTCACACGAGTTCTCTTTTGAAATTACAAAACTGACACAAAACTTCGATATCTAGACCAGGGGGCAGAAAAATAGTCGTAAATTCGCGCTGGCTAGATTCTATATCTAGTAACAAAGATGCCAACAGGGAATGGTTATCAAAAGTTACTACTGTAAACACAGACGCAGGAAAAATATGTTGTACCAGTCTACACGTGTGCTAAGTAGTCGTGTATGACGTCACATCTTATGATTACACATGTTAGATATAAAACATACGTGGTGGCTATATTAACCATTCTCTTGCTGAATTTTAAAATACATTTCCCCTTCTTTACCCATGCCCTGTTGTATATTTACATATATCTTCACTGTGTACAAGTGTTTCGCTTTGAAATCACTGCTGTGGAGTGCACTGGTTGCACAATCAACTTGTAAATAGTGCAGACCCTGATGAGACAGCTCATGGGTCTTCACTATTTACAGGTAGGTATATTGACGTGAATAGCAAGCGAAGGGTTAAGTTCCTGTTCTACCCAAAAGTCCCCGGGTTTTCGAAAAGTCCCTATTTCTTCCTGTTTCTTTTAAAAGTTCCCATGTCTTCCTGTTTCTTCCAATTCATGTTCTTTCCAAATTTCCCCGGTTCTTCAATTATGATATCTGCAAAAAAAGTATGATTTTCTTCAAGCTTCTTCATTACTTGAAATATGTGTTTATATAACTATAAAATATTTAAAATGTTTTCATTCTTTCCACACTACGTTGGAAACCATTTGATTTATCTCTCAAACTCGTTATCACCCGGACACAAAATGTAAACCAAATTTTCTGTGTCTGTAAAATTAACTTAAGTTCATAACAACAGTGTTTAACCTTTACTATGATTTTCCATGCTTACCTTTGCAAACAGTTTGGATGAAATACCTAGATGAAATGCTAGATAACGTTTCGTCTCATCAAAATCTAAACTGTGTGACACCCTGATTGCCATTTGGTAGACACTGATTGTGTTTTGAAGTTTAAAAATACAATGGGCAAAGAGATTAACCTTTAGCCTGCTGAGCAAATTATTTTTGCAATTGTTTTTACCTACTACATTTTCAAGATTCAAGCTATAATCAATTTGTCTACTAAAATGCAAACAGGTTGTCAAACAGTTTGGATCCTGATGAGACGCCGAGTTACTCGGCGTCTCATCTGGATCCAAATTGTTTGCATAGGTATTCACTTATCTGCCCATACCAGGCTAAAGGTTAAACAAACATATGAGATGTAGTATGAAGACATGCCATACAACATCTAGACTACAGAAGGGTTTTTTGTGTTGTTTCCAATCTTTCTAACAAAATCCATCGTGTTATGAAAACTGTTTCTACAAAAGATATACCATCTCTTAACTACGGTTTTATTACTGGCTTCATTGATCGTTCTTTGTTAAACTGCATCATATATATATCAAGAGTTAACAGGCATAATGAAACTGTTACGTCCGACTGTTGATTTATTACATAAAATTCAATAATTTCAATTAAACTTCTTTCCAGAATGGTAACCTTTAAAAGACTTGTGTGGCATATAAAGCCATATCACGTCAAATATTCTTCACGCATGACATCCATTGATAAGTTATGATTGCACAAAATGAAATTAAGTGAATGCTATCAACCGTTTTGAGGGAATGCATTTTCACAATCGATATTGCTTTGAATAAATGCGATAAACGCCAGAAATAGCTTCAAAGGAATTTACAAACAGAAGAAGCGTTTTTGTGAACATAAAACATGTTTTAGAATTATTTTGGTTCATATTAAATTTTATTCCTTATGCAAATGACTGTCGTAAAATTGTTTCAATACAGTGAGTGTATTTAGATTTAACTAATTTACTCTAAATGTTGTATATTCTATGTTACTTTAAATGATAATCGACATTGTTTCTACTTCAATACATTTGATATCGCACAACTTTATCTAGGAAAATAATTTTAGTAATTTATTTTCAAACAGTGGAGACACGGATCGCATGCATTGATCCTATTAATCTTCCGTATTTGTCTAGGAAATATGTGAACCAATTGTGCTGGGACTAAAAGCTGCAGACATTTTTTCCACATGTACGGCAGCCGTAGAGCAAATGTGACTGGCGTTTAAGCTGAGCATCCTTTCGCAATGACACTCATGTTGAATTAATGCTTACTTATGAATGTTCCTATTAACCACTTACTTCATATAAACCCATTGTTCACGCCTTTGCAACAAAGTTGATCCAGATCAGACGCTCAAGTACGAGTCGTTTGACAAGGGTCTGCTCTGTTTATGGAATTGTGAAAATGTTATTCTAAGTTAAAATGAATACTGTGTTCATGCACAATAGTAAAATTCCAGCTGATAAATATCTGTGATAATTATTTCGTACATATATATGCATCAAGTAAGGGTTAAAGTAATTATCGTTAATGTCTAGACCATTAGTCTATGACCTAAAACTGTTATTTACTAACATTCATGGTATACTGTTATCAGTAACACTGATACTCTTGGTTTATTCACAGGTTCCCTTTTCAGGACATGCCTACTATTAGCTTTACATTTGACCTTGACACTCCTACATCTAATCATGAAGAATAAGCATGCAAGGTTTGCTGTTTCTGAGTGTCGAGATTTGCTCTGCGTCGTTGTCCACAATTGCTTTGTCATGATCTGCCTTATGTAACTTTGAACCTTTAAAATCAATAAGATGCTACGTTGTATCATAGAGGACATGAGCTTTTGCGCCACGGTTAGTTCTGTATCGTATTGACAAGGTACAGTAGAATCCCTCTAATGCGACCACTTAATGAATAAACATGGGTGTCTTTATAAGCAGGTGGTTGCTCAACGTAGGACAAAAGTAATGCAGATAGCTACTTTTGTCCTGCATTAAGCTACCACCTGCCTCTACAACCCATACTTATACCTGTTTTAGGTGGTCGCATAAGAGGGGTTTTAGTTAGGGTTGTAGTTTCAATTTATGCAACCTGTGACATTGTATTCTAACAAATGACGTGACACTCAACAAGATTCAACGTATCTTCATGTGGAACAAGGGTTAAGTGTTTGATTCTGTGGTGTACAGTTTGTCCTGTATGTTATACACAAGGTGTGAAAGGCCATGAATGCGCTGAGATGGACGCATGGTTGCCATGCTAATTTGTTTTACGAAGGAAAATATGTATACAGTAAATTCCCTCTATATCAGACATTCGAATTAACCCTTCTCTTGCTGAATTTTAAAATACATTTCTCCTTCTTTACCCATGCCCTGTTGTATAATTACATATATCTTCACTGTGTACAAGTATTTCGCTGTGTAATCACTGCTGTGGAGTGCACTGGTTGCTCAATCAACTTGTAAATAGTGCAGACCCTGATGAGACAGCTCCTGCAGGAGCTGTCACATCTGGGTCTTCACTATTTACAGGTAGGTATATCGACGTGAATAGCAAGCGAAGAATTAATGTCAATGTCGGTCTTGAAGACAGGTGGGAATTTAATGTAGGGTGAAAGCCTTACAGAAAGGTTTCTGCATGGCTTTTACCTTGCATGAAGCGGCTACCTGCCTAAATAAACCTTAATTCATCTTTATCAACATTGCAGATAGAAGACATTTTACTGAATGCGTATGGCATTCCTTTCACACAAAGACGGTATCGATAAATTCGTCTGGTTGTAAACATGAAATAAATCTTGATTGTTTAATATTCAAGCCAATGACAAGTTTGACTGCAAGTTTATGGTAACATTTGTTTCACATCCAAATGCATTTCATAGTGTCTTCTATGTGTTCGTATTCTAAAACTAATAATCAAAATACCACGATTTCGAATACTCCTTAAGTAGTTTTGGAATCAGATGTAATCTCATTGAAATGCTTTCAATTGCTAATTATTAACTAATGTCCCTGCTTCAAGTATAATTTCATACACACACATTTAAATATTTCGGGTTCTTGATTCTTAATTATTCAAAATGGTCTTTTAAATAATATAATGTTTCCAAGACGGAACGCAAATTGAATTACTTGGTTAGTTTCGTCTTTTGTTAGTTTCATTAGGGTCTCCAAGCAAAAACAAAACGGATAATGCTTTTAATGAATATGTATGAGGTACTTTCTTGTAAAGTAGGTTTAACCCATTCCCTAATTGGCTATTTTTAGATCCAACCTCTCTTAATAAATCTACCGAAAAGGGGCATTAACTAGAGAAAAGGAAAAGTTTAGAATTTTGTAGTTTGAAACCATTAAGCAAATGCTCTATTTATCACAATGGTTTCACAAAGTTACTTTCTTCTCCTGGACCGTCAAAAGTCGTCAATATGAGGAATGGGTTAGTGTTGTATATTTTTTCAGTTCTTCTCAGTGAAATTCGACTCTTCTTTCTACTTACCATTACTCCATCAATATTTATATACGAAATAAAGACATGATACGTATGATTTACATTACACACTATAATGGCATAGGAAACAGAATATTTTGTCTATGGCGGACAGTAGTGCAGAATCAGATCTATATTATATCATAAGCATTTATAGGAATCGCCTGATCTGGGTCTACTCTGTTTGCCAATACCTTAAAAGACGTATGATCTATAATATATCATATGCAAACTGATCAGACCTTAATCAGACGGCTCCTACAAGAGCCATCCGATCTGGATCTACTCTGTGTACAAACACTGACGTACTTGGGTGAACGTTTAACTGATCTGATACTAGCTTATTAAAGTCTGCATTATTCAGAAACATTTAACTTTTAGCCTGCTGAGTAAGTATTCCGTTAGTAGAAATTGTCGTCTAATCTAGTTTTCGAAGTAGACCGTGGTCCATTTATTTTCTAAGACTGAATCACAATGTCGAGCGGTTTGGATCTTGGTCAAATCTTGACCCAAAGTTTACACAAAGAAGGTAATCACACATTCCCTCGCAGTTTACAAAAGGTTTATACCTAATTTTTCAAATTACCCCTGTCCGTCCGTCACATTTTTGTGCGTCTTGCGTAACTGCAAAAATATAGTTATCGAACTTTATAGGATGTTAGATGTAACCTTCTAAACCTGGCGTTATCAATGTCGGCCAGTAAGATAGGTAGCAGCTTAATACAGGGTGAAAGTCATCATGAAAGCACCCACACCACAGGAGCTTTCAGCATGACCTTCATCCTGTACTATGCAGCCACCTGCTTGAAACATATACATGTAAATTCTTATTTACCAAATTTAAGAGTTTTTTTTCTGTATTATGTGAACATGCGCATCGGTATGACTATGATATGAACTCAGTGAAAGTAGAGTTATAGCTCTTCTCGTAGGCCATGACACTATTGCTACATAGTTAAACGCAAGAGTTAGTGGGGAATCCGTATCGTATGTAGATAACTCTAGTTTCTGCTGTGTTTGCATGCATTTTAAACCTTCAATTCAAGTATAATTTAACCATTTACTTCATATAAACACATTTTCATGCATCTTGAAACAGAGTAGATCCAGATCAGACGAAACCTATAGGAGCCTTGTTATCAGTTTTTGCTCTGTTCTCTTAACTCATTTCCCCCTAGACTATTTTTAGACCTAACCACTTTGAATTAATCTACCGAAAAGGAGCATTAACTATAAAAAGGAAACTTTTAGAATTATGTAGTTTTAAAACCACTGTTATAAATGGAGCAAATGCTCTATTTATAACAGTGGTTTCAATAAATGAGTTTTACAGAGGAGTAGGAGAGAATGAGTTAATTAATGTATAAAATAGATCTAATTCTATAGATTCCGTCTGAGCCATTATAAAACGTCCAAACGTTTTGCAGATGTAATCACAGACACTGGCATCGAAAGGATGAAAGACAAATATTTCGATTTATAATTGTATAAAACCAAACAAAAGCGTTTTTATGTATTCCATATTTGTTGGCATAAGCGGAAATAATACCAAGAATGAAGTGATTTAAATGACAATAAACAAAACTAATGTTTTGATCACATCCTATTTAAACAAAACAGTGCATTATTATCTTTTTGTACACGTTCTTTCTAATGGATTTGTAAGATATATACAAACAACTCATTCAGTCGAAGTCAATGGAAATGCAGTTTTGCATGTACAGTAGAAATTGAAGCGGGCATTTATTTATTGATCATAGGAGTCTTAAAAAGCAGGTGGTTGCTTAATGCAGAGCCAAAGTAATGCGGAAAGCTACTATATGCGCTTTATGCATTATGTTTGACCTGTATTAAGCTACCATTTATCTTGCAGACCCATTATTATACTTTTTGCTGACCGCTTAAGACAGACATGTTCTACTGTACGGAAAAGCCTCTTCTATAGTATTTTATTCTGCTCCAGGCGCAAAAATACATTGATTTATGACAAGCACTCTGGCCATACGACACAACAAGAATGACTAATATACAAGCTAATAGGATTACGGAAGTATCATTTGTCAGCAATGATTGACATGCGTTATGATATCCCTAGCTTTATTTATAATGCAAAACAAGATCGACGGCAAGAGAACTTAGACTGGGGTTAGTGTTTCATGTCATACTGAAATAATCTGATAGACAATGTGAATTCAATATTCACGACGGAGAAATACATTTTGTCTTGTATTAGTGTCTCAGTTTTCGATTGTCAAGCGTCAGAACTGTCTGAAGAGAATGTTGAAGTTGTGAATACTGATTTAGAAAATACCACTTCGTGCAATGTACAACATCCCTTTTGACAATAAAAAGTTACATATACAGAATAAGCTTTTGTATATCCTATAGGAGCGTTCTGTTTCACTTTCACCTTGCTTTAAGCAACCACTTGTCCTAAATACCAACTAATTAACGCAATATATTGGTCGTTATAGAGAGGTTTCACTGTATTAATACAGATATGACCATTTAGTTTATTCTATGGCCAAACTTTCCTGTGTTCTTATGCAATTTATACAAATGAATCTAATCAATATTCATGACGCCATTATTTCTTACAGGAATATTCATAAAGTAAAGGGTTAAGTGGTCACTATAGAGATGTTTTTTCTGTACGTAGAAATAAAGTTAAAATATACTAAATGAAAATAAACTGTAATCTCTTACTACTAATGTATACGTATAAACACTTGAACAATATCCTGACCTGTTACCAGCCTGTAGCACAAGACACTATAACAGCAGGGACATGATGGTCCCGTATCGCTCACCTGGTGATCGCTGGTATCGTAATAAGATGATAAACAAGAAGTTTATACATTTTTATACTATAACCATATAAGCAAAATGCGCCCTGCTTTCTAGTAGCCATTTATTTTTCAGAAAATGAAAATGATTTTGGAGAGGGTCATCGAAGAAATATTTCTGTAAAGTTATTTTGGCATCTGACCAGTAGTTTCTGATAATAATTTTAACTATGTCTATAGGTAGATGGTGCGCATGTTCGAACTGTCAGGTTTACTTTCTTCTCCTGGACCGGAAAATATTTTCATCTACTTTATGTATTTTCCTTATTTTACTGATAATATTCAATTGTTATTTTCGCTTTCACTTGAAGTTTTAAAGCAGAGAAGAGAGGATTGTTGCAGAAGAAGGAATGTGGTATTTGGTATCACTTTACTTCCTTTATAATTTAAGATCATACTTGGCTGGTAATCCATACATAAATCACTAATATGAAATTCACGTTACTTTCGAACTCTCAGTTCATAGCCTCAACTCTTCTACACCTAAAAGGCAACATACTAAGGTGTCTGACACAATACCTGTCCTACAAAACATACGGTATGACGTCATACTTGCTGTGATTGTGATAAATACATTGTACCAACAGTTAAGTCTCTTCTACAGCATAAAAAAGAACAAACCACTACTAGACAATGTTTCAAACCACCATCGATGCCAGGCCCCAGTTTCAGGAAAATGCTTAAGTAATTACTTAATACCAGGCTTAACTTATTAGGGATATTACACTTAAAATTTAGAGAAGATGTGTTAAATAAGAATATCTTAACATAAACCTTATTTTAACTTTAACAAGAAATAATTGAAAGTATTTTTAAAAGTGTAAAGCCTGATGTCATATATGCTACAGAAATATGGTTAGATCCAACCACAAAAGACAGTGAAGTTTTCCCCTCCAACTACAAACTTTGGAGAAATGGCAGAAAAACAGGTTCAGGTGCGGGGGTTGTCCTAATAGCTGTTGAAGATATATACTAAGTACAAACGTACCAGAACTACAAACTGATTGTGAAATTATATGGGCTAAAATCCACCCAGTAGCAGCCAAAACACTACTTTTTTGCTCGTATTACAACTCTAATACCTCTAATGAAACAAGCCTACCAGCTATGTGAATCTATCAACCGGGCCAGTTCCTCTAGATACTCGGTGCTCATCATTGGTGGTGACATGAACCTGCCTGGATTGGACTGGAAAAATAAATAATTTAAACCAAACACTCAACATGCACGATTCCACTATCAGGTCCCTGACTGCCTGGATGACAACGGACTTGCACATAAGGTCATGATGCCGTATTCCTAGAATTTAATACTCAACCAGTTAAGTTTAAACAGCAACCCAGAACAATCCAATATACAAGAACGCAATATGGGACAGTAAAAGGACAGACATGAACCATCTTCAGAATACAGTTACATTGCTCGATAAAAAGCAACACTGGAATCAACTTTATTTGGTACAAATTCATCTCTACTCTAACATCCAACATTCAGAAACATATTCCACATAAAAATAAAACCCAGGGACTATCTACCTTGGAATAACACTGATTAACACCTTAGTTGAATGACCCAGAATGTAGTCTTCAAAGGTGTCTCATCTGAATCAGTCAATGCCACAAGGATATAATATTGGCCATCCCTGTTTCATGTCTACATGAACGACATTCCTAAAGGCATAAACTCTACTGTCCGTTTTTCGCAGATGACATCATCTATGTACCCATCACTGGTGATACAGACTCTATCAATCTACAGGAAGATCTCAACAAGCTAGCCGGGAGGACAAGTGTAAAACGGAATTTAATCCACTCAAATGCCAAGTAATCTCTTTATCTAGAAAACGAAAAACTATCAACTACAGCTACAAACCTCATGGTTATATTCTGGAAAACGTTAAACCAGCATACTATCTTGGATGCACCATCGATGAGAAACTAGATAGGGGAGAACACATCAGCAACATCTATAGTAAAACCAACATAAATTTCAATTCGTCGTAGCCTCAACATCACCTCAACATCTATCAAACAGGTAGCCTTCAAATCACTTGTCCGGCCTACAGTAGAATATGCCAGCACAGTCTGGGATCCTTACGAGAAAGGTGACATTGACAGATTATTAAAGATCCAGCGCCCGGGGGGGGGGGGGGCAAGATGTGTGAAAAACAGGCACCACAACAGATCCAGTGTTAACGATATGCTGTCATATCTCCAGTGGAAATCACTCCAGGACAGGCGAAAAGAAGTCCGCTTAACCATGTTCTACAAAATCGTAAATAGTCATTGTTACTGATCGCCGGACAAACACAACACAGCGAAGTCTGATGTGGCAAACAGTATCACATACTTTCATCTACCCTACTACAGGACCATCTACCGTCAACAATCATTCTTTCCACGAACCATTCGAGGTTCCCTCCCAACCTCCCTGCCGTCGGCCGCATGACAGTATGGTCAGTTGACGCCTTCAGAGGTCAGCCAAACACTTTATCTAACGTCCTTCTTCGATTTATCTTGCACTATACATATTCTCACTTTTATCTCATTTTCCCTTCACATTCACACCCTAGCAATAATATTCAGTCAGTTGAAGGCGGCCAGTAATGTGAAGAAGATAATGATAAATGCCCACCGCTTGTAATCATGTGGTTTATAGTGGAAAGAAATTGAAGGAATTTTGGAGACAATCACAAAAGAGATATATGCGTAAACTATATTTGGAGGTCCTGTCAGATTACAAGTGCGACATTGGCAGCAAAAGAGTTAACAAATAAGCACATTGTTGGAAATGTCACCAGTTTTCGTTGGCGCGTATCAATGTCAACCACAGTAAACTATTGTTTTTGCATATATTTTCAATCTAATATATGAACACTGTGAGTTTAATTATTGAGAGCTACCAAACTGCAATCAGGGTGTCAAACAGTTTGGATCCTGATGAGACACCGAGTGTCTCATCTGGATCCAAACTGTTTGCTTAGGTATTCACTCACCCGCCCATAGCAGGCTAAAGTTTAATGTACGGTGAACTAAAGGAACTTTCTGCATGACTTTCACCCTGCATTAAACTGCCACCTGTCTACAAGACCGATATTGATACTAAACTGAACGTCCGTTTAGTGGGGTTTTGTATATGATTTACGTGTGCGTTTGCAGTCTCAATTTAATGTACACTACTTAACCACTTAACAAATATATTACTTAAAGTGCTAAATGATTCGTGATTTTACAGGCCATCAACAGAACATGTGCTGAGAAATTTGTGAAATGACCAAAATCATTGCTATTGCATTCTAACCACACGTGTACTTTAAGACCCCTCCCCTCGAATATCTGTCTATGAAATTACTTTACCCGAATCTGTACTGTCTGTGTTTTAGTCTCGAACCAACGAAATGTGTACCAATGTCTCGAAGCTAGAATTTAGACCCCGCCAGAATGGATCTTCTTTAGGTCAGAAATTACTAAAGTGTTCCCACAGGCATTATAACGCTCGTCATATTCCATATGTTTCTTTGAATATGGAGATACGGCTCATTTGAAAGACTCATCCAAGCGCTTTCTAAACATCAACCCAAATATACGACTCTTCCGTTTACTGTTTGAGCTTCAGGCTGCTAAACAGGGTAATCCCCAATGCCGGATAAAACCAGTTCCCCGAAAATACCATTATCTCATAATTTGCTTAAAACTCAAAAATAGAATTGATATATGATGCAAATATGTTCAGTTTAGATGTTGTTATATTCGATATTTCGAACTTCAAAGGACCATACAAATTACATCGAGATAGGCGAGGTTCGAGTCATCCGATTTCTAATCTAAACATTTTCTAAAGTTCACAGCTTAACGCAGCTCTAAAGTACTTTCGTCCTGCTTTAAGCTCTCACGTGTGATTCTAGATATGCTCAGTGATACATTTTAGAACACTTCTGTATTGTAAATTTTGGAAGGACTGAACCTTTACTCAGAATTATCTCGAAGTTCGAGTTATTCGAGTTCGAGATATCAAATGTATATTTATTTCCGTTATTACCAATCTGGCAATAAGTAAACATTAGCCATGGATTCCATATACCTGTTGCTTTTGGCCAATGACAACCTGACCGATTTAGTAGTCTCTGAGCTGGATATTACTACCAGATGGATTTTGTTAAGGTAAGGTTAACCGCGGTGATTGTTAATGTTTTCACATTACTACACGTTGTAATGCATACAGTTAAAATAATTTGGAGATATTGCTAATGGGGCTCGTTTAATTAAAGATCCTACTGCAGTAAAACCTCTCTATAACGGTCACTAAATTGTGTTAATTAGTTGGTATATTAGGGCAGGTGGCTGCTTAAAGCAAGGTTAAAGTAAATCAGAACGCTCCTATAGGAACAAAATAATTTATGTAATTTAGTGGCCGTTATAGAGAGGTTTTACTGTACCTACTACAAAAGTTGTCGTTAGTGCTAATAGCTATTACGACAATCGTTACAACTCAGACTGCCGAAATTATCACACATTCTAGTGTGCAGCAATAAACTTATTTAAGATTAACTTCGTGCGAAATACATTGTCATAAGTTTTAACATACGCGTTTTCCAGTTGTGATCGTCGTATGTTGGACATTATGATAACTTCAGTCGTTTGACCATAACCTTTTCCTCCATATATACGCCTTTCTACGCTCTGTAAAAGTCACTTTTTGAAACCATTGTGATAAATAGAGCTTTTGCTCCCGAGGAGCAAATGCTCTAATTATCACAATGGTTTCAGAACTACAAAATTCTAAAAGTTTCCTTTTCTCTAGTTAATGCTCCTTTTCGGTAGATTTATTCAAAGAGGTTGGACCTAAAAATAGCCTATGAAGAAAGGGTTAAGTAATACAGGTCCCTGGTGTTTTATATATGTCATTGTTATAAAAGTCATCGCCTGAAATAATACTGAACACTTTTCTTTTCTTTTCGGACGAGACTGCAGAGAAGCAAACATTTTTTTTTTCCATTTCATACGAGTATGTGCCCTTATTATCATTGTGAAATTTCAGTAATTAACCTTTCACTGCCAGTGCACATTTGTTTTTTTGTTTTTAAAAAACGAAATCTGATGTGATGTGATCACTGGACGGGTTAACTGCTCTCGCCGGCAAATACGTAGGAACTGGCTACAGAACGAGGTGGTCCATCTCCTAGACACAGAAAGAGACATAATCTTACAATGTGTTAAGCTTTCCGTGGTAATTACTGATTTTGCAAACAGATCAGCTGATAAACCTGTCAGGTATGTCCGTAAGCAGGGATATGCTTAATGGGAAAGACAGTATTTATTGTAGGATGTACGTGTTGTAGTTAAATAGTTCCGTGATTAATTGACAAATATGTGTAACTTCTACTCCTTCATCTTGTCACCAGCAGGTGTAGTCACAGGGGAGAATCGAAATACTCTGTTTTGATGCCAAAAAAAGACATTCCATATACGAAGGACATACACTAATAGTCATTAATTTATATCTTGTATAATGTATTTATAACATGATATATCAGTACGTTTAACCCTTTCGGCGCCAAATTTCTAATTGTCGTCTGCAATCCAATTTTGTTAAATCATTCAGTAAAATAAGGAAATGAGATAAATAAATGTACATTTCAAAGGAATAAAGTACATATATAGAAATAGAGATTGAGACAAAGGCGGCGTCTGATCTGGGACTGCACTATTTGTCGTGGTGCATTTATGCGACTGTGGCGGTGAAAGGGTTAGTCAGCAAGTGTGCCAGTATTGTGAGTCAGATAACACAGAAATGTTTTTTTTTAGAAAATTTTCCAAGACGGGTTTATACGTTTTACCCCTTTCACCGCCGCAGTCGCATAAACGCACAACGACAGATAGTGCAGTCCCAGATCAGACGCCGCCTTTTCAAGGCGGCGTCTGATCAGGGATATCACTATTTGTCTCAATCTCTATTTCTATATATGTGCTTTATTCCTTTGAAATTCGCATTTGTTTATCTATATTCCTTATTTTACTGAATGATTTAACAAACTTGGATTGCAGTGTAATATAGCGGTTAGGATAATAGCGACACCATAACTCCAGTTGAACTTTATTTCTCAAACCTAGAGATATGAGAAACTGGCAGCATTCTGCTCGACTTCTAGACCCAGACCCTTGGCCACTCTCCAGTCACTCTCCAGCCGGTCTCCTGGCGATCTCCCCTTAGCTAGAATTTAGCTCTATATTTATACAGTTAGTGAACCTGGAAATGTTAACCAAATTGTATATTCGGCCTTTAGTTTATAACAGACGATTCACTTTAAAAGGTCATTCATTTCCTCTTCAGTAGTCCTTTACCCTTAACCTGCTGCCAATCTCCATATTTACATGACAATATTACAGCAGACGACAATTAGAAATTTTGCACCGAAAGGGTTAAGCTAAATCCATGACTTCTGTGGAAAGTATTTGTTTATACTTATATCTCTAACTAGTAGATTGGCCTAATGGAAAAAAACGGTGACTTCCTTTAGGTTGAAAGGTTCATTTAAATGTACAGTAAAAACTCGATACTACGAAATTTTAGTAATGAAGAATTTATGTCTTTGTATGCAGGTGGCAGCTTAATACAGGTTGAAAGTCATGGAGAAGCTTTCTGCATTGCTTTCACCCTGCATAAGGCAGCCACCTGTCTTAAAGATCAATAATGGTACACATTTGAGTGTTCGTAGTATCGAGTGTTCGTAGTATCGAGTGTTCGTGGTATCGAGGTTTTACTGTAATTTGTTGTTTAGCTCATCATCTGTTTTTAACCTTCAATTTAAGACAAATGAGTTCATTTTGGCGTACTTAGGAAAAATACATGTAGTTAGGAAAAATGACTTTCAATGAGGGGTTCCGCTCTGAATTTCAGTAAACAAAGCTACGCTAGTATACCATTTATTCCATTGTTTAGTACAGTGAAAAACCAAAACATAAGGTAACACAGATACTAGATAAGGCGCGAAAATTGGACCAATTTAAGAATACAGTAAACCCCGCTAATGCGACCACCTAAAAGAGGTATAAATCTCGGTGGCATATGCAGGTGGTAGCTTAGTGCAGGACAAAAGTAATGCAGAAAGCTCCTAGAGGAGCTTTCTGCATTACTTTTGTCCTGCATTAAGCAACCACCTGCTTATAAAGACAGCAATGTTGATTCATTAAGTGGTCGCATTAGAGGGGTTTTACTGTATATTGATTATTAGTCCCCCACCGGTTACCGGTTGGGGGACTATAGGTTTGCTCGATTCCGTCTGTCTGTCTGTCTGTCCGTCTGTCCGTCTGTCCGTCCGTCCGTCCGTCCGTCCGTCCGTCTGTCACGCTTCTTGTCCGGGCCATATCTCCTACAAAGTTATGCCAAATTCATTATAACTTCACACATTGAAGAAGCATGATGAGGGCTAGTGTCATTCACAAGGGTCATAACTCTAGCATCAATATTTTTTGAGTTATTCCCCTTTTACATATTTTTTTGTCCGGACCATAACTCTTTATCTACTGGTTCAATTGATTTGAAACTTCACATATGGAACAATCATTATAAGGGGTAGTGTCATACACAAGGGCCATAACTCTAGCATCAATATTTTTGGAGTTATTCCCCTTTTTCATATTTTCTTGTCAGTCCGTCTGTCACACTTCGTGTCCGGGCAATATCTCCTACAAAGTTAGGCCAAATTCATTATAACTTCACACATTGAAGAAGCATGATCAGGAGTAGTGTCATGCACAAGGGCCATAATTCTAGCATCAATATTTTTGGAGTTATTTCCCTTTTTCATATTATTTTGTCCGGACAATAACTCTTTCTCTACTGGTTCAATTGATTTGAAACTTCACATATGGAACACACATGATGAGGGGTAGTGTCATGCACAAGGGCCATAACTCTAGCAACTATATTGTTGGAGTTATTCCCCTTTTCATATTTTCTTGTCCAGTTAATAACTCTTTATGTACTGGTTCAATTGATTTGAAACTTCTCACATGGAACAAGCGTGATGAGATGTAGTGTCATGCACAAGGGCAATAACTCTAGCATCAATATTTTTGGAGTTACTCCCCTTTTTCATATGTTCTTGTCGGGACAATAACTTTTTATTTACTGATTCAATGTATGAAAGTAGGTACTAATACCATTCAGGTGGTCATGTATATACCATGGTCAACCACACCATGGGTGGGTGGGGTGGGGAGAGTGGAGTTTTTTTTCAGTCCGGTGGGGGACTCATGTCTTGCATAGCAATACAACATGCCCTTGTTTATCACTAAATCTCGTCTTGAACAGACGAGTAGTTTTTGGATACGCACCGTTATCTCTGTTAACCTATACTTTGACTTTAAAACCGCTGATCCTAGACTACCTGATGTTGCACTGCAAAACTAATAGGGTGTGTCCCGTGATGCTGTTTATATTACCCGAAAGGCACAGCACTCATTTCCGCCAAAAATGTCGAAAACAATTCAGACTAAAGTTGCATTAGAAAAGACAATCCATTTCAAAATGTTTCAATTATTCCGCAAATTCCACTAAAACACGTCTTTCCTAATTTTGACTTTATTGCGATGCGCACTTTCCTTGGTCATTAACAGCTGATTGCCCATTCTTATTATTGCTCTCGACGGGAAGTTCCTTTATTCAGACTTCTGTCAAGCACGTCTTGTACTATAATTAAACAAGGCAAGTTGATTTTGTGAAATGGCTGTTCGTGACGACAGACTAATGTGTTTAAGAATTCCTTCACTCGTATAAATTGCCTCGACTGGATTACAAATAGCATCTTTTGCTGCATTTAAATTCGCTGTGGTTGGTAACTTTGTCAGTTTCTTGTGTTCTCATTATGCAGTCTGATGTAATATACATTTAAGGGCAATTTGTCTATAAATGACTCGTTTTAGAAGTGAAAATGGAATAAAATTGCCATTTGTTTAAGGACACATGTTGGGGTATGTAAATAACTTGCGAATAATCACCTAAAATTACGAAAGTTTAATGTTAAAGTATCGATGTGGCTGAAGTTAGTCGCCCACGTTTTAGACAAACCTCGTGTGTGTATTAGTTCCATATATAGTGCAACTACTCAGCGGTGCCTCGATTGGTTCCGCCAGTGTTCAAGATACTGCAATAATAATTTGCACTAGAGCAAAAATTGATGTACAAATGCGTTTTATGATATACGGTCCTATCAATTTAGTTTGAATTATGTAATTGAAAAACAACATTTTCTTTATACAGGTATAACCTTTAAATTTTGCCAAAATATATGATGAGGTATGGTCGTATTATCCAGAGCGATAGTTGGCTGCTATTATGAGATAATGAGAGAATTTACTCCTGTACAACATTTCTTTCTAGATCAAGCAACTAATAGTCCTACAGGGAGCGAGCACGACAACAAAAACTTGTGATGTTGAACCGGCACCACTGAAACATGGTGTCTGTCTATTGTATTGATAATATAAAGATGGCCAAAGTTTCGTGAAAATCATTTATGGGATTTAGGAAATATATACCGGACACGAGTTATAAATTTCATATATTTAACCTGGCATTGTACAAATAGGTTCTTCATGTCATTTTGTGAGATGAATTTATAGGAGAATTTTACAATGAAAATCAGGAAAGAGTATGAATCTGACACGAAAAGCGGGCGGACGGGCATTGTGATATTGACCTTCAACTCACCTCGCTTAATCAAATACAAGTTTTGCACATCGTTTTGAGGGATGAAAACTGTTCAGAGTGGATGAAAACTGTTCAGTGTTTCATGAAATAAGGCAAGGGATGTAAGGGACACGGACCGTACACGAACGGTGGAGGGAAGGCAGTACGGAACTCTTTTGCAAAACACGAGCAAAAGCATTAACAATGACAAGTAAGCCACACAGTTACGACAAGGTAGGAGGCGTAGACAATCTAGTAAAGACTGTCTGGAAGCTGGTTTTGCAACATGTTTATATTTAAGGCATGCATCAATAGTCAGGGCTATAACAACTGATGCCGTAACTTCTTTAATTTTTAAAATACTATGACATAATTATGTGTGTTATGTTTGAAATGGTTTTTGTTTGTTTATTTGTATCGAAGTTTAACGCTATTTCAGTCGTATCGCGATGTCCAGCTAATTACAGGCGGAGGAACATCATAGAGAGCAACACATTAATTGTGGATTAAAACAGGAATTATAGAAACCTTTCATCTTAGTTTTAGTTTCTGATGTCACTGCCATACAGTATCGAATAAGACAGTTTGCACTCTATTATGAGCAGTGTCTGAATATTATAAAACTATCATACAATTGGGAAAATATAAATACGAATTACTTGTATTTGATCTGTCACATAAGAAATATTACCCATTCACCATTTGATAAGCTTGATATAAATACAGTAAAATCTCTCTATAACTGACACTAAATTACATCAAGTATTTTGTGTTAAAGGCAGGTGACTGCTTAAGGCAAGGTGAAAGTAAAACAGAACGCTCCTATAGGAGCGTTCTGATTTACTTTCACCTTGCTTTAAGCAGCCACCTGCCCTAAATACCAACTAATTAGCACAATTTAGTGGCCGTTATAGAGAGGTTTTACTGCATACCATGATAATGGATTAAATGATGAGATATGACTCATGTCTTCTTCGCAATTGCTGATCGATCACTTAAGTGTTATATGTTAATATTCCAGATAAAAACCACAGATTTAGCGTATTTACACGATTACGGGTCTATGCTTTCATTATTAGCAAGGACCAGACGGTATGCTTTATTTAGCTTCGGGTGATGTATTTCACTTCAATACATTTATTATATTTTTGAAAATATTGTATCCAAGTTATAGGTCAGTCACCTCATAATGGCTGGATTGTCTCCATTTGTTAGTCGAGCATTTCTTCTGCTGTATACATATGAATTATGTTGACGAGTTGCAAGAGTACATTTGTCTCCGTTGATCAAACTGAGTGATGCAAATGTTCCTAATACTTAAGCCTTGACAGCTCCAGCTACAAGTGGATTTTCCGCATTTCAAGATCCACACATAACCGTGTATTTCTGCTAAATAGTTTTGACTTGCTTTATGGCCGATAACACAAGATCATGATCACAGGCGATGTCAGCTTCTGAGAAGGAGGTTCCTGTGATAGTCGATTTGAAGCATTGTGGAGCAAGAATACATTCTATGTACCGGATCAGTGGGTGAGTGCCAATAGGTTCGTCCAGACAAGTTGACGTTTGAGATGAGTTTAGACATCTAGCAAATTCAAAATAACTTAATTCCCCTTTCATTCTTCTATCCAACTCTTTACCACATTAGCATACCGTTCATGCCTAGTTATGATGTGCATCAGAACCGACTGTGGCATTCCCGTCAAGGAGTATATCATTCCTTTGTGGTCTGAGCAAGTGTTGTTTCAAGATATTCATACAATTCTCAACATCTCCATCATGATGGTCAGTGGTAGGTGGATAGACCAGGGCCAAATGTTATAAAACGTCTGAGTCTGAGTCTGGGATTATTCTCAATAATCTGACCAATCAGATGCTTGAGACTGATCTCAGACTCAAGTAAAAAGTTTTATAACTCGAGGCCTGGTTGATGGTAATGTTGAACGACTTAGCATACGTACAGACGATGGTGGGTCTGCTGGAGATTGGTGTATATGATTAAATGATGTTGAATGCAGCACCACTGGGATGTTTTAGCGGTCATCCAATGTATCGAATTTGTGACCTTCCCTTATACATCTGTCCATCTTCTATCTGCTAAATCTATCTACTTACTCTAGTACGTAAGTTAGCTCCCTAATTTTGTTGAGAATTTGGACATTCTGCCCATTTTTGTTTCGAATGTCAGCTTGGTTGTGATTTTCACTCCTGTAACAGACTTGTCAAGCACGGTCTTGATTGATCCGGGCCTTTCCCGCTGCAGCTTGAAATTACTATACGATCGTACAGGGTTTTCTCCCTTGGCATTATGTTAGCATGAATGGATTGTTTAAACTCATAGGTACTTGGGTTGCTCTGATCTAATATTTCGACCACTAAGGGCCTTTTTCAAAGATTATCATGATAATCTTTGAAAAAGGCCCTTAGTGGTCAAAATATTAGATCAGAGAAATTCAAGTATTTATGTATTATATTATTTTTCTGTTTTGGAATATTTTCTTCATTGTAAATTCATAGGGATTAGTTCCCTCACAGGGTATCCAGATTTGATTCATTGCTACGATTAAAAACTACAAAGGACTTGCTACTGGATAAATGTGTACTGTTAAAAGGAGACTTACGTACTAGGCTCTCCTTCACTTTGCTTCCAGTGGCCCAGCGGATGATGATAAATACTTCGTTTAACCAATAGATGCTTCACATCATAACACACTATAGAAAAGTTTACGCTAAATTTCTTTTATCACTGCCCCTGTTGATGTTCTTTCTATAATACATATTTACCCATTGTATACACAGACTAAACGTTCTTCTGCAATTACTGATTTATCGCATACAGTTCAATAATCGATTTAGGTTCTGTCTAGACGGCATGTATTCTTTGAATAGTTCTTTCAAACTGATGTCATTTTACATAGATTGCACGTCACATATGAAAGTCATCTGAAAGTTTTGACTGCACGTACTAAACTCGTCATTTCTCCACCAAACTCTAAGTTGTGACCACTCTTTAGAATCGTCTCGAAGAGTGGTCACAACATATGGTTTGGTGGAGAAATAAAGACGTTACTCTTGAAAATGTTTTAATTCACGCATCTTATCTGGACCTTTGAAAGACACCATACCGGGTAGATTTACATTAGCACACTACTACAGGTGATTCCATGTGAAACAACATTGATCCAGATGTGAGGTCGACTAACATGGTGTATCATCACGATTCAAACTGTTAGATACTTTGATCATGCATTTGACAAGCAAAGAGAAAACTCTGCCTCGAACTGTGAATACGGATGGATTATCTGTCGTATAATTGACTTTTCAGCACTATGAACGGGAAGTAATTTGTAATAAGCCTTGCGGGCAGTTTGTATCTAATCTATTTGAAACTCAGACGTTGTATTTGAAAAGAAATAGGTGAACACATTTGTGATAGAGTTATAGACTTTTAGAATTGTATCGACATTTTTTCCAGGCTAACGTTACTTGGTACTGAAAGCATTAAAACAAATAAAATACAAGAAACCGCTGCAAATCAATAACGTGTAAGTTGTGTATGCACGAGATAAAATATCAAATTAGAAGATAAACGTTATAAGGGAATACTATAAATAAGTTTCAGAATCGTTCGGGCGATATTACTTTCAACATCAGAGTAACAGATACCATAAACACTTGCAAATCCAATAACAACAGGAAACGTTTCTCGTGCAAGACTGTTGACATGTTTCACATCAATTATTTTTCATAGGATATAAATGTATCTGTAGATAAACTTAAACGCTACACCGCCGTTGATGGTTCTTGTAGATCGATATAGATAAAGTAAACTTACAACAAACCAGTCGTCAACCTTGTGAAGTGTGATGTATTCTCGTATAATTCTTGCACACTCAAAACAAATAATTTTGTCTGACGGGCTTTCGAGAAATGTTTGAGATTATTTTTGAGTTCCAGGCGTTAAAATCAGTACGTGGATTACAGTCCTGGGTCCATGCTTATAAAACTTTTAGTTGAGTGAGTTCGTTCTCAAGTTTTTGATTGGTCAGATTTGAGCCTTTGGCTCAAATCTGACCAATCAAAAGCTTGAGAACTCAAATCTGACCAATCAAAAGCTTGAGAACGAAACTCAGACTCAACTAAAAGCTTTATAAGCATGGACCAGATCAACAAACAACTAAGTAAGTTCTGAACGTATACTTTCGGGTCGATCGCAACAAAGTCAACATGTTTATATGGTATTATAAAACATAAAACACAGTGAATAATAGGGCAAATTTTATCAAAACGACTTAGAAATTAGTACGATATTATTTTAAAGTTATATTCTGTCCAGTTTTCGTATAAAAATTCAACATTAAAAAGTGAACAAATATATCATAAAAATAATGCTAACAGTCAATTTTCCAACAGGATTTTATATAATTAAATAAATACATTGTGTATTGACGGTACCTGAATATTGGTAAATCCTTAGAAATCGCCGACTTTTCAACAGACGGATTACACGGAAATCAACGGAAACGTTCGGTCAGTCTCCGATTTCGAGACAATACAATAAATATTAATTGAGTTTTCACAACAAGGTAAAAACGCAAAACGAAAGTATCAAATGTGAAATATGTACTTACTTGTACATCGAGTACGTCCACTACGCATAATTGAGTTTTACAACAGGTCCCATGTATGGCGGGCGTGTTTCCATTGGCTTCCAAGGTATTAAATTTCATCTTTTTCTATATAAACAACTCTTTCCTACCATGTGCTAAAAGCTTAAATTAGTTTCAAGTCACACAGATCTCAATTCTAAAGTTATTTTGTAACACAAATTTGGCGAAATTTGAGCAGAGTATATCTTTAAGATATTATGTGAACAGCGACGCCGTAAGTTCATACCATTTCCCAAAAGATATTATTAATCTTTATCCCATTCTCTTCTACACTATTTCTGACTAAACCTCTTTTAATAAATATACCGAAAAGGAACATTTACTAGAGAAAAGGACAATTTTTACAAGTTTGTAGTTTTGAAACAATTGTAAGAAATATTTATCAAAATGGTTTCAAAAGGTGACCTTTACAGAGGCGTCAAATCCTTCAGACGGAGAGAGGGTGCATCAATTTTAGCTCGTCTGTTTCGAAAAAAAAGTCGAGCTATTGTGATCACTGGGTCGTAGGCGTTGTCGTCGTCGTCGCCGGTGTGCAAAAACTTTAATGTAGATCATTACTCGAAAAGTATAAGAGGTATCAACATGAAAATTCCTCGGTTAGTAGATCTCATTTAAAGGAAAGCCCTCACATAAGAACCATAACTCTTGATTTTAAAATTTTGGAGTTATGGCTCTTTATTTTTTTCATTTTTTTTTAAATTTAGCTAGACAAGCACTAAATCAGACGAGCGTTGGCGCCGCACGCGGCTCTTGTTAATGTAATGTTCATGGTAGATATCTATCTCTTACTTTCTTTCTCCTTCCTACATATTTTATGAATAATATTCAGTCAACTTTATTAACGTGGAAACATTCTATGTGAAGTTTTATGTGTAGTTTTGCAGAAGTACAGAGTTATAAAGTATCATATTGGGGTCATCTGATTTTTTTGTCATTATTAACCCTTTTCCTAATGAATATTTATACAATATTTCATGAATATACATTGTTTTAATGGCCACTGAACAAGTGACCTTTTTTATCATGGCAGAAACTGTAGAATCAGATCTACATCATGTCGTAATCAAACAAGGTAGACCTACAAGAGCCGTCAGATCTGGATCTACTCTGTAATTGTGTTAAAAGAAGTCTCTATCAGTGAAAGGGTTATGTGTTAGTGCTAATTTAAAAACGTACACTGGTCATGTGAAATCTGCATGTGTGGACAATGGATTGGATACCGAATTACAATGTAAGATGCTATGTGATGTATCCACATTGAATACAATATAGAATGACCAATTAACCATCCGAATGTTGAATCTTCAAGATTGATTTGTCCGTTATCCTTTCACGATACAAGGTATAATAGGCATGATAACTGTAGTGTATGCTTAAGGAGCCACATGCCATTGTGGTACCTAACTGATGAGCCTTTAAAGGACGGAGAGTACACATCATTTTCAGAGGGCTCCTAGAACAGAGGGTCTATTTGCAAATGCTGGTGCACTCGTGTCCTGTTCAAATGCTATTTTAGCGGTAACATATGTGTACATTTAGTATTCAAGAAAACACAGGGAAAGACTTCTTTTGTGCTTCTGGGCTGGCGGTACGCTTTGCGTGGCATTTCTGTCTGACAATTAATTTCTTATTATGTAACGACAAACCAGTGTCTGCTTGACAGCCAACCGTATTCTCCCCATACAGTCTTCTCCAGTCAATTTATAAAGAAATTTAAATGAGGCATTCATTCGACATGTCTGTGACATCAAACAATTAAATGGCTTGACAACATAGACTGTATATATTATCGAAGAGAATACATTTTGTCTTGATTTACATGTATATAGTGCAATGGACGCATTTGTCAATATTTTGAAATATATGGTTATGAATAATAATAATTAAAGCTACATCAAACCAGATATAAAACCTTAAGAAAGACGATATTGTTCTTAAAAGGGAAGCCAAACTAAGAAAAATGTAGCATTTTATCTCTACACTGTGCTACATACCCTGGTACTCTTTTCATTGGAATAAAATCTTAAAAGCTTACTAATAGCATATTACGATTAAAAGGTTGAGATTTCGCTCAGCTTACAGTTTGGTTTGTCTGTACAATTTGCGACACTTTGGTTCATCCGAATCAAACATCATAAAACTTATTGACATTACAAATACATATATAGTTGAATTCGTTCGACGTCTGTCGATGATTTATTAATTTTGAGATTAACACACAAAAACGTTAAACGCTTTCCTTGAAGCTGCAAAACCAGTAGCCGATGATTTATTATCCTTTTCAAGTGAAGTTTCTTCCAGTGACAAAGTCAAACCTAATTGTAAATATATTTTATATGGTAAATGTTGTATGTATTTATATGGTACATGTCATTTAATTATAATTGTAAAGTTTCCTGTTTGATGATAGTAAGGTGCCGTGCCTTCCCTGTAGGACTGTTTCCCACATTTGCTATGCGGTTTTGTTTACATGATTTGGAAATTTACTACAATTACGGTTTCTAACAACATGCATGGTGAAAAATGTGAGACTGCGAAATGGCAACAGATTTTATGAAACACCCTGTACCTTATTCGCTTGTATTAAGTTTGTTAGATAATAACATTTTCAGTAAGGGAAGCGACTAACTGATGTCCTTTGCAAATTGTGCATTTCCAGATGAGAGGTCTCTAAAAGGATGTTTTTCATCAGGGTCTACTCTGTGTTTCATGTTTAAACATTGAGTAAGCTTTACCGGTTTGAAATTTAGAATAGCCCATTCGAAAATTCACGTTGAAAGGGTTAAAGTCATTACATTAGACCTGCAAATAATAGAGGTAGTCATAAGATCTTAACTAAAATAGTTTATCCCATGTCCAGAGGAATAGATGAGGATGCGTACTCAGATGCATATACGAAAATCGTCATTTCTCCACCAAACCCTATGTTGTGACCACTCTTTAGAATCGTCTCGAAGAGACGTTTCTAAGGACTGATCACACTATATGGTTCGGGGGAGCAATGATGAAAATGTTTGGCTGAGAAATATGATATTTTGAAATATCCGGAGATTATAACTGTGATATTTTATGTTTCACGCATTCCTTGCGTTTATTATCAAATCTATCATATTGCATACTATGTATGAATATGTCAGACACAGAAAACTGTTTTATCCGCTTGCGTATTTAAACGGTATTTCATTCAGATACACAAGTAAACCAATCAGCTTTTGCCAGAGTCTTTAGAGACCAAACAAGTTTGATATGTGTGTCATTTTACATATCCTAAAACATTAAAACAAACTTGGCCTGTTTGAAATTTGGAAAAGCCCAGTTGAAAATTCAGCATTGAATGGGTTAAAGTCAATCAATCAGACCTGCAGATAAAAGACGTAGTTATAAGGTCTTACCTAAAATAGTTTACACCATGTCCAGAGGAGTAATCGAGTGAGTTTGGTTTTACGGCACTGCGAAAGAATGGTCACAACATACGGTTCGGGGAAGAAATGACGGACTTACGCTTGAAAATGTTTTAATTTACGTAACCTTATCTCGGCCTCTGCATACCTTGCTTCCATTTATGCATTGCAGAAAGATAAGGATTGGCTGAGAAATATGATATTTTGATATATAGGTACATATCTTATAGCTGTAATATTAAACAGATATCTTTCTCGTGATTTTTTTTATGTTTCACGCATGCATTGCGTTTCTTATCACAGCTATCACATTGCATAGTATGTATGAATAATATGGTATTATACCAGACACAGAAAACTGTTCTATTCACTTGCGTCTGCTTATATAAATGGTATTACATTCAGATGCACAAGGGAATCAATCAGCTTTTGCCCGAGTCTTTAGAGACCAGACGAGTTTGATTTATGGAAGTTGTACGCGAAATGATGGTAATGAGATCCTCATGGGTATTTTGTTTATTCAAATGGAGTCACTGTCATGATGCTTCGGGGGCCCCAGTGAAGATTTCATTGTCACTTAATAGTAACGAATGTTTCACAGTCACGAATTTTTTTCTGACAAATTATGGAAAATTGTATTGCTGAACTGGATAGGCGAAGTACCATGCTTATGTATCTAGCTGCCAATATCACATCTATAATTACCTAGGCAAACAATTTGGATCTAATTGAGATGCAGAGTACCTCGGCGTCTCATCAGAATCCAAATTGTTTGTTTCTGTGGTAATGTTTTTGTAAGAGAAGGGAAGAAAACTAGACGCTCAAAAATATTAACAGACGACACATATTGCAGACGTTAATAACGGGGAATGAAATAGTTGACGGTCAAGTGTTGTACATATGCGTGATTCGTGATGTTTATTTCTCAGCCAATAATCCTGTTCAGGGTGAATCAGAGGTCAGTCATCGTTGCGAGATTGTTAAGTGCATTCATGGTCAGTATCGGTGGACAGTGACATATTGCATCAATTTTGATAAAACGAAATACATTTAAATAATACTGTATGGATAATTTCGAAAGTCTAACATTTGCACACAGCTTTAGAACTATTTTTTTATAAAGTACTTAACCATTTCACCGCCGCAGTCGCATAAATGCACCACGACAAATAGTGCAGTCCCAGGTCAGACGCCGCCTTTTCAAGGCGGCGTCTGATCTGGGACTTCACTATTTGTCTCAATCTCTAGTTCTATATATGTGCTTTATTCCTTTGGAATTTGCATTTATTTATCTCATTTCCTTATTTTACTGAATAATTTAACAAACTTGGAATATTTAACAAACTAGTGAATATTCAAGTGAAATGGCATATCAACGTTTGACTGTTGAATCTGTTAGTATGTAAGGGTATATATAATTTGCGAGAGGAATTTAAATGGTAAACAGTACACTACTTTGATCAGAGGGCATCCTGATCAGAGAATATGTTTGAAAATGCTAATACACTCATTTCCCGCATTCCGAAAGGTCAAACAAGAACAGATACGCACATCTAGGATCTGGATATCTGCACTGTTAAGAATACAAATAAAATGTTTCTAATATTATTTATACCACTGGCCCTTCAAAGGCGGCACTCTTGTCTTCATCCTATTTGTGTGTCTGCATTGTGCATATATCATACTTTTGTATGTGTGATATATGTGCGTGAGAGTGCTCTTCAACTGCTGTGACTCGGTGCATGTGGAGTTCCTTTATGCTCAACATCCTTGGCGTTACGTGACCTTTCCAGTGTCGAAGTGTGTGTCTTCAACTTCAATAGAACGTCGTAGCTGATACGTTGTCGTGTTTGATCCAGGTCTACTTTGTAAATGTGCAAAAAAATCGTCTATATGGGGGAAAGGGTTAATTTACATGGGTCAATTCTTGTCTTTTGTTTTAGATGATTTTATTGAGATTTGATTTTACGGCACTGAGACACATTTTGATAATTTAACTCTGATATTCTGTCGGTTGTGAGAAGGCAATGAACGTCGGTGAAGGTAGTGTGTTTTTGAATATTTGACTTAGAACTGTTCTATTTTAATTGTTGTGGCCTTGTGAAAACTTGTAAACGTAAGTAGTATCCTAACATTAACATCCACAGCGCTAGTCCCAGCGATTATAGGTATACGTTAGCTGTTCGTAGGTATTTCAACCTGATGAAGGAGTGTGACCCTTTCAAAAATTTCAACACAGTGACATTCTTGTGCAGCTGTACCTAAGTATGAGGAGATAAATTTTATGACTCATTCCTTTCATTGTTTTGTGTTATTTTATTATACATGCTCTTGTATGTCAATATTTGTAAGTGTAACTGTAAGGATCAAACCCCGATAGTTCAGTTGCTGTACATAGCTTGCTGAACTTGATGTTGCACGTTAGATAGATCCGTGTCATATCAAAGACTATCAACGTGGTACTTGTGACTTGGAATCGGTCTGTAGCAACATTGGTTTAGCAGCACATGATGCAGACTTTGTACTCGCTTTTACAGCAACTAGACACCACTTATGTATTACAGAATATATGACTTTGCATTTCTTAAAGGGTGATACATAGTGCGGATATTTCCAGAGCAACAAGCAGAGATAACATTACAACAATGTGGAGGTAGAAAACGGGTAGAGTACTGTGAAGCCCATAGGCAGACATATGTGTGCATAGTCGCATTATAGCTACAATTATGACGACGACTACGGGGAGAATACAGTTACGCCCATGGGCAGACATATAAGTGTGTATAGTCGCATTATAGCTGTAAATATATTACAATAGTGCTGAGGTAGACAACTGTAACACCATTGGGTAGACATATACATGTATATGTATAGTCAGTCGCATTATAGCCTACAACAACAATCTCAAGCTGGATGAGTATATTTGCTCTAATTCCCTTGCTCATAGCACCTACTCAACGGAAGCTTTGCCAGGCAGAAATATCGTTTAATTCTTTCGCTGCCATGGGCGAATCGGATATAACCTTTGCAAACAGTTTGGATCCAGAGGAGACGAATAAATCGGTGTATCCACTATCCTAAACTATTGGACAATGATTATATCTGTGTAAAGAAATTGATGAAAATGCCACTTTGAAACCTGAAGCAGATGGTAATGTTAGCCGTTGAAATTTATTTGACGCCGAAATGGTTAGGTGTCACAGCTCTGCATAAGATATTTATTATTGTAAAAATATTGGCCATGTAGGTAAGTGCGGTGTGCCTACTGCAAAGGGGTAGCGGTCTCAATGGCTTGGCCTGGTTAGAGTCCAAGGTTCCAAATAATGCTGTTGAACGTCTAAATAGATATCAATTGAAGTGACGTAATATATGTTTCAACGTGTGTGTGCGTGCGTGTGTGTGTGTGTGTGTGTTCTATATAAGGACCAATTAAACAGATACGTGCAGTTAGGCTGTCCTTGAAAACAGCTCTCGAGTTAGATGAGCATTTGTAAAGGTTTTGCATGTTTTGCTATTTATATATGACGCACACGCTTTGGATGGCAGAAAAAATCATTGTCCCTTGTATTTCAACTTTCTAGATAACAATCAATTTTATTCCATACCTAGTTACAATATCGCGACTCCAGGTCACTCAGTCCTGAAACTAACCGTATATACCGAACGGACAGCAGTCCTGAAACTAACCGTGTATACCGAACGGACAGCAGTCCTGAAACTAACCGTATACACCGAACGGACAGCAGTCTTCACTAATATTGATATAATTATAAAGCCTTTATTACACCCGCTCCGAATTCGACCCTGCAACCGCTCTCTGCAAGAGAGCATTACAATACTGTAATCGGAAATAATTTGTTTTAGTTTTTTAAAATAATTCACAGACATACATGTAATGTGTTTTAATTAACCCTTCGCTTGCTATTCACGTCAATATACCTACCTGTAAATAGTGAAGACCCAGGTGAGAAGCTCCTGCAGGAGCTGTCTCATCAGGGCCTGCACTATTTACAAGTTGATTGTGCAACCAGTACACTCCACAGCAGTGATTACACAGCGAAATACCTGTACACAGTGAAGATATATGTAATTATACAACAGGGCATGGGTAAAGAAGGAGAAATGTGTTTTAAAATTCAGCATGAGAAGGGTTAATTACTATCTATATATTATAGCTCAGCCACGCCTTGTGTATTTTAACGTGCACTACATACCTGAGCTAATTCACCTAATTCACCTGTCTAATTAATAAAACCAACCTTATCTTAAATGCAACTGGTTAATTTTGCGTTGTACAGGTACCTACATTTGAAAACGCCGTCGTTCGAGTATCTAATTCGATGTATTTCTGTTTGCGAAATTGGACATTATTACCCCCGCATATTCTAATTTGAATCAACATTTAACATGTTTTTTGTCATGAATAGGAGTAATTATTCCTTGAATATTCACCTGCAACTTATCACTGTTGAATTCTATTTTACCCTACTAAAGAAGTATTCAGTCAAATGATCATGAAAATGATATAATTATAACTCCATATGCAACAACGGGAAGCTTCCAATAAGGAAGAGTTGATATTGATTAATAAATTACATATTGAAGAGTATATTAAACCTCTAAGTGTGAGAAACGAGTCTCTAATATCCCCTGGAAACAATGTAGACCCAGATCTGCACTGGTTTTTTTTCATATTACATTTTTCATTTTTAAAATTGCTGAATATAAACAGTAAGCTTGGCATGTTTGTATTGTTGAGGTCCAAGATAATCACTTTTAAAATGCAGCGTTGAAAGAGTTAAAGATCCCTGCCATAAACATTCAAGTACAGTAAAACCCCTCTAATGTGACCCCTTAATGAACAAACATGACTGGTCTTCATAAGCAGGAGCTTTCGGCATAACTTTCGTCCTGCATTAAGCTTCCACCTACCTTTGCAACTATGGATTATGCCCCTTTTTGGTGGTCGCTTTAGAGGGGTTTTACTGTACTGTAAAAATTCGATTATTCGAACACTCAAATACGTATTATTATTGATATTTAAGACTCGTGGCATCTTATTGCAGGGTGAAAGTAATGCAGAATGCTCCTCTAGGAGCGTTCTGCATGACTTTCGCTCTGCATTAAGCAGCCACCTGCCTACAAATGCATACATTCTTCAATACTAAAATTTCGAATTATGTGATTATGTACATTGATATGTTTGTATGCTTTATCATACAGGTGGTAGGCACTATAGTATATGTGGCGTGAAATATTGTGAGAACTATATATTCAGGAGCTGTAATTCTATCCAGGAGACTAGTCGTTGAATTGGCTTGCAAATTCATCTGGTACCCTTTTCAGGTGTGGGTTCAATTAGATACACACAAGCGGATGTATATATAATTTGTGTTTAACACAATAACACTTCAAATGAACCAGTATATTGTAATGATTTTAAGGTGGTATAAGAAACATTACTACATTTCTCTTAAGTGTCTGAATAAATGCTACCAAATGAATTCGTCTGAATGTGCATTAAATGCACGTTAACCATTTCCCTGTTTAATATTCAGGAGCTGTCTGATCTAGATCTACTCTGTTTGCAAAGTCGGGAAAAGGCGTTTGTATGGGGGAAAGGGTTAACCATTTCTCGATAGACACGCCTTTTGATGCCTTTAGAAGATCCAGATTAGACGGCTCATTTGATTAGTAGATCCAGATTAGACGACTCGTTTGTGAACTGTCAGATCAAGTCAGTTCTGTTGCTTATGCAGTAATATATATTACATGTACATGTATATATTATTTGGTTCTACAGTTTCTGCCTTGGTGAAACAATCCTTTGTCCATTATGTCAACAGACTGGTTAATTTCCATTTAATGAATATTTATACAGTCATTATGTCTTATATGACTATGCATGAGGTAAAGGGTTTAAGGATTTTAGAAGGATGTAGAGTGGCATTTTCTGTAAAATGTAGTATTGCTTCCATAGGGAGATAGAACCTAAGGTGGTCAAAGTTTACTTATCAATATGGTGGTTGTGTTTATTAGAAAAGGAAGGAACAAACCGAATTATCTAAATAGAAAATAGGGAATAAATTACATTAGCAGCTCGCCTGTTCAAATAAGCCAATATCATTTGTTATTCAAATAGAAATTACCATTGTCTTTCTCGACGTCAGCAATTGTGTTGCGTCGTAATTTCACCCATCCAATTGAATCGGCACGGAAACTAAGCAAAATCATTATTGTTCAAATAAGTACCGAAACCACAGTGTTCCGATTTTATATGAGGAAGCTTTAATTATTGAAATACACATTAAACTTAACCCTTTCGCTGCCAAACTTTGTCGTCTGCTACAAATTTTCATTCTTTTGATTTTCTTAATTTTTGTTTCAAAAACATAGTAACAGTAACACACAGTTTGGATCCTGATGAGACGCCGAGTTACTCGGCGTCTCATCTGGATCCAAACTGTTTGCATAGGTAATCACAGATCCGGCATTGGCAGCGAAAGGGTTAATTGCTTGCAAACTAATTACAGGTATAGACGATTTGCCACGAGAAGATTTCGTATACCGTATTAGTATTTACAAAATCGTGGCTAGTCCGTTTTAATTCGATTTAAAAGCTTAATCATACGTTTAAGATCCACAATATTCGAAGTAACTCGCAAACACATTAAAATATGGCACCTCCTGTATATACATTTAATTATTTGCTAGAATTAAGCTGGACTCTGACTCATCGACGCTTTGGTGCTTTTTTATTACTGTCGACCATACTGGTGGTGTGTATCTGATCTGGATCTACTCTGGAAAAAAACGTGTTAATTGAGTAAAGGGGTGAATTTAACTCTAATTTAATTGAATTTAATTCGCTTACAATGTCGAACTATTATCACTTATGGGAATGGTATGAATCCATATTAGACACAACGTAGATCGGTGTCCCAGAAGGGTCCCAACTGTCTGGATCCTTATCGTGATTTTGAAACACAGATGAGGAACACTTTAACTCTTTTGGCGTCAAATTTAATAGTGTCGTCTGCAATAATAATTTCATATTAAATATAATTCTAAACTAAATAACAAAGGTATATTAGTAAAACATTTGTTTTTAAAAACCTGTATGCTTGGGCTGAACTAATACAGAAAACAGTGAAGTCCCAGGTCAGATGCCGCTTGAAAAGGCGGCATCTGACCTGGGACTGCACTGTTTTTAATGGTGCCAACAGGCGACATTGGCGCCGAAAGATTTGAAAAGGAAATATGTACTAGATGACAACTTTGCTGAAGACAATATATGTCAGCCAAATGGTTAAACGCATTTAACCCTTTCCTTCATGTAAATGCCTCCCCGTGCATATGCAAACAGAGTAGACCCAAATAAGACGGCTCCCATATGAGCCGTCTGATCAGAGTCTGCTATGTTTGATAATGAAAATCGATAGATCTGTTTCTTTAGTTTTTAAAATGACTGTTTTTCATTATTAGTATCTTGTCCATGAATATTCATTACTGTAGGTATCAACATTTAACCCTTTCCTCCATAGGCTATTTTAGACACACTCTCTTTGAATGAATCTACACAAAAGGAGCATTTACTAGAGAAAAGTAAACTTTTAGAAGTTTGTAGTTTGAAACCACTGTGATAAATAGGTTCAATCAGGTACTTGAGACTCAGAGATTTTAAAACAAACATAATTAAGGTAATATAATAAATAAAAGTTAATTTCATTTTTTCGTTTAATAAATGAATGCAATTATGTAACATAATAACACAATAAGTATGTGCAGTAATTATATAATATATTGATATACAGGATAATGCCTCTCGACATATATGGGAACAATTAAGGTTAACCCTTTCGCTGCCAAACTCTGTCGTCTGCTAACTTTGTCGTCTGCTACAAATTTTCATTCTTTTGATTTTCTTCATTTTTGTTTCAAAAACATAGTAACAGTAACAAACAGTTTGGATCCTGATGAGACGCCGAGTTACTCGGCGTCTCATCTGGATCCAAACTGTTTGCATAGGTAATCACAGATCCGGCATTGGTAGCGAAAGGGTTAAGTTTCACTTATATATGCATTTTACAAAACTTTTATTCTTAGAAAGCTACCTAATTAGTGTCTACAAAATATGTTTTCTCCATTGTTATTTCAAAACACATGACCAGAATGCCACCTCTTTTGAATCCTGACGAGAAGCAGCATTACTCGTCATCTAATCTAGATCCAGTCTGCTCGCATAGAGAGTATCACAAGTTCGTCGTAAGGATGCAGCGAGCTAACTCTTTGCATGCTAAGTAATTTTTCGTCTGCAACAATTGTCGTCTGCTTCAGTCCTTTAAATAAATTTTCTCTCATTTCTTAGCAAAAATATAATATTTTGGACCCTGATGAGACGCCGTATTATGCAGTGTCTAATCTGGAGCCAAACTGTTTGCATAGGTAATCACAGTTTCGCCGCTAGCGTGCAAAGAGTTAAATTAATTGTACATTTCGCGCAGTCACAAAACGAAGAAGAGAAAATATTTCACAGTATGCCTAATATCTTCTTGCGTAATAACAATTCCGTGGGAAAATGAAATAATTTATCCAAAGTATTATTTAGAAATGACATACAGAAAGCCCTCTTTACAATGTCTACTATAATTATAGTGTCATAAAAACCCTCTCTACAACGTCCACTCTAATTCTAGTGTCATAAATCCCTCTATGCTACGTCTACTTTAATTATAGTATCATTAAACCCCTCTCCACGTCTACTCCAATTATATTGTCATAAAAACCCTCTCTACAATGACTACTCTAATTCTAGTGTCATACAACCTTCTCGCCGCCCTTTTGTTGCCAGGAGCGTAGCTGAATCCAAATCTGATATACGCACCGTTACTATAAGGGTCCGGGGACTGCCTTACACGCAGGCCAAACACTCGCGCAGTGATTCGAACTAGAGTGGTGTGAAGCTAACGAAAGTCTAACTAAAACCGTATATTTTGTGTAAGTCACACACCTGGCTTAGGACAGTGGTCTTTTTTAATGTTGGATCAGCTTCTGGTTAAACCATGTAGACCCTGATCAAGTTCTAGTCGTTGGTGCAGGGACCGGTTTAATTTCCGCTAAATGTCATGTTCTTAACCCTTTCCCCCATGAACATTCATGTAAGAAATAATGACGTCATGAATATTAATTAGATTATATGTAATTTGTTATAATAGCACATGGACACGTGAATGTTTGGCTGTGACAGAAACTGTAGAATCATAACTGTATTATATCATTAGCAAACAGAGCAGACCCTGATCAGACGGCTCCTATAGGAGTCGTCTGATCATGGTCTACTCTTTTTACAAAGGCGTTTAATTTTGTAGTTCTAAAACCATTGTGATAGGTAGAGCATTTGCTCTTTAGGAGCAAATGCTCTATTTATCACAATGGTTTCAAAAAGTAGAAAGGCGTATTTATGGAGGAAAGGGTAAAATAAAGTGATTCAGAAGGTTCCCCTTGAAGCTTTCTGCAAGATATTCTTCCTGTATTAAGTAGTCATCTGCCTAATGTTATCTCATTTCTTCTTTACTAATTGTTCCATACTCTCCATCTCACTTGTAACTACTGAATTGTACATCAAGTAGTCTTTAAATAGTATTAAATACATGTAGTACATTTACCATCTTGCCAGTTATTTTGGACAAGAATACACTTTTAAAGTTTTTAAGCTCTGTTATCAATGCAATAACTTTCAAATTGGTATAATATTCCCGAAGAAGCATATTGGTAGAATATTACCGAAAGAGCATCCTCAGTGTAGACTCTAATGCGGCGTCTGATCAGAGTCTACACTGTTTGCCGATAGGAAATTCAATATGAAACAAAACAAAAATGAAAATTTACACCAGATATCCCTTAGATAAAAGATAGACTAATCCAATATATAAGCATGGAAGAATCCACTGGGAGCAAATGGGTTAAGACAGGTTCCACTGTATATGTGCCTGTAATGAACACGGGCAAATTACCGGTATTTAGTTATCAGTACAGTGAATATGCAAAGATTACATTGAACGGTCTGCAGAATATTTCTGTCTATCTTCTCTTCATGACAATTTGCGTAAATCACAAATGAAGTGCGTGCATATAAGTATTGCATTTATTCAGATTTGCTCATTTGTCTGTGGTGATAAGCTCCATGGAAATCAGGCTGCAATTACAAATCTCATAATACTGCATTCCGTGCTTCATTATCTCTGTCACGTCGTCAATATCAGCTCAGACGTAACCGTCATATGACAACGTATCAGGCTTATATTGACATTAACAGTGATTCGACAATCATTTAAAAAGTTATTCCATAGAAACGACTTTTACGCATTTGCAAACAGAGTAGACACAGGTCAGATGGCTTCTTTAGGAGCCGTCTGATCAGGGTCTGTCCAGTTTGCTTATGATAAAATATAGATATGATTCAACAGCTTCTGCCAAAATACTCAGTGTCCATGTGAGGTCATTATTTAAATAGATATTCATTAAGAACAATGTTAATACTGATTCTTGAATTCGACTTCCAATTCAGTATGTATTTTCTAAATATACTTAACCGTTGGTTCGTCCCTGTCTAAAGTATTTATTCGGGGAAGGCATTAAAATTCAACCTGGTGTGTCATTATACCATGTTTTACTGCACACTATCAATTACAATTTGGCAGCACTATATCTGTCTCAGGTAGACATAACGTCAGTCAAAGCTATAGACAAAGATTGTTTTCAAGTACAAAAAGCATCATGGCACATGCTTATAAAGCTTTTTAGTTGAGCCTGAGTTTGTTCTCAAGCTTTCGATTGGTCAGATTTGAACCAAAGGATCAAAGCTGGCCAATAAAAAACTTGAGAACGAACTCAGACTCAACTAAAACGTTTTATAAGCATGGCTACATATTTCCACCAACCCTATATTCTGACTACTTTCCAGGAGCATAATTGAGATCTATAAATTAAAGAGATTTTCAAGAAAAGTCACATTAATTCTTTGCCAAACCCTGTTTTGAGCACTCTTTACAGTCTTATTAAAGAGACGAGTCTAAAGACAGGTCAATACATAGGGGTTGGTGGAAATATTCAAGAATAGTTCCATTTTTCCCCATCAACCCCTGCATTCTGACTTCTCTTTAGAATCGTCTCGACGATTCAACGACAGGTCGCAAAATGGGCATTGGTGGAGAAATAAAGAAGCTTTTCTTGAAAGCATATATTTTACACTTCTAATCTGTTTCCTTTGTCGTCTCAGAATAACTACATAAGAATAATGCTGTTTCCGCAGGAAGGACTATAAAAACCAAGCTCAGTTTATAATTGGAACCAATAAACTTAAAGTAAAGCTACTAATAAATCATTTTAGTCACAAAACCACATTTATCTTTTATAAGAAAGCAGCGTTCTGAAATTCTTCCCAAGAAAATGCCCTTAACGAGTCTAATAATTCCGTGCTTAATCAAAATGAGGCTAGTTTAGCACCTTGCCCTGTTCTATAGTTAGTTCAATTTCACACTAGTTATAATGAAACAGGGAAGGTATAACAATGTAACCATTTTAGAATCTAAATAAGAAGATCTATTAAATTCCTTTAGCAAACAGAGCAGATCCTGATCAGACGGCTCCTATAGGATCTGGGTTACATGTAACTCTGTTTGCAAATGCGTTAACAAGTGTTAATATGAGGGAAAGGGTTAATAGCAACCTGGTTTATGAAAAGAAATGCCTCACGCTCCTGTTAATAAGAGAAATAATAAGGTAAATTCGAGAGTTTTCTAGACTTATTCTTACAGCTGATTTAACGGAGTATACCAGTGTATTTTTCTGTTTTCAATATACATGTGTATTAAAATTAATCTATGTAATAACGGTAGAGATTCAAATTGGAATTATGAAACACGTCACTGTTCAATATCTTTAAAAGTATCATTGCTCTCAGATTTGTAATTTATTTCATCCATTCAAATACTACGAGCCAAATTAAACCTCAAACATATTTAATACAGTAGAACCTCTCTATAGCGGCCAGTAATTTCATCAAGTAATTTGTGTTAAAGGCAGGTGGCTGTTTAAAGCAAGGTGAAAGTAAAACAGAACGCTCCTACAGGAGCGTTCTGTTTTACTTTCACTTTGATTAAAGCAGCCACCTGTCATAAACAACAACTAATTAACACAATTTACTGGCCGTTATAGAGAGGTTTTACTGTATACAACAAAGCGATTTTAAATTTAGAACAGGAATATATTTTGTAGATTCTATAACTAAATTTACAGTGTGTCTCATAAGTCACTGTTTTCAAAAAAAGAAACAATGAACATCAATCATCTTATATTGCATTGTAAATTCATTTGAATTCAATAAAGTTTACTACGAATTTGAATCAACGTTTCTATGAAGAGAAAATATTTCATCGGTAATTCTTGTCAATGATTCATTGTAACAACGAACATTGAACGCTTCAGCTAGAAATGCCAAATACTTAAATGTACAGTAAGACCTCTCTATAACGGCCACTAAATTACATCAAGTAATCTGTGTTAAAGGCAGGTGGCAGCTTAAAGCAAGGTGAAAGTAAAACAGAACGCTCCTATTGGAGCGTTCTGTTTTACTTTCACCTTGCTTTAAGCAGCCACCTGCCCTAAGTATCAACTAATTACCACAATTTAGTGGCCGTTATAGAGAGGTTTTACTGTATTAAGTTCTAGACACAGATTTTATGCAATGCAATGTTGCACGGGAAAGTTACTGTGCGGAAAACGAACATTGAGTGGGCGTTTGGTTATTAGTACAGTGAATATGCAAATATTTCATCCAACGACCCAAATAATAGTGTAGCATGTCTCTGCCAATCTTGATTTTCTTCCCAGCCGGTTTGCGTCATTCACGTTGAAGTGCGTGCATGTACGTATTATATACAAATGTGTTCATTTGTCTGTGGTGATGAGTTCTATGCAAATGGGACGGCAATTATTAATCTCCTAATACTACACCATGTGCCACATTTTCTCTGTCACGTAAGTAATTAGTTTCTAGTACACTATCATGTAAAACAACAATACAACAAATAAACACGGAATAGTGTTCCATTGGTATATAATTATGCAAATATTTCGAAGTGGAGACATTAACTCTACACTTCATACATAAGCCTTTTAACCCATTCCCTCATACTGACCCCTTCTAACGCCTCTGTAACAGTTCTTGTATGACTGTTCATTGAGTAAAGGGTTACAACAATAAGATCCGATCAGGGTTGAATCTGCATTATACCCATTTCACAAACATTAAGTCCTTTGATTAAAAAATCTTATTTATGGCATGAGTTATTGATATTCGCTGTTCCAAAATACTAATATTATTTCTCATGAGGCAGCTCGATTTTAATAATCGAAACACAATTCCACTGATTACGTTCTGCAAGAAATATTGTTTTCAAGAAATTTTCAAATAAGAAAGAGAAACACATCCAGATCGATCATCAGTTACAGGTCCCCTCATTGCGTGTTTCTTGTAAAACATCTGCGTGGTATCGTAAAACTCAGATATAATGTATTGGTTTTTTCCTTTCAATGGATGTTTTTAACCTCGCATTAATGGATATTTCTTTAATTTTAGTCAATTCAGTGGAGTTTGGTCTGCTCAAACCTTATACTGTTTTCGTATTATAACATACTGCGTTTTTCTAAAGGATACAATGCTATGGTCAACCACATTGTATTCTGATAAGACAGCAACTTACTCGACGTCTAATCTGGGTCTAAACTGTTTATTAAGGCAATTGAAAATATCCCATAATATACTTTAAGGTTAGCGATAATTAACGACATTGCATGAAGATCTCGTGTAATCCAGAGTTATAATTTAGTCCAATTCTAAATTGCATTATAACAAACAACTTTCAATTAAGGCTGATTTATGAGACTGGGATGCAAAATGGTTTGCACCATTCTTCTCATGCATTATGTTGACAATGCCATAGTTATAACAGCTACTTCACTTTAATAGAATTACAGTTGCATTATGTTCTGCCACAGAACTATGGATATGATGACGCAAAGAGTGCATAATTTATGTCGATGTCACAATTTGTTATTGTATCCGAATCAGAGCTAAATATAAAGGTGCGTACCCTGTTGCTAAAATCGCCATTTCTACACCAAATCCTATACTTCGATACGGTTTAAAACAGTGGTCACAGTAAAGGCTTTGGTGGAAAAATAATGGATATACAGTAAAACCCCGCTAATACGACCACCTAAAAGAGGTATTATTATGGGTGCTAGATGCAGGTGGTAGCTTAATGCAGGACAAAAGTAATGCAGAAAGCTCCTAGAGGAGCTTTCTGCATTACTTTTGTCCTGCATTAAGCAACCACCTGCTTATAAAGACACCCATGCTTATTCCTTAAGTGGTCGCATTAGCGGGGTTCTACTGTACATGTATTCTTGAACATTATTAAAATTACGCACCTTATATTGACCTCTATGAATCTGTAACTATATCTTTCAGAATCACGAGGTTGACTACGATGTCATTATTTACTTTACATGGGAGTACGTATTCATTTTCAGATACATGTATGTTCAATTTGTCTTTCTTCATTATTACATCCAAGATGATGACAATCATCGTGAATATTTTGCCTTTCACGCGTGTAAGGCCAACTATTTACTGTAACGTCCATGCTAGTTTGCGCAGCATTTGTGTGATAAAAATAACCTGTCATCAGTTTTGCTCTGATGTCATGTTTTCTTAAACGTGTCGAGAAAGAAGATATTTTATCCATTAGCCTGCAATGAAAAACTATAATCCCAGTGCAAACAGCTTCATCTGATTTCGAGCTTTTTGCAAATGTCAGTTAGGTCGCGCTTAGCGGTTAATACCTTCTTTCTTTCAAGACTTGCGTAAGAAAAGTGGATCTCAAAGGAACACTCGAGACAGATATTGTATCTCCTTCAGAGTTTAGGTTTATGGGCGATACCCTTGTGAACATATTGAACTTAAATGAGACACGAAATAGCTCGGTATCTCTCGAAGGGTTTAAACCATTAAGACAACCTGACAATGTTTGTTTTTGAAAAAGAAATAACATGAGAAACACATGAGAATTGAAGAAAATGCATGTGCTTACTTAATCCTCTGAATGTGGGACACGCACGCACCATGTGCTTACTTAATCCTCTGAATGTGGGACACGCACGCACGCACTGGTGTTTGCAAACAGTATAGACCCAGATCAGAGGGCTCCTAAGGAGCAGCAGTGATAGCAGCAGTGATAGTAGTAGTAGTAGAAGGGGAAGAAGTAGTAGTATTAGTAGCAGTTGTTGTTGTAGCAGTAGTTGTAGTAATAGTTGGTGTTGTCGTAGTAGTAGTAGTAGTATCATTATCATCATAATCATTACTATTATTGTTGTATTTAAAATTCTATGTTTGCACTTAAAAACTCCATTGTCTGCAATCGCATTGTTCTTAACAAGTACCCTTTAATTGATTACATCAATGCTTTCTTCTGGAAGATTGTAATTTACGTTATTGTCCAATGTAAAAGCAAATACGACTGTTTATCAAGTAAATACCAGTATCGTATACTTAGACGTGTACTCTCTGCTTTGGCAAAAGAAAACATGAATCAAACATTGAGTTGATATATGCCACTATAAAAAAGCTGAAAATTGTATATAACTCAGTGGTCCATCAAAAGGCAAGCTCAACCTTGATAGTGCTGGGAAAAAACGATGAATGTAAATATAAAGCATTGATCTGGTGCTATGTTTAATTTTTGTTTAGAAACTATTGATCGGGTGTCAATTAGTGTAGATTTCCATTAGAATCCGATTTAACCCATTACCTCGTAGGCTATTTTAGATACAAACTCTTTGAATAAATCTACCGAAAAGGAGCATTAACTAGAGAAAAGGAAAATTTTAGAATTTTGTAGTTTGAAACCATTGTGATAAATAGAGCATTTGTTCCTATATGCTCTATTTATCACAATCGTTTCACAAAGTGACTTTTACAGAGTCGTCAATATGAGGGAAATGGGTAACTGGTGTCTCAGCGGGATACGTGCTATTTGCAGATGACATTCAAGTCATATTTAGAATGACATGGCTGAATATAAGTTGTTGTGGAGTGGATGCTATGAGCACATAATTGACCATATATTCTTTGAAATGACAGTAATGACTTCCTGACTTTCCCTAGCGAAGGACTACCATTACGACATATTCATCACATAATATGATGTAATTGTTGTGTGGGCTGAAAGCACAGCGTATATCAGTGTAACGATAGCCAATCTAAAGAACACGATCGCTTAAATACTGCTCTTCTTCAGTTGTATTTTGCTAATCTACGGCTGTCATACGTCATATCCACGCTTTCTTACACCCTCTGTGCGTTTGGTACTCCCTGTAGCGTTTTGTTACGAAACCAACACGATTCCTCTCAAGTTCTCTTATGATTACCAAGATATGCTATCACGTTTTGCCACGTTCTGTTTAGATATATCACGTTATCAAGTTCTGTTAAGCTCTCCTATCATTTATGGCAACTATTTATGGCAACGATTTGTTCACCATTGCCGCGTTTTGAGCGCGATTGGAGTATAGATAGGAGGCACGGGCGTTCTTTTCATTCTCACATGAGATTCCAAAGAGGGTCGAGCTACCAGTATGGATCGTATGAATCAAATAATTTTAAAAAAAGATGCTGAACTGGCAGTTGTTATCTTTGCATATATAGTTGCTCGAAGAAAGAAGAGTCGACAGCAGCAACAAGGGACGGAGAGAGACAAGATAGAAGAGAGAAGAAGGAGAAGACGGAAGAGAAGGCATATGACCAGCTGGGTTAGGCCATGGTTAAGCCATAGTTGGCGGGTGTGGGAATTCTTCTGTTGTGATATGGGATATGTTCTGTTTCCCCCGGTTCCACAGGGGTTTCTGATGGATCTTCTTTAGTTGCCATTTGTGATGGTGGATGAGAGTGAAGGCAACCTGGCCATTCTTGGCAGATCCTTTCCGTCCTCTTTTGGCAGGCATCTTTAAACCTGAGATCATAAAGAACATAAATCTTCCAGAGCATGGAGCCAACATGTAAAAACATTGCCGGAACTTATCCGACCTTATCAGAGCACCACAGAGCACGGGATCCAATCAAGATGATTGTAACAGAACGTGTCGTAGCGTGATGGAATTACCGATAGGACTCAATATATCTTGACGAATCGTGAAAGAGAGTGATAAGGCGTGCAATAAACGTGACAGAATCTTAGTGGAACCTAAAGAATCGTGTTTCCAAGTTCACACATATCTCCTACGATGGATTGTCAAGATTCGTTGCGCTATGTTATGGTCCGTTAAGCTGTACTACGCTCTGCCAAAACTTGCGATCATCACGATTCACCCAAGCTCCTTCAAGTTCACCAAGATTCGATCCCACGACATCCCATGCTCACCACGCTTCTCTAAAATCGTGGAGATCTTAGACATCGTGCTAAGTTGTTTAAACGCAGCATTAAGGAGCGAGCTGCTGTAGGGTTAATCCCCGCCTTGGTTATAGCACATACTTTATAAATCCTAATGGTGGTTCTCTCAGCGCTCTGTGTGGGACAAATTGACCCATTGTCGTGATATTTTGAGTGCGAGTTAAACCACCACGGTGTATCAGTGCTCCACGCTGGGCAGGTTAAATACAGCGAGAACCCAAATACGAATATCACACTCATTAATGTCCTTTAGTCCGAGCTGGCAAACAGACGGACGTTAGTCCTTTGCCCAATAGAATATCATTTTTACTCATTTGCAGAGTAGACCCAGGCCAGATTGCTCCTGCTGTTTGATTATGAAACAGTTCAGATCTGGTACATTCAAAAGGTTTCTTGTTCATAATGCTAGCTAAATTAATAATCATAAAATCATCATTTCGTACCGGAATATTTTGCAGGTACGCAACCAACTAAGATTTTGGCAATGTTACAAACAAATTTTCACGAATGGAATTATGTAACCAAGACTCTTTAGATGCATCGTAAAGAGGCCGGGATTCTATTTTTACCGCACTATGTCTATTTTTAGAATTAAAGCATTCCCTCCTACTGGAGCCTTTTGGCATCTCTGTGAAAGTTATTTTATGAAACCATTGTGGTAAACAGCGCATTTTCTCCTATAGGAGCAAATGCTCTATTTATCACAATGATTTCAAAACTACTAGATTTAAATAGTTTCTTTTTCTGTACTAAATGCCCTCTTTCTGTGGGTTTATTCAAAGAGGTTGGGTCTAAAAATAGTCTAGGAGAGAATGTGTTATAGGAAAGTAAGCAATACGAAAAACACATTTGATACAGTATTACAATGTACCACCAACTGGACATTTAGAAAGCCGCTGACACGTTAAGGGCTTTCACACTGAACTGTGATTCACAACCTGCTTAGAAAACGCGAACCATAGTAGCCTTATATTATTCAGGTGATATTTTATGTACATGTATATATCCAGCAGTTTCAAACAAGGTGAATACATCCATCAGCCTGTCCCTGGCAGCCAGTTTCACAGAGAGTGGTATCTTAAAATCCGGCTAATTACTAAATAGAACAGTATTGTCATGGAAGAATATTGCTTACAATAGCTTCAACAACTTTGATAGAGGCTCATCAACATGATCCATTCTGCAACATATAATGAAATTAGACAGGAGGGTTGCTAGAGTTTGTCCCTTTATAGGTTAAACCCCCATTACCCGAAACTGATGTTGTTAAAAGATACAGCATATTGTTTACACCGACCTCAATTCTTACGTCTTTTAACTCTTTACTTTATGAATATTCAGGTAGGACATAAAGACGCTATGAATATTAATTAGATAATTTTGTTACAATTGACACAGAAATTGTGGGCATGGTGGAAACTATAGAAGCATATCTATATCATATCATTAGCAAACAGAGCAGACCCTGAGAAGACGGCTCCTATAGGAGCTGTCTGATATAGGTATACTCTGTTTGCAACGGCGTAGAATGGCGTATTTAGGAGTAAAGGGTTAGAAATAGTACCCTTTGGACAGTGGTTTTACCAACGGAGAGTACACTCGTGTTAACCCAGTGACCCTAAAACATTTATAGAAATGGGTTGGGGTTTCTTGTGCATTTTGCTTATTACGTATTTAATTATGTACAGTAAAACCCCTCTAATGTGACCAACTAAATCAGGTATAATTCTGGGTGGTAGATGCAGGTGGTGGCTTAATGCAGGACAAAAGTAATGCAGAAAGCTCCTAGAGGAGCTTTCTGTATTACTTTTGTCCTGTATTAAGCAACCACCTGCTTATAAAGACACCCATGCTTATTCATTATGTGGTCGCATTACAGGGGTTTACTGTACTTTTGTTCCCATTGTTTGCTGGGAAACGCAATATAATGTCTTTTCTAAGTACTCCATGCGAATTACGTTTGTATCGTTACTTCTTTCGATGCCAGTGTTTGTGATTGATTACATGAGCAAACATTTAGGATCCAGATGAGACACCGAGTAACTCGTCGTCTGATCAGGATACTAACTGTTTGATACAGTGACTTTGCGTTTTGAAATAAAAGGGAAACAATAAACAATTAAGATTATAGTAGGCGATAAGCTTGGCAGACAGTGCATGTGCATGTTTTATTCAATCACAATACACTGCTTCTATATTGTCGCTTCCATTGTTCCTACAGAAGGATTTACGGTAGAACCTGTAGAACATTCATTTTTTGAACATAGGTGTTTTAAAAATCAGATGGTTACTTAATGCAGTGCAAAAGTAATGCAGAAAGTTCATACAGGTGTTTTCTGCATTACTTTTGACCTGCATTAAGCTACCACCTGCCTTACAGATACATAATTAGACATATTTTCATGACCATTTAAGACAGGTTCTACTGTATATCACGTTGTGCAGTTCATTCGGCTCTGGCTTTAGGCAAATCAAATTCAGTAGTCCATTTGTCAGGTTTACCCAAAAGCATATTGTTTTCTTACACTAGTATTATCGAGTAAACGTGAATATTTGTCTAAATCGCGACACATCCACTTTGGGGTTTTGTTGTTTTCTCTAGATTTGAAATGTTCTTCTGATCAAACACACGTGAAGCTGATAATGGTTTCTCTTAATGCGGTTTCTAATATTACTTTAACCCTTTCGCTGCCGAATGTTGTCGTTTACAACATTTGTCGTCTGCTACAATTGTCAGTATCTTCATGTTTTTAAAATGTCACTGCTACAAACAGTTTGGAGTTTCTTTGCATCTCATCTGGATCCAAACTGTTTCATAGAAAATATTCAACAATACAAAGTAAAATCAACATTATGTACAGTTATGAACAATGATCAATATAAAATGGTTCATTGTTACCAATAATAACCCATTACCATGTTTTGTGTTTATGTCAAATTTTAATACCTACTGAATATTCATTGACAAAATAGTTATAATGAAACATGGAAGGACGAACATTGAAGCCATTTTAGAAAGTAAGGATATATATCTTACCAAATTCCATTAGCAAACAGAGCATACTCTCCTATAGGAGCCGTGTGATCTGGGTCTACTCTATTTTCCAATGCGTAAAATGTGTTTATATGAAGAAAAGGGTTTAGTCTGAAAATGCAACAGCATTATAATACACACCAAGATATATTTTCAACAAAGCTTGAGTCACTTTCTAATCAGGAATCATTTGGGTTTCCGCATTTAACTCTATCAAAGATTCTAGTCAAACCATTCTGCTTGAAATCTAAGAATTTATGAATGGTGTCTGTTGCTATTTAGAAGCAGTAAGTATGTAAATAGAAACTTAATACAGTTTAACACTATCTCGATCTTCAAGAGACCATACAAAATACTATGGTGTAGGTCCTGTAAGAGCTTTCAACATTACTTTTAACCTGCATTAAGCTGTCACATGTGCTGTTATACATTTTAGAACAATTATGTAACTAAACAAGAATGCCGTCAGAAAAATACCGTATCCTGTGACAAAGGTGACTGGTGAGCCACGTCCCATTTTCATAAAGATTCTGCAGTTGAAATTATGGTAAGTTCTAAAATGCAATGATTGCAGTTTCGATAACTTGTCTTTCGAAGTTAGCATTAATTGCTGCGCTGTAGTTTGTGCGGTAATTCTTGCTATCCGAATACTAGTGATTATCATAAAAATTGGCCTTTTTGGTCGTACGATGTTTAGTAAAACGGGCACCGGAGTGCAGGAAACTGTGCTTGAGTACCTCATGAGAATAAATCACAGCTGCTGACATCTTCATTTTGGCCTTCGTCTTTTTTTCTTAACATACTAACATATGTATTGTAAAACATATCTGAATCGGGCGTTAAATAGTATAAATATCGAAAATTGGGACAGATGACAGCTTAATGTAGGGTGAAAGCCCCCCCCCCCACCCCCACAACTGCATTAAACAGCAACCTACCTAAAATTGTCTAAGTTCTTCTCTTCTAGAATTCCCGTTGAGCGGAGTTTACTGTAGCCTGGAACCATGATGCTATTAGTCACTTCGCATGGCTCTCCTAAAATGTGCAGAGATCTTCACACCTCAGGGATTGAATTCATGTTGAGTATGCAGACACTTTCCTTAAAACAATACAGTAGAACCCCACTTATGCGACCGCCTAAAAGATGTATAATTATGGGTGCTAGCTTAATGCAGGACAAAAGTAATGCAGAAAGCTTTCTGCATTACTTTTGTCTTGCATTAAGCAACCACCTGCTTATAAAGACATCCATCTTTATTCATTAAGTGGTCGCATTAGAGGGGTTCTACTGTACTTGGTATGACAGCCCACGACATTCAGACCTGATATAAATGCTTCTTCGCTGTGACATGGGAGTTTCTAATGCATTGAGAGATCTCAGCATTAAAGTATACTGCATGAAAAGGGTGTGGGGCCAGGTGAGACGCTGAGTAACTCTTCGCATCTCATTGAGATAAGACAAAAACTCTGATTGTGAGTTGTGAATCGAGCATTGCTTTTAGAACATAAGACGAGTCCAATTAAGAGATGTTTCTGAACGTTAAAAAGAATGTTACAATAGTTCTGCGCTTTTGAATTTTCGATTGATCTGAACACGTTTGTGGGACACGTTAAAATGAACGTCGGTGATACTTGATGCCGAACGCGCAGGTTGTGAACATAATCCGCAATCGCAATTAAAGGTATTCAACATTCACATTTTTGTAACATCTGTGTGAAGTCTACAAAAAAGCATTTATGGTAAAACCTCTCTATAACGGCCACTAAATTACATCAAGTATTTTGTGTTAAAGATAGATGGGTGCTTAAAGCAAGGTAAAAGTACCTTGCTTTAAGCAGCCGCCTGTCCTAAATACCAACTAATTAACATAATTTAGTGCCCGTTAAAGATAGATTTTACTATATTCTGCAATAACAAGTTTAACCATGTCCTTCATAGAGATGCCTGTTTGTACCTTTGCAAACAGAGTAGACCTAGACCAGACTGGTCAGACTAATCAGTCTGATTAGGCTCTGTTCTATTTTCTTAAGAAATAAAAAATCTGATTTTACAATTTCTGCAATGGTCAAAACATCCTTTTTGTTCATAAATTCATTTATCAAATTGAGCTTTTTAATATTCATGCTGACATTATTTCTTATTCGAATGTTCAAGATGGAAATGGTAAGGAATATAGATATTAGCTGTTGATGAAAAAATTAACAATCGAATTTCACTAGGTCGTCTCTGAGGCTGAAATAGATTCTGATAGTTTGTACCTATAATGTTGGGTGAGAGGTCATAATGGTGAGTGTGTAAGTGGGGTGAGTGAGGTGAGGTGAGTGAGTGAGGTGAGGTGAGTGAGTGAGGTGAGGTGATGTAAGTGAGTAGTGAGATGGGTTTTACAGCAAGGCGACACACGTTATAATGGTACATGTAATGCTAAATAACTTTACCAGAAGTTAATATTTTGCCACATATAGCGATAACCGTACCAAATTTTAATTGGATGATGAATGATTATCAAAAACACCACTTCATTTAATGTGTTTTATGTTGGAATATACATCCAGTGTAAATTGACCATATTCAACAAGGCAGTAAAGTAAAGTCTCGCTAATGCGACCACATAATTTATCAACACAGTCTGTAAAACACAAGGTTTCTTATCCCTTTAACTATGAATATGCATGTAACAAATAATGACGTCATTCATATCAATTAGATTGTTATAATAGCACATGGGCACATGAAGTTTTGGCCTTGGCAGAGACTGTAGAATCATACCTATGCTATAGCATAAGCAAACAGAGTAGACCCTGATCAGACGGCTCCTACAGGAGCCGTCTGATCTTGGTATACTCTGTTTGCAAGGACGTAGAAATGGTTAATGCAAGACTTGTGCATGATCCTCTATCTGCATAACGCGTGTCCTGCATGAAGTTACCGCCTTTTTAATATTTCAGAATCATACTTTTGTAGTGGTCGTAGTAGCGATTCTTTACTGTATAATGAATAAATAAAGCAAATGAACACTGATTCAAACACACATCATATCATACTACATAAAATATACATATTTGATGTGTATTTCATAACCAAAGAGAGCAGATTAGGATCAGAGAGTTACTACAGGGGCTCTCTGATCTGGATCTTCACTGTTTTCAAATTTGTTTGATAACGTTTCTATCAGGTACAAGGTTGTCCCTTTGCCTGTTGAATATTCATGAAAGAGATAATGAGAATAATAGTTTTAACGGTATACGAACCGGGGACATTTTCGCTCAAACAGAAACTATAGAACAATATCTATATTATACCATAAACAAACAGGGCAGACCCAGATCAGACGGCTCCTATAGGAACCGTCTGATCTTAGTCTTCTCTGTTTGCAAAGACGTGAAAATGCATTCATATGAGGGAAAGGGTTAAACAATTCTTATATCAGTGTATATTGTAAAGTTTATGTTGAAAGCGACTGTTTACAACTAGTCAATACGTGAAATAGACCTGGTGATATATTTAATCATTTTGACTTGTATTTCTTATAGTGAACCTTTCAAAATATGTAATTTGTAAATATATGTAATTTGAATGAATCTTAATCCCATTTTAAGCCTTCCCTTCATATAAACGTGTTTTCACGCATTTGCAAGCAGAGTAGACCAAGATCAGACGGCTCCTATTGGAGCCGTCTGAACCGGGTCTACTCTGATTGCTAATGGAATTTTACTTTCTAAAATGGCTACAGTGTTTTCCTTCCACATTTTGTCCATTAATATTTTGTGGGTATTGAAATTTGGAATACACATAGAACAGGGAAAGGATTAAAGAGTGTATCTGTAAGAATTGTTTTGCAGATGTGACCTATGGAAAATATTTTCAAGCAAACAGTGTAGACCTAGATCAGAGAACCATATAAACAAATATTGCAAATCCTGATCAAGGGGTTCCTAATAGTCCCATTTGAACTAGGTATATACTGTTTGTATATGTTTCAATAACAGGACACTATGCAAAATGATTATAGATCTGCGTTACAGTTATGTTGGTCACGTTTGCTTTATGTCATAGCCTCAGGAACATGTATCGTAATAATCTAATATACAGACTCCTAAAAGTCATCTGTATGCAATTCACGTTATCTAGAGGCACTTCTAACCGTAAAGAATCCGGTAAACGTGTTGAGGGGAAACATACAAAAATCTCTTTTCAGTGTATTCCCCCATATAAAATCCTGGTTATGAACAGTTTTCGACACTTTGAATGTACATGCGATGTTTTTCGATATTTTGAACGTGAATGTGATGAGTTTCGATATTTTGAATGTACATGCGATGATTCTCGAAATGTAGAACATGCATGCGGTGTTTGAACCTACATGCAGTAAATTTCGATATTTTGAACGTGCATGATATTTTTAACGTCATGCGATGTTTTCTAATATATTTAACGCATGTGCCGGTGGTTTTCGATATTTTGAACGTGCATGCGATAATGTTCGATATTTTGAGCATGTGTTGCTTTTCGATATTTTAACCCATTTGTTCCCACGATCCCGTACATGGTACATAGGCGAACAGTGTATACTCTGATCAGACGCCGCATACACTGTTTGCTGATAGGAATTTCAATATAAAACAAAACGAAATTGAAAATTTAGGCCAGGCACCCCTTAGATAAAAATGGACTAATCCAATATATAAGCATGGAAGAATCCACTGGAAGCAAACGGGTCAAACATGCATGTTTGAACAAACATGCGCATCGATGCTGTTCTGTTACGACCAATCTTCGTACACACTGAAGAACATTCGTTCTAGGTTTGTAAAAGTATTCTGTCTTTTTCATAATACATGTATTATATAGCACATGCATGTTTCATTTGTGGTGTTGGTAGAAACTGTTTCTACATTGTTTCATAAGCAAACAGCAGACTCAGATCGGACGGCTCCTGTATGAGCTGTCTGATCAGGATCTGCTCTGTTTGCAAAGGCGTGGAAAAGTGTTTATATGATGGTAAGTGTTTTGAATTCACAGACATCCTTTCAAGTAGAGCGACACTGAACAGAGACACGAGAACCTCGAGAAGCTGAATAAATCATAATATACGAATAAGTTTTGTAAGTTTCGGAGCTAACTTCTGGTTTTGCTTGAGACACCACTGGTCCCAGAACAAGTATACAAATGCAGTGTTCTTATGGCTAAATATAAAAGAGAATCAATATCGAAATATGATCATGTGGCATAGAAATAGCAAACTGTACAATGTACGGAACCGATTTGATGTTTAACCCTTTAATCCATAAATACTCATTTTAACGCTTTCACAAACAGAGTAAACCCAGACCAGACGGCTCATAGGGGCCATCTGATAAGGGTCTGCTCTCTTTGTTAATGAAATGATATAGATCTGATTATACCCTGTCTGTAATAGCCTGAGTTTCACTGATCAATGGCCATTTTAAAAGATCAGCTTTTTAATATTCATGATGTCATCATTTTCTTAGATTGATATTCATGGTTTGGTTTGGTTTGGGTTTATGTCGCTTTAAGAGTACAGTAAAACCTCTCTATAACGGCCAATAAATCGTGTTAATTAGTTGAAATTTAGGGCAGGTGGTTGCTTAAAACAGCGTATAAGTAGCGTATTCGAGCATATAAGTAACGTATGCAAGCGCGTGAGTAGTGTATAAATATAAATATTATAGCTTTACTGGCCGCCTTTATGCCACCGTATGTGAAGCGTATTTGACCTATAAGTAACGTACTTTTACCGACACTCTAGCGTATTCAACGTGTGCCCAGCGTATGATGAAAATTAAATTGCAAAAATCTGTACACTCTTATAATACCAGACTAAAAGAAAGAGGTGTTTTCAGTTTGCCAAAAGTAAAAGGTGCTGCAACAAACTCTTTCTTTTATACTGGATCTAAACTTTGGAACAGCTTACCAGTTGAATTTACTGAGATACACAACTTATCTTCCTTCAAGTCAGCAATCAAGAGGCACTTAATGAGCAATATTATTTCTTAGTATTGTTTATATTTACACAGCATTTTAATGAGCTTGACTGCTTATGATTTTTTTTATAAATTTCGGCAAACAACTTGTTCTATCATGCACTGTTATCAATTACTTTACTGGTGCATAACTTGTATTTCTTACGTTTTAAATTAAGGGACTGTGATACAACAATTGTGTACCCCTTTTTGTATGAGACTGTGATAGTAATTATAAATGTAACTGCTTTTGATGCCAATTTTAATATTCTATTCAATAATATGACTTACAATTTTAATTCATGTGATATAGCATCCACTTGTGATAGTATTCATATTATATCTTAAAGCCTCTCTATGTCATGCCACCTGTGATAAGGACCACAATGGAAATAAGAGCATGCTCTTTATTGTGTTATCCTTGGAATAGAAAGCATGCCATGGTTTTTCACTATGCATTATTTTACGAATTATTATTTATTATGATGTGATACATGTTTGTGAACCATATTATGCTTTCTGTTTGCCGAAATAAATCTATCTATTTATGAGCATATGCGTAACGTATAATTCATACGCTCGTATACGCCGAAATATTTTGAACATATTCAAAGTTATTTTCGGCCTCTGCGTATGAGAACGTTCACTGACGTATGACAGCGTAACTAAAACGTAAACGACGTATAATAAACCTACTCCTAGCGTGTATCTGCGTATTCGAGCGTATGAGCATATTTTCTAATACGTTGGCATACGTTCGTGCCATACGCCCTAGTGTGACACCTTTTTTAACCCATGCTACTAACGTTCCTGTATAGCGTCTGGTATTTAATTCTAAACTTCCATCATAACTCTGTCCCCCATGAATATTAAATCAAGAATTTATTACCGCTTGTATAGCCATGGACTGATTGTTTTTTGTAATTACATATTAACATGAAAATGTTGGCTGTCACATAAACTCCAGAATCAAATGTATATTATTTCATAAGCAAACAGAGCAAACCCTGATCAGACAGCTTCTACAGAAGTTGCCTGGTCTTGGTTCACTCTGTTTGCAAAAATGCCGAAAGTCGTCTATATAAGGTACAGACTAAATATTGTGAGTGTTTTCGTTGACCAATGCAGAGTCAGGCAAAACTCACATTATCTCACTGGAATCGGACGGAAGTCATTCATAACACAAACATATTAATTGATGGTCATCAATGAAAAGAGTGTATCACTCACATTTGGAATTTGAAGGACAGTAATCGGATGTCAAAACCTGTGTTTTTAACTTTCTTCGTGCTAAGCGTGTCTTTGCTGGTATTTGAAAACAACTTGGATCCACATCAAATGAATATAACTAAAAGCAGAGTTACAGATAAGGATGCATACTAAAATCGTCATCTCTCTATCAAAACCCTATGTTGTGACTACTCTTTAGAATCGTCTCGAAGAGAAATGAAGAAGTTGTTCTTGAAAATGTTTTAACTCATTCTCTCCTAGGCTCTTTGAATGTATCTACCGAAAAGGAGCATTAACTAGAGGAAATTAAAATTTTGTAGTTTGAAACCATTGTGATAAATAGAGCGTTTGCTCCTATAGGAGCAAATGGTCTGTTTATCACAATGATTTCATATAGTAACTTTTACAGATGCGCAAAAATGCGTCACTAGGGGATAATGTGTTAATTAATGTATATATGCATCTTATTTGGACCTTTGTGAAATGATTGTACGAATCGGAAGTCAATGTAACTTTCAGCAAATCAGAGACTGGGCAGACCATTTTTTTCAGCATGAGAAGGTTTAACCATTTACTCCATATTTATATAAAACAAACTAATGACGTCATGAATATTTATCAGAGTAATGGTTATAATAGCACATGAATACGGGAATGTTTGACAGCAGCAGAAACTATGGAATAATATCTATATTATATCATAAACAAAAAGAGCAAACCCTGATCAGACGGTTCCTACAGGAGCCGTCTGATCTGGGTCTTCTATCTATGTAAAGGCGTAGAAAGGTGTATCTATGGAGTAAAGGGTTAATAGACTTTTTTACGCCTTTGCAAACAGAATAGACCAAAATCAGTCAGCTCCTGTAGGGGCCCATCTGATCAAGGTCTGTTGCTGGCTTATGGAATTATGTATATCTAAGTATACATTTTCCATGCCCCAAAAATCCCCTAGTTCAAATGCCATTATACAAGTTCAAAATAAAAAGTCACGATGTAATTACAGTAAAACCTCTCTATAACGGCCACTAAATTACATCAAGTAGTTTGTGTTAAAGGCTGGTGGCTGCTTAAAGCAAGGTGAAAGTCAAACAGAACGTTCCTGTAGGAGCGTTCTGTTTTACTTTCGCCTTACTTTAAGTAGCTACCTGCCCTAAATACCAACTAATTAACACAATTTATTGGCCGTTATAGAGAGGTTTTACTGTATTTCATACAATAATATTCTTCATGTAAAAGTGAATGGCTAATATGACTAAACAATCTGCCGTTTTTCCTAAGATAATATACTTATACACATAAAATACAGTTTTTATGATAGCTCATGAAGAATACATGGAATAACCGAACCAAATTAAGATCTTCACCATTCGCTCTTGCATTTTTACAAGCCGAAAGCGGTACACCTTAAATCTGCCACTGCCAATGGCGAATCTGGGATTAACTATGCAAAGAGTTTGTTGGACCCAGATGAAATACATGATATATCGGTGTCACATCAGGTTCCAAGCTACCGTGATGTCGTGATTATGTTTATGAGAAAAAAGGAGAAACTTTGAAAATAAGAATTGAAGCAGACGGTAAATTTAAAGAAGACACTGCGTGGCAGTGAAAGAGTTAAATCTCGTTGCAGCTCTGAATAATTTATGTCACTGTTACCTAGGACGCGCGTACATGTACCATATTCTATCCAATAAACGCCCACTCTCATAAATACCCATTTATATCTGGGTGCGGATTTGGATGTGTTGGGGTATGTGATTGGGGGGTAACGATAATAAAACAACGAACTCCCTATATAATATCCATTAAACCATTTAATTCAAAATACAGGTAGTATCATGATGCAGACAGAAAATAATGCAGAAAGCTCCCCTAAGCATTAAGCAACCACTTGTTAACCTAGTGCCTTTGAATTATAAGCAAACAAAAATAAATCTAATATTGTGTTAACCCTTTCACCGCCTATGTCGCATAAATGCACCACGACAAATAGTGCAGCCCCAGATCTGACGCCGCCTTTTCAAGGCGGCGTCTGATCAGGGATTGCACTTTTTGTCACAATCTCTATTTCTATATATGTGCTCTATTCCTTTAAAATTTACATTTATTTGTCTCATTTATTTATTTTACCGAATGATTTAACAAACTTGCAGACGACATTTAAAAATTTGGCGCCGAAAGGGTTAAATGCGAAATAAACATTAGCTGAACGATTTTTATTTATGCACGTAATTGGTATTGGTTAAAGCAACAAGAAAATTGAGAATGCCTAGCTTATCACAAACAACAGACAAATATTAGACAATAGATACCGATGCGTATTCAAATAATATAATCGTCATTTCTCTAGCGAACCCACATGCTGAATTTCAAAAAGAGCAATAAGCAAATATGAATATTCAATTACTAAAATCGGCATTTCTCCTCCAAAACTTATATCATGCCCGCACTTTAGAATCCTCTCGAAGAGATAAATTTTTACCTATTTCTTTATGGTTACATTAGGTCCGACCTTTTTTAATAAATCTACTGAAAACGAGCATTTACTAGAAAAAGGGATTTTTTAGAATTGTGTGGTATTGAATCAATTGGTTGATAAATAGAGCATATGCTCCTATGGAGCTCTTTTTATCACAATGGTTTCAGAAAATAACTTTCAGAGATGCGTCAAAAGGCGTCAATATGAGGGAATGGGTTAAAAATTGTACAACATAGGGTTTGATGGAGAAATAAAGGAGTTATTCTCTGGAAAATGTTGAATTTGCGCATCTTGTATGGGCTTCTGTTTATGGTGATCAAATTGACACAGACTCCTTGTAAATATCACACGCATTTTCAATTACATGTTTTCGTAGGAAATCTATTTATTTTGAACAGAACTGGAAGTGTGTGGGCGGACGAAATGTCAACAAAATATTTCGGAGTGCTGAACCTCTGCCAGCAGAAACCTTCATTTCATGAAAGATTCCACTGTGTATCAATGATAAAAGAAGCCAGCAAACTTATTCCCACTATATGCCAACCCAAGATGATGTACGTATTGTCAATGAATAGAAAAAGAATTGTGTAAGTTTAGTACAGTAAAACATCTCTATAACGGCCACTTACTTCCTATAGGGGCGTTCTGTTTTACTTTCACCTTGCTTTATGCAGCCACCTGCCCTAAATACCAACAAATTAGCACAACTTAGTTGCCGTTATAGAGAGGTTTTACTGTATCTCCTTTTATAGTCTAGTGCTTTTAACGTTTTCGATGCCAAAAGCGCATCTGTGATTACATAATGCAAACAGTTTGGATCCATATGAGTCACCGAGTTACTCAGCGTCTCATCAGGATCCGAACTGTTTATTACTGTTGTAACGTTTTTAAAATAAATTGGGAGAGAAGTAAACAAACGAAAATGTAATAGATGACAAATTTTGCAGACGACAATATTTGGCATTGAAAGAGTTAAACAGTACAAGGCTTGGTGTCACTCTCTAAAGAAATGCTTTATCGTGACTACAACGATTGTATCGTTGTTTATTTGTTATTTATTTATTATTCATTATCTATTTATTTTTGGAAAAGGGTATAACAGTGATATTATCAAAATCCGCAACCAGAGAGCAGTAGAAGACAGGACAAAGTGGCAAGAGATTGTCATTAAGTCAGCCAAGATGTCCCTACGACGGACTAGGTTAAGGGAAAGTGCAGTGAAGTGAGTCACTCAGATGGATGTTGGCTTAAATTATTTAAATTATTTAAATTTTATCACATTACTAGTTGGTCACCGACAGCCTTCACCAGGTGTAGATCATTCACGTACTCGACCCCCTTTGATACTCTTAGTTGTTTAACCATTTCCTTCATACGAACGCCTTTCCATTCCTTTGAAAAGTAGACCCAGATCAGACGACGCCTTCATGAGCTGACTGATTAGGGTTTGCTCTGATTGATTATGGAATTTTATAGATTTCTTTCTTTAGTTTCTAAAATGGCTATAATGCTACACCTTCCACATTTCAACTATTTTGTCCTTGAATATTCAGTAGGTTTTGAAATTTGGAAAATAAAACATAGAACAGGGCATGGGTTAAAACAATATGAAAAACTCATAAGTACATATGCCGTTATAAAAACCAGCTTATAAATATTCATAATGTCTTCATTTCATACATGAATATTCAGTTGGAAAAGGGGTTAACAATTCGTACAATACAGTTGAACTTGCATTTATATTTGCAAACAGTTTGGATCCAGATGAGACGCCAAAGTCTCTTCCATTTCTGCACCTGTTTCTGATAAGATGAACCCTTTTGGCGCCAAATTTCTAATTGTCGCCTGCAGTTCAAAACTTTTTAAATCATTCGGTACAATAAGGAAATGAGATAAATAAATGCAAATTTCAAAAGAGTAAAGCACATATATAGAAATAGAGAATGAGACAAAAAGTGAAGTCCCTGATCGGACGCCGCCTTGAAAAGGTGGCGTCTGATCCGGGACTGCACTATTTGTCGTGGTGTATTTACGCGACTTCGGCGGTAAAAGGGTTAAGGTTTTAGAAACTTTTGACAGAGTGTCAAACAGCTTGGATCATGATGAGACGCAGAGTTACTTGGCGTTTCTTCTGGATCCAAGCTGTTTGCAAATGCGAGTAACGGGGCAAGGGTTAATATCAATGCGGTAAGTGAGATTTAAGTGTACAAATTAAATACTTGCCTAATTATTGAAAATCCTTCAAAACCAGCAGGCAGTTATCCAATTAAATCCTTCACACCATTAATACGCCTTTCTACCCCTTCGCAAAGAGAGTAGACCCATATCAGACAGGATAAGGGTAAGGGTCTGATAAGGGTCTGGTCTTTATGTTTATGAAATAATATACATGTAGATATGATTCTACAAGTTCTGCCTTGGCCAAAAATTCATGTATGTATGTGCTATTATAACAATTAATCTAATATATCCATGACGTCATTATTTTTAAAAGACTATTTGTGGAGTAAAGGCTTAAGATGTTGGAGTTGGGTCAGGTTTAGTCAGTCTGAAAAAGTAATACAAAAATCTCATATAACTTTTGTCCCTATATTACCCCTTCCCTCATATTGACGCCTTTTGACGCCTCTGCAAAAGTCGCCTGTTGAAACCATCGTGATAAATAGAGCATTTGCGCCTATAGGAGCAAATGCTCTGTTTATCACAATGGTTTCAAACTACAAAATTCTAAAATTTTCCTTTTCTCTAGTTGATGCTCCTTTTCTGTAGATTTCTTCAAAGTGGTTGGGTCTAAAAATAGCATATGAGGTTCGCTTATGTCTGTTTGAAACATCCAGAAATTCACTTCTTTTGAGTGGTCGTATTAGCGAGACATTCGTGTACTCCATGGCTGAGTTGTTATAGTCCTGGGTCGATAATCGCTTCGCCCCTCGCCGCTGTGGCACGAATACCGGACTGGACAGTTGGATTGTTCATATAAGGAAGCTTTCCAGCTGGCTTACGGTAGCTTGGTGATTCTACCGGGCATTCTTCTGTGTACGAAACAATGTATTTTTGCATACCCAGAAAACTTCTGGACGCTTTCCTCCACCTGTAATTAGCTGGACGACGTGATAACACTGGCACTATTAACTCTTTCGGCGACAATGTCGCCTGTTGGCACCATTGAAAACAGTGCAGTCCCAGGTCAGATGCCGCCTTTTCAAGCGGCGTCTGACCTGGGACTTCACTGTTTTCTGTATTATTTAAGGCCAAGCATACCGGTTTATTTTAAAAGCAAATGTTTTGCTGATATACCTTTATTATTTAGTTTAAAATTATATTTGATATGAAATTATTATTGCAGACGACACTTTTAAATTCGGCGCCAAAAGAGGTAAAGCGACGTAAAAACCAATACAAACAAAATGTACTGCCAGCTTGCAAAAACATTCTACCGAAGTACGCTACCTATGCTTAATGAAAGTATTGACCTGTGTTTTGTAGATATCATTCAACATATATAATCAGATGGTACATTGTATATGTATATTCAGTTCGCTTACAATGGATTTCCCTTTCCCTGTCCAATATTCAAGAAAGAAATAATGACATCATGAATGTTTATTAACTGATTTTTATAAGGTAAAATTTCAAAGACATGTTTTGCTTTGACAAATACTGTGGAATCAGATCTATATCTTGTCAAAAGCAAGCAGAGCAGACCATGGTCGGATGATTACTTCAGACTTGGTCTACTTCGTTTGCAAATTCATGAAAAGGCGTTTACATTGTATATGATGGAAAGTGTTGATATATAATGCAACAGAAAATGTGTCCAATAATGCACCCTCGGTGCACCTATTTATTTCAAAGCAAGGCAATTATATTCTCCTTAACCCCCCCCCCCCCGGTCACTCTAATAAACACCCCTTACTTCTTGGTGTGGTGGGGACTAACGATGAAACCCTACATAAACACCATTATATAAAGAAATAAACGTTTTAAATGATACCAATGCCATAGGAGCTTTCTGCATTGCTTTCATTCTGCATTAAGCAACCACATGTGTACAAAATGCATGAAGATCCTTTCAAAAGACATTACGCCCCCTAGGGGCGTTTATAAGCGATTATACGATATGATGACGGTTTTGTTTGATTCTTGTCTTGATTGTGTGCCTTAGGCTTTCAATCTCATATTTAGTATGCAGACAGTCTCCTTGACATGATGTTAGATAAACCGCAGCAATAAAGCGTGAAACAAAAGCACTGTCGGCCTACCAAGAAAGCTGTCTATGCATTATTCTAGACAAGTTCAAGTTCAAAAGGAAATTGAGCCGTGTATGATGCCATCCTGACACCGGTGCAATTCCATGACACAAGAGACAGACATAATGCTTGAAAACAACGCTAAAAGAGTTTGTTAGACCAAATTCGTAACGAATCACATTCGTAACACGTGTTACGAATATGATCACATTCGTAACACGTGTTACAAATGTGCTCCAGAAATCGAGCACATATGTAACACATTTTGTGACGAATGTGATCGATGCCGATTTTTGATGTGTTATACCACCACATTTGTAACACGTCAAATTTCACACAGAAAAGGAAGCTAAAAAGTGCATGTCCATCATCTCTCATCGCAAAAATGAAATCTTGTTCAAATTTTAACAACAAACTAAATATTAGAAACAAAAGAAATGAATCAGGTTTTCTTTCCTGAAAGTATATCATTAGATTTATAGTTGCTAAATTATTTGGCATAGTGTATTAATTTCTCATTTAAAAGCAAATAAAGGAACTAAGAAGTGATATTTATTTATTTATAGGCACACATTAACATCATTGCCAAGGTGCATGTACACGTATATGACAAGTTCTATAAAAATGGAACTCTTCAATATATTTTAGGCATTTTAGGTATCCTAAAACATATTACACGTCTGTACATTATATCTTACGAATGTACTGTTAAGGTTGTGAAAAATTAAGGCATGACCATCAAGGAAATATAATAACATATACAGTGATAATCCTATTACTATTAACTAATTGATCATTGTCAGCCCGGAACTGAACCTGTTACATATGTGATTCTAATGTCAACCCCTATGTCGGACACTCACATTTGTAACATTTTTAACCTGTTACGAATGTGATTACATTCGTAAAATATGTTACAAATGTGATCCGTTACGAATGTGGTCTAACAAGAGTTTATAAAAGTTTTATCCAGAAAACCACATCGCACTTTATTTAAACGTCTGTATATCGAACCCCCCCCCCCCCCACACACACACACACACACACACACCTATATTCCCAAACACAAAAAACAAGCATCTCCTCTCTTTCTTTCTCTCTCAAAAGCCAGGCAGAAAACCCACTAGATAAATAAATTGCATTGGAAACATCAGTGGATATAGGTTTCTTTTAAAATGGCAGACACAATACACTATTAGAATATTTTTTTATTTTATTTTATTGTCCGTCTGCATGCAGTAGATTGTGAGATATTTTGCAGAATATGGAAATGAATCTACTATCCCAACTAGTTACAATATAGTTTATGTGAAAAAAATGTATTTTGCATACTGGTTTTTAAATCCCTTTACTTGATAGAGGCACAGTTTTGGCTTGGGAGTGTTATCATACAGGTGGTTGGGAACTGTTGTCATACAGGCGGAAGGAAGACTGTTGTCATCCAAGTGGTTAGGGACTGTTGCCATACAGGTGGTTAGGGAAAGTTGTTATACAGATACATGAGGCGATTGTTGTCGTACAGATAGATGAGTCCACTGCTATCATACAGGTGGTTTGGGGACTGTTGTCATATAGGAAGATGGAAGACTGTTGCCATACAAGTGGTTAGGGACTGCTGTCATATAAATGGATGCAGGATTGTTATCATACAAGTGGACGGAGGACTATTGTCATGCAGGTGGATGGCTGACTTTTGCCATACATGCGGACGGGGCAGTTTTCATACAGATGACTGGAGCATTTTTATCAGGTAAAAGTGTTATAGATTCAGACTGTTATACAGATGGGTGGGGCATGGTTATCATACAGGTGGTTGGGACTGTTGCCATACAGGCGGATATGTCAATGTTTTCATACTTTTGAATAGGGACTGTTGTGATGCAGGTTGTTGGGGGACGACTGTTGTGATGCAGGTGGATGGGGGACTGTTGTCATACAGGTGGAGGGGATAATTGTCATACATGTGGGTGGGGCTGTTGTGATGCAGGTGGATAGGGGACTGTTGTAATACATGTGGATGGGGGACTGTTGTCATACAGGTGGATGGGGCAATTGTTATACATGTTAGTGTGAGTTGTTGTCATATAGGTGGATAGGGCAATGTTTTCATACTGTTGGATAGGGACTGTTGTCATACCGTTGGATGGGGGACTGTTGTTATACAGGTGGATGGAGGACTGATGTCATACATGTGGATGGATGACTGTTGTCATACCGGTGGATGGAGGACTGTTGTCATACAGATGGATGGAGGACTGTTGTCATACAGGTGGATGGAGGACTGTTGTCATGCAGGTGGGTGGAGGACTGTTGTAATACAGGTGGATTGAGGACGGTTGTAATACAGGTGGATTGAGGACTGTTGTCATACAGGTGGATTGAGGACTGTTGTAATACAGGTGGATTGAGGACTGTTGTCATACAGGCGGATGGAGGACTGTTGTCATACAGGTGGATGGAGGACTGTTGTCATACAGGTGGGTGGAGGACTGTTGTCATACAGGCAGATGAAGGACTGTTGTCATACAGGTGGATGGAGGACTGTTGTCAAACAGGTGGGTGGAGGACTGTTGTCATACAGGTGGATGGAGGACTGTTGTCATTCAGGTGGATGAAGGACTGTTGTCATACAGGTGGATGGAGGACTGTTGTCAAACAGGTGGATGGAGGACTGTTGTCATACAGGTGGATGGAGGACTGTTGTCATACAGGTGGATGGAGGACTGTTGTCATACAGGTGGATGTGCACAATATGAACCACATTAACCCTTTACCTAATGAATATTGATGCTTACTGAATGATGTAGATCTGCAGTTCAAGCCATAAACAAACAATACAAATGTATATATGTAGAAGAACCTTTCCCATAGTCTACATCGTAAGATATTATCAGAATCGAAAGTACAGTAAAGTCTCCGTAATACGACCACTCAGTTGATTAAGATACTTAAGTTGGGGCCTTCTGTACTACGTTTCTCCTGTATTAAGCTACCACCTGTCTTAAAACCCAGACTTATATTCTTTTGAGTGGTCGTATGAGCAAGATTTTACTGTGGCTGGTCCACTGCTGGTGAACACACAAGTCACGCATCTCGGTATAATGCGCCGGGTGGTTTGGCCTACATAGTTTGCAAAGTTGTATTATGTCCAGCTGTCAGTCAACTCTTGACGTAGATCAGCGATATAATTATGACGTATATACATACTTTTTTGTCAACTCTTTCGGTACCAAATATTGTCGTATGCAAAGGTTATCGCCTGCTTAAGATTTCGGTTCTGAATTTCTTTCCTTTTTAACTCGTTCCCTCCTAGACAATTTTTGGACCCAACCTCTTCGAAAAAATCTACCAAAAAGGAGCATTAACTATAGAAAATGAGAAATTAAGAATTGTGTAGATTTTAAACCATTGTGATAAATAGAGTATTTGCTCCTATGGAGCAAATGCTCTATTTATCACAATGATTTCAACATATTGCTTTTAAAGTGGCTCCAAAATGCGACACCAGGAGGAAGTATGTTAAATAAAAAGCATACCATGGTATCGAATAGTTTGGATTTTAGTGAGAGGCAGACTAACTTGGCGTCTCGGCTGGACCCAGGATTTTTGCAAAGGTGGTCGCAGCTGCACTCTTGTCAGAGAATAGTTAACCCTTTTCCCTATCCATGAATATTCATGTAATAAATAATGCCATCATGAATATAGTTTAGCTTGGGGTTTTATCATTGCATATTTACACAGTTTGATGAATTGGCAGAACTGGTACAGTAAAATATATTATAATTTGAGAAGCAAACAGAAAAGACACAGATCAGAGGGTTCCTACAGGAGCTGTCTGATATGTGTATTGTCCGTATGCAAAGGCATTGAAATGCGTATTTGTGGAGTAGAGGGTTAATATCAAGTGAATTTATCTTTAGTCGTTTGCTTTATTTTATGGCTATTAAGACAATCATTGCTTAAATCTGCTGGTGCCAAATAGTGTTTCGGCTGCTAACAATTCTGTCATCTTTAGATTTCAAAGCAGACTTGAGTATCTTCTAAAAAACATAAAAGGAGTGTCAAACAAGTTGGATCCTGGTGAGACGCAGTGTTACCCTGTGTCTCATCTGGATCTAAACTGTTTGCAAATGTAACCACATATCCGTCCATTACACAATGCCCCATGGACCCATTTTCGACGACCATGGCGGTGAAAGAGTTCTGCTTTTCTTTGGATGATTACACTGATTTCCTTAGAGAGAATGCACCTATCATCTGTATGCACTTCACATATCCTGCGAACCATTCTAATTACTTAGATGTACTTCCGGTAAGATGCGGGTAATAGGCCTGCAGAGCTTTAACGAACCACATTCATGGCGCCTGTCGTGTGTCTTTAGCGGCCATCAAAAATAGGTCTAATCTGCAAGGCATGTGGTAGATTAATGCAGATCAAAAGTAATGCAGAAAGCTTCTACATGACTTTCTGCATTACTTTTGCGCTGCATAAAGCAACCGACTGTTTTAAGACTCCTGTGTTCAATAAACGAATGGCCGCTTAGGAGAGGTTCTACTGTAGTAAACCAATTAACCCTTTCCTTTAATCATGTAAGAAATAATCACATCATGACTATCAATAAGACCATTTTTGTTATAATAGCATCTGAACACTTGACATTTTGACCAGAGCAGAACTGTAGAATTAAATAAGCAAAAAGCAAACCCTGTTCAGACGTCTGGTGTAAGAGTCGTCTGGTCTGGGACTGCTCTCTTTGCAAAGGCGTGAAAAGGCGTATGTACAGTAAAACCTTTCTATAACGATCACTAAATTGTGTTAATTAGTTAGGTATCTTTGGGCAGGTGGTTGCTTAAAGCAAGGTGAAAGTAAAACAGAACGCTCCTATAGGAGCGTTCTGTTTTACTTTCACCTTGCTTTAAGCATCCACCTGCCTTTAACACAAAATACCTGATGTAATTTAGTGGTCGTTATAGAGAGGTTTATTACTTACTGCATAAGGGAAAATGTTAGGATGAGTTTCAATAATCCCTAGCATGTAGGTGATAAATAATCGACCGCACGGGACTACAAATTCCAATATATCCACGAAAATGGCAGAATTACCTAATTTACTAGTAGAAATGGAGTCTCCTTCATTAGATATTGTTGTTCAACGTCGACTGTAATTTGATGCTGCCCACATAATACATTCTGATAATAATTATTCTAATTGCTTTAGTACTGTGTCTTCTACGGAAGTACCTAGGTGTTGCTTAGAAATGTCTACTTCTTAATAATGACACATTTTGTCAGCGGGATTCAAGAGCGCTAATTTATCGATTTTCCTCCTTTTTCCCAATAGACTATCCACTACACGCACAGTTAGAATATCGATATTGTTTCAAACCGAATCGCTCAGACTTTAGCTATATCAGGCACTGTGCTATTGCGCATGCGTGTCTCATAGAACGAAGCAGAATCCAAAGACGTCAATAGTCACGTGACAGCTTAAGTCATTTCATCGATGACAATATTACAACAGAGAAAATAACACACCGTGGACAGTAGTTTAGAAAGCAAACAGGAGAATAACGGACATAAACAGGACTCCACTAAACACGGGAAACACATTGATATATTATCAGGATTATTGTTCACATAACTACTCCATCGGTGAATGTGCAAAACTTTCGGATTATAAATAAGGCAGCGGAATAGTCAGCGAAAACCAGATCAACAAACGCCCGCCATTGAGTGCGATGGTAAATCAAGTACTATGGACGACCAGCGGCAATGTTCTACTGTTTAGTTTGGCGTGTTTGGGGATTTTCTCCTGGGTCTCATGTGAAAGGGAGCTGTTAACGAACTCTTGGCTCATAGAGGTAACCCATGGCGGCGAAGCGACGGCGAAAGAGGTTGCGAAACGATCAGGATTCACGTATATTTCGCCGGTAAGAATTTGACCGTTTGAAGTTAAGGCATTTATATAACCAATAAAGACTATTAATTTTAACAACTGCATATAAATGGTCAAATACCACTGTCACAGATGTCAGAGTGGTCTGGTTTTGTTTTGTCTTCAACTGTTGTTTCTTTTAAGAATAATGATTATATTGCAGTTGGTTTGAAGACAGAATGTCGGGATATCATATTGAATGTATAAGTATACATGTAATTTACACGTGCCGTGTTGCTAAATTGAGGGGGAAAAACCAGTGTTAACCGTTCACATATTAAGCACGTCATAACTCGCATTTACGTACACCTTCCGTAACTTGGTGTCTCATCGGGATCTAAGCTGCTTTTGGACACCCAGTCAGTAGCTTCAGAAAATATTAGATGAAACGGGTGCAAAGGTTCAGACAAGATGCGTAAATTATTATCATACCACATTTATATAGCGCTATTTTCACACAGGATATGTGCGTTCAAAAGCGCTAAACCAAATTAAATATAACTTCTTTATTTCTCCACCAAACCCTATGTTGTGACCACTCTTTAGAATCGTCTCTTCGAGACGATTCTACAGAGTGGTCACAACATAGGGTTTGGTGGAGAAATGACGGTTTTAGCATTTGAGTACGCACCTTTATCTGTAGCTCTGTGGGTGTAAGTAAAGAATGTAACAGATTAGGGTTTTAGTAGATTTGTTTTAAATTCAGCATGAGAAGGGTTAAACCATAAGAATAGAAGATCACGGTGTTTAGTTAACCCTTTACTCCATGAATATTCAAAAAAGAAATTATACCATCATAATATATATTAATTTATCTTTTATAATGATAAATTGACCATAACAGAAACTGTAGAATCATATCTATAGTAAAGCATAAGTAAACAGAGCAGATCCTGGTCTGATATTAGGCTCTGATATTAGGGGTTTTCTCTGTTTGCAAAGGCGTAGAAATGCGTATGTATGGAGTAACGTGTTAAATACAATGTGAAACTCTGAATCTATAAAGTAAAACAAAATACAGTAAAATATGTTTTAAACCTTGCCCTCGTGAATATAGATACAGAGTGTATGATTATTAATTAGCTGAATGTTTATAATGTTACTATTATGAAGAGAACATCCTCATATATATATATTGGTTTATAAGCAAACAGAGCAGACCCTAATCAGACGGCTCCTATGATCAGACGGCTTCTATACTGTATTTGCAAATGCGTGCAAAAGCGTTTATATTGAGGAAAAAGTTAAACAATGAATTTAAATTCTGCATTTGCCAAATTAGGAAAAGAAATTTGGCTTCTGTGCGTTTTGTATAATAATTATATCACCAGCTGTCCACAGTAAAGCAGTAAGATAGTCTATGTTAAACATTAGATCTATGAAAGACATGAAATAATCCGAATACTGTTCATTTTCCTGTTTGAATAAAGCTAGTGATACTAAATATGATGACAATGCTATTAAACCTGTGTAGGACCTCGGTTTTCAAGATCATATTCTTTTCAGGCCTAAGAAATTTATGATTATATTCTACAAAAAAGAGATATGTGTGATTTCATGTTACATAAAACCAGGCATTGATCATCCTAGGTGATTTGTTTGTGAGAAGAATATGCTAACAAATTTCTCAGTTGAGAAGTATGTTCTTTGGAAAATGAGACCTTACAAACTGTTCTAACAGAACGTACAGTAAAACCTCTCTAAAACGGCCACTAAATTACACCAAGTGTGTTGTGTTAAAGGCAGGTGGTTGCTTAAAGCAAGGTGAAAGTAAAACAGAAAGCTCCCATAGGAGCGTTCTGTTTACTTTCACCTTGCTTTAAGCAGCCACCTGCCCTAAATACCAACTAATTAACACAATTTAGTGGCCATTATAGAGAGGTTTTACTGTGATCACAATTGTAATTTATTCCATGACTTAACTCTTCTAATGCTAAGCGCATTCTCACATTTGCAAACAGCCGGGATCCAGACGAGATGCTAAGTAACCCGGCGTCTCCTCAGGTCCCAAGCTGTTGCCACCCGGTCAATGTTTTCTCAAAATGGTAAGCTAACTTGGTAGTTTTTAAAAATGATTGCAATGAAACTTTCATTTGACATCCTTTTTTACAGCATGAGACGAGTTTGAAGATAATCTCGTATTGTCTATACGCTACACACAAAATGCTCTCTTGGCACAGACTAATAAGAAAAAGTTGAATTAGTTGAGTTTATGTCCTACCCTTCCAGAAAAATAAATGATAAATTGGCGGAATTACATAAGCCTGACAGTGTTTCAGAATATTGTATCTCTTTTGCACCTTTGTATTGAAAACGTGATATTAGGTAAAGGAATTTCACGTTCGTGTTTACAGTATAACCTGGCGTAATCGGACATCAAAAAGAGGTCTAATTATCGGTATGTAAGGCATGTGGTAGCTTAATGCAGGTCAAAGTAATGTAGAATGCTTTCTGCTTTACTTTTGCCCTGTATTTAGCTACCACCTGTTTTAAGGCTCATATGTTCAATAAGTGAATGGTCGCTTAAGCCTTTCCCTCATATAAACGTGTTTTCACACATTTGTAAAGAGAGTAGACCCAGATCAGACAGCTCCTGTAGGAGCCGTCTGATCAGGGTCTGCTGTTTTTTGCTCATTGAATTTGATAGATCTGTTCTTTACTTTCTAAAATGGCTACAATGTTCCACCTTCCATATTTCATTATAACTATTTTGTCTATGAATATTCAGTAGGTATTGAAATTTGTAATAAACATAGAACAGGGAAAGGGTTAAGACATTTTCTACTGTATGCACTATCATTTCATCAATTTTGTTGCCTAAAACACGGTTCTCTCGGCGTGTCATGTTAGCGTTTAATCAACAAGTTTGATGAAAATTATAATTAATAAGCACTCATGTAACAAATTATATTATTTTTCATAATTATGTTGTGACCGGTTTCATGATAGCCTTTGACAGGTATTTTGTATCCAGATAATAAAGTAATGAAACTCTAGGAATCTTATCAGAATAGGTCGACACTGCAACCATATACGTGTAAATAAATTGAGGCAAATACGTACACAACGCGAATTAAAGTAAGGTACATTTCAGCAAGTATTTCTAATTCGGTGTACATGTATGTCAATACGAGCAAACAACAATTAACCCTTGTATAAATATTAAATGCCCCTATGTCTGATCCGCGCAAAGGCTCGCTATTAAGTTATACACCTAATATTGCACGAATAATTATACCATTATAAGAATTTCAACCAAAATATTCAATATGTTATTTCTTACATGAGAATTGACCAGGTTAAGAGTTAAACAAGAACCATAAATAGGTTCTAAAATTCAATTTGGAGGAATTTAGCTAATAATATGGACAAACAACTCTTTCGCTGCCAATCTCGTATCTTTGACAACCTATGCAAACAATTTGGATCCAGATGAGACGCCGGGAAACTCGGTTTGTTATTGATACTGCTTTTTAATCAAAAATGGAGAAAAATAAACAATAAAATGAAAATTGTAGAAGACAACAATATTTGCAGATGACACAGTTTCTAGACAACAAAATTTGGCAGCGAAAGAGTTAACACGTTTAAACAATTCTGTTCCATATCCATTTGCTGCGTTACATGAGAGTGAAGATGAAAGTTGACAGTGTCAGACAATTGTTTATCAACGCGGACATGTAAATACAAGTACATGTACCGCTATACGATAAACGCTTTATCAATGATGTACGTTGAAAACACGGCGTCTGATCAGGGTCTGCACTGTTTTCAACTCAACTGTTTGTATATCACATTCTGTTTTAAACCCTTTCCCTTATGTAATCGCATTTTGACGCATCTGCAAACAGAGTAGACCCAGATCAAATGGCCCCTATAGGAACCGTCTGATGAGGGTCTGCTCTGTTTGCTTATGGTGTAATATAGATCTGATTCTACAGTTGGTGCCTGAGCCAAAATGTCCTGTTTTGATATGCCATTATAAAAATATTCTTATTAATATTCATGACGTAATTATTTTCTACATTATTATTCATCAGGGACAGGGTTAAACGTTTTTACCATTTACTCAAGGATATTCGTGTAAGAAATAATGACATAATTCATATTAATTGGAGGAATTGTACGACATATACGCACATGGATATTTAGTTTTAACAGAAACTAGAATCAGATCTATGTAATTCCAAACGCAAACAGAGGATATCCTGATCAGATTGCTCCTAACGCCTTTGCAAACAGGGTAGACCCAGGAACCGTCTGATCAGGGTCTTCTCTGTTTGCTGATGATATAATATAGATATTATAATATAGATATGATTCTACAGATTCCGCCATTGCCAAAACTTCCTGAGTTCATTTGCTATTATAAGAAATAATCTAATCAATATTTTTGTTGCCATTATTTCTACGCATTTGCAAACAGAGTAAACCCAGATCAGACGGCTCCTGTAGGAGCCGTGTTTGTTTATGATATAATATTGATTTAGATTACACCATTACAAAATTTCCTGATGATTCCATTATTTCTTACATGAATATTCATTAAGTAAAGGGATACTACAGTAGCATGTAAGAGTCTTTCCTCTATCGTTCTAAAGCTTGGGGCAAATCAAATTTAATTTCCATCGTTGTTTTATATCAGCAATGAGTGAGACAAATAATCCAACTATCCCCTAGGAAACTCGACAGTGTACGATATTTAATTTGTTAAATCTGTACCTCAGGGCTATTCATGTTAGAAATAATGATAAGATGAATATTTTGGCTAATGTTTTTTACGAGTAATTGTAAATGAAAACATAATATTTTGACAGTGACAGAAACTGTAGAATTAGAACTATAAGAACATTTAACACATTACCCCCTAGTGACGCATTTTGCGCATCTATACAAGTCACTTTATGAAACCATGTGATAAATAGAGCATTTGCTCCTATAGGATCAAATGCTCTATTTATCACAATGGTTTCAAACTACAAAATTCCATTTTTTTCCTTTCCTCTAGTTAATGCTCCTTTTCGGTAGATACATTCAAAGGGTTTGGGTCTAAACATAGCCTATGAGAGAATGAGTTAAGTAGCTCGGTGTCTTATCATTATCCAAGCTACCTTACTTAGTCTTTGTTTTTGTTTTTTTTCAAGATCTTTGTCGAGTCTGAAGTAATCTAAAATTGCAACATATCAAAGTTTTAAGCGGACATTATTTTACAGGGGGATAATGGCTAAAATGACAATTCTTTTAACAATTCCCTTCGTATAAACGCCTATTCACACATTTTCAAACGGAGTAGACCAAGATCAGACGGCTCCTGTAGGAGCCGTCTGATCATGATCTGCTCTGTTTGTTTATGGCACGATGTAGATCTGTTTCTAGTTTTTGTCAAACCAAAGTTTTGCTTGAAAAATTTACATTATGAAAAATCTTCTTACATGTGTACGAATAGTCATGATGTCATAGTGAACAGGGAAAGGGTTAAGAAATCAGGATGGTGATGGTGATGAATAATGGCAATTTGGGCCGAACTTATTATGGCGATTTCATGATAACATTTACAATCGGGTTAGAAGTAGGGCAGGACGCCAAGTAGAAACTTGGATCAGGATCCAAACTATTTGAAACACTACATCTTGAGCGACCACGATTCTAGTTCTGTTTGACTCCTTGGATTTTTCTGCAAATTTTAACAAAATATGTATTCGGTTTTGTTTTTTTGCAAAGAATATTATAAACATACCATGCACCTTATCATAGACACTGTGTCTAATCAGGGTCTATATTGTTTGCAAGGTCGAATACACCACATGCCAATGCGTTACAAAACGTACTATGGTCGTTAATTGGTCTTAACCCGTTACTACATAAATACGCTCTTTTTTATGTCTTTGCAAACAAAGAAGACAGCGACCAGACGGCTCCAGTAGGAGTCGTGTGACCAGGCTCCGAGGTTATAAAGCTTTTTGCTTGAGTCTGAGATTATTCTCATGCATCTGATTGGTCAGATTCTAAGCTTGCGCAGAATCTGACCAATCAGATATTTGAGAATAATCTCAGATTCAGAAGTTTTATAATCTAGGACCAAGGATCTGCCCTGGTGTTTGATTATATAGATCTTTTTCTCCAGTATCTGCCATGACCAAAATGTCTGTGTTCATATACATGTGTCAGTATAAAAATTCATCTAATGTATATTCATGGTGTATTTATTTGTTTCATGAATATTCATAAAACTGAGGATTATTTACGGTTGATAGTCGAGGTCTAGACAGTTTTAGCACAGCACAGATGACTGTTTTGGCTGTGATGTATAAACATTAACGAGTCTCTCTATATGAAAACAAGTCACCAGGCTTTCTTTTCACGCTCTACCCTGTTTTTTCACAAATCAGCAAAACATAACTAGCTCTAATTGGTGACAGTGTAGAACCTAATCTAACGCGATGGCTAATCAGGTTTTACACTCTTTGTCAATCCTAATTACTGGTTTTCGTAAAAAGTAACTTATTGATACTTTCCAACGTAAAATAACGTATGGTCAAATATTCACAAATAGACTGATGGCATACGTAATTTGAGTGAATTATCTGGAAATCGATTTGGGTATGAATATATCATAACACCTGACCATTCCTTTAACAGTCAATCCAGGTAACCATGGTAAATTTATCACAGGTATATGTTGCTTGATTTGTCACTGTACCATTACCTGATAGAGATATATTCTACGTTTTTGCAACCAGTGTAGATCAGTAGATTCAGCAGGGGCTGTCTGATCAGGGTCTGCTTTGTTTGTTTATATCAAAATGTAGATATGAATCTACAGTTTCTGTCATGGTCAAAATCCCCCGCTATCATAATGCTGTATCAATATTTAGCGTATCAATATTCATATATACATAATTTCTTACATAATAGTCATTATGTAAAGGGATCATGGCTATAATATTCAATGTATATTCATAGTGGAGCCGAACTGTCTGAATCTGCGCTGTTTCTTGTACATGTTTATATTCAAGTTATAAAGTGTACCATTTTATACCGGAGCTATAAAGTGGTCTGTTCTTATATCAGTTATAAAGTGTACCATTTTATAAATGAGTTACAAAAATGCCATTCTGTATCGAAGTTATAAAGTGTACCATTTTATATTGGATTTATAAAATGTACCATTTTTTATCTGAGTTGTAAAGTATACCATTTTGTAAAGTGTTATAAAGTGTACCAGTTTAAATATGCATTGTAAAGTATAACAGTTCATAACATTCTGGTTGTAAAGTATACTAGTTTATATGAAACATATAAAGTATTCCCGTCTATATCTTATTTATAAAGTGTGACAGTTAATATCAGAGTTTAAAAATTAGAACATGAAAGTCCGGCAAGAAATATCACACAACAATGCACGGCGTCCTAAAGTACTAAAGGTTTATGATATAGAAACCATCATAACGGCAGATGATCAGGTAATATGTCTTTTCGTAGTTCGTAGACTGCTTATCAGAGAGTTGTAGATAATATATATATATATATATAATATGGTCTACCTTAAATTTGACTTATTTCTCATTAAATGAGGTGGCTGTAATGAGAACCGAGAGGTAAGTGTTCGGGGGAGAAATATGAAAATGTTTCCCTAGATTCCTTAAATACATGCACTCATGTCTATCAAAAACCAAAAACAATGCATCAGTTACATCTGCAACAACAATGTTCTGGGTATCATCCGTTCCCATCACCTTTCCGAATATTTACCCTTCAATGCTGAATGTTCATAGTGGAACAACCCACCCGTGTTTAACCCTTTCCTCCATAAGTACCTCTTTCTACACCTCTGCAATAGTCACGTCTTGAAAACATTGTGATAAATACAGCATTTGCTCCTATAGGAGCAAATGCTCTATTTATCACAATGGTTTCAAACTACAAAATTCTAAAATTTTCATTTTCTCTAGTTAATGCGCCTTTTCGGTAGATTTATTCAAAGAGGTTGGATCTAAAAATAGCCTATGAGGTAATGGGTTAACAGTAGAGTCCACTCAGTATGAAAGGGTAAACTTTAACACTTTCAACTCTGATTGTTCAGAATGGAATAGCCCATAAGTGTTTAACTACATAGTCCACTCAGTATGAAAGGATTAACCCTTTACTCCATAAATACGTCTTTGTACGCCTTTGCAAACAGAGTAGACGCAGATCAGGGGTCTGATCAGGGTCAATTTTAAATGCCATTATAAAAATGAATATAATTAATATTTATGATATCATTATTTTTTGTATGAATATTTAAAGAGTAAAGGATTATACTTGCTACACGATTTGAATGATAAACAGTGTATGCCCTGGTAAGGGGGCTCCTCTAGGAGCTCTCTGGTCTTGGTCTACATTTTTTGCAAATGCCATTGCATGTGTGTCCCAATTTCAAAGAGCTAATTCAGTCGACTTTGATGTATAAACTATGCAGTTAAAAAAGAAGATCTATACTAAGATTTGTCATCGCATGCAAATGAGTTAAAACAATAGTTTGGCCTTACTTCAGGGTATGTTTTGTAATTGTGAGTTTATGAATATGCGAATTCCCTCAACGGAAAATTATTGAAAACTGGATTTTTAAACATATTCTCTTTTAACCCATTCCCTCATATTGACGACTTTTGACGACTGTAAAAGTCACGTTGTGAAGCCATTGTGATAAATGGAGCAAATATAGGAGCAAATGCTCTATTTATCACAATGGTTTCAAACTACAAAATTCTAAACTTTTCCTTTTCTCTAGTTAAAGCTCCTTTTTGGTAGATTCATTCAAAGAGGTTGGACCTAAAATAGCCTATGGAGGAATGGGTTAATACGACTCATACGTTTTATCAATGCTTTATCTGATAGAGACCCCCTTTGGCGCCTTTTGATGCCTTTGAAAAACTGTGTAAACCCGGATCACACGACTCCTACAGGAGCCATCTGATCAGGGTCTGCTCCGTTTGCTTATGGAATAATATAGGTAGGATTTTAAGTTTCTGCTATAGCCAAAACTAATCCATCTAGATCTAATTAATATTCACGATGACATTAATTCTTACATGAATAGTCATCAGATGAAGGGTAAACAAAAGGTTTACTCAGGCTTTTGGTTTAGATCAAACAATGTTCTATAACTTGACATTCGTTAGGAACATGATCCTTTATAATGATTAGACATTTGAGAAAAGGTTAAGCATAGAACAGGTTCAAAAACAAGTCCACCCAAATGTAGATGACACCAATTTCGAAACAGTGTTTGAAAGGTAAGCATTTTTAATTATATGGCAACATTGCTCCACACCATATCTCAGAAATAGTAAACTAATTACCGCTGCCACGCATTGTCGTCTTTAAGTCTACACCATGCTTCAATTTTTAATTTTCTTCGTTGACAACAATAATCATAGTATGGAACAGTTTGGATCCTGATGACACGCCGAGCTCCTGTGCGTCTCATCTTGGTCTAGACTGTTTGCAAAGGTGGCCTCATATTTGCTTGTGATAGCGAAAGAAGTTCCCTCCTAGATTAGTTTTAGACCCAGCCTCTTTGAATAAATCTACCGAAAATGAGCATTTACTAGAGAAAAGGAAATTTTAGAATTGTGTAGTTTTGAAAACATTGTTATAAACAGAGCACTTGCTTCTATGAAGCAAATGCTCTATTTATCACAATGGTTTCACAACGTGACGTTTTACAGATGCGTCAAAAGGCATCAATAGGGGGATATGGGTTAAGGCAATCGGTAGCTTGATGAAGGATGCACGTCTTGCAGAGAGCTTTCGACATTACTTTCGATCTGCATGAAGCAGTCTACAACGTGTTCACTCATTTAGATGTCGCTGTTAACCCTTCTCTTGCTAATCGCGTCAATATACCTACCTGTAAATAGTGTAGACCCAGATGAGACAGCTCCTGCAGGAGCTGTCTCATCAGGGTCTGCACTATTTACAAGTTGATTGTGCAACCAGTGCACGCCACAGCAGTGATTGCACAGCGAAATACGTGCTCACAGTGAAAATTTATGTAATTATACAACAGGGCATGGGTGAAGAAGGAGAAATGTATTTTAAGATTCAGCAAGAGAAGGGTTAAGAGGTTCCATTGTATTGCATTAAGAGGTTCCATTGTATTGCATTAAGAGGTTCCATTGTATTGCATTAAGAGGTTCCATTGTATTGCATTAAAAGGTTCCATTGTATTGCATTAAGAGGTTCCATTGTATTGCATTAAGAGGTTCCATTGTATTGCATTAAGAGGTTCCATTGTATTGCATTGCATATGTAGTTTGACACCTGGCCACGCCTTTGGTAGTGAATCCGGTTACCATGGCAAATTTATCACATACGCGCTGAATCATTGTAATTGGGTGTTAGTATCGTATTAAACTTTAATGAGGTTTGACAGAAGTTTTGCATGGTACGCCCGGTGTACCTGTCCATGCTGCAACAATTGCGACCTGTTCAATGATTAATCTGCTTTATTTAACCATTTACGTGATAAAAACGCCTTTTTTCGATTAACATTTGCAGAAAAGACCAATTCGCCCTGTAACAGTGAAACTTCTTTTAAACGGGGACCTGTCACTAGGTGTCAAAAGTAACTCCATCATTTTCCAAGCAGTTAGAATGTTTATCTTGGAATCAAGGCGATTCGTTTAAGCCCCACGCGGCTCCTCGTGGGAGGGTATCCGAGTATTGCCCACGTCTTCCGGTGCCATTTTACTCATATCCGTATAATGACTTTCTCCTTTTGACCATTTTTTTTTGTATTTACATTAATATATTTTCTTTGAATTGTCTTAGATATGTCTGAATGAGAATTATAGGTGTAATCATTTTCTTATTGAGATATGCCCAAGCTGCTGAAAATCCATACATTCTTCGAACATACGTAAATACGTGGGCGTTTGTTTTCTTGATTTACTCGACAAAAAACTGAACTTATGTTACTCATATATCCACCATTGCATTGTCATTATATGTAGGGAAAGCATGTTGCTTTCGACCCAGTCCTTTCTGTACCAATTGATGAGACGCATGTATATGAAATTGCATGAAATAAAATATGTTTAAACTAAACAACATCCAGATCAGAGGACACCTGTAGGTGCCGCCTGCTACGTCAAGGTCTGCTACGTTTGCCTATAACAGATTCTCTACTGTTCCCATGGCAATAAAAATTAAATAGAATAATTTATTTAACCCTTTACTCCAAACTGTTTGCATAGGTAATCACATATCCGGCATTGGCAGCGAAAGGGTTAATTAACTGATTTTTTTAAAATGGCACTATGCACAAAACAATTTTTATCATGATAGAAACTGTAGAATCAATTATATAGTATATCATAAGCAAACAGAGTAGATCCAAATCAGACGGCTCCTATATGAGTTGTCTGATCTGGGTCTACTCTGTTTGCAGATGCGTGAAAATGCGTTTATATGAAGGAAAGGGGGGTTAAACAACCAATATACCCATGTAATTAATTTAGCCAGTCAGCTGTTTATTTTCGAACTGAGAATTATCTACTGTATAATCAGTTGTTTTCCCAAGAAATAGAGCCTTGTTAGCATTTATTTGAATTGAATAGCTGTTAATTATTTCACTGCCGAAATTGTCGTCTGAAACCCTGTCGTCTGCATCAATTGTTTTTTAAAATTTCTTCCTTTTTGTTTCAAAATCATTCTCACTGTATCAAAACAAATTGGACCCTGAAGATATGCAGAATTACTGAGCGCTGCATCGGTAGCAAAACTATTGCCAACGCTGCATCGGTAGCCAAACTATTGTCAACGCTGATGACAATTATTCGTGCTACGGAAGCGTTACAGTATCGTTTAGTGAAAACACAATTAAATTCAGCTCAACAAAGAAAGTTAATACTATTATTGTGTCCTTAAGATGTCGATGAGATATTCACCAAGAAGTATTTTAACGTGTTTGCAAACAAAGTAGACCCAGCTCAGACGGTTCCTGTAGGATCCGTCTGACCAGGGTCTACTCTGTTTTCTCATCTGATCAGGGTCTGCTCTGTTTGCTTATGGAATTTGATAGATGTGTTCTTTAGTTTTTGAAATGGTTACACTGATCCACCTTCCATATTTCATTATAACTATTTTGTCCATTAATACTCAGTAGGTATTGAAATTTTGAATAAGTATAGAAAAGGGAAAGGGTTAAGACTCCTATGTCCAATAAGTGAATGACCGCTAGTGTATGTGTCAGTCTGAAAAACATGTGATGGCATTATGCAGTACGAAACCATAATATAAAACAATGCATGCATTAACGCTCTATTTCGCTGTGAAAAAATCTACTCAGTTGTGGATATAGTGCAATTGTGACTACTTCCGATTCAATGAGGTTTTTACCCTTTACTCCATTGATACACCTATACGGTAAATCCTCTCTATAACGGTCACTAAATTGTGTTAATTAGTAGGTATTTAGGGCAGGTGACGGCTTAAAGCAAGGCGAAAGTAAAACAGAACGCTCCCATTCCATCCTACTGACGCATTTTGACGCCTCTGTAAAACTAACTTTTGCAACCATTGTGATAAATAGAACATTTGCTCCATAGGAGCAAATACTCTATTTATCACAATATATTATTTTATTAAGCAAACAGGGCAATCCAATATCAGAAAGCTTGTGTTGGAACTGTCCGATCTGAGTTTACTCTAATTACAAAAGCGCTATTTAAAATGTGTCTGTTTAACCTGATTACAGAAAAAACGCTTAAATGCGTCTCGATCAGATAAAGGACTTACCCTGATTACAAAAAGCATGAAGTGCGTATCTGTCCGATAAAGGGTTCGACACGTTCTAGCGCACGGTAAACCCTCTCTATAACGGCCACTAAAGTGCATCAAGTATTTTGTGTTAAAGGCAGGCGGCTGCTTATAGGAGCGTTCTGTTTTACTCTCACCTTGCTTTAAGCAGCCACCTGCCCTAAATACCAACTAATTAACATAATTTACTGACCGTTATTGAGAGTTTTTACTGTATAGTCCTCTGTTAGGAGTAGTATGCATGTGCCAATGAAAAAGTTCATAAATATCTACACTTATACCTTACGATTTAATTTCAGTGAATAGTTTGAGAGAACGCATAGTTTCTTTACGTAGGAGCAGAAATAAACAACTAGATTTCTTTGAACTCTATACCTGATAAATATCCATGGAAGAGATACTGACATCATTGATATTTATTAACCCTTTCCCTGTTCTATATGCTTATTACGAATGTTAATACCTACTGAATATTCATGGAAAAAATAGTTAAAATGAAACATGGAAGGTGGAATATTGTAGCCATTTTAGAAAGTAAAGACACAGATCTTTGAAATTCTATAAGCAAACAGAGTAGACCCTGATCAGACGGCTCCTCTAGGAGCTGTTTGCAAATGCGTGAAAACACGTTTATATGAGGGAAAGGGTTAACTGACTTTTAATAGTGATATTTGGGTCATGGCAGAACTCTTTTTGCGCCAAATTTAAAAGTGTCGTCTGCAATGATAATTTCATATTAAACATAATTCTAAACTAAATAATAAAGGTATATTAGTAAAACATTTGTTTTTAAAAACCTGTATGCTTGGGCTAAAATAATAATAAAAAAACAACAACAGTGAAGTCCCAGGTCAGATGCCGCTTTGAAAAGGCGGCATCTGACCTGGGACTGCACTGTTTTCAATGGTGCCAGCAGGCGACATGGGCGCCGAAAGAGTTAAGCAAACAGAGACGGTCTTTTGTAGGAGCTGTCTAATCTAGATCTATTCTGTTTGTAAATGCGTCTAAGATCGGCATCAGAAGGAACCAGATACTCTATCGATAATAACAGTAGGGCATCAGAAGGAACCAGATACTCTATCGATAATAAGAGTAGGGCATCGGACCTGGGTTTATATGTATCCGCTCCGCCCCCTTCTCTCTATAGGGCATCCTATTAGCCCATAGTCGACAGAAACGACACATCCAAGCAACCAAGAGTGTCACTATCGGGAAAAGGTTATTATGTTATCAAAGAACCACACAATATTTTATTATCATGGTTGGGCACATTATCTGGGTTATATATAGCTAGAAATAAAAATAAAGACAAGGTGTGTTCTGTTTACATCGTCTATGTACATTGATTTTTTATTTGACCCTTTGTCCAGTAAGTGTGACATGGCTGGTGTTTGTAAACGACTTGGATTAAGATGAGACGTCGAGTAACTCGGCGTCTCATCAGACTCCAATCTGTTTGACACTCGGTCAATAGTTTCTCAGACGTTTAACTCGAATTTGCTAATATTGACACCTTTTGATGCCTCTGCGAAAGTCGCCTCTTGAAACCTTTTGAAACCATTGTGATAAATAGAGCATTTGTTCCTTTTAGGAGCAAATGCTGTATTTAACACGATAGCTTCAAAACTACATAATTCTAAAAAAATCCTTATTTCAGGTAAATGCTTCTTTTCAGCAGATTTATTCAACAAGGTTGATTCCTATGAAGGAATGGGTTAAACGAATCGAAAATAAGTAGTAGTGTTTGTGCAGACCTAATTTTTACAGCAGCATAAAGGTCAGAAATCAATTCCGGCGAACCGTATAACTGTGCGTATTTATATCAGGGTTATTGGTAGCACTCAATTCAGAGAGGCGACCCGAGTGTTGACAGTGTCAACAGACAACCGGTGAGCCATGCCAACCAATCTTATCGATTTCATTACTCTCACTAAAAGTCCTTAACTCGTTCACTGCCAAGTTCTGTCGACTGCAAAATGTGTCCTTTGCTTCAATTATTGCTATTAAATTGTTCAAGTTTGTCACCATTCTAGTTTCAGCATATATACTCTTAATCACGTACATTTCGGATCCTGATGAGACGCCGAATTTCTCAGCATCTAATCTGGATCGAAACTAATTGAATAGATAATAACAGATATGCCATTTGCAGCGAAATGTATTCTCCCTATATTCTTTCAGCTTACATTCTCGATCTACTACTATTTTTTTTACTTATTTCGCATTCGTTCAATCTTTTGTGAAACTTTTGACTGACTGTAAAGTAGGTTGAATCCTCCTGAATGCCATCTGGATCCAAATTGTAAATACAAAATCAAGTCAAGTCAAATGTCAAGTCAAGTCAAGTCAAGTCACGCTTCCTAGGATAAGGGTTAACCTTTTAACAAAAAATCAGCAATTCTATTGAACCAGGCATCTTCGCAGAGGAACATTTTCAATTAGATTCAGCTGAGAATAATCTCTGACTTGGAAAATTGGTGTTCATTGTGACGTAATTGGCTTTAATATTGACGTTTTATGTGGAGTAGAATTAAACGAGTAAACACGGTAATCTTTGAAATGCAGATGGCTGCTTAACCCATTCCCTCATAGGCTATTTTTAGATACAACCTTTTTGAATAAATTTACCGAAAGGAGCATTAACTAGTGAAAAGGAAAACTTTAGAATTTTGTAGTTTGAAACCATTGTGATAAATAGAGCATTTGCTCCTATAGGAGCAAATGCTCTATTTATCACAATGGTTTCACAAAATGACTTTTACAGAGTCGTCAAAAGTCGTCAACATGAGGGAATGGGTTAATGCAGGATGAGAACAGTACAAAAATATCCTTTTGGAGCTGGCTACATTACTTTCGCATTGCTGTACGCTACATAATCTTTCTGGATTACTTTCGCCCTGCATTACACTACATAATCGTTCTGCGTTACTTTCACCCTGCATTACGATACGTGATCTTTTTATATTACTATAGTCCTGCATTAAGCTACCATCTGACTTAAAAACCTAAATTTAGACATATTTCCACATATTTACTCCACAGATACATCTTAACAAACCAGGCGGCTCTGTATGAGTCGTCAGATCTACTCTGTTTGCTTATGGAATAATATAGATATGATTCTCCTGGTTTTGCCTTGACCAAAATGCAATCGTTCTTAAGCCATTATAAACCATTGAGATAAACAGAGTAAATGCTCTGTTTATCACAATGATTTAAAAACTACACAATTCTAATATTGTCCTTTTCTCTAGTAATTGTTCCTTTTCGGTTGATGTATTCAAAGACGTTGTATATAAAACAGTGTATGAGGGACTGTGTTAAGGGACGTTTCATGTTCATTCCTAAATTGTTTTAATACTTAGATGTAAAGGTCTGATTCTACAGTTTCTGTAATATCTAAAACCTAATGTGTCCATACGCTATCGTATGCATCAGCTACTTTTATATATTAATACAATTAATGACATTGTGTCGTACAAAGTAATGCCATTGTGTCGTACAAAGTAATGCCATTGTGTCGTACAAAGTAATGCCATTGTGTCGTACAAAGTAATGACATTGTGTCGTACAAAGTAATGCCATTGTGTCGTACAAAGTAATGCCATTGTGTCGTACAAAGTAATGCCATTGTGTCGTACAAAGTAATGCCATTGTGTCGTACAAAGTAATGTCATTGTGTCGTACAAAGTAATGCCATTGTGTCGTACAAAGTAATGCCATTGTGTCGTACAAAGTAATGCCATTGTGTCGTACATAAATATCCATGAGGTAAGCATTAATCAATCCATGGTCGTTTAATCATTTCCTTTTCACGTATTTGCAAACAGAATAGACCCAGATCAGACGGCTTCTACAGGAGCCGTCTGATCAGGGTCTGCTCTGTTTGCTCATGGAATTTGATAGATCTGTTTATTTACTTGCTAAAGTGACTATAATGTTCCATGTTCCATATTTCATTATAACTTTTTTGTTCATGAATATTCAATACGTATTGAAATTAGGACTAAATATAGAACATGGAAAGGATTAACCCTTTATTCTATAGATACACATTTTAACGCAAACAGACTACACATTGACTAGAAGGCTGAAGAAGGAACCGTTCAAACAGTATCTGCTCTGTTCGCTTAGGAATTGAATAGAATTATTCTACAGTTTCTATCACCGCTAAAAGGCTTGTATCTATATGTCATTATAAAAGTTTGTTAATTAATATTCATGGTGTCATTATTCCTTACATGAATATTCATGAGGTAAAAGGTTTATTTAACCAAGGTCACTTAACCCATTAGTCCATATATACAGTATAACCTCTCTATAACGGCCACTAGATTGTGTTAACTGGCTGGTATTTAGGGCAGATGGCTGCATAGGAGCGTTCTGTTTTACTTTCACCTTGCTTTAACACAAAATAATTCATGTAATTTAGTGGCCGTTATAGACAGGTTATACTGTAGGCCTATGTATACGACTTTCTAAGCAATTGCAACCAGAGCAGACCCAGATCAAACGGCTTCTAAAGAAGGGTTTGCTCTATTTGCTTATAAAATAATAGTTCCTGCAGTTCATGCCACGGCCAAAACTTCTAGTCTTCTCGTCTTCATATGTCGTGATAAAACACATTTTATTTATATTCATGATCTCATTATTTCTAACATGAATATTCATGGAGTATAGGGCTAATACTCTTTTTACTGTAAACGACGGGCCTGCGTACAATTGACGTAATTGAAGGCAATGTCTGCGGGCACTCAGTTGTTTATGTCAAGAAAGATTATGACTAGTCAATAGCAGTCATCTGCTCTTCCCCCGAGAATTCAAACAATGGTGTCCCGAGAACTCATCAAGCATAATCTTAGATAATCACGGTGTCAGCAATTGTGGACGGATATTATAAATAAGGCGTCTGCACACAACTGGAGAACAATTGCGACGACAGAACCATGTCAAATTATCAGCATCAAGTCCCTTGTGCCCGGTACAGTTATTCCAATTTCAGATTTAACTTTAAGTATTTCACTTCCAATGCTATGCCAACATTGTGGCTCCAGATGAGATGACGTGTAACTCGGATCTCATCAGGGCCCTATTTTTATATTATTTTTATATTAACCCATTCCTATTCATATTATCATAGGCTATTTTTAGATCCACCCACTTTGAATAAATTTACCGAAAAGGAGCATTAACTAGAGAGCAAAATGCTCTTTTTATCACAATGCTTTCATGTAGTGACTTTTACAGAGGCGTAGTAAGGCGTATCCATGAAGGAAAGGGTTAACAAACAGGGGAGACATTCAAAACATTCTAAATTAAGCATACGACTAAACCAGGCAGCGAAATAGTTTAAAATAAAAATGTTTTATTATATTGCAAAAAAGTAGCACAGATCGTAATCTTTCTTGAACAGAACAGCTTGGAATAAAAGCATCGCTACTCAAATTTGAACGTTCACAATCTAATGGAAAATGTTTCTCCTAATTCACTTATCCGGAAAGATTTTTCTTCCTTATTCTCTCATCAGAATCTAAATGTTTGACACTCTAGCTGTATGTCAGTAGAGCTGAGGCATATAGCAGAATATGTCGGAAGCGAGCATGCTTTGTTTTTAACACAGGCGTCTTAAAAAGCAGGCGGTTGCTTAATGCAGGGCAAACGGAATACAGAAATCTCCATCGGCTTTCTGTATAACCTTTTCCCTGCATTAATCTACCACCTGCCTAACAGACCCATACACAGACCTCTTTCTGATGGCCGCTTTAGACAGGTTCTACTCTACACATTGCATTTGAAATTTAAGTGGACAGACAGTTGTTCAGCAGGCTAAAGTGCTCCATGAATATTCATGTAAGAAATAATGACATCATGAATATTAAATAGCTAATATTTATAATGGCATATGAAAACAGTTTAGGTCATGGCAGAAACTGTTGAACCAGATCTAAATTATTTCTTAAATAACCAGTAGACCAGCACAGCAAGCCCTTCATCCAGAACTTATTATCATATACACAGTATACTCGCTGAACCCGTTACCCATTACCTCCTACTGATGCATTTTGACGCCTCTGTAAAAGTCACTTTAAATAGTTTAAACATATTTTATTTCATAAAGGTATATACAGTAGAACCCGTCTAATGCGACCACTTAATGAATAAACATGGGTGTCTTTATAAGCAGGTGGTTGCTTAATGCAGGACAAAAGTAATGCAGAAAGCTCCTCTAGGAGCTTTCTGTATTACTTTTGTCCTGCATTAAGCTTCCACACGCATCTAGCACCCAGAATTATACCTCTTTTAGATGGTCGTATTAGCGGGATTTTACTTTACATCCACACTTCACTAGATACATGTATATATTAAGGATTGGAGCGGAAGCAACATGCTTATTGGGGTCCTCTCCTTCCCGCATTATAACTACACTGGTGGATATTTTCTAACTCATTTGTTGAGTACAAGTCAAGTAAACTACGAGCTAAACATATGAAAATGGTACATGAAAGTCACTTTGTGAAACCATTATTATAAATAGAGCATTTGCTCCATAGGAGCAAATGCTTTATTTATTACAATGGTTTCAAAACAACACAATTCTAAAATGTTCCTTTTCTCTAGTAAATGTTCCTTTTTAGTAGATTTATTCAAAGAGGTTTGGTCTAAATATAGTCTAGAAGGGAATGAGTTAACCGCCATTGTTCGCTGAACCTATTAAACCATGCTATAACCCTTATTCATCTAAGTCGATATTGTCTCAAATTTTCCTTTGCTGTTAATTTTAAAACATTTTCCATGTTTTAAATCATTAGCCCAACAGCAGCTATTGACTGAATGACAAAACTTGTAGATCATGATCATCTATAGTCTCACAATGTACAAGGTTTGGTATAAATTAGGTCACAACTTGTGGCGAAGGGAATAATTATACATACAATTAACGCATAACAAATTTCCCGGGTCGATAATAGTTGATATCACAGGTCAAATGTTCTAGCGAGCGGTTTAATTATCGATTAACATGTACGTACTAGATTTTGTCGGAGGTAAGTAATTTCCTTGTTCCGTTGTGGCCACGCGAAGCACTTCGTGGTAACCAGACCTGACAGTGCCCACAGACCAATCAATAGACCCGCAATATAATGAATAATAACACCCCTCTAAACCAGAAGTTTAATAAAACACAATAAGGTCGTTAAGGCGGGTATTTGCTTAATGCAAAATGAACGTCATGCAGAAAGCTCCCAAAGGAGCTTTCTGCATAGTTTTCAACCTGTATTAAGCTGTCACTTGCCTGAGAGGCGGGGATTGATACTAATTATTACGTCTGGCTCAGAGGGGATGTAATGTAGTTGAATGTCCGGTTCCACTCGGACACAGGTCAATTGAGAGGGCTCACCTATACATTAACAACCATTGTTCACAGAGAAAACTCCTACACGTAATTAAATTTTTACTCCATGAATATTCATGTAAGAACTAATTACACCATGAACATTAATGAGCTGGATTTTTAAAATGACATGTCAACATAGAAAGTGTTGGCCATGGCAGAAGCTTTAGAATCAGATCTATATCATTTCATTAGCAAACAGAACAGACCATGGTCCGCCAGCTCCTAGAAACCATATGATATTGTTCTACTCTGTATAGAAAGAGATAAAAAAGGAGTGTATGGTTAAAGGGTTAAGATTTATAGAAACCTTGACAATCTAAAAGCATTTACACTAAATAACTTTCATCTGCAACAATTGTCGTCTGCTGCAATTTTCAACATATTTTGCTTCCATTTAAAAAACAATAGTGTACATACGTGTTACATGTAATTAGAGTGAATCCTGATTTGACGTCGTGATGCTCGGTGTCTCATATCCGGATACCAGCGGTTGGTCTGATTCCATACGGTTTGCAAAATATTGGAACTATCATCGTTGGAAATATTATTTATTTTCTGTTGTGATTTACATGCTGTGGTTACATACGGGTATACAGTAGAAGATAGGTTTTACTGCATATATTCGTGACCTGAATATTGGCGTAATTGGCCTTTGATCGCCATTTGACCTGTTATTTGGCCATCGCCGTTCTCGGATAAACATAATTAAGATGAGGATGGGCAGATATTAGATCAACTATATTATCGACATCTTGTCGCTAAACGTTTCCATGGCACCACGAGAACCATTTGGCAGTAGTCATAGTAATAATTGATCACATTAGTACAACATGCTTGTGGTATTTATAGGCACAATTGTTATAGCTATCAAGAGTAATGGGCGAGTCATGATTTGATGGTTCATAAATGTTTAGATCCATACAATAAGATAGTAAAGTATGTCAGGTGGGTTGAAGGTTCATGAATGTTTATATCCATACAATAAGATCGCAAAGTATGCCAGATGGGTTGAAGGTTCATGAATGCCTATAGCCATACAATAAGATATTAAAGTATGTCAGATGGGTTGAAGGTTCATGAAAGTCTATATCCATACAAGATATCGAAGTATGTCAGATGGGTTGATGCCTTTTAATGTGCATGCAAACAGAGTAGACCCATATTAGAGGACTATTATGGGAGCCGTAAGAACATAGCCTGTTCTGTTGCTTTACACATAATATAGATTTACAAGTGCCAAACATTTCTGTGATTATAGGTCATTAAAAATTAAGTGAATGAATATTTACGTTGTCATTTATTCTTAAATGTATATTAATGGGATAAAGAGTCAACTATTTGATATAAAAACAACTATATAATAGTTTCCTAGCAGTTAATGACGAAAGACATCGTTTTGAAATTTAACAGATCGTACACACATTTCTTACAAACATAAACCTTTGCATGCATTTGCGATAAATAACAAGAGTGGCAGATGTATTTGACCCAAATTCGCCACGTTATTTATACAGGCACAAATCCCAGTTGCGCTCACACGGAACCAACGAGCCTATTTGCAAGTCTTAATGGAGGAGTCAGTTCTCAATAACGGTGCTAGAGGATTATTGATCACTAGCGCACTGCACGTGGGCGTAAAATACCAATCGAGGCTTATTGTCAGGTCTCCGAAATGAGCCTTTTGAGAGAAACATCTCAGTGATGGAATCAGGCCTAAGGACCATATATAGAGTACTTGAGAGCCGCGTATTTAATTTCCGATTTTCTGGAATAAAATGCTCGATGCGGAAATTGAGTTGCTTTTCTGTGATTCTGATAGTTTGTTTGCTTTGTGCTTCTAATGTCAGCGTTCCAATCCTAAATATATTGAATTCAAAGCAATACACAGCAAAAGTATGTCAGTTTTCAATATAAAGCACTTAGCGAATTGACCATAAAGTTTGTAAAAAATTTGGACCCAGATGAGACGCCGAGGAACCGCCAGGGTCCAAACTGTTTGACCATGTGATATTTGAGTGAAAAACAAACACAAGAACAACCTTATTGATGGATTGAAATAGAATTATCCTAGGGGAATTTCCTCGAAAGCTAAACTTACACAGGCAGTGGAAATAGTGACGATGTGTCAATACTGTCAAACTCTGACGATTGGTTTAACCTTTAGTCATGGCGTGAAAGTATTTTATCCGTTTCCTTATAATCCAGCCTTTTAAATCATTTGCAAACAGAGTAGACCCTAATCATACAGATTATGTTCTATATGTTTATATGTTAATGATATGTTTCCCTATTGTTTGGCGATACGTTTCCTTAAATATTATATTTTTGATAAATGAAATTGAATTTGAAATTCTATGAATATTCATCTGATAAAGAGTTACCTGGTGTCTGATGTCTGATGCCTGGTCTATTTTACAAAGTTTAGCATAATAATTTATCATAATGTTAACTTTTCAAGGAAAGTTTTCGCTTTGATAAAAACTGTAAAATCAGACCTATATAATGACAAAAGCAGATAGAGCAGACTCTGATCAGACGGCTCCTATAGGAGCCGTCTGATCTGGGTCTACTCTGTTTGCAAATGTGTGAAAAGGAGTTTCTATGTGGCAATGGGTTAATGAATACTCATGACGAAAGGCTTAACCCTTTCGCTGCCAATGCCGGATCTGTGATTACCTATGCAAACAGTTTGGATCCAGATGAGACGCCGAGTAATTCGACGTCTCATCAGGATCCAAACTGTTTGTTACTGTTACTATGTTTTTGAAATAAAAATGAAGAAAATAAAAAAAAAAATGAAAATTTTGTAGCAGACGACAAAGTTAGCAGACGACAGAGTTTGGCAGCGAAAGGCTTAATGTAAAGCCTTTTGCCTTTCGTAACTGTAGTCCGTATAGCGGTCACTAGGCAGATTATAATTACACGTTGCTTGTAATGATTCTTGTTCATCAAAGCTTTGACATTATATTAATGCTTTCGCTGCAAAAATATTGTCGTCTGCACATTTATCGTCTGTATTTGTTTTAATTTTCAATTTACTCCTTTATTGTTTCAAAACACACAATCACATTACCAAACAGTTTGGATTCCGGTGATAAGTCTAGTAACTCGGCGTCTCATCTGGATCTAGACTGTTGGCATCGGTAGTCACAGACTCGTCAACGACAGCGGAATAGTTCAATCAAAGGATAATAACACATTTTTAAGAGAACAGACCAGCATTAATCAGACAAGTATTCTATTCACTAGGATTCACCAGATCATGAACTGTGAGAGAGGGGACGCATTAATCGATGCAATAGCAGACAGCCATGAAAGAATTCCATCACTTAAAACAAAACAATAATAGGATTGCCCTGGGCATCGGCATCTAGCGATGGTCGTGTACACAAATAGCTAATTCTATATAGTCTCAAATATTGTATGTAATGAGTATATTATAAAGATAATACTACGCATTTGTTTATTTATTTCGCAGTAGAATATTTCTTGACAGACATTCCCAACTACACGAGATTTTAGTCAGATACTTAACCCCAAAAATGCAACTTTCTACGCCTTTTGCAGACAGTAGTCCCAGATCAGACGGCTCCTGTAGGAACAGTCTGATCAGGCTATATGCTCTGTTTTTTATATAATGTAGATATGCTTCTATAGATTCTGCCATGGCGAAATATTCCTGTGTGCATGTGCTATTATAACAATTAATATTATTCTTATTCATGAAGACATTACTTCTTACATGAATATTCATGAAGTAAAGGTTGATAATTTGGCATCTGACTGGGATCAAGTCTATGTGACATATAGATTTCAAATTGCGAATATTTAGAAACTCTCATAAGATGGCAACTATGGCCTACGCAAGCTCATAGCCGTATTAAGAGATCTAAAACGATCTACATGTATGTATAGATATATAGGAAATTTAGAAAATATAATTTTCATATTTCTCCGCCAAACCTTTCGTCTAGGTACTCATTAGGCCCGCCTCTCCGAGGCTCATCTAATGAGTACTAATAAGATAGGGTTTGGTTGAGAAATAGGAGATTTTGATTTGGCAGTAAGCCTTTATCTGTACATGTACCTCTATTTCTAGTTCATTCACATACTGATACTGTCTACGTTCCAATAAGCGTTTACTCATTTGCACGCGGTGTTTACTAAACAAAAGGGACCAATACCAAATCGTTTTACAATTCTTTCATACGGCATAATTATAAATTCTGAATAATGTCATTAGTGCAGACTGTAATCAGTGGGAACAGTCTGATCTGAGTTTACACTGTTTGCATGTGCCAATATACTCGTATTCCGCTTTCAAAGGGTGGTTACAACAAAGAACAGGAATTATTTACATCGCTTCGTGAACAATCTTGCCAATGTAATGAGACCATAAAAAGGGTTTGTCAAAGTCTGAGCAACAGATAAATATGCGTACTTATATACTGAAACCACAATGTCTCCACCAAAACCTATGTTGTGACTACTCTTAAGAATAGTCTCTTCCAGTCGCAACATAGGATTTGGTGGAGAAATAAAGGAGTTATTCTTAAAAGTGTATTAATTTACGCGTCTTATCTGTTCAAAGTCAAGACTTTAACCCTTCACCCCATAGATAATCCGTTTAACCCATTACCTCATATGCTATTTTTAGACCAAACCTTCTTGAATAAATCTACGGAAAAGGAGCATTTACTAGAGAAAAGGAAACGTTTAGAACTGTATAGTTTTGAAACCATTGTGAGCAAATGCTCTATTTCTCACAATGGTTTCAAAAAGTGACTTTTACAGAGGCGTCAAAAGGCATTTGCAAATAGTATACGACACACATATCAAATAAGTCTTGTAGGAGCGGCTTGACCAGGCTGTTCTCTTTACTGATGACATTATATATACATGAGTCTAAAGTGTTTGCCATGACAAAAATCCTTTCCATACTGGCCATTATAAAACTATCATTTAACGAATAGTTATGAATTATGTGTAAATATTCATGAGGTAAAGGGGTATTTGACACAATGTGCACATTGTTGTTTTATATCCTATCTGAATAAAGCTGGTATGTTCGCCTCCTTTATTTAAAACTAATGAAATCTTCAGAGGTTAGCTATTAGGCTATTGAACATAAATACAAACTAACTTTGTGACCACAAACAGTCTTCATTATCACAACGACATTTGCATGATGAGCTGGATGTGTACATGAATGTTCAAATACGAGTTTCGCCTTGCTGCCATTCGTCACACGACATCCAAATGTAGCATTCTACCTGTGAATGACTGTTCTGCACGTGCGAAATTTAATCATACTGTTCGTAGTTTTGTTGTGGACTTAATTATCTTATAACGTTTTTTTAATTGAAATTTCACCTTGGTATTTTCAAACTGCTGTAGTTAACATCTATTCTAGCATCTCATCAGGTCTAGTTTCCTATTTTACAGACTTATACGTGTTAGAATTGCGAAAAAAAATAACATTTCTGCTTAGCTTTCGCGAAATGTTTTGTATTAATAATAATAGTATTATTATAATTTCCATTATAAAAATTATTATTATTATTAATGTTATTATTGTTGTTCTTCTTCTTTTAATAATTATTATTATTATCATTATTATTATTTATTGTTATTATTATCATTATTATTATTATCATTACATTTATGAAATAGTTGGTGAAAAATGAACACTTTCAAGTTCATTATGTAATGAGTTTTCTAGAAACTGTTGCATGTTAATTCCTTCATCTGCCACAAACTAATACCGCTATTATCCCCAAACATGCTTATTAACTACATATGTAGGAAGGTTTCGTGTTATAAGTTATCTCAAAATAGATTTTCAGTTCATTTGTGGGAGCTCTGTTTCTATAACTGAACATCCAAAATAAAACCTGTTATTATATAAGAAAGTGTACAGGATAGCAGTTATTACGATTCCTAATCTTAACCCATTCCCTCAAATTGACGCCGTTAGGACAATTTTTCATCTTGACACCTTTTGATGCATCTTAAAAATATTTTATTACATGCTTCTAACATTTTCCATTTTTGTAATAAATGCTCCTTTTCGGTAGATTTATTGAAAGATGTTGGTTCTAAAAATAGTATATGAGGGTTAACCAGATCCAGATGAGGTGCGGAGTTAGTCGGCATCTCATCTGGACCCAAGGTGATGGTGGCAAATGTCAGCCAAAATGCATATCTAAATAGATATCTGGTGGAAGTGCAAGGGACGAGACTATTATTACCCCCCCCCCCCCCAAAAAAAAAAAAAAAAAAAACCAAGAAAAAAAAACCACGCACGTATCCCTATAGGTACATGGTATGTCCGCCTCTAATGAATCACGAACGTTTCGTGTTTATCACATATACATGTATATCTTGATATCCTGCAAGCGAAATAATAGTGTGTAGCTCCTTGTTTTATCTATGAGGTTTATTTGTTTCATTTATGTGTTTTATTTAAGAGAGCTATTTGTTTTAATTATAAGTTTCATTATCTGTTTTATTTATGAAGTTTATCTATTTTATTTATGAGTTTCACTTATGCGTGTTTTAGTTTTTTGTGATGTGGTTATTTTATTTATGAATTTCACTTATGTTTGTTTTAGTTTTATGTGATGTTTTTATTTATGAGTTTCACTCATGTGTGTTTTAGTTTTATGTGATGTGTTTATTTTACTTATGAGTTTCACTCATGTGTGTTGTAGTTTTATGTGATGTATAAGGTTTATAAGGTTTTATAAAGCTCTCCCTGTTTGACTATTTTTCCATATTACTTGTTTTATCTATGAGGTTTACTTGTTTACAAATGTACTTGTATTTTTATTGATGTAGTTATTTAAGAATTTGTATTTTATTTCATTTATGATAATTAACATAAGTTTTATTTATATTTCCAGGTTCTAGGGTCTGACACACTGTTCCACCTGCAACACCATGCCGTGCCAAAAAGCAGATATCGACGAAGTATTATGCACACTCGGAAACTAAAGTCACATCCATTTGTAAGTAGAAATTCAGAGTGACTAGCTCTTTCTCCGTTTTAAGATTTATAATACATCATCATATTCGTATCGAAGAGGCGATTATATGAATTGGTGGAGACATGGCGATTTTAGTATTTGGGTACACACACCTTTATCTGTAGCTCTGACATGCACTTAACCCTTCCCCTCATATAAACTGTCTAAAATGTCTACAATATTCCCCCTTCCATGGTTTTTTTTACTATTTTGTTAATGAATATTCAGTAGGTAATGACATTTGGCCTAAATACAGAACAGGGAATGGGTTAAAACCGTTGAGACCGAATACATGACGTCATGTAAGTCGTTTAATGCAGACAGAACTAGTTTGACATTCGGTGAATACTTTCTCTGGCGATTTGGTGAATTGAGAGAAATGTTGACTGCATCCCAAGATTTCAGCAGACATTCATTTTGGTAACACTATAATAGTGATTTAAATATGTTTTAACCATTATACTGCTGAAAATGATGTCTGTTCGAACGCTGACCGTCATTTTTTATTTACTCTCGATTCGATAGAACATTTTAGAAACTTTTGACCGAGTGCCAAGCTGTTTACAAATACCAGCCAGTTCGGGTTTTGTACGTAAATTGGCTATCACGTTCACAGTGTTTGTATTACACTCCCGCGAACAAATTTTGCGTCCGTCCGTCCGCATTTGAGCATGGGTAGTTGGTGTTATAAACTCTTCCTTCATTTCAAATTGAAAGTGATTGACTTTATATATGACACAAATGATACCCACGAATAGTACATGTGCAAGGCGCAATTTCTTGTTGATTAGAACCGGGCATTGCGGAGTTATCTCACCTTGAATGTGGAGTATTTCTGTAATTTTGAAACGAAACATGGGTAGCTTTATGTCGCGAACTCCTCTTTCAATTGAGGGTTATCAAATTCATACTTACCATACATATTTAGCACGAATAGTAGATAGTAGACATTTGTTATGCGTTTAGCGCCAGACATTGCAGATTTTTCTCCCCTTGAACTTTGAGATTTTGTTTTGAATTTGGGCATTTAACATGTAGTTGGTGTCGCAAACTGCTCCTTAAATTTCAAAGTTATTAATGTTATATTTGGCATGCATATTGACCATAAATAGAAGATTGCAAGGCGTAAATTTTATGTGTTTAGCCAGGTATTCTACTTAAGCATTTTAGTCATTTTGGCCTGCAATATAGGTAGTTGACGTAGTAGTTTCCTCTTTCAATTTGAAAGGTATTGAATTTATATTTGGCACATAATATCAAAATGTGACATACTTTTCGTGCGTTATTCATGGCGTTGAACCTTGAGTAATTTTACCATTTGGGCATGTAACACGGTTAGTTGGTATTATACACCCCTCCTTCAATTTGTTTCAACAAATTGCAATGCAAGTTTATAAACATGGGCTTTACGAAGGGTATTTGTGCAATTTTTTCTTTCCATTTGACAGTCTACAGGTTATATGGAGTTAGCTGCCCTTGAACTTAGATATAATGGTTGACACATTCCCTGATAGTGATAGTGACGACTTTTGACGACTCTGTCAAAGTCACTTTGTGAAACCATTGTGAAAAATAGAGCATTTGCTCCTATAGGAGCAAATGCTCTAATTATCACAATGGTTTAAAACTACAAAATTCTAAAATGTTCCTTTTCTCTAGTTAATGCTTAAAGCAAGGTGAACGTAAAACAGAAAGATCATATAGGAGCGTTCTGTTTTACTTTCACGTTGCTTTAAGCAGTCACCTGCCCTCGAAACCAACTAATTAACACAATTTAGTGGCTGTTATAGAGAGCTTTTACTGTATATTCAAACTCAGTGTTGTGGCAGTTTTGTCAGGCGTTTTGTAACACAGGGACTCCCTGTGTTACAAAACGCCAGGGACTACCTTATTTTATTGGCATCGCTTCAAACAAAACTCTCATGACTATCACTATTACAGTAAAATCATACGATCACTTAAAATAAGTATAATTCTAGATTTTTAAAACAGATTGTAGCTTAATGGAGGACACAAGTGATACAGAAAGATCCTACCGGAGCTTTCTGTATCACGTTTGTCCTCCATTAAGAAACCACGTGTTTTTGCAGTATCCTTTTGTATTATTTCATTGGTATCGCTTCGAACGAAACTCTCATAAATACAGCTATTACTTCCCTGTTTATTACAATTATTGTATGATGATGGTTGGAGACCATGGACTCGTTTCGCCCTTAGCCTTATGAAAAATTGGAGCTGTTCATTTTCTGATATGCTACCATGTCTGCTTACTTTCAATTTGTTTACAGTTGTGGCAAACTTTTGACCTGGTGTCAAACAGCTTTGATCTCGTTGAGACGCCGAATTATTTGGCGTCTCATGTTGATCCAAGCTGTCCGGAAATCTGTGTTAGGCCGCTCGTAGCAGGCGAATATTTAACTCTTTTGCTGCCAATGGTGAATCCCTGATTACTTTTGCAAACAGTTTGGACCAATATGAGCCGCCGAGTAACTCGGTGTCTGATCAGGATCTAGTATATTTGGCGTTGTGATATTGTTTTGTTTTTAAACGAAAACGGAAAATGTTAGAAAAATGAGACATGAAGCAGACGAAATATTTTGCAAACGTCAATACGTTGGAAGAGTTTAAATGACTGTAATTGTCTGAAATTGATACATCTTTATCACGCGAATATGTGATAACCATTCAGATACTTTGAATTCTGGGTCCTGCTTATAAAGCTTTTAGTTGAGTCTGAGTTTCGTTCTCAAGCTTTTGATTGGTCAGATTTGAGTTCTCAAGCTTTTGATTGGTCAGATTTAAGCCAGAGGCTCAAATCTGACCAATCAAAAACTTGAGAACGAACTCAGACTCAACTAAAAGTTTTATAAGCATGGACCACCCAGATGACACTCCGAACAGCTCGGCGACTCGTCTGGATCAAACCTGTTTGAAAATATAAGGTTTAGAATAAAAACTGAAATGTGGGAAGCAGACGGCACTTTTAGCAGACGACGTGCTATAGCTCCAAGATATGCACTATCACCATTCCACCACCGCGTCCACCAATGCACAGAGTGCACACTTTAGGGAGGTTTTATCTGCGCTTTTATCTTTAAATGGGAGGCTATGGATATTCTGTCATTTTCCCTAAGATCGGCATCCAGATTAAATCAAAGCCATTTTTTCAGTTTATCAAAATACAAAATCTTTAAAAAGGTATGTGTAGGCTTTGTTTTGTGCGAGCGCAATGATTACAAATCTTGTACATAGAAAATGTCGCAAAAATACTGTACATGCGACGAATTAAAGGACAATAATTGTTCGATATTCTATGATGTCATTTTCGCTGCAAGGGGCATCACAGGAGATATTTATATCATGTAACGCTGTAAATCAGTCATAACTCTTTGCATGCAAAGTAATTGTCGTCTGCAAAAAGTAATTATCGTCTGCTGCCATTCTCAGATGATGCATTTCATCTTTCATGTCTCTGTATAATTACAATTCGAGCATCAATTAGTTTTGATCCAGATGAGAAGATGAGTTACTCGGCGTCTCATCTGGATCCAATCTGTTTGCATAGATTCTATATATTCACGAATACGCCTCCGGCATGCAGAAAGATAATGAAAGTCTGAATCATAACGGGTTACTTCAGATGACAATGACAGGGGCAGATAGAAGACTGGCCGGTTTCTAGAGGATCAATATTCCAATGCAACTTTTCCTCCCTCTAGCGCAGTCTGTTAATGACTTTGTCTACAGTAAATACTCTCTATATAACGGTCACTGGGTATTAAAGTCTGTTTCTGACTGCGCAGGAAACCAGTGCAACTGAGAACTGAGTTTATACAGAAATATCCCATACGCCTGTATTGCTTTCGTTTTGCATTAACTCTTCGCTTGCTATTCACGTCAATATACCTACCTGTAAATAGTAAAGACCCAGATGAGACAGCTCCTGCAGGAGCTGTCTCATCAGGGTCTGCACTATTTACAAGTTGATTGTGCAACCGGTGTACTCCACAGCATTGATTGCACAGCGAAATACTTGTACACAGTGAAGATATACGTAATTATACAACAGGGCATGGGTAAAGAAGGAGAACTGTATTTTAAAATTCAGCAAGAGAAGGGTTAATACAGTGTGTCTAGAAATGACCCGTTCTAGAATATATGTGAATTCAGCAAGAGAAGGGTTAAACAATTACAGTTAAACTACGATATCTCGAACTCGGATAAATCGAACGCCAGGAAAACTCGAAGTAATAGTTCGGTCCTTCCAGAATTTACAATAAAGAATTGTTTTATAAGGTATCACTACGCATATCTAAAACACATGTGACAACTTAATGCAGGTCGAAAGTAATGCCTAACGTTCCTACTGGAGCTTTCAACATTACTTTAAACATGATTTAAGCTGTGAACTCTATTATTTCGAAGTAATTTGTATAGTCCCTTGAAGTTCGAGATATCGAAATTCAACTGTACATCTTTTGTTAAACACACCAATTTGAATTCATTAATAGGTCCCTATAGAAAGCTCTATTGTATTTACATTAGGTTTGCATCATGCCCTTGAACCCTTTCACTGTTGAATATTTATGCAAGAAATAATGGTATCATGAATATTTATATTAAATGAACTTTTATAATGGCATAATTATGTTAGCATGATGTTTTGATATTTGTAGAAACTGTAGAACCATATTTATATTATTTCATAAAGAAACAGAGCAGACCCAGATCAGAAGGCTCTTTCAGGATCCGCCTGATATGGGTCTACTCTGTTTGCAAAGGTATGAAATGCGTTTGTATGAATGAAAGGGTTAATTCATTTCCCCATAAAGATCAGTCAAACAGATTGGATCCTGATGATACGCCGACTTATACTTGGATAAAATACAATGTGATAGCGAAGAGTCTTACAAATGCGCACAAAACGCTAACGTTTGCAAACCAAAAAAGTGTATGTCAATGAACGGGTCCGTGTTCGATTAGTGTTATAAATAGTATGGAATTCCTTGAAACAGATTGTATAAATCATTATTATGGACGGAAATGGAATCAAATATACTGTCTTGCCTTCGAAATGTAAAACCTTCCAGAGACTTGAAAATAAGACAGAAACGTCTGAAATATACCAGACTCCAAATAGTTCATTAATATCTTCTCTGGTGAATTGTGATGCAAGAAATACTGATACCGTGAATGTTTATTAGTTTAACCCATTCCCTGATATTGACGACTTTTGACGACTCTGTAAAAGTCACTTTGTGAAACCATTGTGATAAATATAGAATTTGCTCCTATAGGAGCAAATGCTATATTTATCACAATGGTTTCAAACTACAAAATTCTAAAAGTTTCCTTTTCTCTAGTTATTGCTCCTTTTCGGTAGATTTATTCAAAGAGGTTGTATCTAAAATATCTGATGAGGTAATGGCTTAATGTTTATAATGGCATATGAACATAGGACTTGTTTGCAATGGCATAAACTATAAAAAAAAATCAGATCAGTATTATTCCATAAGCAAACAGAGAACACTCTGATCTGGGTCTACTCTGTTTGCAAAGCCGTCTGTAACGAGTATACGTGCGCTGTATTGGTGTTCTTTATGATGATTGTTTCACGACCGACGATATCGTAACACCAAGCATTAGAACTGATCTCAAAGATTATTTGACACACTGAACGAACGCCATTTCAGCGATTGTCTGATCATTCTACATCAAAGTTCCAAATTACAAGCAGACCTTTTGATCTATAAACTTCAAAATAACCTTTGATTTGAAAAGTGTTTTAAAATGGGTTCAATGCTCTGGGTTCGGCTCATTTTAGGTAATGAAAACGTTACTCTATTAGAGGTATAGTGGCTATACCGGAATACTCTCCGCAGATATATTTTACATATGACAGGTTGCGGATGCAATATTATATATTTATACATTTCAGGTCAAACGAGCTGTTCAGGAAATTGGCTTCTTACGATCAAAGCGCGGCTTTAGAAAACTGACTGGCGTGCCTTTATCGGACCTCAAACTCAGCAGCCCAGACCTCGTGGAACTCTTAAACGACGCCAATGACGTAAACGTAAAACTAACTAAAGACCCAACTGACCCTCTCTTCGATAAGGAATGGTTCTTGGTGAGTATTCTCTGTCCAAGTCCCACAACAATCTTTATAGTTGGGTTGGCGTAAGCTTCCTTAACCCTTTCCTCCATAAATAGACCGCTATACGCCTCTGTAATAGTCACTTCTTGAAACCATTGTGATAAAAAGAGCATTTGCTCCTATAAGAGCAAATGCTCTATTTATCACAATGGTTTTCAAACTGCAAAATTGTAAAACAAATAGTTTCTCTAGTAAATGCTCCTTTTCGGTAGATTTTTTCAATGAGGTTAGATCTTAAAATAGCCTATGAGGAAATGGTTTAACTCTTTTCCTTTTCATGTAAGAACTAATGACATCATGGATATTTATTAGCTGACGTTGATAATGGTATATGTTCACATGATATTCTGGTATTAGTAGAAACTTATTATAAGTTCATAAGCAAACAGAGCCGAACCTGATCAGACTCAGTCCAATTTGGGTTTACTGTGTGTTTGCGGTGTAGAAAATACATGCATGACATGACATTTATATGCATGACGTAGACCTAAACTTCGTTAGTTGATTTGTATGTAAGGAATGTAGACGTTATGAACATTTATCAAGTGACATTTTATTTTATAGTAGGAGCCGTCTGATCAGGGTATGCTCTATTTGCTAAAGGAATTTGATATATCTGTTTCTTTAGTTTCTAAAATGGCTACAATGTTCCACCTCCATATTTCATTATAACTATTTTGTCCATTTATGTTCAGTAGGTATCGAAATTTGGAATAAATATCGAACAGGGAAATACGCCTTGCAAACAGAGTAGATCAGATTCTGTTCTTTTTGCTATTTTATAAAATTATATAAATCTAAGTGTACAGCTTCTGTCATAACCAAAATGTGTTTATGTGTTTACTCTGTTTGCAAATACATGAACAGGCGTTTATATAAAGGAAAGTTTTAATATGTGATGTTCTTAGACAGATGGTAGCTTTGTTCAGGACAAGAGTTATACAGAAAATTCAATTTTCTCTAGGTGCGTTCGTCTTGTTTAAAGCAATCACCTATTCTTACATACCTCTGTGTAAATTCCTTATATGGTCGTTTCAGACAGGTTTTTCATATAGTATTAACCCGTTCTCTCCCACTGACGCCTGTTTGCGCCTCTGCAAAACTCATGTTTTGAAACCATTGTGATACATAGAGCATTTGCTCCATGGGAGCAAATTCTCTATTTATCACAATGGTTTCATTTTCTATAGTTAATGCTCCTTTTTGGTAGATTAATTCAAAGAGGTTGTGTCTAAAAATAGTCTAGGGGGAATGAGTTAAAGGGATAGTGAATACGTAAAAGAAATACACCCTTATCTGAATTCTCTTTTGTATACGAATATTGTATTGATTGTTTTTTTCTTCAAAACTTCCCCCGCCTGTTTCTATTGATTTTCCTATTTCGCTAACATTTACTGCACTATAACCATTCTAATACACAAGAATAACTGACATTCGTTTGATGTCTCGAAGTAGAAAGTGGTATATAACTATCGTTGTGTAATAAAATGCGTCTTTTGATCGAAATAATTCTCATACAGCATACATACATTATTTAATTCATTTTTTCATGTACTGAATTATTCGCGGCATTTGATCGAGGGAAAGATTTCCCCTTGCAAAATCTGTAGCATCAGATGTATGTAATGCCACAAGCGAAAAAAGCAGACCCTGGTCAGATGGCTCTGGTTGGAGCCGCTGGATCAGTGTCTTCTCTGTTTAATTTTGAAACTATGTAGCTTTGATTCTACGGCTTCTACCATGGTCAACACTTTTCTTGTACGTGAGGCTATTGCCGAAATTAAGCTATATTTTTTCGTTCAGTTATTTTTTCTCACATGAATATTCGTAAAGGAGATGTTGAAAAGATATGATATCATAGCATGACTATTTTCCCAGAAAAATCGCGGGCAATCAGGAGGAATCCCTGGATTAGATCTGAATGTGGAAGAGGCTTGGGCAATGGGATATACCGGAAAGGGCATCACGACGGCCATAATGGACGACGGTAACTTGATTAACAGATTTAGCCCTTACCCTACTGAAAAAAAGTCTGCTTAAAATTTGATCAGGTGCAAATTTGACTAATTCCAATTCAAAACTGTTGAAAAGCTATTGATCGAGCGTCAATCAGCTTGGATCTAGATGAGACACCGAGTTACTCGACGTCTCATCTAGATCCAAGCTGTTTGCAAATGAGAGTCGAGTCGAACAAAACGGCATAACGGAATAATCCGTTTAGCTGCCAATGGCCAATCTGTGATTACCTATGCAAACAGTGTAGATCCAGATGAGACGCATTGTAACTCGGCTTCTCATCAGGATCTAAACAGTTTGATCTTTTCATTATGCTTTTTGAACGAAATGGCAGAAAATATTTAAAGAACACATGTATAGAGTAAAACCTCTCTATAACGACCGCTAAATTGTGTTAATTGGTTGGTATTTAGGGCAGGCGGCTGCTTAAAGCAAGGTGAAAGACACCTGCCTTTAACACAAAATACTTGATGTAATTTAGTGGCCGTTTTAGAGAGGTTTTACTGTATTAGTAGACAAGTTTTGCAGACAACAATACGAGGCAGCAAAAGGGTCAGTTTTTCTAAGCGCAATTGTCCAACTATACGAACTCGTAAATTATGAACCAATCATATTTTTTTTAATTGAAGGGGTGATTCTGTAAGAATTATTTGCCAATGTGACCCTTTGGACAATGATTTGTGGAGTAAACAATGCAGACCCTGGACAGAGCGATCCCACTGTAACTCTGTTGTATGGGTCAATACTGTTTGCATTTTGTCATTTTATATACAATAAAACCTCACTACATGTATAACGGCCACTAAATTGTGTTAATTATTTGGTATTTAGGTGGCTGCCTAAAGCAAGGTGAAAGTAAAACAGAACGCTCAGAGCGTTCTGTTTTGCGTTCATCTTGCTTTAAGCAGCCACCTGCCTTTAACACAAAATATTTGATGTAATTTAGTGGCCGTTATAGAGAGGTTTTACTGAACACTGCTGATAAATATGCCAAGTGCTGCAAGTTTATATGATGTTGCTTATTATGGTAGAATAACTCAACACCTAATATTATTTTATCGTCGCTTATTCTTGACATTTTGCTGCCATGTTATAATTCCAAAATAAAGATTTACTTCATCCATTTAAAAGTTTACAATGAATTTCAAACCTGGATTTTTAAAATCAGTATTCAATAAATTCAAGGTTTACCTGTGTCAGATTGAATTTTCATTATTACAATAAACACATTTGAATATATTCTGAAAATTCATAAATTTCCATAGAATTGAACGTAACTGTCTCATCACAAATATGAATGAATTAAAATCATAATTACTGTGGTTTGACACATATTGTGGTCAATTTTGTTTTTCTTTACTCTACAGGTATCGATTATTTACACGAAGATCTGAAAAATAATTACGTAAGTAAAAGATATAGAAATTATTTGTGACATTCTCTTTCTGCATATTTCCAACTCAGAACAACATAGAAATGTGCATAATGTATATGTACCATATCAAAGATCAATAGATAAAGGTGATACTCAAATACTAAAATCGCCAATTGTTCACCAAACCCTATGGTGTGGCCACTCTTTAGAATCGACTCTTTGGAACGATTCTTAAGAGTGGTTACAACATAGGGTTTGATGGAGAAATAAAGGAATTACAGTGTTCCCTCCCTACAACGACCCTCTCAGTAACGATTCCCTCCTTACAACAACGCATGTCACTGTTTCCGAAACAACAAGGCTCCAGACACAACTTTTTCCATCGTATTTTCTTTATACCTCTATCAAACCCTATGTTGTGACCACTCTTTAGAATCGTCACTTTGTGACGATTCTAAAGAGTGGTCACAACATAGAGTTTGATTGAGGCATAACGGTTTTAATTCTCGAAATACACCTTATCTGGGGATCTGCAAACAAGCTAATTATGTTTGATTTTCCCTCCCTATAACAACTCCCTCTGAACAACACATACAATCTTCGTTTCCCATAGGGTGTCGTTGTAGAGAGGGAGCACTGTATTCTTTAAATGTTTTAATTTACTCATCGTATGTGGACCTCTGAAATTATCAGATAGACAACGATAAATAGTGGTATTGCCTTACAACATATTGTACAAATGACTTTATCACTAAACCGTTACCTAATGAATAATGAGGTAAATGAATTACTCATGAACTTCAGTTTTATAATGATACATAAAAAGAGAATTTATTGCTCTACCAGATATTTTAGAATCAGTTATATATTGTTCAATAAGCAACTGGAGAAGACTTTATTTACAAGGGTGTTAAACGGCGTCTCTATAAGGTAAAGGGTTAAGATACATAAGTATATAGATTCCCGTACTCCAATAGTAGTCATGAGGTCTGAGTGGTGTCAGTTTGGTGTCAGATAATGAACTAATGAAGACTAAACAGTACATTTGTGTCTTGTCTTGTAGAATGCAGAAGCCAGTTATGATTTTAGTAGCAACGACCATTTCCCTTATCCACGGTACACAGACACGTGGTTCAACAGGTACGTGCTACAAAATGCATAGTGCGCATTTACATGTGCGCATTTACGTGTTACAATAAGCAGAGCGTGCATTCGTTTACTACAATATGCAGAATGCGCATTCACGTGCTACAATATGCTGAGTGTGCATTTACGTGTTACAATATGTATAGTGCGCATTTACGTGCTGCAATATGTATAGTGCGCATTTGCTTGCTACAATGTGTATAGTTCGCATTTGCTTGCTACAATGTGTATAGTGCGCAGTTACGTGTTATAGTGTGTATAGTGCGCATTTATGTGTTACAATATGCATAGTGTGTATTACGTGCTACAATATGCAAGGTTCGTTAAAGGCTATAATTTTAGTGTGTAACGATTGAAGCTGTTGGTGTATGGCAAGCAATGCATTCCATGATCCGTAGTTGCGTTCCTATGCGATGACTGTATGTACACTTTCCCCCATAGAATATGTATTTGTTGAATAACAGTAGAGCTGGTCATCAAAAAGAGGTCTAATTACGGGTATGTAAGGCAGGTTGTAGCATAATGCAGATTAAAAGTAATGCAGAAAGCTCCTACAGGAGTCCTGCATTAAGCAACCACTTGCTTTTTGAGACTCCTATATCTAATTAGTGAATGACCGCTTAGGACAAGTTCTACTGTAAATCAAAACATATATAACCCGTGTGTATCTAGGTGGATATGTTCCAAACAGTATTAGAGTCAAAGTACTTGTCAATTGTATGACTACATGTATATTCTCTGAATTGTTTGGTCTGCTTAAGTGGTTGATTAATTTTACGTGATTATAACAGTGCAGACACATATCAGAAAGCTCCCCGTGAGACCTCTGTGATCTTGGCCTTCACTGTTCAGAGTCCACAAGACACTCGCGTTTATTAATTAAATTAAGTGGCCAGTTTAGAGGGTTACTATTGTATGTAAATTGTTTCAGATTTCATATCTATTCCTTTTAGCCATGGCACTAGATGCGCAGGTGAAATAGCAGCCGCACGTGACAATGACGTCTGTGGAGTAGGAGTGGCTTACAATTCAAAGGTCGCAGGTACGGATACTCATTGAATCGATAAACGTAATGTGATTGCACTTCAGAAGTCGCGGGTTTGACTAATTCTGATATGTCGCGTATAATTAATAAGTCGAGGGTATGAATAATAATGGAATCACTAAATCCGATATGTGACATACAATTCAAAACTCACAGGTACGAATGATCATGGAATCACAAAATGTTACTGCAAAGCAATGTTACGTCGCTTGTAAGAATAATCATTAACACTTGACTTATAAATAATAAGTCCCAGGTATAAATAATAATGGGGTCACTCAAGTTATAATTATGTGGCTTACAATTAACCTTCAGCACTCTACCGGCGACGTTATGGTAACCTTTGCAAACAGTTTGGGTCCAGATGAGACGCCGAGTAACTCGGCGTCTCATCAGGACCCAAACTGTTTGTCACCCCAACATGTTTTTAAAAAAAGATATGGAAGAAAAGTGTTTTTTTAGAATTGAAGCAGACGATAAAATTTGCAGACGACAATTGCTCAGAGTGCAGAAGGTTAAACGTCACAGGTATGACTATTCACGGAATCCCGATTTAATATGTCGTGTATTGATTGTCCTGAAGCTTAGATGGTAATGTTTAGATATAGCTTCCTGCAGATGAATACATATATGTAGGAACATTTATCAAAATCTCAGAATTTGTAATACCGAACTCTAATCCGGAAGTTCACATTAACCCTTCCGATGGCAAATATTGTCATCTGCAAATATTGTCATCTGCAAATATTGTCATCTGATCTGCAAATATTGTCATCAAATATTGTCATCTGCAAATATTGTCATCTGCAAAAATTGTCATCTGCTGCTATTTTCGTTTGTTTAATTTTCTCCCTATTTTATTTCTAAAACAATTAACAGAGTAGCAACCATTTTGGATCATGATGAGATGCCGAGTTACTTGGCCTCTCAACTGGATCCAAACTGTTTGCATAGGTCATCACATATGCGACATTGGCAGCCAAATAGGTAATGTCTGTTCAACATATATATTGCTGTTTTGTTCTACAAGCTTTAGTGAATTTTCTGACCTAGTGTCAATTGTTTGGACGTCTCGTCTGGGTCCAAGCTGTTTTCAAATGTCAGTCTGGTCAGGCTTAGCATTATAAAGGTTAACTCTTTCAACGCAGGGTTTTCAAATTGGAATAATCCATCATTGATTATTTGTTGCGTCCATATACATTATATGAAAGGGTAAAATTTGCGAGATGATTATCAATGGCAAACAATGCAGACCCTAATCAGAGGGCTCCTCTTGAAGCCTTCTGATCTAGGTCTACATTATTTGCGAATGACAGTGCACTCGCTTCTCACATTCAAAAGATTAACAACTAAACCAATCATATTCTGTGATAACATGTACACACAGCCTCAACCAGGTTAGGTTGTTGTGCAAGCAGCGAGTAGCATTTATAGAATTTAAAAAAAAAATGGCACCTGGTGAGACTCTGCGTAACTCGACACAGCGTCATTCGGCATCTCGGCATTTCATACAAGTCCAAACTTCCTAATGGTACGCCATGTAACTCGGCGTCTTAACTAGGTTCAACGTTTTCAACTGTAATCCCTATTTCACCCGTAGCTAGCTAAAGGTTAAGACAACAGAAAGAAAACAGACGTGTAATACATCTGTCAATTTGTCTCTGATATCCTTGATGTGTTTTCCCAAATACTTTATCATGTTCCCATCTTTGATCACTATCATTGATTATGCCCGCTTCCAAAGGGAATCCAAACATGCCATTACAGCGCCAGCTATAGTTCAAGTAATACGTTTCTATCACGCTTTTTTGTCTTAATTTCTTTATAGACCCTTTCCTTGTTGAGTATACGCGTACATATAAGAAATAATGACATCATGAATATTTATTAACCGATTTTTTATAATGCCATATACACTGACTTCTTTTGGTATTGTTAGAATCTATAAAGTCAGACCTGTAACAATTTTAAAAGCAAACACAGCAGATCCTGATCATACGGTCCTTACTGGGACCGTTTGATCTGGGTCTGCGCTGTTTGCAAAGGCGCGAAATATGAAAGAAAGGTGTTCAACCTTTTCACCGCCGATGTCGCATAAATGCGCCACGACAAATAGTGGCGTCCCAGATCCAACGCCGCCTTTTCAAGGCGGAGTCTGATCAGGGACTTCGCTTTTTTGTCTTTATCTGTGCTTTATTCCTTTGAAATTTGCATTTACTTATTTCATTTTCTTATTTTACCAAATAATTTAACAAAAGTGGTTTGCAGACGACAATAAGAAATTTGGCGTGACTGGAGTTTGCAAACGGTTGGGTTCCAGGTGAGCTGCCAAATAAGCCGGTGTTTCATCAGGTTCCAAGCTGTTTGACATTCGGACAACGGTTTCTTAACCCATTACCTCATAGGCAATTTTAGATCCAACCTCTTGGAATAAATCTACTGAAAATGAGCATTAACTAGAGAAAAGGAAAATTTTAGAACTTTGGGCATCTGAAACCATTGTGATAAACTGAACATTTGCTCCTTTGGAGCAAATGCTCTATTTTCACAATGGTTTCAAAATGGGACTTTTACAGAGGCATAGAAAGGCGTATTTATGGAGGAAAGAGTTAAAAGCCATAACAAATCAGTTATGTATGTGCCAATGGGCGTCACTCGTTATACTAGGGAAAGACAGAGGGCCAGATAAGATGCGTATACACATTTTCAACAATAACTTCTTTATTTCTCCACAAAACACTATGTTGTGACCACTCTTTAGAATCGTCTCTTCGAGACGATTCTAAAGAGTGGTCACAACATAGGGTTTGGGGGAGAAAAGACGATTTCAGTATTTGAGTACGCATCGTTATATGTTGATCTTGAAAGGATTGAACTACACCGCATGCTTCGTAAATAACTGTCTGTCAAAGGCTGGAAACCAAGTTTTATCACATCTATCACGAAACCATTATCTCTTAATGCCACAAAATAAATGCAGATCACTTGGTTGATTTTTTTCTTGTTTGGAAGATCTATCAAACTGCTTGTCATTTTAACCACGTAGAATCGAAGAGCGAATCCATTGCAGCCCGTTTTGATATACGTAGTACCACGCAAAGCTCCAGATAGAAAGGGTATTTTAGATGCACTCCTTATAATTAAACATACTTTATCCGATGAATATTCGTGTAACAAATAATGACTTGATGAATATTAAGTACTTGAGTAATCTAAAATGGCATATGACATATCGGTCAGAAACTGTGAAATCATATCTATGTTGTTCCATAAGAAAACAGTGCAGACCATGATTAGAGCTGTCGGATGTGGATTAACAGAATCAAGCATGGGCTTCGTTAAAGACGGGGGTTTCTATACCCGAGGTTGGTCTGTTCCAGTCGGAAACGAGCTTTAGCGAGTTTCCGATAGGAACAGACCAACCGAGGATATAGAACCCCCCGGCTTTAACAAACCCCATGCTTGATTATTTTTCTCGCTTAAATACGCCCTAAAACCAAGAAAATTAACGCATTTTGTGAAGTACTACTTTACATTGCGTAATACGACTTCCATATCTAATAGCAACAGACCGCAGCATGACTTTAGGCGCGACACCAAATTCTTGCATAAAACGTGCTGTTGTAGTCCCGTTAGACCATGTATTAACAAGGCGATTCTCGTGCTCACGCGCTGTTGTTGACCGGTTTTAATTATACCTATTACGGGCCTAAGGTAAACAATGGATGCGAATGTTACAACGTTTTGGCCTAAGCTAGGTGAACGCCGGGTAGTGAGTATTTCCAGGAGCACCGACAATGAACTGTTTTAGTGATAGACATAACCCTCTAATGACGTCATTTGTTATGACAACCACAAAGGTTACGTTTTGGCGTAAATATAAAAGACTGAGTGACTACAAAACAACGTCTTCGGTTAATTAAATAGGCTTTTAAAGTGTTTATATGATAAACAGATTTTCATATTCGTGCTTATTACTAATATTAATTTCAATTCATAAGGTTGTTGCCTATAGAAATGTTGGTATAATTCTGTAAGTAGTCCTTCTCTTGTATTGATTATACCCAATCGCGCGTATGAATACACTAGTCACGGGGTGTTCCAGATAAGGATTTCTAGTACGGCTATTTTTAGTAACTCAGCTTATCTAGCACGACTGAGAAGCGAGAAATACTATGTCTGCGTAAAAATGTATCTGGTAACTTTCAATTAAAAACATGCATATGTTAGAAATTTTATTTACTATATCGCCAGGATTACGTATGTTGGACCAGCCATTTATGACGGACTTGATTGAAGCCAACGCCATGGGACACATGCCTAATAACATTGATATCTATAGCGCCAGCTGGGGACCAACAGATGACGGCAAGACGGTAGACGGACCGAGAAACCTGACAATGAGAGCAATAGTGCGTGGAGTCAACGAGGTACAGTATTTCATACCCTTCCACACACACACACACACATCAACACATACACACATCGCCACAACCGCCGTCATCACCACCGCTACCATCACCAGAACTTTCCAACGACGTTTGAAGTGAATATAAAGCAGTTAGCTTGGTTGTTGTTGTCGTCAACGTCGTCAATCTGTGGAGCGAACTACTTCTATATATTTCACAATATTTTCAGGAATACTCACAGAAATTATCATGATTAGCATAATTATGTGCCTGGCATAAATTTAACCTCAATTGAATCGAAGATGGCCGACTGGTGGCCATTTTGAATATACATGTACCAGTTTGTTTGTGATAAGAACTAGATTTACAGTTTTAGCTGAATTTTCTTGAAATTCATGTAAGTGGTCGACCTATTGAGACGTAGTGCGTGAAAAATTGTATTCCGATCGAATTCAAAATGACAGACCTATAGGAGCGTTCTGTTTTACTTTCACCTTGCTTTAAGCGGTCACCTGCCCTAAATGCCAAATAATTAACACAATTTAGTGACCGTTATAGAGAGGTTTTACTGTATCAACAATGGTTATGACTTTTGACGATTTAGGAGCCCTCTGATCAGGGTCTACACTGTTTGCTATTCAAAATCCTCTAGCATGTTGAAACCTTACATACTGAGCGGGCTATATAGTTAATTACTGATGGGCTTTTCTGTCCATCGTCAAATGTGTTAAAAATCATTACTCGTGTACCCATAAAAGTGGTAATGGCGTAATTTATATCAAACTTGACAGTCTGGATGAGGATCGCTTGTCGCTTATCTGTTATCATAGTGTTAGTTTGCATGACAGTTTTAATGAACAGAACTACTGAAGATATCCGTAACAGGCAAAGTCGATTTGCTGACAAATAAAAAACAATGTCAAACATCGGTAGGAAATAATTCATGAATGTGTGGTAATGAAAATTATAGTATGTGTAAAATCAGAAATGGAGATACATGTCAAACGATTTTGAGGTATTAGAATTGCTAGCAACACGGTGGCGGTAACGATGGTAGCTATGTAGAAGGGAACGCAGCAGCAGTCGTAGAAGAAGTTGTAGTAGTCGTAGAAGTAGTCGTAGAAGTAGTAGAAGTAGTAGTATGACGAGCAGGAGGAGTAGAATTAGTAGTAGCACTAGTAGTCGTAGAAGTAGTCGTAGAAGTAGTAGTAGTAGTCGTAGAAGTAGAAGTAGTCGTAGAAGTAGTAGTAGTAGTAGTAACAGTAGTAGTAGTAGTAATAGTAGTAGAAGGACGAGCAGGAGGAGTAGAACTAGTAGTAGTAGTAGTAGTAGTAGTAGTATAGTAGTAGTAGTAGTAGTAGAAGTAATGGTTGTGGTAGTAGTAGTAGAAGTAAAAGTAGGAGGAGGAGGAGTAGAATTAGTAGTAGTAGTAGTAGTAGTAGTAGTAGAAGTAGTGGTTGTGGTAGTAGTAGAAGTAAAAGTAGGAGGAGGAGAAGTAGTAGTAGTAGTAGTAGTAGTGTAGTAGTAATAGGAGGAGGAGTAGAAGAGGTAGTAGTAGTAATACTAGTAGTAGTAGCAGTAGTAATAGTAATAGTAGTAGTAGTAGTAGTAGTAGTAGTAGTAGTAGTAGTAGTAGTAGTAGTAGTAGTAGTAGTAGTAGTAGTAGTAGCAGTAGTAATAGGAGTAGTGTAGTAATAGGAGGAGGAGGAGGAGTAGAAGAAGTAGTAGTAGTAGTAACACTACTAGTACTAGCAGTAGTAATAGGAGTAGTAGTAGTAACAGCCGTAGCAGTAGTTTTAGTAGCAGTAGTTTTAGAAGTGTCAGTTGTAGGCAGCTGATACTATACTCAGCAAGCTAATTGTCCTTGTGTTTTATATTCGTGGTATAACGCATATACACTGAAAGGAACTTCTAAACGGTGTCCTGCAGTTTTCAGATATTTCAGAAAAGCTGATATATATATACTGTACATGGTTTATTTTTGTACGTATATTTGTGCATGGTAAATACCTAGGCTTTCAGACAGCATTTTTCTTGTGCAAATTAACTGAAAACAGAACAGTGAGTTTAATGTACTTATTTTGGTCTGTGTCTGATTTATTCCTAAACTATGACAGAACATTAGGTGGCCTGTTAGAAATTCCGTTCATATGCATATGTGAAAGACTTCGGCAATAGCCGCAAAGTATAAAAGTACAAAAATGAGTCATGCAGGAAACACCACATACAGAACAAACAGTCGCCCGAACAGCAACACAAGGAAACAGCAAATGTACATAACTATAAAAACAACAAGAGACGCACAAAGACAAAACAAACATACAATAGGAGGAAGATGGAAGTACCGCCTTGGAACGGTCAGTGACAAAAGTCACTGGGGGGTTAAACCGGTTTATGGGCGCCCAACCTCACACTTATTCCATCCCCACCCTAAAAGACAAACAATGTAAATAAACGTATCCCCTCTCCGACTAATCTACAACAACCGCGACGGCAAATACAGTGGTAAAGTGCATGTATAACGAAAACATTTAAGTGAACATACTGTATCCACCTATCGCTAGTGTACTCAATGATTGAGCTGCAAACAGAGTAACTGTAGAAAAGTAATAAAGGGTACGACAAAAATGAAATAGTACAGATATCCGACGTTCTCCTTCCATTTCTGGATTTAAGAGGTCGCCTTCATAGAGTACTAAACCTTTCTTGTCGGCGTACATGCAAAGAGGCCAGCGTGGTTGCCAACTGTAAAAGGGTTCACAACCAAACATGCAGTATGTTGTAGTACTACAGGATCATATCCCTTTTTAATGAATTGTTTAACATATTTGATGAACAAAGTGAGAAAATGGGTATGTCCAATAATTTTACGAAGTTTGTAAATCACATCACCATAAAATTCAGGATGTGAAATACCGTGTCGCAGAAGCACCTTGAGATTACATTGGTACTTGCCAATAAGCGAGAGACCATTTCGAATGGCACCATAACAGAAATCGTTAGTATTGCAAAATATCTTTATGGTTTCATTGTTAGTTATGAGCCTACTAACACGGATCAAACACATTAAAATCAATGCAGCTCTTACCTCTTAAGGAAAATAATCAACACAAACTTGTGGACTATGTCAATTCTCTGTTTTATCTGTGGTGTTTAATTGGTGTGGGCGTTTATTTACTGTCTAATATCAGATTGCGATTGTCAATTATGGTAATATCATGTTCCAGTTGAGATGTATTGTTTTAATGTTGAACATAATAAGGCTGTAAATCGAAACATCATCAAATAACTCATTAAATCCGAATCTCTTCTGTCTCATCTTTTATAGTTTCTATGATCAACACGTACTTTGTCACAATTAACCAGGCGTAATTTGACAATTTTAACGATTACAAAGCTGAGTTTTCAAATGGACTGTTCCAAAATTCAAACAGGTCAAGCTTATTGCGTATATTCAGGTAGTTATTTAACCCATTCCCTCATATTGACGACTTTTGACGACTCTGTAAAAGTCACTTTGTGAAACCATTGTGATAAATAGAGCATTTGCTCCTATAGGAGCAAATGCTCTATTTATCACAATGGTTTCAAACTACATTTTTTTTTAAATTTTCCTTTTCTCTAGTTAATGCTCCTTTTCGGTAGATTTATTCAAAGAGATTGTATCTAAAACTAGCCTATGGGGTAATGGGTTGAAGAAAAGTGTTGCATGAGAAACAGTGCATACCTTGGTGTTAGGATTGCTCTAGGAGCCCTCTCACCTGTATCTACACTGTTTGCAAAGGACATCAGTGACTTATTTCAAAAGATTTAGGACGTTTAACAAGTTGCAACTGAGTTTTGCAAACTGCGATGCAATGGAAAACTGCACGTTTGCATATTATGTAAAGAAACCTAATTATTGTTTTATGTTATATATACTATACTATATATAAAGCTTTATGCTCTTTGCTATCTAAACCCGTTTCCTCATATTGACGTCTTTTGGCGCCTCTGTAAAAGTCACTTCCTGGAACCATTGTGATAAATAGAGCATTTGCTCCTATGGAGCTTAAATGGTTTCAACACTACACAAATCTAAAAAATTCCTTTCCTCTATTTAATGCTCCTTTTCGGTATATGTATTCACCAAGATAGGATCTAAAAATAGCCTATGAGGTAATGGGTTAAGATGAAAAGTTTCAAAGCAGTATTTTTGCGCTTGTAAAACCATGCATGTACAGCGAATTTGCTTCCTATATTTCAGGGCCGTAACGGCAAGGGTAATATTTATGTGTGGGCATCAGGCGACGGTGGCCAAGAAGACGACTGCAACTGCGATGGCTACGCCGCTAGCATGTGGACAGTGTCAATTAACTCGGCGACAAATGACGGACAGACCGCCGGCTATGACGAGTCTTGCTCTTCCACGCTAGCATCCACCTTCAGCAACGGAAAGAGTACTCTACGAGATGCTGGAGTGGTAGGTGGATATATATACAGTAGAACCTAGTATAAGCGGTCATAAAAAGAGGTCTAATTATTGGTGTGTAAGGCAGGTGGTAGCAAAATGCAGGTAAAAAATAATGCAGAAATCTCATACAGGAGCTTTCTTCATTACTTTTGTCCTGCATTATGTAACCATCTGCTTTTTAAGACATATGTTCAATACATGAATGTCCGTTTAGGATAGGTACTACTGTATACTAAGTAAAACATTCTCGCCAAAACTACAATTTGAAATGTTAACCAATTTGGCGCCAAATTTCTAATTGTCGTCTGCAATCCAATTTTTGTTAAATCATTCGGTACAATAAGGAAATGAGATAAATAAATGCAAGTTTTACAGGAATAAAGCACAGATATCGAACTACAGACTGAGACAAAAAGTGGAGTCCCTGATCAGACGCCGCCTTGACAAGGCGGCGTCTGATCTGGGACAGCACTATTTGTTGCGGTGCATTTATGCGACACCGGTGAAAGGGTTAAGGGCGTGCAATGTTGTCTCCATGCAATGTTGTCTTCATTATGTCATAAAAGAGCAGATATTAGAAGCCACATACACTGCCACAAAAGACGAACATGACTAGATAAGGGCAATCTGTAAACCCAGTCATATAGAAGCAAATAAAGATTCATATATGTCCTAAGCGTACTTCGGTCGATATGTAAAGGTTGAACAATCATTTTATGCATATATCTGCATACGGGTAGTGCTCCATGAAGCAATTCAAACTATTCCCATAAGCCTACGCATACTTCCAATATTCTGTCTCTGAAAATTGCCTGAATAATAATTGTATTAAATTATCGCTTTACTTCCTAGGGATTACATTTCCCCCAAATATTCAATTGGCTGTTGTTTGTATATCGAAATGGAGAAATTAGTGATGGATGATGCGCATATAATTCTAAAACTACAGTAAACACCCTCTACACCAGATTTTTAATAAATAGTACGTTAGGTCTGTTTAGGCAGACGGGTGCTTAATGCAGGATGAACGTCAAACGAAAAGCTTCTTGTGGAACTTTCTGTGTGGCCTTCATCCTGCACTAAGCTGCTACAGGTCTAAAGAGTGGCAATGATATTAACTGGAGTGTCTGGTTTAGAGGGATTGTATTGGATTGTATTTTGTTTTCTTGTTTATCACATTATTCTTGTGGTTACACTAAGTGGTAATACAGTAAAACCTCTCTTTAACGGCCACTAAAGTCTGTTAATTAGTTGGTATTATGGGCAGGTTGCTGCTTAAAGTAATGTTAAAGTAAAACAGAACGCTCCTATAGGAGCGTTCTGTTTTACTTTCACATTACTTTAAGCAGCCATCTGCATTTAACATAAAATACTTAATGTAATTTAGTGGCCATTATAGAGAGGTCTTACTGTACTTACTTTTCCAAGCCCATATCTAGCTGTGAATAATAATTGGGATCTGATGCAGTTTTGACTACCTCCGATTCGATCAAGCTTCGTGTATTCTGCTGAGACGCAGATTCACTCGGCGTCTCATCTGGGTCCAAGCTGTTTGCAAATGTAAGTCAGGACACGAATAAATGGGTAATGGTTAAGGTAACAGGTTATTTGGTTAAGGTAGCGGGAAAAAGGGTTAGGGTAGCGGGATAAAAGTTTAGGGAATTTTCTTCAGTTTATGTTTTGTTTATTTTTGCTTGGTTCATTATTCAAAGTGTTTTTCGCGGTATGTTCATTATCGCATAAGAATGCATTAAATGTAATTATTAACAAATTAATGTTTCAGAACGTTTTCACACCCTATTTAAACATGGTTTCTATATTCACTGGTTCTCATTCTAATAAAATACACCTACATAAAGCACTTAAAAGCAAATTGCTTTTATACAAGATAATGTCAATATGCATTCATTTTCCCTAGTGTTACCCAAATATATACCAATTTGAAACAACTAAACACATATATTTCACACCAGATTATTACGTTGAATGCAAATGAAAATGTTAAGTTAATGGTAACAAAAGCTTTGGGGTTTGGCAGGAAAATTGAGCTGTAAATATTTTGTGACCGTTTAACACTTTTCTGGGAAAATGTAATTGTAGTGCTTGTGATGTTCATTGGAGGAAATGAATCAATAAGAACGCACCAGTAAATTGCTAACTGATACCTTTCATATCATGATGAGGCAGTTGTGTATACAGTAAAAACCTCTCTATAACGACCACTAAATTACATCAAGTATTTTGTGTTAAAGGCAGGTGGTCGCTTAAAGCAATGTGGAAGTAAAACAGAACGCTCCTATAGGAGCGTTCTGTTTTACTTTCACCTTGCTTTAAGCAGACACATGCCCTAAGTAACAACCAATTAACACAATTTAGTGGCCGTTATGGAGAGATTTGTTATGTATTATATAGCTAACAGTACTGAAAACTAATACCAAAATGAGATGACATAATAACTCTTTATTGCCCAATACACTTTGGGGCACAATCTATTATCTATTTGATTATCACTTGCTTTGTAACACTCCAACGCTCCGATATAGTTGAGTTATATATCATCCCTGTCGGTACAGTAAAAACCCTGTAATTCAGAATTCTAGTAGATAAGAATTTAGATACTGTTGACAGGTGGTTGCTTATTGCAGGGTGAACGTCATGCAGAAAGCTCCTAGAGGGGCTTCATGCATGACTTTCACTCTGCATTAAGCTGCCACCTGTCTCAAAGACCGATAGTCACGCTTATGTCCGGTTCAGAGATGTTTTACCGTACCTATGACCGTTAGGGTCTCATATAAGATTTATTTGTTCATCGTCGTTTAGTTGTGCAGAGTAAGCATCCATAACATCATAATTGATTCTTATACATACAGTTATGTCACGTTTCATCGATCATTTTGTCCTCAGTCCAAAATATTGTAACCATAGTTCTAACCTTATCCATTACGAAACGGGCTAGGTATAATTCAACACTAATTAAATTGCTATTTTTCAGGCTACCACTGACTTATACAATAATTGTACCACAACACATTCTGGCACGTCAGCCGCCGCCCCCGAGGCAGCTGGCATATATGCATTAGCGTTGGAGGCCAAGTAAGTATCTTCTCCAGAGGTCATAAAAACGTTTTGCTTGGGACTGAGTTCAATTTTAAGCATTTGATTGGTCAGATTATTTAAGCGAGCCTAAAGTCTGACCAATCAGATACTTGAGAATTAACTCAGACTAAGAAGTTTATAGCCTCGTGGCCAGGACTAGCCCTTATCATGCTTCGCTTGACGCGACTGGTATTGACAAACAGCTTCGTGTCAAATTAGACGCCGAGTAACAGGGTGTTCTCGTCGTGATGCAAGTATTTTGAGACTCGGTCAAAGTTTGAAGCTTGAAGGAATCGGGAGCAAATAAAATATACCCACGGGTCCAAGGTTATAAAACTTTTGAGTCCGAGCCTGATATCATTCTTCAGTATCTGATTGGTCAGATTCTGAGCAAGCTCAGAATCTGACCAATCAAATGCTGGAGAATGAGATCAGATTCAGATCAGAGTTTTACTAAACAGCATCCGTTGCAGCAGGACAACGTTAATAACATAAAGAAACTGAATCGTTATTTTGCCTTCGGGTTTTGGTTCCTTTTCAATCGAATAATGCACGAACTAACGTACACCGATGTGCAAAACAGTGTCGACCTCATGAAAGAGATAATGGCAAATCAATTAATTTGGTATAGAGACAAACTTCTCTAAACCAGGGTTTTAATTATTACAGCTTAAGGCAGATTGCAGCCGTCTGATCTTGGTCTACTCTGTTTGCAGAGGCGAAGAAAATCGTATTTATGAAATAAAGGGTTAATTCTTCTGTACTCTTTAACCCTTTCCCTCATATAAACGCGTTTTCACGCATCTGCAAACAGAGTAGACCCAGACCAGACGGCTCCTATAGGAGCCGTCTGATAATGGTCTGCTCTGTTTGCCAATGGGTCTACTCATTTTGCAAAAGCGTAAAATGATGGTGTCACGAAGTAAACAGTAAATATATTGCTTGTTTGATGATGACCAACTTGTTCTAACACTGTACTTCTACATTATTTTAGTGGAAATCTTACCTGGAGGGATATTCAGCATCTGACCGTGTTAACATCCAAAAGGAACCGGCTATTTGATCCATACTTGAAGCATTTCTGGCAGTTCAACGGCGCGGGTCTAGAGTTCAACCACCTATTCGGCTATGGGGTACTAGATGCTGGAGCCATGGTGGCTATGGCAAGCCGCTGGAAGCCACTGCCCGAACGTTTCCATTGTACTGCTGGCTCTATAATCAAAGACATGTAAGTGGTCAAAATACAGAACTTGTTCAACCATATTTTGATTTAACCCTTTCAATGCTGAATATCGCAATGGAATCATCCATTGCATTTAGAATAAAGTCTTGTTAGTGGATTCTGCATGAGAAACAGTGCAGAACTTGACCAGATAGCTCCTGGAAGAGGCGTCTGATCTGGGTCTACAGTGTTTGTAAATGACATTACAAATGGCACTGCCCCTAGTTCTCACATTATTAGGTTTAATCTTCTCTCATTACATTTTACAATGCTATATATATAATTATCAAAACATTCCAATATGCTTGCCCATTGAATGGTTATAATATATATGTGGACTGTTACTACATGCTTTAAACCTTTATATACGTCAACCAAGTATGCAAGACATTTGGAAACAGTGCAGATAGACTCCGATCAGAGGGGCCAATGAGGGAAACCTTTGATCAGAATCTGCACTGTTTGCTATACAAATCTTTTTTTTCAGTGATTTAATCTTGGTACAACTTTTTGTTTAATTAATGATACTTAATATTCAGAAAATTATGAGCCGGTTTTAATCATTCAGTAGTTTAAGGGTTATAACAAATTCTTAAATAGTGCATGACCCAGATTACATATACAATAAAATCCTCTCTAAACCGGACGTTAAATGTGGTATGTGGGGACAGGTGACAGCTTAATGCAGCGTTAAAGTCGTGCAGAAAGCTCCTCTAGGAGCTTTCTGCATGACTTTCACTCTGCATTAATCTACATGTACCACCTGCCTAAAAGTATCTTTATTCTTCTCTACTAAAATTCCGGTTTAGAGAGGTTTTACTGTAGATCAAATAGAGCAACAGTTTTAAAGAGTATTTTATTTCAATTAGTCATATATACATGATCACACCTATAAATGGATTTGAAAACACACTTACAAAGCTTATGTAAATTCATTTACTATATAGTGGATTTTTGGAAGAATTTGGTTTCTTAATGCATGACCAAAGTAACGAAGAATGCTCTGAAGGGACTTTTCTGCATGCCATTCGTTTTGCTTTAAAATATCACCTGTGTCAAACACCAAGAACTAGACTAACGCCTTTCTACGCCTTTGCAAACAGAGTAGACCCAGCTCAGACGGCTCCTATAGGAGCCGTCTGATCAGCGTCTGCTCTGTTTGCTTATAATATAATATGGATATGATTATATATTTTCTACCATGGCCAAAATTCCGTGTGTCCATGTGCTATTCTAACAATCTAATCAATAAATATTGCTGATTTCATTATTTCTTACATGAAGATTCATGGAGTAAAGCTTTAGAGGACTATTACGGTACCTGAACTGTCTCCCAATCCTCGTAATCTCCTGACAGTTCGTCTTGGTAACATAAACCCTATCCTCCATGAGTATTCGTGTTAGAAATATTCATGATGTCATGGATATTAATTAGACTAAACTGTCATCCTCTTTTAAGCTATATCCTCTTTTTGTGTTCATTGTAGCGAGGGTTTACTACATATTATGTACATATACATGTACATGTATATTGATTAAACATCCTTCCATGTAATCATTAACAGGGATTTCGGAACCAATCAAGAGATCACTCTGAAAATTGACACCGATGCCTGCCGTGGAACAGATAATGAGATCAACTATCTGGAACATCTCCAAACCTTTATCACGGTCAAGTCAACATACCGCGGAAATATTGTTATGCATCTCACCTCGCCCATGAACACAACGTAAGTTCGTACACGCAATGCATAAACCTTTTCAGTTTTCAGTGTGGGAAATTAGTCACTGATGTCCAAACAGTGTAGACCTTTATGAAAGGGCTCCTTTAGGAGCCCTCTCCCAAGGTCTGCACTATTTGTTCTGTTATACTTTTCTTTGAAAAACAATTCCCTGAGTATTCACGGTAAGCTTGACATGTTTGAAGATTGTGTTGGTACATTTGACTATTCAGTGTTTAAACGGTTAATACATTTAAGTCATTTGCTCCCATACTGTATATGATGAACAAATTGTTTCTTTTAGACTTGTTTTTGTTTTCGTGAAAGGTGTTCCCCGAAATGAAATATATGCTGGTTAAAAACCAATTGCGTATAGAAAACAGTGCGACCATGACAGAGGATTTCCGAAGGAGTCCTCTGATCTGAGTCTTCACTTTTGCCTAATGTTCAATTTATTGCTGTAGCGAGTAAATGGTTTAACCCTTTACATCATAGGCTATTTTTGATAAACCTCTTTGAATAAATCCGCCGAAAAGGAGCATCAACTAGAGAAAAGGATTTTTTTAGAAATTTGTAATATGAAACCATTGTGATAAATAGAGTATTTGCTCATATAGGAGCAAATGCTCTATTTATCACAATGGTTTCACAAAAGGGCTTTTTATAGAGTCGTCAAAAGTCTCAATATGAGGGAATGGGTTAAAGCAAGCTTACTCCATATACTATTTAATAATTAGCACAGTATTCTATCCTTAGTTTGCTATAAAATGATGTCTGCTCAATATCCGATCTGTCACAAATTTAACTTACATCTGATTCGCACAAAATCTATTTACCGAGTATCAAACAGCTTGGATCCTGATCAGACGCCGATTGAATGGTTTGTATTCCTTCGGTGATTATATTGTATTTATAATAGAAGTTAATTCTTCCTCTTGCAAAGTCGCATCTGTGATTACCTATGCAAACGAGTTACTCGGCGTCTCATCAGAATCCAAACTGTTTGTTACTGTGGCTGTTTTTTTTAAGACAAAAACAGAGGAAAATAAATGAAAAATGTAGCAGACGACAAAGTTTGCATACGACAAATAGTTATTATTATTATTATTATTATTATTATTATTATTATCATCATCATCATCATTATTATTATTATTATTATTATTATTATTATTATTATTATTATTATTATTATTATTATGCCACATTTATATAGCGCTCTTTTCACACAAGATATATGCGTTCAAAAGCGTTTGTTAACCCATGTGTGCATTGGGGTCTAAAAAGACATATGCAAAGAGTATAAATCTGCACGGTTTGCGTCACAAATTATTTTCCTAAGGTCACGTCGACAAAATATTTCTTACAGAAATACCCCATTGGTTCATAATTGGTATTTGCGCAAGGTGAACGTAGAAAATGCGGCTAAGTTGTATTAATCCCTTCACTGTTTAACATTCATTTGTCACCTCATTAATATTTATGTACAGATTCAATAAAATGGAAAAGGGAAACTGTTAAATAAGATCTATAAACTTTAATACGCAAACAGAGCAGACCCTGATCAGACAGCTCCTTTTTGATTTGTCTGATCTGGGTCTACTCTGGTTGCAAAATTCCTGAAAAGTAGTTTATATGAAGGAAAGGGTTAAACATTTGGTTTAACCCTTTCCTTCATATAAACGTGTTTTCACGCATTGCAAACAGAGTATACCCAGATCAGACGGCTCCTATAGGAGCCGTCTGATCAGGGTATACTCTGTTTGCTAATAGAATTTGATATATCTGATTCTTTATTTTCTAAATGGCTACCATGTTACACTATCCATATTTCATTAGAACTATTTTGTCTATAAATATTCCATAGGTATTGAAATTTGAAATAAACATAGAACATGGAAAGGGTTAAGATATTGTTGACAATGTCTCTTTCAGGTCAATGGTCTTGAGTCAGCGTCCCAATGATGACGAGCACAAGAATGGGTTTACTCGCTGGCCATTCATGACAACTCACACCTGGGCTGAAAACCCACGCGGAACATGGACTCTGCGCATTGTCAACGTGCCAGGAAAGAACAATGACTTTGACAACGGTCTCTTCCGTGAGTGGACCCTCGTTCTGCATGGCGCTCGTGACCCGCCCTACCACCATCAGGAGGCTGATGAAAAAAGTCAGTCCAAACTGTTTAAGGTTAAACGCATGCACGAAGAGGCCCTCAAGGAATAAATGGACAGAAAACGGACAATTGAGACGAACACGATATTTTAGATTTGAGTGGTTTAGTATTTGGCACCGGGTTTAGCAATGGAGCACTTATTAATATCTAAACAAAAGCGAGTTCTCAAATAAGTCATCTCTAATATTAACAAGAAAAAACTTTAATATGCAGTTTGTACATTTGCAGTTAGCAAACGAAGTAATGATTCGTGTGATTATTTGTTATATGAAGTTTGAAATGATCTAGGATTTGAGAAATGAACAAAACAATACGAATCGTATAATATAATGCTTTAGACAACTTCGGACAAATCCATGATCACTTTTGTAAACAGAGTAATTCGGCGTCACGTCAGGATACAAACTGTGTGATAGTCAGGGCATGTTTTTGAAAATAACAAATTGTCGTAAGCGACCGTTAAACCGAATTTAATTCTAGGTAGTTAGGGTAGGAGGTAGCTTAATTCAGGGCGACCATAATGCAAAACACTCCTTAAAGGAACTGTCTGCATTATACTTACCCTGTGTAAAGCAACTTCCTACTGCTAAAACAGGACGTACTTGTACGGACGGTATATTCTATGGAGCTTGTTATGCAGGCGTTAGGTTAGTTGAAGTTCACACCAATCTTTGCAGTCTTTGGTAACCAAAACCTGATTTAAGATAGATGATTGATCATTTACTGATTAAACATAACCGAGGTAATAATAAGTAGTTTCTCCCTTAATGCTGGCCAAAAACAAGGGAAACGATCCTTTGGAGCTTTCTGTATTATTTGTGCTCTGCATTAAGCTACCAGAAGCCTGAAATACCTGTAATTATACTTCTTTTAATGGTCGCCCAAGACATGTTTCACTGTATTGGCCGATATATCACTCGTATTTGCATAGAAAGAATATAACAATGGCACAAGGAAGGCAATACGAAATTAGACTAAGCCTACAGTGATATGCTTTCTATGCAGCCATTACTGGAAGTATTGATCAAGATTACTTGAACAGTATGTCTGGTGATATTAGTTCGGGGCAACTAAGTTGGAAATTTAGAAGATAAAACGAAAAGTAATTCAGAATCAATATATAAATAAATATACTGTATACCATATACTACTGTGCTCCCTCCCTACAACAACCCTCTCAATAACGATTCCCGCCTTACAACAACGCATGTCACTGTTTCCGAAACAACAAGGCTCCAGAAACAACTTTTTTCCATCGTATTTTCTTTATGCCTCCATCAAACCCTATGTTGTGACCACTCTTTAGAATCGTCACTTTGTGACGATTCTAAAGAGTGGTCACAACGTCGGGTTTGATAGAGACATAACGGTTTTAGTTCTCGAAATACACCTTATCTAGGGATCTGCAAACAAGCTAATTATGTTTGATTTTCCCTCCCTATAACAACTCCCTCTGAACAACACCTACAATCTTCGTATCCCAAAGGGTGTCGTTGTAGAGAGGGAGCACTGTATCAGAAATGCCGAAATAAACTCTATTGGGACATATATAAACTTATATTGGAATACCATCACCAAATGACGCCCCAAAACACAACTGACAGTTATGAGTGTACCTACCATGAGTAACAGTCGTTGAAAGAAGGATGACAACACAATCTTTTGGAAGGTACATTTATGATTGTTATTATATATAGATAGAGGTCCAGATAAACTGCGTAAATTAAAACATTTTCAAGAATAACTTCTTTAGTTCTCCACCAAACCCTATGTTGTGACCACTCTTTAGAATCGTCTCTTCGAGAGAGAGAGAGAGAGAGAGAGAGAGTGGTCACAACATAGGGTTTGGTGGAGAAATGACGATTTTAGTACTTGAATATGCACCTTTATCTGTTTCTCTGTATAGAATATTGATTTTATTTTTATAAAGGAGGAATTCAATGGCAAATTATTGTTAAAAATGGAAACTATCAGTAGTTACGCGAACATTTTAATCAAAATCAGAAATTTGAATTTCGAAAGCAACACTATTTAGCCTGTCTGTTCGGAAATAAAGTAGCTAATGGTACAAAATATTTTTGGATTGAAACAATATGATAATAAATGTACATAATCACCTGTAGAAGTCACTTCATTGTTATGTTTTCATTCGTCATCAGTGGTTATTTCACAAGGTGCAAAAAAGTGGTCCATTTGGGCACAACAAATATATTTGCCCACCGGCATGAGAAAAGGCGTTTTCGGGGATATGCAAATAGTGTAGACTCGAACAAGCTGTGCCGTTGGCCACGGTCAATATCACATTGGCCGGGTCAATATATTGGAATATTCACCTCTTCGCCATACAATAAATGTAAACTACACTGTTTGTTAACCCTTTACTACATGAATATCCATGAAAGAAATAATGACAATAATGATTAGATTAATTGTATCACCCATTTTCAGAAAATATTTATAATAGCACATGGGCACAGGAATAATTGATAATGGCATAAAAACTGTAGACTCGCATCTATATTATATCATGAGCGAACAGAGCAGACCGTGGTCAGACAGCTCATATATGGATCGTCTGATCTAGGTCTGCTCTGTTTGCAAAGGCGTAGAAAATCGTATATTTAAGTAAAGGGTTAATTGAACACGTCAAACGGATTGGATGATATGTCGATGACGTGACTGCTTAGTTTTGTCTGCACTGTTTGCAAAAACATGAATACACCTTTTATCGTAGCAAAGCTCTCGTCAACTTTTATGTTTTTATGTGTATGCGTGAGTGTAACAAACTGTATCAGTAGTGACTGTGTTCATTCACTCGTGTAGAATTAGATCTCATGCGAAGGAGAAGTAACGGAAGAGTGTCTTTCATGTCTTTAGTTCTATATCTTAAAAAGAATTAAAAATTACAATCACTCTAATGCGACCACCAAAAGGATGTCTACTTCTGAGTCTTTAAGGCAAGTCATAGCTAAATGCAGGACGAAAGCAATACAGAAAGCTCCTACAAAAGATTCCTGCATTACTTTCGTCCTGCATTAAGCAACCACACGTTTTCAGGACACATTTGTTTATTCATTAAGTGGTCGTTTTAGAGGGGTTCTAATATACATCTCGTTTAGCCTAGGAGGCATCAGTTGTGTTGTATTATAATAAATAAAGGTTGGCTTTTGCTATTTCTAGAAATTACCCAATTTACCATGGTGTTTCATGTAGGATATTTTAGGAAGTACATGCAGACCGACAGTCCTAAAACTGATATTTAGCGAAAATATATTTTCTCTATATAGTAAATTAACCCATTTACTCCCACGATCCCATATATGGGACGTAGGCAAACAGTGTAGACTCTGATCAGACGCCGCATAATGCGGCGTCTGATCAGAGTCTACACTGTTTGCTGATAGGAAATTCAATATAAAACAAAACAAAAATGAAAATTTAGACCAGACATCCCTTAGATAAAAGATAGACTAATCCAATATATAAGCATGGAAGAATCCACTTGGAGCAAATGGGTTAAGCTATCTAGAAATAGCATTAACTGGTTCAACCCTAGACACGCGGGCACTGTCATTTACAAACAGTGTAGACCCAGAGGGCTTCTAGAGGAACCCTCTGATCAGTATCTGCACTGTTAGCCAATCATCTGGCAAGTCTAAGCCTTGTTTTATACTGAGTGGACTCTATAGTTAAACACTGGTGGGATATTCCACTTTGAATGTTTGGGGTTGAAAGGGTTAACCCCTTCCGTGCCACAATGACGGTTTTATGATATCACATGTTTACAAACAGTTTGGATCCAGATGAGACGCCGGGTAACTCGGCGTCTCATCAGAATCAGAACTTTGTTTACTGTTTTATAAAGAAAATGGAAGAAGTGCACACACTTACACTAAAAATAAACGAAACTATGCCCAGCAGACGACAATTCTGGCACCGAAAGGGTTAATTAACTCTTACTAAATCGGTGCTTTGAGACCGTACGTGCAGTCTGAAGACAACGTCATTTTCTGTTTCAATTCAGTCTGGGGTTTTGTTAATCTATTAAACTGTGATCATATTAAATTTGAATGAAAAATATCACGTTGAGTTTTATCATGCTGTAGAACCTCTCTATAACTGACATTTATTGAACATTTGTGGCTTTAAGCCTTTCACTGTTCTAGGTTTATTTCAAATTTTATTACTTACTGAATAAGCATGGACAAAATAGTTATAATGAAATATGAAAGGTGGAACATTATAGTCATTTTAGAAAGTAAAGAAACAGATTTATCAAATTTCATAGGCAAACAGAGCAGACCCTCGTCAGACGGCTCCTATAAAAGCCGTCTGATCTGGTTCTACTCTGTTTTCAATGCGTGAAAACGTATTTATATAAAGGAAAGGGTTAACACCTGTGTTCCACAAATACGCATTTTACGCATTTTCAACATAGTACACCCATATCAGACGGCTCCCGTAGGAGCCATCTGATCAGGGTCTGCTCTGTTGGCTACACACAGCTCCCGTAGGAGCCATTTGATCAGGGTCTGCTCTGTTGGCTTTGAAAATTTATAAATCTGATTATGCAGTTTCCACAACCGTGAAAAAAAAAGAATTTTTCCGTATTCCAGTATATTGGTTCTGTTCATGAATATTCATTAGGTGAAGCAATTTTTAATCAATATAAAACAGGGAAAGGGTTTAGCTTCCGCTCTCTACTGGCGTCTATTTTACATCATATTTTAGATCCAGATGAGATACCGGGTAATTCGACGTCTCATCAGAATCCAAACGAAAAGAATGTGAAAAATGTACTTTAACCCATTACCTCATAGGCTATTTTTAGGTACAACCTCTTTGAATAAATCTACCGAAAAGGAGCATTAACTAGAGAAAAGAAATGTTTTAGAATTTTGTAGTTTGAAACCATTGTGATAAATAGAGCATTTGCTCCTATAGGAGCAAATGCTCTATTTATCACAATGGTTTCACAAAGTGACTTTTACAGAGTCGTCAAAAGTCGTCAATATGAGGGAAAGGGTTAAGACTTGAAGCAGACGACAATATTTGCAGACGACAGTTGCTCAGAGTGCAGACGGTTCTATATTCTGGAATAGATTTCTTTTGAGTGACAGCTGTAGAGAGGGTCCACTGTGGTTGTTCATGTTCAGAGTTTCATGCATCGTTGTATTTATCGTTGTCAGAGTAACATCATACTCTTTATTTTCATCACACAAAATATAAAAAGATAAGAAAAAAGTCAGGAGACAAAATTCTACATGTATGGTGAAAACAATTTGGCTTCCTGAAATTTACTTGAGGTTTTACCATGTCTAGTTTTACAATTTTCTTAAATTGAGTTCGGGTGGTTAAATCTACCATTAATATCAGAACTTTAAATATTAACCTGTACTCATAATTGAAGGGGTTAACCCTTTGCTCTATGAATACGCATTTGCAAACAGAGGAGACCCAGATCAGACGACTCCTATTGGAGCCATCTGATCAGGGTCTGCTCTGTTTACTTTTACTTATGATATAATATAGATATGATTCTACAGTTTCTGCCCATTACAAAAGATTCCTTTGTTCGTGTGCCATTATAAAAATAAACTCATTAATATTCATGATGTCATTATTTCTTATATGAATATTCATGGAGTAAAGGATTAAAGCTATTTATGGGTTAACCTTTATCCTGCTGAGGTGACTTTAATTTAATAATAGTTTGGATCCAGACCAGACACCGGGCAGTTCGGCGTCTCATAAGGATCCACACTCGAGACGCTGGATAACCCTGTGTCTAATCAAGACCTAAACTGTTTGAAACCCGACCAATGACCAGGCCCCGAGGTTATAAAACATTATGCTTGAGTCTGAGATCATTCTCAATCATCTGATAGGTCAGATTCTAAGCTTGCTTAGAATCTGACCAATCAGATACTTGAAAATGACCCCAGACTCAGAGGTTTTATAACCTTGGACCCTAAAGTAAAGTCATTTGCACCAGATCGAGGTTTAACACCTTTCCTCGTGAATATTTATGTAAGAAACCCAAGTCATCATGAATATTTATTAAATGATGTTTAATAATGCCATATGAACATAGGAATGTTTGGCCATGGCAGAAACTATGGAAGAAAATCTATATCATTCCACAAGCAAACAGGGTAGATCCTGATCAGACGGCCCCTATGTGAGCTGTCTGATCAGGGTATATTCTGTTTTAAAAAGACATGAAAAGTTGTCTCCATTAGGTAAAGTGTTAAACAGGATAAAGGTTGACATTTGATTAACTCTTTGCACGTGAAGAAATGTTTCGTCTGCGACAATTGTCGTCTGCTTCAATTCTTAAAATTAAATCACTCATTTATTTGCAAAAATATGGTCAAAATGTCAAACAGTTTGGATCCTGATGAGACGCCGCTTTATGCGGCGTCTCATCTGGATCCAAACTGTTTGCGTAGGTAATCGCATAGTCACCGATAGCGTGCAAAGAGTTAATTAGACGGGAAAATGAGAATGTCAGAAGGAATGGAACCAGCTGGTTAATTTGTAATAATTAATATTGAAAATAAAATAATCTCCAAAGACAGGCATGTTGCGTTTCAAATTATATCCGTCTACGAGATCAGAACGATTGGCCTATTCTCGCAAAAGTCCAGGGACCAATGTTGGACATAAAAGTCACGGTGATTAATCGTTTTTCAGTTAAGTGATCCATAAAGCACAAATTGCAGAAATTGCAAAATGCTGGTTTTTATTTGTGTACCTGTTTTTGAACTTCGCATATTCTCGATTTATCATTATGATGACAGTATGAAAAGAAGATTTGTTGCAGTCTTAATGTTGCAGGTTCCGAAACGTTGTAATAACGTAATACTAAAGTAAACCTATTTAAAGCGGACGTTAAATTTGGTATAAATATCGGTCTTGGAGACAGGTGACTGCTTAATGCAGGTTTAAAGCTCCTATAGGAGCTTTCTGCATGACTTTTATCCTGCATTAAGCAGCGACCCGCCTAAAAGTATCTAAAGTCTCCTCTACTAGAATACCGGATTAGAGGGGGTTTATTTATCTTTATTTAACCCTTTCCCTCATGCAAACGTGTTTCCATGCAATTGCAAACAGAGTAGAACCAGATCAGACGGCTTCGTCTGATCAAGGTCTGCTCTCTTTGCTAGTGGGATTTGAAAGATCTGTTTCTTTTCTTTCTAAAATGGCTGCAATTTCCAACCTTCCATATTTCATTATACATGTAACTATAGTGTCCATGAATATTCAGTAGGTATTGAAATTTGGAATATACATGTACATAGAACAGAGAAAAGGGCTAACCATAGAACAGAGAAAAGGGCTAACCCATTATACTATTAATGTTCATGCAAGAAATAATAACATCACGAACATTGATTACTTGTAGATGATTTTTATAATGCCATATGAGCACAGGAACGTTTGATCATGCAGAAACTGTGAAAGCAGATCTATATCTATCCATAGACAAACATCTGACGGCTAGTACAGACGTCGTCTGATTCGTGTCTACTCTGCTTGCGAAGGCGTTAGAAGATGTATCTATGGAGTAAATGGTTAAATAATTTATAAAATATATAAGTTATTGAGAGAATATCGGACTATACAATCAATATTTGTAACAAGAAACTATATTATGTAATCATTTTGTTACAACAGATTTAACCCTTTCCCTGTTAATTATTCGTGTAAGACAGCATGGAATCATGAATATTCGGGGTCTACTCTGATTGCAAAGGCATGAAAAGGGGTTTATATGAAGGAATTGGTTAACCCTTAATCCGTTCCCTCATATTGACGATTTTTGACGACTAGATGTAAAAGTCACTTTGTGAAACCATTGTGATAAATAGAGCATTTGCTCCTATAGGAGCAAATGCTCTATTATCACAATGGTTTTACAGCGGGATCAAGGTTAATTGGCTGCTCGAAACAAATAAACCAGGGAGTCTGTCATCCAAGATGTCCATATATGTAATTAAACCTGGCAGCGATCCTCTTTGATATACAATATGGTGTAAACTTGAAAAGATGATAAAACCGATGGTATGGAGAACTTCGTACAATTTCTGTCGTTTGAAGGTAGAGTTTGAAATGTCAGAGGCTCTGCGACATAAATTCCAATTAGATGTTATCATTTTTATTTTAATTATAATCATAATGATTATTACTTTTACTGTTATTATTATTATTACTATTATCATTTTTATTATTATAATCATCACAATCATTATTATTATTGCTGTTGTTGCTTTCTATACTATCGCACAGACAATGGGAAAATGTTTAACAGCGACCTTTTGATATCAATTACATGTATATGCCAAAAATGTAGTTGTCGTGAATAAGAATAATGGTCCAAATTTCTAAATATAGGTTTAGCTGCCTATTTAACTTGCTACAAGAGGTTGGTCATATTTTTGTCCTGTCAACACTGCCATTGTAATGAGGAAAAGTGACCCCCGTAGTAGATCGACCGGGGTCGATTTACTATAATGTACTATGACCCCCCCCCCCCCCCCCCCCCCCCCCCTGATCAAGTTGGAATGTGTTTTAGTTTATAACGAACTTTGAGCCACACATAAATCTAAATCTAATAGGGCTAGTCTTGAAACGTCACAGAAATGTTGCCCAGCATGAATTGTGGTGAACCTTTGTGATTTCAGTTCCCTCTCTCTTGTTATTTTGAAGGTATTGTCCTTGATTAGTTAAAGTATGCGTTAAACATTTAAAAAACTGACGATTTGTACCTTGTTCAATTGTTTCAATTCAATATTTTGTTTGTGTCAGTAGTTACATGAATGAAAACTTCCTTTGAAAACGTCAAGGAATATATTTAGAGGTTGATAGATAATTTATGACATTAAAAATTATTAGAGGTGCTTACCTTGATTCTCTTAAGACTTAAATCGTAACACATATATACTTGTGTGTATCGTCTTCACAGTTCAAGCGGGAGTCATCTATTTTTAAATGATTGTTTCACACCATGTCAAGGTAATATAATGATACTTTGAGTTGTGTGACTTGTGTCCTTTGATTTCCTAAAATGTTATTGCCCCTGGTAAGTTATATGTTTGTTAAACTGGCTCAAAATGTGTTATATACCTCAACGTGAAAATATACCGACTCCCTTGCCAAAATACATCTAGGATAAGGGGGTCGATATATTATATAGTACTATGGCCCCATGTCATTTCACTATAACATATAGTGATTCCCTTGCCAAAATACATCCACGATGGGGGTCGATATGTTATATAGTACTATGACCCCCATGTATATCGACCCGCCCCATTGTGGATGTATTTTGGCAAGGGAGTCGGTATATTTTCTGGTAAAATGACATGGGGGTCATAGTATTATATAATATATCGACCATACATCGTGGATGTATTTTGGCAAGGGAGTCACTATATTTTGTAGCAAAATGACATGGGATCATAGTACTATATCATATATCGACCCCATCGTGGATATATTTTGGCAAAGGGAGTTACTATATTTTATAGTAAAATGGCCTGGAGGTCATATTACTATATATTATATCGACCCCCATCGTGGATGTATTTTGGCAAGGGAGTCACTATTCTTTATAGTAAAGTGGCAAGGGGTCATAGTACTATATAATATATCGACCCCCATCGTGGATGTATTTACGCAAGTGAGTCGGTATATATTTTCTAGTAAAATTGCATGGGGGTCATAGTACTATATGATATATCGAAACCCTGGTGGATATACTTTGGCAAGGGAGTCACTATATTTTATAGTGAAATGACATGGGGGTAATAGTACTATGTAATACATCGACCCCCACCCCTTGGCGGATGTATTTTGGCAAAGGAGTCACTATATTTTATAGTAAAATGACCGGGGTCATAGTACTGTATGATATATCGACCACAGTGGTGGATGTATTTTTGTAAGGGAGTCACTTTATTTTATATTAAAAGGGCATGGAGGTCATAGTACTATATAATATATCGACCCTAATCGTGGATGTATTTTGCCAAGGGAGTCTCGATATTTTATAATATAATGACAGGGGGTCATAGTACTATATTATATATCGACCCCCCTGGTGGATTGTTTTTTTTGCAAGATGGTAACTATATGTTATAGTAAAATGGCCTGGGGTCACAGTACTATATGATTTATCGATCCCGTAGTGGATGTATTTTTGCAAAGGAGTCACTATATTTTATAGTTAAATGACCGTGGGTCATTGTACTATAAAATATATAGACATCTCGGTCAACTTAATACGATAAAAAGAGTGGGTCACAATACTATAAGAGGGGTCATTATACTTTGGCAAGGGAGTCACTTTACTTTATAGTAAAATGACCGGGGGTCAGAGTACTATATAATAAATCGACCCGGTCGATCTATTACCAGGGGTCACTTTTCCTCATTACACCATCTGCTAACGTTCTCAAAACCACTTCTATTCCGAAATAATTTTTACTATACTACACGTTAAAGGGCCGTAACTAGGGGGAGGGCCGTAACTAATGTTGGTCGAACTTGTGGCCGACCCTTTTTCATGAAATGATATATGAAATAAAATCATTTTTATGTTTATACTAAGAATATGACTATGCAGCAATGATTCGTTGTTTATTTTGATGAATTACCGAAAAACCTGTCCTACACCAACATTTAGATCGTTTCAAGTCTAGCAATTAAAATGCCCAAGTGCATGTCAATTATAATAGATTTTAGTTTGATTTCTTTATATTGGTATTTATAATTCTGTTTTCAGTTAAATGGTACCCCAAGAGACAATAATTAACGATGAAAGACATTATATACCGAGCAATTTATACAAGACGAACGCAAAATGCCAGTATTTACAAATGTTACATCAATAATAATTATATAACTCGACAATGAAAGTGTAAAGTCTATAAAATCTAAATCCATTCTAAACGACTAAAAATCGCTGTAATACATTTTAAGAATTACACATGACTTCCCTATACATGTATTTGGAATTTATAGAATGGGATCAAAACCCTACATCTTCATTATGATTTTACTGTATACGTATGTATATTAATTCATTATATCAGATATAGAAAGTAGAATCAATTTGTAACACATGACACAAAATACGTTCACTTCAGTTTCTGATATTGACATGTCGTGACTATTCAGTGTGTTACAGTGACAAATGCGTTTATTTGAAGACTGTGTCACACACAGCCTGTTTGGACAGCATGTTATATTAGTTACGAATATAGCACAATATTTGATAGGTACTTAAAAGTTTGGTGCCAGCATGGTGATAAATTTGGTAAAAATACACAGGACGTGAGAGAAGCAAACCAAACAACAATGTGAACAAATGCACAAAGCGTGAGCGAATTAGATCCGACAACAACGTATACAAATGCACAAGGGTGAGCAAATCAGACCAGACAACAGCAAAATGTGCATGCTCATTAATGAATCGGACAAGACAACAATGTATAAAAAATACAAAAAGTTGAGCAACTCAATCCAGACAACAATGTATGCAAAATGCACAGAGCATGAGCGAATCAGACCAGGCAACAACGTGTACAAAATGCACAGACTATGAACGAATCAGACCAGGCAACAACGTATAGAAAATGCACAGATCATGAGCGAATCAAACCAGGCAACAACGTATAGAAAATGCACAGAGCATGAGCGAATCAGACCAGGCAACAACGTATAGAAAATGCACAGAGCATGAGCAAATCAGACCAGGTAACAACGTGTACAAAATGTACAGACTATGAGCGAATCAGACCAGGCAACAACGTATAGAAAATGCACAGATCATGAGCGAATCAGACCAGGCAACAACGTATAGAAAATGCACAGAGCATGAGCGAATCAGACCAGATTACAACGTATAGAAAATGCACAAAGGGGGTGTTCAGACCAGACAACAACGTATACAAAATACACAACGTATGAACTAATTAAACCGGACAACATCGTATACAAATGCCACATTTGAGACAAAATTGGTACAGCTTTGTATAAAGCAATAATTCGCAGTCTCTATAGCAACACTTTCGATATCTTTCGATAACTCCTTTCTGTAATTCAAACACATTCACGGTTATTTTCGTACTTACTATATGAAGAATTTGGGTATATAGTTCGCAACAAACATGCATATTTTCTATCTTAAATAATATAAATCCAGTCGGCAGTTAAATATTTGCAAATGAATGAATCATTGTGCATTATTATAGCTGGATTTACAATACCTCCATGTTATAAATGGTGGTGTAAATTAATTTCATACACAAACTATTGGTGGTGTGTCAAACTGCATGATGCATTAACACTTTACTCCATAAATACGCATTTCTATTCCTTTGTAAACAGAGTAGACCCAGATCAGACGGCTCCTATAGGAGCCGTCTGATCAGGGTCTGCTCTGTTTGCTTATGAAATAATGTAGATCTGATGATACCGTTCCTGCCATGGACAAAATTTCCTGTGTTCGTGTGTCATTATAAAAATAATCTAATCAATATTCATGATACCAATATTTCTTATATTAATATTCATGGTGTTAATTAACCATTTACTCCATGTGTATTCATGTCATGAATATTAATTAGGCGTCTCTATGGAGTTAAATGTTAAGTGGTTTGTTTCTTTAGGATAAGTATCTATGTTTGAACTAATAAAATGCGTTTGTGACATATTTGAAATTATAGTACTTTGGACATAATTGAAGTCATGAACACTGAAAGCTAATAGTACCAGACAAGTCACACTGTTTGTCTTTTAGGGTGGGGATGGAATACGTGTGAGCTTGGGCATCCCAAAACCGGCTTAACCCTCCAGTGACACTTTTCACTGACCGTTCCAAGGCGGTACTTCCATCTTCCCCTATTTTATTGTTTGTTATGTCTGTTTGCGTCTCCTTTAGTCTTTTTGTTGCTCTATATTTCAATATTATGTTTCAGTTCTATGTTTTCTTGTGTTTCAAGAATGTTTCAAGACTATGTTTTATGGTGTTGCAAGACTATATTTTTTCGTGTTTCAGGACTGTTTTAAAACAATGTTTTTTGTGTTTCAAGACTATGTTTTCTGTGTTTCAAGACTGTTTCAAAACTATGTTTTATTGTGCTTCAAGACAATGTTTCAAGACTATGTTTCAGGAATATTTTTAAAGACTATGTTTTCAAAATGTTTCAAGACTATGTTTTAAGATACTGTTTCGAGATAACGCTGTCCTTAGTGCTCTAAGTTTCAAGACTCTGTTTCAAGATTATGTTTCAAGATTATGTTTCAATATTATGTTTCATGATATTCCATATGCCTTTCGTTATTCCGCGATGGAGGCGTAGAATTGAATTCTTATTCTGCGGAATGTCGTCTCTCTTTACCATTGCAACAAACAACATAAATATAATGGAGAATTAACCATTACACCGCTAAACACTCTCTATAACGTCCACTAAATTGTGATAATTAGTTACTTAATTAGTTAATTAGTTTCTTAAAGCAAGATGAAAGTAAAACAGAAAGCTCCTACAGGAGCGTTCTGATTTACTTTCACATTGCTTTAAGCAGCCACCTGCCTTTAACACAAAATTTAGTGGCCGTTATTGAGAGGTTTTACTGTATAAAAAATGTTTGCTCAAATTTGGATCTGGTGCAAGTTCGACTTCTTCCGATTCGATCTGTTTAGAAGGCACTGACCGAGTGTACGTGTTATTCAGCCTGGTTCCTGATGAGACGCCGAGTAACTCGGCATTTCATCTGGATCTAAGCAGTTTGCAAATGCGAGTCAAGTCACGCATAGTGCGATAAAGGTTAACTCATTCTCTCTTAGACTATTTTTAGATCAAACCTCTTTGAAAAATCTACCGAAAATGACCATTTACTAGAGAAAAAGGAAAATGTTATAACTGTGTAGATTTGAAACCTTTGTGGTAAATAGAGCATTTGCTCATATGGTTTCCAAAAATGACTTTTTTGAGGTGTCAAAAGGCGTCAGTAGGATGGAATGGGTTAAGTCCTTTCAAAAATGCATAAGAAGTACAAATATAAACAGAAAATTAAAATTTAAACACCCGTGTTCGACTGTGTTTATTGTCGTCTATCTATTTTTTTATTTGTTCCACGTATATTTTAATTACAAACAGTTCCAACTCTTATACACACTGGGCGACATCCATGTGTCTCATCTGGCTTCAGAATGTCTTATAGCGAACAAAAACATGAGGGATAAGCATTTAAAACATTTACGTGTTTGAGGTATCAAAATTACCAGCGAATGAAATAAATTGTAACCATGGAAACCAAATCAGAATTCCGTTAAAACAAATATCATTCAACACAGTTTAAAGACCCTTTACAGTTGCGCGACGGATTTGTCAGATTTCACTCCTTATTTTCGCTGCCAGTGGTAAAATCTGAGATCACTTTTGCAAACAGTTTTCGATCCAGGATCCAGATAAGACGCCGAATTATTCTGCGTCTGATCGGGGTCAAAATTGGTCGATACCGTGGGCATGTTTCTGAAAAGAGAATAAAAGTCAAAAGTCAAGATTATTAAAGTAGACGACAGAAATTGCAGACTTTGCTAAGTAGGAATGGAAAAGTGAATGTCACTAATGAGCATATTGCATGAAATTCCACATCGTTTCGTACATGTCTGAGGCAAAGGCATCAGCTGATCATTACGAGTGTCGACCATCTATGTTGTAACTTGCAGTCCCAGCGACATCGATCAAATGTGTAAACTGAATTAGTTTGGTATATTACCCCCCCCCCTCTCTCTCTCTCTCTCTCTCTCTCTCTCTCTCTCTCTCTCTCTCTCTTTATATCTAAAATGTTCAATATAAACAGGATTTGCTCAATGAATATAGTGTCATTGCTTATATGATGACTACAAGCTACAAGTCAAAGTTGCACATGCTCATGTGCCATTCACGTCACTGACCTTCTTTCTATTGAACGTTTCTGTTGACACTGTCCGCCTACAGACTCAGTTTTTAACTCGCTTATCTTCTAATACAAACATCTCGCTTCCTATAGGGCTTACCCCTTTAAACACTGGTTGTTCAGAGTAGAATAGTAAACCATTGTTTATTGGTAGAGTCTATACTGTAGGAAAAGATAAAGTTTTGGAGACGATTTTGAATGACAAACAATACATACCCTGATCAGTGGGGTCATCTAGGAGACATCTCATCTTGGTCTACACTGTTTGCAAATGATAATGCTCATGTTTCCCGCATTTAAAGGTTAATTGGCCAACTTGACAACACGACTGTTTCAGTGCGTTCAAGCTTCTCTGGGTGATGACGTCAGCGTAAATGGGAACAAAATGAGTTATTCGATTTAACAGACCCGTTGTTTGTCTATGGAAATAACCCGTTATTAAGTTGATAATTCAGACTGAAACAAAGCACATGTCAATTCAGAATTTTCGTTTAGCATGCCGTTTAATATATATTGTTAGGCAATGAATAAACGGCAATTTGTTTTAAAGATATATCGAGATATCGAAGTTTGACTGTATATGGAATTGCCTCTACATATCTAGTGTGTTCATTTGTAATTATTGTTAAAATGTACAAAACCACGAATATGTCAAAAATTTCATTACCAGCAATTATTCATATATAACTGATGATGGGAATTAAATAAAATTGTTCGTTTCTGGTAAAACAACTATGCCTGTTACATCAAATATAGTTCAAACAATTAAAATTCTTGAATAAATAACATGCATTGAGCCGTTAGTCCATATATAGACATTTTAACACCTTGCGGCAGAGTAAATCCAGATCAGTAGTTGGCTCCTGTAGGAGCCGTCTGATAAGGGTCTATTCTGTTTGCTTATGGCATTATATAGATCTGATTCTATAGTTTCTACTTTGGCCAAACATTCCTGTGACCATATGCCATTATGAAACTTAACCTAAGTGATATTCATTATTTCTTAATATTCATAGCGTAAAGGGTTAATTCCAAACTAGCAACCCCACTTTTCAGCCACAAGCTTGAGTCTATGTCATTAAATGTCAAGTGTATTGATTTTCCGAAAGATGGTATTGTACAGCATAACATGCCTTAAGCGGCCTTTAATAAAGGTAGAATTATGGGTCTGTAATGATGGTTGTAGTTTAATGCATGTCAAAAGTAATGCCAAAAGTTCATATAGGAGCTTTCTGCATTACTTTTGCCCCGTATTAAGTAGCCACCTGCTTTTAAGACTCCTATGTTTAATCAATAAATGATCTCTTAACCCTTTCCCTGTTGTATGTTTATTACAAATTTCAATACCTACTGAATATTCATGGGCAAAAGAGTTATAATGAAATAAGGAAGGCTGGATAGTGTAGTCATTTTGGAAACTAAAGAACAAGAACTATCAAATTATATTAGCAAACAGAGCAGATCCTGATCAGACGGCTCCTCTAGGAGCCGTCTGATCTGGGTCTACTCTGTTTGCAAATGCGTGAAAACACATCTGTATGAGGGAAAGGGTTAAGACCGGTTCTACTGTATGCTCAATTACCAGACTATTGGTTGTTGTTGTTATAACAACAAATATCGAACCAGTTTCAATTAAATTCACAAACCGGTCCTAATTAAGCATAAGATGAAAACTTCGTGGAAAATCATTAATAATAACACTTTTTCTATTTACAATACACAAGGCTTTTAGTTGCGATTCACTAGAGAAACACATTCTTCTTTATCATATTTCCCAGAGCAATTTAAAATGCATCTAGGGGTTTTGACATGATTTCTTGGGAAATTGTATTGACAATTTGTTAATAATTCAATTAGTTCGCTGCCACGTAAAGCCATCTGCAAAAGTTATATTCTGCTATAATTTATATTTTTTAATATTGCTTTCATCTTTGATTTAAGACACATAATCATAGTATCAAACAGTTTAGATATTGATAATACATCAAATGACTCAGTGTCTCATTTGGATCCAAACCATTTACATTGGTACATGTAATAACAAATTCACCATTGGCAGCGCCAGGGTTAAGGGAATGTAAATTCATTGACAGACGTTTTTCACAAACCGGACTTCCTATGAAACGGTATTATTAAGAAATAAATACGCTAATTTGTTGTGTTTTAATGTCCATTTTCAAGTGAGCTATGGACTGGCAATGAACGAAGAAATTGAGCTCCTCCGTGCTAGGAATTTCAAATTTTTCCTTCTTTTATCTGAATAATTTTATGAACTAATGAAAATGACTAGGGTCACAATTAGTGTGGTCTAATTGTTTGTTGATCAGCGAATGCAAAACAAGAACACTGTTATTATTAACCCTGGCCCTATTACATATTCATGTAATCATTATTGACATCATGACTATTATGACGTGCAAACCGAAAGACCCAGCAACAACAAAGCCTGTCGGTGCAAAGCTTAAGCTCACATCAAGAGATGTTTGTTGCGCTATATATATACCTCCACTTCCCAACATACAATGATCTGGTCAGCTTCATTTGCATAATTACCAACATTCTACGAACGTTACATTACTCTCCCCTCCGAGACGTCTCGCCACGAGACTTGGACCCTGGGAGACCCGTTGGTAAGGCAACTCCGGTCTGACAGTTGTCTTTATCCCACCACGTTGCCACCATTTGTAACGTGCAAACCGAGAGACCCAGCAACAACAAACCCTGTCGGTGCAAAGTTTAAGCTAACATCAAGAGACGTTTGTTGCGCTATATATATACCTCCACTTCCCAACATACAATGATCTGGTCAGCTTCATTTGCATAATTGCCAATGTTCTACGAACGTTACACTATCTATTAGCTGAATGTTTAAAATGACATATGTATATAAGATTGTTTGGTATTGATAGAAACTGTCGAGTCAGTTCTGTTATAATACAATAAGCAAACAGAGCAGACCCTGATCAGACGGCTCCTATAAGAACCCACTGATCTGGGTCTACTTTGCAAAGGTGTACAAATGTGTTTATATGTAGGAAAGGGTTAAATACATCGTTTATACGTAAAAAAGGGGGACTGAGTCAAACAGTGTAGACGCAGATCAGAAAGTTCCTGTAACACATTTCTGATGTCTGCATGGTTTGCCTCATTAATTAGACAGTAAGTAATCAGTCAGGTCAGTCCTAAACCCATTACCTCATAGGCTACTTTTAGATACAACCTATTCGAATAAATCTACCGAAAAGGAGCATTAACTAGAGAAAAGGAATTTTTTAGAATTTTGTAGTTTGAAACCATTGAAATAAATAGAGCATTTGCTCCCATAGGAGCAAATGCTCTATTCATCACAATGGTTTCTCAAAGTGATTTTTACAGAGTCGTCAAAAGTCGTCAATATAAGGGAATGGGTTAAAGAAGACTTTCTGAGAACATATAGAGGGTGTTCATATAATACTGATGTTTACCAAACGAGTTAACCAAATTAACCAATTCCCTCCTAGAATATATTTAGACCAACCTCTATGAATAAATCTACCGAAAAGGAGTATATACAAGAGAAAAGGAAAATGTTAGAATTGTATGGTTTTTAAACCATTGTGATAAATATGTTTCATCAATGTTTTCAAAAGGTGGGAATGCGTTAATACTTGTCGAGTGTCATATTTATTTCAGTCAACGAGAGTAAATGAACACGCATGGAATATTCATTTTTATCACATGACACAAACCCAAAACTCTGTTGTGTTTTCCTATCTATACTCCAATGACAGCTGTTAACCAGACCCTCTTACTTACGTCACGTGTGTGTTATACTACGCATGTGCACTATTATGTGTTATACTACACATATGCACTATTGCGTATTATACACATAAGCACTTTTGCGTGTTATACTACACATATGCACTATTGCGTATTATACTACACGTATGTACTATAAGAATCACGCACTCGTTAAATAGAAAAAAATATCTTAATGAAAAGACTATTCGCACAGAATACATATTATATATGAATATAAATCCCTGAATGTTCACAGTACACTTGACCTGTTGAAAGTTTGGAATAGTCCATTTGAACCTTCAGCGTCGAAAAGGTTAAGTGTTTGAGAGGATGTTCAGTCAATTTCTTCTCTTAACCCATTACCTCATAGGCCATTTTTAGATACAATCTCTTTGAATTAATCTACCGAAGAGGAGCATTAACTAGAGGAAAGGAACATTTTAGAATTTTGTAGTTTGAAACCATTGTGATAAATGGAGCATTTGCTCCTATAAATGCTCTATTTATCACAATAGTTTCAACATGTGACTTTTACAGAGTCGTCAAAAGTCGTCAATACGAGGGAAAGGGTTAAACACAAGACTGTTTAGAGATTGATGAGATGCGAACTACTCGGTTTCTCATTAGGGTCCAATCTGGTTTTAAAGGCCGCTGTAATTGTAGCATAGCCACTTTCCATCAACCGTGGCGTTATAAAAAGTCAAATACTAATTGTTTGTGACCAGTTTAGTGAATAACCACACTGGTCCTCATAGTTTTTAAAGAAATGTATATTTAATTACATTGAAGAAAACATGATGAGGTCAATGGTTCTCCCAAAGTCTAACAATTCAGTTTGTCATTTTATAAAGTATTGCCCAGAGAGGTTAAATGTTGATTCGCGGACAGCATTCCAATTTTGTGGCATGATAGGAAAGACGTTGTACATTCACCAAAGGAGCTGGATATTTTCAAAACTGTCCTTCATAGACTAATCCTACTGATATAGAAAACACTATAATAGAACCCATCTGAAATCACCATTTTACAGAAAATTGTTGTCTTTAGAAGTAAGCGATTGCTTAAAGCAGAGCGAGTGTATTGCAGAAAGCCCCTATAGAAGCTTTCGTCCTGCATTACGGTACCCTATGGATTTAAGACCAAGAAATACTACTCTTTTAGATGGTCGCATAAGAGAGGATTTATTGCGTACATTAACCCTTTCGCTGCCAAATTGTTTGCATAGGTAATCGCAGATCCGGCAGTGGCAGCGAAAGGGTTAACTTACCACTTACAGATTCTATGTCAACAACAATCAGAGCTCCAGGGAAGAAGTGTAAATTAAAACAATTTTTAAGAATAACGTTCTTATTTCTCCTCCAAACTATATGCTGTAACCACTCTTTAGAATCGTCTCATTTTTGGCGTAGAAAGGACGTTTTTAGGATTTGAGAACACGCATTTGTCTGTTGTTCTGAATAATGAACTGTATGTCAAGATGCTTTCCTTGTTTTTCTCTTTGAATCCATATCGGTATGTTTAATGTCAAAAAATGGAAACAAATAATTCATTAAGGTATTTTCAGAAAAACATAGTTTACTGATAAGTTATTAAACCGTTTCTGCCATAAAGACGATTTTTGTTTGCTTATTCAGTTAACCCATTCCTTCATAGGCTATTTTAGACCCAACCACTTTGAATAAATCTACCGAAAAGAAGCATTAACTACAGAAAAAGAAAATTTTGAATTTGTAGTTTGAAACCTTGTGATAAATAGAGCATTTGCACCTATAGGAGCAAATGCTCTATTAATCACAATGGTTTCACAATGTGACTTTTACAGAGGCGTAGAAAGGGGTATTTATGGAGGAAAGGGTTAAATACATCTGAATCGACAGTTTCTGCCAAAGCCAAACTATCCAATATTAATATACCATTATGAAATAAATTCAGCTAATAAATATTCACGATGTCATTATATCTAACTGTCATATTAATGGGGGAAAGGATTTAAACAAATTGCATATGGCTTTGTGGTGTCATACTAATAAATACGTTAGGGGTGTTGTAAGCGTGCATGTCTAAAACCAATAATATATCATTGTCAATGTTATATAATGGAATCTCTCTTTAGTAGTTATCCTCCAACGGCCTTGAGATAAGGAAAATTTAACAGGCGTGTAATGTGGATAGCTGTAGAGAATAATGAGAATCATCCACCGGTTAATATGACTTGCAGCTTTACATTTCTGTCTTGACTGAGGTTTTGTTCTCCTTCCCTGAAGGAAAATGGTCCCAGACAAGCCTTTACAATTGTTATATTATTTCAAAGATAATCGTTTACCCCTACATTGTTCTATATATTTAGTTTAATTTTCAATAACTACTGAATATTCGCGGACAAAAATGTTATAAGTAGATATGGAATCTGGAATAGTGTAGCCATAAAAAACACTAAAGTAAAACAGACATATCAAATACCGTTAGCAAACAGAGAAGACGCTGATCAGATGGCTCCTAATGTAGCCGTCTGATCTGGGTGTGTTCCGTTTGCAAATGCGTAATTTATATTAGGGAAAGGACAAATACGGCCTTTCTGGCAGTGAATATTTCATACTTTCATTTCGAGTAAAATAAATCACCCTAAAGCAATATTTTTAAACTTTAGATTTTATATTTCAACCAGATATGTTGATATAAGTTAACCAAAACAAAAGAACAGCATAAAAGAACTTGAGTTCAATATAATCCAACGCTGAGAGAAAGGTCCAGAAAACTTGTATGACAGAAGGACGGTGGACAGAAAGCCAGAAGGACAGAATGACATCCAGGAACAATGTCTTATGACCACGGTTATATTATGACAGGGGCATATAATATATAGGAAATTTCCGATTTATTTTTTGTTTTGTCAGCGAATACTAAGAAATGGTGCAGCGTTTTACTGTACTAAATAATATCATTAACCCTTCTCTTGCTGAATTTTAAATTACATTTCTCCTTCTTTACCCATGCCCTGTTGTATAATTACATATATCTTCACTTTGTACAAGCATTTCGCTGTGCAATCACTGCTGTGGAGTGCACCGGTTGCACAATAAACTTGTAAATAGGGCAGACCCTGATGAGACAGTTCCTTCAGGAGCTGTCTCATCTGGGTCTTCACTATTTACAGGTAGGTATATTGACGTGAATAGCAAGCGAAGGGTTAATCAAAGACAACAATACTAATGAAATAATACTGCTGTTAAATGGCACATTTGCGTATGATGATACAAGGGTATATATTTGGTCTACGAATGATAGATTAAATAAATCCATAAACTTCGACAAATGACACGTAATGAGATAACAAAAATGTCAACTGCTGAATTATGTCGGTAGCCTTGACTGTGTTGATAGCTTTGACTGCATACGGTAAAATAATATATATTCTCATCTGAATTTACACAAATCAGAACAACAATAATTTCATATCAAGGGAGAAATAGCATAGACCTTAAACAAAGACACCAGTTACAACGAGACAGCTAATTTGGTATAAACTGCTTGTATATGTCAGATTGTCTCTTTCTCGCGACGCAGGCTTGATTGTAAATCCTGCTTGATGGCGGTAGTTACTACAACCTGCCGATTTGATTGTGTCTTGTATCACAGGACACCGTTTGATACTTTAACACTTTACTCCATGAATATTCATGTAAGAAATGATGACATCGTGAATATTAATTAGATCATTTGTTATAATAGTAAAAAAGACACTGGCATTTTAGGGCATGCCAAAAACTGTAGAATCATATCTATTATATCATAAGCAAACAGAGCAGACCCTAATCAGATGGCGCCTATAAGAGCCGTCTGATCTGGGTCTACTCTGTTTGCAAAGGCATAGAAAGGCATATTTATTGAGTAAAGGGTTAACCTTTAATGTACGGGAACTAGGTACATAAGACAACTGCAAACAGTGTAGACCTAGATCAAAGGAGGCCTTTGATCAGAATCTGCACTGTTTGCCATAATAACATTTTTCTTCTGTGATAACTTTTGATACAAAGTTTGTTTTGTTTAACTAATATTCAGAAAAGTAGGAGCAAGTTTTAATTATTGAGAGATTTATGGTATTTAGTTGGTTAATGTGTCACATCTCAGAGCTCTTCATAAGAAAGCTACAGTAGAACCCCTCTAATGTGACCAATTAATGAATAAACATGGATGTCTTTATCAGCAGGTGGTTGCTTAATGCAGGACAAAAGTAATGCAGAAAGCTCCTCTGCATAATTTCTGTCCTGCATTAAGCTACCACCTGCATCTAGCACTCAGAATTATACCTCTTTTAGATGGTCGCATTAGCGGGGTTTTATTGTATTTAGGATATGTAGGATAAATGGTTTATATTTCACCCGCATGTACTATATATGTAAGTACCTTGTCAAACAAATGACCGGTATGGGTTGATAAACGTCCGTTTCTGCCAACTATGAGCTAATTGGACGCCCTAGAGAAAGGGGAGCGGATACAGAGATTGCCCTTCTCTGATGATCGATAGAGTTTCTTTAGTTCTTTTAGATGGTTCTTTATAAAGTCTCACTCGAAGGACTTGGTTCGACGGGGGATCGAACCCGGGACCCCTGGTAATGTAGTCGAGCGCGTTCAACACTTTCATTTTCAATCGATTTGCAATTCACTCGAGAGCATACAATTCTTGGTTTTCATCCGACCCGTATCCCTACTAACCATTACATTGTATGAGCGATAAACATAATGCCATGGCCAACTGATAGATTTTTTTGTGTCTCCATGGCAATTGTAAAGAACCTTACCCACAGCATTATCGCTTTCAGTGTTAAAGTTTATCCGAATGACGTCATCTAAGGACGCACATTAGTATGTATCTTGGAAACCGCTTGGTGTGTGTTATGATCGGTTATATGGTTTCTGAGCACTCTTCCTGGTGGATATTTGTAAAAGATTCATGACATCATGAATATTAATTAATTTTGGTCGTAAGATTTGTCCCTGAAAATTAATATATTATTAGCAAAAACTGAACAAAGCTATGACTTCGGTGATCAGCATTGCCTCGTTATTTAAGGTATTGTGTATAGGATATTTTAGGAATAATCACCGAATGAAACGTTTGAAAATGTTACTACAGTAAAACCCCGCTAATGCGACCACCTAAAGGAGGTTTAATTCTGGGTGCTAGATGCAGGTGGAAGCTTAATGCAGGACAAAAGTAATGCAGAAAGCTCCTATTCTGTATTACTTTTGTCCTGCATTAAGCAACCACCTGCTTATAAAGACACCCATGTTTATTCATTAACTGGTCGCGTTAGAGGGGTTCTACTGTATATAGTCCTATAGTAGCCGATATGTTACTTATACTGAAGTTACTCAAACTCGCGGTTCATGCTCAAACTAATGAATTAGAATGTGAACAAATATTGTATTGTCAAGATAATAAACATCGTAAGAAGCCATATTTACTGCATGGTTTGTACAATGAAACAACTTGATTTCCTGTATAAACAATATGCCTTTTTATTATCCATAACTAATTTTAAGCGTGCATTTGAAGTTGCAGCACGAAAAAGTTTCACTAAGAGTGCATTATATATATACATGTACATGTACAGTTACTCTGACTGCAGTTCAATCATTGAGTACACCAGCGATAGGTGGACCCAGTTTGTTCCAGTTAAACGTGTTTTCGTTTTACATGCAATTTACCACTGGGAAGAGGGGATACGTTTATTTACGCTGTTTGTTTTTTTAGGATGAGTATGGAATAAGTATGAAGTTGGGCGCCCCATAACCGGTTTAAACCCCCATTGTCACTTATCACTGACATTTCCGATGCGGTGCTTCCATTTTCCTCCTAAATATTGTTTTGATGGCTTTGTCCGTTTCTCTTTTGATATGATTGTACATTTACTCTCTTTTTTCATGGTGCTGTTCGGATGAGTGTGTATTTGTATGTGGTGTTTCCTACATGACTCATATATTTATTGTTCCTTTTTCTCATGGTGCTGATCAGGCGACTGTGTGTTTTGTGTGTGGTGTTTTTACTGCATGACTAGATACGCAGCACCAGTCCTGTGGAATTCACTACCAGATGACTATAGAAAGATCTCAGATTTTAACCTTTAAAAGAATCAGATATCTTATTCGGATGGGCTCAATTGCAAATGATCTGCATGTCGTAAACTAATTAAATGCGATAGCTTAAATATACTGTCTTTCTACAGGACTGGAAGCAAACCGGTGTTTTCTTGTTCATGTCCAATCAGTTAGTTTGTGCTATATGTTTACTTCAGTGTTTGTTTGCCTTAAAATGATGTGCTATGTACCATTGTACCAGTGATGCTTACTATGTGATGTGGTGTTTTTAGTTCCTTAGTTGTATGCTGACTGTTTACTATAATGTTAAAGTTGTAATGCCTTGCTTGTATGATTGTTATATGCTTATATGCAGGTGGCGGTGGTCTAGTGGTAACGCGCTTGACTATCAGTCCGAAGGGCCGGGGTTCAAATCCCGGTACCTCCCGGAAATTTCAGAGACGCTTTTCCGTGTCTCCCACCCGCACATCCTCAGGGTTTAAAATGGGTACCTGTGAGGGTCACTCGCCGGTACTGCGGCAGCATGATTGCGCCATATATTAGCAGTGCTCAATATTGTAGGCCAATGATTTAATGACCAGGGGAGTAAATGTACAGTCGGCTGAGCGGTCATTCGGACTGAAAGTAGACTACAACTAGGTACTTTTACTTTATATGATTAATCTTTTTCCTCATATAAATGACTATAAAATGCGTTTGCTTACAGAGTAAATCCAGATCAGACGACTCCTTGAGGAGCCATATGATCAGGGCATGTTCTGTTTGCTTTTTTGATATGATGTGTAGACCCAATTCTACAGTTTATGTCAAAGCAAAACTCTTTTCTTGAAAATTACATTACAAAAAATCAGGTTATAGTCATTAATGATGACATATTTTCTTGCACGAGTATTTGCCGAGGAAAAGGTTAATCGCATTATCTGCTGCTTGTATGTACATGTATGCCTGCATGCTTTTGATCCTCGAGCAAGAAGAACAGATGGGGGTATAAAAATAAGTGAGAATCAATCCTCAAGTGTAACATAATATGGTACTCTTCATGTGTATGTATTCACTGTTACACTGAGGTTCGGTCTCTATTGAATATTCCATTTCTTTGCTGATCTTTGTTTGTCATTGATTTGGCACATAACTTATCTTGCAATCTTTGTGATATTTTTATAGTTGAAGTATGTGCGCAATTTTTACAGATGTAATAGGGGTAATATTTCCCCTGTTTCTCTTACTTGCTCTCTGATATAGTTTTAGATCATTCTTAGTATCATGGTTAACTCACATAAGTTTTAATCTTGTCTTAAACTGGGGATTTATGTTTTAATACTATGTTGATTTAACTCTATACTCTATACTGTCACTATTTATGTACTATCATTCTGTCGGTTCAAACGCCAGATTAGGGCGTATGTTGATTGTTGTATCTTGACGACGTTAAATAAAACGTATCTTATCTTATGACTCATATACATTTACGGTTCTTTTTGTCATGGTGCTGTTCGGGTGACTGTGTGCATTGTATGTGGTGTTTCCTACAAGACCCATATATTTACTGAGAGTTGTGTGTTATACTATTTCCTGCATGACTCATACATTTACTGTGTGTTTTGTATGTGATGTTTCCTACACGACTCGTACATTACTGTTCTTTTTTCTCATGGTGGTGTTCAGGCGACTGTGTGTTTTTGCATGTGGTATTCCCTGCACGGCTCATACATGTACGGTTCTTTTTGTCATGGTGCTGTACAGGCGACTGTGTTTTTGTATGTGGTGTTTCCTGCATGACTCATACATGTACGGTTCTTTTTGTCATGGTGCTGTACAGGCGACTGTGTTTTTGTATGTCGTATTCCCTGCACGACTCATACATGTACGGTTCTTTTTGTCATGGTGCTGTACAGGCGACTGTGTTTTTGTATGTGGTGTTTCCTGCATGACTCATACATGTACGGTTCTTTTTGTCATGGTGCTGTACAGGCGACTGTGTTTTTGTATGTGGTATTCCCTGCATGACTCATACATGTACGGTTCTTTTTGTCATGGTGCTGTACAGGCGACTGTGTGTTTTGTATGTGGTGTTTCCTGCATGACTCATACATGTACGGTTCTTTTTGTCATGGTGCTGTACAGGCGACTATGTGTTTTGTATGTGGTGTTTCCTGCACGACTCATACATGTACGGTTCTTTTTCTCATGGTACTGTACAGGCGACTATGTGTTTTGTATGTGGTGTTTCCTGCATGACTCATACATGTACGGTTCTTTTTGTCATGGTGCTGTACCGGCGACTGTGTGTTTTGTATGTGGTGTTTCCTGCATGACTCATACATTTACGTCTGGGCTGCAGTATCGTGAAAAAAGTCACAACGATTATGTCTTTCTTTGACACCTGGCTCTATTTATAGCATTTGCGATCATTTAAATACCCGGTACTTGTTACCAGAGTTTAACCGTTTTCAACATTCTTCAGTAGCATGTACTGTGTGTTTTGTGCATGCACATCTCGCAACATCAAATCAAGTAACTCTATTTGAAAGTGGTATGGCGTTTCATCACATCTTGACAAATATCAAGGACATACAGTAGCACCTGCCTTAAGCGGTCACTCATTTATTGAACATATGAATCTTAACCCACTCCCTCATAGGTTATTTTTAGATTCTTTGAATAAGTCTACCGAAAAGGAGTATTAACTAGAGAAAAGGAATATTTTAGAATTTTGTAGTTTGAAACCATTGTGATTCATAGAGCATTTGCTCCTATAGGAGCAAATGCTCTATTTATCACAATGATTTCAAGAAGTGACTATTACAGAGGCGTAGAAGTGCGTATTTATGGAGGAAAGGGTTAAAAGGCATGTGATTACTTAGTACAGGACAAAATAATACAGAAAGCTCCTATAGGCGCTTTCTGCATTACTTTTCCCCTGCAATAAGCAACCATCTGCTTTTTATATACACATAAGTCCAAACAAGATGTGTAAATTAAAACATTTTCAAGAATAACTTCTTTATTTCTCCACCAAACCCTATGTTGCGACTACTCTTTAGAATTGCCTCGAAGAGACGATTCTAAAGAGTGGTCACAATATAGGGTTTGGTGGAGGAATGACGATTTTCGTATTTGAGTAAGCACCTTTATGTGTAGCTCTGTTCTTGCAAAACGTGAGGTAATCATAAATGTATGGGATATGGAAAGAAAATTCCAATGAAACTACTTATAAAGAATACATATTTAAGGCGGTCTTGAAACCCAAAAAGTAAAAATCTCCCCATACGTGAGATTCTCTTTGATACAGAATCTTTCAGACTAATCTTCAGAGTTTAGATATGCAAGGAAAAACCTCATAATCAGAGTTCCATTAAATACCAGCTAAGACAAAAACAGTCTTATCACTGTCATTATTGGCGTGAGAAAGTCTTGAGAATACCGATAAATGAAAGTCTTGAATTCTCATTGTATACATTAACTGCTCGCCTCCTAATCGAAACATGACTCGCATTTACAAACAACCTGGATCCAGATGAGATGCCGAGTAACTCGGCGTATCATCGTGATTCAATCTGTTTGACATTCGGTCAATAATTTCTCAAAACCTCGAACGACTCGAAAGTAAGTGAACATTGTAACATATCGGAGTTCAACCCTTTCCTTCATATATTTATGACAAGGGTTCACTTGACACTTTCCTCCGAATAAACACATTTTCATGCATTTGCAAACAGAGTAGACCCAGATCAGACAGCTATATAGGAGCCGTCTGACCAGGGTCTGTTCTGTTTGCCTTTGACTTGATATAGATTTCAGATTCTACAGTTTTTGTCCTTGAAAAATTCAGCGAATAAATATTCATGATGTCATTATTACTTTGATGAATAATGAACAGGGAAAGGGTTAAGTAGACATCAATTTTGAAGCATGCGTATGGTTAACATCAAATAAGCACCATTTATCAAATGCCTCAAGATATGTTTTTTATCTGTATTTGTATTATCGATTAACCAATATTTTTGTATGACCCAAAGAACGATACGCTGAAACTGATTAAACCTTCTTTTGCTGAATTTTAAAATACATTTCTCCTTCTTTACCAATGCCCTGTTGTATAATTACATATATCTTCTCTGTGTACAAGTATTGCACTGTGCAATCACTGCTGTGGAGTGCGCTGGTTGCGCAATCAACTTGTAAATAGTGCAGACCCTGATGAGACAGCTCCTGCAGGAGCTGTCTCATCTGGGTCTTCACTATTTACAGGTACGTATATTGACGCGATTAGCAAGCGAAGGGTTAAACCTACATTTTACCACAGCATGTTTTTATCTTGCTATCGATTTTATTTAAAAGGATTTACTGTCATAAAACGGCCACTTGGGTGTCGAGAACGTCAGATTTCGGCGATGGAAATAGTTCTGGTCTTGTTGTACAATGGTCGATAGGGTTTTCTTATGTATACATTACCTCTGTTCAGATAAAGCAAGTTCTAAATGAAAATTGAACACCACATATAAGCAAAACAAAAATGTTATTCGCATTTAAATTACTGATCAACCAATATTTTGTTACGTACCAATGATACGCAGAAAATAGGCAGAAAAAAACATTATTAATCTTATCACAGGTTATTTTTGTCTTGCTATTGGCTGTATTTAAAAGGATTTACTATCATAAAACGGCTACTTAGTGTTGATACCGTTTGAATAGTTCTGGTATTGTTGTACAATGCACGCTATTAACCCTTACAACGCTGAATTGTCAAATGGACTATTCAAAAGTTCAAACATGTCAAGCTTATGGTAAATATTTGGAGATTTTTTAAATTTAAAGTGTACCATGACAAATAGTGCAGACTCTGATGAGAGGACTCCTCTAGGAGCCCTCTCATCTGGGTATACACTGTTTGCAGAGGATAGTAGTGACTCGCAACCCGCATTATAAGGGCTAAAGTGTTCATGGACAGACGTTATTCAGATAAGGCAACTTCAAAATTGAACATTGAATGCCACATAAGCCGGTACTAGGGTCGTGAGAAGTGTTGCACTTTGAGTAACTACTCTTGAATTAAACACCGAGTCTGCAATTAACGGTTATCGCATTGTTACTTTTGCATTCGAAAGTTCTCCTACTTTAAGAAGTTTCACATTTGTACTACATATTTGATTAGTGATATGCCGAGTGTCATATTTATTTTAGCGAACAACTTAAATAGTAAATGAGCACGAAAATAATATTCCGTTTATCGCATGAAACAAAAAAGAAAACCAGGCATTTTCCGATTTATACTTCAATTACAGCTGTCAACTAGACCGACTTGCTTACGTCATTTGCATGTTATATTACACGTGTGCCATATCAAAATTTACGAACTAGTTATTAACTTTGAGACAAGCAGTGGCATGTTACAAATATATTATGATACCAAGATTAAGTGCTTGAAACAAAATACAATCGGCTTAAACAGATGACATATTTGCGTGTTGTATAACTGATCTTACTGCTTGAAGAAACAATTGAAATATATATATGCATTGAAAGGATAATCTACTTGGTTCGGTTCCCGTCTCCCAACGGGAGATGAAATGATGGACATGTCGCAAAATTTGCATACAATGTAGTCTAAACCAGTCCCCTCTGATTCTAGATTCCTGGTGTACTTTTAGTGAAAATGTTGCATAACACTTTACTTCATATAAATGCCTTTTTACTGCTTGGCGAACAGAGAAGTCGTCCCTGGTCAGACGGTTCCTAGAGGAGCCGTCTGATCTGAGTCTGCTCTGTTTGCCTATGAAATAATACAGATATGGCCCTTGCTTCTGTCATGTATAAATATTCCATTCATGGTTAAAAGAAGTTTTAGCGTTATTAATATTTACTAGCTTATCTCGTTTTGTTCTATTTAGAAATAAGAACACAGCAAGTGTGTGTTGGCTTTGACAAAAACTAAAGCAACAGATCTATCTTATTCCATAAGCACACAGAGCAGATCCTGATCAGACGGCTTCTACAGCTGTAGTCAAATTTGGATAGATCTACAGTAAAACCTCTCTATAACGGTCACTAAATTGTGTTAATTAGATGGTATGTAGGACAGGTGGCTGCCTAAAGCAAGGTGAAAGTAAAACAGAATGCTCCTGTAGGAGCGTTCTGTTTTACTTTCACCTTGCTTTAAGCATCCACCTGCCTTTAACATAAAATACTTGATGTAATTTAGTGGCCGTTATAGAGAGGTGTTACTGTTCCTCTGTTTGCAAAGGCGTTAAAAGAAGGCGTATTTATGAAACGTAATTTGTAGGTGCTGTAAAATAACTCATTACAAATTGTTGTGAACTATCTCAAAATGACCATAATTTAGCTTTCTATGAACTGCAGCGTAGAGTTCTTGCGACACCAAGCAGTTTTTTCGTGTTTCTGTTACAACCGAAAATCATTCCCACATTGATGTTGTATTTGGTTCAGTGAAATATTTCATCGCTACGATCGACGTGCATATGACTTTCTACAGTGGGTGAATATGGGATTGTCTTTGCAAACAGTTTTGATCCAGATGAAACACTGAGTCACTCAGCATTCTATTATGACCTAAATATGTTGACATGCTACTGGCTTTAGTAGAAATTGAAGCAGTGTTCCATGTTGATGTCTTTGTACTTTTGGTAAGATATCAGAAAGAATTAACCCTTTCGCTGCCAAAAACTGTCCTCTATGAATTATTTGTTTCTTTCAAAAACGCATACTCACATTATCAAACAGTTTGAATGCTGAGTCGACGAATTACTTGACGTCACATCTGGATCCAAACTGTCTACAGAGACAATCACAGCTTCGCCATCGACAGTGAAAAAGTTAGATGGAAATGACGAAAAAGTTTGATCGAACCGAAAGTAATAAAAATTGCACCAGGTCCAAATTTGAACAGACATTCTTTTTACAGCTAGATAAGTGTTAACATCAGAATAGCTGAAATATTATACAGAAAACATGTCTTAAGCGGCCATTAAGAAGAGGTCTACGTTTGGGTCTGTAAGACAGGTGGTAGCTTAATCTAGGTGAAACAATAATGTAGAAAGGTCCTATAGAACCTTTCTGCATTACTTTTGCCATGCATTAAGCAACCATCTGCATTTTAACCCATTACCTCATAGGCTATTTTTAGACCCATCCTCTTTGAATAAATTTACCGTAAAGGAACAATTATTAGAGAAAAGGAAACTTTTAGAATTGGGTAGTTTGAAACCATTGTGATGAATAGAGCATTTGTCACTGCGTAATGTTCTAAACATAGTATAAATGATGCTCCATTTGGAAATTGTACAAAAGATGTTGTCTGTTTACTTTGCGTGTAGCTTTAATTGAAAGGCTTTGACGTGGATTCTCCCGATATAGATCTTGGTTCCATATATACACGTGTCTGTCAACACTCTGTCAGAAACATCCCTCCAGTGCTCAGTAAATTTTGCCAATGACGAGAAGTTTGATCAGGGCTTTCACTATTCGATTCGATTCTCCAGCTGGTTATAAAACATTTTTCATGAGTCTGAGTTCTTTCTCAGTTCATTCTCAACCATCTCGGGAGGTTTTAAAACAGTTTGATTGAGTCTGGGTTCATTCTCAGGTCATATTCAACCATCTCGGGAGGTTATAAAAACAGTTTGCTTGAGTGACAGTCTGAGTTCATTCTCAATCATCTGGGGAGGTTATAAAACATGTTTCTTGAGTCTGAGTTCATTCTCAAGCATCTGGCCTGGTGCTTATACAATTGTTGAGTCTGATTACGAAATCGTGCTCAAGTTCCAGATTGGTCAGATTTTGAATACGTCAAAATCTGATAAGTCTGGTGCTTGAGTATGATTTCAAACAATATTTAGTCCAAACTGTTTTAGCTTTTGTCAAAATATGACTGGAAAAATGCTTGAGAACGAATTTGTACTCAACCTCAAAAAGTTTTATAGGCACCGGACCAGGGTCCATGCTTATAAAGCTTTTAGTTGAGTCTGGGTTTGTTCTCAAGCTTTTGATTAGTCAGATTTGAGTTCTCAAGCTTTAGATTGGTCAGATTTGAGCCTTTAGTTCAAATCTGACCAATCAAAAGCTTGAGAACAAACTGAGACTCAACTAAAGAGCTTTATAAGCATGGACCGAGATGTATCAAAGTTGGCACTCAGATGCCAACTGTAGATACTGATTAGTATTTGACTGTTGATTGTCATGGGAGACTTGTAATAATTTAGGCAAAACAGTTTGGATCAACTGGCTTCCAACAATCGGATACTGTGATAGTGATTTGAACACTTTATATACACAATTTGAAATTGAAAATAAATAAGAAAATTAAAGGCAGACAGGAGATGCCTCATGAAGTCCACATCAACCCCAGAAGAACAAATAAAGTGCGCGCACCCCCCCCCCCCCTCCCCTAAACGCACACACACGCGCACGCCCAGTCCACAACAACATTCACAGAAATGTTCCTTGTCTGCTCATCATCGAAAATGACGCCATAACGTAAGAAATGCTATGATGTCATATAACTCTTTCGATGCCGATTTTTAATTGTCGTCTCCAACCTAATTTGGTTAAAACATCTCATGAAGAATTGAGCTAATTAAAAAGCGAATTTCAAATGAGTAAATCTCAGACATAGAAACTAGAGGTTGAGACAAATAGTGAAATACCTGATATGAAATCTCCTTTATAAGGCGGCGTCTGGTCCCGGACAAGGCGCCGTCTGGTCCCGGACATCTGCGTTTGTCGCGGTGCATTATTTTTGATGGTGAAAGATGTGTGTGTCAATATTATTTTATAAGATCCGAAATTTGCCCCATAATGCAAGTGAGTAAAGCAGACGCCTGGGTATATACCTCATATATCAAACTCAAATACCGTTTTCAAATACTCACTTATTGGTGCATTAATAGTATGTAAAGTCTTACATTATTTATGCTTTCTGCTTTTAGCTTATTGTGTTTTACTTACGGGCGAATGTCTTAAGCATGTTATCAAACGTCATTTACAAATGTCGTGCTTATTGATAAATACGTTTTTTCGTGTGTGTTTGCCAAATGTATTTGATAATTTCCTTCTGCTATTTACAAAAACCGTCAGCCCCTTAATATTTCAGCAGCCGGAAACAATTTGTCTCTAGCTCACACTCGAGGTGCTCCACGTGAGGTTTTAAAATCGAAAACAGTAACGTGTGTGTAAACAAGGTTACACAATACATGTTTTGCTATTCAAATACATATACCCATAGATGTCATAGTCTGTTTGTGCCAATAATAAACTATATCTGGGTCCATGCTTATAAGCTTTTTTGTTGAGTCTGAGTTCGTTCTCAAGCTTTTGATTGGTCAAAGTTCTCAAAGGCTCAAATCTGACCAATCAAAACTTGAGAACGAACTCAGACGCAACTAAACGTTTTATAAACATGGACCAAGGATTCACCTTGTTTTAACACAGTAAGGGTCGATGAGGGGTTGAATGATTAACTGAAAATATGGTAAACCCATTCAGTTCCGAGAAAGTAACAAACGTAACAAGTACAAAATTAATTGCCTATTTCTGTTTCTAAAAAAGTATAATTTCTTCCATTTCTTTAAAAGATGTGCGATTAGATTATTAAACAGTTGTGGGTCATAAGAGGCCGGGTTACTCTGCTTTACATCTGGATCCAAACTGTCCGTTAATATATCGCTAATCTGATTATCATAATAGCTTATCAATATAATAACACTTTTATTGTGACATATCCAGAAACATTAACTTTCTCTGATAAGTTCTTAACATAGGAGAATACAAATATGACCTTCGTCTTTGCCCCCTCATTCTTCCCAGTCGTTTTGTTTTTAACCGTGTCCTTTTTTATTTCCGTACCATTCTTAACTTTGTTTATGGTCCATTTGGGATAGCCACACATTTCCCAGAATTGTCTTTATGTGTTCTTGCTCTTCTGAAGTGATGAAACTGTAACACCTGTCCAGCAGAGTGTTGATTACACAATATTTGTATGGGATGATGAGAGTCAAACTGCAGATATTGATGTGTGTGTGTGTGTGTGTCTTTTTTCAGTAGACAAGCATTTTGACACTCCCATCCGGTTCTCTGGCAATCATTATGTCCAGGAATGGTATAGGCCACAATTCTTTTGATTCGCGAGTGAACTTGATACTGTTCAAATGGTCAGTGATATTCTTCACCTTTCCGCTCTTCATTTTTTTCCAATATGTCATCGACATATATATCTTCCAGAGTCTTCCAGAATCTAGGGCTGCTGTTGTTATAGGCTACTGTTCTTGAAAGTCCGTCCATGTATCAGTTTGGGGACACATGACTACTCATTGCAGTTTCGAATTTCTGTTGCTATATCTGGCCCCGGAAGGAAATGTAAGTAGCAGAGAGGATAAATCCCAACAAAATGATGATGTCAACTACTGTATAAATGATGAACAAGTTCAATTGACTATCCGCCTTTTATCCGCATTCGATCTCTTTAAACACTACGTCTATAGGCGTTTTAGGGTCAACGATACCACATCAAGCGAGCTAAACATTTCATTATCCTTTATAACATTGTTGCATTTTCATAGCTGAAATCCTTGGAATCCTTTGTGGGATGCTGTGTCTTCTTTACTAAAAGACGTATGATTTTTCTTATGAGGTTTCGGTGTGCAGTACATACGATGCCCTTAATATTAATCCTTTACTCCACAAATACGTCTTCTTTCTATGCCTTTGCAAACAGAGTAGACCCAGATAAGACGGCTCCTACAGGAACTGTCTGATCTGGTTCTTCTCTGGTTGCTTATTATATAATAAAAATGTGACTCGTTCTTATGTTTCTGTGATCAAAACAGTCATGTGCCCATGTGCTTTTATAACAATTAATCTAATTAATACTGATTAATATTCATGGCGTCAGTATTTCTTACCGGAAAAGAGTAAATGGTTAAATGCTCATAGTAAACACGGACTTTGGAATCTATTTTCTCACTGGCCTATTCACACAAATGGCACTACTTGCCTCGTCCATTGGTGTATCCGTGAACGAATATGTCAATTGTCAGTAATTATTTCTGGATGGCATAAGAAAAGTTGTATTATGTTTGCAAATGTTATCACACTTTCATCACTAACGCAGAACGAGTTATAGAAACCAAGGACAGATAACTCTAAGCATATAGACGATTTAGCCCAAAACATAAATGTATCGAGGGAGTACGTTTATACATATTCTTTAATAATAATATTACTATTATTAGGGTCAGTAAAACTTGAGGAAAATGGAGTAAATATAGTAATAGCAAATAGAAAACAAAACGCATTCAGCAATTATCAAAAAGCATTAAGCAAATACCAAAATCATCTATCAGCTAGTCTAATAAATGGCAAACGGCATTTAGCAATCACCAACAGCGTTTAGCAATTACCAAAAAAGCATAATTGATTAGCACATCGCATGAAGCATTAACAAAAGACAATGAGTTTGTTGGCATAAAGCATTTGTCAATTATCATGGCGCGTCGGGTTTCCTTATATACTATACCTGAATAATGTGTTCTGTCAAACGACTCGGTGGTGATAAAAAGATAAGATCTTGTGATTAAAGAGTTGAATTCTTTTAAAAATATCCAATAACGAAAAACATACCACTAAAGCTACCACACAAAACAGATCAAATTCTTGGTCTTACAGCATGTGGTAACATAACCCTCTACTCCTTGAGTATTCATTTAAGGAATAATGACACCATCAATAATGATTACATTACTTTTCAAAATGGTATATTTACACGTGAAACTTTTTGCAAACACAGAAAGTGTAGAATCAGGTCTATATCAGTCCATAAGCAATAGATCAGACCCTGATCAGGGGGCTCCAACGGGAAAAATGGAGAATAGAGTTGATGCAGGACGAAAGTTTTGCAGAAAGTTACTACAAGGTTTTCTGTATTACCTTTGCTCTGCTATAAGCACCCACCTGCTTTTAAAGATATTTATGTGTAATCATAAAGGGGTAGCTTCAGAGGGGTCCAACTATATAATATTCCTGTTGCCAAAGGCAAATGAAACCAACGCATACATGTCCCTTTTGCTGCCACATATTGGTGCCTGCAAAATTTGTCGTCTTATTCAAATTTTATCTTTGAATTTTCTTCCTTTTGTTAACCCATCTCATATTGACGCATTTTGACGTCTCTGTAAAAGTCACTTTTAGAAACCATTGTGATAAATAGAGCATTTTATCCGTAGGAGCAATTGCTCTATTTATCACAAAGGTTTCTATTTACCACAATGCTTTCAAAACTGCACAGTTCAATCTAGTCAATGCTCATTTACAGTAGATTTATTAAAAGAGATCAAGTAAAAAAAATGGGGAATGGTCTAAAATGACTTAAAACAATATCAAACAGTTTGAGACTCGGCGCTTCATCTAGATCCAAACTGTTTGCATAGGTAATCAAAGATTCGCTAGCAGCTAAGAAGTTAAAATAAACTGATACACGTCATAGCGGAGTATTAAAGCATTAAATATGTCTTCCCTGCGCTGGCGTTGAGATGCCATAGGAAGGAAGCCCATAAAGCATGACAGCTGAGTGCAAAATATTTCTGAAAGCGAAATACAAGAAACCTTTTTTCCAATGACGTAAAGATATGCCTTTAAATGCCTTCACAAACTGAGTAGACCCAGATGAGCCGTCTGCTCTGTTTGCTTATGTGATAATATTGCAGTTTCCGCAATAATCAGAATATCTCTGTTTACATGACATTATAAAATTTTAGTTATTTACTAACCATTGCTAAATAAAATGTTCATAAAGTAAAATGTTTAAATATTTATATACACCTTTAATCCATATATATTTTGCAGACAGAGTAGACGCATATCAGACGGCTCCTGATGAGGGTCTGCTCTATTTGCTAATGAAATACATGTAATGTAGATTAGATATGAGTATACAGTTTCTGCAATGACGAAATATTTCCGTGTCCATGTGCATTATACAATAAAACCCCTCTAAACTAGTATGAATTCTAGTAGAGAAGAATTTAGATACTTTTAGGCAGGCAGCTGCTTAATGCAAGGTGAAAGTCATGCAGAAAGCTCCTAGAGGAGCTTTCTGCATGACTTTCACCCTGCATTAAGCTGCCACCTGTCTCCAAGACCGATATTTAGACCAAATTTAACGCCCGGTTTAGGGAGGTTTTACTATGTAACTTACTCTAATTAATTATATTCATGATGCCATATTTCTTACATCAATATTCATGGAATAAAAGGTTAAAGGGTTTTGTTATTGTGATAACCTATGCAAATTGCATGTCTCTCTACGAGATGCTACTCGGCGTTTATGGCACCCAGCTTGATTTTTAATTTTAGAAGGAAATGGAAAGCTTTGTATACAACAATTTACTAAGAACATAAAAGAGCCTATACGTAACTGATTAACCCTTTCCTAGTTGAATATTCATGTAAGAAATGATGACACCGTGAATATTTATTAGATGAGAGTCTATAACGGAATATGTACACTGGACGTGTTTGTATTGCTAATAACTAGTGACAGGTCAATTTTAATTTCATTATCAAATAGAGCCTACAGGAGCCGTCTGATCTGAGTTTATTTTTGTATGCAAAGGCGTGAAGCTTTTATATAGGCTGATACCGGGCGAATATATTTCAAAACCCTACTTATTATTACTTCTTTACTCAATGAATATTCATGTAAGAAGTAATGACATCATGCATGTTAATTAGTCTTTTTTAAAAAAAAATTATAACACACAAAAACACAAGTATTAACAAAGACAGAAAAGGTAGATTTATATCTACAGTTGAACTTCGATATCTCGAATTCGGATAACTCGAACTTCGGGATAACTCGAACTAAAAGGTCGGTCCTTCCAAAACTTACAGTACAGAAATACTCAAAAATTATGTATTACTATGCATATATAGAAACACATGTTACAGCTTAATGCAGGTCTAAAGTAATGCTGAAAGCTCAAACAGGAGATTTCAGCATTACTTTAGACCTGCATTAAGCTTTGAACTTAAGAAATCGGCCAGATCAGAAATCGGATAACTCGAACATCTGTTATCTAGAACTAGTTTGTATGGTCCCTTGAAGTTCGAGATATCGAAGTTCAACTGTATATCATATCGTAAGCAAACAGAGCAGACCCTGATCAGACGGCATATATAATAGCCGTCTGATCAGGGTCTACTCTGTTTGCAAAGGCGTAAAACAGCGTACATGTATTTATGGAGTAAAAGGTTTAAAAGTTCGTTCTGTATTAACGTCACGCTAGTCTCAACATCACTGGATCCAGATGAGGGGACGAGTGACCCGGCATTCCGCCAGGGTCCCAGCTGCCTGACATAGTAACCGTTTCTCTAATAGCTTGAACCGATCTGAAGTAAGTAAAAATGTTCAGCGTTTGAGCAGACATATATGCTTATATTATAGCATGATACGGGTAAGGCAACTATCTGTCTTTAACCATTTCCTTCAAATAAACGCCTTTTTGCAAACTGAGTAGGCCCGGCTCAGACGGTTCCTGTATGAGTCGTCTAATAAGTCTGATTGCTTTGACATCATATTATAGATTTGATTCTACAGTTTTTACCAAAGCAAAAACAATCCCTTGACAAGTTAACACTATACAAATTGAGCTAATTAATATTCATGTTGTTATCATTTCTTACATGAATATTGAACAGGGAAAGAGCTCCATATAAGCAAATGCTCTATTTACCACGGCGGTTTAAAAAATACACAACTTTTTCGCTAGTATGGAGTATTTCAGCTGAGAACAATATGAAATAAAATTTAGCATATTTCAGTTCTCTGAATAAATATGCAGATGCTCTTTACAGAAGAACGCATCTATATTTCATCGCAGACATTTAAATGCATATTGAGTAATTAAGTATCTGATAATTACCTCGATATAAAGAGGTAACAGCTGATAACATTCACGCGTTACGACGAGATAGTGTGTCGTTATTACAAGTGTGTCACGTGATCAGTGTTATGGCGGCCACACTTTTTTGGCTCTCATCTCGATAGATAGAATTTTGGAGTTATTGGCATTATTTGAAAAGGATTGGGCACGATTCTGGACAGATAGCTTAGTGTTGATCCTACTCGGGCTCCATGGGGATTAGGAGCCGAAAGGCAAAGAGAAAGAAGAGTAGTGAATCGGAATCTGAACAGCAAGGACTTAAACAATCAAAACATGGCGGACCGGAAGCGGACAATACTGTAAACGTGAGTGATATTTTAAGTGAAACTAATGCTCTGTTGTATTGTGGCGATACTTCTCTTCACTCACAACCGGTATTTGATTCCGTTACATGCGGTAGTACAGTAAATAGTAGTGCTGATATAGACAGTAGCCAATGCAATACATGTAATCTGGATACACAGACCCCATCACCGTCGCGACAAAACGTAAACATGGCGTCTGGGGGACAGTCCCATGGGACGCATAGCCCCGATAAGACTCAATGTGCAGAGGGACTGTCTGTAAAATTGGATGCATTAATGGTTGCAGTTCACGATATTAAATCGGGACAAGAGAATTTGAGAAAGACACTAGATAGTAAAATTGATAAACTACGCAATGATTTACTTGTGAGCATTGATCAGAAGGTTAGGTCATTGAGAGACGAAATGACCCTTGCACTCGGCCGTGAGAGTTCGCGAATTGACAATTTACTGTTAAATGTTCAGTCGTTGCAAGGCAAAGTGACAAATGTTGAACAGACATGTGACTCAATGAAGAACACGCCGACAGGTAGCGAACCCAGTTTCTACGCATCGGTCGGTAACCCGTTAGATGACCCAGAGCTAACTATCACAGCCAGTGGGATCCTGTATGAGGAAGGCGAGATTATACTGGACAAGGCGAAATCTTTGATCTCCGCTCTCGGTGACACTGAATCCAACAGTGTAAGTGTGACTGGCGCAAAACGACTTCCGGCGCGATTCCAGAATAGACCCGGGCTCGTGAAGATCAGCTTCCGAAATCTTAACGAAAAAGTGCTTGTATTACGTAACAAAATGTCTCTGCGGGATAACAGGCAGTATAGTCAGGTTTACCTGAAAAGTAGTAAATCTCACGCAGAGAGGCTGATTGAACTGAACACTCGTGCGATACTACGTGAGTTACCACAGGCACGCAATCTCCGGATTGACGCCAATGGCAGAATCAGACAGAAGACAACAGTAGAAACAACGGCAACACAGGGCCCTCAAAATAACGCGGGATAGGACGAACCCCGACCCCCGGAAGAGTTCAGTATCGCGCATTTGAATGTAAGTGGCTGGACTCAGAATAACCATAGTCTAAGGAGCGCTATCATTGACGTTATAGACGCTGACGTGTATACAATATGTGAATCACATTTGGTTGGTAACGATGTTATTTCTGTAGACGGTTATACTTGGTATGGTCATAATAGATCTGTCTTACATGTTAACGCACAAAGAGGATCGGGAGGTGTGGGGATTCTAGTTAGAAATAGAGTGTATGATAATTATGACGTAACTATCCTTGATAAGTCCTTTGAAGGAATCTTGTTACTAGAACTAAAACACAGGATTGTAAATATTAACTTTCTGGTATTCTCGTGTTATTTACCTCCCGAAAACTCTGTATGGGGAAGAAACGCTCAACAATTTTTTGCGCACATCCTATCGCTAATATACCTACACGAAAACAGTGACTACATTGTGTTAGCCGGTGACTTAAATTCACGGATCAGTGACTTGTCCGACTTATTGTCTGACGTTGATATCATACCAGAGAGATGTTCTATTGATAAAAGTATCAATCAACATGGGAGAGATTTTCTTGACTTTTTGAACGATTCACGGTTTTGTGCGTTAAATGGTCGTTTCCCAAAAAGTAATGAATTTACGTGTATATCAAACAAGGGAAAGTCCGTTGTAGATTACATGTGTATTCCTCATGATATTTTTAACTGTTGTTCATCATTTCAAGTGTTGCCCATACAGACTATAGCCGATAAATATAATCTTCATGGCTATTTAGGTAGCAGGTCAAAACTGCCAGATCACTCGGCTTTAATAGGTCGGTTTATTCTAAATGCAGCACGTGACTATAATGACTGTGATAGTAATTCTACAAGTAGTAGTACGTTTAATGCATCCAGGTACAAATTTAGTAAAATACCTTGCAATTTCATGGATAGTGATCTCGCTAGAATCGCTCTGCTGGAAGTTATAACATTAATTGAATATAACCGTGAAACACAGCATGAAATTGACTCAGCACACAGCAAACTATGCGAGGCCATTAGAAATGAAATGCAAAGTACGATTCCGAGGCATACGTCATCTGAACGGTCACGTAGGCGTCACAAATATCATAAACCGTATTGGAATGATGAATTGTCTTTGTTATGGAATAATATGAATAGTGCAGAAAGAGACTTCATTAGGTGCATTGGTCCAAGACGTGAAAGGACGCGTTTAAGGTTACTTTACCAAGACATGAGACAAAGATTTAACAAAAGGCTGAGGCAAACTGAAAGGGAATACCTCAGAGCTATTACATTAGATATAGAATCAATGTCTACTAAAAACCCGGGTGAGTTTTGGGATAGAATAAGACGTTTAGGTCCACGGAAAGATTCTTCGATTCCTATTGAGATTATAGACGAAAGCGGCATGGTGATAAATGATGAAAACAGTGTGTTCGAAAGATGGCGGTGTGACTTTGAGAAATTGTATAATGGTAGCGCGAGTGATGAATTTGATGACAATTTTTACCAACAAGCTAAGCTTCATAAACACTTGATTGAAATGAATATCATTGATCCCCTGTATAATCCGAACGTCACCTTAAACCGTCCATTCACTATCGATGAAGTAGCGAACATTGTTATGTCAGCTAAATCTAAGTCTGCTTGTGGCATTGACAACATTCCATACTTAGTTTTGAAAAACCCTCCGGTAATAGCAGTACTTCATAAACTATTTCAGCTGATCTTTGACGCTGGTGTCATCCCTAGTGAATGGAGAAAAGCAATGATAATCCCTATTCATAAGGACAGCAGTTCGGACAAAAGAGTGCCGCTTAACTATCGAGGGATCAGCCTATTGCCTTGCATCAGTAAATTGTACAGCGCACTTGTTAATAAAAGGTTGACTGCGTATTTTGATGAAAACAACTTACTCAGCGACGAACAAAACGGCTTCAGAAGGGACCGTTCATGTGAAGATCACATTTTTACTCTTAATAGTATTATAAAAAATAACACCCAGGTCTTCGCAGCTTATATTGATTTAAAGAAGGCGTTCGATTTTATTGACAGAGACATGATGCTGTACAAGTTACTGTTACTAGGTGTTGATGGTAATGTATACAACTCTGTTAAATCAATGTATGAAAGTACAGTGGCAACAATCAGAATCAACAGTAAACTTACACGGTGGTTCGGCTGTAAGTCTGGCGTCGCGCAGGGAAACAATCTCTCACCGACATTATTCGCAGCTTTCATTAACGATCTGGTAGCAGATATCAATGACCTTGACCTTGGTGTGTGTTTAGGGGACACTAGTGTATCATTACTCCTCTATGCTGATGACATTGTATTGGTAGCTAAATCTGAGAACGATCTACAGGTTATGCTAGATTGTCTTCATCAGTGGTGCAAGAAATGGCGTGTTTTGATTAATACGACAAAATCAAAGTGTATGCACTTTCGAAAAGGACGAACTGCTCAGACGAAATTTACATTTCACATTGGTGAAAATCAGTTAGAGACTGTGGCAGAATATAAATATCTCGGTGTTATATTCTCAGACAGGGGCAGTTTTGTTGGACACTGTGACTCCCTCAGCAAAGGTGCTAGCAGAGCTCTCGGAAGTGTTATATATAAAATTAGTAAGTTTAAAGACTTTGGCTTTAAATCATACGAAAAGTTGATCTACGGTTGCATCACACCGATATTAGACTATTGCTCCGGAGTATGGGGATATAGAAAATATCAAGCTTTAGACAATGTGCAAAATCGTGCGATGCGTTACTTTCTAGGAGTACACCGATTTACCCCTGTAACCGCACTAGCAGGTGACTTTGGTTGGATACCAGGCAGATACCGCCGTTGGCTCAACATGATCCGTTACTGGAATAGACTGATAAATATGGATAACAACAGAATCACCAAGCGCGCATTTGAAACGGACTATAGATCCAGTGCCGCTAACTGGTGCAGTGAAGTTAAAGTCGTAATGAGTGAGCTTGAACTATTAGAGCATTATAATGATCGCACAGTGGTGGATTTACAGTTAGTAAAGTCAAAAATACACTGTTACACAGAAACACAATGGTCTCACTCGGTACAGTCATCCTCGAAACTTAGAACCTATAGAACTTTCAAGACATGCTTTGATACTGAAAAGTATATCACCACAAATCTGACAAAATATGAACGCTCTACATTAGCCCAGTTTCGATGTGGAATATTACCAATTCGCATCGAGACAGGTCGATATGTAAACGAGAACCTAGATGACCGGCTTTGCATGATTTGCAACAATGGACATATTGAATCGGAAGTACATTTACTTATTGACTGCTCAGTGTATCAACATATACGAACTGAAGTGTTTGGAAATATATTAAGTGAAATTGCAGCATCAAATGTTAATGAAAAAATTGGCATTTTCGTAAACCAATACCCGCGCAAAACAGCAAAGTTTTTAGTTAAAGCGATGCAATTGCGACGAAATAAACTGTATGTGACTAGGTAGAACAGAAGTTAATTGCTATGTTTGGTTTATGCTCGATAATGATCGAGTTCAGTGTGAGTTGCTATAATATTGATTCCTAATATGTATTTTATATATGTTTGATAAGTCTTACAGTAGCTTATCTTAAGGTGACATATAGGCCCAGGGGGCCGGGTGTTTTTGTATGATTGTAAATATTGCTTAACCTATGACTTGTAACACATGTCACTATAATAAATAATTTACTTACTTACTTACTTACTTACTTACAAGAATATTATCTTGTATTATGAACGACCACAATGGAAATAAGAGCATGCTCTTTATTGTGTTATCCTTGGTATAGAAAGCATGCAATAGTTTTTCACTATGCATCATTTTACGAATTACTATTTATTATGATGTGATACATGTTTGTGAACCATATCATGTTTTCTGTTTGCCGAAATAAATCTATCTATCTTATCTATCTATCTATCTATCTATCTATCTATCTATCTATCTATCTATCTATCTATCTATCTATCTATCTATCTATCTATCTATCTATCTATCTATCTATCTATCTATTACACATAGGCGTTGTTACAAGATAATTATATTATCATTATATTATCACAGTAAGGTACTGTTACAAGATGATCATATTGTCACAGTTAGGAATTGTTACCAGATTTCTAGATATTCTACTCGCATATTAAGGTTGAATATGTTCATTTCAAGTATATCGTCAATACACATGTGAAAATGTTTTATGTATATGTACCCGTTGTATCGTTTTCTCGGTTCATGGTCTGTTTAATGTTAAATTTCAAAATGGAATAGCACATCCATGTTTTAACTATAGAGTCCATTCAATATGAAATGGTACAATCTGTTTTAGGATATTGAATGAGGAACAGTGCATAAACTGATCAGAGGGGTCATTCAGGGGCCCTCTGATCTGGATCTACTCTGTTTGAAAATGCCATTTAACTCATTTTCCGCATTCTCATGGTTTGAGAAAACAACATGAGAAGGTGTAAGTATGGTGTAATTATCAAACTTGCATAATATATTTTGTATTAAGCAAAGCTTCTAGGCCTATTATTGCACCTGCACTTCGTCAAACCATATTAACTCTTTCGCTGCCAATGTCACACCTGTGATTAGCACTGCAAACAGTTTGGATCCAGATGAGATGGCGTCTCATCATGATCCAAACCATTTGTTACGGTGACAGTAACTTTTTTAAACAACAATGCAGAAAAATTGTAGCAGACGACAAAGTTTGCAGACGACAAAAAAATGGCAAAGAAAGAATCAAATGCAGAGTGCTTCCATAGTGTAAACATTGAATATTCGTTTTCTTTTTTGCCGGATTATAATGACAAAGCATTAATTTTCACTCTTTGGTTTCATTACAATTATACTTAGTTTCACCATTGTAAATATCATACGCAGTTTACGGGCAGTTCACTCTTTTCATATTAAGCGTGTCTTGACTAACCAACAGATTAGATCCAGATCAGATGACGAGTAACTTGGCTCTGCGTCTTATATGGATCAAAGCTATTTGACACGCGGTCAATATTTTCAGCAAATCAGAGATAGAGCAGACATTATTTTTTTCAACATGAGAATGGTTAATCTTTTATTCCATAAATACGCCATTTTACACCTTGGCAAACAGAGTAGACCCAGATCAGACGGCTCCTATAGGAGCCGTCTGATCAGGGTCTGCTGCTGTTTGCTTATTGCATAACATAGATATGATTCTATAGTTTCTGCAATGGCCAAAAGTTCCTGTGTCAATGTGCTATTATAACATTGAATCTAATCAATAGTCATGATGTCTTTATTTCTTAAATGAATATTCATGGAGTTATGGTTAAATAAACCCTCTCAAATGCATACTACCGAGTACCTTCAATATGGTGTTTTGACATCGCAGGGTGCGATTTAATGGCAACCTATTTTTGCCTTTTCCCAGAACAAGGAAATGGAAAGGTGATGTATGCAGGCGTAAAGTCAGGTTCAAATCAATGTGACCACCATCATTGAAATGTGGGTTATATAAATAGATTGCAACCTTGGCTTTTAAAAGCAAGTAAATGTCGATATTTTTTTTTGTAACATGGACATGGTGAGATTTAAGACGTTAGAACGAGGTGCTTTCTCGTAATTACGCGATAAAGAAGATCCAATTGCATTTCATTGTTTGTATGGCGCCTTTGTGCTGTTCACAAAGGTCATCCAAATGCCAAGATAAAAATTCGGAATTAATTCAGACTGAATAAAAGTTTCACACATCGTAAAGGCAAATCTAAAAACATGTCGTCTGCTTCTAGCATATCTAAAATCATGGTATATTTCCTAGAATAACTCAAGCCAAAATGGACACCAAAACTGGAGAGCTGCTCCTATCAGACAACGTATATTGGAGGTCGGCTCCTGGCATTATCCAATAGAAGGTGTTCCCAAAAGGAAGGTCTTAGGCAGACAAAAGATAAGATCAACATGGTCAATAATCATGACAATGATGTGACGTCACCATATCTAGCTTTGTAATCAAACATGTATAAACAATACGCAACACGCCTGTACAGTATTTATGCTGTTCTTGCTTTTATAATTTATATGCAATACCCAAAATCATTGTCACTAAGTTTGGAAAAAACATAAATGGATTCAATTCAGAATTTTGTTTGAAACTTGGTATTTATTTCAATATAATTATTAACTGAATTGTTTTCTCCTCCGATGTAATGACATAATAAATAGCGTTATGCGATGGTCATGTACATGTAACTTACATTCTTCACGCTGACCGGTCACCTTTCTACAAGCTAATAAACATTAATAAACCTACAGAATAATGACATAACCAACCCAAAATAATAAGAAAACAATCCACATAAATAATTGATGGTGTCATAAATATTTATAAATAAGTCCCGGGAAACCGATGGACTCATCATACATGTATACGTCACCTACAGATAAAACTAGTTATTTAAAAGCTTTTCATACTTTTCTCAATAACTTTCATTTCAAGTGTTTGTACATTCCGCCATTTATATTCATGTTTATATGTACCATGGCAATGGACATGTCATGTTTATGCCAATAAACTATCTGTTCTGTTCTGTTAGTAAAGGTACCTTGATCACCGGTCAGTGCCTAGGTGCCTAGCCTCACACACCAATTGAATATAGTTTCGTTGCTAAAATAGAAACAATAAGTTATCTGAAATAGTCTTTTGTGAAGACAAATGAGATCGAATTTGAAAATTGCTTGATATGCATGTAATACAATCCCAGCATATGCCTATAATTGTATGCCTTACCTTAAGTAAATCGAGGGACTGTCGCAAAGTTAATGTACAAGGAAATGCATTGAATTTCTAGACAAACACTATTATTTCATTTCATAGTGTCAGCCAGTGTGGATAAGTATGAAACGCCTCATGACTTGGCGTCTCATTTTGATCCAAAATACAAATGAACTTCGATATCTCGAACTCTGATAACTCGAACTTTGTAACATACATTAAAAGTTCGGTATTTCCTAATTTACAATACTAAATTGTTCTAATATGTATCGTATCACTGGGAATATCTAGAAATACACGCGACAGCTTTTAATACAGATCGAGAGTAATGCCGAAAGCTCCTTCGGGGGTTTTCAGCATTGCTTTAGACCTGCATTAAGTTGTGAATTTGTTGTTCAGATTAGTAATCCGATGGCTCGAACCTCTGTTATCTCGAAGTCATTTGCATATGGTGCCTTGAATTTCAAGATATCGGAGTTCGCCCATTTAATTAGGCTGCTTGGTAAAGACCCCTCGAAATGTTACAGTCAAAATTAACCTTTAACGTGCTGTAAAAATTATGCTTGCTTAAACATTGATCTGTTGAACTTTTACCTACTTCCAATTAACTTTTGAGAATTGTTTGACCAAGTACCTCATAGCTTGGGTCATGATGAAATGCCGAGTTTACTCGGCGTCTCAAATAAGTTTGCAAAAGTCAGCCAAGTCACGCTTAGCATGATAAGGGTAAATTCATTTATTCAACTCATCTACATAATACAGTAGAACCCCTCTAATGCGACCACTTAATGAATAAACATGGCGGTCGTTATAAGCAGGTGGTTGCTTAATGCATGACAAAAGTAATGCAGAAAGCTCCTCTAGAAGCTTTCTGCATTACCTTTGTCCTGCATAAAGCTACCACCTGCCTCTACCACACAGAAGTATACCTCTTTTAGGTGGTCGCAATAGAGGGGTTTTACTGTACGCACATCATCTAGGCGTTCACCCTTTCCCTCATACAAACGCACTTTCACGCATTTAGAAACAGTGTAGACCAAACTCAGACGGCTCTTTATTATGAACCGTCTGATCAGAGTCCATTCTTCTAGCTTATGAATTCTGCAGTTTCTTGCATATGGATCTACAGTTTCTGCCACTGCCAAACACATGTCATAATAAACTTTCAGTTGAGAGAGTGGTTTTACTGTACAGTAGAACCTGTCCTAACCGGTCATTCATTTATTGAACATAAAAAAGTAATGCAGATTGCTTCTATAGGAGCTTTCTGTATTACTTTTGACCTGCATCAAGCTACCATCCGCCTTACAGACCCATAATTAGGCCTCTTTTAGATGGCCGCTTAAGACACGTCCTACTGTATATTCATACTAATTCATACTAAGACCGTTTTGACGATTTAAATTTATTTATCCAAATTATTTTAAGCATAGTGAAATAGATGCAGTAGCCCCCCCCCCCCCCGTTTGACGATTCAAATTTAAATATCCAGATTATTTAAGCATAGTGAAATAGATGCAGTACCCCCCCCCCCACACACACACACACACACACATACACCCCCACCCCACCCCACCCCCACCCCCACCTCACCCCTGTGTGCGCTTTAAGTCGTCTTTAAATGTATATTGTTATTTAAATATTTCCATGTTCTATATTTATTTCAAATTTCAACACCTACTGAATATTCATGAACAAAATAGTTATAATGCAATATGGAAGGTGGGAAAGTAAAGAAAAAGGTATATTAAATTCCATAAGCAAACAGAGCAGACACTTATCCGACGGCTCCTCTAGGAGCCGTCTTATCTGGATCTACTCTGTTTGCAAATGTATGAAAATACGGTTATACGAGGGAAAGGGTAAATACCGGACGTATGTTATGGACTCTTCTCCTGCAATGTCTTTTTCGTGGTCGCTTACGAAGGAGTTTACTGTAAATAATTGATTGTTACCGTTAAGTAACACAATTTAAAACCAAAGCAAAGAAAATTTACTTGCAAATTTTGTTTGGTTACCATAGCGACAGACAAAACGTCCATTACCCCTATACTCAATCTAGCTTCTTAAAATATATTAAGTCTGATAAGGTTACCGCTCGCGTTTAAAATACAAATTTAAATCTGCATGTTTAAACCACAACAGACATGTTCAACTTCCACAAGTAACCCTGACTAGAGCAACAGAAAAAAGTGTGTACCAATGTAATGAAATAGTCATTTCTCCATCAAAACCTATGTTGTGATCACTCTTTTGAATCGTCTCTTTTAGCTCCTTTTAGTATCATCAAAGCAACAGATAAGGGTTCGTCTCAAACACTAAAATCGTAATTTCTCCACCAAACCTTATGTTGTGACCACTCTTTAGAATCGTCTAAAGAGTGGTCATAACATAGGGTTTGGTGGAGAAATAAAGAAGTTATTCTTGAAAATGTTTTGATGAATACATCTTATCTAGAGCCCTGTCTGACTGACTGTTATTAACACTTCCCCCATTCTAAAACAAATTGACCACTTCCGATTTGATCAAGCCTTTGAGGTAACTATTGACCTTATATCAAACAGTTTGGATCCTGAAGAGACGCCAAGTGTCTCGTCGTCTGGTCTATTAGATCCACGCTGTTTGCAAAAGACAGACAAGTCGCTCATGGCGGTACATGTATAATTGTTAAGATAAGACCATTGATTGCTCCCTCCAAACTGCTCCAAAGCTGATAGGGGATCGAATGCTATCAGGACGAATCTGTGACTCAAAAGTAAGATGTACAAGTGTCTTGTTTGTCGTCTTGATGATACTTCACATTTACAAAAGTATTTCTAGTGTATACATATAAACAGATTTGAGGAGCATTGTTTAACTCTTTCACCCTCCATGTAAGCTGTGAATACCCATGCAAACAGTTTGGATCCAGATGAGATGCTGAGTAATTCGGCGTCTCATCACTGTTTGTTAATGAGATCGAACAGATGTCCAGTTGGTCGGATAGAGATCGTGTAGGGATCTTATCTGGGTCGAGATGATCGAGTAGAGATCGTGTAGGGATCTTATCTGGGTCGAGATGATCGAGTAGAGATCAGAGTGGTTGTTGAGTTGACGTCGGGAAGAAGTCGTGAATGATCGCGAGGGGGTCGTGTATGATGGAGTAGAGGTCGAGAAGAACTCGTGTACATGCCTTCGGTCGCGATTAGTCGGGGAATTTGGGTGATCGGGATGATCGAGTTGATCTGATCGGCAGTGGGAACCTAGCTTTAGAACTAAAGAAATAACCACTACCTTAGGACAAAAAAACAGGATACATTTGATAGTGCTAGGTTTCGGCTAGAATCGTATAGGTTAATGTAAACTGTTTCGAGGGACAACTTCCAGTCGTGAATTATTTGTTATTATGTGTTTGGAATGTGTTTTAGTAAATTATTCAACATGTTGGTCGTGACACAAACTATCATGGTTCACCCAGAAGTGTTTCTTCGATGATATTTGGAGCAAATGACCTGTTAACTCAAAACCAACTACGTTATAGATGGGGCTCAAACCAACTACGTTATAGATGGGGCACGAATGAAACTATTCATACAGTAGATCCTCTCTTAAGCGACCATCAAAAAGAGGTCTAATTATGGGTATGTAAGGCAGGTGGTAGCTTAATGCAGGTCAGAGTCAAAAGTAATGTAGAAAGCGCCTATATGAGCTTTCTGCATTACTTTTGCCCTGCATTAAGCAACCACCTGTTTTGAAAGAATCCTGTGTTCAATAAATGAATGGCCGCTTAGGACAGGGTCTACTGGACAGGTCCGTTTTTAAACAGTGGTAGCTACTACCATATATATCACTTTCATGTTTCTATCAAGGCGACACACTAGTTTCATAAACGTGTACGATGGTCATTTCGATGCATACTTACTGTGGATAATCAAAACCACGACACTCTAGTTTCGAAAACTTGTACGATGGTCAATGCGATGAATCAGCTCGGTCAAGAAAACAAAAAACATACTGCAGTATTATCTACAGTAGAATAAGAGCCTAAATAATTCCAAAGGTTACGAAACAATAAGGCACGGTTAGGTATCAATAGATGCCCTTATATCCGAAAGGATGTTTAATTCTAAACCGGTTTATCCAGTTGAATAACATATTAAAGAAAGCCGATCTACCATTACTTTGCTTTAGATTTCCTGATCCGTTGATGACTTTTGAAAAAATAGCAGTGATTCAATTTAACCCACCGTCATTTTAACGCCTTTGTAAAAGTCACTTTCTGAAACCATTGTGAAAACTACACAATTCTATACAAATTCCTCTTTTCGTGTAAATGCTCTTTTTCAGTATATTTATTCAAAGAGTTTAGTTCTAAAGATAGCCTATGAGGGAATTGGTTTAACATACATATGAGGCTTAATTAAGAAATGAATGACGTGCTTCCGGTGTTCATGAGGTTATGCAACGCATAGCTTTACGAGCAAAGTTAGTGAAGCCCGAAGAGCTTCACGTGAATCTTTGCTCGTAAAGCTATGCGTTGCATAACCCATGAACACCGGGAGCACGTCATTTATTTCTTATATTTATATTCCATTGTATTTCTTATATTTAAGAAATGAATGACGTGCTTCCGGTGTTCATGAGGTTATGCAACTTTCTTTTTAGAATAAGGTTATATAAGGACGTTGCAGGGCGAATGTAAATATTAAATAATATTACGAGAAGCAATTGGTCTTATCATTGTGTATATAACAGCACATTATGGGATTGCTTCCGTTTAACCCTATAACCCTTTAACCTGATATAGATGTTTTCACGCCTTTTTGAACAAAGTAGATCCAGATCAGACGGCTCCTTAACCCTTTCCTCCATAAATACGCATTTCTACGCCTCTGTAGATTCACTTTTTGAAACCATCGTAATAAATAGAGCATTTGCTCCTAAGAAGCAAAGGCTCTATTTATCACAATGATTTGAGAACTACAAACTTCTAAAAGTTTCCTTTTCTCTAGTTAATGCTCCTTTCTGGTATATTCATTCAAAGAGGTTGGGTCTAAAAAATAGCCTAAGAGGTAATGGGTTTAGGAGTCGTCTGATCGGGATCTGCTCTGTGTGCTTATAAATATAGTATCTGCCGTGGCCAAAACACCATGCGTTAATAAAATGCCAGAATAAACTTATTCTAACTGATATTCGAGATGCCATAAATTCGCTTAAAATAAGTCTAATTCAGGATTTTTAAAACAGGTGACAGCTTAATGCAGATCAAAGGTTATTCAAAAAGCTCCGATTGGAACTTTTGCATTGATATTGCCTCGCATTAAGCAACTGCCTGGTTAAAAAGACTCCTTTTTTAATAAATTATGTGAGACTACTGTTTCCCCCTTCAATCAGTCTATATGGAATACTAGCAATGTACTTGATGAACGGATCTCACCCTCTTCACCGAGTAGTGTCATTGGTTACTGTAGAATCGTCTTAAGCAGTCATTCATTGTTGAACACAGTAGTATTAAAAAGCAGGTTGTTGCTTAATGCAGGACAAAAGTAATACAGAATGATCCTATAGAAACCCCATATGGACTGGCATTACTTATGGCCTGCTACCACCTGCCTTACAGATCCATATTTAGACATCTCTTTGATGGATGCTTAACCCAGTCCCTCATATTGACGGCTTTTGACGACTCTGTAAAAGTCACTTTGTGAAACCATTGTGATAAATAGAGCATTTGCTCCTGTAGGAGCAAATGCTCTATTTATCACAATGGTTTCAAACTACAAAATTCTAAATGTTTCCTCTTCACTAGTTAATGCTCCTTTTCGGTAGATCTATTCAAAGAGGTTGGGTCTAAAAATAGCCTATGAGGGAACGGGTTAAGACAGGTTCTACTGTAGTGAACCCCCCCCCCCCCCGAAGTCGCCGACAAGCGACTAACGGGACGGTGCTGCAGTGGGCGAATTTGTGATTACCTTTGCACACAGTTTGGATCCAGATGAGACCCCGAGTAACTTAAACAAATCAGTTACCTTTTAGAGAAGAAATTGAAGGAAAAGGCAGCTTTGAAGTTAAAGCAGACGGGCATTGTTTGCAAACGAAATATCTTTTTGTCGCCAAATGAGTTAGTTTTCTTCAGACGGCTTTCTTTTCTACCCATCCCCCTTGGAGTCATTTGTGTTTAAAGAACACTCATCATTCCCGTCGTTAGTATGGCTAGTTAGTTTTTCTAGCTCTACTGGGGTTATATAAAATAACATCAACTTATATTTTATCCTGTCGCATTGTCCGCTTAACCGGTTCCCAGGAAGCAATTAAGTAAGGTTCGTGTACTAAGCAAACTTGAGCTTCTTGTGTTGTTAACCCCTGACATGATACAAACATGACATTTGCTTAATCTATAATCTTTTTCAACTTTTGATTACTTCCCATTGGTCCAAGCGTTTCAAAAACATAAATTTGAATCTAATGGCAATCAGTATGGATCCTGATGAGACACCGAGTTACCCGGCGTCTCATCTGAGTCCAAAACTTTTGCAAATACCAGTCAGGTTTCTTTTAGCAAGAGTAGAATTTCTGGCTGCCTCCATTGACGTCATTATTGCACCCTCGACCCATATCAGCTGTATTGAAGTACCATGTATTTTAGAGGGAGACAACATAAAACCATCAATTTGCCATACTTTAACTATTTCGCTGTCAATGTCGCTTCTGTGATTACCTATGCAAACAGTTTGGATCTAGATGAGACGCCGAGTAACTCGGCGTCTCATCAGGATCCAAACTGTGTGTTACTGTAACAATGGTTTTTGACACAAAAATGAAGACAAATTAAAAACAAAATTTTAGCAGTCGACATAGTTTGCAGACGACAAAATTTGGCAGCGAAAGAGTTAAGCCCTTCCTGATGAAAAAAAAACCGATATCTGCTAAAACTCCGATTTGATACAGTTTTACTTACTTCAGATTCGTTCAAGAGTTTTAGAAAGTATCGACCGAGTGTCAAATAGTTTGGATGTGCATGAGACGCCGCCAATATTTTCTAGATCCAAGCTGTGTGCAAAATTAATAAGTCACATTTCGTTTATAAGGCTGTTGATAATACATGTATTTGTTTTTTTGCCATGTTATTTTGAGTTGATAACAACGATCTCAATCAGATTTGTGTCTTGAACTACTTTCTTGATTTCTGCTATTTGACGGAAAGAGAATCCATTGATTGGATGTTCGTTTTTCACAAACAATACATTTATCAATACAGTAAAACCATTCCAATGCGACTACCTAAAAGAGGTATAAATATGGGTGGTAGAGGCAGGTGGTAGCTTAATGCAGGATAAAAGTAATGCAGAAAGCTCCTAGAGGAGTTTTCTGCATTACATTTATCCTACATTAAGCAACCACCTGCATATAAAGACACCTATGTTTATTCACTAAGTGGTCGCATTAGAGGGGTTTTACTGTAGTGAGTGTGAGTTCACTGGGTTATGTAACTGGTATAGCCCTTATCGTGCTAAAAACATTATCTCTGCCAAAACATCTGACCCGTTGCATTTGCTACCTTCTTCTGTTTGGTACAAGCGTTTGAGAAAATGTCGATCGAGTGTCAAACAGCTTGGATCCTGATCAGAGGCCGAATTACTCGGTGTGTTAACTGGATCCAAGCTGTTTGTAAATGAGAGTCAGATTACGATTAGTATGATAAAGATTAGCATATAACCTTTTGAACTGACTGGCTTTTGCAAACAGCTTGGATCCAGATGAGACGCCGATTAACTCAGCCTCTCATCAGGGTCAAAGCCGTTTTACATCCGCATGGCAGTTTCTCAAAAAGCTTGTATTGAATCGGAAGTCAGTAAAATATTCAGCTGGTCTGAAATTGAGCTGACATTATTTTATCAGCATTAGAAGGGTTAATACGAATCTCAACACACAACGTGTCAGCAAACGTATATAGTTTTAGTGAATTTGAGTAACTTTTTCAAGTACATATTCAAATGTGATGAGAGACCAGTGTAGAACATCATTTTGTCCGGAATCATATACATACAAACTACTTCGAGATAACAGAGATTCGAGTCATCCGATTTCTTATCTGAACAGTCTGAACGAGTTGTCAAGTTCACAGCTTAATGCAGGTCTAAAGTATTGCTGAAAGCTCCTGTAGGAGCTTTCAGCAATACTTTCGACTTGCATTAGGTTGTCACATGTGTTTCTAGATATGCGAAGTGATACATTTTACAACAATTCTGTATTGTTAATTTTTGAAGGACCGAACATTTGCTTCGAGTCATCCGAGTTTGAGATATCGAAGTTCAACGAACTTGCCGAGTATCTGTGATTACATTCGTCTCAACTTCTTGCAAATTTATGTAAAGAATAGTTTCATGTGACATGAAATAACGCTCCTCTCAGATTAACTTTTTTGAAGAATGTGATCACAAATATCTTTGACATGCAAAAAAAAATGATCTTGGAAGAAAATGAAGCCCTACGGACTTGTAATGTAAATGCGTTCTTTTTCCTCGACACATGTTAGAACATATCCGTTTACAGTAAACCCCCACTAAACCGGAATACCAGTAGAAAATAATTTAGATACTTTTAGGCAGGCGACTTTTTAATGCAGGGTGAATGTCATGCAGAAAGCTCCTAGATGACCTTTCTGCATGCCTTTCATCCTGCATTAAGCTGCCACCGGTCTCCAAGACCGATATTCATACTAAATTCAACGTCGTGTTTAGAGGGGTTCTTCTGTATGTGAATTACAATGAAGTGCATTTGTTTCACGAAATCTAATCACTTGAAAGAAATTGTGTACAGTAAAATCTCTCTATAACGGCCACTAAATTAAATTAAGTATTTTGTGTTAAAGGTAGGTGGCTGCTTAAAGCAAGGTGAAAGTAAAACAGAACGTTCCTATAGGAGCGTTCTGTTTTACTTTCACCTTACTTTAAGCGGTCACCTGCCCTAAATACCAACCAATTAACACAATTTAATGGTCGTTATAGAGATGTTGTACCGTAGAATACTATAAAGTACTGCCTGCTCCTTTGTGAATTTGTGTTGATTTTCGGTGATTCTCTTAGACGGTGGGAACTATTTGATTGAGGTGTTTCTTAAATGCACCCTGTTAGCTATTGTCACTAGTATTCATAGTGAGCAGGTCTCTTCACTGACAGTGTCAGCTAGTATGGAGTCCTATTAGTGCCATGGTATAATCTCGCGCCACGCCTTTTTTGACCATGCGTTGACCAAGAATATCAGAGTGTTCGTTTATTTAACCCCATCTAAACCGGACGTTCAAATTAGTTCAATGCTGGGTTATAATATAGTTGGCAGTTTAATGCAGGGTAAAATCATGCAGCATGCTCCGTGAATATTCATGCAAGATGACATCTTAAATAATAATTAGATTAATTGTTATAATAGCACATGTACACAAGAATTGTTGGTGATGGCAGAAACTGTAGGATCGTATCTATATTATACAAGCAAACAGAGCGGACTCTGATCAGGAACCGTCTGATCTGGGTCTTCTCTGTTTGGAAATGCGTATTATGGAGGCAACTACATGCCCAAAAATACCTAATTGATTGTTTATTAAAATCCCGGTTTATAGGGGCTTTACCGTACATTATAAAGTCAGTTCGACCTGTGGTTAGAATAAACGCTGCAATTCCAAATGCATTATTCACGTTGATCTTAAGCCTGAAGAACGCAATGGACAAAATCTGTGACTGCTTAAATACAGATAGTTTGGATCCAGATGAAGCGCTGAATAACTCGGCGTCTCCTCAGGATCCAAAGTGTTTGACACCGAGTGTGTCTTTGGATAGAAATGGTGTATATCTTCTTCAAAGTCCGAGTTAAACATTTTGCATCGACAATGTTATTATTCAACTTTGCTAGGGTACGATTAAACACTTAAGCACGGGCGAGTGTGTTTGGATCCATATGAGATGCCGAGTAACTCGGCGTCTGATCAGGATCCAAACGGTTTAACACTCTTACTGCACATTTGTATAGATATTGAAGATATCATGCATTTTGAAAAGGGACCCAACGAAAAAGGTGTGTGAAACAAATTTGATCTGCAGACTAAAGATTAAGACCTAACAAATTTGTCATGTCACCATATAGGGCCTTTAAATGCGTTGAAGCATATTTGATATGACGGAATTTAAATGCAGTTTCCATGGTTACAATACATTTAAATTCCAATAAATCTGGGCATTTAAGTGTTTTCGGTGCTTTCAATACGCAATACAGAAGCGTTGGATTTAATATTCTATGGCTAAATGCATGTAATAAACATTAAAGCACTTGCTTGTACTACGTTATTGTACACGCATGCGGTATTTTACAGATTACAAATCCAATACAACATCTGAGTCTCAGTTTATATCTATAATTAAATTAAATGTCCGTCAGTAATATTTATCGTCTTTTTGCAATTTCTATTTCTTAGCTTGTTTCCTATTTTGAATCCAAAACATAACAACAATAGAACCCCTCTAATGCGACCACTTAAAGAATAACCATAACTGAGCTTTCTGCATAACTTTCGTCCTGCATTAAGCTACCACCTGCCTCTGCCAGACAGAACTATGCCCCATTTTGGTGGTCGCATTAGAGCGGTTCTACTGTATGCACAGCATCAGACACTGAGGATCCTCGGCGAGTATTTCGACCTGGATACAACCTGTCACCTTTTTTAAAACTATTGTGATAAATATAGCATTTGCTCCATGGGAGCAAATCCTTTATTTATCACAATGATTTCAAAACAACACAAATCTAAAAGTGTCTTTTTTCTAATAAATGCTGCTTTTCAGTAGATTTATTGAAAGAGGTTTGTTCTAAGAAGAGCCTATGCGGGAAATAGTTGAATATTTATTTATACTCTATCTGTGTGAATAACACAGATATGAGTTTATTTTTAACAATCTCATGCTAAAAGACTAATGGCTGCTCATTCTTTGATTTGGTGAACGTTTCACTGACTTCCTATCCGATCAAACTTTTGAGAAAGTGTTGACCAAGTGTTAAACAGTTTGGATCCTGATGAGACGCCGAATTACACTGCGTCTCATCTGGGTTCAAGCTGTTTACAAATGCCGGTCAAAACTTGCTTAACCCATTCCCCCATAGGCTATTTTTAGATACAACCTCTTTGAACAAATCTACCGAAAAGGAGCATTAACTAGAGAAAAGGAAAAACAGTTAGAACAGTGTAGTTTTGAAACTAGTTTTGATAGCAAATGCTCTGTGATAAGCGAGCATTCATTTATTGAACATACGAGTCTTAAAATGCAGGCGGTTGCTTAATGCAGGGCACAAGTACACACTTGTTCAGTTCATGTTTATTGCTGCAGATAGTGGCTATAATAACATCATGTCTCATGGCATAGTTAACCTCCCCCTTATATATACATCACTTCATGCCTTTGCAAACAGAGTAGACCCAGAACAGACGGAGACCCTGATCAGACAGCATCTACAGGATCCGTCTGATCAGGGCCTGCTCCCTTTACTTGTCTGAGTATTAACTCTTTACATGATAGAAACGTATTTTCGCGCCATTGCAAACAGTGGACCCAGATCAGACGCCTCCTGTCTGTTTACTTATGAAATAATATAGTAATAATATAATATAATAATACAGTAAAGCCTCTCTATAACGGCCACTAAATTGTGTTTTTAGTTGTTTTTAGGGCAGGTGGCTGGTTAAAGCAAGCTGTTATACTTCCACCTTGCTTGAAGCAGTGACCTACCTTTAACACAAAATACTTTATGTAATTTAGTGGCCGTTATGGAGAGGTTTTACTGTACTCTACAGTTTCTGCCATAGTAAAACTTTATCCTGTTCATAACGTCATTACAGTCGAATCTGTCTAAAGCGGCCATCAAAAGAGGTCTAATTATGAGTATGTAAGGCAGGTGGTAGCTTAATGCAGGTCAAACTTAATGCAGAAAGCTTATATATGGGCTTTTTGCACTGCGTTTGCCCTACATTAAGCATCTGCCTGTTTTTAAAGACTCCTATGTTAAATAAATGAATGGCCACTTAAGACAGGTTCTACTGTATAAATTCAGGCTAACCAATGTTCATAAAGTAATCATTCGTGAAGTAAAATGTAACCGGTAGTTTATAGAATAGACTCTTTTATTAATTTTATTGCTTCAATTTAGGAAATATGCCATTTTATTGCCTTATTGATGATTCTATCTTTCACATATTTAACACTTATTCTTCCAAACGCGACCTCACTTGCACTTGCAAACAGCCTGGATCCAGACCCGCACCGAATGACTCGACGTCTCACCTGGATCCAAACTATTCGAAACTCAGTAAATATTTTTTCAAAAGCTTGAACTCGTCGGAAGTAACAAAAACAGATTACCACACCGAGGTCCAGATAAGATTCTTAAATTTTAACATTTTCAAGAGTATCTCCTTTATTTTTCCACCAAACCGTATACTGTGACCACTCTTTGGAATCGTCTCTTCGAGACAATTCCAAAGAGTGGTCACAGTATAGGGTTTGGTGGTGAAATAACGATTTTAGTATTTGTGTACGCACCTTTATCTGTAGCTCTGACCACGAACTTTGGGCAGACTTTATTTTTCCAGGAGGATAACAGATAATAATCCATTATCACAGTTAGCATTGATGATCGTGATTTACAAGTGACATAATCAACCTAATAATAAACACCATGGAACAATATCTGACGAGCTTTGCAAACAGTCTGTGCCCGGTTAAGACACCTAACCATGTATCGTCTCAAAAGGATCCACCCACTGTGTCACTCTGGCAGCAATTGTAAGAGAGATAAAGGACACTTTCAGAATCAAAACAGGTGAGCAATACTTACATGCAAAGAGTTTATCCTAAGTAGTTGAGTAAGTTTTCGTTTGCAATAATTGCCGTTTGCTTCAGCTCTTAAAATATTATTTCTTTGGGGAAATATGGTCAATGTGTCAAACAGGTTGGATCCAGATGAGACGCCGCATTATGCGGCGTCTCATCTGGATCCAAACTGTTTGCATAGGTAATCACTGTTTGGCCGCTAGCGTGAAAAGAGTCAAACAAGCGAACTGTGATTTACTTTTCGCCTATGACGTATGCTTGTATCCGCCCGTGATTAATGTTATTAATGAAATCCATTAGTTAAGCGTTTTATGTGTATCAATAAAGCCTTATTCGCGTCACATTAAGATATCAGCTGTCATTTCCAGTACTTAGTCAATATAAGAAATGATCTGATCCATATCTAACATTTCGAGCGAGAGAAACGAGTGTTCTGGTCTTTGCAAACTGTGTAGGCCAAGACTAGATGGCTCCTAGATGAGCCCTCTGATCTGGGTCTGTACCGTTTGTCATTCAGAATTACCTCGAAATTTATAACATTTCATACAGAACGTGCTCTGTTGTAAGAAGCCATGATCCATTTCCAGAGATCCATATAATTATGACGCATTAGAAGAGATCTTTTTTACAGTCAGTTCTGTCTCTAGCCTTTCTGCGAACATCTGATATTTCCAAGGCAGTGCATGCGTCCACACTTTAATTGTCAGACCAGCTCTTTGTCGTCCGCATCGGTGTTTGTCTTCGGCAACCTGTTATGTCGGGTTAGTGGACCAAGTCATCTTATATCGCCTGTCGGTAGCTTAACACTTTCCCTATATACAGTAAAACCTCTCTATAACGACCACTAAATTATGTTAATTAGTTGTTATTTTGGGCAGGTGGTTGCTTAAAGCAATGTGAAAGTAAAACAACGCTCCTATAGGAGCGTTCTGTTTTACTTTCACCTTTCTTTAAGCATCCGCCTGCCTTTAACACATAATACTTGATGTAATTTAGTGGTCGTTATAGAAAGATTTTACTGTACATGTATATGCATGTAAGAAATTTTGAAACCATGAATATTTATTAGCTGAATGTTTATATATGACAAAGGTACTTATGAATGTTTGGTATTGTAGAAACTGTAGAATCAGATATATTATAAGTTCATAAGCAAACGGAACAGACCCTGAACAGATGGCTCCTACAAGAGCCGTTTGATCTCTCCTGTTTGCAAAGGAGTGAAAAGCAAAGCGTTTGTATGAAGGCAATGGTTTAAGGGGATTGTGTTTGCCCACAATGCTTCTGGATTCATTCTGCACATTTCCATTATTTTCGAGGAATGCTAAAACAACAAAGATTAGATCATTATACATAAATTTTATTGGCAAGTATTGGCCACAGCTTCAACTTCATTAGTACCTATTTGATGTAGATTTCAGTCTACAAGAATAAAATAATGGTAGACCCTGGGAACAGCTGCCTACCATCAATTTAGCCTATTAAATATTGTCTATTTTTCACCATTCTGTTATTGTTTTAAGTAAATGTGTGGAAAGTGCTGAGAACGCTAAACCACGCCACCATCTTGGACTGTCGATTAGGCAGTTGAAGTTGTACTTTTGGCTAGGCAGTTGAAGCTGCGACGATCCTATCCCCCCCGAATGACCCGAGCTACAGCAGTCCTGCAAATAAACGAAAAAACCAAGCGCAACAAAAAATATATCTGAACATGAGATCCCAGCATGAATAAAGGGAGTTGGTGGGTGGGTTTTTTGTATGCAAGGAATAGTATTTTTTAAGTTTTTTCAACACTGAGCAAACCCTTTCTGCCAGCTGATGGAATATTCCTGGAAAAGGAAGTTCTAAGTCGGTGCCTCGTAATAATAGCCAAATCATAATATTAACACGGCCATCTAATATAGCTATTAAAAGTTAAATTCCCAGAAAATAACCGGTTTTAATTTCCTTATTGTCAAAAACCAATTAGTTTTGTGTTCAGTGTATGCTTTGTTTTGTGCTTAGCGTAAGCATGTCATCGCGAGCGCATCAGTCCGTTCTCTAACTAAGTTCCACACCCATGTCAGAGACTGGAAACGACCAGAGATCTGTAAAGTAAAGCCTAAACTTGGTTTAAAGTTAACTTTTGCCCTCCATATTCTGTTTTCACAGTGGTGCCATAGCAGCTGTAGCAGAGTCAAATAGTTTACACCACAATTGCTAACCTTGCATACCAAGTATTTAAAGTTGGTCTTATCTTAACATAACTCGCCATTCATTGTAGCGATAGCGCTGTCGTCTATTACATCTATCATGATGTTGCACAGTGTACTGCCACCAAACGACATCGGAGGGGCTCCGGTATTTTTTTTAGGAACATGTTGAAAAGGACCGGTAACATTAAGTATCGTTGTCGAACTCTTGTGGTTGCCTGGAAAACGTTTACGAAGGAGGACAGCGCCATTGAATTTGGGCATAAAGAGTCTGAATGATATGGGTCGGTCACGTCTCTATGTTGAAGCTTCCTAAGACCTGTCACAACCTTTACGCAATACTCTGCTGAATGCTTTGAATGAGTTGTCATTGAAAACAATGTATACCCAAATCAGAGTGTTCCTAGAGAACCCATTAATTAGGGTCTACACATGTTGTCATTAAAAATCGTCCAGCAAATGTTCAAGGTGCTCGCGTGGCGGCCGTAAAAAGTCACCCCGTACTTCATTCTAACTGTTATATTTTCTGATCCTTCTGGATCAGTTATGAAACTTGATTACCGCTTAACCAGTGCTAAGGTGTGAGTAGTATTGCACTTTTAATAACTGCTCTTGAACAGTCTCAATAAAACCGAATCTGCAATCTTTCGCATTGCTGCTTTCTCCTACTTTCAGATTGTTTTCGTTATTATAGTTGAACACTAATGGCTCATTCCACTTTGAAGATTCAGCATTCAAAGTGTTAAGTTGTAGAATATATTTCTTTGATGTTGTAGATGCGTATCTATGATAAACTTGCAGCTGGAGATCTTCCGCACTATGCTTCTATCTACTCTTAATCGTTTGCCTCACGTAACAAATACAATATTCATTAGCTGAAGTTTTGTTAATACAAAATGAACACACCTAACAAAGGTGGTCGTATATTGGCGTGGCCCTGTCCGTCCATCCGTTCGTCTGTTCATCCGTCAACATGTTGTTTGTCCGCCATTTTCTCGGAAAACTATGTGACGGATATTAATGAAACTAGATGCAATGTGTCGATTCTGATGTTCATTTGATTTGTCGTTACGAAGTTATGGCCATAACACTTAAAAATAAAGCAAATATATGCAGTTATGAGGAAGGACGTAACTTTTTCATTTTATATGATGTTTGCTTCATTTTTTATATGATAATATGTCATTTTATTTTAAAGTTATGGCCCTTAAATGTTGTAAGTTCGTTGCTTTGTACTTTGGTCAACTTTTGGGATGTCTGTTGTTTTCTGGGAAAACTGTTAAAAGTATATTAATGAAACTTCACACAAATGTTTTATGCAACAAAATCTGAAGCTGAGTTGATTTTGAGGTTTATTTAATTTGTCGTTACAGAGTTATGGCCCCTGCACTTTACGAAAATCTGCAAATATGAAGATGGCCGTAACGTTTTTTTATTTAAAGATGTATTATGCGCATTTTTCGTATTAATCAATCAACACCAGAAGCTGTACATGTATACATACAATGAAAATAATGCTTACAACCCATTTTCCGAAAGCTAAATTCAAGGTGAAACTCGCACAGAAAGCTCCTCTGAGAGATTTCTGCATGATTTCAAGCATGCATTAAGCGGCCCCCTGCCTAAAAGGGCCTACATTGTTATAGATTTAAATTTCGAATTATCGATCCAGATAAGTAATTTAATGAAGTCTTTTTTCTTACATGAATATCCATTAAGTAAAGAATTAAACGTTCGTATTCCCTACCTGACATGTTTTTGATTGAAGATAATTATGCCGTTATAGTGTTAACCCGTTTCTCCATAAATACGCCCTTCTACTCCTTTACAAACAGAGCAAACCAGATCAGACGGCTCCTGTTGGAACCATCTGATCAGGGTCTGCTATATTCGCTTACAATATTCTACAGTTTCTAGAGTGCTATTGTAACAACTTATCTAATTAATATTGATAATGTCATTATTTCACATTAATATTCATAGAATAAAGGGTTATATTCATTAGTCCCATTAATACGACCACTCAAAAGAAGTCCAATTCTGGATTTTTAAAACAGGCGGTTGCTTGAAGCAGGACAGTTGTGTATCACTTTTGCCCTGCATTAAGCAACCACCTGCTTTTACATTCTCTAAGATGCCCAGTGTAAAACACTGATATGTCAGACCTCGGTTTATAAAGTAACGAAATGATTAATGCAAGTAATAGAGAATCTTAAGTCGTCCACCTTTATCACAAAACGATTAACGATTACCTTTGGAAACAAGCAACTCATCAGGATTCAAACTGTTTGACACATTGTCAACAGTTTTGTTTTGTCAAATGTTTGTTTGAATATAAAGTATAATCAAAATTGCAACAGATCCAAATTTTAGCAGGCATTATTTTTTTCACAGTAGGGTAAGTATTAAGATATTCCATTTTGACCCTTTCGCTGCCAATGTCGCATCTGTGGTGACCTATGCAAACAGTTTGGATCAAAAATTGGCAGCGAAAGGGTTAACCTTTAAAATAGCTGAGAAAAGTGTCGTTGAAATTCAAAATGTCTAATTCAGTTTTAGACTTCTTTGAGCGTTTGTAATTAGCGAGACTTGAGTGCAGTAAAGTCTTGCCAATACGATCACTCAAAGGAAGTCTTATTCTGAATTTTTAAAACAGGTGGTGGGTTAATGCAGGGCACACGTTATGCAGAAAGCTCCTATAGGAGCTTTCTGCATAACGTTTGTACTACATTAAGCTACCATCTTCTATCCAGACTCCTATGTTAATATAGTATGTGGTCTCATAAGCGAGACTCAGCTGTATCACATAAGATAAGCGTCATACAGTTGACAGTTGGAGATCCAGTTGGGACGCCGAGTGACTGGTTTGAAAAAAGTAATCGTTAGTTCGCCTGTTTTGTGATAAAGATTGACAACATCGAAAGTTCCAAGAGCGTCATTAACGTGCATTAATTATTTCACTGCCACAAATTGTCGCCTGCAAAATGTGTCGTCTGCTACAAATTTCGTTGTTTTAGTTTATTTCACAGTATCATCACACTAATATATACATGTGCATGTAGTTTAAACCTTGATTAGATCACAAGTTATGCGGCGTCTCGTCTCCATCCGTACTGTTCATGTGAGTAATTACGGTTTAGCCACTGGCAGCGAAAGCGTTAAAAACAGAATTAATTCGAGTCACGGATCTTCCTGCTCATAATTCAAAAGGAGAAAATTATTTTGACCCTATTTTGCTGCAAAACAAACAATAAAAACTCATGCGCCAAATTTAATATGCATTCTCCTTACTCCATTGTACGCTTGCCTACGCCTTTGCAAACAGAACAGAACAGAATATTTATTTGGTTTAAGCATTACAGCTTATCACCATACATATAGAAATACAAATACAAAAACAGAGAAGACCCAGATCAGATTTATCATGTAGGAGCAGTCTGAGTGGTGTCTGTTCTGATTGCTTATGGTATAATATAAATTTGGTTCTACAGTTTCTGCCATGGCCAAATTTCCTGTGCCCGTGTGCTAATATACATCTAACAATTAATCTAAGTAATATTGATGATATGATTATCTTATACGAATATTCATAGAGTAACGGATAAGCATTGATCTCCAATTCAGCGGTTTCTATGAAACATCAGTAATACAGTTAACAGCTTACCCCATGAAAACCCCTGCAGGGTCTGCTATGTTTACCAATGGATTTAGATTCTTAACCCTTCTCTTGCTGAATTTTAAAATACATTTCTCCTTCTTTACCCATGCCCTGTTGTATAATTACATATAGTATCTTCACTGTGTACAATTATTTCGCTGTGCAATCACTGCTGTGGAGTGCACTGGTTGCACAATCAACTTGTAAATAGTGCGGACCCTGATGAGACAGCTCCTGCAGGACCTGTCTCATCTGGGTCTTCACTATTTACAGGTAGGTATATTGACGCGAATAGTAAGCGAAGGGTTAAATGGCTACAATGTCTCACATTCCATATTTCATTATAACTATTTTGGCCATGAATATTCAGTAAGTATGGAAATTTGGACTAAATATAGAACAGGAAAAGGGTTAGTTAAGATTCAGATTCATCATTTTAACCAGAATTGAGCAGACATTTTACAGTGGCATAATGGTTAATACTTGAATAGAATTATACCGTTCGCATTGTTGATTCGGGTATTGTTTTAACCCTTTTCCTCACAAGCTGTTTTAGATACAACCTATTTGAATAAATCTACCAAGAAGGAGCATTAACTAGAGAAAAGGAAACCTTTAGAATTTTGTAGTTTGAAACCATTGTAATAAATAGAGCATTTGCTCCTATAGGACCAAATGCTCTATTTATCACAATGGTTTCACAAAGTGACTTTTACAGAGTTGTCAAAAGTCGCCAATATGAGGGAAAGGGTTAATTACACATTGTTGACGTCTCTGGAGTGTACTCATCAGAGTTACGCCTCCGCGCACTTTACAATTTATTGACTTCCAGCTAGCGTCTTGAACTCTAGCTACCAAATTTTGTCGTCTGCAAATGCTGTGGTCTGCTACAGATTCCATTTTTTTGTATTTTTTGTTTGTTTAAACAATAATACACAATGAAGATAAATTCCAAAAAGGGAATTAATATAATGCATAAATACTTGAATAACTCAATGACTGAATGCATATAACAAAAATGTGGCGTGTATTTGGACATACTAATCTTTGAAAAAGGCCATTAATTGTCGAAATATCAGATCAGAGCTATTCAAGTATTTATGTAAATAATAGTGGTCATAGTAACGAAATTGAAATTGCCAGACAGGTCACACTTAACAAGGTGCAGTAAAACCCCTCTGAACCGGACGTTAAATTTAGTATAAATATCGGTCTTGGATACAGGTGACAGGTGGGTGCTTAATGCAGGGTGAAAGTCATGCAGAAAGCTCCAAAAGGAGCTTTCTGCATGGCTTTCACCATGCATTAAGCACACAGCTGCATAAAAGTACCTAAATTCTTCACTACTAGAATTCTGGTTTAGAGGCGGTTTACTGTATATAACTCAGCTTTTAAATCCTATTAGAGAAAGTCCAATGACACAACAAGCGACAAATACTGTGGTTGCCACATGGTTCAGATCCTTCAAAGACGGCGTTTTATAGCTTCAAACTCCACCGAGAGGATCTGTAATTCAATAATTATTTAAAGAACACCGTGTATGGAATTTATGTTATTCAAGTAACATAGATACGGTAAACCCCCTCTAAAGCGACCTCTAATGAGGTGTAATTCTTGGTCTTAAATTCAGGCGGTAGCTTAATGTTAGGTGAAAGTAATGCAGAAAGCTCCCGCACTTTCTTCCTGCATTAAGCAACCGCCTTCTTTTAAAGACGCTTATACTTGTTCATCAAGCGGTATCTCTAGAGAGGTTCTACTGTATTAACACAATTTATTATCTACAAGAATCCATAGATTGCTAATTTCGTGTCCTTGTTGATGTTTGCAAAAGTTTAACCCTTTCACCGCCGCAGTCGCATAAATGTACCACGACAAATAGTGCAGTCCCTGATCAGACGCCGCCTTTTCAAGGCGGCGTCTGATCAGGGACTACACTATTTGTCTAAATCTCTATTTCTATATATGTGCTTAATTCCTTTGAATTTTGCATTTGTTTATCTCATTTCCTTATTTTACTCAATGATTTAACAAAATTGGATTGCAGACGACATTTAGAAATTTGGCGCCGAAAGGGTTAAACAAGCTTACTTACCAGCTGTTTGGTTAGATAATCGAATACTGTGTAATCTCTAATAAACACTCTGGGGGCATTACATTTTTAAAAGAAGCTTCTTGCATTATGTACACAGGTGGTTGCTTAATGCAGAAAGAAAGCAATGCAGAAAGCTCCTTCAACGTAGCTTTGAAATACACACCGACGTGTTTTTATGATGGTGTTAATTGCGCCAAGTGCATTTATCTGACAAATATAGTTTTGAAGACGGTCGGAGAGCATTTTTAGAGGAGTGATAAGGAAATGTTCCCAGTGAATTAAAACAAGGTGCATCATTGTACAATTTTCACATACTAGATTCAAAACATTTATATATGCCGGTTTACATTTTTAAAGGGAACCTTTATACAAGATTTGTTTGAGTTTAATGAATAACATAAAATGAATGATAACTTTCAACGAGTGATGTGCAGCTTATTCTCATGTAAAACCCCTCTAATGCGACCACTTAATGAATAAACATGGCTGTCTTTATAAGCAGATGGTATACTGTAAAAGATAGTAGTACATGTACTTACTTTTGTTTTTCACTTACTTACGTTTGACCTATTTAATCGTACAAAGCTTTAGTTAATGTTTCAGAAAAAACACGCCTCGGGTACAAATATGCATATAGGATATTCCTATGGGAGCTTTCTGCATTATTTTGACCTGTATTTAGCTACCACATGTCTTACAGACCCATAATCATATCTCTTTCTGACGGCCGCTTAAGATAGGTTCTTCTGTAATGCCGTCACTTTACACATCTTCCTCATTTGGATGTCCAAGGGATAATAGATTGAATATAAAGTAAACCCCCTCTGAACCCGACGTTCAAATGAGTATCAATGTCAGTCTGTGAGACAGTTGACAGCTCAATGTAGGGTAAAATGCAACCACCTGCGTAAAAAGATCTAAATTCTTCTTTACAAAAAACCCGGGTTATGAAAGAAACAAAAATATTCTCATTACACGGAAAGGTACTTTAGTCTGTCTTCGTTAACTCTTCATAGCCAATTTTAGGACATAGCTTTTCTCAAACTCGAACCCCTCTAATGCAACCACTTAATGATTAAACATGGGTGTCCGTATGAGCAGGTGGTTGCTGAATGCAGGACAAAAGTAATACAGAAAGCTTTCTGTACTACTTTTGTCATGCATTAAGCTACCACCTGCATCTAGCACCCATAATTATACCTCTTTTGTGTTGTCGCATTAGCGGGGTTTTACTGTACTAATGTTAGCGCCCAGTTTAGAGGGGTTTTACTGTACTAATGTAAGCGCCCAGTTTAGCGGGGTTTTACTGTACTAATGTAAGCGCCCAGTTTAGCGGGGTTTTACTGTACTAATGTAAGCGCCCAGTTTAGCGGGGTTTTACTGTACTAATGTAAGCGCCCAGTTTAGCGGGGTTTTACTGTACTAATGTTAGCGCCCAGTTTAGCGGGGTTTTACTGTACTAATGTAAGCGCCCAGTTTAGCGGGGTTTTACTGTACTAATGTTAGCGCCCAGTTTAGCGGGGTTTTACTGTACTAATGTAAGCGCCCAGTTTAGCGGGGTTTTACTGTACTAATGTAAGCGCCCAGTTTAGCGGGGTTTTACTGTATTAATGTAAGCGCCCAGTTTAGCGGGGTTTACTGTATTAATGTAAGCGCCCAGTTTAGCGGGGTTTTACTGTACTAATGTAAGCGCCCAGTTTAGCGGGGTTTTACTGTACTAATGTTAGCGCCCAGTTTAGCGGGGTTTTACTGTATTAATGTAAGCGCCCAGTTTAGAGGGGTTTACTGTATTCCTCATTCGTCTACTTCATGTTGAAAATAGTCCGTCAATATGGCGGCCTCCGTAATGTTTCCAAGTTTTATTTACATAAAACTCCCGGCGTGTTCCGGTTGTCTTTTCCGATCACTGAGGTGCGTTTAATACCGATGTCGAGAAAGTGTTAAAATGTCATTGCACAACAGCACTCGGAAATAAATCAATACAGTATTTTAAAAAAAAATGCAAAAAGAGTCGTCCTTAGAGACGATTTAGCGTATTAGACGAATATAAGTTTCTTTTCCGAGAGAGAATTTAGTGCAAACATAATACAATAACGTTCATACTGAAAATGTGCATAAGTTGTAAGTAAGAACAGAACAGAGTACTAAGGCAAGCAATACTTCATTGTGTTATATTTTTGGAAGTGCTCCTTGTCATGCTCATTCATAAGCAATATTATTATTACTGAAATGTTTTGTGTGAATATCTGGAAACAATAATTTCAATTCATATTCCCGTTTCGTCATGTCAAAATAGATCGTCAATACAGTGGTCTCTTAAATTTGTTTAAAACTTCCCGACGTTTTCCGGTTGTCTTTTCTTATCAGTGTGGTACTTTTGTTACCGATGTCGAGACAAATATTAAAATTCCTTGCAGGTCAGCACTTTATAAAACAGGGAATTGTCCGTAGAGACGTTCATGGCTTTAACCCTTTCGGCGCCAAATTTCTAATTGTCGTCTGCAATCCAAGTTTGTTAAATCATTCAGTAAAATAAGGAAATGAGATAAATAAATGCAAATTTCAAAGGAATAAAGCACATATATAGAAATAGAGATTGAGACAAATAGTGAAGTCCCTGATCAGACGCCGCCTTTTCAAGGCGGCGTCTGATCTGGGACTGCACTATTTGTCGTGGTGTATTTACTCGACTGTGGCGGTGAAAGGGTTAAGACGAATATGTGTATAAATAATTTCCGAAAAAGAATTTAGTGCAAACATAATAAAACACACTTCATATTTAAAGTGTTCATAAATCAGTACTATTCTATTCTAAGGCTTGAATTATTCTATCATTCATATCAAATCAATAGAGACACTGATAATATTTTGTTTCCACCAGAAAGCAAAAATATTTCCAAGAAAGCATTACATTCATATTACTCAAAATGATAAAATGTCTATTTCTTTGGTCTTTTCTTTCTTTGGTCTGTTATGCTGAATGCTCATGGGCTTTTTTGTACGCGTGTCTAGAGACAGTTATCAATCATTGTGCTAACTGTTTTGCTGACAATCCTCTTTCCTATTGTCACTACTAAGAGACATAACACTTAATATACTGAATAGTTTGAGTGGAATGGTCCATTATCTAGTGCAAAAGGATATATACCTATATAAGAATAAGACGCGGTGGAGACCCTGGTCAGAGGGTACATGAAGGAGTCTTCTGACCTTAGTATACGCTGTTTGTAGATTACAGTTAACTCATGTCTTATGCTCTATTTATCACAATGGTTTCAAAACTGCACAATTCTAAACTTTTTCCTTTTCTGTAGTAAATGGTCCCTTTCGGTAGATTTATTAACTCATTATCTCCTAGGCTATTTTTAGGACCAGACTTTTTGAATTAATCTACCGAAAAGGAGCATTAACTAGAGAAAAGGAAAATTTAGAATTTTAAAGTTTCAAACCATTGTGATCAATAAAGCATTTGCTCCTATAGGAGCAAATGCTCTATTTATCACAATGGTTTCACAGTGTGAATTTTATAGAGGCGCAAATATGCGTCACTAGGGGCAATGTGTTAAGACCTTGGGCCTAAAACATAGTCCAGGAGGGAATGTGTTAAGAGGTTAAGCCTAAAACATAGTCCAGGAGGGAATGTGTTAAGAGGTTAAGCCTAAAACATAGTCCAGGAGGGAATGTGTTAAGAGGTTAAGCCTAAAACATAGTCCAGGAGGGAATGTGTTAAGAGGTTAAGCCTAAAACATAGTCCAGGAGGGAATGTGTTAAGAGGTTAAGCCTAAAACATAGTCCAGGAGGGAATGTGTTTTCTACTGGGAATTATTTCCTAACAACTCTATGCAGCACTGTCAACTTTATTCAGTTTCGAACTCACTTTGATTTTGTAACAACAAGAGATGTATCTAAACGAAAACCTCAGTAAAAACATAACTTTGCAGTTACAGCGATCTTTCAGGGGAATGAAGTGTAAATTAAATATGTATCATTTAACCCTTTACTCTATAAATACTCCTTTCTACGCCTTTGCAAACAGAGTTGACCCAGATCAGACGGTTCCTATATGATCCGTTTGATCAGGATCTGCTCAGTTTGCTTATTATATAATATATATATGATTCCACAGTTTTTACCAAGACCAAACATTCTTGCATCCATGTGGTATTATAACAATTGATCTAATTAATATTCATGATATCATTATTTTTACATGAATAAGTTAAGGGTTAAGAACTCCATAGAAAAACATCTACTCGACGCCTCATCAGGATCCAAACTGTTTTATACTTTGATGGGTTGTTGAAAAGAGATGCAAGATAAATCAGTAGTAACAACTGAAGTCGATGACATTTTCCACCGATAGCGATTCCTTCTGAAGGCTTAGAGGTTAAACATCTCTAGACTACCTCGATGAAGTTTCTTTACTGCAAAATGGAGATATCACATCTTTCTTCATACAGACATTTGGGTGCGATTCTGATTGTGTATTGTTGCACTTTTTTCCTATCAAACTTGCATTCAGGTTCGTAATTATGATGTTGGTGTGATATGTATTATGTCAAGTGGTTATCTCTACACCAGCATAGACAGTACAGTAAAATCCCTCCAATGCGACCACTTAATGATTAAACAAGGGTGTTTTTATAAGCAGGTGGTTGGTTAATGCAGGACAAAAGTAATACAGAAAGCTCTGCATTAAGCTACTACCTGCCTCTACCATCCAGAATTATACCTCTTTTATGTGGTCGCATTAAAGGAGTTTTACTGTGTATATTATAGTGTAAGTTACTACCAGTGTGTCGCATGATGCCTACACAACCAAGAAAGAATGTTTACCATATACTTCCAGTACCAATGGTACATTTGAACCCCATTCAGTCAGTTTTAACCTTCAACTTTAACCTTCACCTTTAACTTTCAACTTCAACTTTAACTAACAAATTTAACCCCAAATTTTAACCTTCAATTTGAACATTTAATTTTAACATTAAGCTTTAATTTTCAACTTTAACGTGCATCTTTAACATTCAACTTCAACATTCAACTTTAACATTCAAATATTAATATCTTCATCTACAAGTGTATTTATTTCACGCCATTGCAAACAGAGTAGACCCAGATCAGACGGCTGCTGTAGGAGCCGTCTGATCAGGGTCTGCTTCGTTTGCTTATGCCATAATATTGATCAGTCAATAGTTTTTGTCAAAGCAAAACCACCCTAATGAAAATCTTACATTGTAATAATTCAGCCAATAAATTTTTATGATGATATGTTTTTCTTACATAAATATTCAACAGGGAAAGGTTTGTACCCTTTCCATGTTGAATATTCATGTACGAGTTAATGACATCGTGAATATTTATTAGCTGATTTTTTATAATGCTGTTTTTACATTGGTTGAATCTGTAAAATCACATGTATGTAATCCAATAAAACAAACAGAGCAGACCCTGATCAGACGGCTCCTACAGGAGCCGTCTTATCTGGGTCTACTCTGTTTGCAAAGGCGAGAAAAAGAGTTTATATTAGGGAATGGTTAACTGAAATAACATCATGGAAAACTATTTACATATCATAAGTTGGTCTACACGACATAATAGTATCACAATATTATATCGTAACAAATACATTGGCCTTTAACCCATATTCAAACTATAGATATATAAGTGTGTGATCCAGGTGTTGCATTTGATTTATGATCTGCGAAATGTCGACTCTCAATTTAAATTATTTACGAATAAACTAGAATTCGGGGGAAAATGAACACTAATTAACCGAACATGCGCTATCAAATATTTGTCAACTTTTAAAGACGGTAATATCTCGATATTTTATGCTCTAAGCATACTAATTGACATAAAAGTCTTGAAATCAATATTCATTTTATAGGAAACGACTGGCAACCATAGAAACGAAATTAAAGCTCTATGTAACTATTTACCTTTTTAACTAATATTTACAAGCAGTATAGATCTAAATCAGGTGACCTATTTGCTACAGTAACTAATAACTATAAATGCCATTCCATAATGTTAAGTATTGAAATCATAAAGCAAACAAGACGAGTTCACAAGCATGTTAAATATAGCAAAGGTCTTTAATTCTTTCCCTAATTAACATTTATACAAGAATTCATGACGTCATGATTATGCACTGAACTTTTAATGCTCATTGAATAAAGGGTTTTTTTATCATGGCAGAAACTGTATAGTTAGATTTAATTATGTCATAAGCAAACAGAACAGACCATGATCAGGCGGCTTCTACAGGAACTGTTTGATCTGGGTCTACTCTGTTTGCGAAGGAAATTGGTAAATGTAGTATTATTTGAAATATCATCTATACTTGGCGTGACCAAGATAATGCTTTCTTGTAGAGAAGATATATTCATTAACCCCTTCCGTGCCACAATGATATTATTATGATATCACATGCAAACAGTTTGGATCAAGATGAGACGCCGAGTAACTCGGCGTCTTATCAGGATCCAAACTGTTTGACACTCTGTTTACTGTTTTATAAAGAAAATGGAAGAAATGCACACACTTACACTAAAAATAAACGAAACTGTGCCCAGCAGACGACATTGCTTGCACCGAAAGGGTTATATTAATTGACGTGGATGCCACTGACACGTCTCGCAAACTATTCATGGCAATGTAGGAAGAAGTATTTATTCTGCTGGAGATGTTTCCGATTCATGCCATTTTGGCTAATTCGTTGTCTAGACTGAATATAAACAATGTACATATAAGTAAAGTCTCGCTAAAGCAACCATATAATTTAATACTATAGAAGTTTTACTAGCAGGTGGTTGCTTAATGCAGGGCAAAGGGAGTGCAGAAAGTTCACACAGGAGCTTTCTGCATAACGTTTATCCTGCATTAAGCTGTCACTTGTTCTACAACTCCAGAATTAGATAAATAGGCTTCTTTTGAGTGGTCGTATTAGAGATACCTTTCTGTATAAGTAGCCTTATTATTCTCATGGTATAGGAAAGACAATGTACCTTAGCCCTTTCGCTGCCAATGCCGTATCTGTGATTACCTATGCAAACAGTTTGGATCCAGATGAGACGCCGAGATACTCGGCGTCTCATCAGGATCCAAACTGTTTGTTACTGTTACTATGTTTTTGAAACAAAAATGAAGAAAATAAAAAAAAATGAAATTTTGTAACAGACGACAAAGTTAGCAGACGACATAATTTGGCAGCGAAAGGGTTAAATAGTTTAGGTCAAGATTAATCCATTCAAAGCTGAAAGTTCACATTGACTATTCAAAGATTCAAACAAGTCAGGCTTACTGAAATTATTCAGGATTTTTTCTTAAAGAAAATTCCTCTCATCTCTACGAGCCCTCTCATCTGGGTCTACATTGTTTGCAAATGACATTTGTGAATCGTTTCCCGCACTGAAAGGATTAAATCGACCAAATGCTACCTTATAAAAGAACCAACTTTGTCAATACCGACAGAAAATGGTATTGTAGTGAATTCAAGGGAAGCATATTTAACTCCCATATAAGACGCGTTTTTTACATTTTACATTGGCTGGTATCGGCTTACGCACTCATCGTGATCGGCTTATCTTGTAACTCAAATATATCGCTTCCTGTGGGATCGGTTGACAACCAGAATAATGCTACTGGCAATTGATAAAAGTCGGTATCAATGTATTATGGTCGGCATTTAATTTTGCATTTGCAAACAGAGTATACCCAGATCAGACGGCTCCTATAGGAGCCGTCTGATCAGGGTCTGCTTTGTTTGTTAATGGAATTTGAAATATATGTTTCTTTACTTTCTTAAATGACTACGATGTTCCAATTTCAATATGACTGTTTTGTCCATGATATTAAGTAAGTATTGAAATTTGGAATAAACATAAAACATGGAAAAGGCTTAAAGTACAACAGATAAGTATTAACTCAAGAAGGCAAAACAACAAATATTTGATAAAACAAATGTTGCCTTTGGAGTGATAAACATTATACCGAGATGCATTAATCGCTGTGAGACGTAACACCCATTACCAAAAACCCTTAATGCTTGGAAATAAATCCTGAGATAAACACGCTCCGTCTTTAAGACGCTTTTAAAGATAGTGCAAATGCATTACCAAAAAATCACATTTGCTATGACGCAATTTGTATTTTTTTTAATTTGAAATCGACAAAGAAACTATATTTTGATATTAATCAAAAAGATTAATTTCTTTTCTTTTCTTTTTATTTTTTACGTGTCCCAATGGCATGGGTCAATTACCGCGGTAGATGTTTTGCCGATATTCCACGTTCCTATAGCCACTGTATAAGTGACCTTTGAATGCTGAAGCTTCCAAGTGAACTGATCCTTCTGTAGTGTAAAGGATTATTTTAAATTGCATAAAGTGAAGACCCTTTAACTCTTTCTCTATTGAATTATCACGTCAGAAGTCATGACACCATGAATATTCATAATCTGTTGGGGTTTTTTTATAATGGAATATGTATACACGCATTTTTGGTATTGGTAGAAACTGTCAGATCTATTATGATTAGGAAAGGAAAGTCAGATCTACAGTAAAACCTCTCTATAACGACCACTAAATTACACCAAGTATTTTGTGTTGAAGGCAGATGACTGCTTAAAGCAAAGCGAAAGTAAAACAGAACGCTCCTATAGGAACGTTCTGTTTTACTTTCACTTTGCTTTAAGCAACCACCTGCCCATAATACCAACTAGTCAACACAATTTAGTGGCCGTTATAGAGAGGGTTTCAATAATCAAACAGAGCAGGCCGTGGTCAAACGGCTCATGCAGGAGCGGTCTGATCTGGATCAATACGTGAAAGAAGCTTTTATGTGAAGGAAAGGGTTAAGGAGTCACTTGGCCATGGTATACCCTGTAAAAGCCATTGATGTGTGTTCTCATGCTGATAAAAATAATTTCTGCTCAGTCTCTGACTTGCTGTACTTTTCATTGACTTCCAATTCAGTCAAACCGTTGTTAACCCATTTGCTCCCACGATCCCATATATGGGACGTAGGCAAACAGTGTAGACTCTGATCAGACGCCGCATTATGCGGCGTCTGATCAGAGTCTACACTGTTTGCTGATAGGAATTTCAATATAAAACAAAACTTAATTGAAAAGTTTAGGCCAGGCATCCCTTAGATAAAAAATGGACTAATCCAATATATAAACATGGATTAATCCACTGGGCGCAAATGGGTTAAACTGTTCACCGAGTGTCCAACAGTTTGGATCCTGGTGAGACACCGAATTACTCGACGTCTCATCTGCAATCAAGAGTTAACCAAGAACACTTACAGTATATTTACAGTATTTTACAAGAATACTTTCAGTAATCGCTAACACTTTCGCTGCCAAATTTTGTCGTCCACAACCTTTTACGTCGTGCGCTGCAATTTTATTTGTTTCTACATTTCGTCATTTTTTGTTTTAAATAACATAGTCAAGTAACAAACAGTTTGGATCCTGATGAGACGCCGAGTTACTCAGCGTCTCATCTGGATTCAAACTGTGTACATATGTAATCACAGATGCAATATTGGCAGAGAAAGAGTTTATGGGAAATGTTTCGCAAACTAAATGAACTTGTAAACTTTTAAAGAAATACAAGTCAACAACAGTATATTATAATTATAGAGTGTATAATGTAAATATAAAAGAAGTTTGCCATGCTATTGACGGGAGTGTGTAGATAAGAGAGTGCTGTCATTAACATTACGTTTCTCTGGAATGTTGTATTTGAACTTTTGTCTCAATAAAGTATATAATAGATTGACAACAGGGAGAGAAAACATAATTTGAGTACATAATAACGAAATCCGTGTCTTACTTCATTAGATATAGTCAATGTAGCTCTCTAAACTGGAATTCTAGTGGAGAAGAGTGCAGGTCCGTTTAAGCAGATGGCTGCATAATGCACGGTGAAATTCGTACAGAAGACACCTAGAGGAGCTTTCTGCATGACTTTCACCCTGCATTAAGCTGCCTCCTGTCCCCGAGAGCGATATTTATATACTATATTGAATGTCCGGTTTAGAGACGGTTTACTTATAACATGATTGAAATGTTTATCTTGTAAACTTAATTGTTTTGTGGCGAACACATACTGAGTTATTGGCGTTTTGTCATGTCACATAATTTAAGGTCGGAATTCACAATAGCATAATAATACGATCTGGCGATAGTTTTCAAACTGGACCGAAAGACGATTATCTAGCGAAATTAACTTGAATTTAATCAAGATGAGTGACCGTAGTAGAACAGATATTGCGAATACTGTGACATTGTTTATGAAACTTGCATTGTGCTCGATCGACGTTACATTTGCTTCAAGCACCAAGTACGTCATTGTTCCTGTTTCTATTGACATTCTTCCGCCCGCGACACCGGTTCAAACGCTTATCTTCCAATACAAACATTTCTCTTCCTATAGCGCTTAATTGGCAATTATGGTAACATGGTTTATGCGCCTGAACCAATGTGATTTGATACAAAAAGCATTGTCATCCCATCAGGCAAATGTGTACGTTTTGCCAATTAAGCAAATGTTGAAATAGCATTATCAATATAGTTGCTGGAAACACCCACAATATGTGTCATAGTGAAAACCTTCATTTTCCCTGCACATTCCATTTGAATGTTTACGGCTTTTGGGGGGGGGGGGTGCGAAAAGGTGAAATTGCCAGTAACAAGCAAATTCACTTTATATCTAAATGTATATAATTTCATTTGTACCTTTTTCACTTTTCCTCTGCAACTTCTTTCAATTTAGAGTCTCACAATGGCGTATAAGGGAACTGCATTACTCATTCCCTCCTACTGACACACTTTGATGCATCTGTAAAAGGCATTTTGAAACCATTGTGATAAACAGAGCATTTGCCCCATAAGAGCAAATGCTCTATTTATCACAATGGTTTCAAACTATACACAATTCTAAAAGTTTCCTTTTCTCAGGTAAATGCTCATTTTCGGTAGATTTTTTTCAAAGAGGTTGGGAATGAGTTAAATCTTTCGCAGTACCGCAATACAATACTTTGGCTTCAGGAATACCAGACATGTCCGGACATTTCTTTTCCCAACTTTATAGTTTTTCACCCACACCTAGCGTATTCAAAAACACTCTCTTACAAACACTGTCACTTTTCGCCGACACTTAAATCGTATCTGTAACTCTTATTCTTTTTTCTCTCACGTCCAGTTGTCTTCCTTTTATCGCTTTATTCTATAGCATGTGATGTTATGTACTCGTTTGCCTGTGCCCACGTGAATATTTTCCAGAAGTCTTTGAACATTGTTTCCCTTTCACTATCTGCAACTTCTTATCTTCGAATTTTCACAATGGTTGGAACAACCCTTTGGTTTAAGTTGTCTTTCAATGGTGGTGGGGGGGGGGGAGGGGGGCTGTCAATGTCCTGTTTCTGTTTTCGCTAAGCTGTTATACTGATTTTCATCCATTCTTGCAACTTTTTGTCTATTTCTGACCCAAGTATGTGATGATTTACGCCCTCGGCATATAGAATCTTCTCTCATTTCTTCTTCATGATCTATGTTACATTCATTTGGGTGTACTATTTCTGGAATCTGTGTTACATCATTGCCCTAGTTTTCATCCTTTCTATCTCCTATGTCTATTACAATCGTTTGATCTCCTACAGAACCATCCAGGTCCAAGGATTCTTCATTGCTGTCTGGTATATTTTCTGCATCATCTAAGTGATCATGACAATATAGTAGGTTTGTTGATCCCATGAATCATGGTATTCACCTTGTGAAGAACTTAATTCTGTTGCTAAATGTTGCTATGTCTCGACTGGTTTTCAAGTATCTTTCTTCCTTGTATCATACAGTGTAGAAAATTTCATTCTTTCCTCTAGTTGTGTCAGATTGTTCACCAGACCTTGCACCAAGTGCCATTTTGGACATTTAATTTTCTACGGGAGAACTTTTATTTAGTTTTTAATGGTGTTATTTTAACCATTTCCTCCATAAATACGCATTTCTACGCCTCTGTAACAGTCACTTCTTGCAACCATTGTGGTAAATAGAGCATTTGTTCCTACTGGTCGCGACTAAATAGCTTTTGCAGATACGGACCCATGCTGTTCGGCACAAGGTCAGTTGTTTTCCAACGTTGGGTGATTTCGGACACTTTTAAATTGAAGTAGATGAGAGTTTCAGCAGATGACATTTAAAATAACAATAACATTTTGACCGACCAAACCGATATATCAAATGCTGCAATACAATTCTACAGTAAACTTTATAGTAAAAAGGAATGTGACACAACAAATTACATTTTTTCAGCAGCCAGTTGAAACTTTAAACGAAAGAGAACAAAATTCTTGTGAAGGAGTCTTGACAGAACAAGAGTGTGCAAATGCATTAAAAGATATGAAAATAATAAAAGCCCAGGATCCGATGGTATAACAACCGAATTTTACAAACTCTTTTGGAATGATATCAAACAATATCTGATAAATTCATACAGTTTGTCCTACGAAGAAGGATCTACTTACACTCCTCCCAAAATCTGAAAAGACACCATGTATCTGAAAAATTGGCGACCGATAAGCCTTCTTAACACAGATTATAAAATTGCACCAAAAGCCATCGCTATTAGGATTAAGTCTGTTTTACCAAAAATTATTACTGATACACAAACTGGTTTTATAAATGGAGGGATATATCGGGGGAAATGTAAGATTGTTGGAAGAAGTTCTAGAATACGTATCGGTCTCGAGTAGACATTGCCATATCGGTCTCGAATAGACATCACTCTATCTGTCTCGAGTAAACTTCACTATATTTTTCTCGAATAGACATCACTATGTATGTACATGCTGAGAACGTTTGTAAAACGCGTATGTTTCTCATAAATAATCGAGATATATCTTTTAAACATGTCAACTTTGAAGCCGTTAAGGAATCTCCATTCTAACTATGTTGAGGCAGTTTCAATAATTCAAAGTCGCGACAGCTTCGTTACTATGATTTCTACATACAGAACTCCTATAACCCTTTGAGTGTGGAGAACTGATATTTGCATACAGTGTAGACCCAGACCAGAGGCCTCATAGAGGAGCCCTAATGAACCTGAATTATCAAAGCTGAAGGAAATAATTTAAACAATAAAATAAAACGTTCTCCTTAATTAGCATGTAAAACAATTCATGTAATATATTTAGGTCTACACGGAACATTATAATCAGAATGTTGCTCTGAAATAAACCATGCGGGGACCATTTATTAAAAACCACACATGTAACATTGGACCGTGGTTGGTGATATGCCGAACCCCCCCCCCCCCCCCACCCCCACCCCCCAGTCTGAGCCGCCCTGAGTCGTCTGATCAGGGTCTTCTCCGTTTGCTAATTGAATTTGACAGTCCTGTTTCCTTAGTTTCTAAAATGGCTACAATGTTCCACCTTCCCTACTTCATTATTACTGTTTTGTCTTTGAATATTCAGTAGATATTGAAATTTGGAATAAACATAGAACAGGACTATGGATCATTCAACGCACATATACTGTAAACATGTAACGTCGGCAAACAGTTTGACCTGGCCCGAGGCTATAAAACGTGTTGCTTGAGTCTGAGATCATTCTAAAGCATCTGATTGGTCAGATTCTGAGCTTGCTCAGAATCTGACCAATCATATACTTGAGAATGATATCAGACTCGGACTCAGACGTTTTATAACATTGGATCCTGGGGCAAGTTTGACTACTTCCGATTCGATCGAATTCTGGAGAAACTTTTGATCGAGTGTCAAACAGCTTGGATCCTGATTAGACACCGAGTTACTCGGCGTCTCATCTGGATCCAAGCTGTTTGCAAATGCGATTCATGTCGCGGATGGTGAGATAAGAGTTTATCGTGCATATGTTGTAAATTATATTTCTAAATACTTCGTCGTTGCGTGCTTGAAGCATATTAATAAACTTAAAATCTGTGATATCGAAATTTATTTGAAAGGATACGACCAGTAACCACGGAAACTGCATTAAAGCTAATGCATAACAGTTTAATCTTATTAAGAGTTCTTAATTTACTTTTAAATTTTATCAAATGTTACTCTTAATATGTGAAAATCGATAAAAGTAGTATTTGCGAGCAGTTTAGTCCCAAACTAGAAGTGAGTGTTTGTGCCGCAGTGACTTCTATCATTAAAGCTAGAACCATAAAACCGTCAAGATGAGATCATTACATGTATTCTACTATATTGTGAGTACATGTCTGTATCTTTTTGACATACATCATGATACCAGATCCTCTGTGGAATCAGAACTCGTTGGAGAATCCAAAGCATATACTAACAGGGTGGTTAACCTATTACCTCATAGGCTATTTTTAGATACAACCTCTTTGTATTAATCTACCGAAAAGGAGCAAATAATAAGAGAAAAGGAAAGTTTAGAATTTTGTAGTTTGAAACCATTGTGATAAATAGAGCATTTGCTCCTATAGGAGCAAATGCTCTATTTATCACAATGGTTTCACAAAGTGACTTTTACAGAGTCGTCAAAAGCCGTCAATATGAGGGAATGGGTTAATAGTGTGGTTAATTTTAAACCTTTACTACATAGATACGCCTTTTAACGCATGTGCAAACAGAGTAGACCCACATCACACCACTCCTACAGAAGCCGTCTGATCAGGGTATGTTCTGTTTGATTATGGGGTTATATATATCTGATTCAACAGATATTACCAGAGCCCAAACATGTTCAGATTAAGCTAACTGATACGTACACATACATGTATATAAATCATGTCGTACGTGATTATTCATAGAGTAAAGGGATGAGAGAAAGACTTGCAAGCTTATTCGAGTGTGCCAATCCTTTTATAACACTCAGAGGTCAAGATAAGACATAGAGTAAAGGGATGAGAGAAAGACTTGCAAGCTTATTCGATTGTGGCAATCCTTTTATAACACTCAGAGGTCAAGATAAGACATAGAGTAAAGGGATGAGAGAAAGACTTGCAAGCTTATTCGATTGTGGCAATCCTTTTATAACACTCAGAGGTCAAGATAAGACATAGAGTAAAGGGATGAGAGAAAGACTTGCAAGCTTATTCGATTGTGGCAATCCTTTTATAACACTCAGAGGTCAAGATAAGACATAGAGTAAAGGGATGAGAGAAAGACTTGCAAGCTTATTCGATTGTGGCAATCCTTTTATAACACTCAGAGGTCAAGATAAGACATAGAGTAAAGGGATGAGAGAAAGACTTGCAAGCTTATTCGATTGTGGCAATCCTTTTATAACACTCAGAGGTCAAGATAAGACATAGAGTAAAGGGATGAGAGAAAGACTTGCAAGCTTATTCGATTGTGGCAATCCTTTTATAACACTCAGAGGTCAAGATAAGACATAGAGTAAAGGGATGAGAGAAAGACTTGCAAGCTTATTCGATTGTGGCAATCCTTTTATAACACTCAGAGGTCAAGATAAGACATAGAGTAAAGGGATGAGAGAAAGACTTGCAAGCTTATTCGATTGTGGCAATCCTTTTATAACACTCAGAGGTCAAGATAAGACATAGAGTAAAGGGATGAGAGAAAGACTTGCAAGCTTATTCGATTGTGGCAATCCTTTTATAACACTCAGAGGTCAAGATAAGACATAGAGTAAAGGGATGAGAGAAAGACTTGCAAGCTTATTCGAGTGTGTCAATCCTTTTATAACACTCAGAGGTCAAGATAATACATAGAGTAAAGGGATGAGAGAAAGACTTGCAAGCTTATTCGAGTGTGTCAATCCTTTTATAACACTCAGAGGTCAAGATAAGACATAGAGTAAAGGGATGAGAGAAAGACTTGCAAGCTTATTCGATTGTGGCAATCCTTTTATAATACTCAGAGGTCAAGATAAGACATAGAGTAAAGGGATGAGAGAAAGACTTGCAAGCTTATTCGATTGTGGCAATCCTTTTATAACACTCAGAGGTCAAGATAAGACATAGAGTAAAGGATGAGAGAAAGACTTGCAAGCTTATTCGAGTGTGTCAATCCTTTTATAACACTCAGAGGTCAAGATAAGACATAGAGTAAAGGGATGAGAGAAAGACTTGCAAGCTTATTCGAGTGTGCCAATCCTTTTATAACACTCAGAGGTCAAGATAAGACATAGAGTAAAGGGATGAGAGAAAGACTTGCAAGCTTATTCGAGTGTGCCAATCCTTTTATAACACTCAGAGGTCAAGATAAGACATAGAGTAAAGGGATGAGAGAAAGACTTGCAAGCTTATTCGAGTGTGGCAATCCTTTTATAACACTCAGAGGTCAAGATAAGACATAGAGTAAAGGGATGAGAGAAAGACTTGCAAGCTTATTCGAGTGTGCCAATCCTTTTATAACACTCAGAGGTCAAGATAAGACATAGAGTAAAGGGATGAGAGAAAGACTTGCAAGCTTATTCGAGTGTGCCAATCCTTTTATAACACTCAGAGGTCAAGATAAGACATAGAGTAAAGGGATGAGAGAAAGACTTGCAAGCTTATTCGAGTGTGGCAATCCTTTTATAACACTCAGAGGTCAAGATAAGACATAGAGTAAAGGGATGAGAGAAAGACTTGCAAGCTTATTCGAGTGTGCCAATCCTTTTATAACACTCAGAGGTCAAGATAAGACATAGAGTAAAGGGATGAGAGAAAGACTTGCAAGCTTATTCGAGTGTGCCAATCCTTTTATAACACTCAGAGGTCAAGATAAGACATAGAGTAAAGGGATGAGAGAAAGACTTGCAAGCTTATTCGAGTGTGTCAATCCTTTTATAACACTCAGAGGTCAAGATAAGACATAGAGTAAAGGGATGAGAGAAAGACTTGCAAGCTTATTCGAGTGTGTCAATCCTTTTATAACACTCAGAGGTCAAGATAAGACATATAGTAAAGGGATGAGAGAAAGACTTGCAAGCTTATTCGAGTGTGCCAATCCTTTTATAACACTCAGAGGTCAAGATAAGATACGTAAATGAAAACATTTTCCAGAATAACTTCTTTATTTCTCCACCAAATCCTATGTTGTGACCACACGTTAGAATCGTCTCAAAGAGACGCTTCTAAAGAATGGTCACAACATAGGATTTGGTTGGCGAAATGACGATTTTAGGGTTTGGGTACATCCCTTTATCTGTTGTTCTGGTGACACTCAAATGAGCTTCAAGCAAGACATCGTGTTCAATTTGTCTCACATTACGGTTGTCACAGCATCCTCAACTAATTACGTTCGTGCTGAACTTCAAACAAAAAGCATGAACATGTGTCAACTCGCTTGTCTATTTTACACTTCGCCTTAAAGTGCGGGAACCGAGCAAATAAGAATTTTGCAACAGCGTAAACCCAGATCAAAGTGTTCCCGTGGTAGCCCTGTTTGCCATAAACATCATTATTTTGATACAAGTTTTTGTAATTGATATTCTGAAAGGGAGGATTCGATTTTAACTGTTCAACAGGTTAGGGAGTTATGCAGGAGTTCACTGATATTCGGAATATGACCCGGGAGGACTTGTGACGACCTGTGCAAAGCATTCGAGTTAACTCATCGTATCATCATTATACATACTGCATGTTTGAAAACGATAGGAAATGACAGCAACATATATACATGTATTAAGTTTATCACAAACATATTGCATTTCCCGTCAAGTGCAGTTGTCACTTTATATTGTATTTATCGTAAATGGTATCTTTTCAGGACAATAAAGGTATACGGAGAGAAGGCTATATATGGCTCACATCCATTCCTAGTATATACCATACAGCAGAGTTTGTTCTAAGCGGACATTCACTCATTGACCATAGGAGTGTTTAAAAGCAAGTGGTTGATTCATGCAGGACCAAGGTAATGCAGAAAGTTCCCATAGGAGCTATCTGAATTACTTTTGACCTGCATTAAGCTACCACCTGTCATACAGACCCATAATTAGACCTCTATTTGATGGCCACTTAAGACAGGTTCTACTGTATATCTTTTCAGAAAACAACACAGCTGGTTTGTGTTTCCGTTAATTACTACCCCTGGGACCTTATCCTTTCAAAGCTGAATTTTCAAAGTGGAATAGGCCATCTGTGTTTAACTATATTGCCCACTCAGTATGATAGGGTAAATTCTAACCCTTTCCACAATCAATTTTCAGAGTAGAATAGCCCATCAGTGCTTAACTATAGAGTCCATTGAGTATGAAAGGCTTGTGGTGTCAATGGGGAACAGGCAAGGAACAGTTCCATGAAGGTCGTGTTTTTGCGCATTTCATTCGTGTTTCTGGTGTTGCTGTGTGCACTGTCTTGTGTCATTTTTAAAGTCCCTGTCTGACTACTACTATTATATTTTTAAACTTGCTAGTTGATTTTGAATGAGAAGCAGAGCAGACCTTGATCAGAGAAGCCCTCTGATCTGGGTATACACCGTTTGAAAATGACAGTACACGCGTGTTCCCCATTCAAGGAATTGAACGAGCAAACAAACTTTTTCTCAGAAACGTTATTAGTTAAGTATCAGATACACCCCGCCATTATATTCAGATAAATGTAAAGCAACCGCTTAAACAGACTTTATGTTTTGGTTATTAACCTTTAATCTGCTGAATAATTCAAACTGTATAATTATAATAATAATAATAATAATAATAATAATAAAGACTTTATTTAACGAGAGTACTCATTTGGTTATGACCAATCTTCCATGAGGCCCTCAACAGAGAGAAAACATATACACAATTTGTAATAAAGTAGCAATGCTATCATAATAATTCTGCATAAGCACCAACCTTGCACTGGAAACTGTCTCCTCCCTTTCTGAATATTATTCAAACAAAACATTGTATCAAATTTTATTACTGGCATCAAATAAATCGTTTTGATTTTATAACAAACAGTGCCGACCCTGATGAAAGGGCTCCCTCAGTTATATATTCATAACTAGGTTTTAGTCTTTTAGACATGTGAACTGCTACGTGCAGAATGAAAATAGTGGGGGAGGACGACTATGTTTCAAGCACCCGCACTTCTGTGTAGTTAGTGGTCTCTTTAGAGGAGGGCTACTGCATCATCTACGAAATAGATGACCCAGATAATGTTATCTAAAAATTATTGCAGAGAAAATCGTTAGATACCGCAAACACACGTAGCTCGAGCGATTTACGACAGTGCAATAAGTAGTTTTTATTCAGCTGCAAATGTTTCCGATTTATGTCATCGGTCTTATTTATTGTCAACGTAAAGTTCGCGACAGCAACAAAACTGTTCGCATTGCACTGGAAGGTACTTCAGAATATTTGCACCGAAGTGTAGTACGTGTTTTAGAGACAACACCGATAAGTTATTAGTGTGATAAATCCCAAACGTTTTTCTGCCTGTACCAAACTTACCAAAATAGTTTTACTAAAAAATTACTAAACCTCATGAAGAAATCTTACAAAAAGAAAACGAAAGGGAAGATACACTTGCCATCATTGAGTATTGGAATGACGAAAGAAAGAAACGAAAGGGAAGAAACACTTGCCATCATTGAGTATTGGAGTGACAATGTAGCGAAAAGGAAATAGCACTTAATCCTTTCGGCGCCAAATAAACTTCATTTGCTAAGATAATCGTCTGCTTCAGGTTGCAAAGAGGCTTCTTTAATTTCTTTAGAAAACTACAGTAACCCCCCTCTAATGCGACCAACTAAAATAGGTATAATTCTGGGTGGTAGAGGCAGGTGGTAGCTTAATGCAGGACAAAAGTAATGCATAAAGCTCCTAGAGGAGCTTTCTGCATTACTTTTGTCCTGCATTAAGCAACCACCTGCTTATAAAGACGCCCATGTTTATTCATTAAGTGGTCGAATTAGAGGGGACTCTGCTGTATAATCAGTGTGTCAAAAAAATGGACCCGGAGGAGACACAGAGTAACTCGTTGTCTCCTCTGGATAAAAACTGTTGGCAAATGTAATCACAGATTCGCCTAGGGCGATGAAAGATTATACTCTTGCACAGCCAAAGTCGCCGGGAAGCGAATCACAGGGCTGGTTTTCAAACAGTTTGGATCCTGGTGAGGCGTCAAGTAAATCGATGTTTTGCCAGGATCAATACTTTGACACACTGTTCTGAGACGAAGTAGAAGTGATGAGATTCAGGAGCATTAGCTGAATTCAAATGTAATGTACGCACGATGGCTATATGGGTTTTGGGGCATGTTTCCTCGGGAAAATGTAGAATTGTGTTGTTTTGAAACTACATGTATTATGATAAATTTGGTTTCAAAAGGTTACTTTTATAGAGGCGTCAAAGACGTCAATATGGTGGAATGGGTTAAAGCTTACATGGCAATACAGCTCGTTTATCAAAGTCTACCCGCCTTAGTCTTCGAATTTTGGCCATAATAATGTTTTCACCTGTCAGATTGATGTTACGCACGTGCATAAATGCCTTACGCTAAGCTACGCCCCTGATGTGATTAAATTTGCCAATATATGTGTAACTCAGTATCTCACAAGGATCCAAACTTTTTGACACATCACTAAAGTTCATTCAAGCTGTGTGTACATTTTCTTTTTAGTATTTTACTCCATGGATATTCATGCAAGAAATTATTATCATAATTACATCATAAATATTAATTACAGTTGAACTTCGATATCTCGAACTCGGATAACTCCAACTCGGGATAACTCGAACAAAACGTTCAGTCCTTCCAACTCTTACAATACAGAATTGCACTATAATGTATCGCTACAGATATTCAGATACACATGTGACAGCTTAATACAGGTATAAAGTAATGCTGAAAGCTCTTACAGGAGCTTTCAGAATTACTGTATACCTGTTTTAAGCTGTGGCATTGAGAAATCGTTCAGATTAGAAATCGGATGACTCGAACTAATTTGTACTGTCCCTTGAAGTTCGAGTTATCGAAGTTCAACTGTATATGATGTTTTATAATGGCTTACTAACACGAGAATGCTCTACAATGACATCTAAACTGTAGAGGCAGATATGTAGTATGTCATAAGGGACACAGCAGACCTTGATCAGACGGTTCCTATATGAGCCGTCTGATCTGGTCGTACTCTGTTTGCAAAATTCAAACATGCGTAATGGGTTAATTATTGTTTGTCTACCCACTCATCGGGATGGGCTTATCTTGTTGTAACTAGAACACATCGCTTCCCACCAGCGTCAATTCCATAGAACTAAGATGGATAGACCGATAAATCGTTTTCTAGGCAGTTGGATTCCTGTGTAAATGATGGATAACAATTTACCATGTAAGAAATAATGACTTTATGAATAGTTAATTCAGTGAATGACACATCAACACAAGATGTTTGTCCATGGTAGAACTGCAGAATCAGGCTCCATGCTTATAAAACTTTTAGTTGAGTCTGAGTTCGTTCTCAAGTTTTTGATTGGTCAGATTTGAGCCATTGGCTAAAATCTGACCAATCAAAAGCTTGAGAACTCAAATCTGACCGATCAAAAGCTTGAGAACGAACTCAGACTCAACTACAAAGCTTTATAAGCATGGACCCAGTTCTATATTGTTCAAGGCAGAAGTATAGAATCAGATTTATATCATACCATAAGCAAACAGGATAGAATATAACCAGAAAGCCCCTGCAAGACCTGTCTCATATGGATCTACATGTACTCTGTTTGCAAAGGCGTTTCAAATAAAAATATAAACAACAGTTAAAATCACATTTCACGTTAACTATAATAAATCATACTTAATAAAAACAACTAACACTGTCTTCAGAGGAGTTAAATCATTCATAAAACAACCAAAAATCGAAAGAGGGTTTAGTTTTGAATTATCGGTTTAGTGTGCCGTAAACAAATACTCTTATTTATGTTAACCCTTCTCTTGCTGAATTTTAAAATACATTTCTCCTTCTTTACCCATACCCTGTTGTATAATTACATATATCTTCACTGTGTACACGTATTTCGCTATGCAATCACTGCTGTGGAGTGCACTGGTTGCACAATCACCTTGTAAATAGTGAAGACCCTGATAATAATAATAATAATAATAATAATAAAGACTTTATTTAACGAGAGAACTCATTTGATAAAATCGATCTTCCATGAGGCCCTCAACAGTAGCCTAACATATATACAAGCACATTAAAAACAATCTAGTAAAAGCTACATACATCTTTAAAGATACATATGGTTACTGGTAGAATGAAAGTTTTACTTAATGGTTAGCATAGGGTCTATAATATTTCAAGGTTTTACCCAGATCCCACAAGACGTCAGCGCAAAGTTGGCCCGATATCGCAATGACATTGGGTCCAACCACGATCAGACGCTGTGTGGTAACGTATATTCACCAGTTATTGTACATATGTATGGAATCGAAATGAAAGGCTATTTAAAACGCTAGGTGTTATTTAGCGGATATACCGTACAAACAGTTGCTTTTAAGATGAAGCACCAAAGCAATTGGCGTCTCATCCAGATTAAAGCTGGTTGATTCACTCTGATTTTCTGTATTAATGGAGACAAATAATGTCTAGCATACAAACGATAAAAACATTCAAGAGCAAACTAAAAAAATGAGTAACAATAAAACTAAGCGAATGAAATGAATGAATTAAATACTTTGTTTAACGAGGGTAGCTCAATTAGTCATAATGACTAACCTACATTGAGGCCCTAGAACAAAAGCATTTCATACAATATACAAAACAGTAAAACACAGATCTATATGCACTCGAAAGCAATGTTCAGAAATTCAGTAGGCCCCCTATTTTTGCGTCTGGATAATTAATAAGTGTTGTCTGCTTCAATTTGTAGATTTATTGTTTAAGGACACGCAGTTGGATCCTGCTAAAACTCCCGAGTAACTTGGCGTCTAATCTGGATCCAATCTGTTATCATAAATTTGATTTGCAATGAGACAGCTCCTGCAGGAGCTGTCTCATTTGGGTCTTCACTATTTACAGGTAGGTATATTGACGTGAATAGCAAGCGAAGAGTTAAGAAGCAATAATTATAATTTTCGAAAGTTCGATTTGTAATTCTTATTTTCTAAATGAAATACAGTTGAACCTGTATTATGCGGCCATCAAAAAGACGTCAAATTATCGGTCTGTAAGGCAGTTGGTAGCTTATTGTAGGTCAAAAGTAATACAGAAAGCCCCTATAGAGCTTTCTGCATTACTTTTGTCAGCACACCACCTGTGTTTAACACTTCTATGTTCAATAGATGAATGTCCGCTTAGGACAGGTTGTACTGTATAGTCAAAATGATAATAGTTCTGTCTTCAGTAAAGAAACACAGACACAAGTACATGTATTTGGTAGAAAGTGGACCCTGCATATCAACATTTATAGTGCTAACCTTGATGTTACTCGAATTTGCAAACAGCTTAGATCCATATGATCTCGGCGTACGCAATCGCAAGATCGGTTATTACTAAAGCAAACAGCAGGCTGAAGTTTTTGTACAGAAAAGGCCAATTTTTAAATTTTCATACAAGGAAACTTTTGGTTTTAGCACTTATCCAATGTCACTTTGATTACGCTTGTTGTTTTTGGTACCCTGCTCTTACTCAAGATTTGAAAAATAGACTGCAATCAACTCAAAATAAATTAATCCGCTTTGTTTTAAATTTAGACGCTAGAGAACACTTAGGCACATATCATTTTAAATACCTCAACTGGTTGCCAGTATCCAAAAGAGTTGATCAAATCACTCTTTCTCATGTTTTTAATATTTCTAAGGGCACTGCTCCTGTATATCTTGATTGTTTTGTTCCTTTAAGCTCTGTACATACCCGCTGTACAAGATCAAACATGTCAGCTGTTCGTGTTCAAGAAGATTCGTTTTCTTTCACTTTTACAGATAACAGACGCTACGCCATTCCTAGAGTTAACAGTTTTGGTAAAAAATCATTTCTTTTCAGAGGTGTTCACTTGTGGAATGGCCTTCCTCTGACTTTAAGACAAAGCAAATCTTATAGTCAATTTAAAGTTGGTGTTAAAAAAAATTTGATAGATAAAGAATAATTTATACAACACTTTTCTTTAAAATGACGGCTCTTCTGTATTTATTTGCATTTTCTTGAATATCGGGGCTTAGTTTTATCAATTACTGTTTTTATCTTTGTTAATTTGATAGGTTTGTTTCAATTTATTCTTTAATATGACTCTTATGAATTGTTCTGATACTCTGCGGTGTTAATCTGTAAGCATGGATATCGACATTCTATAACCGACATATTTTGAAATTAACAGTGTTAATAGGGATGCTTCTGTGATACTTATAGTTTAAGATAATACCTGTGACAGTTAATTATAATGATTCCGTGACTCTCTGTGTCTTGCCACTAGAATCAAGGACCACAATGGAAATAAGGAAAATATTTTCCTTTTTTGTGTAATCCTTGGTTTCTAGTGCGCATTACATGGCTTTTTATATGTTGTCATAGTTATGTTTTGCCATGTTATGTACACTTTTTACCGAAATAAATCTATCTATCTATCTACGAGTAACTCGGCGTCTCGTCAGGCTCAAAACTGTTTGACATTTAGATAATTGTTTCTAAAAGGCATATGTCATGAAGTATTTTTGCGACAGGCTGATCAAATTGGAAGTACAGTAGAACATGCCTTAAGCGGTCATCAAAAAGAGGTTTAATTATAGGTATCTAACATAAGGCATATTGTAGCTTAATGCAGGTCAAAAGTAATGCAGAAAGCTTCTAGAGGAACAACCTGCTTTTAATACGCATGTGTTCAATAAATAAACGGTCGCTTAGGACAGATTTTACTGTAGTACAGTATAACCCCTCTAATGCGACCACCTTAAAGAAGTATAATTCTGAGTGGTAGAAGTGGGTGGTAGTTTAACGCAGAACAAAAGTAATGCAGAAAGCTTTCTGCAATATTTTGTCCTGCATTAAGCAACCACCTGCTTATAAAGACATCCGTGTGTATTCATTAAGTGGTCGCATTAAAGGGATTCTGCTGTAATAATTGAGCAGATCCAAATTTAGGCAGCCATTTTTTTTCACTGCGGCTTGAATGTTAATCACAAAAAATGAACTTCTTAAGTTTGTTATTCTGAACACTCATGAGATTATTTCTGCGTGCTTGAAGACATTAAATGTTTTGCCGTTGCCACTACAAAGAGACTTTCAAACTGGACGGGTCCATTATTAACGATACCCACATGATTTAATTTCCAGTAGGATTCAATGACAAAAACATAACTACACTGTTTACGACTTACGACCCGCATTCCGTTAACCATGTCCTTCATACAGGCGGATTTTTCAAGCATATGCAAACAGAGTAGACCCAGATCAGACGGCTCCTATGGGAGCCGTCTGATCAGGGTCTGCTCTGTTTGCCTTTAACCCATTCCCTCATATTGACGCCTTTTGACGCCTCTGCAAAAGTCACATGTTGAAACCATTGTGATAAATAGAGCATTTGCTCCTATAGTAGCAAATTATCTGTTTATCAATGTTTTCAAACTACAAAATTATAAAAAAAAAATCCTTTTCTCTAGTTAATGCTCCTTTTCGGTAGATTTATTCAAAGAGGTTGGATCTAAAAATTGCCCATGAGGTAATGGGTTAATATAATTCATATTTGATTTTCTAGTTTCTGTCACAATGAAGAATTATTTTCTGATCAGAGTCTGCGCTGTTTGTTTATGGAATTATAATAGAATGATCTAACTCTACAGTTTCTATGAAAATATCCTGTGTACATATGCCAAGATATTCACCTAATAAATATGAATGATGTAAGTGTTTCTTGCATGAATATTCAGCAAGGAGAGGGTTTAGATTCAGGGTAAAGATAACCGAAAAATGCAACAATAAAGAAATACCATTTCTGCATTTTCTTGAAGTGTTTCTATGAACATTTATTATTTTATGCTTCACAAAGCACTGTGAACTTACAGCCTCCTGTCAGCAAATGTGTACAATGTACTTGCCTAGTTAAAGTATTTCTTTTTAGATTCTTTATTCCATCAATAAGTTCCAAGTTTAACCCTTTACTCCATGGATATCCATGTAAGAAATAAAAAGTAGTTTGGAAAGAAGCTCATGTATGTGCTATTTTTAAGAAAAGTGATCCATCATACGTGGGTAACTATCGTCCTATTTCCCTTCTTAGTAACTTGAACAAAGTACTGGAACGACTCGTGTTTAAGCATGTCTTTAACTACTTACGTGATATTAAGTATATTTCCTCTTTTCAGTCAGGTTTTATTCCAGGGGACTCAACCGTCAACCAGTTAACGTTTCTGTATAATGCTTTCTGTAAAGCGTTAGATGATGGAAAAGAAATCAGAGCCGTCTTTTTTTTATATTAGCAAAGCCTTTGATCGGGTATGGCACGCGGGACTCTGGGTCAAACTCAAAGCGACTGGTATATCAGACCGTCTTTGTACATGGTTCTCTAACTACTTATATAAACGTCGACAATGTGTTGTAATTCCGGGTGCCAAGTCCGATTTTCTACTTGTAAATGCTGGGGTACCACAGGGTTCTATACTTGGACCACTCTTATTCTTGATATACATTAATGACATAGTAACAGATATACATTCTAATATTCGCCTTTTTGCTGATGACACAAGTCTTTATTTAATCGTAGAACATGCAGATACTGCTGCAAGTACCTTGAATAGCGATATCAGTAAAATAACAGATTGAGCAAAATCTTGGCTTGTTGCTTTTAATCCAACTAAAACCGAATCACTGAAAATTTCTAGAAAATCCATTAAGCCTGTACATCCTCCTTTATCAATGTTGATATGCATAGGCATCTCGGAATCCACTTATCACACGATGGATCATGGCATTCTCATATCGATTATATAAAATCTAAAGCTTGGGAAAGAATTAACATAATGCGTAAATTAAAATATGTTTTGGATAGAAAAGCACTCGAAACAATATACTTAAGTCTTATTAGACCATTGCTGGAATATGCAGATGTCGTGTGGGATAATTGCACAAACAATGAGAAGTATGAACTTGAAAAGATCCAATACGAGGCTGCAAGAATCGCCACAGGAGCAACTAAGCTTATATCCATTCGGAATCTTGAACAAGAAGTAGGATGGGAATCTTTCGAGCGTAGAAGGCGAAAACACAAACTACTTCTCTTTTACAAAATGATTCATAAAGAAACACCTGATTTCCTATCCTCACTTGTTCCCCCACTTGTTGGCGACCAAAGTCATTATCCTTTAAGAAACCAAAACAATGTGCAGACTGTGCAATCCAAGACAAAACTGTATTCGGATTCTTTCTTACCCTCAGTTGTTCGTGAATGGAACTCCCTCCCCTTAGAAGTCAGACGCTCTGTTTCAAAGTCATCCTTCAAATCTGCGATTGACCACAATGACACCACCCCTGTTCCCTTATACTTCTATGCTGGTACAAGACAGGGTCAAATACTCCATACCCGGTTGAGAACAAATTGTAGCGCACTAAACCTTCCAATGTTTCAGAAAAACATTGTTGCCTCTCCGCTATGCTCTTGTGGTGATATCGAAAGTACTGAACACTTTTGTCTTATATGCCCGCTTAACCACGTCCAGCGTACCCATTTAAAACATACAATTAGCTATTTACGGCCTGTTACAGTGAAACTCCTTCTTTACGGTGATCCATCACTTGATACACATAGTAACACTATCATATTTCAAGCGGTGCAGAAGTTCATTTTAGAAACTAAAAGATTCGGTTAAGTTCCATTATTTGACTTGTTTTAAGTAGGGTGACCATAGTCATATGCACTCCTTGTCTCACCGGCCCTTGGCCTCCATCATGTTGACCAACATTATTTCCATTCTCTTTATTTTCTTTCCAGCCGTTTCTATGATATTGGTCATTAATGATGTTCTACGTCCATTGTGTTCTTCAAACGTACATGTAACAGAAGTACCATCCAATATATAACATTCCCTTCTGTACGTCTACCGAGACACTGTTATGTTGTAGACACATTCATGTACCGTTTTCTTATGTTTTTCTCCTAGTTATTTGAGTTGTACTCACCGACATAGTTGTGTCATGATATGTTAAACAATGTCCACCAGTGTAGTTATAATGCGTCAAGGAGAGGATCCCAATAAGCATGTTGCTTCCGATCCAATCCTTAATATATATATAGTGATATGTGGATTTGTGTACATTAATGAAATAAAATATGTTTAAACTAACTAAATAAAAAGTAAACAGAACAGACCCTGATCAGACGGCTCCTGTGGTATCAGACGGCTTTTACAGCCTGATCTGGGTATACTCTGTTTGCAAAGGCATAAAAGGCTTATTTATAGAGAAAAGGGTTAAATAAACATACACACTATCAGGTAAGATAATGTAGGTGAAAATCTATAAATCCTATACTTGAACCTTTTCCCTGATGTAAACGCCTTTTAACCCTTTCCTCCGTAGATACGCCTTTCTACGCCTCTGTTAAAATAACCTATTGAAACCATTGTGATGAATAGAGCATTTGCTCTATTTATCAAAATGGTTTCAAATTAAAAAATTCTAATATGTTTCCTTTTCTCTAGTTAATGCTCCTTTTCGGTAGATAAAATAGCCTATGAGGGAATGGGTTAACGCCTTTGAAAACCGAGTATACCCAGATCAGGCTGCAGTAGCTGTCTTATTAGGGCCTGCTCGTTTTGCTTATGGACTTATACAGATCAGATTCTACAGTTTCAGCCAGTGCCATTATATAAAGCAGCTAATAAATATGCATGGTGCCATTATTTCTTCTATGAAAGGATTAAGATAAAAAAAAAATAACGCGATGAACCATATTGTACCGATACATGTGTCACTGGCAATGATTACATTCAAAATTGTCACTGGCATTCATTGCATGTGAGATTGAAATGGGAAATGTTCTTTGTTAATGGCATTCACTGAATGCAAGATTGAAATGTAAAAAAGTCACTTGCTTTCACTGCATATAAAATTGAAATGTGAACATTACTCATGCCACTGGTATTCACTGCATGAAAGATTGAAATGTGAAATGTTACTAGCATTCACTGCATATAAACTTGAAATGTGAATTATACCCATATGAATGGCATTCGCTACATGTAATAAGAGAGAAATGTGAAATGTACTCATGTCACTGGCATTCACTACATGTAATAAGAGAGAAATGTGAAATGTACTCATGTCACTGGCATTCCCTACATGTAAGAGAGAAATGTGAAATGTACTCATGTCACTGGCATTCACTACATGTAAGAGAGAAATGTGAAATGTACTCGTGTCACTGGCATTCACTACATGCAATATTGAAATGTACGAGTATATTGTACCCTGCTATTCATTCCATTTTCTACTAATAAGTCCGTCGTACCTGTGGAATTTGACTGTAATGCACGTATTGGTATTCTATTCACAAAAAAATAGTCAGGGATGAATATTTCATACTTTGTCCTTGTAGGGTATGTGCAGTAACCGAAATAAAAAGTGATAAAGAGACCAAAGAATATGTCTAAATTACAGACCCACAGATACGGGGCGTATTTCAGATACTACATTGTAACCCTTTATTCCATATTTATAGCGTTTCTATGCCTTATCAAACAGATTAGATCCAGATCAGACGGCTCCTATAGGAGCCGTCTGATCAGGGTCTGCTCCGTTTGCTTATGAAATAATATAGATATGATATAACAGATTTTACTATGGCCAAACATTAATGTGTCCCTTTGCCATTATAAAATGATTCAATATTCATGTCATTATTTCTTACATGAATAATCATGGACTAAAGGGCTAAAATCGCCATTTCCCTTCAAGACGATTCTATAGAGTGGTCACAACATAGTGCTTGGTAGAGAAATAAAGGAGCTATAATAAAGGAGCTATAGAAAAATAAGATATTCTTGAAAATGTGTAATTTGTGCGTCTTTTCTAGGCTTCTTTATAAGTATGATTATGCAAGCAATTCCTCTGGAGACATTGCGTGAAACATTTCAAACATATATAGTTGTATTAACGTCAAATATAATTGAATTGCGCATTGGTTTGGCCTGTATCCTACAGTTTTATTGTGTTTCTATATAAGGTTCGTAGCGATTCATAACACTTACAAAAGGCGTGTATCGTGCGTTGTCCTTCGAAACAAATAAGTTTAGTCCTTTAAGAAACCTGCATTCAATCTGTTTCAAATCTTCGAAAATTGCGTCATCTTCATGATACAGATACTTAACCCTTTCCTGCATATAAACGCCTTTTTCACGCATTCATTTACAAACAGAGTAGATCCAGATCAGACGGCTCCTGTAGGAGCTGTCTGGTCTGGGTCTGCTCTGTTTGCTTATGGAATTGTAATAGCTCTACAGTGTCTAAAATACGAAAAATTCTTGCCATTACTTCTTTCATGAATATGGAATAGAAAAAGGATTAAGTGCGATATTTACACTTGTTTTCTGTCAAACTTAATCCTGCTTTGACATATATTTTCCCTTGCCAATACTGCAGTTTATCATATTATATGAACAGTCAGTGCGTTAAATGCATTTACATATATTTACAGCTTCCCAGATAATATTGTTTCTTAAAAGAACATATCTCATTAGCTGATCAAGTACATGTACCTGTATCTGAGTTTAAAACGGGGTGATATATTTGTTTTGAAATTGGAAATACAGTAGAACCCCTCTAATGCGACCACTTAAAGAATAACCATAGCTGTCTTTATAAGTAGGTGGTTGCTTAATGCAGGACGAAAGTATTGCAGAAAGCTCCTGTTGGAGCTTTCTGCATAACTTTCGTCCTGCATTAAGCTACCACCTGCCTCTGCTACCCAGAATGATGCCCGTTTTTGGTGGTCGCGTTAGAGGGGTTATACTGTAATTAATACCATAGTATTAATGTACGGATGTGGTTTATCTGTATCAACACTTGTACAGCCATGCTGTGCAAGCCGGCTTTTATGGCGATGCGGTAGAGTGCTTGACTATGAATCTCGAGGTCGAGTTCGATCCCCACACCCGACGGGTATATTTTCTCTCAGAGAAACCCCAGTTACGATAGTGGAAGGTGTTTAATAGAAGGTGTTTACATTATTTACACTGGATCTAGAACATTGAACTGAGAAAGGGCTAAAACGCGTAACCCTTTCACTCCTATATTATAAACGGTGAACTCGTTCAACTATCCATTTTTTTCATGTTTGGAGCTACCAGGAGCGTAACTGAATCCAAACCTAATGTACGCACTGTGGCTATAGGATACGGGGCATGCTACACGGGGACATTTTAGAAATGTGTTGTTTTGAAACAATTGTGATAAATAGAGTATTTGCTCCTATAGGGGCAAAATGTTCTATTTTATCACAGTGGTTTCAAAAGGTGACTTTTACAGAGGCGCCAAAAGGCGCCAATATAAGAGAATGGGTTAAAGCTTACATGACAAGACATAACGTTTGTCAAAGTCTACCTCCTTCGCCTTCGAATTGTTGTTCCATTAGGCCATAATAATGTTTTCAACTTTCAGACTGATGTTTCGCACATGCTTAAGTGAATATCGCTAACTACGCCCCTGGCTCCTGTATAAAAATACATGTATATGCTAGTAAAATTCTATCATAGTATGGCATGGATTGGTATAGCAAATAGTGCAGACCCTGGTCAGAGGGCTTCACCAGGGGCCTTCTGATCTTGATCTACACTGTTTGCTTAGGTCACATGTATGGGATCATTGGAGTATACTGGTTAATTATGCACGTGAAACACGCGGAATGATAAACGGTTTAAACCTTTACTCCATGAATATTCATGTAAGAAATGATGTATGTATGAATATTAATGAATTGATTTTTATTAAATGGCTTAGGAATAAATATTGCATTAATGTATTCGTAGAAACTGTAGAGTCATGTCTAGTATGATTTCAAAAGCAAACAGAGCAGACCCTGATTGGACGGGTCTTATAGGAACTGTCTAATCTGGGTATTCTCCGTTTCTAAAGGCTGAAAAGCATTTGGGTTAAAAAAGCTGGGGGTTAATGAAAACTGTTGTTTAACCCTGACACCGCTGTGAAAAAATACCGTCTGCTCAAATTTGGATCTTGAGATATTTTGTCTACTTCCGATTCGATTAAGCTTATGAGAAATTATTGACCAAGTTTCAAACCCTGATTACTTGGAGTCTCATCTGGATCCAAATTGTTTGCATGTGCGAGTCAGGTCGCAAGTAGCGGGCCAATTCTGAATTTCCAAGCATTTTAGCTTTGATTGAGGACTGTTATGTGAAATACACATTCCAGTGTTTCTCTCATTTTTTTGTTGTGCATTCGAATATTAAATATTTATAAGGAAATTTACCGCCAACGCAGCAAAAACTTTATAGAGTACTCGGTCAAGGTTTTATTGCACTGCACCGACGTGAAATCTGTGAAACAGTAATGGTTTTTAAGAAACACCCACACATCAATCCGATTTTCTCTTTTATGAAAAATAAATAATGAATTAGCTTTTAGCATAGAATGTGAACTTCCTTGTGACATGAATGGATTATGATATTGTGTGAAACGTACAATATAACACACACAAACACACATCCCTGTAAAACAATATTTCAAATCATCAAACTTAAAACAGTACAGCTGAAATTCGATATCTCAAACTTCAAGAGACAATCACTTGATCACTCGAGACAACAGAAGTTCGAGTCATCCTATTTCTAATCGGAACAATTTCTCAAGTTCACAGATTAATGCAGGTGTAGAGTAGGAGCTTTCAGCATTTAATTAGACCTGCATTAAAATGTCACATGATACATTTTAGAACAATTCTGTTTGTAAATTTTGGAAGGACTGAGCTTTTACTTCGAGTTATCCCGACGTTCGAGTTAACTGAGTTCGAAATATCGAAGTTAAACTATACTGAGCAAACTTTCTAATTGGTCATATGGTATTTTGACCAAATTATGAAATCCAGACGGTTGTATGCAAATGTAGTATGCATACAAGGAAGAACATTTTATTGCAAGAAGAGTAACCATCAAAAGGTTATGTGTATGTCAAATTGTATGCAGAGTTTAAGAAAACAATATTAATTAGTTTTAAAAATATTTAAGATTAACGGATGACCAATTAAAAAATTTGTTGAGTATATTTTAATTTACCAAACTACTGCATTTCAAGGGTATACTTATAAGGACAGTAAAATCCCTCTAATGCGAATACAAACAAAGTTAGACTATTGGTTTGTAGAGGCAGTTGGTAACCTAATACAATACAAACAAAGTTAGACTATTGGTTTGTAGAGGCAGTTGGTAACCTAATACAATACAAAGATACAGTAGAACTTGCCCTAAGCGGCCATTCATTAACTGAACTTAGGAGATTTAAAAAACAACTTTGGCTGCTTAATGCAGAGCAAAAATATTTTTGACCTGCATTAAGTGGCCGGCCTGTCTTACAGACACCTAATTAGACATGTTTTCAAGGCCGCTTAAGACAGGTTCTACAGATGCATTGCGTTTGTCCTACATTAAGCAACCACCTGCCTTAAAAGAATCCCATGTCTATTCAATTAATGAAGAATTTCCTTCATATAAACGCCTTTTTATGCATTTCAAACAGGACAGACCCTGATCAGCAGGACAACAGTGAACAATCAAACATTTATTGCTGATATATGTATACACCTTGAAAATGCTATCAATTTTATCTAGCACAGCCTACACGTTTTGCGTCAGCTATGAAAATGGTTGAATATTTCCAGTTTCTCAACATAAATCACGCGCCTGGGCTGGTTTTCTATTACGTCGTCGTTCCTTACTTTAGAAACACTGATATTATTTATTGATAAACTTCTATGTGGTCTGCAATCAAATGAGATCTGCTAGAGGACAACACTTTTTTGCCATTCATAAACACCTACAAATATTAATTACTTGACTAACAGTGTACTTCTTGATCAGATTATTATTATTATTATAGCATGTATTGTTATTATTTATAATAAACAAATTTATGCACAACGTTCCCATATAAACTTTATTAAGGCATTGTTTTCTTTACATATCTTCCACCTTTATTCATTAAATGAATGCTGTAAATATGTTCTATACTGTACAGTAAAACCTCTCTAAAATGACCAGCTAAAAGAGGAAAAATTATTTGGGGTCTTAAAATTATGTGGTAGCTTAATGCAGGACGAAACTTATGCAGAGAGCTCCTACCGGAGTTTTCTTCATTACTTTCGTCCTGCATTAAGCAACCACTTTTTAAAAAAAAAGAAAACAATTCCAATTCATTAAGTTTTCGCTTTAAAGATGGCATATGGCCAAATGCATATAATACAGTTAAATCGCTCGAAACTGAATACACAAATAACGCATATGTTGCCACAAAATGAATGTCTATGCTTTGTAAACTGTGACCAAATAAAAGATAATGATCAATTTCATTTTAATGGCATAATCAGTGTTTCAAACACATTTTGAATCCTGACGAGATACTAAGTAACTCTGCCTCTCATCTGGATCCAAACTGTTTCAATAAGTCATCACAGATTCGCCTATGGTGGCGAAAGCGTTGGTCCATAGAGCTCAAATAAGGGGATACATGTACCATACACCTATTGTCTACCCTTGATAGGGCAGATTCTATAAGATTTTGGAGAGAAAGTAATATGGTGCAAACAGTCCAGACCCTAATCAGAAGACTCCTGGTTCTCGTCTTCAGTGTCTATCCCCCTATTAAGGGACACTGGACACACATATTGGTAAATATGGCATCGGTACAAAGAGTACAGCTCCTGATTAAAACCGCGTTTAGTTTCTACACAATTTACTCTGTTTGCAAAAAGCGTTTAAAGGTGTATCTATTGTGTACAAGCTTAAACGAACTCAGCAATTTTTTGTTTACAGTTTTACCGTAAAACCTCTCTATAACGACCACTAGATTATGTTAATTAGTTGGTATTTAGGACAGGTGGCTGCTTATAGCAAGGTGACAGTAAAACAGAACGCTCCTATAGGAGCGTTCTGTTTTACTTTCACCTTGCTTTAAGCAACCACCTGCCTTTAACACAAAATACTTGATGTAATTTAGTGGCCGTTATAGAGAGGTTTTACTGTAGTGATGTATTTAATTTCATTCAGAGTATGAAACAGTGTTTATCCTGATGAGATGCCGAAAGGCTCGGTATCTCATCAGGATTCAAACTGGTAGCAAATATAATCAATACAGTAGAACCCCTCTAATGCGACCACTAATAAGCAGGTGGTTGCTTAATGCAGGACAAAACTAATAAATGGTTGATACTAACTTCGGATGAGTCTAGCAAGACATATTTGTTCTGTAAGTTGTGGTATTTTATTTCACCCTGTACACTCTTTTTCCATTAAAAGACTGTCATGGCTATGCTGTTTCCATGGAGACTGTTCCAGAAGTGAACAAATGTGGTCTTGTCTTTTTGTTTTAGTGAATAAAATGAATTTCTTCTCGATATCCACGATCTATGCTCTGTCCTAGTTTTAGCCCATATGCCTGTTATGTTTTTCAATCCTTTCAATAGTGAACATTTATGCATGGATGTTCAATTGTTCATTGATATCTAATTTTTATAATATAATCTCTTTTTTCTAAAAAAAAAAAAAAGAATCTGTGACTTAGATAAAACTGTAGTATCAAAATGTACATGTTTCAAGGGAACGTTTTAGCTTAGATAAACATTGTAGAATCAGACCTATATTATTTCATAAGCAAATACAGTAAAACCTCTCTATAACGACCACTAAATTACATCAAATATTTTGTGTTAAAGGCAGGTGGTTGCTTAAAACAAGGTAAAAGTAAAACAGAACGCTCCTGTAGGAGCGTTCTGTTGACTTTCACCTTGCTTTAAGCAACCACCTGCCCTAAATACCAGCTAATTCAATTTAGTGGTCGTTATAGAGAGGTTTTACTGTAGTGCAGACCTGATCACACGGCTCTTCTATGAGGGGTCTGGTCTGGGTATACCCTGTTTGCAAGGATGTCAATGACGTTTATATAAGGGAAAGGGTTGAGAGGGATATGGACAACTAGTGTAGACCAGACCAAATCAGTGGGAGTCCTCTGATCAGGGTCTGCACGATTTGCTTCGTATTCTCAGCGCAAATCAACCCTTTATATATATTTTTCGCTATAAGTTCAAATTGAAAATGTTCATAATAATGATTAAAAATTTAAAATTCCACGAAATCATCCGGACAAGACTACTTAGATATACAACAGAACTTACATTAGCGGCCAATCGTTTATTGAACATATGAATCTTAAAAAGCAGGTGGTTGCTTAATGCAAGGCAAAAGTAATGCATAAAACTCCTATATGTGCATTCAGAAGCTTTCTGTATTACTTTTGACATTAAACTAGCACCTGTCTTACAGACCCATTATTAGACCTATTTTATGACCGCTTAAGACAAGTTCTACTGTACGGATCATGTAGCACGCTCGAGCTGGATAAGTTGTGGCATTTGCTGACACGATTGATCTACATGAGACGCCTGATGTGAATCTAAAGTATTCGTTGCTCCTATCACTGATGTCCAATAATGTAGAGGTGTAGACAAATGGGGTACTTTAATAAGCAACTAAAACAGACTTTGATTAGAAGTCCATAAAGAAGCCATCTGGTCTAGGTTTACTCTGCTTTCATACGCGTCAAAAGACGTTTCTGTCAGGTAGATATCCTTTTATGTCTGCAATCAGGTTCCATGCTTACATGTATAAAACTTTTTAGTTGAGTCTGAGTTCGTTCTCAAGTTTTTGATTGGTCAGATTTGAGCCTTTGGCTCAAATCTGACTAATCAAAAGCTTGAGAACAAACCCAGACTAACTAAAAAGCTTTATAAACATGGACCCAGAGTTTCAAACATCCTATTTCAAACTGTTTGTGTGGGTTATTGCTGTTTCAAAGAAACCACCGGCACATAATGAATCAGAACACTGGTTATGATTCAAAGAAACCACCGGCGCTTGAAGAATTAGATCACAGGTTATTTTAGCTTTATCTTCTTCATCACGCATTAATCCTTATCCCGTTCTCTGCGACCTGACTGGTAATTGCAAACAGTTTGGATCCAGATGAGATGCCGAGTTACTCGGCGTCTCATCAGGATCCAAGCTGTTTGACACCCGGTCCGTAGTTTCTCAAAACTTGATCCGGTAGTAGTCAAACTCGAGCAGTTTATTATTTTGTTTAAACCGGGCTTAGGTTTAGTTTACGACATAAAGCATTTGAAAAAAACCCAGGAATGTCAGTATCTGAAAGGGCGTCCATGGCTGGAGATCATATTTCTTCTTTTAACCTTTTGTGTACTGAATTATAATATTTGACTTCTCCGCCTACGAATATTTATGAACCAGACCAAACCAAACTATTGTTTTCCTTACATTGCATTGTTATTATGGCAAACAGTATAGACCTTGGTCAGAGGGTTCCTACATGATCTGGCTGAGGTCTACACTGTTCGCAAATGACTGATATTTCCCCACACATTTAAGGGATTAAACTTTTCCACCCAAATGTGAGAATGCATGAACATTTGCACAAACAGTTTGGATCCAAATGATCCCCCGAGTAACTATGCCTCTCAACAGGATCCAAACTTTTTGACACTGAGGAGGAGTGGATGAAAACGTATCTTTGAGAATCGCAGCACACGACGAATTCAGCAGTTTGACAATTACTTAGCCTGCAAAGGGTGGCGATGCACTGTCAAGAACTGGTGCCCTTCAAATCAAACGAATGTTCCTGGTTTGTGTGTTTTCCACCTTTAACACAATCCCTCATTTTGACGCCCTTGAATAAAAAACATAGTTTGAAACCATTGTTCCATAGAAGCAAATGCTCTATTAATCACAGTCGTTTCAAAACTATACAATTCTAAAATAGTCCCTTTTTTGTAGTAAATCCTCCTTTTCAATAGATTTATTCGAAGAGGTTGAGTCTAAAACATGCCCGTGATGGACTGGTTTAATGCAGGACAAAGGTAATGCAGAAATCTCTTCTGCATATTTTTTGCCATTCGCTTAGCTTCCATCTGTCTTAACCCTCGCATTCATGCAAACGTGTTTCATATACTTGCAAATAGGATAGGGTAGACCCAGATCAGACTGCTCCTGTAGGAACAGTCTGAGCAGGGTCTGCTTTGTTTTCAATGGAATTGGAAAGATCTGTTTCTTTCCTTTCGTAAATGGCTACAATGCTCCACCTTCCGTATTTCATTATAACTATTTTGTTCATGTATATTCAGTACGTATTGGAATTTGGAATAAACACAGAACAATGGAAGGGTTAAACCACAAGAATAAGATATATTTTGAGTGGTCGTTGTAATGAGGTTTTATTTTTTGTTATTTTATTTTTACCTGCACATATTCTATTTTTATATTTTGGAATCTTCTTTACCAAATATTGTCGTCCGTAGAATAGGTCGTCTGCTACAATTTTCGTTTGTTTATCCCCCCCCCCGCCTGCTACTCTTCTTTAAAATAATTGCTACAGAAGCAAACACTTTGGATACTGATGAGACACCGAGTTATTTGAAGTATTATCAGTGTCCATGCTTACAAAGCCTTTTAGTTGAGTCTGAGTTCATTCTCAAGCTTTTGATTGGTCAGATTTGAGTTCTCAAGCTTTTGATTGGTCAGATTTGAGCCAAGGCTCAAATCTGGCCAATCAAAAACTTGAGAACGAACTCAGACTCAACTAAAAGTTTTATAAGCATGGGCACTGAATCTAAACCATTTGCATAGGTTATCACTGATGTGACATTGGCTGGGAAATACGGTAGTAAAATCTCTTTCTCTGCTAATTCTTGAGCCATTAATTGATTACTACTTGCGTAATTGTTGTCAAATTGGCCTTCAACAGTCTCGTTTATTCTGTCTATAATATCACATTTGGAATCCATTTAAAGCAATATAAGTAATGTTAGTTGTAAAACAGACCAATTTTCAAGTTTAAGAATACTGTGAGTAGATTCCATCAGTTTTATATTGCAATTGCAATTGCTTACGTTTACGTTTGTGTGAATCAAAATTTACTTTTGCATTTGTTCTTCACTAGGTTCAAATTTATATCCGGGATAAATATGGCTCACGTATTTAGATATAGTTGCGTTCACGTAACAAAATTTGTTCACATTAAGTAATTTCCGGTGATGATACACGTGTTTCATCCCTTCCCATCCTTCCTTCCAACATCCAACATACAAGACATGTCTTCTACGGTTCCATAAAAGTAAACCTATATTAATTTATATTCCACAATCCTGTTTCCAACGCTATCAAACTGTTTGGATGTACAATGTATTGCATTATTGTAAATTGACAATCTGACTACATTTAGATCTATTGCGTTATAATAAATTGTCAATCTGACTACATTTAGATCTATTGCGTTATAATAAATTGTCAATCTGACTACATTTAGATCTATTGCGTTATAATAAATTGTCAATCTGACTACATTTAGATCTATTGCGTTATAATAAATTGTCAATCTGACTACATTTAGATCTATTGCGTTATAATAAATTGTCAATCTGACTACATTTAGATCTATTACATTATGGTAAATTGACCATATGAATACATTTAGATTATATTGCATTATTCACAATGAAGAAAATATTCCAAAAAGAGAATTAACATAATACATAAATACTTGAATAGCTCTGATCTAATATTTCGACCACTAAGGGCCTTTTTCAAAGAGTATCTTGTCAAAATACACGTCACATTTGTGTTACATGCATTCAGCCATAAAATCTTTGATCAAAGATTTTATGGCTGAATGCATGTAACAAAAATGTGACGTGTATTTTGACATTATCATCTTTGAAAAAGGCCCTTAGTGATCGAAATATTAGATCAGAGCTATTCAAGTAATTATTACATGATTATAAACTGTCCATCTGACTACATTTAGGTGTATTGCATTGTTGTAAATTGGCCATCTGACTACATTTTGCACATCAAGATTTACATGTATAGCATTATCGTAAATTTGAACATCTGAATATTTTAGGCGTACATTTTGGCGTACAGTAAAAAGGGGCATAATTCACAGTGCCAAAGGCAGGTGGTAGGCTAGCTTAATGCATGACGAAAGTTATGCAGAAAGCTCCTATAGGATCTTTCTGCATAACTTTCGTCTTGCATTAAGCAACCACCTGCTTATGAAGACAGTCATGTTTGTACATTAAGTGGTCGCATTAGAGGGGTTTTACTGTACATATTGCATTTTTGTAATTGACAATCTAAATACATGTAGGCACATTGCATTATTAAATATCGACCATCTTAATACATTGCAGGATATTACATTATTTTAGTTGAGCCTTTTATGATTTGTGCTGCAATGGTTAAATTTTATGTAATGATCTTTCAACGGAATTGGTATATATTCTTGTCTAGACTTGTAACCCATTGAACATGATAGATGCCATCAGACAGAGGTGTATAAACAAAACCACATCTCTCACAAATACATAAATCTTAATTCGGTAAGATTCTCTCAACTTAACTGACACTACATATTTGTCTTAGCGTTCTGTAACACAAAAATGAGGGGGTTTTCAGTGGCATTTTGGGAGAAAATGTCATTCTTGCTTCTATCCAGCGCAGCGCTAGTACCATACTTGCATATGTTTGGCGTCTCATCAGGATCAAAACTATTTGACAATCGGTCAATTTTATTGTCTCTCCAAAGCTTGAACGATGGGAAGTTAGAAAAGACCTCAACAGATCTGAGTGTAGACAGACATCAAATACTTACAATACACCTTTTTACACGTTTGAAGATTCATGTGTAAGAGATGAATATGAAACTTCATATATCGGTGGTTCTACTCGGGTGTTCTGTGCACGAACCTGCGATTCGGAGAACGGAAAATACCGGAGATTTTCTCCATTTAAAATTGGCTGGACGTCGCGATATTATCGAATACTGTTAACCCATTACCTCATAGGCTATTTTAGATCCAACCACTTTGAATAAAGCTACCGAAAAGGAGCATTAACTGGAGAAAGGGAAAAATTTTAGAATTTTGTAGTTTGAAACCATTGTGATAAATAGAGCATTTGCTTCTATAGGAGCAAATGCTCTATTTATCACTATGGTTTCAACAGGTGCGTATTTATGGATGAAAGGGTTAAAGCAAAGTCAAACCCGGGTATAAACAATGTCTGTGGTATTATGACCTTCAATGTTTCCATACAAGCATACAGTAGAACCTGTCTTAAGCGGCCATAAAAAATGAGTCTTATTAAGGGTATGTAAGGCAGATGGTAGCGTAATGCAAGTCAAAGGTAATGCAGAAAGCTCCTACATGAGATTTCTGTATTACTTTTGCCTTGCTTTAAGCAACTATTTGTTTTTGTAAGAATTCTAGAAAACCTAGAGGCCCAGATAAGATGCGTATTTATTTTTTTATACATAGCTGCTTTATTTCTCAAACCAACCCTATGGTGTGACCACTCTTGGGAATCGTCTCAAAGAGATGATCCTCAAGAGTGGTCACTACATAGTTTTGGGTGTATAAATGATGATTTGGGTATTTGAATACGCACATCTATCTATTGCTTTGTAAAACTTTAGAATTCCTGCAGTTGACAGATAAACAGATACTCCAAAGACAGGAAAAGAAACGTTATAGCCTTGATTGTGTGTGATTAATTCAACAACCAATTTATAATTAGAAATGTAATATAATGTTCTTCCTTTATGAAAATCCATTCTTGCAAATGTACAAATCCCTGGAAATATTAATACAATAATAAGGTAACCCCTACACGTGTAAAGCAAGACAACAAGAGGAAATATAGTCTGGATCGGGATCAGATATTTACTTATTTATTCAACTAAATACCTGATATACTCATAATGGCCAGCCTCTATAGAATATGTGCGTATAAAGACATCATGTTAGTTTTTCACTATTGCTTATTTCTGTTTAAAAAGACTGAATATTTTCATTAGTAGTATAAGAGTTCACATTGAATCATTTGCATCATTGGCTAACCAATATTTCTAGTGTGAAGGAACTCCTAAACTTTTACATGTGTACAGTAAACCCTTCAAAAGCGAGCACTTTATGATTAACCCATTACCTCATACGCCATTTTTAGATCCAACCTCTTTGAATAATACTGCCGAAAAGGAGCATTAACTAGAGAAAAGGAAAATTTTAGAACTTTGCAGTTCGAAACCATTTTGATAAATAGAGCGTTTGCTCCTATATGGGCAAATGTATGCTCTATTTATCACAATGGTTTCAACCGGTGACTTTTGCAGAGGCGTCAAAAGGCGTCAATATGAGGGAATGGGTTAAATATACAGAGGTCCAGACAAGATGCGTAAACCAAAACATAGTCAAGAATAACTTCTTTATTTCTCCACCATACCCTATATTGTGACCACTCTTTAGAATCGTCTCGACGAGACTATTCTAAAGAATGGTCACAACATAGGGTTTGGTGGAGAAAGGGCGCACTTTTAGTATTTGAGTACAATATATGTTAATCTGAACATAGGTGCCTTTAATGCAGGGCGAAAGTAATGCAGAAAGCTCATGCAGGAGCTTCCTGTGTAACTTTCATCTTTCATTAAACTATCAAATGACTAGATATTCTGTGGTCGCTTTAGAGTTGTTTTACCGTATTATAATAATGTCATAATATTCCTAACGTCACCGTCCCGGAGTGTTCATTTAATGACACAAATTGGTTATTCGCCACGGCCTTGTAACTGCTATTGGAATGAAACCGTTTGCCGCAATGCATATGCGAACAAATGATAAACGTTTAACCAGTTTGGATCCCGATAAGACGCTGAGTAATTTAACTCGGATTTTTATCAGGATCCACTGTTTATGTTTTTAAAGAAATTGCAGAAAATCTCATTGTGAATCATGAAGCAGAGGAGTATCTTCGCAGACGAAATTCATTTGTTTCCCCTATAAGAGATGGTTCAATGAGTTCCTTATACCGAATGAAACCCAATTTTCATATCAGGAATGAGCTTGCTGTCAAGTAGTTTCATACCTGGAATATGTCTTACGAAAGATAGTACGATGAAACTGAAAGTTAGAACTTACGACAAAGTGTGTCGCACGACGTTAACTTGCTAAAATAGGCGAACTATTCAGCAATGCACTTAGTAGTGGTTGTATACAGTTCCAAATAATAATGCAGTAAACCCCCTCTGATGCGACCAACACAAAGAGGCATAATTCACAATGGCAAAGGCAGGTGGTAGCTTAATGCAAGACGAAACTTATCAATTTTCGTCCTGCATTAAGCAACCACCTGCTTAAGAAGACACCCATGTTTGTTCATTAAGTGGTCGTATTAGAGGGGTTTCACTGTGGTTGTAAATCAGGGCTTATGATAGTTTTGGTGGTACAATCTCTCGTGGGTCTTTACTGTTCGTTTTACCTAACCCATTCCCCATTACTGACGCTTTTTGATGCCTTTATAAAAGTCATGTTTAAAAAGAGCACTTATTCCATATAAGCAAATGTTCTATTTATCGCATTGGTTTCAAAACTATAAAATTTTAGAAAAAAAGTCCCTTGTTCTAGTAAATGCTCTTTTTCAGTAGATTTATACAAAGAGTTGGGTCTAAAAATAGTCTTGGAGTGAATGGGTTAAGACTAAAACATCTACGATGAGTCGCGTAGTCAGAACAAGGACTCGTTTTACTTAACCCATTCCGTAGGCTATTTTTAGACCCAACCTCTTTGAATGAATCTACCCAAAAGGAGCATTTACTAGAGAAAAGTAAAATTTTAGAATTTTGTAGTTTGAAACCATTGTGATAAATAGAGCATTTGCTCCTATAGGAGCAAATGCTCTATTTATCACAATGGTTTCAAGAAGTGATTATTACAGAGGTGTAGAAAGGCGTATTTATGGTGGAAAGGGTTAAGATCGTACGACTGAAATTATCGTAAGTTCTAACACACGACGATCCCAACCTTCCAGTTGCGATCATCGTATGCTAGAACTAACGATAATAGCCTTTTAACCCATTCTCTCCTAGACTATTTTTAGCACCTAACTCTTTGAATAAATCTACCGAAAAGTAGTATTTACTAGAGAAAAGGAAAATTTGTGAACTGTGTAGTTTTTAAAACCATTGATATTTATCACAGTGGTTTAAAACAATTACTTTACAGAGGCGTCAAAATGCGTCAGTAGGAGGTAATGTGTTTATACACACTAGACTGTGCGATAATTTCAGCCATGCGTGTAGTAGCGATCATCGTGAATTAGCAATTAGGGTCATTTGGGTCGTAAGATCTTTAATAAGATGAGTCCCTGGGACATAGTTCTTCTGCTTTAAGAGTCATAAATATCAAAATAACAAGCAAGAAGCCAAAGACCATAGTTGGCGAAATAACTTATCCATGCACTGCAGTGGCTAACCCCAACTCACAGTGTCATTAGTCTCCATGTTAACAGATTCGTGTGGTATCCTTTGTTTATGTTGTGGTGGTGGGTTTTATTTGCATTGAATTTCAAATCATTAAACGTGTCAAAATTGTGTCGTAAAAGTTATAAATATGAATATCAAATATGATGTCTGCTTTGAATTAAGTCCCGATCAATTCGTTCAAAGTTTTAAAAAAACTACCGATCGAGTGTCAGACAGCTTGGACCCTGGTGAAATGCTGACTTACTCTATGATGCCGAAACGCTCATACAGAAATATTCACACAGGCTTTACATTTACATGCAGAGTTCCAGATAAGATGCATAAATTAAAACGTTTTCAAGAATAACTTCTTTATTTCTCCCACTCTCTAGAATCGTCTCTTCTAGACGATTCTAAAGAGTGGTCACAGCATAGGGTTTGGTGGAGAAATGACTAATTTAGTATTTGTGGACGCACCTTTATCTGTTGTTCTGCTCATATGTAACGATCGCTCCATGCAATTCTGACAGAGTTATCTTTTGATCTGTATGTCTTCAGTGTACATTGTTGGTCTTTATATGCAGTAAAAAGATTCTCTATATATTCTGTCGATTCTGCAACATACCAGCTCATTCATTGACATTATCAGAGAGACATCGGTTTTATAATACATGTAGTTCATCCAGTAGCATTACCCTACATAACACTGTTGAAATTCTAATCTCTGTTTTAACCCTTCGCTTGCTATTCACGTCAATATACGTACCTGTAAATAGTGAAGACCCGGATGAGACAGCTCCTGCAGGAGCTGTCTCATCAGGGTCTGCACTATTTACAAGTTGATTGTATAACCAGTGCACTCCACAGCAGTGATTGTACAGCGAAATACGTGTACACAGTGAAGATATATGTAATTATACCACAGGGCATGGGTAAAGAAGGAGAAATGTTTTTTTAAAATTCAGCAAGAGAAGGGTTAAGGATATACAGCAGAACATATTCTAAACGGCCGTACAAGAGATTCAAGATTCAAGATTCAAAACACTTTATTAGTAACGTAAACATTTACATGTTTCTTGTTACATGATACAATTGGTTGTATAAGAAATTATATATGTGACAGCAATGTAATCTAAATCATTTAATCGTACATTGAACATAGGAGTCTTAAAAAGCAGGCGGTTGCTTAATGCAGGCCAAAAGTAATACAGAAAGCTCCTATATTATAGACTCATAATTAAACCTCTTTTGATGGCTGCTTAAGATAGGTTTTACTGTAAACGATATGCATGGTAAAGTTTCATAATGCGACCATTAAAATGAAATCTAATTCTGAGTCTTTACGTCAGATGGTACTGTCATACAGGAGTTTTCTGCATTACTTGTACCCTCTGTATTATGTATTTATCACATGAACAGTATTGATTCTTTTTTACTGAATAATGAATATGCAGTTGTATGTATGGTAATGAAAGAAATAATTGACAAATATTGCGAGTCATGGGTTACTATTTTTGTATTTTCATGCCAGCTATTTTCATATAATTAAAATACTTTTTTCAGTACAGGTATTTATTTGCCTGTCTCTAAAAGGTCTTAACAGCTGCATACACGTAAACAAAGTTCATTCGTCTTGGTAGCTAAATGCGTCTTTATAAAAGCAGTCTCGCCAATTGAGTGGTAAACAGAAATTGTCAGTTTACTTTGAACAGGGTATTTTCTTGATGCAACGGACAGGCAATGTCTATGGCGGAAGTGCATATGGAGATCCCTCTGTATACACTAAAAAACACTTTTATACAGCCACAAACAAAACCATGTCTATTTTATGCTATTTTTAGATCCAAACACTTTGAATAAATCTACCGAAAAGGAGCGTTAACCAGGGAAAAGGAAAATGATAGAATTTTGTAGTTTGAAACCATTGTGGTAAATGCTCTATTTATCACAATAGTTTCAACAGGTGATTTTTACAGAGGCGTAGAAAGGCGTATTTATGGAGGAAAGGGTTAACCATTTACACCATAGATGCGCTTTTTAACGCCATTGCAAACAGGGTAGACCCAGATATATGGCTCCTGTAGGAGCTCTATGATCAGAGTATTCTCTGTTTGCTACTGGAAATAATATAGAGTTGACTATAGGGTTTCTGTCATGGTCAAATATGAAAAATAATATAATTAATATTCATTATAATAATAATAATGATAATATAAGAACTAATAATAATGATAATAGAAAAACTAATAAGTTTTTTACACGAATAGTCATTAAGTGAAGAGTTAACTTGTTGCTATAGTTACAGATTACAATCCCGCCGACTGTGTTTTCTTTAACCCTTTCCCTGTACTATGTGTATTTCGAATTTCAATACCTACTGACTATTCATGGGAAAAATAGTTACCACAAAAATGTGAAACAGTTTAGCCATTTCAGAAAGTAAAGAAGCACATCTTTCAAATTCCATTAGCAAACAGAGCGGACCCTGATCAAACGGCTCCTCTAGGAGCCGTCTGCTCTGGGTCTACTCTGTTTGCAAATGCATGATAACACGTAAACTTACATGAGGGAAAAGGTTAACTGCCATTTCTTTACTAAATATACATTTCGACAGGACGTTGATTTACTAATATTGTTTGTTATATCAATTTTGGGTATAAAACTGTCCCTAACTCTTTCAACCCTGGACTCGCATGCATGCACTGTCATTTGCAAACAGTGTAGCCCCAGATCAGGGGGCGCCTTGAGGTGACATCTGATCAGGGTATGCACTGTTTGTCATTCAAACCCTTTTAGCAAATCTAAACCATTCCTGCTGTGTGGATTTTATTGTTGTACAATGATGAGCTATTCCACTCTGACAATTTAGGTTTATAAAGGGTTAACCCTCTACTAGCCTTCTGTAAAACTTGTGTCTGCAAACCTATGATCTGCTACAATTTTGCGTTAACCATTTCCCTGATGAATATTCATATAGGAAATAATGACGTCATAAATATTAATAAGATTAATTTTATAATGGCTTCTGAACGCACGTGACATTTTGGCTCAGGCAGAAGCTATAGTATCAGATCTATATTGCACCATAAGCAAACAGAGGAGCCGTCTGATCTGGGTCTACTCTGTTTGCAAATGCGTCAAAGTCCACTTATAAGGGAAAAGGTTAAATCGTTAACTATTGACCGAATATCAAACAGCTTGAATCCCAATGAAACGCCGATTTACTCGGCGTCTCATCTGGAGGTAAGCTATTTTCAAATCTTAACCTTTAGCACTCTGAGCAATTGTCGTCTATGTATATTGTCGTCTGCTTCAATTCTTAAAGTATATATTTCGTCTTCAATTTCTTTTCAAAAAATGTCAGAGTAACAAACCGTTTGGATCCTGATGAGACGCCAGAGTCTCATCAGGATCCAAACTGTTTGCACAGGCTATAACACAGTCGCCAGTAGAGTGCTGACACGCTTAGCTGGCTATGGAAAGATGATCTCAATCATTAATCCATTTTTGCATTATCATGAATTATGAAAATAATAATTCATTTTAGTGGTCTTTCAACTCTGCTGATTATTCATGTAAGAAATTGTGATATCATGAATAGTTATTAGCTGGGGTTTTGTTTTACAGGAATCGTCTGGTCTGTGTCTACTCTGTTTGCATATAGGCTTAAAGGTGTCAAGTGTTAGAATATGTTTAATACAGAATGCAAACGATGCAGAAAATGCCTAGAAGAGCTTTCTGTATAACGTTCGCCCTGCTTTAAGCTACCATTTTTCTTAAAACCATAGCATAATAATTTGTTTTCGTGGTTTTTTAATCCTGTTGAATAGTCATGTAAGCAATAGTGACATCATGAATATTTACTAATTGAATTTGTGTAATGGCATATGCACACAGGAATGGTTTGGTACTTGAGGAAACTGATGGGGCGGATCTGTTATAAGCTCATAAGCAAGCAGAGCAGACCTTAACAGATGGCCCTTGTCTGGTCAGGGTCTACTCTGTTTACAAAGGCATGAAAAACGTTTATATGAGGGAAATGGTTAACCCTTTCCCGGTTCTGTGTTTATTTCAAATTTCAATACCTACTTAATATTCATGGTCATAATAGTTATAATGAAATATGGAAGGTGAAACATTGTAGCCATTTTTAAAAAAAGTAAAGAAACAACTCTTTCAATTTCCATTAGCAAGCAGAGCAGACCCTGATCAGACGGCTCCTATAGGAGCCGTCTGATCTGGATCTACTCTGTTTGCAGATGCGTGAAAACAGGGAAATGGTTAAGAGATGTTTTTTTCTGTATATGGTTAAACTCCCTCGCTGCCAATGTCGCATTTATGATTACCTATGCAAACAGTTTAGATCCAGATGAGACGCCGAGTAACTCGGGGTCTCATCGGGATTCAAGTTGTGTGTTACTGTGGTAATGTTTTGAAGAAAAGGGAAAACAATTACAGATACTAAAATTGTTGCAGACGACAAATTTTGCAGACGAAATATTTGGCTGCGATAGAGTTAAAGAAAGCAGATTGGATACATTCAGTACAGTAAGTTCTTGTATCGGATCTCCGCCTACGTGAGTGAATTATTAACTTGCATTAACCGCAGAAGTCATATTTACAGTCTGGTGGCGTGTCAAGAGATGAAGACGTATACTTTTATAATATTGTTCGTATAGTAAAGTACCCGCGTTATATTGTCGAAGCAAATATTTACCTTTCCTCTTTCCTTCCTGACCCTGTTATAAAACACGGCACAAGCGTTCACCCTTTCCTACATATTTAAACGTGTTTCCACACATTTACAAACAAAGATGCCCTCTGATCAGGTGTCATGTTTATTAATAACTTTTTTCTCCATGAATATGCAGTAGGTATTGAAATACATGTATGAACTGAACATGGAAGGGTTAAAGCGTTGCGCAAATATGGACATAGGCAAAAAGTGTACACCCAGATCAGAGGACTCCCGAATAGGGATCAGGATATGCATTGTCTGCTATTTTGTCGAATAAATTATTGAAATAAAATCCCATCGAAATGAATTTCAGATTGGACCATACTGGGCAACAGATAAAGGTGCGTATTCAATACTAAAATCGCCCTTTCTCCACCAAATCCTATGACGTGACCACTCTTTAGATTCGTCTCTAAGATGCGAATCTAAAGAGTGGTCACACCATTGGGTTTGGTGGAGAAATAAAGGAGTTATTTTTGAAAATGTTTTAATTGGCACATCTTATCTGGACCTCTGGAATCATATATTTGAAGGAAGTTAGATGGGATAAAGAAAGCTCGGTAAAACCCTACATAGGTACATGCATGTATGTAGTTGTTAACCCTTTCCTCATAGAGATGCCTTTAACCTTTCTCTTGCTGAATTTTAGAATGCATTTCTTTTTCTTTACCCATGATCTGTGGTATAATTACATATATCTTCACTGTCTACAATTATTTCTCTGTACAATCGCTGCTGTGGAGTGCACTGGTTGCACAATCAAGTTGCAAATAGTGCAGACCCTGATGAGACAGCTCCTGCAGGAGCTGTCTCATCTGGGTCTTCACTATTTACAGGTAGGTATATTGACGTGAACAGCAAGCGAAGGGTTAACCCTTTCCCTATTCTGAGTTTGGTACAAATTTCAATACCTACTGAATATTCATTGACAAAATAGTTATAAAGAATTATGGAAGGTGGAACATCGTAGACATTTAAGAAAGCAAAGAAACAGATCTAGCAAATTCTATAAGCAAACAGAGTAGACCCTGATCAGACGGCTTCTCTAGGAGCCGTCTGATCTGGGTCTACTCTGTTTGCAAATGCGTGAAAACACGTTTATATGAGGGAAAGGGTTAAACGTGTGTGCAAAGAGAGTAGACCCAGACAAGAGGCCTTCTGTAGGAGCCCTCTGACCAGGATCCTTATAAATGTTTAACCCATTCCCTGATATTGACGACTCTGTAAAAGTCACTTTATGAAACCATTGTGATAAATAGAACATTTGCTCCCATAGAAGCAAATGTTCTATTTATCACAATGGTTTCAAACTACAAAATTAAAAAAAAATCCTTTTCTCTAGTTAATGCTCCTTTTCAGTAGATTTATTACTGGTTTATTAATAGGTTTATCTAAAAATAGCCTATGAGGTAATTGATTAAATAGATCTACAGTTGCTGTCATGGCCAAAGACTACTGCATTCATATTTCATCACTAACATCATTGCATTGATATTCATGATGTCATTATTTCTTACAGGAATATTCATGGGGTAAAGTAAAGGTTAAATGTCTGTCCATGGTGAGTACAAATACACTAGAAACCATTGTGATAAATGAGAATGTTAATGGCTTCACACAAGGGAATACAGACATCTACGTTGACAGGCGCAACCACGGCAATGTTCCTGTTTATGGGGAAATCCATTTAGAAATTATACTATACGTCATTCACTGATTTTTTCCCGAATTTTGTCGCAATTACGGCGCGAAATTTCAAACATTGTCAATCAATAGCGTGCAAATGGCAACACACGACTGTGTTGATCGGAATTCGCTCTCAGTATTGAATGATTTAACCTTTAAAGATGAACTCTGCTAATATTTACGAAAAGTTTTCGTAACAAAATGACAGAATCTGAATCTGTGTAAATTGAAATTTACTCTGCGATAAGGAGCATTGTAAGGAAAGAGGTGGTTTTATCAAATATGATTGCTGTGGAAACCGGCGGAAACACACCCACCATTCACCGGTATATGTCGTAAAAAAACAAGTATTTCTGTGTAAATGTAGGTAAACCTTTACACAGTATTACTGTAGACGTTCTCTTTCTTGTTTTAACTCTCGATTAACCTGTTGTGTCAGTTTTTGTTGTGAGCTCCTAATATTCTAAGCATTGTTCCGAAATGGATTCGGAGTCAATTGGAGCTTCATCGGACAGGTCCACTGATTTCCACAGTTTTCCGTCTAATAAAAGTAGGTGGTTTTCTAAGGATTTAGCAATATTAAGATATCGGTAATATTTAACTGAATGCATATACACGTGGGAAAATGGGTCGTAAGCATTATTTTACTATATGAACAACTTTTGGTGTTAATTGATTTATACTATGAGAAGAATATAACTTTAATGTGCTGTTTCCCGTCACAGGCTAAATGAACCAGTTTAGTCTACATTACTGGTATGTGCATTAATTAACGTCTTGTTCCGAAAGTTTTCTCATACCATCCATGAGCACCTGTTTGTTTTTACCCGTTTACAAATGTATGTGTTTTGATTCGCTGGTACTGCGGAAGTCTCCAAAAGTGTCGAAATCATTGATATTTCTTCAACAAGGTTCAGTGTTAATTTCGTTATTGTATTTCTACTTGAATTATGCTCTCTGAAAGCATAGTTCAAACAGAAACACAACTAAATAAATAGTGGACGTTGTTTAAATACACAATGTGTATGACTTTTATTCAGTATAAAAATGATTGGAGTTGTTGACAGTCTTTTGGGGGCACTTCTACTTGTTAGAAACTGTCGCCAGGGAAACGATAAATAATAATGTGGGCGTTTACTATTGATTGGACTATTCAAGGTGATGAATTTGATTAATACAAATATGCCCAGAGACGATTTGAGCGGCGAAAGTATGTACTCTTGCAGCACCAATTTAATGAAAGCGTCTACTTGGCAGCTGGGGGCATTTTCATTTTCTTTTAATCTCAATAAACCAACTGACGTGATATGTCAGACATTAGGAGTAATTGAAATATGTGACACTTGCGCAATGCACCCTATGGAAGCTCCTTATGTGCATACTACTAATCCTTTACTCCATAAATACGCCTTTCATAGTATTTGCAAAAAGAGTACACTCAGATCAGACGGTTAGTATAGGACCCGTGTGATCAGGGTCTTCTCTGTTTGCTTATGAAATTATGATAGATCTGACTCTACAGTTTCTACCAATACGAAAATATCCTGTGTACATATGATATCATATAAACCCTGCTAATAAATGTATACGATGCCATTATTTCATATACAGTCAAACCCCTTTCATGCAACCACTTGATTAATAAACACACATGTCTTGTTGAGCAGGTGGTTGCTTAATGCAGGACAAAGATAATGCAGAAAGCTTCTCTGGGAGCTTTCTGCATTACTTTTTCCTGCATTAAGCTACCACCTGCATCTAGCACCCATAATCATACAGCTTTTAGGTGGTCGCATTAGCGGGGTTTTACTGTACATGTATGAATATTGAATAGGGAATTGGTTAATCCTTTACTCCATAAAAACGCATGTAAGAAATAAAGACATCGTGGATATTAATTAGACGTTTTATTAATGTTTTTGATTGCGTGATTTTTTGACCATTTCTGATATTGTAGAAATATAATTTCATAAGCAAGCAATCAGAGAAGAGTATGGCAATACGGCTGCTACAAGAGTCGTCTGATTTTGGTCTACTCTGTTTGCAAAGGTGCCAAAATGTGTCTCTATTAAGTATTAGGGCAAATATTGTTTTAAATCTAATAAAAATAACTTATATATATATCCAATACATATATACAACAAACTATTCAATTTTTATCCTACAAATATCAGAAAACAACTTCCAATGCAGTTTAACATAATGACAAAATCCTCAGAAAACAAAATATCAAATTTGAGGACCAAAACATCAACACTAAGTAACGTTTTAACTGTTTCCATAGTAACCATTCATTTCGCTCTGTTCACACATATTTTGTTAATTGACACATACCTGCAAAAATCTTTCATATCACAGAAAGTTTTTGTGCTAACTGTATAAAGTTGGTACCGATTTCAAGCTAATACCTTGTGCTTTTGTTTAAAGGCTATACTTAGAAATTACCTTATTTGCATACCCATGGATTTTAATGAGAATAATTAAACAATAGTAAAGAAATACAGAAATAACGTAAACCTCTCAATTTGTATCCTACCAATATCAGAAAACAACTTCAAATGTAGCTTAAATTGTTGACAAAATACTCAGAAAGCAAAGTATCTATAACCAAACAATGAACTGTAAGTAACATTGTAACTGTTTCCGTGGTAACCGATCCTTTCACAAATTTTGGAAAATTGACATCTACCTGTAATACTCGGCTAGATCTGTTATTTTTGATGATTCGTGAATTTGCATATGTATGAATATTTATGAGAACAGTAAAAAGATATTGAAATTTTCGAAAGACCCCAGAGATTTACCATTGGCAGCAAAAGCCTCTAGACTTAGTTGAGTAAAGCAGTGTCACTAACAGAATATGAAAGTCATGACAAACGTTGTTTATGTATTCGAACCATTAAATTCGAGGATCAGTGTAAAAGACGCCTGAATATGTTATCGTCTGCAAAAAGTGTCGGCTGTTACAATTTTCGTTCGTTTAATCCCATTTCTTTCAAAATCTCACCACAATAACAAACAGTTTGGGTCCAAATCAGACGCCTAGTTACTCGGCATCTCATCTGGATCCAAAAATCACAGATGCGACATTGGCAGCGAAAGAGTTGATTGACGTTTGCCAAGAAAATAATCCATGTACAGCAAAACCTCTCTATAACGACCATTAAATTACATAAATTATTTTGTGTTAAAGGCAGGTGGTTGCTATAAATACCAGCTAATTAACTCGATTTAGTGGTCGTTATAGAGAGGTTTTACTGTAATATAAAAGACTGATTCCTTCTGTTCATGAGAACCATTATGTACGGTATATCAAGAGGTTCTGTATAAATAGTCCATCGTCACGCGACCACTTGCAGAATTAGTAAAGCGAATTCTATCAATTTTCAGTTAACGACGATGATATATAATGGTTTGGTCTACTTCATGACCTCATTGTGTCCAGTTTAATTACGGTGTATCTCCTTTGAACTTAACTCTCTCGTTGCCAATGGCGACTCTGTGATTACCTATGTAGACAGTTTGGATCCAGATGAAACGCCGTGTAACTCATCAGGATCCAAACTGATCGACGCTCTGGTTATGTTTTGAAAGAAAATGGAGGAAAATTCAAAAAGGAAATTGTAGCAGACGACAAATTTGCAGACAACATTACATGGCAGCTAAAGGATAAAGAAATGCTTAGGCCGAGTAAGAAAATACCGTTGTAAACAATTTGGGGTCAGCTGAGACGTCGATTAACCCTTTCCTTCTTTCACAAATTTGCAAACAGAGTATAGGAGCCGTCTGATCAGGGTCTGTTCTGTTCGCTTATGGGATTTGAAAAATCTGGTTATTTTCTTTCAGAAATGGCTACAATGTTCCACCTTCCATATTTCATTAACTACTTTGCCCATGAATATTCAATAGGTATTGACATTTGGAATAAAAATAGGACAGGGAAAGGGTTAATGCGGAATGGAATCTATGGACTATGGAATCAAGCTGTTTGTCAACAAGCTTGTATTTATGCGGAGAAAGTAGAATATATACATGTACATGTATTATACATTGTATGGTGATGGGAAAACGGGGTATACGAAAATAGCGTGTGGCAAATATATGACAGATAATGAGAATCATAATTATGCACTAATAACGTTAAATACTCTTTACCTCATGAATATTTAACCCGTTACTCCATAAATATGCCTTTCAGTGTCTTTGCAAACAAAGTAGACTCATATCAGACGGTTCTTACAGGACCCGTCTTATCGGGGTCTGCTCTGTTTGTTTATCATTCTGAAATTATATAGATACAGTTTATGTCATGGCCAAAAGTTCCTGTGTGCAATTGTCTTTATAAAAATTAACTAATTAATATTCATGATGTTATTATTTTCTATATGATGAATTCAGGCCCACTGGACAAAGTAGTTTTATCATGACAGAGACTGTAGAATCATATCTATAATATGGCATACTAGTAAGCAAACCGAGCAGACGCTGACCAGATGGATCATCTCTGTTTGCATTCATAACAAGTCGTCTTATTCCGTCAGGGTTCGGATTATTTCGTAGAAAATAGCTGAGGTTTTCTGGATGCGCTGTTTGTAATAAAGAGTGTACATTGCTTGCTATACAGAACAACGCACTTGTTTTGGTACTGACGTCATCAAAAGGATTACGCTTCCTAGACAACACAATAGGCCTATTATATATACCTGTAGGGAGACTCTTTATTTTATCCAGTCACCAGGCTTCTCTAGTGACATAATAAAGGGGGTGCAAATAAACTTAGGTTTATTAGGTTACTTCCGGTAGTGGAAGGTTTATTAGGTTAGTAGATAGGCGTACTGATTCTATAACCATGGAACTATTTTAGTTTTCTGTAAATTGATGGAATAGATCTAACAGATCTATTTGGTCACCAGAAGAATTATTCAAATGAGAAAAAAAATAAAAATAATTGGCTACAGCTGGATTCGAACCCGCGCCTGATCCTACAAAACCTAATTCTAATCTCTCTAGAGACGTCGCCCTTACCGATTACGCCACTGAGGCCACATACAAAATGACGTTGATTTATCACTTTTATTAATTTAATCCACCGCTGGCAAAACCCGTTTTTGATAAAATCAAACCTGGAAGCAAAGATTGACAGATAAATATTAATTTTTTTCTTTTCACTCTCATGATTATTTCATTGATAAACTCTTACAGGGGCGGTGATAGTCATAAACCTAAATATAGCCTGTTCAGTTCCATCGATTTCTGAGTGACGTTAGGTAGAATCTAAAAATAGAAACCGAGACTACGTAACTCGAATTTGACCAAAGAATATAGATCATGTCTGTTTGAAATAACTTATCGACCCTCGATTCAAATCATCTTATTTTTCAAATTCAACCACGTTTCCCTTCTAGTAATACAAGTATCGAAACTATATTCCTCTGCGGTAGCTCATTAGATCTATTTACGTCTAAATGGAAGTGAAAAGGGAGGGATCCGTTGATCGAAAAACTGCATTTTCAATGTAAATTATTTCAAGAGTGTTATGAGTCTATAAAAAAGACATTTAACTATATTGACTGGATAAATCGAATAATAGGTTAGTGCCGTAGATGGGACGCCTTTATCCGACTCGGAGAGAAAACAGTTGAGGCTCGGCAAGCCTCGCCTCAACGTTTTCTCCCCTCGTCGGATAAAGCGTCCCATCTACGGCACTAACCTATTATTCTCTATTTCTTTACCAAAATATAATCTATGGAATGCAGGTCGGGACATGCCAATTGCCACTTTGCCAGTTGCTAATTGCTTTTTTGCTAATTGCTAAATGCCAATTGATAATTTGCCAGTTTAGTTGGTGAAGTACCGCCACTGTATTTCCTTTTCGGGATCCAGATCGGCGGGCTTCATGCCACAATACACGTATGTTTGTGTTCTTTATGAATGATATTGTCCAGACATTTTATAGAAGTAAGATCCTCGTGCAGATCGGATCATGCCAATAACTAAATGCCAATTGCTAATTTGCCAGTTGCTTAATGCCAATTTGCCAAATGCTAATTGCGAATTTGCCAAATGCCAATTGCTAATTTGCCAAATGCCGATTGCTAATTGCCATATTGTCATTAATTCTAGTTTCTTTTCTCTGAAAAGTGCTTGGCGGATCCAAGGATTAGACATATCAGTGGGCTTCATTCTACAATATGTGTGTATCCTTATCAAAACAATCATATATTGAATACCCAATTTCTGTAAATCTGTAAGCGAGAAGAATACGTACGTTCGTAAATTTTTCATTTGGCAAATGGCAGTTTAGCAAATGGCAATTGGCATTTCCGCATTCCATACTATATCAGTGTCAACTATTTTGGAACCTGAGGATAGGCCGAGTTACTTGGTGTCGCCTCTGGGTCCAGGTTATCACAGATTCGATAGTGGACACGATATACCGGTAGTTAAGCGGTTGAATATTCATGAACAAAGCACTTATAATCAAATCTGGAAGGTGGTACATTGTTGCTATTTTAGAAAGTAAAGACACCGATCTATCATATTCCATAAGCAAACAGAGCAGACCCTGATCAGACGGCTCCTCTAGGAGCCGTCTGATCTGGGTCTACTCTGTTTGCAAATGTGTGAAAACACGTTTCTATGAGGGAAAGGGTTAACCCATTCCATTGTAGGCTATTTTAGATCCAATATGTTTGAATATATCTACCTAAAATGAGTATTAACTTGAAAAAACACTTTCGAATTGTGTAGTTTTGAATCATTGCTATTTAATATATGGAGCAAATGCTCTATTTATCACAGTGATTTCAAAATGTGACTTTTACAGAGGCGCCAAAAGACGTCAATATGAGGGAATGTGTTAACCCGTTACCTGATATAGATACTTGTTGGCACCTTTGAAAAACGAGTACGGTAGAACCTGTCTTGAGCGGCCATCAAAAATAGGTCTAATTATGGGTTAGTAAGGCAATCGGTAGCTTAACGCAAGTCAAAAGTAATGCAGAAGGCTCCCATAGGATCTTTCTGCATTACTTTTGCCCTGCATTGAACAACCACCTGATTTTAACACCCCTGTGTTCAATAAACGCATGACCGCTTAGAACAGGTTCTACTGTAGTTCCATGTAGGAGCTGTCTAATCATGGTTTGTTCTGCTGTTTGCTTGTGAAGTAAAATAGGTTTGATTCTGACCATACATTTCCTTGTTAATAGGCAGTTATAAAACTTCAGTCCATAAACACCCATGCAGCAATAAATTCTTAAATCAATACCCATGGAGGAAAGTAAACACATGTCTAATTCTGCGTGTTTCAGGCAGGTGGTAGCTCAATGCAGAACAAAGGTAATGCAAAAAAGCTTTCTGCATTACTTTTGTCTTGCATTAAGTAACCACCCTTTTTAATACTTTTAGGTTTATTCAGTTCGTAGTCGCCTATAAGAGATTTTACTTTATCTGTTTGTCAATTACAGGTCTATATGGTGTCCTTGGTTACTGATAGTCATACCAGTACAATGTACTTGCTACCCCCGGTTACCATGTCAACTTTAGCACATTTCTTCAAATACCGTCTGAAAATATTATCGTCTACTTCAATTTTCGAAATACATTCTGTTCTAGCACTGCTATTATAAAACACGACTAGATTTCCAACAAGTTCGGATTTAGATCAGCAGAGTATTATTGAAAACTGTTCTCAACAAGAATTTACCCAATGGCATTTAAAGATTAACGACCACAAAGCCAATTCCAATTCTCTGTAGACAATAATATTGATCGAGCCATTCAGTGTCACGATTTTCATTATGGCACCATTTTTATCATGGCGAACCGAATATTGACGCAGGTGAACTAGTGCACTATAGCGGAAATAACAGTTCTCGTCTACTACGTCACTGGAACATGGTTTTATCTACACTACTTGTTTCCTTGACATTTGAAAACCGTTTTTCGCTATCTTAACCCTTTACCTAATAAAGACCCATTTTCACGTCTTTGAAAACAGATTAGATCCAGATCAGACGACTCCTGTATGGACCGTCTTATCAGGGTCTGTTCTGTTTTATTATGGAACTACAGTAAACCTCTCTATAACGGCCACTAAATTGTGTTAATTAGTTGGTATCTAGAGCAGGTGGCAGCTTAAAGCAATGTGAAAGTAAAACAGAACGCTCCTATAGGAGCGTTCTGTTTTACTTTCACCTTGCTTTAAGCAGTCACCTGCCTTTAGCACAAAATACTTGATGCAATTGAGTGACCGTTATAGAGAGGTTTTACTATATATAGATCTGATTCTACAGTTTCTGACAAAACCACAGCCTGCTGCATTCATTATAAATAATCAACTAATCAATATCCATAATGTTATTATGTCTTGCATGAATATTCATGGGATATATCTTGTATATTATATTGCATTTGTATTCTTATGTTTATTGATGAAACAGAGTTGACGTATGGCGGTGCCCCTTATCGGACGCTGCTTTAGTAGATGACGTCAGATCAGGGACAATACTAGGCCTACATGTACATCAAATCTATAGTTGACACATGGAACAATAGAATTAATTTGAAACGTGTGTGTATAGTATATTGCATTTGCGCACTAACATACAATGGTATACTTTAAATGTATGTATGTATATATTGATATTCTTTTGTGCATGGGTCGCATGCCTAAAACGCTTAATAAAAGTTGAAGGGTCAGTCATGTGAGGGGCCTCCGTGGCTGAGTGGTTATAGTCTTCGACTGACAATCAATTAACCCCTCATCGCTGTGGTTCAGGTCTGGGCATTTGGATTTTTCATGTGAGGGGAGTCTTCCAGTTGACTTGTGATATATCTATGGTTCTACTCGGGTGTTCTACAGTGCACGAAGTAATGCAATTTGTACCGTGCACGGCACAAAATTCTTGGGGTCTTCCTCCATCAGTAATTAGCTGAACGTTGCGATATGAATGAAATGCTGTTACCCTTTCCCTCATATAAACACTGTCCATGACTTTGCCAACAGAGTAGACCCAGATCAAACGGCTCCTGTTTGTTATGAAATTATGTTACATCTGACTCAACAGTTTCTACCAATACCAAAAGATCCTGTGTGCATCTGCCATTACAAAAAAAATGTTCATGGTGTCATAATTATTTTTACATAAATATTAATCAGGGAAAGGGTTAAAGCGACATAAAATCCCGATACAAACAAACATTTCGTAGGAAATGTAGCAGTCTACATCATATTAGAATGTACTGATGCAAGGGAGATAACCCTTCTATAAGCACCAAAGTACTGTTCTTACACTGTATCACGCTATATTCGTGACTTGGCTCGCATTTACAAACAGCTTGGATCCAGACGAGACACCGAGTAACTCGGCATCTAACAGGATCCAAGCTGTTTCACACCGAGACCTTGTTTAACATCAAGATATATTTATTTTTCATGATAGATATACGATTGTACAATTTAAATACACTGTATAGTAAAGGCTAGCTAATGCGTCCACAAAAGGTCAAAGCAGGTGGTTGTTTAATGCAGGGCAAATGTGATACAGAAAGCTCCTATAGGAGCATTCTGTATCATCTTTGTCCTGTATTAAGCTACCGCCTGTTTTAAAAATATAGAATTATACTTCTTTTGAGAGGTCGTATTAGCGAGATTTTACTGTATCTTGATACGCATTGCCATATCGATACAAGGCTTTTGACAGAAATTAATGATATATGTTCTTCACTTTACCTCGGTGACTCATTATAGGAACCAAACTGTTTGCCACTCTTATACCGTCCTGACCACATTCGCCACACCGAAAGTGTCGTTGTATTGAAAAATGTCGCTGTGCATAATGAACATTTAATTATACTGTAACACTCCTCTAAACCGGACATTCAAATTAGCATCAGTGTCAGTCTTTAAGACAGGTGGCAGCTTTAGTTTAGCGAGAGAAAAGTGTCTCTGAAGACCCAGATCAGCCATTGAGACCGTGGCTTCCGTTCAAAATTAATGCTGTTTGTTATTAAATCAGTAGTTTCAGCTGTTTCTTTATTACAGCTGCAAACAGTAGGCTTCAGGCCATGGTCAAGTACGTGTTGCGCTCCAACCTGACGACTGATTTTGATCTAGTCTAAGCGGTAACATCGCCAGTTTTCTTCTTCCAATGACCCTGGTCATGCAACATTTCAAACATGGCGACCTGAAATGTTTTTATTCGACTCTTTTGGCGCCAAATAGTGGCCGTCTGCAAACATGCCCTCTGCTTTCAGAATGGACTTTCCTTCATTTCCCTCTATAAAACGTAAGTTGTGTCAAACTGTTTGGATCCTGTTGAGACGCCTAATTATTCGGAGTCTAATCAGGCTCCGGGATTATAAAGCTTTCAACTTGTGTCTGAGATCATTCTCAAGCATCTGATTGGTCAGATTCTGAGCTTGCTCAGAATCTTACCAATCAGATACTTGAGAATGATCTCAGACTCAGACTCAGAAGTTTTATAACCTTGGACTTAAACTGTTTGCAGATGTGATAACAGAGTCGGCCTTGAGGCTCGTTGATCGACGACCTCGGCGGTGAAAGAGTTAAGGGGCATTGTAATTATAGGGCTTTATTCGTGATGCCAAGAAAACTGTTCGTGGAAGATTATAGAATTATTTCTACTTCTCACGCACTCCAGCTCTGTTCTTGTACAGAGATTCCGTTTAAACGCGGTCTCATCATGCAACTACCACCGACCTGAGGATCATTAGTAGAATAAACAGAGAATCAGATAATTGTACATACTCAGATACTAAAATCGTCATTTCTTCACTAAACCCTATGTTATGACCACTCTTTAGAACTGTCTCGAAGAGACGATTCTAAAGTGTGGTCACAACATAGGGTTTAATGGAGAAATAACGACATTATTCTTGAAAAAGTTTTAATTTACGCATCTTATCAGAGCTCTGACAAAGCCCAAGGAAGTCTTGATACAGAAATATAGAATGACTCCGTCTATTATAACTAACTGTATGAATGAATTTGATGAGTTTGGTGTCTCATCTGGGTCAAAACTATTGTCAAAAGTGGTCATAAATTCGTTCACGGCAGTCACAAAATTAACCAATGCTTTAAGCACTACTTAAATATTTATAAAATGTCCATTAGCCCGTTCAGAATTAAATTATTTACGCCAGCAATAAATATAGTTTCAATTTTACAAGTATATATATTTTTTCATCCATTTCTGTAAAAAGGAAAATATAACAGTCTGAGGTTCAAACAATTTGGATTATGATGAGACGCCGAATTACTCGGAGACTCTTTTGGATCTAAACTATTTGCAAAGGCCACGACAAACGGTCCATGTTTTTAAACGGATATACATGTGTATGTGTAATGTCCAGATTCCGTTGACATTAATTCTTACTAGCTCTTATAGCAGAGCGCTAGCTCCTCGACCGAGATGTACGACTAACGATTAATCCCTTCCCTGTTCAATATACATGTAAGAAATAACACCATGAATATTTATTGACAGTAATTCTATAATGTAAACTTTTCAAAGAAATGGTTTGCTTTGACAAACACTGTAGAAGCAGATATATACTATATCAAAAGTAAACAGAGCAGACCCTGATCAAACGGCTCCGTAAGGATCGGTCTGATCTGGTTCTACTCTGTTTGCAAATTCGTGAAAGTGCGTTTATATGCAGGGAAACATTAATCCTTTACCTGTAGTCTATGTAATTAAATTCGCTTATTAGCTATTTTTCATATAATGGCACATGAACAGTTGATCCTTATATTGGCAGAAACTGTAGAAATAGCCATTCAGTCATTCAGTCGGTCGTGCATTCAGTCAGTCATGCATTCAATCCGTAGTAGTATTATTAATGTAGTAGTAGTAGTAGTAGTAGTAATGGTGGTGGTGGTGGTGGTAGTAGTAGTAGTAGTTATAGTAGTAGTAGTAGTAGTAGTAGTAGTAGTAGGTAGTAACAGTAGTAGTAGTAATGGTGGTTGTAGTGGTAGAAGTAGTAGTATATTAGGTAGTAGTAGTAGGAGGAGGAGGAGTAGACTAGTAGTAGTAGTAGTAGTAGCAACAGCAGTAGTTGTATGTAGTATATGTAAATATAGTAAACATGTAGTAGTAGCAGTAGTAGTAGTAGTAGTAGTAGTAGTAGTAGTAGTAGTAGTAGTAGTAGTAGTAGTAGTAGTAGTAGTAGTAGTTGTAGTAGTAGTAGTAGTAGTAGTAGTAGTAGTAGTAGTAGTAGTAGTAGTAGTAGAAGACTAGTAGTAGTAGTAAATAGTAGTAAGTAGTAGTAGTAGTAAGTAGTAGCATAATTGTAGTAGTAGTAGTAGTAGTAGTAGTGTGAGTAGTAGTAGTCATACATACAGTCAGTCACATAGTAATTGATACAGTCAGTCAGACAGCCATCCAACCAGTCATTCAGTCTGACAAATAGCCAGCCAGTCAGTCATTCTTACATTCATACAGTCAAGTCAAGTCAAGTAAAACTTATTTATAAAGTCGGGTTAACAAACAATTAGCACAAAGTGCATACTGAAACACAAGCTCTGATCGAAGAGCTTTTAAACCCAACTTACATAATACATATATGCATGGAAAGTGATAATCATATTTTTACATAAAACACAAAAGTACCTAAGACTAAATTACATTAATACACGTAACAGTATGTAGAGTTAACCCTTCTCATGTTGGTCCCATATGTTGCTGTTTAATGCAAACGGTGTAGACCCAAGACCAGGTAGTTTTAGAGGAGCTCTCTGGTTATGGTCAGCACAGTTTGCCCACATCGCATGGCTGAGTACGCCAAGAAATTGTTACAGTTTTGAAAATAGTATGCATCATTGTTCATGAGGGGACGAGGTAAGATTAAAGATTCAGCATGTGTAGGGTTGACATAGTAAAAATAAGGTTATGGATTTATAAGCATATCACAGCTACTTAAGTTAAGAATATTATAGGCATGTCACAGCTGCTATATTTAATACTTAAGATGCACATACCTTAAAACTAAATTATATAAATTAGGTTATGATCTTATGAGATCATTAAAAATCCCATTTTATATATATATAATCAAAGTTACCATAAGAAAGACCTATAGGTAGTTTTCAAACTACAGCCATTAAACCAGTCGGTCTGTATGTCAGTCAGTCATAAAGTCATACGAGTCAATCAATCAATCAATGCATGTCGGTAAAAAGCTATACATAGCTTATGTCAAGCTGTTAAATTTCTTCCGACAATAAATAATTAGATCTAAATAAAAATTGAATTGAATTGAACCAATAAGTCAGTCGACTATACATGTATTTGTCTCTGGTCAGTCGGAAGGCCAGACAGTCTGTCATTCAGTCGGGCATGCATTCAGTCAGTCATGAATAAAGTCATACAGTCATACCAATGCATTCGTTCTCGCTTATTGATGCTTTCGGTCATGATCTCTTGCCATGATTTCCGTGAATAAAAATGGTACCTTTTCGGCATATAATGACGTTGCGCGTCTGAACAAACTCTTCGCATGCGCATTCGGAATATCCGGCATGGTATGATGTTTTCACTTTTTACAAGCCTTGTACTGTAACTCTGCTAAGCCAAAATGGTATTGTCTTAATTTCTTAACCATGAATTAAAACAATGCAAGCACCATTGTAAATTGATGGAGATACAAAATCTCACTAATACTGTCGCGGTTTTGTCGATACTGTACGGGGGTAAACCGGTGTATTGAAAGTGGGTGGGGTAAAAACTATCATGGATGTGAACTGATTACAGAGCGAACCTTTCTTTTATCCAAATGTTGTCCAGTTTGGTTTGATTTTCACTAAAATTGATAATTTCACAGTTTTAATGTAAGTTATAAGATGGAATTTTAACCTGATATGTTGAATAATCGACCCAGATTACAGATATTGTTGAACACTTGTGGAACGGGTCCTATACTGTTATACGCGAATGTCGTGGTATCACGAATCTCGTGGTATTCGCATTACGTCACACTGCTCCCATAAACATACGAACCCGTGTGACCTACTTTCGTATCTAATCTGAAGCTAAAATGGACCGATTTCAGTTAGTTAAAACACGAAATCCAAGAAAATGCACTTTAAATCACTCAAAACCCCGAAATCCGCTATATTTTGTCAATATTCTTTCAACTCTAGATCTATCACCCTCTGTGGATTTCGTTTCACTCAGGTCCGTTTTTGAGATCGATGTAAATTCGATGAGAAATTTGGAGGGGGGGGGGGGGGGGGGTAGGTATGGCGATTCATTCAGGAAATTATCATTCGCCGGTATACTTCTTCTTCTTCTATGGTAATGGCAAGCATTCTTGGGGGGGGGGGGGGGGGGTAGGTATGGCGATTCATTCAGGAAATTATCATTCGCCGGTATACTTCTTCTTCTTCTATGGTAATGGCAAGCATTCTTTCCAGAATATCATGGCCATGCGTGGGGGTTAGTAATAGTGAAGGAAGTGCTAGGTCTCTCAGGCTACTCAATCCACCTAGGAGAACCACAGCAACGTGAAATAGTGCAAAACCTAACACTTTAAAACATAGATGCCTAATAATCTATAATATGTACAGGTATGGTTTTGGTGCAAGAAAGAAAGGTATTAGTTATGTTAAAAATAAAAGCAGATAGACATAAGTTACCCTGTCCAAGCACTTGCAGCCAGCGCCGACTTAAATCCGGAGACAGAGTCGGAGCTGACTACATACTGTGGCAGAGTGTTCCACAGGCAGACAGTACGTGGAAAATATGAGAACTTATAGGTGTCATTTATGGGCTGAACAAGATGATAAGCCTGGTTGTGATAATGTCTAGATTGTCTGTTATGTGGCTGTAAGTATTGATTCATGTTTAGATCCACTCTGTTGTTAACAATTTTATAGAATAGTATTAGTCTGCTGGTAACACGCCTACTTTCTAGGGATGGCCAGTTTAGTGAGGAGAGGATGTTTGTCATGGAACCAGGTGCTTTTGTGTAGTTATTTGTAACAAATCTAGCAGCACGTTTTTGAACAGATTCAACTCTTTCCACATCCTTCTTCAGATACTCTTTCACTATTCCAAGTAAATCCGCGTTAATAACGTTTATCACGTTAACAGCGAGATTTCGGTTCAGCTAATCGAATAACGAGACTCTTGTCCTTCAGCCAATCAAAACGCTTGTATTATGCAGTGTTCGTTCATCATTTCCAATATGGCGTCCGTGATATGAAATTCTGTATCTGTACTGTCAATTAATCTGAATTTAAGACAAAACTGAGAAGCATAGGCAGAGATTACGATAACAGTATGAAAAATAAGTTCCACCCAAGATGGCAAGAGAAAGAAATTACGTTGACATTTGGTAAAGAAACAAGAAAAGTGATAATTGGCGACGATTTCGTGAAACTGAAAGTAAAAAAATCTCGGACGAGGTGTCCTTGTGTAATACTGTAAACTTCGTTCTAAACAAATGAATTACGGAAAACGCGACTGCGTAGCATTCAAGAACCATCTGGAAATCATTAAACATGTCCAGTTATTGAAACAGCGGATTTCCAATCACAGGTAAAAACCTGTAATGTCAAGTATTCACCAGAAAGTTGTCTGTCAATAGCTATTTATAGGTAATGTTAAAGGAACTGGTCAAGATGAATCGATTCAGAAAAGTTATATTTGGTTATAATAAACCAGTTTAATGAAGTAGAAGATGGTTTATTGACATAAAAAGTAATGAAACTCAGAGTGTGAATGTGAACTTTGACTAGAAATTGTGACTAATGTGTATAAAAAGGTGAACTTTGTCTAGAAAGTTAACTAATGCTAACTGTTACAATACCATGTCAACTTTGAATCAAATTTTGAATCTTTATCTGTGATCACCGAGTTCCATTTGATTTCATTTTTCAAACGTGTGAATTTTGTTTGTGTTTGACAAGAAATTTATCTGGCAATGTTGAATGGATCCAATAATAAACTGAATGTAAATTGTATGGACATGTTCTACAACTGGTTTGTTTGAAATATAGCTCATCATGTATGACATACAACTCAAGTATAATTGTAAAAAAACACATGAATGACAGACCCAAGTGAAAATGCAGGAGAAGGCTCCTGAAGTGCTTTGGAAAGCTATATTTCATTTTGCGTCGGCGGGGGGGGGATTTGCCCCCCTGAACCCCCCACATGGGCGCTGCCCATGTCCCGAAAGGGGCCTAGGCGGCCCCCTTGACCCCCGCCAATTTTCCTCTTTTTTCACAAACAGCCATTCTCACCCCTGTCTATCATTTCTCTCACTTCGTCTGCAACAATACTGCCATTATAAGGTCAGACACGACCAATTGTTTTGTTTTTCTTATAAGTTGAACCCCAAACAATACATTTATTGATAGTTCTAATAAAATTATTAGCCTCTGATCTTAATACCACGAACTTCGAGTATGACGTCATAAATGCAAATGGATGCCAGTGACCTAGTTTATCTACATGCTGCAGACTATTACTGTGATATTTTTTAAAAGTAATAACAAGCATATCGAAGATTAAAGGATGGATGTCATCAGAAATGCTAATTTTTTACAAGTAAATTCTCCCTTCGATCTCTATTACTTATAAAACCATTAAGTACCACGGACTTTGGAAACACCAGTCTACTATTTTAAACAGAGTCGGGTAGAGTACGGTAGAGTCTGATACAGTCCGGTAGAGTCTGGATGCATTTTAAGAAGTTTAAATACAATTTAAAGATTATAATACTTAGTATGTTTGCAGCAGTAGTAATTAACATCCATTAATAAATGAGCTTATAATAGCTTGAAAACTCCCTGTAAATATTACCGGGGTCACATGGTAATGGCCGCCCTACGTCAGATAGAGTCTGTTCTAGTTTTAGAAGTCTATATGGTATTAAAATTCCATTTTTTAACAGAAAACATTTTACATACATTAATAAGTGATTTAATATAATTTCAAAGGCAGTATGGACTTGATATACATGTATTGTATGTCAGATTGTTGTTTCGCCTTTTTTTCAGATTGGCGAAAAGTCGGAGGGTACCGGTAGTGTCTGGAGATGAAAACGGGAGTTTTAGGCCAACATTTGCAAAATATGCTTGCATATACATTTAAACATTGTTATTAATAAATTAATTAGCTATATCTTGCAACTGTTGGCCTAAAACTTCCTTTTTCATCTACCGACTCTTCATTTCCCACCGACATTTCGCCAGTCTGAAAAAAGCCAAACTATAATGTATTACACCAGACATATCAAGTCTAAACTGACTTTGAAATTGTAATAAAACCACTTATAAATGTATATATAGATTGTTTCTGGATAAAAAAATATGGACGTTTAATACCAATAGGGCTTCTAAAACAACACCAGACTCTATCCGACGTAGGGCGGCCATTACCGTGTGACACGGTAATATTTACCGAGTGTTTTCAAGCTAATATACGCTCATTTTTTAATGGATATATTAATTACTATAGCTGCAAACATACTAAATAATGTTATATAACAGCATTATAATCTTTAAATTGTATTTAAACTTCTTAAAATGCATCCAGACTCTACCGGACAGTACCAGACTCTACCATACTCTACCCGACTCTGTTTAGTGGCACCGTTGTGGAACTGAAGGGTTGTTCACACTCATGACACTGTGTTGATCTAGGCCAATCATCTTGTCTGAAAAGGGATGTATGATCAGTAACTATACTGTTGATCATCATCAAGATTAATGAAAAACTATAGTCAAACATGATCTAAGTTCTTTGTTTTAGGACAATAGGCTGGGACTCATCCAGAATGATGGACCCTGTTATTTTAGCGTGCATTCGTGTGTGACCTTGTTGTCAAGACGGTGTCTGTTTAATATTTCTTTTGGGGGGCTACTGCCCCCACACCCCAGCTGTTTTTTCAGTTATGCACATTGTCAAGAGACTGATTGTCATTATTGTTCTTGAAATAGTTGTGCATTTTTTATCTATAAACAAAATGGCAGCCCCATTGTTTATAATGGTAGTGCGCAATAAAGATGCACAGTCAGTGGATGAGGGTCCGCCATTCTGAAATGTACCACAAAAGGCCTATTAAACTGCTGGAAGTTTTACATGATACATGTCTTTTTTTCTGTGGGAACATTTTTAACACTCTAAAATAACTTAATTTGTCGGATACGAAAAGAAACCATTGTGAAAACATTTTGGATTTTTTTTTTTTTTCGGTAGGCATTTTCCCACATTTATCACTTTAGTTTAACGGTTAAACATTTCCACCACCAACAGGCAAGCCGCCGCAACTGCTGTACACATGTTCTTTCCAATTATATTACAATGTTGTATCTATCTTCAATATCAAACATTGATTGTGGTGCTCAAGCTAATGTCTTGAAAACAAAATTCAACTTGATTCACAACAAACAACACACTGAAATTTTTTGTTGGTTGACATACACCTTTAGTGGTAACTTAAGAACCCATGGAGTCCTGCACTATTTGACAAAGTGAGTACATGACAAGGATTATGTCCAATATCGCTCTGAGTAATATTCTAATGAAATATTCCGCAGAATGGAATATTAACCCTTTAATCAATAAATAAGCCTTTCTATGCCTTGCAGAGTAGACCAAGATCAGAAGCCCATGGCCAATAATTCCCATGTCCATGTGCTATTATAACGTTGGTTTTTTTCCAATTAATATTTATAATATTTAAATTTATAATGTCATTATTTCTTACATGGAGTCTAGGTAAATACTAATCAGTTAATATATATATATAATAAAACATTCTCTGGGATAATCAATATATTCTGAGTTTCTCCGGGCAGATATTTTCACAAGCAATGAAGAATTAAGTATTTACAATGAATAAAAATTGAATGTTTTAATATATGAATACCATTTCATCAGCCATAGTGGCTGTGTTTAAAAGTGAAATTCATTCAATCCTATTGGCCTTGATCAAAGTTTGTCTTGACCATTTGCATATTATATTTATTAGCATATTAGTTGGCTGATTCTTGATGCCAATCTGAATCACAGTGTTTAAAGAGGAGGTCCCTACAATGATCGCATATTTTCAATAATATCATAAAACTTGGTAATTGTTATGCTCTATCATTATTATGAAGATTCTCAATTTGAACTTGTATCGAAAAATGCCCATGTGATACAAATAAACGGATTTCATCAATAACTGATAATTTTTGTTCTACAACACAATATTATCGGCCTTTTCCGTAAATTCTTCCGCGTTTTGCCGATGATCACCCGATCCCTCCATTGTTTACGTAATAGCTTTCTCGGAAGGTGGTCGGAGAATCGCGAATAGGGCAAACAGTTACGAAACTAAAACTCAACCCGAATAAAACTGAAACATCGGGGAGTAAAACCGGGATCAGCGATATCAAACACATGGATGTTTTGTCATTATAAACGGTAATTGGATAGGGCTTTTTGTGATATACTACTTTTCAGCATATAAACAAATGAGTTTTGCATATTTTAAGTGTTTATGAAACGCGTCAAATGTAGGGACATCCCCTTTAATGTTGTATTTTATGTTGTTTTGTTTTTTTCAGGGTCAACAACAGTCAGGAGGATCTGGAGGGGGAGGTGAAAAGAAAGATGATAAGGTATTTTACATTAGTTATTAATAGTTAATGTTTTATAAAGGATATATAAATGTGTATCATGTGCTACAGAAAACTAGGGAGTCATGAGTGTCAGTAAATGTTAGAAACAGTGTTGATATATCATGGATACCTGTGACTTGATCTGATATCAATTTTGATTTGGAAACATCAATGCGAGGTTTAGAATTATTCATCTGTTACTTTGAATACACCAGCAAAACTGGGTTGGGTTTTTTGTTGTTGTAAAACAGTATGCGTATTTACTGTTCAGAACTTCAGAGGTTACCTGTCTGAATAAATCTACCAAAAAGGAGCATTTACTAGTGAAAAGGAACATTTTAGAATTCTGCAATTTTGAAACCATTGTGATAAATAGAGCATTTGCTGCTATGGAGCAAATGCTACATTTATGATTATCAAAATGGTTTCAAAAAGTGACTTTTATAGAGGTGTAACCGTGTTTAATATGAGGGAATGGGTTAAAGATGTAATCTGCTCATATTATTGCCATTTTTGCATAATACAACAGGCCTTTCTACAAGCTGTCTGATCTTCGTGTATTCTGTTTGCAAATACGTATCAATGTGGTAATATCAGGTAAAGGGTTACAGTTATAGTGGACCTGGACATACATGCAGATTAATCTTCTACAAGCTGCATAGAATGGGGCGGGGGCACTCTTACTATCCAAACATACAAACTGCATGGGAAACAATGTAAAACTCATTTCCAAGTGGAAGCTAGTGACCTTTTCAGATTTTAACATGTTATATAATTATGGACTTTTACAGAATATTTTTGACCCAGATGAGGTACCATTTGCCACTCTTTGTTTATAATTCTTTTATAGAAATATTAGTGGTCCAGGAAAAGTGCAAATTTAGGTAGACAAGATTTTTGAAGATTACATTCATTAACTCTTTATTCCATAAATGCTCCCTTCTACACCCAGCCATCTGATCAAGGTTGGCTTTATTTGCTTATGATAGACTATAGATATGATTATACAGTTACTGCCATGGTCAACAATTCATGTGTCAGTGTAATTATAGCAATTAATTTAATTAATATTCATGATGTTATTATTCCGTACAAGAATATTCATGGAGTAGAGGATTAAGTAAACTTCAATTTTACTTTCCATCTGACAAATGCTTGACTCAAGTCTTGTCTTTAATTTTAATAGGAAAAGAAGAGGAAGTATGAGCCACCCATACCAACCCGGGTGGGGAAAAAGAAGAAGAAGATGAAGGGACCAGATGCAGCAAGCAAACTCCCTCAAGGTATGAAATGAAAATATTTTTGTCTAATCTCTGTGTCAGCTGAAATCAGCATATGAAGCCATACCTATAAAACTGACTTTTTTTAAAGGGTATACAGTATGCGGTTGAAGTTAAGTGATATACAGTTCTCCAGATAATGTTTTAGTGCATCTGACATCAGTATAGTACTGGTAAAATTAAAATGGTTTCTGCAATTTTGGACCAGTAACCTACTCAAGCTTTTTGACACGAATTTGATGACAGATTCGAAAACAAAAGATTGACATACCACAGATTTTGTCCTCAATGGAACTGTTATACATGTACATGTAGGTAATAAGACATTTGTTGAAATATGATTGATTGTCATGATAAACATCATACTGCAGTCTATGCAAAAGTTCACAGGACCTCTGACAAATCTGGTAAAATTTCGTCTGGTCTGGTAAAAATTGCTAAAGCACCGGTCCTCGTGACTGGTGAAGAATTTTTGCTCAGTTCACACTGTTTGTGAAAACTTACCTGTATTCTTTCCAAACTTAAATAGCAATTTGGAAAGTGATGACTCAACATGTATAATGACTATATATGTTACTTATAATTAAAGAATACTGGTATATTAAATAACTTTTAATGTATTAGAAAGTAGAAACAGCACATTTTTTACACTTTTGTTTTTTTAGGTCCTGTGAATTTCTGTCCGGTCCTTTAAAGTTACACTTTTCACTGGACCTCCTGTCCTGTGGAATCAAAACAACTTTCGCATAGATTGATACTGAGGGACTTTACCATTCACTGTTCAATATTCGTATAAGAAATAATGACATGCTGAACTTCTATAATGCAAACTTTTCAAGGAAACTTCTTTGCTTTGACAAAAAAAATTCAGATCAGATCTATATTAACAGTTAGGGAATTGTCGGGGAATTTGAGAACTGTCAGGGAAATTTTAAATTTTATAGGCAAATGTTAGGGAATTTTGAAAAAATGAGATTCAAGGCCATATAAACTTCCTCAAAAATATTACATGAAATATGACAGAATGTCCAGATGTCGAAATGTAAGGTCTCGGGGACATTTGAAATTATGTCAGGGAAATTTTGTTTCCTTCGGATTGTGGTAACCCTGTAGGAGCCTTCTGATCAGCGTCTACTCTGTTTGGAAATGTGTGAAAGGGAGTTTTTAGAATATGAAGGAAAGGGGTTACTGTAAATATAGCTAGATAATATAAATTGACAACTAAACCTATTCAAATGTATGCCATCTCTGCAGGAAACAAGTGTACAGTTATTTTCAAACAATGTAGACCCAGATCATAAGACTCCTGGAGGACCCTTTGATCAGGGTCTGTGTCGTTTGTCATGCAGAATCCATTAACACTTGTAAGACTTTTATACCAAATGGACTCTGTAATTAAACAGCGAATGGCTCTTTGACTTTGATAATTTAGCGATGAAAGGATTAAAGACTCAATTAAGAAGGGCTCGAAGGTCGTCATCTTCACAGGTGCACAGAGTCAGACTTAAACAGGTCACAACATCTAGATAAGGCACTGCAAGAACTTAGCTCCTGGAGTATAGTTGCCCTCCATTGGACCGCGCCCCACTGTTGAATGCATGGCAACGAAACAGCTGGAAAACTGACAATTTTTTTTTTTTAGCCAAGTCAGAACAGCCAAACACCAGTGCCAGTTAACCCTTTCCCTGCTCTATATTTATTCCAAATTTCAATACCTACGGAATATTCATGAACAAAATAGTTATAATGAAATATGGAAGGTGGAACGGTATGTCATTTTAGATACTAAAGGAACAGATTTTTAGCTCCACTTTGTCGAAAAGTGGAGCTATTGTCATGACCCTCTCGTCGGCATCGGCGTTGGTTAACCTTTTTGTTAAGGTCCTTTTCTCAGAAACCATCAAAGATATTTGGTTCATATTTGGTATGTATATTTACTATCACAAGGGGAACCCATTTCACAAGGGCAGGTAACCCTAAAATTAATTTTGCCATAGTTATGCCCCTTTTTTCGACTTAGAATTTTCATTGTTGGTTAAGTTTTATGTTCAGGTCCATGTCTCAGAAACTGTCAGAGATATTTGGTTCAACTTTGGTATACATGTTAACAAATACAAGGGGGACCCATTTCACAAGGGCAGGTAACCCTAAAATTAATTTTGCTGTTGTTATCTCCCCTTTCTGACTTAGACTTCCACTATACTATCCAGCATTAAAGAAAGTGGAGCGCGCTGTCTGCGGACAGCTCTTGTTCAAATTCCATTAGCAGGCAGAGCAGATCCTGATCGTCTGAGTAATCTCTGTTTGCAAATGTATGAAAAGGTGTTTATATGAAAGAAAGGGTTAAGGAAAAATAGATATTAATAGACAAAAGGATGCCTCTTTAGTTGATATATTGTTGTTGTTTTTTTTATTTCAATTAAGTCACTCCACACACAAGATGTAGACTTAAACTTCTGAAGCTTGAACGAGTGAAAGATTATCTGTTGATGGAGGAAGAATTCATAAGAAACCAGGAAAGACTTAAACCACAGGAGGAGAAACAAGAGGTAGGCAGAAATTAACACTTATCACACTAGGTCAGCACATGATAGCCTTTTCAAACTGTTTTGCTGAGTACCGGTAATATGGCTTTGTGAGGAGGACACTCTGGTACTGCATAGTTAGACATCTGGATTAATTTCTAACGAAAGGGAGTGTATGGTAAACTACTAGCCATATTTTAAACAGTGACCAATAATCTTAAATGCACTGTCGATCACATGACATATTTTTCAGGTGAACAATACATGCTAAATTACTCATTGTTCATGAAAATGTTTCTCATAACACATGATACATAATGAAATGTTATGTTTTGTCAAAACTATACTGTGTCAGAGTAAAATTTAGGGTAAAAAGGGCCCTTTTTGTTCTCCCCCACCAATAGAGGCAGAGGGATATTTCATGTTGTCTGTCCATGCGTCCCAGAGTCATATCTCAGAAACAGTTTTGAAATATTTTTTTTAAACTTTGTGTATATATTTAGAACCATAAAGGAATGTAGGCCTGCATATATCACTCAACACTGACTTTGGAAAACTAAGAGTTATTGCCCTTTGTTTGCGAAAATGCAACAGTTAGTCTGTCCAGAGCCATTTCTCAGAAACTGGAGTTTTACTGTGAAACTTAATGTAAATGTTTAGTAGCGTAAGTAAATGTAGCCTTGCAAGTATCATTCATCTTGACTTTGGAATACAAGATTTTGTTTGCGAAAAGTGTAAAGTTTTTTGTCTGTCTGGAGCTATATCTCAGAAACAGATTTTCTCAGAAACTTTGTCAAAGTGTTAAGTAATTAGGAAATGTGGCCCTGCAAGTATTAGTCACATTGACCTTGGCACATCAGAGTTATAGCCCTTTGTTTGCAAAAAAAACTGAACCTTTTTGTAGTCTGAAGTCATATCTCAGAAACAGCTTTCAGTTTTTCTATGAAACTAGGTTCAGTACCATAAGGAAATGCAGTCCTGCAAGTGTCTTTCACATTGACTTTGGAACACTAGAGTTATGGTCCACTGTTTGCAAAAAACTTTATTTTCCGTCTGTGTCATATCTCGCAAACTGAAGTTTTCCAACGAAACTTTACGTGTTCAGTACCATAAAGAAATGTGGCCCTTCATGTATCACTCTCATTGACCATGGAACACCAGATTTATGGCTCTCTGTTTGCGAAAGACTTAACCTTTTTCAAATTTTGACCCTATGGTCAATTACTCAGTTAATTACTGAAGCCAGCACTTTTTTTTTTTGGTGGGGGATATCATTTCAGTGAATTTGCTTGCCTACAATAATTGCCAAACAATTATTGGTGTACCACTAAAGGCACAGCTACACAAAAATAAGTCACAAATATATTTTAGAACAGTACTAGTTACTGCTACAATATCTGTCATCAAAGTTTTGAAAAATTCGATTGTTTTACTACACAATAGGTTATTTTTATGCCCCCCAGATCAAATCTGGGGGGCATATTGTTTTTGCCCTGTCTGTTTGTTTGTTTGTTTGTTTGTCTGTTTGTCTGTTTGTCTGTTTGTCTGTTTGTTTGTCAGCAACTTTAACATTGGTCATAACTTTTGAGCCAGTACAGATAGAGACTTGATATTTGGTATGCATATGTATCTCATAAAGCCGCACATTTTGAGGGGTGACATGTCAAGGTCAAGGTCATCCTTCAAGGTCAAAGGTCAAATATATGGGTCAAATTACTGACTTTAACATTGGTCATAACTTTTGGACCAGTAGAGATAGAGACTTGATATTTGGCATGCTTGTGTATCTTATGAAGCTGCACATTTTGAGGGGTGACATGTCAAGGTCAAGGTCATCCTTCAGGGTCAAAGGTCAAATTATCTGTTTTTTTGGCTGTAACTTTAACGCAACTTTAACATTGGTCATAACTTTTGACTCAGTACAGATAGAGACTTGATATTTGGCATGCATATGTATCTCATGAAGCCGCACATTTTGAGGGGTAACATGTCAAGGTCAAGGTCATCCTTCAAGGTCAGAGGTCAAATATATGGGTCAAATCACCGACTTTAACATTGGCCATAACTTTTGGACCAGAAAAGATAGAGACTTGATATTTGGCATGCTTGTGTATCTCATGAAGCTATACGTTTTGATGGGTGACATGTCAAGGTCAAGGTCATACTTCAGGGTCAAAGGTCAAATTGTCTGTTTCTTTGTCTGTAACTGTAACATTGGTCATAACTTTTAACTCAGTACAGATAGACTTGATATTTGGCATGCATATGTCTCTCATGAAGCCGCACATTTTGAGGTGCGACATGTTAAGGTCAAGGTCACGCTTAAAGGTCAGAGGTCAAACATATGGGTCAAATCACGGACTTTAACATTGGCCATAACTTTTGAACCAGTACAGATAGAGACTTGATATTTGGCATACTTTTGTATCTCATGAAGCTGCACAGTTTGAGCGGTGACATGTCAAGGTCATCCTTCAGGGTCAAAGGTCACCAACTTCAAATTGTCCATAACTTTTGAACCAATAGAGATAAAGTCTTGATATTTGGTATGCATGTGTATCTCATGAAGCTGCACATTTTGTGGGGTGGCATGTCAAGGTCAAGGTCATCTTTCAGGGTCAAAGGTCACAGACTTTAACATTGGCCATAACTTTTGAACCAGTAGAGATAGACTTGATAGTTTGTATATATGTGTTTCTCATTTGGCTGCACAGTGTCAGGGGTGAAATGTCAAGGTCAAGGTCATGTTTGAAGGTCAAAGGTCATTAACATTGGCCATAACGTTTGAACCAGTAGACATACAGCCTTTTTACTGGTATGCATGTGTATCTCATGAAGCCGCACAGTTTGAGGGGTGACATGTCAAGGTCAAGGTCATCCTTCATGGTCAAAGGTCACCAACTTTTAACATTGGCCATAACTTTTGAACCATTAAAGATACAGACTTGATATTTGGTATGCATGTGTACCCCATGAAGCTGCACAGTTTGAGGAGTGACATGTCAAGATCAAGGTCATCCTTCAGGGTCAAATATCATATTGAGGGGGCATAGTGTTTCACAAACACATCTTGTTGCTATTAAAGTTGTACGCTTGTTATATGGATGCACTATTTATGAAATACATTTGTAGTTATTAAACTTTAATTTTCCCCTCAAGGTCATACAAGACTAAATAATTAATACATGTACAGTAAAACCTCTCTATAACGGCCACTAAATTACATCAAATATTTTGCGTTAAAGGCAGGTGACTGCTTAAAGCAAGGTGAAAGTAAAACAGAACGCTTCTATAGCAGCGTTCTGTTTTACTTTCACCTTGCTTTAAGCAGCCACCTGCCCTAAATACCAAATAATTAACACAATTTAGTGGCCGTTATAGAGAGGTTTTACTGTATACTTTTAACCATTTCCCTATTCTATATTTATTCCAAATTTCAATACTTACTGAACATTCATGGAAAAATAATTACAATGAAATATGGAAGGTTGAACATTGCATCCATTTTAGAAATAAAAGAAACAGAACCATCAAATTCCATAAGGAAACAGAGCAGACCCCAAAGAGAAGGCTCCTACAGGAGCCATCTGATCTGGGTCTACTCTGTTTGCAAATCCGTGAAAAGGCATTCGTATGAAGGAAAGGGTTAACACATCCGATGAATATCCGTGCATAAACTAGTTTGTTATATAATTAATTTATTTTAATCATATGAGATAATTATAATTTATTACATGGCTAAGAAAGAATTAGATCTTTGACATTAGCAAACAGAGGAGAACCTTATCAAACAGCTCTTTCCTGCACTGTCAGATCTTGATCTACTCTGTTTGCAAAGGCATAAAATGGGGATGGGGATTATCAAGGAAATGGGTTAACCCTTTACTTGATAAATACTCTACATGTATTTGCAAATGCCTTTGCAAACAGAGTAGACCCAGATCAGACAGCTCCTGTAGGAGCAGTCTCATCAGGGTCTGCTCTGTTGGATTATGATATAACATAGATATGGTTGTACAGTTCCTGTCATGGCTAAAACCATCATGTGTCCATGTGCTTTTGGAACAATTAATCTTTAATATTCATTTCATTATGTCTTACATGGATATGCAACAGGGAGGGAAAGAGTTAATTAAGAGGGGAACTTGTTGGTTAGCAAAATTGGAATTCAGTTTAATACTTTTCTTGGAATTTGTACTATTTGTTCTTAGAATGTCAGTTTTCAAATAGAATTACAAAACATATACAGAAGAGGATAAATCCTATGTTTTCTTCAGCGTCTAGATTTGTAGCTTTTAACTTCAGCTAATAGGTTATTTTAGAGAGAAATATTGTAATATCTCATGAGAATACCTAAAACTATAACTTCAAGAGAATCTAGAAATTTCCTGGAAAGTTTGTTAACAAACTGGGCAAAAAAACCTCCAGAGCAGGTTAAATCCCTCTTGCTACATAACAAATAAATTGGAAACTCAGAATTATGTGACCCCTACAGGTCATTGACTGGTTGAAGGGGCTATAGGTTTGCCTCATTCTGATTGCCTATTCATGCTACATTTTGTGTCCACTTACTGCCACATGCATGCACACATTGCACAGGATTTGATATGAAATCACACAACTGTTGCCTGTGGTGTGTCATTCACAACACATACCTTCTTCCCATTTTCTCTCAAGATCATGGTCACAGTTTGGTCTCAAGTAAAACATTTTAGAAACTTCTGTTCTGCTCTGTATATTCCACATGCATGAACAGATTTTGATATAATTATACAGGGTTGTTATCAACTTATTTTCAAAGTCAAAGTCTGGGTTGATGATAGATGGCTATTGTCATATACTATAATTTATATACAGTAGAACCTGTTTTAGGTGACCATTTATTGATTCAATATAAAAATCTGACTGAAGCTTTCTGTATCATTGTCACCCTGCGTTAAGCAACCACCTACTTTTTAAGAAGCCCATGTCTAATAAATGAATGGTCGTTTAATACTGGTCGCTTACTATATTGCAATAGCTTTGATGTCTTGCACATACTTTGACAGTTTATCATTTTAGAATTCAGTGAGCTATCCTTGTAAATCTTCACACAGTTGTTCACTATTACAATGAATGCAATCTGAGAAAGGTTCATTACTTGTGTCATGCATATTAACCCTTTCCTCCATAAATACGCCTTTCTACGCCTCTGTAAAAAAGAACCTATTGAAACCATTGTGATAAATAGAGTATTTGCTCCTATAGGAGCAAATGCTCTATTTATCACAATGGTTTCAAACTACAAATTTCTATAAAAAAATCCTTTTTCTCTAGTTAATGCTCCTTTTAGGTAGATTCATTCAAAGTGGTTGGGTCTAAAAATAGCCTATGGAGGAATGGGCTAAGAGAGTTATAGCCTGTTAGAATATTGCCTTTCATGGTTACAAACAAGCACTGGCATCCGCATACAGTGCTCTTGAGCATTAATATTGATACCATAAAAGATTACAAAAGGTTTTTGACAAAATGCATATAGACCAAACTGCAAGAATATTGATGTGGTTGTGGTTGTCAGTGAATTATTTACATCATTATTGCAGGAAGAGAGAAGTAAAGTGGATGAATTACGAGGATCTCCAATGTCAGTAGGAACTCTAGAGGAAATCATAGACGATAATCACGCCATTGTATCAACATCAGTAGGCAGTGAGCACTATGTTTCAATCCTGTCGTTCGTGGATAAAGACCAGTTAGAGCCTGGATGCTCTGTGCTGCTAAACCACAAGGTATGAGTAAACTACTTCTGGATTAGAGGTGTATGGATCTGTATCTCATTTCTGCAGTTCGTTCTCAAGTTTTTGATTGGTCAGATTTGAGCCTTTGGCTCAATTCTGACCAATCAAAAGCTTGAGAACGAACCCAGACTCAACTAAACAGTTTTATAAGCATGAATACTGATGAGTACCAACAAGATCAAACTTGGCTGAGAAACAGTACAGTATATTGGCGATTTGTTTAGGAAGGGGATCAACATAACTCTCAAATTATCACAATGTTTGAACATCCATGAGCATTTAGAGATTGTCATTCTTATGCCCCCACATAGTGGTAGCCTATAGGGTTGCCCTTTTCCATACGTACGTACGCACATCTAGAATTTGTCCGGACTTCTTCTTCGAAAGTATTTGTCCAGCCCACACCAAACTTTACACACATGTTTGTGGCCATTACCGTATCCGCAGGAATATAAGACGCAGTTTTTTCCCCAGGTTTCGATACTCAATAGGATGGGTGCGTCGTATACACAGAATTGCAAAAAAAAATATTATTCTCGAGTAAAAATGAAATTTACCACGGCATCTATCGAATCTTCCAACTCGAGTCCGCCATCTTGTATCAAATTGCGTAACACTTGCAGAACTTCCATAATAGCTTATTATTTACTATAAAGTGTTATCTGGTGTTTTAAACTTACCTGAAAAGAAAGTCCGTGCTTTATATGCATTTTATTTGTAAATACTGAACACAGTACAAAAAATATTAACTTGTTTCATTTGTGCACTAACAGTTTATTCATTTAGGAAAGAGTAACGTTCATATAGGGAAAAGGTTGAAGTGCTGGTCTATCGTATCCACTGAAATTATAATGAGGAGGGCGGGGCTTATATGCTATTGCACTTAATCCAAAAACATTTTCTGCAATGAGATTTTAAACACGACACATGACCTTTCTGTAATGACCGCCATCTTTGTTGTTTTAACACACTATCACACTAACACACTAATGGTCATGTTATCTATCGGTTTATGACTTTTTAACAAAAGATAGTGGTCTAACAGGCTTGTGGATTTACCTGTCAATCTCTACACATGTGGATTACCCGTCAATTAGACTTGAGCTTATCAGCTTGTCTACAAATGTTGCCTAGAGTGGTGAATTTGATACGCCCGACACTGTATGGAAGTATTTTCAAAATCTTGACTTTACACACTTGTGGCATATATATGTATGCTGTCATACAAACATAAAATCATAACAAATACTGAAATTTCCATATCTTTATTGTACCCACATCTATACACATTAAAATTTACTAGTCCTATTATGTGCATATGTGGCAAGTAGCGTTACACAAAAACCACATTGAATGAATCTTTCGTAAATATTCTGCGCACAGGAAAATGGATATGCTGTGTTTTGGGTCAATATTTTAAGATGCGACTTCTCTACACATGTAAGCATTTTCCCTCCAGATTTCCCTTGAAACTAAGGGTGCGTTTTATACATCTTTGCGATTTATATTCATGCGGATATGGTATATTTTGGTCAAATTTGATAGCCATGTAAATCGCTTCAGTTGTGGCCCAAATATTTGCAAAGATGACTTTAAAAATGGCCCTTACTTTCTGTGACAAAATTCTGAAGTGGGGGTATCAGTGTTCTATGGACACATTTCTAGTTTTATTTTCTTCTCCAGTGGCAGGAAATGTTTTTCTTCACAGCCAGTGTGTCAGTTTTTATGCCCCCATTGACGATAGTCAGGGGGCATATTGTTTTTGCCCTGTCTGTTTGTCTGTTTGTTTGTCAGCAACTTTAACATTGGTCATAACTTTTGAGCTAGTACAGATAGAGACTTGATATTTGCCATGCATATGTATCTCATAAAGTGGCACATTTTGAGGGGTGACATGTCAAGGTCAAGGTCATCCTTCAAGGTCAGAGGTCAAATATATGGGTCAAATCACCGACTTTAACATTGGCCATAACTTTTGGTCCAAAATTTGGACCAGTAGAGATAGAGACTTGATATTTGGCATGCTTGTGTATCTCACGAGGCTGCACATTTTGAGAGGTGACGTGTCAAGGTCATCCTTCAGGGTCAAAGGTCAAATTGTCTGTTTCTTTGTCCGTAACTTTAACGCAACCTTAACATTGGTCTTAACTTTTGAGCCAGTACAGATAGAGACTTGATATTTGGTATTCATATGTATCTCATAAAGCTGCACATTTTGAGGGGTGAAATGTCAAGGTCAAGGTCATTCTTCAAGGTCAGAGGTCAAATATATGAGGGGGCATAGTGTTTCACAAACACATCTTGTTTTTTATATTATCATAGCATTCAACCTGTATAAAAAGGCCTCTAATTGTAACTATCAAAACAGGTAAAGGGACATAAAGCCATGGCAAGAATTAAACTGAAAATAGCTTCTAGTCATAGCTATGTCTCATTCTTAACCCTTACTCCATGAATATTCATGTAAGAATTAATGACCTCATGAATATTAATTAGAGGGCATGTGAACACAGGAATATTTAGCAATGACAGAAACTGTAGAATCATATCTACATGTACATGTATGTTATTTCATAAGCAAACAGCAGACCAAGATCAGACGGTTCCTACGGGGTTCCAGTGTTCAATCTAACACTAAGAGGGAGCCCTTCAGGCCAATGGACTTTCTTATAGGGGGGACCATCCATATATGTTTGGGGCCAAAAGTAAAGATAGTATTTAAAAACACTTTTCCAATTTATTGAGTCCAAGATTCTTGACCCTTATCAGAATGGAACAGTCTTTATGCTCATATTGATAAAAACTGTATATGATGACTGGAACAATCTATAAACTTGATAAAAATTGTCCAATATTCTTTTAACAATTGTCACTTAACCATTTTGACTGAAATTTCCTTTGTACATCCTTGTTTCCATCTGTGTCGATACATTTCTTGGCCGTTTTACTGGGGACATTTTAATTATCACCATTAGATGTGTCACTTTTGTTCTTGGATGAATTTTGATTTGTCTATGATTCGCACGACTTCGGTATTTAGAAGACTGGGCAGAAAATAGTTAGAAATGCGTGTGATCTATGCGATTATGCATGGGAACCATTTAACATGAAAATCACTCAAAGTTGAGTTGGTAAACACATTAGCAATACGTAACTTCTGACCTAATTGTTATTGCACCTTTCATTAACTTTTTTAACATTGAGTAAATATTTTTGTACAGGATCAATTAAAATAATCATTAAAAAGAAGCTAATTGCTGCTTCAATTGAAACCATTCACTTTCTATTGAGATGAGGTTCGAGATTTATTATTACCACTCCATTCAAACCATCCCATCTGCTATGTAGTTAATTTCATGTTTTTGAATCTGCACCCTGTTAAAACTATGACTGTTTGGAATGTGATCTCAATCTAATTTCTTACATGATGTCAACTTTACTATCCCTCAGAAAAAATTGAAAGTTCCACTCTTAGTCATTTGTTCACCATTTGCAATTTTAAATAAAATGAAGATGTTTACAATGGGTAAACATGGTTTTTAAGGTCTGAAATCTTTATTTAAAAATAGGATCAAGGGAAACCCGTACACAGAGTTCCTAAAACACAATGACACAAGGGATTTAAACTTGGTTTCAATCCAGTAAGAAATAGAAAAAAAAGATCTCAATTGAAATTGAGTGACAAAAGTATGTGAAAGGCACAGTAGTAACTTGCTGCTCAGAATGAGAAGTAAAATACTTATAATATTTCTCGGTTATAACATTTTCTTCAGCACTGTCTCTTGCGAAACATTGTTAACAATCTTTACTGTAGTAACAAATTGGAGTTCGCAGAAATGAGAATGGTAATCAAAATTTTACTACTGCACGCACAGACGCTGGAAAAAAGGTTGTATACCAGTCTACATGTATTCGTTTAAATACGAAAAGGATGTTAAGAAACGCAAAGAACCACCAATACTGAAAAGCTCACAGATTTTAAAATGGGCCTGTCTGAAGATGGTATTTATTATGCACCATTTCATAAATAAGGGGGCCATTGGTGCAATGGGGCGGCTTAGATTGAACCCTGGGAGCCTTCCAATCTGGATCTACTCAGTTTGCAAGAGCATAGATAGGCATCAGGACTTTTTTCCTTCTATAGTAGGGGCCGTTTAAAGGCCCCTTCCCCTCAGAAAATTTCTTTAAAATCATGCACTTTTCCCCAAACAATGACTTTACATTGGAAATTTGTTTCCCCTATATCAAAATATTGTACTATTTTTCCCCCAAAGTAGAGGCCAGGCCCCTTCCCCACTTGATAAAAAAAAAGCCCTGGGCATGTTTATGGAGTAAAGGGTTGAGCCTTTCCATGTTGAATTTACATATCAGAAATAGTGACATCATGAATATTTATTAGCTTTTAGAATGGCATTTGTACACAGGGTGTTTTGGTATTGTTGGTATTGAATCAGATGTGTTATAATTTCATAAGCAAACAGAACAGACTGATCAGACAACTCCTACAGGACCATCTGATCTGAGTCTGCTCTGTTTGCAAAGGCGTTTAAAGCGTTTGTATGAGGGAAAGGGTTATATCAGCCAAGTTTGTAAGCAGCATCTGTCAGATTATTTGAAAATAAGACACGACAGATAAGAAGTTTTATCTTCCAAATCAAAGAACATAACTGGAAATTTGGGAAAAAACATTACAAACAGTTAGGACCAGAATGAGATATCAAGTTATTCAGTATTTCATCAGGATCTAGACTGTTTGATTTGACATTCTGATTTTGTTTTAAAATTTGATTAGAAAATTGAATGGATTCTAATATTAGAATGAAAGAGAAGAAATTCCGCTCAGCATGTTGAAAATTAATCCTGCTGTTATTCTCCTTTTTATTACAACAACTCAGCTTCATTATGCTGACTTCATTAAATCTGACATGTTGCATGTGAAATACAAAATAAAAACAGTTCGGAACTGATGTTACAGAAGAATATGGCACAGCAATTTAATTGCTTTGGTATCACTTGAACAGCTTGACGCAGCCATTGAAATGCTGACAGTTTCTAAAAATGGTTTGAATTAATTTACAATCTTTCGACTGAATGCTGTGACAGCTGAACATCACAAAAAATACATCTGTTTCTTTAATCAAGGAAATGCAAGTAAAGTATGTATTATTCATTACTTCACGTCATCTTAGATGTTACAAAGTACAGGTTGGGTGTTTTTTTTACAGCTATTTGGAATAAGATTATTTTATGTATCAGTTGATATTCTATGGTAATGAGTGGTCTGAACCCTTTCCCTGTTCAATATTCATGTAAGAAATTATTAAAAGATGAATATTTATAAGCTGATTTTATATGATGTAAACTTTTCAAAGGACTTCTTTGCTTTGATAAAAACTGTAGAATCATGTCTATATCATGTCAAAAGCAAACAGAGCAGAGTCAGGATACTCTGATCCCATAGGGGCCGTCTGATCTGGTTCTACTCTGTTTGCAAATGCATGAAAAGGTGTTCCTATGAGGGAACGGGTTAAGATGAGAATCTGTAGAGTTTGCTTTAATAACCTCAGCGGCCAAGATAAGTTGCCTAAATTAAAACATTTTGAAGTATAGCTCTTTTATTATGTCACTTGCCGAGATGCAGTGTGTCACTTAAGGATCCCTTTTTCCGTCTGTCTGTCTGTCACACTTTCTTTTTTTTGGCTGTCATGTCTATAACAGTTTTTGCGTCAGCTGCGAGCAGGTGACACATGTGTTCCTCCGAACACTATTGTTTCTCTACCAAACACTGTGTTGTTTGACCACTCTATAAAGCATCTCTTCAAGATTAATGAGTTGTCACAAAATAGGGTTTGGTGGAGTAAGCTTGTTTTCCAGTCTTCAGCATTTAACTTTAAATTAGATCAGTAAAGACATTTATTGTATTTCATTTTTTTGCGTTCTAAGAATAAATGCATTATTGCTTTTACAAATCTGTTTGCCTCTCTTATTGTTATTTTGAAAGCATATACTGAAAATTGAAGCTGACAGTTTATGGGTACAGAGAGTTTAGTATGTTCTTTTAGCAGCTGCTCTTTGTGGTAAAACAAGAATAGAATAGTAATTAATGTCACCTTCCTTGTTCATAACCCTTCTCTTGCTAAATGTTGCTTAACTAGCTCTGGCATTTGCAAACATCTTGGATCTGGATTAGGATGTTGAGTAACTTAATCCTTCTCTTGCTGAATTTTAAAATACATTTTTCCTTCTTTACCCATGCCCTGTTGTATGTGTACAAGTCTTTCGCTGTGCAATCACTGCTGTGGAGTGCACTGGTTGCACAATCAATTTGTAAATAGTGCAGACCCTGATGAGACAGCTCCTGCAGGAGCTGTCTCATCTGGGTCTTCACTATTTACAGGTAGGTATATTGACACAAATAGCAAGCGAATGGTTAATAGTGCTGCATCAGGATCCAAGGTGTTTGTAACGTTACATAGTCAATATTTTCTTAACCCATTCCCTCATATTGACACATAGTCACAACTTTTGACACCTCTGTAAAAGTCACTTTTTGAAACCACTGTGATAAATAGAGCATTTGCTGCATAGGAGCATATTTTCTCTCTATCACAATGGTTTTCAAACCTACACAATTCTAAAAATTTCATTTGCTAGTAAATTAAAATGCTCCTTTTCAGTAGATTTATTCAAAGAGGTTAGGTCTAAAAATAGCTGATGTGGTAATGGGTTAAAAGTTTGAACGAATTGGAGTTAAGAAAATATTGCTACAGATTAGGGTTTTGGCAGACATAATTTTTTTCAGCATGTGCAGATTTAACCTTCCCGTCACACATGTGCTTTTTCTCGCCTTTGCAAATGGAGTAGACCCAGATCAGATGACTCTTGTAAGAGCCATCTGATGAGGTCTGTTCTGTTGCTTATGATTTAATAATAGATCTGACTCTACAGTTTCTACCATTACCAAAACATCCTATGCATGTATACCATTATGAAAACTCAGCTAATAAATACACATGATGTCATTATTTCTTACATGAATTTTCAACAGGAAATAAAATACATATGATTACATGATTGGTGTTGAAGAAATGCTTTGATGGATCATACTGTAACTGTCTGATCTGAAGATAACCCTTTCACTGTTGAGTATTCATGTGAGAAATAATGACCACATGAATATTTAGTAGCTCATTTTCTATAATGTAAACCTTTCAAGGTCATTTTTTGCTTTGACAAAAACTGTACAATCAGATCTATATACAGTAAAACCCCGCTAATACGACCACCAAAAAGGGGCATAATTCTGGGTGGCAGAGGCAGGTGGTAGCTTAATGCAGGACGAAAGTTATGCAGAAAGCTCCTATAGGAGCTTTCTGCATAACTTTCGTCCTGCATTAAGCAACCACCTGCTTTAAACGACATCAGTGGCTGTTTATTAAGTGGTCGCATTAGCGGGGTTTCACTGTATTATGTCAAAAGCCAACAGAGATACTGATCAGATGGCTCCTGTAGGAGCCGTCTGATCTGGGTCTACTCTGTTTGCAAATGCGTGAAAAGGCATTTATAAGAAAATGAAGGGTTTTAAAAGCTGTTTGTCTAGATTTCATTTATTATGTTGTTGGAGTGAGATTATTCAGCAGGCAATAGTTTGTGCAACTATGTTATTTTCCACAGGTGCATGCTGTGGTTGGTGTTCTTGGGGACGATACAGATCCAATGGTGACAGTGATGAAGCTAGAGAAGGCACCTCAGGAAACTTATGCTGATATTGGTGGTCTCGACACACAGATCCAAGAAATCAAGGTATGGTGTAAATGAGAAAAATCTGGGTATTAGATTTGGGCGTGTGTGTGTATGTTGACATTCAAATTTACTACTTCTGTACTGAAAAAACGTTTAGATTGCATGAGCAGTAGGTTTTTGGGTACACGGTCAAGATCGCTGTTATTAAAAATAGAAAAGTGTTTTCCCAACACTAAGTTGAAGTTAAGACAAACATAAAGTGGCCAAACCTTTAACCCATTCCCTCATATTGACGACTCTGTAGAAGTCACTCTGTGAAACCATTTTGATAAATAGAGCATTTTGCTCCTATAGGAGCAAATGCTCTATTTATCACAATGGTTTCAAACTACAAAATTCTAAAAAAAATCCTTTTCTCTAGTTGATGCTCCTTTTAGGTAGATTTATTCAAAGTGGTTAACATGTATCTAAAAATAGCCTATGAGGTCATGGGTTAATACTGATACCTTGTATTGTAATTGAATTTTGAGGGTTTAGGGTTAAGGACACTGTTGCTAAATATAGATAAACAGTTATCAGGTTAGACGGCATAGTGTGACTTGGTGTATGTTTAGAAGAAAATCTGGTTTATATGGTATTGCCAAATCTCTTGTAGCATCTTAACCCATTCCTGCCTAGACTATTTATAAGCTCAACCTCTTCAAATAAATATACATAAATATATATAGGTAGCATTTACTTGAGATAATGAAAATTTTAGAATTGTGTAGTTTTTAAATTATTGTGATAAATAGAGCATTCGCTCCTATAGAGCAGATGTTCTGTTTTTCAAAATTGTTCTATGATCTATGAAAATTACTTGTTTGTTACTTCTATATTATAGGAATCTGTTGAGTTGCCTTTAACCCATCCAGAATATTATGAAGAAATGGGTATCAAACCACCTAAAGGTGTAATTCTTTATGGAGCCCCAGGCACAGGTGAGCAATGCTTTTAACGAAGATACATACATGTACCCTTTTTTCAGTCACGATTTTCAGCCAAAAGTGGCAATTCTAACATTAATTTTCTTTTAACCATTTCCTTCATATAGACACGTTTTCATGCCTTTCCAAACAGTGTATACCCAGATCAGACAGCCCCTGTAGGAGCCGTCTGATCAGGATCTGCTGTTTGCTGATGAAATTATAATAGATCTGACTCTACAGTTTCTACCATTATCCAACACTCATTTGTACATATGCCATTATAAAAAGTCAGCTAATAGATATTCATGATGTCATTAATGCTATCATGAAGATTCATCAGGAAAAAGTCTAAAATGCTTAAATATGACTTTCTACACCTCTGTAAAAGTTACTTTTTTGAAACCATTGTGATAAAAAGAGCACTTTCGCCTATAGGAGCAAATGCTCTATTAATCACAATGGTTTCAAACTACAAAATTCTAAAATGTTCCTTTTCTCTAGTTTTCTCCTTTTGGGTAGAGAGTTTTTATCTAAAAATAGCCTATGGAGGAATAGGTTAAATGACTTTTTTCTGTCAAGATTTGCAGGCATAAGTGGCAGTTCTTATATTTAAAACAATTTAATCAATAGTATGTTGAGCACATGGAGTTCTGTTTCCATTTTCAAAGTAGGTAATTTTATTCTTCCTACATGTATGGTTTATGCATTTAGCTTGTTAAAAAAAGGTGTTGTGTAATTGAGGCCTTGATGAGATGATGTAAGTGCTCATCAGTACCCATACTGCAATTTATCTTGAATCAAAGGCTAGCAAAAGAATTTTAAGGTATATTAATAAAAAGAATAAACAAAGCTTTTATATATGCAACCACATGATATTTTGCCTTGATAGAACTTATGTCTGCATTTGAAAACATGTGAACCTAATATTCGGCCCATCTGTCCCATCTTTTCATCAGATGCATGTTTGTTCGTTATAATATATTACTTAAAATATGAACAATGTAATGCAGGTTAATGGATATTTGATACAGTGTACTAAGTTCTTAGATGGGCTATACAGAGGCACAGATAAGAGGTGTACTTTAAAACATTTTCAAGAACAGCTCCTTTACTTCTCCACCGATCCTTTTGTTGTGACCATTCTTTTGAATTGTGTCTTGAAAACTATTCTAAATAGTGGTCACAACATAGGGTTTGGTGGATAAATGATGATTTTTTAAGTATTTGACCATGCTTCTTTATTTATTGCTCTGGCTATAGTCATATTTATATATATTTGCATGTATTTTTGTTAGATTTACTGTTTTAAACAGAATCTTTTATCGAAAGAAGCATGTAATTGCTGTTGAAAATAATTTTAAAGTTATTTTACAAAGTTCTTGTAATACATATGTGTAGGTTTATACATATATTATCCAGCAAAATGGAGGTTTTCTGAAAACCAAGCATTGAACTTAAGTTTTATTCCAACCAAACATCAGCAACTTTCCTCAGAAAGAAGCATGTAATTGCTGTTGAAAATAATTTTAAAGTTATTTTACAAAGTTCTTGTAATACATATGTGTAGGTTTATACATATATTATCCAGCAAAATGGAGGTTTTCTGAAAACCAAGCATTGAACTTAAGTTTTATTCACTCTTTTTCAGGGAAAACATTATTGGCCAAAGCCGTAGCCAACCAAACATCAGCAACTTTCCTCAGAGTAGTGGGGTCTGAGCTTATACAGAAATATTTAGTAAGACTTTTTGTGCCTTAACCCTTTCCTCCATAAATACGCCTTTCTATGCCTTTGCAAATGGAGTAGACCCAGATCAGATGGCTCCTATAGGAGCCGTCTGATCAGGGTTTGCACTGTTTGCTTATGATATAAATATGATTCTATAATTTCTGCTACGACCAAAACGTCCTATGGCCATGTGATATTATAAAAAATTAATCTGATTAATATGCATGATGTCATTATTTCTTACAAAATTATTCATGAAAGGAAGAGTTAACTCTTACAGCTATGCTGAATCTATGATAAATTTTGCAAACAGTGTCCATGCTTATAAAGCTTTTTAGTTGAGTCTGAGTTCGTTCTCAAGCTTTTGATTGGTCAGATTTGAGTTCTCAAGCTTTTGATTGGTCAGATTTGAGCCAAAGGCTCAAATCTGACCAATCAAAAACATGAGAACGAACTCAGACTCAACTAAAAGTTTTATAAGCATGGACCCTGGTCGTCAAGATTCAAACTGTTTGATACATTGTAAAGACATTGTAAAACCAGATGGCAGAGTAGTTGCTTTGTGTCAGAGCTTACACAGAAAGAATTAGTAAGACTTTTTTTGCCTCAACTCTTTGCTGCCATGCTGTCTGTGATAAATTTTGCAAACAGCTTGGATCCAGATGAGATACTTAGTAACTGGACAAATCTGTCTCATCAGTGTCCAAATTATTTGACTCAACTTGAAGAAATTGTAAAGAAGTCTTCACAGTTATACCTGAATCAGACAAATTTATTTGGCAGTGAAGAAGTTAACCCTGTACTCCATAGAGACGCCTAATAGCACCTTTGCAAACAAACTGAGATCAGATTGATCTGATGAGGGTCTGCTCTGTTTGCCATATCTTAACCCCCCCCCCCCCCCAAAAAAAAAACAAAAAAAAAACCCAAAAAAAAAACCAAACAACAAAAAACAAAAAAACAACCAACAACAAAAAAACACAAAAAAACAGCCTCTTCAGTCTGTATGCATAAAAATGTTTCAGCATGTTATGATTTCTCAGATATTAGAATATAAAATAATTCTGACATTGACATGTTTAACCCTTTACTTCATAGATACACCTTTTAGCACCTCTGCAAATAGTGTAGACCCAGATCAGACAGCTCCTATTTTGTTTGCTTATGGAATAATAAAATAACTTTTTATAGTTTGTAAGATGGCTTACATATTACCTTGTCATTTGCCAAGATAATGAGTCCTCATGAAGTCATGGATACCTGTATGAATATTCATGCAGTTAAGGGATTAACCCTTCGCTTGCTGAATTTTAAAACACATTTCTCCTTCTTTACCCATGCACTGTTGTATAATTATACCCCCCACAACGAAGTTTGGGGGGGGGGGGGGGTATACTGGAATCAGGTTGTCCGTCTGTCCGTCCGTGGACACAATTTTGTCCGGCCTTCTTCTTCTACAGATTTGCTTCAATTTTGTTGAAAGTTCATGTATAGCCATATGACCATATAAACCTGTGCATCGCATATTTCCATTATGATCGGACCACTACTTCAGGAGTTATCTCCCCTTTTTAGTCCCCTACTAATGTTTTCGGTTTTCTAGACTTTTTATGGAAGTGACTTGAGATATCAACTCCATATTTAGTACAAAGCTAAATCTAGATCAGTTACAGCTTATGTTACAATCTCAGCCAGGTTGAATAATTATTTCCAGAGTTATTGCCCTTGAACTTTAATTTTTTTCCTCAAATTTGGGATTTTCCAGACTTTTTTTGGAAGTGGTTGCAGATATTAACTTTATATTTGGCATAAGCTAACTCTAGATGAATTACAGCTTAATTCCCAATCTCAGTCTGGTTGAATAATTTTTGACAGAGTTATGGCCCTTGAACTTTAATTTTTTGTCAAATTTTCAATTTTCCGGTCTTTCTTTGGAAGTGGTTAGAGATATTAACTTCATATTTGACATAGAGCTAAATCTAGATGAGGTACAGCTTAAGTTTAAATATGGGTCTGGTTGAATAATTTTTGTCAGAGTTATTGTCCTTGAACTTAATGTTTTTCTGAAAAGGTACCTAGCTTTAGAACTTTGGATTTGACAAAAACCTCATGAAAGGGTCTTGTTTCTCTGAATTATTCTTCATTTTTATTACATAAATTAGGTTGGGGCATGTATTGTTTTTAAATCTCTTCATATTTCTGTATGCACATATGTTCAGATTGATGATAGGTGTTCTGACAAGCAGACAGGTGGGGGGTATTCGTTAGCCTTTGGCTTACAGTTCTAGTTACATATATCTTCACTATGTACAAGTATTTTGCTGTACAATCACTGCTCTGGAGTGCGTTGGTTGCACAATTAACTTGTAAATAGTGCAGACCCTGATGAGACAGCTCCTGCAGGAGCTGTCTCATCTGGGTCTGCACTATTTACTGGTAGGTATATTGATGTGAATAGCAAGCGAAGGGTTAAGCATGAAATAGAACATGTAACAAATTTACTCTATTTTCAGGGTGACGGTCCAAAACTAGTGCGTGAGTTGTTCAGAGTGGCAGAGGAACATGCTCCTTCAATTGTTTTTATAGATGAAATAGATGCCATTGGTACAAAAAGGTACTATTAAAAATGTATTTACCTCTTATGTTATTAGCTTGTCTAAATGTCTAGGTATTGCTGTAGCCTTGGTTTTTTGATAAGCAAAAACGTGACATTTTGTCGCAAAACATCTAGGTTTCTATCGAACTTCACAATTGTTCACCATCACGATTGCTACAGTTTGGTAAAGAGCTGTTATTCTACCCTGCAAATTGAAAGAGTTATGGCTCTTTAAAAATTGATTTTCGTATTACCAGATGAGCATTTATACAAACTTGCGGGAAGTAATTTTGGTGTGGCAGACATACTGACATATTTTCCACATATCGAATACAGTAGAAATCCACTAAACCAGACATTACTCCCTTTTGTGCCTTTGCAAACAGAGTAGACCCATAATATATGGCTCCTGTTGGAGCTGGCTGATCAGGGTCTGCTCTATTTGCATATGGAATCATATAGATCTGGTCCTACAGTCTTTGTCTAAGCCATAACCCTTAAAAGGTGTACATTTTAAAAAATATAGTTGATGAATATTCATGAAGTGACCTATTCATGCATAAATGTTCATTTGGGAAAAATCTATTGGTCTGATATTGCACTGTTGTATCTCACTGCTAGGATGAGTTACAGTAAACCTTGATATCATTAGGTAAAGGGTTTACTTACTACAGTAGAACCCCTCTAATGCGACCACTTAAAGAATAAGCATAACTGCCTTTATAAGCAGGGGAGCTTTCTGCATTACTTTGTCCTGCATTAAGCTACCACCTTCATCTAGCACCCAGAATTGTATCTCTTTTAGGTGGTCACATTAGCAGGGTTTTACTGTATCATTTTGTTACTTACAGATATGATTCCAACTCTGGCGGAGAAAGGGAAATTCAGAGAACTATGTTAGAGTTACTGAATCAGCTTGATGGGTTTGATTCTAGAGGTGATGTTAAGGTAAGTAGTTTTATTTGAGCTGTGTCACAGCAAGAGAGAACTTAGGACTTTGTAATCAATGTAAAACTATGTCAAGAACTGATTGGGATACTGGCCAGGGTATATGCTGTTCCTAGGTCCTTAGTGTCTGGAAAAGTTAACTTTTCAACATTACGGACAGTTTTCAGAGGCCATGTGGCGGTAGGCAGAGGCTTAGATAAGATACAGTAAAACCTCTCTATAACGGCCACTAAATTGTGCTAATTGGTTGGCATTTCGGGCAGGTGGCTGCTCAAAGCAATGTGGAAGTAAAACAACGCTCCTATAGGAGCGTTCTGTTTTACATTAACCTTGCTTTAAGCAGCTGCCTGCCTTTAATACAAAATGATGTAATTTAGTGGCCGTTGTAGACAGGTTTTACTGTACAACTGATGTATAGTAGGATGTATAGCTCATGTAGTTTTCAGTCAAAACTTTTATTATGTAGAGGAGGTATTTCGAAAAAATAGTCACAACTTTATTGGACAAATGATGATTTGTTTTGAATAAGCCCCTTTATCTGTGGCTCGGCAGTAGCTAGTCTGTGTCTACTTTTCCTTGAAACAGTTATAAGGGTCGTCTCAGTTTCCTTTCCTCAAAATTTCCTAGTGTCCATTATGATATAAATCTTTTTATTCATCAGAGGTATTCAGAGATGTTAAAGTCAGGGGTGAGAATTTTCCGCGGATTTCGTTTGTCTCAGGGCCGTTTTTGAGATCGATGTAAATCCGATGAGAAATTTGGAGTGTGTGTGTGTGTGGGGGGGGGGGGGGGTGTTTATGGCAATTTATTCAGGAAATTATTATTTGCCGATATATTCTTTCACTATTCCAAGTAAATCCGCGTTAACAACGTTTATATCACGTTAACAGCGAGATTTCGGTTCAGCTAATCGAATGACGAGACTCTTGTTCTACAGCCAATCAAAACGCTCGTATTATGCAGTGTTCGTTCAACATTTCCAAGATGGCGTCCGTGATATGAAATTCTGTATCTGTACTGTCAATTAATCTGAATTTAAGACAAAAATGAGAAGCATAGGCAGAGATTACGATAACAGTGTGAAAAACAAGTTCTACCCAAGATGGCTAGAGAAAGAAACTTTGGTGAATTTTGTCTAGAAAGTTAACTGTTACAATACCATGCCAAATTCAAATCAAATTTTGTATCTTTATTTGTGATCACTGAGTTCCATTTGATTTCATTTTTAAAACGTGTGAGTTTTAATTGCTTGTGTTTGACAAGAAATTAATCTGGCAATGTTGAATGGATCCAATAATAAACTGAATGTAAATTGTATGGACATGTTCTACAACTGGTTTGTTTGAAACAGCTCATCATGTATGACATACAACTCAAGTATAATTGTAAAAAAAACATGAATGACAGACCCAAGTGAAAATGCAGAAGAAGGCTCCTGAAGTGCTCAGGAAAGCTATATTTCATTTTGCGTCGGGGGGCTTTGTCCCCCTGAACCCCCCACATGGGCGCTGCCCATGTCCCGCAAGGGGTCTAAGTGGCCCCCTTGACCCCTGCCAATTTTCCTCTTTTTTCACAAACAGCCATTCTCACCCCTGTAAAGTTTAAATGGGGCATGGACTAAGGGATGTAACTCTGCAGTATTTCGACTGACTGTTTACTTGTTAATACTATTACTGATGCATGTACTGCCTTATAATTGAATGACGGTATTTAGTAGCTGAAGTTTAAAGGTCAAGTAAACAGATTGGGTTTTCGTCAAATTCTGATAGTATACAGTTAGTTAAACACCAAGCTGTAGAAAATTCTTACCGTTTTTATCTTGTTTTGATTTAAATCGAGTTTTTATTGTACCGCGAACCCTGCATTTTGAAAATCGATGCATGATTATCTCCCTTGCGTGACGTCACTTGTGTACATGCCAGTCAGGGATCCCATTGACAGGGAGGAATGTACAGAGAAACTTAACCTTTTCCTTTAAATTAACGCCTCTGCAAACAAAGTAGATCCAGATCAGAGCCTACAGGAACAGTCTAATTAGGGTTTGTTCTGTTTGCTTACACAATTAAATAAAATCCAACTCCACAGTTTCTATAAATACCCAAATTATTTTCACACTTTTCCAGACATCACGTCCATGGATTAACCATAGAAAGTGACACTTTATCGAGTAGGGGAAACTATTTATGGGGTGTGATATTTATTTTAGGTGTGAAATACAATATATTAAACACATGTGTTTTAATTTTGTTAATTTTAACCCTTCTCTTGCTGAATTTTAAAATACATTTCTCCTTCTTTAACCATGCCCTGTTGTAAAATTACATATATCTTCACTGTGTACACGTATTTCGCTGCGCAATCACTGCTATGGAATGCACTTGTTGCACAATCAACTTGTAAATAGTGCAGACCCTGATGAGACAGCTCCTGCAGGAGCTGTCTCATCTGGGTTTTCACTATTGACGTGAACAGCAAGCGAAGAGTTAAAACTTACTTTACCTGTCAGTGAATTACACTATTCATAAACTATAATTTTAAAATATGATGAGGTTAGGACCAAGACCATTAGCAAATAGTGTAGATTCAGATCAGAGGGACCATTTGGGTCCCGCCCATGAGTTGGGTCCAACCAACTTTTAGACAGAACCGGACAACTTTAGATGAATTTCGTATTTAGGCAAAGTGGGTTCAGATGAAATGGGACGTTCTCATTACTATGTATAAATGTACGTACTTACGAAAAAAAAGGAATTTCCACCAAAAATAGAAAAATAGGAAATAATTTATTTATTTATTTTACTTTAATATTTGCAATACCAAAATGATGCATTACTTTCAGAAAATCGAGTAAAGGTTGAAAAACCAAAATATGTATTTTGTTGAGAAAATGAGAAAAAGGTGGATCTTGATAACAAATGGTTGTCAGTCTTGAAGAATGACTAATTTTTTTTATTAATATGTTCATGTTTCTAAAGCTTGTGAATTATGTTTAAATGACTGGACCCACTACAAATAAAAATGTCTATAAAAAAAATATGGTCAACACATTAAAACTGTTACTACATTTTTTTTTATCCTAATGTTACAGTATACTCGTATGTGCAATTTAATTATGTTCTGTAGGGAAACAACAGTAAACATAGCCATTAGAATTTCTCTATGAATGAATGTGTTAAATGGCTTTAGGCCATATTGTAGTATATTGTACTAAGCCATATTACACACGAATGCCCCATGCAGGGTCAATTGTCTCCAGATGTCAGTTATCATAGTGACCCACTAGGGGACAATGATTAGTACATGACCATAAAACCCGCATCCTGTATATTACGTATTGTTGCATTCCTTTATTTAGCTGTGGTAGCGTATCAAAAGCATCAATCATTGCGGTCATGGTGCCTCGAAGTTAGTTGGGCATTATGTAGGTAATAATCAGTAACACTATAAAACGCATCCAATGAACAATTCCGTAAATTACAGTAATCCAGAATGACTTTTTTCCTATGAATTTATGGTCAAAATTGTCCAAGTTCCAAAGTTGCAAAAAGGATCATATTTATGATAAACTATTTCCCTGAGTAAATTACTTCACGAATATAAACCCTTCATTCCGCGTGCCTGTTTATGCCGATGCAAACATAGTAGACCCAGATCAAACGTATTGAAACAAATTTACAAACATAGTAGATCCAGATCAGAGAGCTTCTGTTGTAGATCCCTGATCAGGTTCTTGTTGATTTGCTTATGAAATAATATACCGGTAGGTCTGGTTGTACAATTACTGCCATAGCCTGTGCTTATATATCATTTACTCTCCATGAAATAATTATTTCTTACACAAATATTCAAAAAGAAGATCTAAAGGCTTTTTCTTCACAATGTTAACTTTTCAAATGGATCATTGGCTCTGACAGATCAATTAGGATTAGATCAACGAAATTTCATATGCAAACAAGGCAGAACCTGATCAGACAGCTCTTACAGAAACTGTCCGATCTGGATCTTCTCTATTTGCAAACACACGTGAAGCCGTTTATGTAAGAAGAGAATGATTGGGAAATTGATTAAAAGCAAATTAGGTGTCTCCTGCCAACAGTGCTAAATCGTGTTTGTTAATCATTTTTTCTCTTAAGAATATTTATTAAAGATTTCATGACGTCGTGAATATTCATTACAGGGATTACAGAGACGCTAGACAACCCTGATCGAATCTAAAGAAATAAGTCTACGGATTAAGCAATTAGAGCAGATCCTGATCAGACAGTTCCTGCGTGATTTGGGTTAACGCTGTTATCAAAACGTTTGTATAGAATAATTTTCCACGAAGAAAAAGCCCATTAACCTACAGTGCTAGACCTAAGTCAGATTTATAACAGAATGTAGCATATCCTTTTTTATAATTGTAGACCCAAGTCATCGACTGCACTAATTATAAATTTCACTGAAAACAGCCATCGAGACAAAATGTAAGCTGACCCAATATAAATCACATCACGTTTTCTTGAACTTCTTGTCTTTTGGTAATTTAAATAATCCTAGTTAGTCTCTGTCGGATTAGGAGCTACAACCATAGGCAGGGATACACACATATGCAGCACAAATTACCATTTTAGCACTCAAAACGAAGCAGAAGTACATAACGTGCGATTCTTTCTATACGATATCTAGTGCGACATTTATAGCGAATGTTCACAAGTGACGTCATCACAAGGGAGATAAGCGAGCGACCAAAATCAGCCAGTGCTTACTTATCGGTGATATATGACAGCTGCTATGTGCGATATGACTGTATTTTTTTTGTGTTTTCGAAACTTCGTCGTACAAGGTACCCATTCGTCAAATATTTACGAAAAAGTGTCCTGCCTGTTTACTTGACCTTTAATAATAAAAATATATGAACACAGGATTGTTTGGTTTGGGCAGACAGTGTATAATCAGATGTACAGTAAAACCTCTCTTTAATGGCCACTAAATTGTGTTAATGAGTTGGTGGTACTTTCACCTTGCTTTAAGCAGCCACCTGCCTTTAACACAAAATACTTGATGTAATTTAGTGGCTGTTATAGAGAGGTTTTACTGCAGATAATTTCATTACCAAACATAGTAGGCTTTGATTGACAGTCCTGTCTGATCTGTGTCTACTTTGATTGCAAGGTGTGAAAAAGCATCTATTATCAGATAAAGGGTTGAGTGTCTATCAATATTATGTTTAATTCTGGGTCTTTTAGGCGGGGGAAGCTAAATGTAGTACAAAAGTTGTGCAGAACGCTCCCAAAGAAGAGTGTTGCTTTACTTTACATATGCATTAGACAAGCACCTGCTTATTTAGACTCATATGTTTAAACAATAAGTATTGGAATAGTTTGACAGTGCAGAATTTCAATATCCTGAAGCGGACAGGCAGACATAACTTTTTAGATTTGGTGTTACATTATCTGCATATAATAAAAACTTTCTTGAGACATATGGCTTATGTGTTCTGTTTGTGTATATTAGGTTGTTATGGCAACCAACAGAATAGAAACTCTAGATCCAGCTCTTATTCGACCTGGTCGTATAGACAGAAAGATAGAGTTCCCACTTCCAGATGAGAAGACCAAGAGAAGAATCTTCACCATCCACACAAGCAGAATGACCTTAGCAGATGATGTCAACATCGATGAATATGTAATGGCCAAAGATGATCTGTCAGGAGCTGATATAAAGGTATGCAGAACAATGGTAGAAATGTGAAATTAATGATAAAAGACGGAAATGTAATGTGTTGACTGCTCTGTATCTACACTGTTTACAAATATTTGATGATACAGTAAAACCTCTCTATAATGACCATTAAATTGTGTTAATTAGTTGGTATTTAGAGCAGGTGGCTGATTAAAGCATGGTGAAAGTAAAACAGAATGCTCCTAAAGGAGCGTTCTGTTTTACTTTCACCTTGCTCTAAGCAGCCACCTGCCTTTAACACAAAATACTTGGTGTAATTTAGTGGTTGTTATAGAGTGGTTTTACTGTACTTTCTTTCATACTGTAATTGAATTATATATTGATAAATGTCCATACAGTCTGAAAGAGTAAAATTTGCATGACACACAATGCAGACCCTGATCATAGGATACTCTAGGATCTAGGTCTTGGAGCTGCACATGTTTCTCGTATTCAAAGGGTTATGAAACCATAAAAAACAATTTCTGGGTCCTTAAGACAGGTGGTCACTTAATACAGGTTCATCTCTACTGTAAGAGTTTCCATTGTGGAAGTTTTAGCAGAGTTTAATTTTCAGTTGAAATTTATCTTTGAAACCCATTGATTGGTGATTTTTCAAAGTAGAATGGTCCATTAATATGAAAGAATAAAATTTGCCAGGGGACCGTACAGACCAGACCTCTAATCTGGGGATATACTGTTTGCAAATACCACTTCACACATTTGAAATGTAACAAGTCAATATTTGAATGCAGATTCCAGTTTCTTGTTATTCAGGTTCAATTTATCAGTTGTTCTCTGTACATTTAGGTTGATGACTAATTCAGTATATTTTCTCTCCAGGCTATTTGTACTGAAGCTGGTTTGCTGGCTCTAAGAGAGAGGAGGATGAAGGTGACAAATGATGATTTCAAGAATGCTAAGGAAAATGTGCTCTACAGAAAGAATGAGGGTTCCCCAGAGGGGCTGTACCTGTAAACAATCTCAAATGTGCTGTGGTTTAACCTTTACAAAATTCATGACTTCATGAATATTCGTAAATTGAATTCTATAATGAACAAGTTAAAAGTTTTATCCTTTTCAGAAACTGCAGAATCAGATCTATATAATTCCACAAGCAAACAGACTAGACCCTGATCAGACAGCTCTGACAGGAGCAGTCTGATCTGGGTCTACTCTGTTTGCAAAAGTGTGAAAAGGCATTTGTATGTCAGAGGTAAAGGGTTGTTGAAAAAAAAGCATTAAAAAGTAGTTAGTGTCATGAATTTCAGATTTCAGATAGTATGCATTTCATGTGGTCAGTGTGTAGGGCAAAAAGTGAATTGAACATAAATATCAAATATACCACTGGAATACTTCGCAGTTTTATTCTAAGAACAACACACTAAATACCAAACAGGAAGGAGAGTTTGAAATGTTTATTAACTATTGTCATTAAATTATATGTAAATTGGTACCTTGTTGTATTTTTGCAATCCTGATAGTTCTATTTAAACAGTAAATTTAACCCTTTACTCTATAAATTCGCCTTTCTATGCCTTTGCAAACAGAGAAGACCTAGATCAGACCACTGGGATCTTTACCGCTTCATGGGGTCTATATGTACCATATAACAAGGCTTCCAACTAGCAGAATGGACATCCGTGTACCACAAGTACCAATATGAATGTAACTCTTGCAATTTCAATGATAATTTCGTAATTCTTTCGGCTATTGAAAGCCAATATATTTTACTATCAAATAAATATAATCTTTTGACGGTAACATATGCACAATTATCAATCCAACAATGATTTTCTCAAAATTTCACATGTTTTCTGGTTCGTTGACAAACATTCGTTCACCCCGGTCTCGCTATATCACAGCAATAACCTGGCAATTTGAAGTTCAAAAGATGGTGTGGTTCAATAAAACAAGCCAATTCTATCACCAATCTCCATTTGTTTTGTCCTCTAAATAAGTAAGCAACTAGCAACAGCGGAATTCCGTCTGTCATGTTTCTATTTCGGATGGTGCCATTTTTCAACTAATATGAATGGAGCCATTTCATTGGATGAGCGAAGGAAACGGGAGAAATCCGTGACGTCACATACAATGGCCCCTTCCTTGACGATTTGAAGCTAACTGACGAAACTTGCTAGTTTTACATCATTCTTTTGATGCTGGGGACTAAAAAGATGGAGATCGGTGATAGAATCGAGTCGTTTTATTGAATTACGCCATCTTTTGAACTGTATGTAGTCAGGTTAGCGCTGTGATAGGGTGAGACCGGGGTGAACGAACGTTTGTCGATGGCCCAGAAAACACATAAACTTTTGAGAAAAATCATTGTTGGATTTATAATGTATTTGATACCATCAGAAGAGTATACTTACTTGGTAGTGAAACATCTTTACTTTCAGTAGCCGAAAGAAATTATCATATAAAATGTAAGAGTTGCAGACTTGTTTGTACTTGAGGTACACGGGTGTCAGTTAGAAGCCTTGTTTGTTGTATAGTATATATAGACTCATGAAGTGGTATAGACCCCTGTGGATCAGACGTGTACTATAGGAGCTGTCTGATTCAGAATCTGTTCTATCTGCTTATGAAATAGTACAGATATGATTACAGTTTCTACTACGGCCAAAAATTCACGTGTCCATGTGCCATTATAAAAAGTCTGATATTTATGTCATTATTTCTTACATGAATATTCATAGAGTAAAGGATTATTGTTTACATTTATTCCCTTGTAACCCTTTACCTGATGGCAGACTTGCCCAGTATGAATTTCGATCAACTTTATTTTATTCATTTGTTGAGGCCCTTTTAAACATTGATTTTGAACAGACCAGTGCTGCACTACTATTTAACTAAGCCGAGCATCTTGTGCTCCCAAAGCTTGCTTTGGTGGCATATAATAATCAAACTGTGTGTTAGTATCCATGTGCAACTTGTCCGAAGCATACCTCCAATATTGCTTGAGGTAGGAATGTAGCGTACCATTTTCAGGTCTCTTTGACCTTGAACTTGACCACTGACCTGAGCTATAGAAAAACCTTTTATACATCTTGTACGAAGCATATCTATCGTACTATATCTGGAATCTTGGGATGGCAGAGTGTTGCATACAATTTTCAAGTCTATGACCTTGACCTCTAACCTCAGTTATAGAAAAGTCTTCTACAAAGTACAATGTATATGCTAAATTATATGAGGTAAGAATGCCGAATTTGGTCTGTGTACATCTTTGGATGGCCAAGTGTCCCATACCATTTCTAGGTCAGTCTGACCGTGACTGTATCTGTGTGTCCATGTACAGCTTGTCTGGAGTATATCTCCCAAATTTTGTCGTCTGCTACAATTTTCAATTGTTATTTTTTTTCTTCAAAATTTTGTTTAATAAAATAGTCGCAGTAACAAGCATTTTGGATCCTGATGAGATGCAGTTACATTGCCTCTCATCTGGATCCAAACTATTTGCATAGCTAATTACAAATGAGACATTGGCAGTGAAAGAGTTAACTAGAGTCCATTCAGTATGAAAGGCATAAAATTGCTAGATGATTGATCCTCTAGGAGCCCTCCGATTTGGACCTACACTACAAAAAAAATTCCAGTATACCAATTTCCCACACTGAAAGGGTTATATGACCAAGTATACACCATTCAAACCTTTAACCCTTTCCTCCATAAATACGCTTTCTAAACCTCTGTAATAACCACTTCTTGAAACCATTGTGATAGAGCATTTGCCCCTATAGGAGCTAATGCTCTATCACAATGGTTTCAAACTACAGTAAAACCCCGCTAATGCGACCATCAAAAAGGGGCATAATTCAGTGGCAAAGGCAGGTAGTAGCTTAATGCCGGACGAAAGTTATGCAGAAAGCTCCTATAGGACCTTTCAGCATAACTTTCGTCCTGCATTCAGCAACCACCTGCTTATGAAGACAGCCATGTTTGTTCATTAAATGGTCGCATTAGAGGGGTTTTACTGTACAAAACTCTAAAATATTACTTTTCCCTAGTAAATGCTCCTTTTGGGTAGATTCATTCAAAGAGGTTGGGTCTTAAAATAGCCTATGGAGGAAAGGGTTAATGAAAAAGCAATTGTGCAAATTAATCCATTCCCTGTTCAATATTCAGGTAAGAAATCATGAATATATATTGCATGTAACTGAATTTTTATAATGTGAACTTTTCTAGGAAAGTTCTTGGTTTGACAAAATATGTAGAATCGGATTTATCTCCTGTCAAAAGCAAACAGACCAGACTCTGATCAGACGGCTTCTATTGTTTGCAAATGTGTGAAAATGCCTTTATACAAGGGAAAGGGTGAAGAATCTAGACTTCTTTTTGTCCGCTATTAGTTACTAGCCTATTACCAGATGTTGGCGACTATAATAGGGTTGTTAGATTGCTGAGAGAATTTGGGTCTTCTAATCCTGATTTTCAAATTTGGGTCTGCTAATTCTGATTTTCAAATGAACTATTCAAAATTTAAACAGGTCAAGGTTACCGTGAGTATTCACGGATTAGTAGTATCAAACAGTTTGAATATTGGTGAGATGCCAAGTAACCATCTCATCTGGGTTCAATCTCTTTGATAAGGGGTCAAAAATTTGTCCATTTCATGCTAAAGGTTAAATATATCTTGAATGGAACTGCTAATATAGCAAATGAAAACAAACGCTGATTTACAAAAGATCTACAATTTATGAGAAGAGTCAGAGTTGCCGAGTCAACACTTATCCTCATTCTATCTCATCTGTATAAACATACCGCAAAAATGAACACATATTTGTCTCATAATGGTATTGCTGGACATGAAACGTGAGTACAGACTTCAACACTGCTGTAGGTAATGCACAACAAACAACTATTATATAAATGACATTGTATAAAATGTACGCCTAAAATCCATGTATACAATTTTTCATTTTTTTGAAAAAAAAAGGAAAACCATCTGACCCTTCTCATGCTGAATATTCATATGTGAATCGATCCTCTGAATATTAATAAGCTGAATCAATCACATGTAGCCATTGAATTATAACTGTAAATAGTGCAGACCCATATGAGACAGCTCCTATAGGAGCTTTCTCATATGGGTCTACACTATTTGCATCTGCACATGGATATGTCCTCTACTAGCCTGAGAAGGGTTAGTAAAGTTTGCTTCTGTTTAAAACATACTCTAAAAACTAAAATCATTGTGTAAAGAAAAGTTAATCTTTGTATTAAAATAACCATACTGGATTAAAAAAAGTATGGCTTTTTTGCACATATTAAAAACCATGTGCTTTCATAAAAGTGGGCTCCACTCTCGGTTTACATGTATTCTGTTTGATATTTGTATGACCACTCAAACATTCTTTTTTACAGCCAACCCATCTAACCTAAACCTGATGAATATTCATGAAATAAATTGATGAATAATAAGTAGCTAAATTTTAACAATGGTATTTTGAACAAAAGAATTGTTGGACAATGGGAGAAACTAGAATATCTACATTATATTATAAGCAAACAGAGCAGACGCTGATAAGACAGCTCCCACAGGAGCTGTCTGAAAAGGTTCTACACTATTTGACAATGCGAGTCTCTCAGGTAAATGGTTAATTTGCAATACAAAAAAAATAAGCTGTAATAGCGATTACACATCCAATGATGGCTTTGTGCTAGGGGTTTAGCATAGATCTGAAAAAAATAATACTCTTTGAATGTTCATTTTTGGTAAACAATAAATAAATCAATTAACATGTAGCTTGATCGACATTGGCCCACTTTTCTACCCACTATTCTGTCTTGTGTTTTGCATGACAATGAGTATAGTACATGGGAACAACACATTTTTAACAATTTCCTGAACATATTACACATCTGGCACACAGATATTTATCCTTTCCTTCATATAAACGCTTTTTTATAATGTCCCAAAGAGTACACCCAGATCAGATGGCTCCTGTAGGATACATTACATCAGGGTCTGCTGTTTGCTTACAATTATAATAGATCTGACTCAACAGTTTCTACCAATACGAAAACATCGTGTGTGCATAATTATGCCATTATAAAAAATCAGCTAATATATTCATGACTCTTACAGAGAAAGGGTTAAGAGAGTCACTAAAGATCACACTGGAAGGAAACTCAAATGGCCAGCATCACTGAAACAGGGTAGTTGCAACATGCATACAGGATAGACCCAGATCAACCATCATGTTTTCAAATGCACTGGTCAAGGTTACCATTTGTAGGAGCTCTCTGATCTGGGTCAACTGTTTGCATAGCCATTAAAAGGCCCATCTATGAAGGAAAGGGTTAATCTCTGATAAGGAGCAATGCTTACTTCTGATTCTTTCAAGCTTTTGAGAAACAAGTGTCAAACAGCTTGGTTCCAGATGAGATGAGGAGTTACAATATAGATCCAAGCCATTTGCAAATGTGAGTCTAGTTGCATTTAGTAGGATCAAGGTTAAATACATCAATGAATCACTCCGACACAATTAACTGTTAAGATATACAGAAAATGAAAATGTTTTGTTAGCACATCAGATGTGTATACATTCACAATTTCACAGTATATTCCCCTCTAAACCAGAGTTTTAGTAAAGACGAATTTAGATCGTTTTAGGCAGGTGGCTGCTTATTGTAGGATGAACGTCATGAAAGCTTCTTTGGACTTCAGGGAGCCTTCTGCATGACCTTCCCACTGCATTAACCCTTTCCTTCATAAATATGCCTGTGCAAACAGTGTAAACCAAGATCAGACGGCTCCTATAGGACCCATCCGATCAGGGTCTGCTCTGTTTGCTTATGATATAATACAGATAAGATTCTACATTGTAGTTTCTGCCATGGCAAAAAGTTTTAAAAATTAATATTCATGGAGTAAAGAGTTAAAGCAGTCACCTGTCTTACAAACCAGCATGTATATCAATTTGAATGTCCTGATTAGATTGGTTTTATTATGGTTTTATAATGCACTAAAATGTATCAACTGTCATTTATAACAATGGCTAAAATGGTGTTGTTTCAGACAAAACTTAATACAACAAGATGTGTTTGTGAAACACTATGCCCCCTCAATATGATATTTAACCCTGAAGGATGACCTTGATCTTGACATGTCACTCCTCAAACTGTGCAGCTTCATGGGGTACACATGCATACCAAATATCAAGTCTGTATCTCTAATGGTTCAAAAGTTATGGCCAATGTTAAAAGTTGGTGACCTTTGACCATGAAGGATGACCTTGACCTTGACATGTCACCCCTCAAACTATGCAGCTTCATGAGATACACATGCATACCAGTATCAAGGCTGTATATATACTAGTTCAAACGTTATGGCTAATGTTAATGACCTTTGACCTTCAAAGATGACCTTGACCTTGACATGTTACCCCTCAAACTGTGCAGCCAAATGAGAAACACATATATACAAACTATCAAGTCTGTGTCTCTACTGGTTCAAAAGTTATGGCCAATGTTAAAGTCTGTGACCTTTGACCCTGAAGGATGACCTTGACCTTGACATGTCAACCCACAAAATGTGCAGCTTCATGAGATACACATGCACACCAAATATCAAGACCCTATCTCTATTGGTTCAAAAGTTATGGCCAATTTGATGTTGGTGACCTTTGACCCTGAAGGATGACCTTGACATGTCACCCCTCAAACTGTGCAGCTTCATAAGATACACAAGTATGCCAAATATCAAGTCTCTATATGTACTGGTTCAAAAGTTATGGCTAATGTTAAAGTCGGTGATTTGACCCATATGTTTGACCTCTGACCTTTAAGGGTGACCTTGACCTTTACATGTTACACCTCGAAATGTGCGGCTTTACGAGATACATATGCATGCCAAATATCAAGTTAATATCTGTACTGACTCAAAAGTTATGACCAATGTTACAGTTACAGACAAAGAAACAGACAATTCGACCTTTGACCCTGAAGGATGACCTTGACCTTGACATGTTTCCCCTCAAAACGTACAGCTTCATAAGATACACAAGCATGCCAAATATCAAGTCTCTATCTTTACTGGTCCAAAAGTTATGGCCAATGTTAAAGTCGGTGATTTGACCCATATATTTGACCTCTGACCTTCAAGGATGACCTTGACATGTCACCCCTCAAAATGTGCGGCTTTATGAGATACACATGCATGCCAAATATCAAGTCTCTATCTGTACTGACTCAAAAGTTATGACCAATGTTAAAGTTGCGTTAAAGTTACAGCCAAAAAACAGATAATTTGACCTTTGACCCTGAAGGATGACCTTGACCTTGACATGTCACCCGTACAAATGTGCAGCTTCATGAGATACACAAGCATGCCAAATACCAACTTTCTATCTCTACTGGTCCAAAAGTTATGGCCAATGTTAAAGTCAAGTGATTTGACCCATATATTTGACCTCTGACCTTGAAGGATGACCTTGACCTTGACATGTCACCCCTCAAAATGTGCGACTTTATGAGATACATATGCATACCAAATATCAAGTCTCTATCTGTACTGTGTCAAAAGTTATGACCAATGTTAAAGTTGCTGACAAACAAACAGACAAACAGACAAACAAACAAACAGACAGGGCAAAAACAATATGCCCCCCAGATTTGATCTGGGGGGCATAAAAAACAATACAAACTAAACAAAAGGATACATGTGAGAAATGAATTTTAGAAAGCCACAGCTATGCAAGATGTAGCAAATGCTGTCCCCCACAATGAAACAATTTACATTATAAGTTTGGGACACAATTCAATACATCAACAATAACATCTTAGGTGTATCCATTGTGTTCCAAGATTTCTTAGCCCTTTACCTCATGAATATTCATGTAAGAAATAATTACATCATGAATATTAATTACATGAATGTTTAGCATGGCATATTAACACAAAGTGTTTGGCCTTGGCCAAATCAGATCAAAGCAAACAGAGCAGACCCTGATCAGATGGCTGATGTAGGAGCTGTCGGATCTAAGTCTACTCTTGTTTGCAAAAGTGTTAAAAAACTTATTCATGGAGTAAAGGGTTAAATACGTATTGTTCAAATTCTGGGGCAACAGACCTTGATTGTGAACTATGTAGTGTTGAAACACCATAAATGCTCTTACACAGACAATAGGACTTTTTTCTTTCCCCAAATATCCTGGCTACACTACTGTCACACTGTTGAGAATTCCGTAGTCATTTACAAGTCTATACCATAAATACAAATAGGAGCAGATTATACAAATCTCACAAAGTTTCTACAATCACATGAACACACTGATCTATACATACATCCAATCAACAGTTTTATTTACAATCCACACTTCAAGTGAATTCCATTAGGACTCTGGTCCCTACCGGTAAACCACATTGAATGAAGAATTTGGTACATAATGTGCACAGTCCCTGCTTGGGTAAATGAAAAGTATTAATGCAGCAGAACCTCTCTGCAGCAGCAGCTTAATTTTAATTTCCATATCTGGGTTTTCAGACAGACAGTAACTTAATGCTGGGCAAAGGTTATGCAGAAAGCTCCCTTACAGAATTACTTTTGTCCTGCATTAACCCTTTCCTTCATATCAATGCCTTTGCAAAGAGAGCAGACCCAGATCAGATGGCTCCTTTAGGGGCCATCTGATCAGGGCATGCTAGGTTTGCCTATGGAATAATATGGATCTGATTCTACAGATTCTATCAAGAGTCAAAACATCCTGTATTCATTCACCACTATAAAATAAATATTCATACTCATAATAAATAAATATTCATGTTGTCATTATTTTGAACATCAAAATTCAACAAGCAAAGGGCTAAGCAACGATCTGCTTTTAAACACCCATGTTTATTCATTAAGAGGTGGCTTCAGAGAGGTTCTACTGTACGAGTCTACCTATCCAGTACATGCAATACAACAGCTACTAACCAACACTTCAAACTACAGTAAAACCCGACTAATGGGACTATTAATTAACCTTTTCCCTCATATAAACGTGTTTTCAAGCATTTGCAAACAGAGTCGACCCAGATCAGACGGCTCCTAGAGGAACCGTCTGATCAGGGTTTGCTCTGTTTGCTAGTGGAATTTGATAAATATGTTTCTTTACTTTCTAAAATGACTACAATGTTCCAGATTCCATATTTCATTATAACTATTTTTCTATGAATATTCAATAGGAATTGAAATTTGAAATAAACATACAACCGGGAAAGGGTTAAAAGGTCTGCTTTTGGGTCTTTAACCCATTACCCCATATAAACACCTTTTCATGCCTTTGTACACAGAGTAGACCCAGACCAGATGGCTCCAGTAGGAATTGTCTGATCAGGGTCTGCTTGGTTTGATCATGAAATATAGATCTGTTTCTATAGAACTTTACCTTATAAAAATTAAGGAATATTCATGAAGTGATCAATTCATGCATAAGTGTTCATAAGGGAAATCGTTAAAGAAGGTGAGAGCAAAATGCAGGATAAAAGTATCACAGAAAGCTAAAAAAAGCTTTCTGCATTACTTTTGAGCTGCATTATGCACCCATTTTGTTTTTAAGAAACTTGTGTTTATTCTGCAAGTGGACACTTGGACTGGTTTTACTGTACCAGAGCTGAAGATAAGAGGAGTCCTCCGATCTTGGTCTACACTGTTTGCAAAATTAATGCCAGTACACTGGTTTCCCATATTCAAAGGGTTTTTTTTTCTTTCTCATATATATATACACCTCTTATCTGAAGCTCTGTTTATTCCCCTTCTAAAACAGAGGTAACACATACTCTAACAATTATAATAACAACATAAAAGGTAATTAAATCAACGAAATACAGTAAAGACCCTCTAAACAAGACTAGAAGCTAAATTAGTACCAATTTCTGTTTTTAAGACTAGTGGCAGTTTAATGCTGGGTAAAAGTCATGACTTTTACCCTGCATAAAGCAGTCGCCTGCCTAAAAAGACATTAAACTCTTTATTGAAATTCCCGTTTAGAGGGATTTTACTGTATGTCCAAACGAGTTTTTTCATGGTTTACATGACTTTGTCCATTAACTCTTATCACACTAGCAATAAATTTGTGGTCATCTAAGCATACATTTAGGATCCAAACAAGATACCAAGTAAATTGGTGTCTCATTACGATTCAAACTATCTGACACTATGACTAGTTTTGAATAGAAGAAATCTGAATTTTCTGATTTTAGAAAAAATATGGTACTTTCTCAATTTTGGGATTTCTCAAGAAACCAAATACTAGTACCTATGACAAGAAGCCTTTCCTGAGGCATAGTGTAAGGTAAGAGACAAGTAGCAACAGGTACATATGTTCCAGATCAAGCTGTATAATGTTCGTTAGGTTGGACGATCAAGGAGAGCAGATATGGATTAGTATAAAACAGAGTCAAATAAACAGTATCCAATTTCATGGCAAAGCTTAGTAGGTAATGCAAGGCTAACTTGATTATGAATTAACATATAACAGACTGGTTACAGTATCTTAGTACTGAAAACTCTTCTAATTATTACGTAACATAAATGAAAACAATGAAAATTGCACTGATAATATAACGATAAGCTGCTATTAAGAGCAAAAACCGTTTTGAGTAATTTTTAACTAGTGAAACAAAGGCCAATAAAAAAAGAAGCCTTCTGAGGCAAGATTTACTATTAAAACCATATCTATGTACAGTTCAGTCCTAAATAAGCAAAAACCAGTCTGCATCTAGACTGTTATTAACCCATTCTCGCATATTGACGCCTTTTGACGCTTAGAACTGTAAAAGTAACTTTGTGAAACCATTGTGATAAATAGAGCATTTGCTCCACAGGAGCAAATGCTCTATTTATCACAATAGTTTCAAAACTACACAATTCTAAAAAATTGCTTTTCTCTAGTTACTGCTCCTTTTTGGTAGATTTAATCAAAGAGGTTAGGTCTAAAAATAGCCTAAGTGGGAATGGGTTAACCCTTTACTTCATATAGACACATAACGCTTTTGCAAATACAATAGACCCAGACCATACAGCTCCTGTCATACAGGGTCTGCAACTGTTTGCTTAAATAATGTTATAGATTGGGCTCTACTTTATATCATTGTGAGGAACCCTTTGTTTCAAGTCTCATAATAAAAATAAATTCACCTGATTAATATTCGTCAAGTTAATAATTCTTACATTAATACTCATGAAGTAAAGGGTTAACCCTTTCCCAGTTCAATATTCATTTAAGAAATTATGACCTCATGAATATTTAATAGCTGATTTTTTATAAGGTAAACTTTTCAAGGAAACTTTTGCTTTGATAAAAAATCTAAAATCATATCTAAAGGAGCCTTCTGATCTGGGTCTACTCTGTTTGCAAATGTGTGAAAAGGTGTTTATATGAGGGAAAGGGTTAGGAAACTGAGCAAACACACGCAAAATAAAATTAATTGGGTAAACATGAAATTAAGAGCTTAAATGGTTTAACCATAATTTCATCTCATTCTGAACACATTATTCTTAAAAAAGAAAATACTAATAAATAGACAAAAAAAGCATCGAAAATGTTTTATATATGTGCCACATGTATGTAGATAACATGAATGTTTCTACTGAACATATCTTACACAAAAATAAATAGACAGGTGAGACATGAAACACTGGACATGCACTACTTCTAGCAGCTACAGACACCAGCTGAATATTAAGTGGACTAATAGAAATATGATGGGGTGGAAACAACAATCTTTTTCCCTGAAAACTTGGATAATGATGCACAACTCCAGATAAAGGAAGTGTTTCAGATGCAATGGTTATCGATTTTCCACCAAACTCATGGACCTGACTACTCATTAGAATTGTCTCTCAGATTATTCCAGAGCTACAGATAATGGTGCATACTCAAATACTAAAACCGTCATTTCTCCACCAAACCCTATGTTGTGACCACTCTTTAGAATCGTCTCAAAGAGACGATTCTAAAGAGTGGTCACAACATAGGGTTTGGTGGAAGTTAACTTTTATACTTGAAAATATTTTAATTTAAGCATCTTGTCCGCAGCTGTTATTCTAATGAGTAGTCACAACTGGAATTGGTGGAGAACTTCAGAATCTTCAGCTTTCCCCTCTTATCTGGAGTTCTGAATTGATGACAGATGATTAAATATGACTTGGGAGTATACAGAAATGTAGGGGACAAATGGTACTGCATTTCACACCCTTCGATAGCCTTCCCCCAAGTTCCAATACAATATGAATAACTGCACACTGCAGATGTCCCTGATAAAGGGGTGTCCTTTCTCCATCAAACCCTGTTGTGGCCATTCTTTAAAATCATCTACTATAGAACCTGTCTTAAGCGGCCATTCATTAATCAAACATAGTAGTTGTAAAAAGCAGAAGGTTGCTTAATGCAGGTCAAAGTGCAGAAAGCTCCAATAGAAGCTTTCTGAATTACTTTTGACCTGCATTAAGGTACCATCTGCAATACAGACCCACAATTATACCTCCTCTTGATAGTCGCTTAAGACAGGTTCTGCTGTATAAAGTGATCACAGCAAAGGGTTTGGTGAAGAAACCAAGGTGCTACTCTTGAAATAGGTTTTATCTTATCTATGCCTCTTAAACTGCAGATGCCCCTGACAAAGCTGCACAGTATATCATTTGTTTGCCAATCTGATATTTTTCAAACAAAAGGAGTCCATGTCAGCAAATTACAATACAAATGTAAAAAGCTTCAGAAATATGGCTTTAGATGATCGAGATCAGTTTTACTTTTCTATAACAGAGAAGAGATTATTATGCAGAGATTAAATGACTATAAATTTGCACCATAAAACATAAATGTTAATTCTAAACGTTTCTTCACAGTATAGTGGCATTTTCACTTTGCCACACCATGTTGAGGAAAATACATGATTGAATCAATGATTTAAATGAGAATGAAGCAGAAATATCATTAGAAAGTTTGAAGAAGACTTTCAAACTATGGCTGCACATCCAGCCTTTTCATGAATTAGTGTCCCCCTGATATCACTGTAATATAGTTGCGCCATTTGTAAGAGTCTTTCACTGACTGGCACCTTATGCCTCCTCCTCCTCCTCCTCTCCTTCCCCATCATCATCTTCTCCTAAGTCTCCCTCACCATCGTCGTCATCCTCCTCTCCCTCCAGACCCTCAACATCTTCCTCATCTTCATCCACCTCTTCATCATCATATTCCCCATTTCCAGCCATGTGAGGTCTCTTAACCTGACCATAGAAACAGGAAAAAAAATAGTTCACTAGATATTCATTTAACTCTTTGCACATTGATTATTCATGTTAAAAACAATGACATCATGAATATTTAACATCTGAGTTTCTTAACCCTTTCCTCCATAGGCTATTTTTAGACTGAACCTCTTTGAATGAAATGTACCCAAAAGGAGCATTTACTAGAGAAAAGGAAAATGTTTAGAATTTTGTAGTTGTAAACCATTGTGATAAATGGAGCATTTGCTCATATAGGATCAAATGCTCTATTTATCACAATGGTTTCAAGAAGAGGTTATCATAGAGGTGTAGAAAGGCGCATTTATGGAGGAAAGGGTTAAGGACGACATTACCGACAATGCGGACACCAGAGATACTACAATACCCAATATTTTTTCTTCGAAAAACAGATGTGCTAAAAACAAGCAGTTTCATCAGGGTCTACATTTTTTGTTACTTCACTGGTAATATAAAAGCTATCAAAACAGAGCTTAATTGACTTAATCAGCTATACAAACAAGGGAGAAGAGGAGAATGGGTATCACAATATTTCCAGTTAAAATGGTATACACCAAACACTCTATGAAGATGAAGACATTAATATTATATGGGTCCTGGAGTTTACAAACAGTAATTTCCAAGACCATAGCATAACCTGCAATGGTTGTTACAAATTACAAATAGAACACAGTTATAATTCAATAAACATTTTACCTGATCAATATTCATGCAAGAAATAATAACATAAGAATAGTAATTACACTAAAATCCCTCTAATGCGACCACTTAATGAATAAACATGGCTGTCACCTGCCTTTGCCACTGTGAATTACGCCCCTTTTTGCTGGTCGCATAAGAGGGGTTTTACTGTAGCTTGAAACCTTTAGGAATAATGGTACATGTTGCAGAAACAACCAGAACAGACCCTGATCAGATGGTTGCTAATGTGATCTGGATCTAATCTGTTTGTAAAGGCACGAAAGGCGTTTATATCAGGTAAATGTAACATTCCAGGTGCCATCCATTCAACTCACCTGTCCATACTCTTCTTCATCATCTTCATCCTCACCAAACAATTCATTCAGGTTGTCAATAACTGGGAAGTTCTTTTTTACTTCTTCAGTTATTTCTATTCCACCTTCCTGCTCTATAGACCTGTCGACGATCACTGCCTGAAGCCCAGCCGTAGACGCCGCAGTCGCCTCTGAAAGTCGAAACCAAAGCATCACTCTTGAATAAAGGCATAGGTAAAGGTCATAAATTAAACCTTTTAACCCTTTCCCTCATATAAACGTGTTTTCACGCATTTTCAAATAGAGTAGACCCAGATCAGACGGCTCCTAGAGGAGCCGTCTGATCAGGGTCTACTCTGTTTGCTTATAGAATTTGAAAGATCTGTGTGTTTACTTTCTAAAATAGCTACAATTTGCCACCTTCCATGTTTTGCTATAACTATTATGTCCATGAATATTCAGTGGGCATTGAAATTTGGAATAAATGTAGAACAGGGAAAGGGTTAAAGAATAGCTCCTTTATTTTCCCACTAAATCCTATCTTGTGATCAATCTTAAGTACAGTAGAACCTGTCTTAAACGACCATCAAAAAGGTCTTATTTTGGGTCTCTAAGGCAGGTAGTAACTTAATGCAGGTCAAAAGTAATGCAGAAAGCTCCTACAGGAGCTTTCTGCATTACTTTTGACCTGCATTTAGCAACCACCTGCTTTACAATCCTCCTGTGCTCAATAAATGAATGGTCGCTTAAGACAGGTTCTACTGCATTGTCTTATTGAGACAATTCTTAAAACAAGAAACCGCCAATGTCGGTATGGCCGGATTGCCGATTAAAGTGATATAGATGAACAGTCATTCATTATACATTTCTGCATCAGCAGATGCTGAAGGCATAATAAATAATTAAACATATTCCAATTGCATGTAATGAGGTCCTCATTATGACTCCACATGTTAAAAAGGTCAATCTAGAAATTCATTGAAGCATAAAAAACAAGAGATATTTGTAAAGCATGTATACCCCCAGACCCCCTGACCTTTGATCTAGTGACCTCAACTATAGAGGTCATCTACTGGTCATGACTAATCACCACAGCAACTTTGACAATCCTAAGCCAAACCACTAATCATTTATTGATCTGAAAACATTTCACAAGTTAAGGTAATGGTGACCTTGACCTTTGACCTAGTGACCTCAACAACTATAGGGGTCATCTAGTGGTTACGACCAACCACCACAGCAAGTTTGAAGATCCCCAACCAAACCATTGAGCAGTTATTAATCGGAAACCATTTCATCAGTTAAGGTCATGGTGACCTTAATCTTTGACCTAGTGACCTCAAAAACAATAGGGGTCATCTAGTTGTCATGACCAACCACCACAGTAAGTTTGAAGATCCTAAGCCAAACCCTTGAGCAGTTATTGGTTGGGAACCATTTCACCTGTTAATGTCATGATGACCTTGACCTTTGACCTAGTGACCTAAAAACATTAGGGGCCATCTAGTGGTCATGACAAACCACCACAGCAAGTTTGAAGATCCTAAGCCAAACCCTTGAGCAGTTATTGACTGGAAACCATTTCACCAGTTAAGGTCATGGTGACCTTGACCTTAGACCTAGTGACCTCAAAAACAAGAGGACTCATTTAGTTGTCATGACCAACCACCACAGCAAATTTGAAGATCCTAAGCCAAACCCTTGAGCAGTTATTGATCAGAAACAATTTTACCAGTTACGGTCATGATGACCTTGACCTTTGACCTAGTGATTTCAAAAACAATAGGAGTCATCCAGTGGTCATGACCAACTACCACAGCAAGTTTGAAGATTCTAAGCCAAACCCTTGAGCAGTTATTGATTGGAAACCATTTCACCAGTTAAGGTCATGGTGACCTTGGCCTTTGACCTAAGAAACATTAGGGGTCATCTAGTGGTCATGACCAACCACCACAGCAAGTTTGAAGATCCTAAGCCAAACCCTTGAGCAGTTATTGATCAAAAACCATTTTACTAGTTAAGGTCATGGTGACCTTGACCTTTGACCTCAAAAACTATAAGGGTCATCTAGTGGTCATGACGAACCATCACAGCACGTTTGAAGATCCCAAGCCAAACCCTTGAGCAGTTATTGATCGGAAACTAATTCACCAGTTAAGGTCATTGTGACCTTGACCTTTGACCTAGTGACCTCAAAAACTATAGGGGTCATCCAGTTGTCATGACCAACCACCACAGCAAGTTTGAAGATTATAGGCCAAGTCGTTTATTAGTTATCGATCGGAAACAAAAAGGTCAACCTGGAAATTCTCTAAGTCAATGAAGTGTAAAAACTAGGTCAAAAAAGGGTCATAATAACCTACTAACCTATGACATGTAATGTGACCCTCATTATGAACCCACATGCCAAGTTTGGTTACTGTAGGTGTTATACTTTGGCTATAACTAACACAAACAAAAAGGTCAACCTGGAAATTCTCTAAGTCAATGAAGCGTAAAAACTAGGTCAAAAAGGGGTCATAGTAACCTGCTAACCTATGACATGTAATGGGACCCTCATTCTGAACCCACATGCCAAGTTTGGTTACTGTAGGTATTACACTTTGGCTATAACTAACTTAAACAAAAAGGTCAACCGGACGGACGGCCGGACGGCCGGCCGGACGGCATTCGCCAATCTATAAGCCTGGATTGCGAGCAATCCGGCCAACTAGTTACAACATAGGGTTTGATAGAGAGACAATAATGTCGGCATTCAAACTTGCATCTTTATCTACAACTCTATTTAGAGAAAAATGAACAACAACAAGAAAATATTTAAGAAAATGTTTTCTTGCTACTCAGCTGTACTAGATAACCTGAGTTACTTAAAATAGAAGTACATGTACTAGAAATCCTTGTCTGGAACACCCCTTGTCTGGTGTATTCATACGCATGATTAGGCAAAATCAATACAACGGAAGTAACTCTAACGGAATTATTCCAAAATTTCTATAGTCAATGAGTTTATAAATTAAAATTAACAAGAGATGTTTGTAAAACATGTATACCCCCCAGACCCCCTGACCTTTGATCTAGTGACCTCAACTATAGAGGTCATCTAGCGGTCATGACTAATCACCACAGCAACTTTGAAGATCCTAAGCTAAACCACTGATCATTTATTGATCTGAAAACATTTCACATATTAAGGTCATGGTGACCTTGACCTTTGACCTAGTGACCTCAACAACTATAGGGGTCATCTAGTGGTCACGACCAACTACCACAGCAAGTTTGAAGATCCCGACCCAAACCATTGAGCAGTTATTAATTGGAAACCATTTCATCAGTTTAGATCATGGTGACCTTGACCTTTGATCTAGTGACCTCAAAATCATTAAGGGTCATCTGGTTGTCATGATTCTAAGCCAAACCCTTGAGCAGTTATTGATCACAAAACATTTCACCAGTTAAGGTCATGGTGACCTTGACCTTTGACCTAGTGACCTCAAAAATAATAGGGGTTATCTATTGGTCATGACCAACCACCACAGCAAGTTTGAAGATCCTAAGCCAAACCCTTGAGCAGTTATTGATCGCAAACCATTTCACCAGTTAAGGTCATGGTGACCTTGACCTTTGACCTAGTGACCTAAAAAACAATAGGGGTCATCCAGTTGTCATGTCCAACCACCTAAGCAAATTTGAAAGTCCTTAGCCAAACCCTTGAGCAGTAATTGATCAGAAACCATTTTACAAGTTAAGGTCATGGTGACCTTGACCTTTGACCTAGTGACCTTAAATACTATAGGGGTCATCCAGTTGTCATGACCAACTACCACAGCAATATTGAAGATTCTAAGCCAAACCCTTGAGCAGTTATTGATCGCAAACCATTTCACCAATTAAGAGCATGGTGACCTTGACCTTTGACCTAGTGACCTAAAAAACAATAGGGGTCATCTAGTGGTCATTACCAACCACCACAGCAAATTTGAAGATCCTGGGCCAAACCCTTGAGCAGTTATTGATGGCAACCATTTCACCCTTTAAGGTCACGGTGACCTTGACCTTTGACCTAGTGACCTGAAAAACAATAGGAATCATCTAGTTGTCATGACCAACCACCTAAGCAAATTTGAATGTCCTTAGCCAAACCCTTGAGCAGTTATTGATAAGAAACCATTTTACCAGTTAAGGTCATGGTGACCTTGACCTTTGACCTAGTGACCTCAAAATCAATAGGGGTCATCCAGTGGTCATGGCCAACTACCACAGCAAGTTTGAAGATTCTAAGCTAAATCCTTGAGCAGTTATTGATCGGAAACCATTTAACCATTTAAGGTCATGGTGACCTTGACCTTTGACCTAGTGACCTCAAAATCAATAGGGGTCATCTCGTGGTCATGACCAACCACCACAGCAAGTTTGAAGATCCCAAGCCAAACCCTTGAGCAGTTATTGATCGGAAACTATTTCACCATTTAAGGTCATGGTGACCTTGACCTTTGACCTAGTGACCTCAAAAACAATAGGGGTCATCTTCTTGTTATGACCAACCACCACAGCAAGTTTGAAGATTCTAGGCCAAGTCGTTTATTAGTTATCATTCGGAAACCATCGATCTACCGACCGACCGACCGACCGACCGACCGACCGACCGACCGACAGACCGACCGACCGACATGTGCAAAGCAATATACCCCCATTTTTTCAAAAGGGGGGTATAATAAGTAATTAGCACAAATGTGAGGTTCTATTTATCATATAGACATTTTAAAAGCCTATTTAATTAACCGAAGAGACAGTTTTGTAGTCCCTCTGCCATTTATATTTTACGCCAAAATGTGACATTTATGGTAATGTCATCACAAATGATGTCATTTGGCATTCCGCTTTACGCAGATGTTTGTTGCTATTGAATATGGAGCTCATACTACACAATGGAAAGTACTACTTGACAAAATCTGTTAATTTACTTATTTTTAGGGTGTATTTAAGTGAGAAAAATAATCAAGCATGGGTTTTGCTAAAGCCGGGGACTTCTATGCCCTCTGTTGGTCTGTTCTTGTCCAAAACTCGCTAAAGCTCATTTCCGACTGGGAAACAGACCAACATTGGGTATAGAAGCCACCGTCTTTAACAAAACCCATGCTTGATGCTTAGTCACAAAACAGGCAGTAGGCACACATTGTTCCAATGTTGACACAATATTGTGTGCTGAGAATTAGTCAAAGGGATAATTATGTCTGATTCATAGTTTTCACTTGGTTTGCTATTTTACAGTGTAACAAAATTACCGGTAAATGTAAAACAGTTCAAACTAGAGGTTTGTTTTTGTCACAAAAACAGATGTCTCCCCCTCCCATCCTCTTTCCAATACACAAGTATAATGTCTGTAACTTCAAACTTATCAGGGTCTAATGTTTAAGTCATCAGGGGCAATAACTCCAACATTGTCAGAGGGAGACAATTCAAAAGCCCCAGATACACAATAACACATGCTAGTCAACATTCTTGTGAAGTTTGGTGACTCTAGTACTAGTGGTTTCAGATACATGTGACACAAAGTAAAGTTTCTCTTATTTAAGTCATGTGGTTTCAGATACATGTGACACAAAGTAAAGTTTCTCTTATTTAAGTCATAAGGGACAGTAACTCTAAAGTTATCAGGAGAGACAATTAAAAAACCCCAGATGCACAACAACTCATGCTGGTGAACATTCCTGTGAAGTTTGGTGACTCTAGCCCTACTGGTTTCAGAGATACGTGCAGCACAAAGTTTCTCTAATTTTAAGTTAACATATCAGGGGCAGTAACTCAAGAATTATATGGGGGAGACAATTAAAAACCCAGGTGCACAACAACTCATGCTGGTGAACATTCCTGTGAAGTTTGGTGACTCTAGCCCTAGTTGTTTTAAAGATATGCATGACAAAAAAATTCTCTAATTTAATGTAATCATATCAGGGGCAATAACTCCAAAGTTATCAAGGGAAGACAATTCAAAAACCCAAGTTGTACAACAACTCATGCTGGTCGACATTCCTGTGAAGTTTGGTGACTCTAGCCCTAGTGGTTTCAGAGATATGCACGACACTAAGTAAAGTTTGTCTAATTTTAAGTCATCAGGGGCAGTAACTCCAAAGTTAACAGGGGAGATAATTAAAAAAACATAAGAGCAAAACAACTCATGCTTGTGAACAATCCTGTGAAGTTTGGTGACTCTAGCCCTACTGGTTTCAGAGATACGCGCGACACAAAGTTTGTATAAATTTAAGTATTCATATCAGGGGCAATAACTCAAGAATTATCAGGGGGAGACAATTCAAAAACCATAGGTGCACAACAACTCATGCTGGTGAACATTCCTGTGAAGTTTGGTGACTCTAGTACCAGCGGTTTAAGAGATACGCGCGACACAAAGTTTTTCTAATGTTAAGTCATCAGGGGCAATAACTCCAAAATTATCAAGGGGAGACAATTCAAAAACCATAGGTGCACAACAACTCATGCTGGTGAACATTCCTGTGAAGTTTGGTGACTCTAGCCCAACTGGTTTCAGAGATACGCGCGACACAAGTTTGTGACGGACAGACGGACAGACGGACGGACGGACGGACAGACGGACAGACAGACGGACGGACGGACGGACAGACAGACAACTCTGGCAAAAACAATATATCTCCCCATAAATGGGGGAGACATAATAAGCACTCTAACAAATAGATTAAAACATCAACGGCCATAATTGTGGCTCACTTTATCCTCAATATGCAGGTATGCCAAGATCAAACTGCACCAAATTAATTCAAAGCAACAGATAACGGTGTGTAATCAAATACTAAAATAATCCTTTCTCCACCAAACCCTGCTGTGAGCACTCTTTAGAATTGTCTTGAAGTCGCCACAACACAGGGTTTAGTGGAGAAAAGACAATTTAAGTATTTGAGTATTACCTTCAGGATCGTCTGTAAGGAAGAGAAATTCGTCAGGTTCGTAGTTGCCATCAGGGTCTACTTCTTTCTTGATGGTCCTGTAACTTTCTGGTTCCTTCTTTGAACCAGTGGTTGTATCAAAATAGCCATCAAACAACTGAAAAGATCAAATTAATTTTACTATCAGTTAGTGCACCGTCAAAAATAAGCTACATGTTTACATAATTTTATCTAGATTGAAATTTGATAAATAACAATACAATCCACTCTCGTTATGGCGAACTCGCTTGACACGAATTTCTCGTTGACACGAAGTTTTTGTAAAGTCCCAACTTTTCTTCCTATATATTCTATATAAATTTAAGTTTTTAAGACGAATTCGAACTGATCACGTTTTCGTTAAGTCAAAGTCATTTTCCGTCCCCAAAGTGTTTGCTTGCATGTAATTATCGGTGTTTGTATGGAAGTCACACCTCTCAGTCTGATTGAGTTCGAGGTGTGAATGGGACCTTTTGATCCGACCCTGGCAAAGTACGCCAGGTGATCGCGACACACGTAATTACAGTGTTTTGTGGGTAAACAATCACTGATGTCAGATAATTATTCAAACTGTGGAACAATGCCGCATTGAGTGAACGTTATTTAGTAAAATGACACATTACCGTTCATTCGTCCTAAGTGTCAATCATGACTACTGCAGTAAGAAAGATAACTCTCAAGCGTCCTCGCTTCTTGATCTTGATGATCTTGTAGAGATTGGATAAAAAGTAAGGCCTGTTCCTTATCTTATTACCAATACATGCAGTTCAACATTGAATTTAATTTGTCACTTGAGTAATAGCGAAACAGCTCACGGCGACACATATAAAACAAGAGGGCCAGAATGGCCCTGAAGCGCTCACCAGACAATCAGAGGAGAAGATTTTCAAAGTTTTCACTATATGTTTCTGTTGAAAACTGGCTACCCCTGGGGCGGGGCCAATTTGACCCCAGGGCCATAATTTATATACCTTTTGTAGAGGACCTGAACATGATGCTCTGTGCAAAATATGAAAGCTGAGAAGCACCCAGTTTCAGAGAAGAAGATATTCAAAGATTTCACTATTTGTTTCTATTGAAAACTGCCCAACCCCTGGGGCGGGGCCAATTTTGACCCCAGGGCCATAATTTATATAAATTTTGTAGAGGACCTGAACATGATGCTCTGTGCCAAATATGAAAGCTGAGAGCCTTCCAGTTTCAGGAGAAGATTTTCAAAGATTTCACTATTTGTTTCTATTGAAAACTGCCCAACCCCTGGGGTGGGGCCAATTTTGACCCCAGGGCCATAATGTATACAAATTTTGTAGAGGACCTGAACATGATGCTCTGTGCCAAATATAAAAGCTGAGAGCCTTCCAGTTTCAGAGAAGAAGATTTTCAAAGATTTCATTATTTGTTTCTATTGAAAACTGCCCACCCCTGGGGCGGGTTTAATTTTGACCCCAGGGCCTTAATTTATATAAATTTTGTACAGGACCTGAACATGATGCTCTGTGCCAAATATGAAAGCTGAGAGCCTTCCAGTTTCAGAGGAGAAGATTTTCAAAGATTTCACTATTTGTTTCTAATTGAAAACTGCCCAACCCCTGGGGTGGGGCCAATTTTGACCCCAGGGCCATAATTTATATAAATTTTGTAGAGGACCTGAACATGATGCTCTGTGCCAAATATGAAAGCTGAGAGCCTTCCAGTTTCAGAGAAGAAGATTTTCAAAGATTTCATTATTTGTTTCTATTGAAAACTGCCCACCCCTGGGGCAGTTTAATTTTGACCCCAGGGCCTTAATTTATATAACTTTTGTACAGGACCTGAACAAGATGCTATGTGCCAAATATGAAAGCTGAGAGCCTTCCAGTTTTAGAGAAGAAGATTTTCAAAGATTTCACTATTTTATTCTATTGAAAACTGCCCAACCCCTGGGGCAGGGCCAATTTTGACCCCAGGGCCATAATTTATATAAATTTTGTAGAGGACCTGAACATGATGCTCTGTGCCAAATATGAAAGCTGAGAGCCTTCCAGTTTCAGAGGAGAAGATTTTCAAAGATTTCACTATTTGTTTCTATTGAAAACTGCCCACCCCTGGGTCTGGGTTAAATTTGACCCCAGGGCCATAATTTATATAAATTTTGTAGAGGACCTGAACAAGATGCTATGTGCAAAATATGAAAGCTGAGAGCCTTCCAGTTTCAGAGAAGAAGATTTTCAAAGATTTCACTATTTGTTTCTATTGAAAACTGGCTACCCCTGGGGCGGGGCCAATTTTGACCCAAGGGCCATAATTTATATAACTTTTGTAGAGGACCTGAACATGATGCTCTGTGCCAAATATGAAAGCTGAGAGACTTCCAGTTTCAGAGGAGAAGATTTTCAAAGTTTTACAATATGTTTCTATTGAAAACAAGGAATTCCTGGGGCGGGGCCAATTTTGACCCCAGGGCCATAATTTATATAACTTTTGTAGAGGACCTAAAGATGATACTATGTACCAGAGATGAAAGCTGAGAACCCTGTAGATTCAGAGGAGAAGATTTTTAAAGATTCAAATTGTTGACGCCCGCCGACGGACGCCGACGGACATCAGGCAATCACAAAAGCTCACCCTGAGCACTTTGTGCTCTGGTGAGCTAATGACTACATTTTGAAACGTCTGGTTTCCCGAATAAGGCTGTTCTCTTACATGTACCGGAAGTACGCGAATCGGCAACCAGCTAGTTCACGTGTGATTGCGTATTTCCGGTACCTGTTGAGGAAAAGGGATTTCCCATAGAAATGGCGTAAACAAACGATGCGCTTTAAAAATCGCCAAACCAACGGCGATTAATTAAATGATAAAGGCAAAAGGGATCTGAAAATTGGACAGGGCCTTGTAAATTAGGGCATAGTGGAGGCATAAGAAAGACAGATCAACACGCACATGTACAATTTTATATACACAGAGTGCAATTCTTTTGCACAATGTGAAGACTAAACTGTACAAGCACATTAGTATACTTGTAATAGGGCAGCTTGTTTAAGATGAACGTAATGAAAGAAACTGGATTTTTTTGAAAAATGGCATTTGATTTTTGAGTCGAACTCTCGATGAGTCGAAGTTTTTAACGGGTCCCTACGAACTCGACATAACGAGAGTTGACTGTATTTCAAAGATCAAAAGATAAAAGTAAAATACTAAAATCATCATTTCTCCACCAAACCCTATGTTGTGACCACTCTTTAGAATCTTCTCGAAGAGACAATTCTAAAGAGTGATCACAACATAGGGTTTGGTGGAGAAATAAAGAAGTTAATCTTGAAAATGTTTTAATTTACGCATCTTATCTGGACCTCTGAATCATGACATCATTTCTCCACCAAACCCTATGTTGTGACCACTCTTTAGAATCGTCTCTTTGAGAGACGATTCTAAAGAGTGGTCACAACATAGGGTTTGGTGGAAAAATAAAGAAGTTAATCTTGAAAATGTTTTAATTTACGCATCTTATCAGAATCTAGACCTCTGATCTCAGTATGAGCTCCTGTATAAGCTGTCTGATCTGGGACTGCTGTTTGTTTATGAATTTAAGAAGTTTTGGTTGGACTGAATTATCTGGCTTAACACTTTTTCCTCTGAACTGGGAATTTTTCAACCAAAATTGGAGGAAAAAAAGCCCACACTGATTGCCAATGGGAACATATCCCATTAATGGCTATAAAATCACTTGGAAAAAAACCCTGTAATAATACCTCTGATATGTCACCATCTGTGGTGTGGTTACACAACAACTTCTGTGCCTCTATACTCCCTGAGGCATATATGTACAACTTGAACTGCTCATCATGAAGCTGTTGTAGTACTGGAATAACATCTTCAAATAATCTGAAAAAGTGTGAAGACAGCAAAGATAGAAATCAGCAATCAGAGCTGTAACTACAGATACATTTGTACATATTTAGGAAATCTAAGTACATGTAAAACACATTTTATATTTCTCTGCTAAGCCCTATCTTGCAGCTACTCATTAGAATTGCCTCAGAGAGGCCTCAGAGAGGGACACAGAGAGGGACACAGAGAGGCCTCAGAGAGGCAATTCTAACGAGAAGCAGCAAGACAGGGTTTGGCGGAGAAATAATACATTTTGATGGATCATTACAAAGCTTAGCTATAGTCCTGAACAATTACAAAGAAATAGTGGATGTGTGTTTGGAGTTGCTACCTATGACATGTACAGAGCCACAGATAAAGCAATGTATTCATCAATCCTTTACTGGATGAATATCCATGGTTAATAAAAATGACATCACAAAAATACATTAGCTGAAGTTTTATATATGAAGACAGGATATGCGGCCATGGCAGAATTGGCAGAATTTGCAGAATGAGGTCTAAATAATTTGATTAACAAACAGAGTAGACCCTGATCAGACAGCGTAGTTTGATCTGGGTCTACTCTATTTTAAAATATATTTCTATGAGTTATAGGGTTAGAAACATCTATGCATCTGATTTGGTTATTGTATTTCAAACGTACATTACCATTTTCTATCAAAACAAAATAATGTACTTTTGTACATGTAATAATATTACATACAACAAATTATTAACAAGTAACTTCTATATTTGATTTAACAAGATCATTAAAAAGAAATGCATTTATCAAAGGGACATAACTCTCTTGTAAATATGAATGATACCAAAGGGGCTTTAATAACTATTTTGTTGTCTATATGAATGATATATGAATGATGACCTAAGGTACAAATGTTACCTGTTATAGCAATCAAGTTCATGTGGTTTTGAATGACACTCCATGCCACTCTAACATTATTAAGCTATAACATGATAATAATTTTTACACAACAATTACAACAACGTTGACATCATGAATTAACCCATTCCCCCATAGGCTATTTTTAGATCCAACCTCTTTGAATAAATCTACCGAAAAGGAGCATTAACTAGAGAAAAGGATTTTTTTTTAGAATTTTGTAGTTTGAAACCATTGTGATAAATAGAGCATTTGCTCCTATAGGAGCAAATGCTCTATTTATCACAACGGTTTCAATAAGTGACTATAACAGAGGCGTAGAAAGGTGTATTTATGGAGGAAAGGGTTAAACAATACATGTAACTAAAGTTTTTACTAAACCATATATGTATGGTATGTTGCGTGTACAACATATTTTGTACAAACTGATATTAAACGAGTCAAGTGGAAAATGTTATCAACTCATTCTCTCCTAGGCTATTTTTAGACCCAACTTCTTTGAATGCATCTACCGAAAAGGAGCTTTAACTAGAGGAAAAGAAAAATTTAAAATTTTGTAGTTTGAAAATGAAACCATTGTCATAAATAGAGCATTTGCTCCTATAGGAGCAAATCGTCGGTCTCGTTCGAAAAGGACGTAACTACGAAATTGGCCAAAATGTGTTTTTGACATTTTCGAACAATGAAATATCTGCGCGCGAAATGCGAAAATACCGGATCTGCTACCCAATCGTAAAGCTTTAAAATTACCACGTGAGTAAAAGTCGTACCATGATTGGTCAAATATTTCTCCGGGCGAAAACGACGTATCTGCAGAAAACACACCAATGGATGTTTTGGAAGGAAGATTCGCTTCATATCGACTTTATTATCAATGCGTGAGTCTATATATATGTTCTAATTTAATTTATATATCTCCCGAAAGATATGACTGAGCTATGAACTATTTATTTTTGTCAAATTAATAACAGTTCATAATTACAATACGTCAGCGGTGTGCTTGGACACAAACATCAGCTGAATTCGACTAATAACCAGTGTTTACATTGCATAGTTACCCAAATTAATAATAAAACAACTACATTTACGACTGCCTGACATAATTACTCTTACAATCACATATTTGTAGATACTGTTGTACTTTCAGTTTTACATTTGCATGTACGTCTTTTTCGAACCTCACTAATTTTTCCTTTGCTTGCAGATACGCGATTTTCGAACCAGTAGATGGCGTCCATACTATGTCTTCCAGAGGTTGTTCTTGTGAAAATTTTATCATATCTCACATTGTCTGAGCTACTTCAAAGCGTGAACAGAACATGCGTACGACTATATAGCATTATAGAACACAATTCAATTCTTTGGAGAGACATTGATATAGACTACTGGGTGACTATTTCGTCCAAAGATCTTGCGAGAATACTCAAACATGCAAGGAAATTTGAAACATTCCTACTACCGTTGGCATTCAAAGAGTGCAAGGCGTATGAATTAGATTTCCTTTTTACAACTGGTCTGTGTAATGCCAAGCAGCTATATTGGCTTGATATAAGCAAAAGCCCAGTATCAACATTGTGTTTCCTGCAATATCTACCATCACTAGTCACACTAAATGTATCGGAGTGTACAAACCTCGTTGATGAGGACTTTATTGTGATAAAAGCGTGCCAGACTTTAGATCAGCTCTATGTGTCATACACCAACCTGACTCCAGTAACTGCAGTTAATATATGTGCAGAACTGCAACTGCTGGCTTTAGACATGTCCGGCATTCAAGTTTCTGTTGAAAATCTTGATACAATTATCAGTGAGTCAATGATTGTTGTCTATGCATCGTTTCCTGCTAATGTAGACGATAGAGACATTGAGTTGTTGAGGCAGAACCACATGGACTGTAACGTTAAACGGGTTTGAAAGCAGTCATGTTTTCTCGTGGTAAACAGCTTGTGGCTCTTTCATTAAAGCGACGTGCCCGCTATGGGAACATCCGCGATGGGAACATCGATGAGAAATGTGATGAAAATAATAATACAATGTTCGATTCAGATGAATCGTTAGATTGTGATGATGATGTGAGAGACCCTGATTTTGTACCAAAGAGAAAGAAAAAGAAACCAGAGGTAGTGAACAAGATAATACAAAATGTCACTAAGAGTTCACAGTCTGTGTCTTTGACGAATTTGACATGCGATGAAACACTCTCGTCAGATTTGAGTTACCCTAGTTTTGATGAGGAAACAGACAGTGAAGGGCCTAATGCATGTACATTGCCGACCAAAGTAATAGAGCCCAATGAGCGTGTACCAAACCAGAGACAATCTTTGCACCAGGCTATTACATATTGTGTAACTGAGACCCAAAGAGCAGTTGATTCTATTGATGAGAGTACTGCAGAAAAACGTGATATTGTATCTGAACAGCATGAGGTGTTATTGCATGATGAACATCAGATTGTTGATCATGAGGAAGTAGTGGAGGGGATTGAAAATGAAAGGGATGAGTTGAGGAAAAAGATAGAAAGCTCTACGAATGTTACTACGCTGAAAAACAAACTTTTGAGAATGACAGGTATGCAATATAAAGGAGTGAAGAAAGATGATCAGGGAAGAAAGCATTATTCGAAAGATCGAGGTGAAAGAATATTAACAGCAAGCAAATGTTCAAAACGTTGTGCAAAGAAAGCAGGTGGTAGGCTTTGTACAGAAATAGATAGCCGAACGAGACAGGAAATATTCAAAATGTTTTGGCAGAGGATGGATTGGAATCAGAAAAAGGTCTACGTCTTGAGTTTGGTCGACAAATGTGAAGTGAAACGTAGAACAAAAGTAGTATTTGCATCAGAGGGAAGTAGAAGAAAAGTGTCTTACAAGTACTACTTAAACGCTCATGATCAAAGGGTGTTAGTATGTCGTGAAATGTTTCTGTCTACACTTGGTGTAAATGAGAAAATGGTGTACCAATGGATACAAGATAGTGAGTCCGGTGTACCGTCTAATGTAAACTTTAAGGGGTTACCAGACACTAGTGGCCGTGGCGGAAAAACATCGCAAGCTCTAGATCATGCACGACAGTATCTAGTCGATCTTCCCAAAATGCCTTCACATTACTGCAGGGTGTCAACGAGTAAGCAGTATCTTGAACCCTTGTTTGGGACCATTAAAGAATTGCATACAGAATATACGCGGAAACTGACAGAAGATTCAAAGCCAGTATTAAAGATTACTCAGTTCACAAAGTTATTTCATGATATGAACATCAGTTTGTATAGGCCGAAGAAAGACTTGTGTGATACATGCTGTGGTTACGAGGCAAAATCCGTACCCGAGTCAGAATATTCAAAGCATATTCAGCGTAAGGAAGAAGCACGTACATCAAAAGCTAGAGACAAAGATATAGCTCTCAGAGAGAAGCATGTCAAAGTTCTCACAGTTGACTTGCAGAGTTTGCTCACATGTCCAAAATTAAATGCTAGTAGCCTTTATTATAAAATGAAACTGTCGTGCCATAATTACACAGTGTATGATTTGGCAACCCGCAATGTTTTGTGCTATTTTTGGCATGAATGCGATGGGGAGCTAACAGCCAACGTTTTTACATCATGTATCATCGACTATTTGTCTTCTATAGACCTTCAGGTGATCAATCATGTCATAATATACTCAGATGGGTGCGGGTATCAAAACCGAAATGTTGTCCTATCAAATGCCTTACTGCAGTTTGCCTGTGACAAGAGAATCACAATAGAACAGAAATTTCTTGAGCGAGGGCACACTCAGATGGAGGTTGACAGTGTTCATGGTACCATTGAGAGAAGAGTCAAGGGTAGACCGGTTTATGTACCCGAACAATATGTGGAGAATATTAGAAACGCTAGGAAAGGTATCCCATACCAGGTGAAATATATTGATTTCACTTTCTTTAAAGATTACTCAAAGTCAGGTAAATACTCGTCTATTCGACCAGGAACTGGCGTTGGCTCAGAAACTGTCAGTGACATACGTTTACTTAAGTACACATCAGAAAAGGTGATTCAATATAAGACAAACTATGATTCAGAATACAGAGATCTCCCAGAGCCACGTAAGACTAGTGTCGATAGTGATGTTGAAAGCTTGTATGCGAAATCGCTGAATCTGAAAAAAACGAAGTTCACACACCTACAGCAACTGAAAGACGTAATACCCAAGGATTACCACGGGTTTTATGACAACTTGCCACACTGCTAATTTTATGGCGCAATTAATCTAACTTTAGCAAGAAGTAGTTGCGGGTATGCGTTTGCTCCGTTGACCAGTGTCCAATGAGAGAACCATGTAGAGTGGTGTCATGCATCTGATCTACCGATTCAACCCTTTACCACATTAATGTTATTAAATACACACTGATACATTAGAATCATATAAAATGTTTATGTCTTTTCACAGAACTCGCTTTAGTAAACACATTAGATCCAGACAGACAAATCTTATGAGTGCTACATGTTCTAGATCTACTATGTTTGCATATACATACGTGTGATGAAGGGTTTGATCAAGAAAAGACATGTCTAAGATATGTTTGCAATTTCTTAAAATTGATATTTGTTCAAAGAGTACTTAGATACAATCTGAATAACTCTTAGCATCCTGGTTATGTTGTTGTCTGCAATGTTAAACCTTTACGTCAATTACATTAGTATTCTGTTTCAAAATTAAAGATTCATAATAAAGTCGTCACTTTTCGAAAAGGTAAACAGAGTGTCTAACAGCTTGTATCTTGATTAGACACTGTGTTACTCGGCGTCTCATTAGAATCCAAGCTGTTTGCGAAGGATATGATCAGTAGTGACCATATCACTATTTAGCATAATAGGAGCTTAAGTCTGCATCGTTTGTTGTATTACTACCCTTAAAGTTTGTTGTGTTAACTTTCATCTTAACCCTTTCAGTGCCTTAATTGTCGTCTGATAGATATATTTGTCTGCTACAAGTTATAGGATGGACGTTTGTTCAATGTCTTTATAAAATAATAAAGAGGGCGTCAAATAGTTTGGATCCTTATGAGACGCTGAGTTACTCGGCGTCTCATCTGGATATAAACTTTTTTTGCATGTGATATTACAGACCCGTCGTCATGGTACTGAAGGGGTTAAAACATTGTTATTAATTTTAAAGTTCGTAGTTTTTTAGGAACTGTTTGTTAAACGAATCGCGGCGACTAATCGGGCTCTACACTGTCTAAAGACGGAATTGTCCAATGGCCCATTGCCCATGTTGACAGCCATTTATATTTAGACACTGATTTCTGAAGACTTACAGTGTAATACGGCATATGATATGACATTTCACAATATTTGGTCACTGCAACATAGTTCTACAATATCGTAACTGAAAAACTGTTGATGAGAACAAATCGTAACTCAATTCCAAAATGTCGCAAATGTAAAATGGCCCAATCAATAATATCGTAAGTTACATATCATGAACAATAGTGATGATGCAGTATTATGTGTATTTTCATTTGTTAAGTTACCATTTTGCCATGATTCACGCTGAATTTGGTAGGCATATCTTTAATTTTGTTCAAAATAAAAAGTTTTTTGTTTCTCCTGTAAAGTTGATGTTTTTCACTTACCTCCTTTTCGAGTGAGGCCGACGAAATGCTCTATTTATCACAATGGTTTCATAACATGACTTCTATAGATGCGCAAAAATGCGTCACTAGGGGATAATGTGTTATTAAAAGCGAGCCTATGGCTTGTGATCAGGGTCTGCTCTGTTTGCTTATGATATAACAGAAATGAATGATTCTACAGATTCTGTCATGGCCAAACATTCCTGTGTCCATGTGCTACAGCAAAAAATAATCTAATTAATATTCATGAGGTAATAACTTCTTACATTAATATTCATGGAGTAAAGGATTAAGTACTCAGACACCCCATCTCCACGATCTGTGAGTTTATAAAGCTGAATAGGTCAATTCAGTTTCATTTTGATAACTTTAATTTAGCAGTCAGGAGCAGTTTGATGTGGTTCTGCACTATTTGCATAACACTAATGTGTCTGCCTGTCCGAATACTTAGTTTGTCCAAATACTTCACATCATTAGGGCAACATAAAATGTTCGACACGCCGTTGACTTACTCTGCCTCTACAGCTTTGGTCTTGTATGCCTCTTTCCATATGTGTCCCTGTAGCTGCTTCAACTCTGTAGTCTTCCTGTCAGCATCCATCTGGGCCTTTACATTAGCTACCACTGAGGCAATCACTTCATCCTTGTTACCTTCAGCACAAGCTGCAATCTCTACAACATCTTTTCCCTCTTCTTTCTCTTTGGCAGCCTGTGAAAAATCAATAACATTCAATCCTTTACTAAATGAATGTTCATTTTACTTTTGTAAGAAATAATGAAATCATGAAAAATTGATCTTTTTTTTATAATGGGAAATGATTGTCACATGAACCCAGGGATTTTTGGCCATGACAGAAACTGTAGAATCATATCTATAATAAATATGTATTTCATAAGTAAACAGAGCAGGTCCTGATCAGATGGCTCCTATTCTGTTTGCAAAGGCATAGAAAATCTATGTGAAGCGCTTTTGAATGCACATATCCTGTGTGAAAAGAGCGCTATATAAATGTGGTATAATAATAATAATAATAATAATAATAGAAAGGTATAAACAGTACCCATTTATTTCATGAATATTCTGCCAGACTCCACCCATTTTGAATATTAATTAATGTAATTACTGTTCAGTTAACAATAAATGATGATTCCACAGTATCCATACAGATTACAGAGAGTTTATGCCAACATTTACCAACAATTAAAAAGTTTGATTCTAATTCATAAGTCATGCACCGAGTAGAAAACATTTTCTATTTTGACTAAAAAAGGTAAAAATGATCTTCGTCACTCTGTGACCAAATCCATTCTTAACATTTCATTCAATGCTGAATTTTCAAAGTGAAACCATCCATCATTGTTTTAAAAGCAAGAGTCCATTCAGTACGAAAGAGGTAAATTTGCAAAAGTTTTTTTACAAACAGTACAGACCCTCTAAGGAGTCGTCAGTCCTCTTATCTGGGTCTTCACTGTTTGCAAATGACAGCTCACTTGTTTCCCACATTAAAAGATAAGGTTTTGTATTAATTGGGTATTTACTCCATACTTTTTCAAGGAATTGGGTAATGTGAATTTCAATTGAGTATCAAGAAAATTGTTACTCCATCAATTTGAAATGAATTGCTTTTTTTCACTCAATTTTTTTTATACTCAATATATTATATGTGCTATCAGCCTATACCTCAGATTGGTGTACATGGATTTCATAGAAAGACCATTTTCAGTCTGTAACTAGAGTTTGTTTTTGAGAAAAACACATGTCTCCCCCGGGTACCCCGCCCCCGCACCCATAAGAAGAATGAATTCACCCCCTGGCACCCTCTACCCTGGCACCCATAAGAGGAATAAATTCATATATCAAAATAGTATAGGAGGAGTTAGCTGCACAAGACTTTTTCGCTATTACTCTATATAAGGAAAAAAACTCCAAAGGGTCAAAACTTCTGTCAAAATTGTTGCAGCCAAAATTCAAAACCACCTGACCATCCTCACATATGGCGGCTAGTTCATATGTAAAAGTTTGAAGTGAATCCCTCAAATAGTGTAGGAGGAGTTAGCTGCACAAGATTTTTTCGCTATATATTCTATATAAGGAAAATAGTGTTGGAGGAGTTAGCTGCACAAGATTTTTTCGCTATAAGGAAAAACTACAAAGGGCCATAACTTCTGTCAAAATTGTTGCAGCCATTAAATTCCAAACCATATGACCATCCTCACATATAGCTGGTTCATATGTAAAAGTTTGAAGTAAATCCCTCAAATAGTGTAGGAGGAGTTAGCTGCACAAGATTTTTTCGCTATATATTCTATATAAGGAAAAAATACAAAGGGCCATAACTTCTGTCAAAATTGTTGCAGCCAAAATTCCAAACAACATGACCATCCTCACATATAGCTGGTTCATATGTAAAAGTCTGAAGGAAATCCCTCTAATAGTGTAGGAGGAGTTAGCTGCACAAGAATTTTAACAGACAGACAGACGGACGGACAGAAAGCACAACATCAATATGTCTCCCTCCCCTAAAGGGGAGAGACATAATTCTAACAGTTCATTAACTGGTACTTGACACCCGAATGTTTGATGTACCTTCACCCATTTTCAGTCTGTAATTCTAACAGTTCATTAACTGGTACTTGACACCCGAATGTTTGATGTACCTTCACTTGCCAACATTTCAATACCTCATACTTGTGCAGGAGATATTAGTTTTAAGCCAATGATAGTTTTGAAACCCATTTCTTAACAGTAAATTTGCCCACTTTTGCATTGTCCTTTCTAGTGGCTTACAGATTTGCGACAAAAGATCGACGATTTTACCACTGACAACCTCTTTTTAGGTGTTACACACCTTGTTCACAAGCTCATTAATTAATGATGCTTTTTACAAATTATTTCTATTTCGCCCAGGAATTAAAGAATGTGTTTCCGTTGTTTCATTCTATTTTACCCATCGTCATGATGCCAGGTTTACTCACATAGCAGACGATTTGACAGGTTTACTATTTGAAACGAAGCTAATGAAAAGGTAGATTTTTGTTTGATGACATAAATAAATAGTGTGTTTGTAATACATGTTGAAAAAGAGCTTAATTGGGTGAGGGAAATAAAACACTCCTACTGAATCACCGTTTTATTGATTTTTAGTAGATACAACGACCACTAAATTACATCAATTATTTTGTGTTAAAGGCAGGTGGCTGTTTAAAGCAAGGTGAAAGTAAAACAGAACAATCCTATGGGAGCGTTCTGTTTTACTTTCACCTTGCTTTAAGCAGCCACCTGCTCTAAATACCAACTAATTAACACAATTTAGTGGTCGTTATAGAGAGGTTTTACTGTATATTGATCTAAAATATTACTAAAAAAATTTGTTGGGGGGGGGGGGGGGGGGGGGGGGTGTTTGCGTACGCCGGCTCCACCCCCCACTAAATCCGCGCCTGACTTCCTTAAGACTACAGCAGGTTCGACTATACTGACAGCGACAGACCTTTACAAGGTATCCCTCAGAAATTGCCATTTCATGAGAAATATAAAGCCTCTACCTTTAATATTTAAAAGGTCATGCCCCGGAGTAATAATAAAAACTTTTAGAAATTTAACCTTTAAGTCTGACCTTGACCACCTCCCCTTTAACATTCAACTTCATGAGAAGTATACACGCCAACTGTGAAATCGCTATCTGTAAATTTTCAAAAGTTGGGGCAGGTTAATGTTTCTGACAAACAAGCCAGAGACAAAATCAAGTCCTAGGGGGCATAAAAACATGAATCTTGTTGAATGTTTGTACTGATACTCCATGTACCAATGATATACAGTCATGTATATGTACATTGTACTTACCAAATCTCTGAGAGCAGAGATGTCTTTTTGCATTTCTTCATCATCATATCGTATCTTCAAATATGATTCAATGTTGTCTGTAACATATGTGCACAGCTTCTCCTGAAACCAGAATAATAAGTTATAACCTAAAATTATCAAGTAAGCCTGCTTTCAGACTGATAAATAAATCTTTTGTCTAACACAAAGACAATGTTTCGCGTTCAACTCCCTGCTCCATGGGTCAAAGGTCAAGGTCATACTTTGGGGTCAAAGGTCAGAGCATAAGTGTTTCAGAAACACACACTCACTCTTGTCATCTTAAACTGACTGATGCTGCCGTCTTTATACGGTTTGTGTTGTTTACATGTACATCTCATCAGTGTTGGGTTTAGAGCCAGCCGGGCACAATTTTGCTAACCTTACAATACCAACTGGTGTCCCTTAACCCTTTACTCCATAAGTATACTTTTCTAGTAGAAAGTTTCTATGCATTTGAAAACAGAGTAGACCCAGATCAGATGGACCCTGTACCAGTGCCCATGAAATGTAGATATGATTGTATAGTTTCTGCAATGGCAAAAAATTCCTGTCCACATACATGTATGCTATTATAAAAATCTTATTAATAATATTTATGTCATCAATGGTTAACTTATGTTTATTTTTCTTTACCTACGTTGTATAATCATTAATTTCAAATTAATCAGTGTAACGAATTTTTGCCGGACCGAATTAAGTCCCGCAAAAATCCCGCAACACGAAATTTCTTGCCCGGAAATGCTATTTTAATACTGTCCAATTAGAGCCCACGAAATTGCACAAATCAACAGGAAATAGGTCAAAATATCGTAGCAGCCAACTCGGTCACCGTCTATTTAGCAAGTAAAATTAACACTTGTGATGATTTTTATCTGAAAATTTATTATTTCAAGATAAATAAATGTTTTAAAATATTATAATTTATACTATGCAACGGAAAAAAAGGCTTGGAAGGCACAACTGTCATACTTATAAGATGATTTAAAATCTAATGACCACGAATCACCAGGATTACTAGTGTCTGTCACAGGCAATACTTATATTAAAATTTGCTAACAGTTTGGATCCAGTCATCCAGTCAGTGTTACAATAAAAGATACAACACTGACTAAAAAATAGTATACTTATAATATTATAATAAAAGATTAAGTCTTGACAAACTAGGATTTCTCCTATGGTTTGGTTTCACAAAAATAGTAACAAATCCGGGCTCTTCACTTCAATCAGAATCATCAGTGATCACAAATGATCAAGGGACAAAACTCTTGATTAGACCTTCTCTTAATTTTCTAACATCATTTATTAACATTATAACAACTCAAGTCATTAAGAATTTATCTGTAGTACTATAATACAAAAGCATTCCAACGAAACTTCTTCATGGGATGCCTTTTGCGTACGTCTATCAATATCTGAAATAATGAGATCATTTCAGGCTTTGTATTCAATTATATTGAATTAGCTCCCTTCTCAATTAAACATGACTGCTTTGAGACGGCCCTTCGATCGGCATTTATGTACTTTGAGATTACCGTTTAGTACATCAATGTCACTCATTATTTGGTACAAAGCGATATATTTCTTCCACATAGACACCTTCATAGACTATACTGCAACTTGCTCTCTAAGTGTTTCCTTGTCAAACTGATGTAAACAAAGAAACAACGCGGAAAACCATGTGATTTGTTTTCCATCATTAAAATTACCTTCACAAAATTTATTGGGAGAATTGTACCCTCGATGTCTAACAGAATAACTTTGACGCCTTCCAAAAATGTTTCTGCTTCCTCAAACGACCTTTTCTGTGGCTGGGGCATCCTGGTTATCCAAGGATAATACACAAAACACAAATGAAAACTTCAAAGAAACCGGCGCGGTAACAAAGAATGGCTGCTGACAGGTGCTTGAATTTTTTAACGATAGATGGCGCGCGTGTTGTCTGCCATTGAATAAAGTTCGCCTGCTATTAAGTAGAATTAAGATTTATTGCAAAGATATCGTTCATTTACATGTATTTCATCAAAACCACGGTTTCGGTGCTCTTAACAACATTTTCTGATATGAATGGGAACTATTGAATAGTCATGACATTATTTGTACTACGCTGATAGTTTTTAACAATGAATTAGTCATATGCAAAAATACCAAATGTAATGGCAACACGGTGCTGTCAGAATTTGACCAATGAAAAACGGTGTTTTATCAAAAGTAGGTCGATTAAAGGATCCACCATTAGCACAGACGTACCGGTAGATAGGTATTTTGAAAAAAGGATTTAAAGGGAATTTTCACGAAATATGTAAGTATAAATAACCTGCATTTAGAAATATAGAACCGTTTTCAGATTTACCAGAGATTGACATGTAGTTTACTCTATATAAATACGCGTTTTACAGATAACTTTACTGTCGGCATGTGTCAAAGTCTTTGTAATCGTCTGAAACCTGTTGACGTGGAACATTTATATCCAGTCAGAATCACTAGTCCTTGCATAGGATATTGCAGCTCACCACATGGCATGTTTTCTCGAACTCATAAAACTTGCTTTCCGTTTGTGATTATTAATTATTCATTACACGAATAAACTTTGCTTTATTTCAGCGTAAGGAAGACGCCTTACAGAGGGGAGGGGCGTGATAAATAAACAATTTCGCAGAACCAGTTAGAAGTCAAAGACGTAGGAAGTCAAAGAACCAAGCTTCAGAACTTTAACCAGCTGACAATTTCATCAGGAGTTTGCCTTATAATTTTAAATCATGGAGGTTCAGGTGGTGGTGATTGGTGCTCTAGTGTTTGTCATATCAGCAGTTTTGATTTATCTCATTTCTGCATTTACAATGAAAGAAAAAACTTTTGAAGAAGTCATCGCTGAGCAAAAAAGACAGCAAGAGGCAGAGATTCAAAAGGCAAAGCAAGACAAGAAGGCCGAGAAAGATTCAAGAAGAAAGTTCAAAAAGAAAGAGAAGTCTAAAGGTGACCAGTCACCCAAAGTTTCAGTAGTGGAGCCAGAAGTGAAAGAACACAAGATGGTCAATCTGGAAATAGAACCTGAAATCATTGAACCACTAGAGGATAAGCCATTGAAAACCCTCAGAAAGAGAGATAAGCCAGCTAAGCCAATCCTTCATAATAAAGATGAGAAGCCATCAATTCTGTCTGAGGAGAATGTTGAGGAAATCGTTCACAGAGGGCCAGTCCCAATGGATGATCTGGAGCTAAAGTTAATGCATGACGGGAAAAAGGTGAAGAAAGAAAACAGAGAAAAGACAAAGAAGCAAGAGGCTGAAGTAAAACAGGCAAAACCAGTTGTTGAAGAGATAATTAAGGTCAGCGAAACCAAAGTACAGGCTGCTGCTCCATCTGCATATGGGGATTCTAAAGTAAACTACAAGGATAAATCAGGTATGGTGGAACTCAAATTAAAATTATTATTCCTTGGGAAAAGATTAATCATGCCAGTAATACGCGAACGTGGAATTAGGCATTATGCAAAGATAGTAGTGGTGTAACAAAACATCGAACTATCGAACTATCGTGATAGTTCTCTTTCCCAGTTACACTATCCATGTAGTTATTTCCAATTGATGATAGACTATTGCGATAGTTGCTCCGACTGTCGATAGTTTCGATAGTTCTTTCATATAATTGGCATTGTGTTTTCAAGATGGCGTCGACCATTGTGGAGATCGAGTTTGTTAAAAACAAAAGCGGTAAAACACAAGTGGCAAAGCCCAATTCATTTTGAATCATTTCCACAAACATGTTTTAGTAAGTATTTACAGCAAAGTTATATCTTACACTGTGCAAATTTGCATTTACAAGTTTTCAAATCTTGGCAATAACTATTGCAATAGTATTGCAATAGTTTCCAGCAATAGCAATAGTATCGCAATAGTACTTTCAGCAATAGCAATAGTATTGCAATAGTCAAAACAGGCCCCAATAGTCAGCCCTAAAAGATAGATAGATTAATTATAAAAGGCATGAAATATTGAAAAAGTTATGAAATTAAAACATAATGAAGCATAAACTAAAGGCAGACATTTTAGTTTGATATTGCAAAATTACTTAATAAACTACATAAAGTACATTAGCAAAACATCCAAGTATGCTATAACATTACAGTTATTTCAGTAAATGCTATTGTAACAGAGTTCAGTTAAGTCTGGCACTGGTAACTGGTGGGAAATCAGTAAGTCCTTGATCATGTGGTTTGGTAGTGATGTGGTTAGAGTGCTGGCACAGACTGACAGTAAGTCAGAAACCCTAGGTTTGAGTCATGGTCAGGCCACATTATTGTCATCAGTTGTCCAGTAACAGTTTGGCGCCCACGAATCAAATTTCTTGTGCCATAGCAAGCTCTTGAATATATATATATATATATATATATATTTTTATGTAGGTAACTGATGGGAAATCTATGTCCTGGATTGTATGGCTTAGTATCTCAGTGGTTAGACTAGATTGCTGGCATGGTAAAACAGTAAAACCTCTCTATAACGGCCACTTAATTAAGTTAATTAGTTGATATTTAGGGCAGGTGGATGCTTAAAGCAAGGTGAAAGTAAAACGGAACACTCCTATAGGAGTGTTTTGTTTTACTTTCACATTGCTTTAAGCAACCACCTGCCTTTAACACAAAATATTTGATGTAATTTAGTGGCCGTTATAGAGAGGTTTTACTGTAAATGCACATTTCCAAATCAAACTCTGATGTTTTCCTAAAAGAATCCTTTAACTCTTTACTCCATAAAACAACCAACTCAAGATGGCTCCTGATCAGTCTGCTCTGTCTGTTTGCTTATAAATGGAATAATATAGTTTATCTGATTAAACACTGTACCGATTCTGTCATTACCAAATTCCATGTGTTCATAATTATGCCATTATGAAAAATAATCTGAATTATGTCCCACAAACGAAGTGGTTGGATATATTGTGTTTGCTCTGCTGCTGCTGCTTCTTATTATTTCTTCACATTCTGATTCCGATTCTTCTTCTTACGTCATGAACTTGTCAGACACATTTCTCGATAAGTGATGGTCCGATCCTAATGAAACTTAACATGAACATTGCTTGTTACATGCAGATGTGCATCTCATTTTTTTTTAATCACCATAGCAACCAAATGATGGGCTCTGATTGGTCAAAATTAAGATATTGTTTGGCGAAGTTACATATCATTCTATTTTTCTGAAATTTGTTATCTTGGGATATTTTAGTAATCCAAATCGATTGGTATGTGTTTCGAGAGTATTCGTTGCCATATTTTGGTTGAAATTTAGATCTTTTTTGACTAATTTACATATTGGTTGATTTTGCTGAAAATTGGTATGTCTTGATATTTTAGCACTTTGAATTGATTGTAGGTCTTTCGAAAGAATTGGTTGCCACGATAACTGAATGGTGGCTCTGACTGGTCTAAATTTGGATATTTTTTTGACAAATTTAGATATTGTTCAATTTTGCTGAAAATTGGTATATAGCGATAATTTGGCACTCCAAATTGATTAGTAGGTCTTTCGAAAGAATTGGTTGCCATGTTAACTGAATGGTGGGCTCGAGATCTAATTCATGGTTCATACAATCTTGAAAAGGCCCTAAATTTGGACGGGTGTCTTGAAAAGTCCCTAAATTTGAAGATGGGCCCTAAAAAGGCCATATATTTGTTCACACTGGCCCATAAACTTTGATTTCCTGGCCATAATTTTCATTTCAAACGTATAATAATTCAGGGATCAGAACTATCTGCAGAAATCCGCATTTGTTTCACTCGGGCCGTTTTTGAGATTGATGTAAATCCGATGAGAAGCTTGGAGGGGGGGGGGGGATTCATCTGGGAACATGTTCTAAATACAAAGCTGGAAAGTAAGATCAGTGACAAGGTAACAGAGCTGAAAACAGTTTAGGTATTAGGTAGGTGTAAGTGTACTTCTTATTAGAAATGAGTTATAGTCAAAAACATACCGTAATCTGTGACATATTTTGAGACCCTAAATTTAGTGAATGGACTCCCTAAAAAGGCCCTTAAAAGGCCTTGATTTTGTAATAACAGGTGTTTCAAAAGTGTTGACTGTCATGTTAACCCAGTGATGGCCTGTGATTGGTAGAAATTTAGACATTTTGCTTATCAATGCCAGTTCTCAGTTTTGTTTGCAGGACATTTTGTTACAACTAGATCTTGTTAATATTCAGGATATCATTATGGTCAAAGAGTTGACCCTTTTTAGCTCACCTGAGCAAAGCTCAGGGTGAGCTTTTGGGAGACTTGAATGTCCGTCGTGCGGTGTGCGTCGTGCGTCGTGCGTCGTCAACAATTTGCTTGTGAACACTCTAGTGGTCACAATTGTAGTCTAATCTTCATGAAACTTGGTCAGAATGAATGTCTTGATAAAATCTCGGACGAGTTCGAAAGTGGGTCAAGTTGGGTCAAAAACTAGGTCACTAGGTCAAATAGTAGGAAAACCTTGTGAACCCTCTAAAGGTCACATTTTTAGCCCAATTTTCATGAAACTTGGTCAGAATGATTGTCTTGATAAAATCTCGGAGGAGTTTGAAAAATGGGTAATGTGAGGTAAAAAACTAGGTCACTAGGTCAAGCAGTAGAAAAACCTTGTGAACACTCTAGTGGTCACAATTTTAGTCCAATCTTCATGAAACTTGGTCAGAATAAATGTCTTGATAAAATCTCGGACGAGTTCGAAAGTGGGTCAAGTGGAGTTGAAAACTAGGTCACTAGGTCAAACAGTAGAAAAACCTTGTGAACACTCTTGTGGTCACAATTTTAGTCCAATTTTCATGAAACTTGGTCAGAACGAATGTCTTGATAAAATCTCGGATGAATTCGAAAGTGGGTCAAGTGGAGTTAAAAACTAGGTCACTAGGTCAAACAGTAGAAAAACTTTGTGAACACTCTAGTGGTCACAATTTTAGTCCAATCTTCATGAAACTTAGTCATAATGTTTGTCTTGATAAAATCTCAAACGAGTTTGAAAGTGAGTTATGTCGGGTTAAAAACTAGGTCACTAGGTCAAATAGTACGAAAACCTTGTGAACACTCAAGAGGTCACATTTATAGCCAAATCTTTATGAAAGTTGGTCAGAATGATTGTCCTAATAAAACCTTGGACACATTTGAAAATGGGTTATCTGAGGTCAAAAAGTAGGTCACTGGGTCATATCTTAGAGAAATCTAGTTTACACTCCAGTGGCCACATTTTTATCAAGGTTGAGTGTGATCATGGGTTGGGTGGGAATAAAAAGTAAGTCACTAGGTTAAATCTTAGAAAAATTACTTTAGAGAGCACATTTTTAGCCCAATCTCCATTGGTCAGAATCATTGTCTTGATAAAATCAATATACTAAATCTTTGAAAATCTTGTTCTGCAGAACCACTGCTCATGATCCATTGCTCATGATCCACTACAGTGCTCCCTCCCTACAACGGCCCTCTGAATAACGAGTCCCTCCTTACAACAACGCATGTCACTGTTTCCGAAACAACAATGCTCCAGAAACAATCTTTTCCCATCGTATTTTCTTTATGCCTCCATCAAACCCTATGTTGTTACCACTCTTTAGAATCGTCACTTTGTGACGATTCTAAAGAGTGGTCACAACATAGGGTTTGATAGAGACATAACGGTTTTAGTTCTCGAAATACACCATATCTTGGGATCTGCAAACAAGCTAATTCTGTTTGATTTTCCCTCCCTATAACAACTCCCTCTGAACAACACATGGAATATTCGTATCCCAAAGGGTGTTGTTGTAGAGAGGGAGCACTGTATCAACATTGTTCATATATTGTCCCTAAGGTCAATATTGACCCTTCCCATGGGCTACCCTGCAAAAATCTTAAATCTATGGTAATCAGGTGAGCGATTAAGGGCCATCTTGGCCCTCTTGTCTTTATTTAGTATTCATGAAACACATAATGACATTGTGAATATTAAGTAGATGAATTTAATAATGGTGTTTGAACATAGCGTAAATTTGCATATATATGGAGTACAATGTTATGAATAAAAACGATAGCTGTAATACTGCTCAGGGTTTAAACCTTTTCCTCGTATAAATAATAAACGCTTTTTCACGCCTTTGCAAACCGTAGACTCAGATCAGAGTAGACCCTGCTCCTGCAGGAGCCGTCTGATCAGGGTCTGCTCTGTGTGCTTATAAATCAGTTATCACATGATATAGATCTGATTCTACAAAGCAAGATATTCAGCTTATAAATATTCATGTCATTATTTCTTACATGTATATTGAACAGGTAAAGGGTTAAGATTATGTTTATTTGATTGATTTCTGACAAAGTTTATTTTATTTGTATTAAAGTTATTATTGTTTACCATGATGATTGGCCGAGAGTAAATTTATTTTATTCATTACAGATAGTGACAATGCGAAGTTGATATCTTCTGTGAAATCAGCATCTTTAAATGATTTTGAGGTACAGTCTCTCATTGAGGTGTTACTAAACAAGCAAGGAGGTTCTTTTGTATCAGCTGACTGGAATAAGGCAAGTATTATCATTTTCATGTCAACTTTTGTCCTTATGAACAGAGTATTGTCTGCACAGAATTTGATTTTCTCCAGTACTGTACGACAAATTTCTCTATTACAGGCAGACATCTACACAATGTGTGTGTCAAACAGATTGGATCCTAAGAAACAAAGAATTAACCCTTTCCCTGTTCAATATTCATGTTAGAAATAATGTCATCATCATGACATGAATATCTGTTAGCTTAATTTTTTGGTGGCATATGTACACAGACAGAAACTGTCAAATCATACCTGGTAAATACCTTTATAATACCATAAGCAAACACAGCAGACCCTGAGCAGACGGATACTTTAGGAGGGTCTGGGTCTACTCTGTTTGCAAACACATGAAAAGGCGTTTGTATGAAGGAAAGGGTTAAGTGGTCCCTGGGTGTTTGATCTTAACCCTTTACTGTATGAATATTCATGCAAGAAAATATGACACCATGAATATTGATTTTTTTAATGGCATATGAAAGACAGGAAATTATGGTTATGATATATAAGCTCTACAATATACGATTATCCAATATATGATTGACTGGTATGATATTTCATGTAGATACATTTACATAAACAAATTGACTCAGTTTATATTAAAGCAAGTCAGCACTTTCTTAATAGCCAGAAGTCGGAATGTTTGCCTATTTGTAACTGACATTGTTTCTGTTATTTGTCATTTGCTGAAAATTCCAACCTTTAGTGCAGGGTGTCTTGCTGGTATACTTTAACATTCATAACAATGGGTTGCAAACAGACAATCTGTAAGTATATTGTTGGCAGAGAAAAGGGATAGTCCTTGAAAGAGGTTTGAATGCCTCCATATAACAGCAGTGTAGCCCTTTCAGGGTGTAAACTGCATTTCCACATTAATTCCGGTCATAACTTAATAAAGTGGGCTGTGGTGAAGGATATGGATGCACAATATGCATAGAATTTGACAACTAATGCGTTTACACTGCTAAAAGTGCTGAAAGAATTTGTTAAGTTGCTAATTCAAGCAACAAACTTCAGTTACTGGATGGATGGGTGATCTCCAGCTGTAACATGTAAATTATCAATCTGTTACAGAAGTCACAAAAAGGAGACCCAGTTGCCCTTTTAAGGAAACAGCTGGAAGAGAAAGAAAGATCCCTGCAGGAAGGTCAGTTGGCACCTGAGTACTTATATCATTTTTATGCTTCTAAATTTGATCTAGATGGGGAGAAATTGTTTTTGAACTGCCTGTTTGTCTGAATCTTTAGCCTTGGTCATAAACTGTAAAGGGTTATTACATACACATAAAAATTATGAAAGCGTCATTTGTAATCAGTTCTGTCAGTTTGAAACCAGAAAGCTTCAGGAAATCTCTGTATATTGCAATGTATATACTGAATTGGTGCTGTATATAATAGATGTGTTGATGGTAAATGTTGTATAAATTCTTTGGCAAATTGTTTTCTCCACCGTCTGTAAAGCTGAATGAACATTTTGATAATTTTAACCCATTCCCTCGTAGGCAATTTGTAGACCCAACCTCATTGAATAAATCTACCGAAAAGGAGCATTTACTAGAGAAAAGGAAAATGTTAGAATTGTGTAGATTTAAAACCATTGTGATAGAGCAGTATATACCCTCATTGAATTGCTGCCTCTGCACTATTTGCCTGAGTTTATCATTATGCAAATACTTAGGGTAAATAGAGTAAGAGGTTTGAATAAAGCAGTACATTTCTGGCATATATATCTAAAACTATGAATACATAATTGGTGATGAAGACCAGTTGAGGTTGATTCCAACTGAAACTGGTGAATAAGGTATGTTTACTAGTTATTGTTAGTTGAGACACATCAAGGATTAAGTTACCTTGGCAGTTAGGAGCTGAACTCAAGAGGCATACTTAGGAAAACAATGGCCACAAAAGCTTTAACCAAAGAGACAATTCTAAATCATACCAGCAAGGTAGGGTTTGGCTGAGGTGTAAGATGTTGGTCTAGCACAAAACACCTCTTATTTGTAGCTCAATAGGAAGCACTATGCTTTGTCAAGCTTATCTAAGGTGTGTTACGCTTTTTAAAGATATTTTTGCATGCTATTATGACATTATTTATGCGAAACTCTTGTTAAAACTGTTTTGAGGAAAATTGTAACCGGACGATTTCCTCTATGAATTTGAAAACATGCACAGTTGACATGAAGCTCATGTTGATGTCAGCATGTCGAAAATCCGGCATATGCCTATTTCCTATAATATATAATTTACATAGTGGTACACTTTGACTAGGAAAGTGGCACGCTTCATCCTGGTACACTTCAGTATTGGTATGTTTCGTCTATAATCCATTTTACACTGTATCTGCATTTAGACTTTGGTCAGATGTCAAGTGGAAGACTTTATGGCAGAGTAGGGTGTACACTGGAAAACATAGAACGTGTTGCATGACTGTCATAATTTTGAACTAAATGGTCTTGTAAGGCTGTTGGTACTAACAGATTGTTTTATAACATTCTTTTTTGTTTGGTAAACAGAACAGCAGATGGTCATGGCTGCCAATACCAAGCTGAAGGAGATAAAACAGGAACTTAACCAGGAAAAGATAAATGCACAGGCTATGGAAAAGAAATTAAACGAGAAATATGACTTTCAGGTAAAAATCAACCATTATAATTTAAACGCAATTATAAAATTGATGTTCATTGCATTTGGCAGAATTGTAGGAAAAAAAGCATTTAACCCTTTCCCTGTTCTATATTTAGCCTAAATTGCAATACCTGCTTAATATGCATGGACAAAATAGTTATAAAGAAATATGGAAGATGGAACATTGTATACATTTTTGAAAGCAAAGAAACAGGTCTTTCAAATTCCATTAGCAAACAGAGCAGACCCTGATCAGACGGCTCCTCTAGGAGCCGTCTGATCTGGGTCTACTCTGTTTGCAAATGTGTGAAAACACGTTTATATGAGGGAAAGGGTTAAGAAGTATAGTAAAACCTCTCTATAACGGCCACTAAATTACATCAAGTATTTTGTGTTAAAGGCAGGTGGCTGCTTAAAGCAAGGTGAAAGCAAAACAGAATGCTCCTATAGGATAGGTATGTTTTACTTTCACCTTGCTTTAAGCGGCCACCCGCCCTAAATACCAAATAATTAACGCAAATTAGTGTCTGTTATAGAGAGGTTTTACTGTACTTCTTAAATGCCTTTTTTTATGCAGTCTCTGAATTATTGCCCTTTGTCAAAATGTATACATTACCTATTACTTTATTGAAAAGGAACTCCAGTCATAATTCTTAAAACTTTCCTATTCAGCCTGCACATGTCAGTGTCTCATAGTCGACTACACACAAATGAATCTTTTGAGTCGCGTAACAGATTGTCAATTTGACTGACTTAGATTAATGGAAAATGTCAGGTGACAGCTGACCATTGATTAACCCTTTCCCCATTTAATATTCAATTAAGAAATAATGACATCATGAATATTCATTGGCAACATTTTTATAATGGTATACATGTACATTTATGTACACAAGATTATTTGCTATTGGTAAAAACTATAGAGTCACATCTGTTGTAGTTTCATAAGCAAACATAGCAGACTCCTGTAGGTGCAGTCTGATCTGGGTCTACTCTGTTTGCAATTGCAAGAAAACGAGTTTATATGAAGAAAAAGGTTAACAGAGTAATATACTGGGGACTTTGAATTGGCAGCTTAAGTCTATGATGGTTTTATCATAGTTGACTTCTGGGACAAGTTAACTAAAGTCTGTTAATTGTAACACACCGCTTTTATGCTTCACTTTATACCAGACCTCAGTTAAAGGTAGAAGTGCATAAATTATTCAATGATTGAAATTGTTCATTTCTCCACCAAACCCTATGTTGTGACAATCAGAATAATCCCTTTGAGACAATTCTAAAGAGTAGTCACAACATAGGATTTGATGGAGAAATAAAAGAAGCTATTCTTGAAAATGTTTCATTTATGCACCATATCTGGACCTCTATTTGTAGATATTTATTTGATAGTGCTTTTTGTTAACAGGCTAGAGAGAATCAAGCTGTACACGCCCGTCTACAGCACACACATGATCAGCATATTCTGGAGACAAACCAGCTGCGTGGAATGATTCAGAAGCTTGAATCTCAAGCAGGTGACCAGAGTCGACTCACCATTTTATCGGACGAGAACAAAACCCTGAGAGAATCTTTGTCCAAATTGAAGTATGTATGAGTCATAAAGGCTGTGATTTGTCACACCAGACCCTGTTTGAAATAACAAAATACCTAATCAGCAGTTAGCATGTATTTTACTGCTCTGTTTGCTTTATATGAAATGGTATATAGTAAAACCCCTCAAAACCACAATTCTAGTATAGTAGAATTTAGATTTTGCATAGACAATGAGACATGCATTGGACCATTTTAAAAAGGAATTTTCTAAAGAACATACAAGTTAAAAAAAAAAGATTTGTCAAATCTATTGTAATCATGGTGAGATGATGACATAGATAGATAGATAGATAGATAGATGCTTTAAACGTTTCCCTGTTCTATATTTATTCCAATTTTCAATACTTACAGAATAGTCATGGATAAAATAGTTATAATGAAATATGGAAAGTGAAACATTGTAGCCATTTTTGAAACTAAAGAAACATATCTATCAAATTCCATTAGCAAACAGAGCAGACCCTAATCAGACGGCTCCTTTCAGTACCAAACATGCCTGTATATGTAGACCAATAAAAAAAATCTGCTGATAAATATTCAGGATATTATTTCTTACACAAATGTTCAATAGGGATAGGGTGAAGTGGCTGTTACCATTTTTCTGTCTGATGAGACAATAATGAAATATGTGTTTTGTAGGTCTGAAACCATATCAGCAACAGAAGTAGGCAGTCTGAAGCAGAAGGTGTCTATCATGGAGAAGGAGCTTTCCAGCAATGCCATGAAGCTAAATGCCAAGGAAAACGCCATCAAGAACCTGGAACAGGAACTGGGCAAGACAAAGTCACAAATTCAATCACAGCAGCATCAACAGGTGTGTGGTCAAATTTAGAGCATTTTGTCTCTCTTTAACCCTTTACCTGATGAATATTCATGAAGAATTAATGACATGAATATTTATTAGCTGAAGTTTTATAATGGTATATGAACAATGAAACTTATTCCTCTGAAGAATCTCTTCCAATTTGATGTGTGATTGTGACATAATTTCTGTTATACCTACAGTCTCATGAATATGCTTATTTTTCTCTTATAAAATCAGTCAAGTAGTTTGAACTTACGGAGGCGGACATATGTAGGGGTGATTTATGAAGGTCGAGGTCAAATTACGGGTCAAATTTATATTGATGATAATCGGGGCATAGTGTTTCACAAACACATCTTGTTGAATGAGTAGTTTGTAAATAATGCCAAAATTGTATATTATCCATTTCTAGCATAATACCACTGGAGAGCTTTAACCCTTTAAATGCTGAATTTTAAAAGTAGAATGGTGTTATCAGTTAACAATAGAGTCCATACGATATGAATAAGAGGATTTTGAATAACAAACAGAGCAGGCCCTGGCCTCTTCTTTGAGCTTCTGATCTGGGTCTGCACTGTTTAAATGCCAGTACACTGATTTCCTGTAGTCAAAGGACTATGATTCTAATTTCAGTCCAATGCTGGTAACATGTTAGAGAAGAGGAATGACGAACTTGGACAGGAGCTAAGAAAGGTAGAATCCAAGGTATCATCCCTTGAAAAAGACCTGCACCAGCGGGACCAGACTGTGGAAACAGTGCATAAGGAGTGTGCCTCTCTGAAGACTAAGTTACAGGAGCTGCAGCAGTCATTGACAGACAGTGATATGTCAGCCAGGGGCATGGAAGAAAGACTTAAGGTACACTCAGAACTGTGGTTACAGCATGACAAACGAAAAATAGGTGTGGAATGTGTACTCGTTGAATAATCGTAATACTAATAGATGCATGTACGTGTGTAGTTCTTGTTACAAGTATACTGACGTGAAAAAGAAACACAACATTTTCATTATTACACATTTTCTGTATATTACATTCATATTCAACGATATCTGGCTGCATCTGAAATTAATTCTAAAGCCTTCGAATAATGCTGTTGTTTGCCATATGCCTCACGTAACACGAAAATCCAGTGCATGAGTACCATTCCTATATGCTGTCACCACATTATTGGAATAGCAGTTCAGCGTTACTTGTTCATTTCAGTATATTTTAACTTGTCAAACCTAAACCCTTTTCCTCATGTGTATTAAGGTAAGAATTTATTCATGGACAGAATTTTTATAATTGCACATTAAAAAGAACATTTTTGACAGACAGAAACATCAGAATTCAATCTTTATCATTCCATAACCCTTTCCTTAATATGAAAGCTTTTTCTCACCTTTGCAAACAGAGAAGACCCAGACTCTGCTCTGTTTGCTTATGGAGTAATAAATATATTCTGAAAATGGGTGATCCTTCGAAATTAAAAGTAGATATGCAAAAAGAGAAAATTGCAAACTCAGTTTTATTGAGTCTGTTCATAAGTAGTAATTAAAAGTACAACAATACTCAAGCCCCCTAGCACTGGCTTAAGCAGTATTCAATTTTTTAAAACTAATAACATCAAAACTAATGATCCCGAAGGACTAGAAGATCTCATTCTGCAGTATCTGCCTGAGACAGAATGTCATGTGTTTATATGCCAGTACAACATTAACTTAATTAATGTCCATGACATCATTATTTCTGATATAAATATGCAACAGGGAAATGGGTAAGCAAACAGAGCAGATAAGGATCAGACAGCTCTTGTAGGAGCTTTCTGGTCCTAATTTGCTATGTTTGTCATAGTGCCAATGTGAAGGAAAGGGTTTAAATAAGAGAATGGTAAGAACTTCTGAGAAGTAGTTGGATATAATAGGTAAAACAGTGTTGTTGCTTTCGAGTCTGATTATTTTCATTTTGTGATATTCATCTGGGTTTTTTGTTTGTTTCATCAAATACCACCCTTCATAGTTTAGCTTTTGCATTTGTCTTGTCACCTGTTACCAACCAGAAATTCTATTGACGAATACCGGTAATTACAGTTTTGATAGCAAGTAATAACACATAAATGTTGTATAATCCATAAAGAACCTTTGAACCTTTGCAACAATCATCTTGCATCACATGATTCAAAAAATTTATTTGACACAAATTAACCCTATCTCTGATAGAATCTCTTTTTGGTGCCTATTCAAATAGAGTAGACCCAGATCAGACAGCTCCTGTCTGAAATGAAATGATACAGATCTGATTCTACAGTGTTTGCCATTACAAAAACAATTGTGTGTTCATATATCATGAAAATCAGCTTATGAATATTCATGATGTCAGTATTTCTTACATGAATATTCAAAATGAAGGTAAAATTCAATAGTAATACAAAGAAATACAATTATTGTATCCTCTCACTCTGTTGATATAAAGTAAAGTTTCTTATGAGCAAATAGTTATAGAAAAAATGTTAGCAGACTAACAATGATAATTACCTTGTTAATAATAGTGTCATTCCTTTATCTGTATTTACAGGAAGCTGATAGACACAAAATAGATATGGAAGGAAACCTCAAAAACCTTCAGAAGAAAATAGAAGACTACAGCTTAGAAAAGTCGGAAATTCTTTCAGAAGTTCAGGTATTTATTTATTTATTTATAATCTTGTCATTAAGTTTAACTTTATTGACACTTTTCCTGTTCAACATGCATGGAAGAAATAATGATGTCATAAATATTTTAGGAGCCATTTGACCTGGGTCAGCTCTGTTTGCAAAGGGGTTAAAAAGCATTGATATTAGGAAATGGCTTAATCCTAAATTTTAGGACACCCAGTCTCGTCCCACCAGTTTTTAAAGCTGAATAAATCAATTTTGCAACATTTTTGTGTGCCCTGCTTTAGCAGGGTGACACTTAGAGATCACTTTTTGGTTGTATCTGTCCAATGGTCTGTCTGTCTGTCTGTCACACTGTATTAATCATGCCTTCTTGTCGACCTTCTGCGGGAAGGTGACACATGCTCCTTCGAACCCATTGATGATGTTTTTTAGTGAAACATATTAGTAGCTAATTGTGTTAATCATGGAGGAGCAGTTTGGTCAGGAAGTACACTTCTTGCTTGTCTTGCCAAATATTATGGTAGTAGAATCTTTTTTAAATACCGAGGAGGCATGGGTGATTTATTATGCCTCCCAACATCAGCAATGGTCACATTGGTGGAATTGTATAAATGTATTCATGATGGACTTTTCAATTCCTGTTATAAATTGACATTAAATGTGCATTTGGTTTATGCATATGTCTTACAAGAATGTCACATGTACATATACATCAAAAACCTCTGAATTGGAATTGTAGTAGAGAAACATTTAGGTGCTTTAAGGCAGGCAGGTGTTTGCTTAATGCAGGATGAAAGTCATGCAGAAAACTCCCAAGAGAGCTTTCTACATGACGTTCACCCTTCCATGAGCTGCCACCTGTCTTAAAGACTGACATTGATTCTAATTTGAATGATCGGTTTAGAGGGGTTTACTGTACAGGATAAATAAAATGGATTTTATATCCTTTAATTTGGTTGGCAGTTAGGATTCCAATTTCACACAAATTGCAAATTGCACACTATAAAGTAATAACCATCAGCAAAAAAGTGTTGCATACTGCAAAAGAGAAAATTGCAGGCTTACAAAATACAGATCCAGCTGCAAGAACTTTTCAGAAATTCTGCACTGAAATTGATTTATATCTGTTCTTTATTCTCTCTAATAAAAGGCATTGAAACAAGAGAATAGCAACATAAGTTCAGAGTTGAAGACAGTTCGAGAACAACAGCAGACTGCAGCGCCACCTAATGGTCATCTGGAGGAGGAACCCAAAGAGCCATCAGTCACTGTTGTAGAACATCAAAAAGTGTAGGTGTCAACATGGTTTGCCCATTTTCTCTTATGGTCCCATAAATGGGTCCTAGACAAACAAAATACTATAACTTCACTTGATGTGAAGGTAGATAATATGAGAAGCAGCAATGCTACTTCCATTTCGAGGGTTGAGTGTAAGACTGTAGTAACTACATTTTTAGCTTGTCTGTTTTTCGAAGAAAAATATACAAGCTATTGTTGTTATCTGGAAACTTTAACTCATTCTCTCCTAGGCTATTTTTAGACCCAACCTCTTTGAATAAATCTACCGAAAAGGAGCATTAACTATAGAAAAGGAGAGTTTTAGAAGTGTGCAGTTTTGAAACCATTGTGATATGGAGCAAATGCTCTATTTATTACAATGGTTTCAAAATGAGAATTTTATAGAGGCGCAAAAATGCGTCACTAGGGGGTAATGTGTTAACCTTGGCTATTACTTCTTTACTATTCAAGCAAATCTTATGAAACTTCACACACTTTTTCACTGTCACAAGGACTACAATGGAATAGATGAAAGTTGGCACCTACATGTGGTGCTCTTGTTTAACCATTATAAGCATTTGAAAGCATTTCCTTTCTATGAATGTTCAAAGCTGATTATTCTGTTGAAAAACACTTATAAGAGTCTCAAAGAATTTGGATTTGGATGAGGCACAAAGTTACTTCGTTGCAAAGATCATCACAAATTTGTCATATAGATTGCAGTTATCACAGTTGCCATATACATGTAGATTGCAATTATGACAATTTTATGCTCAACCCCGGATTGGCAGTGTCAGTTCATTTTTACGTTTATTCTGAGCTTTCAAAGTTTGCTGGAAGCCATTGAGATGAGTCTCTAGAATGTCTTGAAGGTGCAAATATTGTTGTAAATAGGAACTGAATCATGTACTTTACAATTATAAAAAAACAAATGCAACCTACAAATTTATGTAGGATATGCAGTTGGATATCGATATCTCAAACTTGGATAACTCGAACATTCGGGATAATTCATAGTAAAAGTTTGGTCTTTCCAAAATTTGCAATGCAAAAATTCAAAATGTTCTAAAATGTATTACTGTGCATATCTAGAAACACATGTGACAGTTTATGTAGATCAAAAGTAATGCTGAAAGCTCCTACTGGAGCTTTCAGCATTACTTTAGACCTGCATTAAGCTGTGGAATTAAGAAATTGTTCAGATTAGAAATTACCTTTTATCTCCAAGTAATTTATATGGTCCCTTGAAGTTTGAGATATCGAAGTTCAACTGTATATATGTAAAAATCTTCAAGTGTAAGAACAAAAATTTAAGTGGTTGTGAATACACTTTCAATATTAAGTTTTCATCTAGGGTGTGATTTTCTGTTTACTTTCTATAGATTAGCTGATAGAGATGGTAAAATAAACCAATTATCATCAGAGGTTGAAACCAAGAAAAAGCAGGTGTCTTCTCTGCAGGAAGAACTAGAAGCTCAGAAGAAGAAAAATAATGTAAGTACATGTATCGTAAAACTTGAACTATCTTTGCATAAAGAAAATACAATGGAGGTTTTGGACCTGTGCCCCTTGTGTTTGTCCATGAGCATGTAGCAATTACTGGAGAAAAATAAATTAAATGTATGTATTTTAACTGTTTGTGTGTGAAAATAATAAGGGGATTTTTTTTAGTTTTGAGTGTGCAAACCAGTGGACTTGTACTCAATTTATTGTTTTCAATATAAGGATTTAACCCTTTCCTTCATATGCCGTAGCAAATAGAGTAGTCTCAGATCAGATGGCTCCTGTAGGAACCGTCTAAACAGGGTCTACTATGTTTACTTATAAATCTATATTGAATCTTCAGTCTCTGCCATTACCAAGCAATCCTGTATTCATACGCAATTATATAAATTCAGCTTATAAATATTCATGTTACAATTTCCTACATGAACATTCATGAGGGAAAGGGTTAAGGGAAAAACTTCCAACACTGTTATTATTGATAAAATTTCATGAAAATAGGAGGGTTTTTTAACAAAATATGTAGTGAATAGGATTAAGACACTTTTTGAGACTCTTCTAATTTTGGTTGTAGGAACTGAGAGAAAAGAATTGGAAGGCAATGGATGCTTTAGAAAAATCTGAAAAGTCTGTCTCAGAAAAAGTACAAAGTGCAATTAAAGATACAAGGGTAATTATTGTTCTTGTCTAACGTCACAACATTGTAGTGTGTCTCATATTTTTCATTGGAAGTCATCTTTTTTTCCTGCAAACTTGCGTCTTTGCTTGCACACATAGGCTTTGGTTCTGTATGTAGTAATTGATATTATAGTTGTCATTGTACTTATATGATTTTTCTATATCATTATGTTAAATAGCTTTGTTTGAATACAGCTTATACATAAATGTTGTGATTGTAATGGTTATTTGCTATTAAAACATTATTTTTTTCAAACATGAGCATTTATAACTGCATTGCTAGAGTTCCACTCACCTGTTAACCCTTTCCTTCATTTAAACACCTTTTTACACCTTTGCAAACAGAGTAGACCCAGATCAGATGACTCTTGTAGGAGCTGTCTGATTAGGGTCTGCACTGTTTGCTTAAGAAATTATAATAGATCTGTTTCTACAGTTTCTACCAGTACCAAAATAATCCTGTATGCATGTACATGTACTATTATAAAAAAAATCAGCTAATAAATATTCATGATATCATTAATTTCTTACATGAATATTCAACAGGGAAAAGGTTAAACATCAAAAGGCCATTATCTAGTCCTGGCTTTTAGCCCATATCCTGTTATTGCGCCTTGCTGGCATTTGCAAATAACTTTGATCCAGATGAGAGGTTGAGTAATTCAGTGTCTCATCAGGATCCAAGCTGTTTGACATTTGATTAGTAAGGTCTCAAAAGCTGGAACAAATTAAATATAAGTGAATATTGTTGCAGATAAGTGTTTGAGCAGAAATTTTTTATAGCAAGATAAAGGTTAGAACCTGTCCCTAAGCGACCATTCATTGATTGAACATGAATTTTAAAAACCAAGTGGTTGCTTAATGCAGGGCAAAAGTAATGCAGAAAGCTCCTTTTGACCTGGATTAAGCTACCATCTGCCTTACAGACCCATAATTAGACATCTTTTTGATGGCCACTTAAGACAGATTATACTGTAGGCATGTTGTTTTAACCCTTTGAATGCTATACATGTATTTTCCAAATGGAATGGTCCATATGAGATATTTTGAATGACAAACAGTGCAAATCCTGATCTGAGGGTTCCTTTAGGAAACCCTCTGATCTGAGTGTACAATGTTTGCAAATATCAGCATAATCATTTCAAATACTTAAAAAATAAGCATGAAATGATGGTTTTTAACCCATTCACCGCCGCAGTCGCATAAATGCACCACGACAAATAGTGCAGTCCCAGATCAGACGCTGCCTTTTCAAGGCGGCGTCTGACAAGGGACTTCACTATTTGTCTCAATCTCTATTTCTATATGTGCTTTATTCCTTTGAAATTTGCATTTATTTATCTCATTTCCTTATTTTACGGAATGATTTAACAAACTTGGATTGCAGACGACAATTAGAAATTTGGCGCTGAAAGGGTTAACAGAAGTTTGAATCATTAAAATCTGTTTGATGCTTTAAGATTACTGATTGCACTGTGACATTAAAATGCTCATCATGCTTTTACACTTGATTGATATAATTGATTGCTTAACCCTTTCTCTAATGAACATTATACATGAAATTATCACTTCATGAATATTCATGAACTTGTCTTTTATAAGGTAAACGGTTAAAAGGGGAATTGTTGACTTCGGCAAAAACTGTAGCATCAGATCTATATAATTTTATTAGCAAACAGAGCAGGCCCTGATCAGACTGTTCCTACAGGAGCTGTCTGATCTGGGTCTGCTCGGTCTCTGAAAGGCATAAATAGGCATTATTATGAAAGAAAGGGTTAAGAATTCTACCTCTGCATTTTACAACGTTTGCCTGCTGCAATTTCTCGTACAACTAAATCAGCCTTGTATATTTTCTTTAAACCTAATAATTTTCAAAGCTGCATGCCTGTCTCTGCTTTTCTCATTTTGTGTGTTTCATTCACTCTTTGAGAAACAGCTTTCAGAGCTGAAAGTGACATTCCAGAAATGGTTTTGATGTGTTTTTGATTTAGAAATTTAACAATTTGTTTTGTCTTAGTAACTTAATAAAATCGATATTTACCATTGACAATACAGTACTCAGCAGATTTTACTTGTCTTTTGGAATAGAGTTTTTAGTTTTCACAGAAATGGAGATGACCTTGCAAAAAAAAAAAAAAAAAAAAAAATTGATAAGAGAATTGTACAAACATTACTTTTGATATTTGAAAATTGTATTTTTTCATAATTCTGCTCTCCTTGCAGCTATCATCAAGTTGTTCCATATGTAACGTTTGTTTAACCCTTTCCCTTATAGGCTTTTTTTTAGGCCCAACCTCTTTGAATGAATCTACCCAAAAGGAGCATTTACTAGAGAAAAGTAAAATTTTAGAATTTTGTAGTTTGAAACCATTGTGATAAATAGGAGCAAATGCTCTATTTATCACAATGGTTTCAAGAAGTGGTTATTATAGAGGCGTAGAAATGTGTATATATGGAGGAAAGGGTTAACCCTTTACTCCGTACTTATGCCCTTTAATGTAATTGCAAACAGAGATGACCCAGATCAGATGAATCCTGTAGATGTCATCTGATTAGGGTCTGCTCTGTTTTGCTTATGGAATGATATAGATCTTATTTTCCAGTTCTGTCTTGGCTAACCTTTTCTGTCTTCATATACATTAATAAAAAAAATCATCAGCTGATAGTATTCATGATATCATGAATTCTTAGATTAAAATTCATGGAGTGAAGGGATTGAGTGGTTTAGCAGTGCTTGTCATTGATATTTTCATGGTGATTGGTTTGTTGCAGGAGTCTGCCTCTTCTAGTCTTACTGATCTGGAGACTTACGACAAGGCAGTGTTTCAGAGACTGTTCCCAGAAATCTCAGTCACAAAAAAGGTTAGTACAAAATGCCATTATGCATCAACATCATCATCCTAATGTGAGAAATTTTCTTAGCCCTTTCCCTGTTCAATACTCATGTAAGAAATAATGACCTCATGAATATTTATTTGCTGAATTTTTGTAATGTCAACTTCTCAAGGAAATGTTTTGCTTTGACAAAAACTGTACCATCAGATCTATAGCATGTCAAAAGCAAACAGAGCAGACCCTGATCAGTCAGCTTCTATAGACTCTGTCTGATCTGGGTCTACTCTGTTTGCAATGAAGTCATCATTCCACAGCTTTGCGAATCCAGATCTGACAGCTCCTGTATGAGTCTGCTGTATTTGCTAATGAAATTATATAGATCTGATTCAAAAGTTTCTTCTAAAGCCAAGAACTCCTGTGTTCATGCACTGTTGTGAAAATTCAGCTAATAAATATTCATGATGTCACTATTTCTTACATGACTATTCATGAGGGAAAGGATTGATGGTAGATATGAATTTACCATCCGATGTGTTTACAATGAGTGTAGGATTTATTTTTCCTTTGCTATAAGAAATAATATCTGCTCAAACTGCAAGTTTGGTAATAAGATGTTTTGCTTGAGTCTGAGATCATTCTCAAGCATCTGATTGGTCAGATTCTGAGCTTGCTCAGAATCTGACCAATCAGATACTTGAGAATGATCTCAGACTCAGATTTTTATAACCTTAGACTCTGGTTTATTTGAGCTTTTGAGAAACTTTGCCTCTGTGCAAATAATTAGGACTATTGAGACACCTGGGAACCCGGGTGTCTCATTTGATCAAAGGTGTTTGCAGGTCATGATAAGAAGGATATGGATCAGTTTTAAATTTATTGCTTGACTGATTCTGTTTATCCCTTTAATCCATGAATATTCATGTCAGAAATCATGAATATTAATTAGCTATTTTTTTAATGGCATATGAAATCAGGAAATCTTTGCCATGACAAAGACTGTAGAATCAGACCTATGTTATTTCATAAGCAAAGAGAGCAGACCTTGATCAGATGGCTCCTACAGGAGCTGTCTAATGTCTGCTCTGTTTGCAAAGGCTTAAAAGCCATATCTGTGGAGTAAAGGGTTAACAGTTTATGTAAGCCTTGGTCAAGGCCTACTAAAGGATCAGACTTCATAATGACCATAAGACACATAAGTTGCTACATGTTAAAAATTGCACAAGAAGTATTGAAATTATTTAAAGATGGTTAAATTTGGATATTAATACTTTCTGCAGGTTCATACGGACTGGATGGTTGAATTTGAAAAGCAAGTTTCTAGTCACCTGAAGAAATCATCAGAGCAGATGCAATCAAGCAGTGATAATGTAAGTGCTCAAACCCATACTGGTATAGGAATAATCATATTGACTCATATGTGTGTCTGCTCTAAGGTTTTAAAATGTATTTTTTCCAAAGGCCATGCCCCTTTGCAAAATATAATGTGCCTTTAAATGATTTAATATAATAGCTTATTAATTGTACTGTTGTTATGCACTTAAGAGAAACTCTCCCAATTACAATACAAACTTAGTTAAACATTTGTTATTTTATACACAGTTTATAGGTGGTGATTGTAAATGTTTATATGACTTTCTAATAAATCATCATATATCAGGAATTGTTCTTTGGTACCGAATGCCCAGGTTAGCAAGACATCACTGTAGGATGAACAAACTTGTAAAGAAAGCTTGAATCTTGTATTACAGAGTGCCAAAGTGCAGGAAATGGAGCAAAGGACCAGTGAGCTAATGAGCCAGCTGTCTGAAGCCAAGGACGGCCAGAAGCAAATGACAGCCAATCTCCAGGAAAAAGAATCTGCATGTGCCAGGCTACAGTCACAGATGGCTCATTACAGAGATGTTCTGGGAGAAACAGTGAGTAAACAATTCTCTGCTACAATTGCTGCAACCAGTATTGTGCATAAGGTCAATTTCCTTGTTGGTATCTTGATGCCATTTAGCCCCAACCTTGCTTTCAAATAAGACCAGCTTTTCACTCTATTCAGTGCATAAAATCATTCTCAAACTGTTTGGTGATGTTATTTCCCTTTGGCTCCCAAACTATTTAAAAGTACTGAAAGATGATCAAGTCAGCATAAGTCCAGAATTTTAGTGGTTCACCAATATGCCCACACTGTTTGAATTTGAAGGGATATTAAGATTTTCAGACCTGTCAATCAAAAGTGTATTCTTTGTGTAAATACATATATAGTTGAGTTGTAAGGTATTGAGAGGGTTGCCCTTGACCCTCACACACTATATGACTGGGACAATAAATGAGATCATTGTTTGTCAGGATCTGAAAAAAAATAAATAATAATAATAAAAAAAATAAAAATATTTTGAGTAGTTCCTGTGGTCATATTGTGCTTAAGCATAAATATGAGCATCAATCTGTAATGGTCATGGTAAATATAATTATAGTGCTGTCCTGTGTTGAAAATGTTGTACTGGAAGCAAAATGGTATTGCAATGTGTTGTTGAATTGCAACAGTGTATATCAAAAAAGAAATATTGTCGCAGTGATCAGTAATCAGATATTATAAAATTCAGATATTGCGGTTTCTGTTCAGTATAAAACAAATCATATTTATGCTTTATTTAGCACTTCACCTTTTCACCCTGTACTCTGTAGATATGTCTATTTATGCCTTTGCAAACAGAGAAGACCCAGATCAAACGGCTCCTGTAGGAGCCATCTGATCAGGATCTGCTCACTGTTTCCTTAAGGAATGATGCAGATGTGATTCTACAGTTTCTGCCATGACGAAACCCTTGTTCATTTGCCATTTTAAAAATTAAACTAATTAATATTCATGGACTAAAGGAAAGGTTTTAACATACATTTGTAAGACATTTCAGTATATTTGCAACAAAAGAAATATAGATGTACATGTATGTATGGAAATTTGCAATAAACAAACTACTGCATATTAATTTATAGAGTAGCATAGATATCTTTACACCTATGACGTTTACTTCTTTGCAGGAAAACAAACTTACACAGTTGGAAAACAGCATTGATTCTGAGGAGAAGAAATGGCAAGACCGGCTTCAGGCAAAGGATGTGGAATTGCAGCAGGTAGAGACAGAGGCGAACGCTACTTTATGATTGTTTTCTTTCTTCTTTGATAAGGTTAACCCTTGGAATTCAGTATGAAAAGATGGAAATCTGCAACAGGATTTCGAATGACTAATAGTGCAGTCTGTTCAGTGGGCTCCTAGAGGAGCCCTCTGATCTGGGTCTACACTGTTTGCTAATTACAGTACTTTTCCCGCATTTAAAGATTTAAATTAAATTGAAGTTCAATTGGAGTAAAGGGGACCATAAAACATCTGACCCTCATATGAAAATAAAATCCACCATTGAAATTGTCTAACTAGCCTTGTTTAACGAATGAGATTAGTATTTCTCAAGTTTATAGAAAATAGGATCATCCTTATTGGTAAAACTACCCAACAGGCAACTTGTTTCAGAGTTATTACAGTTAATTATTGGATACATTTTAGACGTTCTTTTACATAAATGTATATATGTGTTGATTCCACTAAAGTATGATTCAATGAGGCCACTTTCTTTAATAATGACTTGGTGTGTAAATTAAAATTTAGCGTGAAAACAAAATTTAGAATTTTGATATATATATATTCATAATACATTTACATTGTTTTCAAAGACATTAGATATACACTAATCTTACACACTTGAACACAAAGAGCTAGATAAGGAGTGTATTTAGGAAATCGGTATAAAATATTTGTTATTATTTTGCTGCCAAACCCTGTCTTGCTCGTACTTGTTAGAATTATTTCTCTGTCAGAGGCCAACCTCAGGAGTAGCATTAACCCTTTACTCCATAGGCTATTTTTAGATCCATCCACTTTGAATAAATCTACCGAAAAGGAGCATTAACTAAAGAAAAGGAAAATTTTAGAATTTTGTAGTTTGAAGCCATCGTGATAAATAGAGCATTTGCTCCTATAGGAGCAAATGCTCTATCACAATGGTTTTCATAAAGTGCCTTTTACAGAGGCGTAGAAAGGCGTATTTATGGAGGAAAGGATTAAGTTAGGGTTTGGCGGAGAAATGAGAGATTTTAATAGATCACAGTACTCATCCTATCTACACCTTTGAATACAATTTTACATGGTTATAATGTAAACCTTCAGGCACAGCAAGAACTGTCAAACATTCGCCATGAACTATCACAGTCCACAGGAAATGATGAGGTGAGTGATCAGGGGAAGCAACTCTAAACCTGCTGAATTCAAACAGTATGGATACAGGAGGGACTCTTCCTTGCCTTGATCCAAACTGTTTGCATTTGTTATTCATGTCATCTGATACTTTTTTTAAACTTGGTAGCTAATTTGAGCAGGTGAAGGGTATTCCATTGAATATCAAAGGTTGTGGATGTTAACCTTTTCCTTCATAGGTACACCTTTTTACGCCTTTGCAAACAGAGTAGACTCAGATCAGATGGCTCCTGTAGAAGCCGTCTGATCAGGGTCTGCTCTGTTTGCTTATGAAATGATATAGATCTTATTCTACACTCTGTCATAATAAAAACAATCCTGTGTTCATAGTGACATAATAAAATTTCAGTTAATATTTATGATATCATTATTTATGGCATGAATATTCATGGAGTAAAGGGCTAACAAACGTTTATCCATCGCTGCCTTACCCTATCCTTGTAATGGAGATTATATAGAAACAGCATGATTGTAGCCTTATAGGACAATATAGCTCCAGGAGGAAGTGTTGTTTCATATATTCGTTTGTAGCAGAGAAATTATACATACTGGTTTCGATGTTATAAAACTTTTTGCTAGAGTCTGAGTTCGTTCTCAAGAATCTGATTGGTCAGATTTTGAGTGAAATTCAAAATCCAACTAATTAGATATTTGAATACAAACTCTGACTGAAGTTTAATAATGTCGAAACTAGGTTATTAGATGGTGTATTCCTTATTTGTAAATTTGCACAAAGTTAGAACTAAACTCTCAAAATTGCAATTATTTGTGCTAGATATACTGGGTATAGATCAGATTTAACAATCATGATATTGGACCTTACTGAGCAAAACCATGGCCGTAACAATCCAAATGCCCCAGCTTTTCGAAGAATGGCAGTGGGGCATAAAGTGATGACCCTCCCTGTCTGTTCATCCATGAGTGTGTCTGTTTGTCTTGAATTGGGTCTATGTGTCCATGGATCAGGAATATCGATTTCTATTCAATAACTTTATTTGGCTGAGACATCCATGTCGTAGTGTTTTATTTATCTATGCATGAGATTGACAGGTTTCATATTGTCAAAGCATTGAATGATCTATTTTTTGCCAATCTATCCATGCATGCCTTTATCACTTTTACATATTTTGTCATTTTTTATCCATCCTTTTTCCCTGTCAAACTTATACATTTTGAATATACAAATGTAATATAATATATATAATATAGTTTTGATAATTGCCGATTTTGTAATAAATATAGATATACAATATAAATGAAAGAAGCACTTCTTTATACCCAAGCAGCTTTAAGTTTAGTCTAAATTAAATGTTATGCAAACTTAATGCAAAATCTATTTGATACTGGTCCATTTTGAAATTATTGTAAGAATTTACGTGTTTCCTCTTCCTCAATTATCATTTGAAATTTAATTAATTTAACCCTTTCCCTCATAAAAACGCCTTTTCGTGCCTTTGCAAACAAAAGAAAATCCAGATCAGGTGGCTCCCATAGGAGCCATCTGATCAGGGTCCGGTCTGTTTGCTTATAAAATTATTATAGATCTGACACTACAGATTCTACTAATACCAAAACATCCTGTGTACATATGCTATTGTAAATATTCAGCTAATAAATGTTTGTGATATTCCTGTTTCTTACATGAACAATTCAATAGAGAAAGGGTTAATCTTCAACAAGATTGTAAATTTACTTCTTTGTTATAATATTAATACGTCCGAGATAATGTAAACTCTTGCCAAAGTCTCTATATAGCAATTGACTAATTTTTGTCCCAATCCTGTTGTAGGATATATCAGATATTGGCTTTGCATATCGGTGTGTAGAGAAAAGTTTATCCAGTATTGTAGATGAGGTATGCTTCACTTCCTACTGTATAAAACTTTACTGGTAGGGAGCACTTGGTTTACATGTAGAAAACTTATCTAACAAGCACTCACCCTTGGACTGCCTGGCTTAATATAACCCAGATAGTATATGTAGAGAATATCTCAGGTGAATGTATGGGCGGATGTATGACAGAATGCACTGGTGGATGGATGCCTATACAGTAGAACTTGTCTTCAGTGACCATTCATTTATTGATCATAGGGAGTCTTAACCCTTTACTCAATAAATACACCTTTCTACGCCTATGCAAGACCCAGAGTAGATCCAGATCAGACGGATCCTATAGAGAAATAATTAACTTTCACGATGTTATAATTTCTTACATGATTATTCATGGAGTAAAGGGTTAAATAGCAGTTGGTTGTTTAATGCCAAGCAAAAGTAATGCAGAAGGTTTCAAAAGGTGCTTTCTGCATTACTTTTGACCTGCATTGCATTAAGCTACAACCTATCTTAAACACTTAGAATTAGACCAATTTAATGGTCTCTTAAGATAAGTTCTACTGTACATGCATAGAAATGCTTATGTCAGTTAGTTCATAGTTGAAACCTTGTGTTTCAACCCCGAATTCTCATATTGAAGGTAGGATTTGTTGGAGACTCGCAGAGAACCTGAATGTGTTGGTCAACCAGTTATACCAGTGATTGCCTATTGGTGCAGTGAATAATTTATTTGGTCATGACTATCCCTTGCTGGCTGCCATTTTTTAGTGTCACTCAACAATAAAGTAGACAAAAAATTCCCATAACCATTTTTTTATTTTTCATTTCAGGCTTTTGCAAACATAGTAGATCCAGATCATACGGCTCTGCTCTGTTTGCTTATGAAATTATAATAGATATGACTACAGTTTCTATACTAAAATGTCCTGTATATATATGCCATATTAAAATTTCAGATGTTAATGAATATTCATGATGCCCTTTATTTCTTATATGAATATGCAACAGGGAAAGGTTTATAAGTAGTGTTTTATTCAAAAAGTGACACCTGTCTTATGGACACCATTCTAGTGTTGTGAAGTTTATGGTTTTTCTACATCATGGCAGAAATAGCCCCATATGACCAAACCCCAGATTGTTTGCATGGACTTCAAGTCTTATGACAGTAGCATTTAAAGAAAAGAGCCTTTATTTATAGCAAGCTTTGTTGATGCATTTTAGCTATAAATAGAAAACAAATTTTAATCTTAACAATCCATAGAAATTTATTTCCTATTTCCCATAATATCATTTCAAGAACATGGAGCATTGTAGTTCTGCATGCCACTGATTTATGTATTTGGTTAGGGAATTGTGAGTTCATTGTACATGTATTGTGATTGGGCCCTTGGATGTACAATTATTCACCCTTGCAGTTTCCAAGGAAGGGCTGCATGTTGCACTTCTGAAGAAGTTAAGGACCTTGGTGCTTATTATTATACTATCGGTAAAACAGGAAAGTTTTGTTCCATGCCATGTTTTACAACCAAGCTAAGAGCATATAATTTAGACATGGAATTAAAAATAAATTCTTCTCTCCAACCATCTGGACTGAAAGAACCACTGAAAGTGAGGAAGAACAGATAATGACTTAGATATGTAGGTTTTAGAACAAAAACTCTGAGCTATGTAGGTTTTAGAACAAAAACTCTGTTTGAAAAGTGTCTTATATTGCCCCTTTTCTCCAACTATTTTTGCATGGTGTAGGTGTCTACTATATAGCATGCCTATGACTGTATTCCTCGTTTGCTGTGTCTACACTACCCTCTCACACTCTGACCCTTTTGTTGAGGTTTTGAATGACACGGTTTTTGCATACTTTTGAAAGCATCTAAACATATACATTTATAGTAAAAAATATATTGCTCACAGTTGGAAAAATATTTTACACATATTGAGAGCTTGGCATAAAACTATTGTTCCACATCCTTTAATCTCTACAAACACTTTCCAAATTGTCATCTGTCACTGTTTTCAACACAGAATTTTATTCTATATTTTAATAAAAAAGAAAATGCATTCAAAGGGCCAGACACATTGGTTGCAGGTGAGGTGTTTCTGGCAGGGCATGATAATAGGATGCGAATATGCTATCCAGAAAACTGGTTACTATACGCGTCACCTATCACCCTTTGATTAACAGCATCATTTACCAATCAGAATTATGATATAAAAAGAAAGATAAACTGTTTCTTGGTGTGAACTCAGTTATATCAAATTATATACTGCTCCACTATTAATGTCATCGTATTGTGCTGCAGAAAACTATATTTCATAGACAGTCCCTGTGTTCTTGTGTCTGCATTACAAAGAGCTTATAATTTTGCATTGATTAGTAACATTAAATGAAATTAAATGTTGAAATGTATTTTTCACTCTTGAATTTCCAAATAAATAGTTTATATTTTAAGTAGAATAAGGAGGGCTATCATGGATTATATTGATAGCAATAGTTTTGAGCCTTTGAATTCATGAATAATTGCATTTCTGTGTAGATTGATTGTCTTGCAAGTTTTTTTCCATCCTGTACAGGGGTAAATTTTTATGTTTAATCTTTAGGTTTTGTAAGCATGGTTTGATATATACTTTTTATGTTTACATCGCATGTCCCTTTTCAAGAAAAATATCTAGATAAAACTATACTTTTAATGTTATACTTATCATTGACAAGTGGATTTAATCTTGGTTTATACTTCTAGTATCTTCAGACCCAGCCCCATCAAACATTTCATGTTAACCATCACAAGGGTCACAATGAATTAATGGCATAAACCTTTCATGCATTTATAGGTTTTTGACTCTTTTAACAGAAATTTTGCACAGCGTTTTTATGCCCCCATAGACGATAGTCGGGGGCATATTGTTTTTGCCCTGTCTGTCTGTCTGTTTGTCTGTTTGTCTGTTTGTTTGTTTGTCAGCAACTTTAACATTGGTCATAACTTTTGAGCCAGTATAGATAGAGACTTGATATTTGGCATACATATGTATCTCATGAAGCCGCACATTTTGAGGGTCAAATTGCCGACTTTAACATTGGCCATAACTTTTGGACCAGTAGAGATAGAGACTTGATATTTGGCATGCTTGTGTATCTCATGAGGCTGCACATTTTGAGGGGTGACATGTCAAGGTCAAGGTCAGAGGTCAAGGTCAGAGGTCAAATATATGAGGGGGCATAGTGTTTCACAAACACATCTTGTTTTATTTTTAACCGCCACTATTTTTTAGGGGATGGGCCAGGGTGGTGGCATATTGATTTTAACATGTCCATCTGTCAATGGACTAAGTTTTGCCCACACTACTCCTCCATCAGTAATTCAACTGATTTTTTTCATACCCCCACAAACGAAGTTTTGGGATGGTATACTGGAGTCACCATGTCTGTCCGGTTGTTCGTTCGTCCGTTCGGCTTGTATTTTTGGAGTTATTAACCTTTGTTATTTTCCTCAAAATCGGGCTTGTCCGGATCTTAACTTTCAAAGGATAAAAGCTATTGACTTCAAACTTCATATACAGATAGATCACAGAGACGACAAGTGCAGTGTGCAAGGTCCATAACTCTTGTCTATAGTATTTTTAGAGTAATTGCCCTTTGTTATTTTTCTCAGATATCTGGCTTGTCTGGATCATAACTTTCGAAGTATAAAAGCTATTGACTTCAAACTTCATATACAGATAGAACACATTGACCACAAGTGCAGTGCACAAGGTCCATAACTCTGTCTTCAATATTTTTGGAGTTATTTACCTTTATTTTGTCAAAATCTGGCTTGTTTTAATAAATGAATTTTTTTCCGGAGCTTTTCTCTGTCATACCTCAACAAAACTTATATTTAAATGTTGCAGTATTGTTGAACACCATATGAAGTTCTGCACCTGCAATAATGGTTTTGAATGAATGATCTCCCTTTTCATGATTTAACAAATGAAAATTTAGCGGTCAGGAGCTTTATTTCTATAACACCATTTCTGTGTCAAATGTTCTAGTGGGGGTATTAATCACCTTTAGTGGTAGTTCTAGTTTTTGTCTAAAACTAACTAGTAATAATTAGCAAATGCTGAATTGTTGCAATTTTGTTTCTTTTCAAGAGAGTAGATGGTATTTTTTTTTATCTTTGTATACAATTTACATGCCCCCACCCTCCCCTGTCCCACCTTTAACTCTTTCCCTGATGAACAGTTCATGAATAAACATTAATTTGATTTTTAGGGTAAAATTTGGCTTAGACAAACTGTTGGATCAGTTTTATATAAGTTCATAAGCAAACAGAGCAGACCCTGATCAGATGGCTCTTACATGAGCCATCTGATCTGGGTCTACTCTGTTTGCAAAGGTGTTAAAAAGCGTTTATATGAGGGAAAGGGTTAAACATTCTTATTGGTGTTATAGTCTTGCAACACTGTAACCATGCAGTTGTAAACTGATGACTTAATTTTGCAATGTTACCTGTGTATGCAGATGAAGATTAAAATGGGGACCCTGGAGTCTGACCTGCAGGCCTCAAACGCCAGATGTATTCAGCTTGAGACCCAGGTTAAGGAGGTAAGACAGTCAGTTAGTGGTTCATTTCCTTTTGGCAAAATGTAAAAATGTTATGATTCCTTGCAAACGAAAGCTAACTACTCTACATTTTTATACGCCCACCTAATAAAGGTGGTCGTATATTGTCGTGGCCCTGTCCGTCCGTCCGTCCGTCCGTCCGCACTCACCAAAGGGTAGTTGTGTGACTTTTTCTAACTAGTCCCACAAGTAAAATCATTAACCTGGCCATCTCTTGTGACATTAACCTGGCCATTTCTTGTGACATTAACCTGGCCAGTTGTGGGACATAGGGTTAGGGTTAGGGTTAGCTTCCAGATCATTCTTTTCCAAAGTTAGAGCCAAAAATAGTTTTTCTTGTGGGACTAGTCACACAAGAAAAGATCAAAGGAAAAAGTCACACAACTACCCATTTGTTAGCATGTCCGTCCGTCCGTCCGTTCGTCCGTTCGTCCGTCCGTCAACATTTTGTTTGTCCGCTGTTTTCTGGGAAAACTATTTGACAGATATTAACGAAACTTCACACAAATGTTTAATGCATCAAGATCTGAAGCTGAGTTGATTCTGAGGTTCATTTGATTTTTCATTTCAGAGTTATGGCCCTTGTCCTTAAAAAATATGCAAATAGTTTGTCCGCTGTTTTCTGGGAAAACTATTTGACAGATATTAATGAAACTTCACCCAAATGTTTAATGCATCAAGATCTGATGCTGAGTTGATTCTGAGGTTCATTTGATTTGTCGTTTTGGAGTTATGGCCCTTGTCCTTAAAAATATGCAAATAGTTTGTCCGCTGTTTTCTGGGAAAACTATTTGAGAGATATTAATGAAACTATATACAAATGTTTAATGCATCAAGATCTGAAGCTGAGTCGATTCTGAGGTTCATTTGATTTGTCGTTTCGGAGTTATGGCCCTTTTACTTAAAAAATAATGCAAATACATGCAAATAGTTTGTCCGCTGTTTTCTGGGAAAACTATTTGACAGATATTAATGAAACTTCACACAAATGTTTAATGCATCAAGATCTAAAGCTGAGTTGATTCTGAGGTTCATTTGATTTGTCGCTTAGGAGTTATGGCCCTTGTCCTTAAAAGTATGCAAATAGTTTGTCCGCTGTTTTCTGGGAAAACTATTTGAGAGGTATTAATGAAACTTCACACAAATGTTTAATACATCAAGGTCTGAAGCTGAGTCGATTCTGAGGTTCATTTGATTTGTCGTTTCGGAGTTATGGCCCTTTTACTTAAAAAATAATGCAAATACATGCAAATAGTTTGTCCGCTGTTTTCTGGGAAAACTATTTGACCGATATTAATGAAACTTCACACAAATGTTTAATGCATCAAGATCTGAAACTGAATTGATTCTGAGGATCATTTGATCTTTCATTTCAGAGTTATGGCCCTTGTCCTTAAAAAATAATGCAAATAGTTTGTCTGCTGTTTTCTGGGAAAACTGTTTGAGAGATATTAATGAAACTTCACACAAATGTTAAATGCATCAAGATCTGACGCTGAGTCGATTTTGAGGTTTATTTGATTTTTTGTTTCGGAGTTATTGCCCTTTTACTTAAAAAAAATTGCAAATATATGCAAATAGTTTGTCCGCTGTTTTCTGGCAAAACTGTTTGACAGATATTTATGAAACTTCATACACATGTTTAATGCATCTAGACCTAAAGCTAAGTCGAGTCTGAGGATCATTTGATTAAATGTTTCGGAGTTATGGCCCTTGCACTTAAAAAAATAATGCAAATCTATGCAAATATGAGGATGGCCATAACTTTTTCATTTGAAATGATATTTACTTCAATTTTTTTATATGGTTAAACCTTAATGTGAATTTTCACATATATTGCGGGGGTTTGATATGTCATTTTATTCTAAAGTTATGGTCCTTGAACTTTGTGTGTTCATTGCTTTGTTAGACGGTAAATGTTTAGCTTGTCTGTTGTTTTCTGGGAAGACTATTAAAATGATATAAATGAAACTTAACTTAACACAAATGTTTTAAGCAACAAAATTTGAAGCTGAGTTTATTTTGAGGTTCATTCAGTTTGTCTTTACAGAGTTATGGCCGTTGCACTTTACAAAAATCTGCAAAAATGAGGATTAGCTGTAACTTTTTGATTTAATAAGATATTCACTTCATTTTTTTAGCTCACCTGAGCAAAGCTCAGGGTGAGCTTTTGGGAGACTTGAATGTCCGTCGTCCGTCGTGCGTTGTGCGGTGTGCGTCGTGTGTCGTCAACAATTTGCTTGTGAACACTCTAGTGGTCACAATTGTAGTCTAATCTTCATGAAACTTGGACAGAATGAATGTCTTGATAAAATCTCGGACGAGTTCGAAAGTGGGTCAAGTTGGGTTAAAAACTAGGTCACTAGGTCAAATAGTAGGAAAACCTTGTGAACCCTCTACAGGTCACATTTTTAGCCCAATTTTTATGAAACTTGGTCAGAATGATTGTCTTGATAAAATCTAGGAGGAGTTTGAAAAATGGGTTATGTGGGATAAAAACTAGGTCACTAGGTCAAACAGTAGAAAAACCTTGTGAACACTCTAGTGGTCACAATTTTAGTCCAATCTTCATGAAACTTTGTCAGAATGAATTACTTGATAAAATCTCGGACGAGTTCGAAAGTGGGTCAAGTGGAGTTAAAAACTAGGTCACTAGGTCAAACAGTAGAAAAACCTTGTGAGCACTCTAGTGGTCACAATTTTAGTCCAATTTTCATGACACTTGGTCAGAACGAATGTCTTGATAAAATCTCGGACGACTTCGAAAGTGGGTCAAGTGGAGTTAAAAACTAGGTCACTAGGTCAAACAGTAGAAAAACCTTGGGAACACTCTAGTGATCACAATTTTCATCCAATCTTCATGAAACTTAGTCATAATGATTGTCTTGATAAAATCTCAAATGAGTTTGAAAGTTAATTATGTGGGGTTAAAAACTAGGTCACTAGGTCAAATAGTACGTAAACCTTGTGAGCACTCTAGAGGTCACACTTATAGCCAAATCTTCATGCAAATTGGTCAGAATGATTGTCCTAATAAAATCTTGGACAAGTTTGAAAGTGGGTTATGTGAGGTCAAAAAGTAGGTCACTGGGTCATATCTTAGAGAAATCTAGTTTACACTCCAGTGGCCACATTTTTAGCCCAGTCTTCCTCAAACTTGCTCAGAGTGTTTGTCTTGGTGATATCAAGGTTGAGTGTGATCATGGGTTGGGTGGGAATAAAAAGTAGGTCACTAGGTCAAATCTTAGAAAAATTACTTGAGAGAGCACATTTTTAGCCCAATCTTCATTGGTCAGAATCATTGTCTTGATAAAATCAATATACTAAATCTTTGAAAATCTTGTTTAAAAAATAGTATCACCTTAATATGGAAATCAAGATCTGAAGCACAGATTAGAAAATGTCAACACTTATAAGGCATGTTGAATCAGAGAAAGTTTGCAAGTGGGCGTATTATGTACCGTATGCGGTACTCTTGTTTATGCATTTTCATGAAAATTTACAGAACATTCAACATAATGTGCAGTTGTTTTTCTTTTTTAAATCAGTTTCAAGATGGCTGACTGATTTTATTCTTTTTCAATTTATAACATGTTTTAGTTTCCTTGTAATAGTAAGAAAATAAATGTTACCTTCAAAAGAACACCTTGAGATTGATACCCATCTACTAGTTAATAAAATTACTGACTGTTTATGTTGTCAAAAATTATAAGTTCAGACGGTAAGGCAGATTATTGTTATCCAAAGAGAGTGAAAACCGACATACATTTTCTCATTTACATGAGCAGCCTGTGAATACAGTTAACTTATGATATTCTTGACTCTTACAACATTATGGACCATTCTGAATGACATATCATCTGGATCCAAACTGTTTGGCTCTATGATAGAAAGTAATAATTGAAGCAGTGGGTTTTTTGTGTGCAAATAAGCTACTCGCTGTTGAAAGAATTAACACTTTCCCTCATATAAATGTTTTTGCATGCATTTGCAAACAGAGTACACCCAGATCAGACGGCTCCTATATGAGCCGCCTGATCAGGGTCTGCTCTGTTTGCTTACGATATAATATAGATCTGATTCTGCAGTCTCAATCCTAAGCCAAATTGTCCCGTGTTCATATGCTATTGTAAAAAATAATTTAATAAATATTCATTATTTCTTGCATGAATACTGAACAGGGTTAGGAGAGTATTAAAATATTTTTATATGTCACTTACAATGTCAACATATTACAACTGTGTGTTCCTTTCAGGCTGAGTCTAAGGTTGTAGAATACAGAGTACAGGTGGAAGAGGTTCAAAAATCTAGTGCTAGTGCAAATGATCTTAGTAAGGTAAGCATTGCTCAGCTTTAACTCTTTGCTTTCTAGTGGCAATCTGGTGATAACCTCTATGTAGACACTTTTGATCCAGATGAGACACCGAAATACTTGGGGTTTTTACAGGATCAAAACTATTTGACTGTTTTTAAAGGGAAGTTATAAAAATCTACTTTGAGTATATTTTTTTAAGATGACTATTACTCAACACAAATCATCTGTATACAAAATTTTCAGTTGGAATCTTTTGTCATTCTAAATACTTTCGCACATGTTTCTGAAAGAGTAAAGATGAATTGGAAAGATTATGACAAATGGTTTTGACTCTGGTCAGAGAGCAAAGGCTATTTAGCTTGTTTCCCTGCATTGTTAACCCATTCCCTCATATTTACACCTTTTGATGCCTCAGTAAAGTCACATTTTGAAACCATGGTGATAAATAGAGGATTTGCTCCTATGGTGCAAATGCTCTATTTATCATCATGGTTTAATCACTAAACAATTCTAAAACTTTCCTTTTCTCTAGTCAATGCTCCTTTACAGTAGATTAATTTATTCAAAGAGGTTGGGTCTAAAGATAGCCGATGAGGGAATAGGTTAATCCTGATGAGATGGCAAGTTTATTGGCATCTCATCTGGATCTTAGCTGTTTGTAAATGCCAGTAAGTTCAGGTTTTTGATAGCATGATAAAGTGTTAGCTTTTTAGCTCGTCTGTTTCGAAGAAAAGTCGTAGGCGTTGGCGTCATTGTCGTTGTCATCGTCGTCGACATGCAAAATGTAGCTCATTACATGAAAAGTATAAGAGGTATCGACATGAAACTTCATAGGTGGACAAGCACCAAATCAGACAAGCTATGGCGCCGCGCACGGCTATTGTTTGTGCATTTGAAATATGTTTGTGAAACGTAATATTGAGCTTCCTGTGCACAAAAAGATAATTACATAATTATGTATTTGAATGTATGCATACCTAGAAAAACAGTGTTAATGCATTTTAATCAGCATTTCTGAGTGAACTCATCCAATTATGTATTTTGAATGTATCTATTATCACTTTTAGGGCTTGTTCTACTAAAATATTCAATTTTCGGGATGTGACTTTTGGAAAATAATAATATGTGAAGCAAAGGATTCCAAGGACCCTCTAGTCTGAATCTGCAGTGTTAACATATGTTCTGATTAACTCTTTACTCCAAAAATACGCCTTTGCAAACAGTAGACCCAAATCTGGGGGCTCCTATAGGAGCTGTCTGATCTGGGTCTGCTCTGTTTGTTTATGATATAATATAGATATGATTCTACAGTGTCTGTCATGGTCAAACATTCATGTGTATTTATAATAATTATTAAAATACATGATGTCATTATCTCTTCATGAAGTTCATGGAGTAAAGGGCTAAGAACACCAAACACAAATGCATTAATATCTGTTAAGATGTGGATACATAAGAATTACTATGCTAGTAGTTTTGAAGTTCAGCTGTATTTTGGCGAGTTAGAAAAGTTGTTAAATGCGAACCTTGGTGAGCATTTAACTACTTTTCTGACAAGCCAAAATACAGCTTAACTTCAAAACTCATAGCGTAGTAATTCTTTTATCATGCAACACCAATAAAGAATGGAGAAAATGAAGAAAAAGAAAGTTTGCTCAAGCGGTTCTGTCCCCTGAATAGAAACACATGCCAGTACAATATATGTGACGTCATATTGGCGTGCAGTGACGTCATCGTTTTTTACAACATAAACAAACTTGCTTTAATCCTTTTATATGGACAAAAGGTTGAGACAAAGGTGAGCAAATGTGTTAAATCTGATGTTTATGTTAAATTGTGCCTTTTCTTCCTTCTGTTTTCCTTCTATTGGCTGAATTAAACTTGCATCCCAGTGGGGTCAGTACACATGCACTGTACCTCACAAAATACAGCGTAGACGTGGAAAATATTATGCTAGTAGGAAGTGACTGTATTTGGTGACGTTGCATGATATAAATAAATCCCTTTAAAATGGAATGAATATTTATTATAAATGTCTTTGTAACTGATTTTCCCCAGGAATTGGAGGAATTGCGAAAATTACTTGAGCAAGAGAAGAAGAAAAACAAAGATCTTGCTTCCCAGATAGTTCGACTGAATGGCACCATAAAAACAGGCTTTGACGCTCTGACCCAGGAACAGGAGTTGGTCAAAAAGCTTCAGCAACAGCTAGAGGAGAAAGATGGTCAGGTATGGAATTGTGATTGTCCCTGTGTATAAAGAAGGTTCATGTACAATTATGAGAGTATTGAATAGTATGGATATTGATGAGATGCTGTGTTACTTTACTAGATGCATATGAAACCAGGGTGTTTGCAAAAAGTGACCATGAAGTTATCTGTAACCCTTTACCTAAAAAATATTCACGTAATAAATAATAACTTTATGACTTTGAATTTTTTATAACTGAAACTAGAATTGGTTCTATGATATAAGAGCAGACCCATACAGGAGCTGTCTAATTAATTTAATTTAGGTCTACTCTGTTTGCATATGTGTAAATATGCGTATCTGTCAAGTTTAGGGTTAAGAGTTACACAAGATGATATGTTCAAATATTTTTTCCATTTTGGTACATATCTGCTTCAACTGGCAAAAATAGAAAATATATGTGATGCTATTTTAAATCTGAAACAAGCTTTACTAAAGTAGGCGTCGTCATCAAATGGGCTGCTAATTTTACAAAGTTTAACTACTCTATCTAGCAAAATTTTCTACTCTATTTCTCGTGAAAGTGTGCCTTTTGAATCTGGCCTAAATCATGGTTAAATGTTCCCTTCATACAAATGCCTTTTTCATACCTTTGCAAACAGAGTAGACCCAGATCAGACTGCTCCTGTATGAGCCATATGATAAGGGTCTGCTGTTTGCTATAGAATTATATAGATCTGATTCTACAGTTTTTGTCTCAGACAACAATGTCCTTTCAAATCTTTATGAAGTGATCAATGCATGTACGGGTATAGCTATTCATAAAGGAAAGGGTTGAAGTACCTTTCTTGAGCAAAATGCAATGAAATGCATATCTGAAGAATATGAAAAATTGTAGTGTGTAATGTATGTGTTTCTTGTTTACAGAATTCATCATCAGTGCCAAATGACACAAACACAGAAGCAAACAAGGTAAGGTATTCTACATGATAGCCATCAGGACCCTCATTGAGTTTTGTTAACCTTTTGAATGCAGAAACTCAATGCAAACTGTAGATCCATATTCTTTAAAAGGCTTATCAGTGATTAGTAATTGTCTATATACTATTTTTGAAATAGTATTTAACCCTTCGCTTGCTGAATTTTAAAATACATTTCTCCTTCTTTACCCATGCCCTGTTGTATAATTACATATATCTTCACTGTGTACAAGTATTTTGCTGTGCAATCACTGCTGTGGATTGCACTGGTTGCACAATCAACTTGTAAATAGTGCAGACCCTGATGAGACAGCTCCTGCAGGAGCTGTCTCATCTGGGTCTTCACTATTTACAGGTAGGTATATTGACATGAATAGCAAGCGAAGGGTTAAGATATCTGCAAATATTGTTGAAGCAGTTTCAGCGTAAGTGCTTTATATGTTGATCAAAACTGCTTGATATATGTTGTTTGTTGTCTTCTCAACACAATGATAGATGTAAGAAAATTTTGACAATTTTATTTAAAATCACAGTTGACCTTTTCTTTCACAGCAACACTTTTTCATGTCTTTACAAGTAGAATTTCCTTGAAAATATTACATTATAAAAATAAAGTTAATGAATAATCATGAAGTCATCAATTCATGCTATATGTTCATTTATATGGAAATGGTTAAGAATCTTGTTTTTAGCAACATCTTTATCAATATGACTGAAGGTTTAAATATCAGATTTTTTTTTTTCGTATGTCAATATAAATAAACATCAATTTGTGGTAATTTAACAATTCTGTGGTTTTTTAGAATTAATTGATCATACATAGGGTGAGTTAGTGCCTGCAGTATACTTTCGGCAACTTCTACTATATTATAGAGCCAACTGTACAATGATATTGATGTCTGTCAATAAAACATTTGGAGGGTGTAGGCCAAAACTGTTGTAGCTACAGTAAGACCTGTCTACAGTGAGCACCCAAAATAAGTGATAATTTGGGACTATTAAGACAGACAATAGATTAATGCAGGATGAAAGTTATGCAAAAAGCTCCTTTAGGAACCTTCTGCATTACTTGAGTCCTGCATTAAGCACCAATCTGCTTATAGACCCCAAGTGTTTTTCATAGTATAGTCACTATATAATAGGCATGTCCTACTGTACAATCTGAATCTATATAGACTTATTAGTCTCATACCTCGTACTGATGCATTTTGGTGCCTCTGCAAAAGTTAGCTTTTGAAACAAGAGAGTTGAAGAGTGATATATCTGTTGTTAAAAGATTGAAACAAAAGCCAAAAACAAACCAATACTGGTTTTACATATGTATATCATGGTACAGTTGCTGATCATTTCTATACTGGTATTGGTACAAATACCATCTAACATTTCTTCTGCATACATGTAGCAAATTGCAATATATTGAATACTGTAAAATTAACTCTTGTTTGATGCTCTAGGTTGTCTTTCATATACACTGTCCTTGTCTTTTATATATATTTTACTGTAATGTTTAACCCTTTTGAATGCTGCATTTTTAAAATGGAATGATCCATCAGTAGAGTCCATTTAGTATGAAAGGCTAAATGACTGAATGATTTGGAAAGGCAAACAGTGCCGAACCTGATCAGAGGGCTCGGCTCCTCTTGGAGTCCTTTGATTTGGTTAAACACTGTTTGCAAATGCCAGTAGACTTGTTTTCCACATTCAAAGGGTTAAGTAATTTAACATTGCCATGTATGTCCAGTGCATACTATACTGGAAGAACTTCTCATGGAATGTCATTTGTATTTTACTTCATTTAGTTGGAATGATTGACCTGATTTCAGTATGTATGGTTTGTTGGGTGTGCCTTTGATGGTTCATTCATCTTTTGATATTTCTTTTACTGAGGTTTAACATGTCTATGAGTTTAATATATATGTATCAAATGAAGCAAAAGACAAAACAATAGATATATTTTATGCTCCCAAGATCTTGATCTCGGGGCATATTGTTTTTGGCATTTCTGGCTGTTTGTTTCATTGTGGTTCTGACAATATATTGGAAACTTTAACCTTGTCCAAAATGTATGAACATTAACAGATAGTCTTCATACTTGGCATGTACAGTATATTCATCGAGTGAAGCTGCAAAGTATAGCGGTGCTTCCAGGTCAAAGGTCAACATTATAGGTTGATCCACCTGTTGTAGGCATAGTGTTTCACAAACACATCTTCTTATGGGTTTCAAATGAATAAAGCCATATAACACTTTACATAATAGAGACACCTTTTTATGCCTTTTGCAAACAAAGTAGACCCAGGTCTGATCTGTTTGCTTATGGAATTACCAGAATATAGATACATTACAGTTTTGGTCTCAGGCAAAAATTCTCATGCCCATGCCATTATAAAAAAATCAGCTAATTAATGTTCATAACTTTCTTAACGAATATTCATGAGTTTTAATTTATTGACTTGTTAGTGTTTTGAGCAAACACAATCAAACTAGAGCTTCATACTATAAGTCTTGCATCTATTTTCTTCATACAATCAAGGGTACTGTACTAGATATAGATTCTTTAAATTAGCAGAACGTGGTTTGGTTTGCACAATGACTTCCAAGTTATGCCATGCACCCAATGACTAAGATACATTCTAAAGAGTAAGTCAGGTTGGTGGCTTATCTGAAACTTGTAAACAGTGTGGACCCAGACAATCCTCCACAGTTTAACCCATTTATGCCTTATTTTCTAAGTCCCAATTTGTAATATGAATCTATTTAACCCTTTACTCCATAAATACACATTTCTATGCCTTTGCAAACATAGTAGGAGCCGTCTGATCAGTCTGCTCTGTTTGCTGATGACATAATGTAGATATGATTTTGCTATGACCTGAACTTTCTGTGGTCATATGTCATTAGAAGAATGCATCTAATAAGTATTCATGGTGTCATTATTCTTATATAAATACACTAGAACCCCTCTTATGCGACCACTTAATGAATAAACATGGGTGTCTTTATAAGCAGTTGGTTGCTTAATGCAGGACAAAAGTAATGCAGAAAGCTCCTTTTGTCCTGCATTAAGCTACCACCTGCATCTAGCTCCCAGAATTATACCTCTTTTAGATGGTCATATTAGTGGGGTTTTACTGTATTCATGGAAGAAAGGGTTAACCCTTTGAATGTGCATTGGTAATTATAAACAGTGTAGACCCTGAACAGTGGGCTCCTATAGAGGACTGTTTGTCATTCAAAAATCAGCATTGAAAAGGTTAATGTGTTAATGCAAGCATCCCCACCTAAGAACACTAGGCATAAATGGATTAACACAGAATATGGTCAATGTTCATACTGTTTCCTACTTATCATTTGCAGTACAGTAGAACTGTTTTCAACGGCCATTAAAAAGAGGTCAAAATCTGGATTTTTAAAACGGGTGTAGCTTAATGCAGGACCAGAAATTTCATATTGGAGCTTTCTGTAACACTTTTGCCCTGCATTAACCTTACCCTCATGTAAAGGTTTTTTTCACGCATTTGCAAACAGAGTAGACCCAGATCAGACGGCTCCTAGAAATAGCTCCAATGTTCCACCTTCCGTATTCCATTATAACTATTTTGTCCATGAATATTCAGTAGGTATTAAAATTTCAGACTAACCATAGAACAGGGAAAGTCTCCAATGTTCAGTAAATGAATGGTCGTTTAAGACAGGTTCTAATGTTCTTTCTTAATCAACCTGACAACCCACCTATCAGATACTGCATATACATGTGGCATGTGCAAAGAGTCAGAAACTATTTGGTACATTTTCCAGTGGAGGGATTCAAATTCTGTGAATCTTTTTGGGTCTGGAGCTCTCTTTCTTACAGTGGGTCACTATTTACTACTTCTGAAGGCCTCAGTTTCTTTTAGTCAAAATTCTGCAATTTCTACTACTTCTCACTGTATCCTAGCAAGGCTGTATACAAATCTTGTGCTCAAGTCTGTTAACCCTTTCCTTCATGCAAATGCTTTTTTATGCCTTTGCAAACAGTGTAGACAAGTAGACCCAGATCAGACGGCTCCTGTAGGAGCCATCTGATCAGAGTCTGCTCTGTTTATTTATGAAATTTAAATAGATCTGATTCTACAGTCTCTACCAATACCAAAATGCATATGTACATGTGCAAATATAAAAATTCAGCAACAGATATTTCTTGCATGAATATTCAACATGGAAAGAGTAAACTTATTAGTCTATCAACCAGTCTCAACATTTACATATACATGTACTTTCATTCCAATGCACAAATTCTACTTAATGTATGGTCATGTATACACACACATTTCCACACAGGTGATGGTCAGTCACACACCACATCTATACTGTTTGGTTTCATGTTCAGTGTTGTATTTAGAGGTCAAAGTAGTATTTTTAGGATAGTAACCTTGAAAGTCCATTTCTTTTGCAAACAGTTTGAATCCAGATGAGACACAGAGTAACTTGGCATCTCATCAGGATCTAAACTTGTTGACATGACGATTGTGTTCCTGAAAAAAACATACAAGATAAATTGAAGGTGAAAGCAGAAGTAAATCACATTTTTTAACTATTTTTTTTTTTAACTTTATAAGTTAAAGGTTGATAGCTTTGCTGCTGTTGCTGAAAGTTTCTTTTCTGATTAAACTGAATTTGAGAAACTTCAGCTAGACACAATCCGTTGCCTGATAGAGCCATGTCATTAGAAAAGGTACTTTTGGGACTCAGACCATGACTGCTTACACTGTTTGACATTCTTAGCATCTAAAAGATGATTTTGTTAGAGCAATAGATACAGAACCTGGTGCATATTCAAATACTAAAATCACCATTTCTCCATTAAACCCTGTTGTGGCCACTCATTAGAATTGTCTCTTTAACCCATTCCCTTATATTGATGCCTCTGCAACAGTCACCTGTTGAAACCATTGTGATAAATAGAGCATTTGCTCCTATAGGAGCAAATGCTCTATTTATCACAATGGTTTTAATACTACGCAATTCTAAAATTTTCCTTTTCTCTAGTTAATGCTCCTTTTCAGTAGATTTATTCAAAGAAGTTAGATCTAAAAAAAAGTTAGATCTAAAAATGGCCTATGAGGTAATGGGTTAAGACTATTCTAAAGAGTGGTCACAACATTGGGTTTAATAGAGAAATATAGGAGCTCTTCTTCAACCCTTTTCTCCATCCATATGCCTTTCTACGCCTTTTCAAACAGAGTAGACCCAGGCCAGATGACTTAGGAGCTCTCCGATTAGGGTCTGCTCTGTTTGCTTATGATATAATATAGATATGATTCTACAGTTTCTGTCAAGTCTTAAAAATCGTGTGTCCATATGCCACTGTAGCAATAAATCTAATTAATATTTATTGTGTCATAGTTTATTACACGAATCTTCATGGAGTAAAGGGTTAAAATGTTTCAACTTACGCTTATTATCTAGGCCTCTGTTTATTGTTCAAGGTGATAGATATAAACTGCAAATCATATTGAAAACATGACACCAGGTCTAGCTTGCCCTTTTTGCAAAGCCAGAAGGTACCTTCTCTCATATGTATATTTTGTGTTACTAAGTGAACGTTAGCTGCTTGTATCAGAATGTTGACCTCCTTCTAATATCGACCCTCACCTCACTGGCCACAAACTTTGTCATATTTGCAAACAACTTGGATCCAGATGAGATGGCAAGTAACTCGAGGTCTTATCAGGGTCCAAGCTGTTTGACACTTGATTGATACTTTCTCAAAAGCTTGTGTCATGACACTTAGTCAATAGTTTCTCAAAAGCTTGTGTCATGACACTTAGTAGTTTCTCAAAGCTTGACATGACACTTAGTAAATAGTTTCTCAAAAGCTCGAGATTGAATCCAAATTTCAACAGACATTATTGTTTCACTGCCGGGTAAGGGTTGATGGATAAGTTTTGGGTTTGAATGAAGTGTGTTTGCATTGCAACAGTTTGGTAGTGCATTTTTGTATGTATTTCTAAGTGTGTTTGAAGACAGACGGGGGCATGATGATATGCTGAGATGCTAGAAGTTTTGTTTATGTATTGATGTTAACATTTTAACCTGTGTGATGTTTGAATTTACAGTTGAAAGCTAAGTTAGCAGAAAAAGAAAAACAGCTTGAAAAAGAGATTAGTGCTAATAAGCTTCTTAGTCAAAGACTGGTATGTAAGATATTTTGCTTACACTATTCTGAAACAATAAATCATTTTGTAATATTATATAAATACATCAGTTTATATTTAATGCTGAAATAATTTGTTTAGACCAAAAAATATAAATACGGTATTTTTAGTTGTTTATCATTCATTTGAAGAAAGTTTTTGGTTACAGAATTGTTTTAATTTCGATTAAAGACAAAAATTACAGTAAGTTACAGTACAGACTATGTACCAATACTGGTTTAACCCATTCCCTCATATTGACACCTTTTAACGCCTCTGTAAAAGTCAATATTTGAAACCATTGTGATAAATAGAGCATTTGCTCCATAGGAGCAAATGCTCTATCACAGTGGTTTCAAAACCACACAATTTTAAAAAAAATTCCTTTTCTCTAGTAAATGTTCCTTTTTGGTAGATTTATTCAATGAAGTTGGATCTAAAAATAGCCTATGAGGTAATGGTTTTAGAGCTGCTGATAAGAGGAGTATTTATGAAATTTTTGATACTATATAACTGGTCAGTTTTGCTGGTGCAAATTTTTGCATTTTGGGCAGAAAGACAGGGTTTGCGTTTTTCATAAAGTGCATTCTATTCATGAAATAATTGGTTCTAAATTGCATTATGCTGCTGCTTGAAAAGACTGCTTAAGTTCTTTTACCAATGCAAAATGAAATTTATAGTAACCACGGAAGTGTGAAAAGTCATAGAATAGCTAAAAAAGAGAGTGGAGTTACACCATGTACAAATCGCCAGCCCTCTTAACTCTTTCCCTCATAGAAACGTGTTTTCACGCAGTTGCAAACAGAATAGATCCAGATCAGACAGCTCCTAGAGGAGCGTCTGATCCGGGTCTGCTCTGTTTGCTTTTGACATGCTATAGATCTGATTCTGCAGTTTTTGTCGAAGCAAAAACAAATCCTTGGAAAGTTTATATTATAGAATTTCAGCTAATAAATATTCATGATGTCATTATTTCTTACATGAATACAGAACAGGGAAAGGGTTAAATAGATATTCAGTGACCACTATTTCACACTTATGTTGTTGCAATAAAATTTTCTAAATATATTTTAATAACTTGACATGTCAACTGAAATACTTTGTTTGACATTTTAATACAGCAGTCAAGAGGCCTCAAAATACTGGGGTACACAAGGGGTGTGACCCTTTCTTGTATATAAACACATTCTCACACATTTGCAAACATAGTAGACCCAGATCAGATGGCTCCTATAAGGGTCTGCTCTGTTTGCTTATGAAATTCTAATATACCTGACTTTACAGTTTCTACCAATATGAATAAATCATGAGAACATATCTCGGGCTTTGTGCAAAACAATTGTAGCTCCTTCACAAAGTGAAGGAGTTACAATAGTCTTACACCAAGCTCTCGATATGCCATTTTTACGAATTCAGCAAAATAGTTTCAAACTACAAAATTCTAAAAAAAAATCCTTTTCTCTAATTAATGCTCCTTTTCTGTAGATTTATACAAAGACGTATCTAAAAATAGCCTATGAGGTAATAGGTTAAATTGCCTCTCCAAGATCATTCTAACGAGTTGCAGTAAGATAGGGTTTGGTGGATAAATCAAAGATTTTGACAGATCAGTACACATCTTATCAACAGCCCAGTATTTTTTATAAATTTTATTACACAAGATATTGTTTCTGTGATATTTAAAAGCAATACCAAAGCAGGTATTTCATATCTATCTGTTTTGTCTCTCTGCGTAGGCTCAATTAGGTGTGATGGTAAGTAAGAAGTATCTCAGCTTCCGTGGTATATATTATTTTGGTGTTTGTCATCCTTTTGCACTGTCAAAGTTACAAATTACAGCTCCAATCAGGAATCACAGAATAGTACATGTACATTCTCTGTTGAATAAATAGGAAATGGTAATTAAAACACAAAGACAATTTGTACATCCGTTTATATTCCTAGGTTGATAAATTTTGTAGAATGATATGTAGATCATGATGACTAAAGCTGTTTTTCATTTTCCACAAGTGTAATGATTTGGTTGCTGAAATTAATTAGTTTGCAATATTGTTTTATAATGAAAAATATGGTTTTAAATGCTAAAAATATCTGAGGCCATCACAAGAACAGATAACTGACATTGCCAGCCGTGTAGATCTAGATCATCTGCCACATCAGAGGCACAGTGTCTGGTCAGGGTCTACACTATTGTTTAGTATGTGTTAATGATTACCAAGTATTGTAGACCCTGATCAGATGTCATGTCCAAAAACTTTATTTTGTCTCAATTGTTTGCAAAACAGTTAAGTTATTTTTCCTTGTGGTGCAAATCATATAATTAAGTTATGCTTTTGAAATGCTTTTGAATGTGGAAGTTTTCAAAGTTTGTCATTGATTAATAGTAGAATCTATTCATTATTATTTATGTAAGAATAAATTTGCAAGAGAAGTCAGGGTTATAAACAGTGCAGACACTGAATAGTAGATTTTTAGAGGAGCCCTCTGATTAAGGTCTGCACTGTTTGCAATATTGATTAATTTGTCTCACGCATTCAAAGGGTTAATGTCTCTTGACTGTATTTTGAGTTTTTATTTCTGAAGTTTCGTTGGTCTGTGACTTTCCTGTGATGCATGAGGTGTTGTATTCTTATACAGTTGAACTCCCGATATCTTGAACTCGGATAACTCGAACTTTGGGTTAACTCGACCTAAAAGTTCGGTCCTTCCAAAATTCCCAAATTATAGAAGTGTTCTAAAATGTATCACTATACAATCATGTAATATCTAGAAACAATGTCACAGCTAAAAGCAGGTCGATAGTAATGCTGAAAGCTCCTGCAGGAGCTTTCAGCATTACTTTCGACCTGTATTTAGCTGTGAACTTGAGATATTGGTCAGATTATAAAACCGAATGACTCGAACCTCTGCTATCTCGAACTAATTTGTATGGTCCCTTGAAGTTCGAGATATCGAAGTTCAACTGTATATATGTACTTTTAAAGTAAATGAACCTGCACCACATACCATACATGTCAAATTTATTTTCATCCGTCAGTTTGTCAGTTTGCACAATATTTATACTCGGCACACATATATATGGGTTATACATATACATTGTAGTTACATCAAAGATATGCTTCCACGCAAATTATAACTTAACCCTTTCCCTTACATAAATACATTTGTCATGCCTTTGCAAAAAGAGTCGATCTTGATCAGATTGTTCCTGTAGGAGCCATCTGACTAGGGTCTGCACTGTATGCTTATGAAATACAGTAAAACCTCTCTATAAAGACCACTAAATTGAGTTAATTAGTTGGTATTTAGAGCAGGTGGCTGCTTAAAGCAAGGTAAAAGTAAAACAGAACGCTCCTATAGGAGCGTTCTGTTTTACTTTCACCTTGCTTTAAGCAACCACCTGCATTTAACACAGAATACTTGATGCAATTTAGTGGCCGTTATAGAGAGGTTTTACTGTATACAGATGAGATTCTGCAGTTTCTGCCAGGGTAAAAAAAGCCATTGTTCATTTACCATTGCAAAAATTCAACTAATAAATAATCTTTATGAAAATTCAGCTCATAAATAGTCATGGTCTCATTATTTCTTACATAAATTTTCACGGGGAAAAGGATTAATCTGTAACATTTTCCCTTTTGTAATTTTATGTAAGAAAGAGTGAGTTATAATTTGGTAAGCAAACAGCAGACTCTTATCAGATGACTCCTGCTGTCTGATCTGGGTCTCCTCTGTTTGTAAAGATGTGAAAAAGTGTTTATATAAGGGAAAGGGTTAAGACCGTTTTTAATCATTAATGGTATAGAACAGATAACATGTAATTTGAATTGACCACTCTGTAGTTTTGACCCGATCTCCCGTCTATATTGGTTTCACTGAATAAGTTAAACTGAATAAGTTAAGTCTGCACCATTTGGATAACCCTTTCCCTCATAGAAATGCTTTTGAACACCTTTGCAAACAGAGTAGACCCAGATCAGACAACTCCTGTTGGAGCTGTCTGATCAGCATCTGATTGGAGTTATATAGATCTGATCTTAAATTCTGTCGCACATTTGCAAACAGAGTAGACTCAGATCATTATGCTCCTATAGGAGTTGTCTGATCAGGGCTTGCTCTGTTTGCATTTGACATAATATAGATTGGATCCTACAGTTTTTGTCAAAGCAAAAAACGTTACTTGAAAAGTTTACATTACAAAAGTTCAGCTAATAAATATTCATGATGTTATTATTTCTTACATGGAAAGGGTTAATGAATATTCATGATATGATCAATGCATGCTTAAATATTCATTAGGGAAGGGATTAATATAGTATCAAATAGTGTAAACAATGATCAAACTACTTGCTGAACAGTTTGATTTGAGACTATACATAATTATATGCCTAAGTTTGTCTGGCTTAACCCTTTCCCTGTTCTATATTTATTCCGAATGTTGATACCTACTGAATATTCATTAACAATATACATGTAGTTATAAAGAAATATGGAAGTTGGAACATTGTAGATACATGTATTTTAGAAAGCAAATTAACAGATCTATCAAATTCTATTAGCAAACAGAGTAGATCCTCTAGGAGCCGTCTGATCTGGGTCTACTCTGTTTGCAAATGCATGAAAACACGTTTATATGAGGGAAAGGCTTAATAGGATAATTGCAATATTTAATGGATATAATAGATTAGTTTCTTTTATTCATAATAATCATGCTAACCTCAATATTAGAATACACAATATGATGAAAGTCTGTCTTTGTGGGAATAATATTTTTGCTGTTGTGAGCGGTTTAATTTCGATACATGCATTGCAACAACTTTAACCCTTTCCTTTATTTAAACACTTTTTCACACCTTTCCAAACAGAGTATATCCAGATTCCATGGCTCCTGTAAGAGCCGTCTGATTGGGGTTTGCTCATGAAATTTTATTGATTTGATTCCATAGTTTCTTCCAATATCCAAAATGTCTGTGTTCATATGCCATTATGAAAACTTAGCCCATAAAATATTCATGATATTATTATTTCTTACATGAGTATTCATGAGGGAAAGGGTTAGCTTGATGTAGCCATTTTTTCTAATTCGTCAAAATGGAAATTCACAGGATTTTTAAGAGTAGATATCATACATAGGCTGTGCCAATTTTCCCTCACTAGTCATTCACATTATCCTGAGTGCACTTGCCCATTGATTGTCTGTTTATGTGTACCAGTCGTTAGAGATGGATCTTTTGGTGTTAACCCTTTCCCCAATAAACATTTATGCATGAATTGTTCACTCAATGAATATTCATTAACCCTTTCCTCCGTGAATATTTATGTAAGAAACAATGACTTCATGAATGTTAATTAGATTACTTTGTTATGATAGCACATGGTCACAGGAAGTTTTGGCCATGGCAGAATCTGTAGAATCATATCTATAATTTATTCTATATGATATCGTAAGCAAACAGAGCAGACCCTGATCAGACGGCTCCTATAGGGAGCCGTCTGATCTGGGTCTACTCTGTTTGCAAAGGCATAGAAAGGCGTATTTATGGAAGAAAGGGTTAACTTAATGTTTATAAGATAAAAAGTTCAGATCTATGATTTCATTAACAAACAGATAAGACCCTGGTCATATGGCTCTTACAGGAGCTGTCTGATCTAGGTCTGCTCTGTTTGTTAAGGTTGGAAAGCGTTTATATTAGAGAAAGGATTGATTTAGCAAACCCTATCTTAACCTGCTACCTGTTGAACATTCCTGTTTGAAATAAGGACATGTATTATTTAGCAAACCAAGCAGACCCAGGTCAGAGGGCTTCGATAGGTGCCATCTGACCTCGTTCTACTTTGTTTGCAACAGTGTGAATAGGCATTTATACTAAGTAAAGGGTTAAGTGATCTAGATATTTAGGGCAAGTGGTTGCTTAATGCAGGACAAATATATTGCAGAAAGCTTGCTAAGGAGCTGTCTGCATGACAAAGTAACCAGGTTTTTTAGATTTCTCTGTATTATCAGTATATGGTCACTCAAAACAGGTTTTTGCTTTGTGTAGTCTCATCATTTCTCCAATATTGTTTAGCTGTAAAAGTTTTGGGTGTTATTGAATCCTTTACTCCAAAGATAACCCGTGTAGGAGCTGGCTGGCCAGGCTGTACTGTGTTTCCTTGTGGAATAATATAGATCTGACAGTTTCTGCCAAGATTTCATGTGTGCAGTTACCATTTTTATGCCCCCAAAGGCGGGCATATAGTAATCGCATTGTCCGTCCTTCCGTCTGTCCGTCTGTCCGTCCGTCCGTCCGTCCGTCTGTCCGTCCGTCCGTCTGTCCGTCTGTCCGTCCGTCCGTCTGTCCTTCCGTCCGGAATTCGTGTCCGGTCTGTAACTTCTTCATCTATCAATGGATTTCAATATAACTTACCACAAATGTTCACCAGACAGAGACGATGTGTCGCGTTCAACTCCCAGGTCAATGGGTCAAAGGTCAAGGTCACAGGGTACAATTACTTTGGCACAAATTTCGTGTCCGGTCTGTAACTTCTTCATCTGTCAATGGATTTCAATATAACTTGGCACAAATGTTCACCACACAAAGACGATGTGTCGCGTTCAACTCCCAGGTCCATGGGTCAAAGGTCAAGGTCACAGGGTACAATTACTTTGTTACAAATTTCGTGTCCGGCCTGTAACTTCTTCATCTATCAATGGATTTCAATATAACTTGCCACAAATGTTCACCAGACAGAGACGATGTGTCGCGTTCAACTTTCAGGTCCATGGGTCAAAGGTCAAGGTCACAGGGTACAATTACTTTGTCACAAAGTTCGTGTCCGGTCTGTAACTTCTTCATCTATCAATGGATTTCAATATAACTTGCCACAAATCTTCACCACACAAAGACGATGTGTCGGGGTCAACTCCCAGGTCCATGGGTCAAAGGTCAAGGTCACAGGGTACAATTACTTTGTCACAAATTTCGTGTCCGGTCTGTAACTTCTTCATCTATCAATGGATTTCAATATAACTTGGCACAAATGTTCACCACACAAAGACGATGTGTCGCGTTCAACTCCCTGGTCCATGGGTCAAAGGTCAAGGTCACAGGGTACAATTACTTTGTCACAAATTTCGTGTCCGGTCTGTAACTTCTTCATCTATCAATGGATTTCAATATAACTTGCAACAATGTTCACCACACAAAGACAATGTGTCGCGTTCAACTCCCAGGTCAATGGGTCAAAGGTCAAGGTCACAGGGTACAATTACTTTGTAACAAATTTTGTGTTTTGCCTGTAACTTCTTTATCTATCAATGGATTTCAATATAATTTTGCACAAATGTTAAACACACTAAGACGATGTGTCGCTTTCAACTCCCAGGTCCATAGGTCAAAGGTCAAGGTCACAGGGTACAATTACTTTGTCACAAATTTCGTGTCCGGTCTGTAACTTCTTTATGTATCAATGGATTTCAATATAATTTGGCACAAATGTTCACCACACAAAAGATGATGTGTCGCTTTCAACTCGCTGGTCCATATGTCAAAGGTCAAGATCACAGGGTACAATTACTTGTTTATCTGTGAATGGATTTCAAAGGAACCTGGCACAAATGTTCACCACACAAAGACGATGTGTCAACTCCCTGGTCCATGGGTCAAAGGTCAAGGTCACAGGGTATAATTTTGGGGGCATTTGTCACGTGACTGTGACATCTCTTGTTAAAACTGATTTATTCATCTTGTTAATATTGATAATGTCATTATTATGTCTCCCCCCATATTTATATGGGGGAGACATATTGTTTTCGTGAGAGTTGTCTGTCTGTCTGTCCGTCTGTCCGTCTGTCCGTCACACTTTTTGTCCGGACGATAACTTCAGTATGCCTGATGCCAGTTGATTGAAACTTCATATATGGAAAGAGCATAATGAGAGGAAGTGTCATGCACAAGGTCCATAACTCTGGCTTCACTAATATAGGAGTTATTGCCCCTTGTAAAAAAAAAATCACACTTTTTTGTCCGGACGATAACTCCTATATGGCTCATGCCATTGGATTGAAACTTCATATATGGAAAGATCATGACGAGAGGAAGTGTCATGCACAAGGTCCATAACTCTGGCTTCATTAATATTGGAGTTATTGCCCTTTGTAAAAAATATGAAATTGTTTTGTCCAGACGATAACTTCAGATTGCCTGATGCCAGTTGATTGAAACTTCATATATGGAAAGAGCATAATGAGAGGAAGTGTCATGCACAAGGTCCATAACTCTGGCTTCACTAATATAGGAGTTATTGCCCCTTGTAAAAAAAAATCACACTTTTTTGTCCGGACGATAACTCCAATATGGCTCATGCCATTGGATTGAAACTTCATATATGGAAAGATCATGACGAGAGGAAGTGTCATGCACAAGGTCCATAACTCTGGCTTCATTAATATTGGAGTTATTGCCCTTTGTAAAAAATATGAAATTGTTTTGTCCGGACGATAACTTCAGATTGCCTGATGCCAGTTGATTGAAACTTCATATATGGAAAGAGCATAATGAGAGGAAGTGTCATGCACAAGGTCCATAACTCTGGCTTCACTAATATTGGAGTTATTGCCCTTTGTAAAAAATATCACACTTTTTGTCCGGACAATAACTTCAATATGCCTGATGCTAGTTGATTGAAACTTCATATATGGAAAGAGCATAATGAGAGGAAGTGTCATGCAGAAGGTCCATAACTCTGGCTTCACTAATATTGGAGTTATCGCCCTTTGTAAAAAATATCACAATTTTTTGTCCAGATGATTACTCCTATGTGACACATGCCATTGGAGTGAAACTTCATACATGGAACGATGATGATAAGAGAAAGTGTCATGCATAAGATCCTTAACTCGAGCTTCAATAAATTTAGAGTTATTGCCCCTTGTACATTTGTTTAATTCTTTCTTGTCCAGAGGATAACTCCTACATGGCTCTTGCCATCGTATTGAAACTTCATACATGGAAAGAGCATGATGAGAGAAAGTGTCATGAACAAGGGTCATAATTCTGGCTTCAATACTTTTGGAGTTATTGCCCTTTGTTACATTTTTTGGCCGATCAATAACTCCTGTTCGACTGATGCTATTGGAATGACATTTTATTTTTGGAAAGAGCATGATGAAAGTAAGTGTCATGCACAAGGGCCATAAATCTGGTATCAGTATTTTTGGAGTTATTAGCTGTTATCATTTTCTTCTTGAAAAATGTAGTGTGGAAAGCGCATAATGAGGGGAAGTATCATTCATCAAGACCATAACATTTTTAGTGATTTCCCTTTACATATTGTTTTTATTAGAGGGGAGACATCCGTTTTTGTGACAAAAACCTCTAGTTTCTTACTGGAATAGTCTATGTTTGACATGTTGTTTGACTATTTCGTCAATGTCAGAAGGGAAAAGGCTCTAAACCATTAGCAAGAATTGTAAGCCCAGATTTGTTGTTAACATCTGGCATATGATCAGAGTCTGCAATTTTTTGAAGCATTATAAGAAACACTACTGTTCTTGACAAGTGACTGGTTATGCAAGCCATGGCAGAAAGCAGCAGAACGCTTTGGTCTTCACTGTTTGCAAATACGGTGTACCCTGTTTTCTTTTAGAGTTAACCTTTTCCCTCATATAAACACTTTTTCATGCATTGGCAAACAGAGTGGACCCAGATTAGATGGCTCCTGTAGGAGCTGTCTGATTAGGGTCAGCTCTGTTTACTTATGAAATTAAAATAGATCTAATTCTACAGTTTCTACCAATACCAAAACATCCTGTGTACCGTACATTAACCATTATAAAAACAAGCTTACAAATACATGTATTCATGATGTAATTATAAATATTCAATAGGGAAAGGGTTAAAGTTTACTCCATACATACACCTTTCCTTAACCGTTAAGGAAAGGTGTATTTATGGAGTAAAGGGTTAAGCAACTGTGACAAATGGCCATAGGCACAGTCTACCTTGAGATTTGTTCTGGTAGAGACATACCTGGATTAGTGGCTGGTGACTTGGTGTAACTGCATGCTGGGTAAATGTTGTTGGATCACTGCTCTCATATACAATGTTAAATTAATGTTGATAGTTATGTATATACATGTATATATTATATACATTGTTGGTGTCATTTGTTTTCTATTATATATGGAACTACAGGAAACAGGCTCATAATGATCTGACTACACTGCAGAGCTCAAGCTGGAGCTCCCCATTAGGGAGAAGTTTAGTGATATTGAGGGAGAAGTTTGGTCCTGATTTTGTATCTTCCTATATGTTCTATATATTAAAACTTCTCCCTCAGCTCAAAACAGGGAGAAGTCAGCAGGGTTAGGGAGACTTTGTCTCCCAAATCGCCCCTTTGCTTGAGCCCTGCACTGTATAAAAAACCATTGTTAAACAGTTACACAGCATCATTCATATATACTTGTCATATCAATAAATATTCCGTTATTCTACATCCAACTCAAGTTTCCACTGGGGGACGCTGGATTGCTGGACAAAACTTGCTTGTGAATAATGCCATTATAGGAATCAGCTGGTTAATATTCATGATGTTATTATTAGGATTAAAACATTAGGGTTAAAACATGTTTAATTGTACATGTAGTACAGTATACATTTTAGTAAGAATTATAGCACAGATGAGACTGGGGAAAATCTATAGAAAACGAGTCTTTGCTGCAGAAGTATTGTTAAATCAGTTGAAATCTAGTATTAATATGAACTTTTTTTCTTTTTTTAGGCATCATCACAGGGAAGTATAAATGAAGCTGGGACCTCAGTGTGACCCCATACATACAGACAGGCAGGCGAGATATAGCAGAGTACTGTGTATCCTAGTCTCCACCAACTTCTTCACTGGCTAAACATAAAACCTCGGCAGTTGTTCTACCAGTCTATGCAATTAGAACAGAATGGAATGTGACATTTTACATGTTAGATGCTATACTGTAGAACCTCTCTAAGTGACCACTTAATTTATTTACATGGTAGTCTTTTAAAACACATGGCTGCCTAATGCAGGACAAAAGTAATGCAAAAGCTCCTGTTTTAACTTTTTGCATGACTTTCGTCTTGCATCAAGCTACCTGTTTAAAAATCCAGAAATAGATTTCTTTTTAGGGGTTGTTTAATAGAGGTTTTACTGTATATTGATCAAGGGACCAAAGAACAGTCATGTTGTATGCCCTCACACTTCCACATCTCTGCAGGAACAAGAGTTGAGAGATTTGTATAATATTTTAGTCTTTATGGTAGTTTCCATATCCTTAACCCTCTCAGTGCTTGTATGTCACAGCTGTTATAAGCAGCAACTGCACCACCGACTGATCTTGGTTTGTAAATGTTTGATAGTAAAGTATAGCCTTCCTAAATCTTTCATCCAAGTAAGTAAGCCACTGGGCATGCAAGCTTGGATGAGGTCACTAATACAAGTGAGCAAGGTAAGGGTAAAATATATGTATAGAAACACACCTTAAAGTGCACTTTTTTACTCTCAATATTTAACACTTTACCTGATGATAGAAACGCCTTTTAACTCCTTTTACAAACAGAGTAGACCCAGATCAGATGGCTCCTGTAATATCTGTCTAGCAGAGTCTACTCTGTTGTGTTCGGAGACCATTTTAAAATTTCAGCTGATTAATATTCATGGTGTCATGAATTTTTGTATGAGTTAGAGGGTTAACTCTTAGCACAGTGTGCCGATGATTATGCTGTTGGCAGATTTTATGTATTTCAACTTTTAAAATGCGAACTAATTTCTCTTTCTTCCTTAAAAAGACAATTTGGGCATCCAACTGTTTGGAGCCATATATGAGATCTCATCTGGATCTAACTGATTACAACAGAATATCACAAATTAGCTCATTGCATGTTAAAGGTTACAGGAAAATGTTCTACTTGTGCTTCGTGTCCCAGACTATAGAGAGGCCAATTGGCACCACTGCGAACAGATGAGACACCGATCAGAAGGCTCCTATAGCCGTCTGATCTTGGTCTGCTCTCTTTGCAAATGGAATGATACAGATCTGATTCTACTGTTTCTGAAATGGCCAAGAATTGCCATGTTCATTGGCCATTATAAGAGTTGAGTTAACCCTTCACTCCATAGAAACGCCTTTCTATGCCTTTACAAACAGAGTAGACCAAGATCAGACATATCCTATAGGAATTGTCTGATTAGGATCTGCTCTGTTTGTTTATAAAAATAATATAGATCTGATTCTAGTTTCTGCCTCAGCAAAATTTTTATGTATTAATAGGCCATTCTAAAATTTGATATAATTGATATTCATGATGTCATCATTTCTTTCATGAATATTCGAGGCGTCAAGGGTTAATGATTGTCAGTGAATTCATTAATTATTGTACATGTATACATATTCATGAGGTAAAGGGTTAACATGGTCATACTTTGTGATGAACTGTCAGATAATCTGCTACATGTTGCTATGCTTATGCTCCGCTCTCACCAGATTTGCACAGTTAAACCTTTACTCCATAAATACACCTTTGCAATCAGAGTAGACCCAGATCAGAAGTCTCCTGTAGGAGCCATTTGATCAGGGTCTGCTTTGTTCACTTATGTAATATAAATATGATTCTACAGTTTCTGCAATGGCCAAAATTTCCTGTGTTGATGTGCCAGTGTGTTAATAATTATTCATGATGTCACTATTTCCTTCATGAATATTCATAGAGTAAAGGATTAAGTCTAGCAGACTGGTATGAATTTCTTAAATATGCTTGCTACTTTATGAAATATGACAAGCTTTAGTAACTTGTCTTGCAAGTGTTTATTCATCTTGTACATTGAATTATGGTTGTGATGGAATAGTGGCATACAGTTATAGATGCCATGCTTCATCTGATGCACTGAACCATCTCAGAACACTGAACAGAGTCAAATCAAATCCTGATCAATTGAAAACTAGTATTTGATTTTTTCACACTAGTGCTTAACCCTTTCCTCCATAGGCTATTTTTAGACCCAACCTGTTTGAATGAATCTACCCAAAAGGAGCACTTACTAGAGAAAAGTGAAATTTTAGAATTTTGTAGTTTGAAACCATTGTGATAAATAGAGCATTTGCTCCTATAGGAGCAAATGCCCTATTTATCGCAATGGTTTCAAGAAGTGTTTTTTACAGAGGCGTAGAAAGGCGTATTTATGGAGGAAAGGGTTAACACTTTACTTCATGAATATACATGTAAGAAATAATAACATTACAATTTAGTTTATTTTTTACAATGGCATTTTTTGAATATGGGATTTTTTTTAGACGCAAACAGAGCAGATCCTGAAAGTTTGTGCAGCTACTCGTCTTGATTCGATCTGTTTGCAAAGGTGTCAAAAAGTGTGTAGGGTTAAACTTACAATGAAATCTCCTTTTTACAAATAAAAAGACTTGAATAATAGCAATGACTTTCTCTTCTAGCTTGCTCTAAGGTTATAAAAGTTCTGAGTTGAAGTCTTTTGTCACAAGAAGAGAGACCCTCAGGGTTTTTCAAATAATGAAGGCTTGGAAAAGCCCCTTTGCAAGAAACCCTAATCTTGGTCAATACAATTCCTCAAGTTTGAAAATCAAATACTTTACATACTGTTTGATATCACTGAGTAAGATGCAGTACCTCTGACATTGCAGTTTCTCGTGGTCTGTATCGTTTGCAATTAAAAAAAATAAGGCACTGGTAATATGATAGTTTTTGTCCTAGATTTTAGTCCACCTAGTTTCCCCATCCCACCAGTATGTAAGGCTGAATATAGACCATAACCCATTACCTCATAGGCTATTTTTAGATCCAACCTCTTTAAATAAAGCTACCGAAAAGGAGCTTTAACTAGGAAAAAGGAAAATATTAGAATTGTGCAGTTTAGAAACCATTGTGATAAAGCATTTGCTCCTATGGAGCAAATGCTCTATTTATCATAATGGTTTCAGAAAGTGACTTTCACAGAGGCGTCAATATGAGGGAATGGGTTAAATGAAGCTATGGAGAAGCAGAATAGTGTAGACCCTGATCAGACTCTACCCTAGTAGTTTGATCAATGTCTGCACTATTTTACCCATGTTTGTCTGGCTGAATATCTTGGATTAATACAGTATTTTTGTTGTTGGCAGATTTTGTCTTTGCAGGGTGTAATGCAGGGTTTGACTGATATTTGAATTAAGAACTATATTTGATAAAATTGTTATTTGATAACTGAATTAACCCTTTCCCTCGTATAAATGCTTTTTCATGCCTTTGCAAACATGATTAGACCCAGATCACACAGATCCTGCAGTAGCTGTTTAGTCTGAGTCTGCTCTGTTTGCTTATGAAATTTTAATAGATCTGACTACAGTTTCTAGCAATACCAAAATAACCGAAGTACATTTCGAGGGCTTGGTGCAAAACTATTCTAACTCCTTCACAAAGTGAAGGAGTTAGAATAGTTTTGCACCAAGCCCTGGATTTGCTGTTCATGATGTCAGTATTTCTTACATGAATATTCAACAGGGAAAGGTTATTAAGTAATTATTGAAAAAGCAAACAAAAGAATCATGAATTGTGTGGATTTTCAAGTGAAATACATGTAATGTCTGTATGTGGTATGAATCAAATTATGTAATTCTACTATTTGCATCCAAATTCGAAATCTAAGACGAATAGATTCAATATATTTTTACACTTTTAACAAGAAATGTTTGTTGTATGTCAGTGCTTAGTCAGAGGTTTTGGTCAAGGTTTCTTGACACGTGACAGGGTTATTTAATGTGTATATGTACAACTGTATAACCCATTTCCTCATATTGGCGCCATTTGATGCCTCTGTAAAAGTCAGCTTTAGAAACCATTGTGATAAATAGAGCATTTGCTCCTATGGAGCAAATGCTCTATTTATCACAATGGTTTCAAAACTACACAATTCTTAAGTTTCCTTTTCTCTAGTAAATGCTCCTTTTCAGTAGATTTATTTAAAGAGGTTGGGTCTAAAATTAGCCTATGAGGTAATGGGTCTAAAATAGCTGATAATTGTGACATGCCTATAGTTAAGCCACCTACACATCTGTGATACATGTACAAGGTACTGTACAGGAATTAACTTTTCTAGTGTAATCCTTTCTCACAATTAGAGACAACAATTCAGTAATATATATATTTGAGTAGACGCTTGTCTAGATAGTGTTATATACAGTCTGTGTGATGGTTAGAGGCTGTGTGCCAGCTTAAAATTATTAATTTGTATGTTAAGAGTTGAATAATCAAGTAAGAAATATTTACCTCATGAATAAAAATAACATTTTTGTAATGGCATGTGAACACAGGAAATTTTGAGCACGGCAAAAGCTGTAGATTTAGAGCTATGTTCCGTAAGCAAGACCTCCTACAGGAGCCATTTGATCTGGGTCTACTCTGTTTATAAAGGTGCCAAAAATTGTCTATCTGAGGGAAAGGATTGAATACCCATAGAAAATGAAATTTACAAATTATTGGATTTTATTTAACTGGAAAATACCTGTTACGTGTAGCTTTTTTCTTACCATCCTGTTGGCACACAGCCAGTAAGTGCAATATAGGGTGTAGTTTGTAGTATGTTTGTATCTCGTCCCCACCTCTGGTGGAATTAGGTAATTGTCTTGCGTTTACAGTACTGATTATATCTCACATTGTATTAATATATAATCTAGAATTGTAAATAGAAAACCATGAACTATAACCAGTTAGTGATTCTAGTGAGAGTCTTTGTTTTGCTTCATTTTGTTTTGTTTATGAGAGGGATGATGGTTTGTAGGATGAATTATTTATCTGTCAAGTACTTCCATTCAATATTTAGAAGTTGGAATTAATATTTTGTTACATATTGTTGAACATTAATTTAACCCTTTACTCTATGAATATTCATGTCAGAAAAAAATACTGTATTAATACTATATACATGGGAATTTATGCTACGTTACAAATTGTAGAAATTTATGTTATATATTCCATAAGCAAACAGAGCAGACCCTGATCAGACGGCTCCTACAGGATCTTGGTCTACTCTGTTTGCAAATGTCTTAAAATGTGTCTCTATTGAGTAAAGGGTTAACAGGCCAACAGGTGTACATGTAGGCTTACTTTATTTTGTTATTTGTTAATCCTGTCAACACTATGGTCCAATGTGTTAATCCTGTCAACACTATGGTCCAATATGTGTTAATCCTGTCAACACTATGGTCCAATATGGGATGACCTTTGCAAACAGAGATAACCTTTCTTGCATACAAATACCTGTTGATGCCTTTGCAAACAGAGAAGACCCAGATCAGACAGCTCCTTTAGGGGTCATCTTATCAGTGTCTGCACTGTTTGCTTATGAAATTATATAGATCTGATTCTACACTTTTTGCCCAAACCAAAAAATTCTATGTTTACCTCGTGTCTCATCAGGGTTCAAAACGGACACTCAAAAACTTTTTTTGTTAAAAGAAATGGTAGAAAAATGGTCTGTTAGAATTGTAGCAGACAAGAAGTTTTGCCAATGAGAGTTACTTAGTGTTGAATGGGTTAAAGAACAAGAATATTTGTTTTCATTTAGAATTTATCAAATTATAATTTTACAGTTTTCAAAACTTTGAAAGTCTGTTGATAGTGCTCTGTGATATCTGGATGCGGGCATAGAACTCTTGTTTTGTATCTAGCATAATTGTCTGCAGTGCGTGAGATACGACTATCATATGTTATAGTGAAACCTGTTTTAACCCTCTACACCATACAGAATTTTGCAAATGGAGTAGACCACTCAGACAGCTCCTACTTGATCAGGGTTTACTCTGTTTGCTTATGTAATGATAGAGATATTGTTCTTCAATTTCTGTCATAGCCAAAAACAAAAAATCCCGTGTTCATATGCTATAATAAAAAATCAGTAATAACTATTTATGATGTCATTATTCCAGGCGTGAGTATTCATTGGATAAAGGGTTAACCCTTTACTCCATGAGCATTCATGAAAGGAACAATGACATCATGAATATTAACTAGCTGATTTCTTTTATAATGACATGAAATAAGGATTTCTTGGCCGAGACAGAAACTGTAGAATCAATGTGAATATTATTGTAAAAGCAAACAGATTAGACCCTGATCAGACGTCTCCTGTAGAACCATCTTATCTGGGTTTACTGTGTTTGCAAAGGCATGGAAAAACCTCTGTATGGAAAGGGTTAACCTTTATAATCAATTACAAAATAGTTGTCAGTTAGGATCTTAACAAGATGATGAGTTACTTGGTGTCTCATTTGGTTTCATACTGTCATGTTATCATGAATTTGCCTATGGAGTTAATTTTCAATATGTTTTAGTGCCAAATCCTCAAACTGTGTATATAAAAATGTGGAAAGGTAACCGGCTTGAGGTTTATTTGACAATTATTAACATAGGAGATTACAAAAGCAGGTGGTTTGCTTAATGCAGAGCAAACGTGATACAGAAAGGCCTTATAGGAGCTTTCTGTATCACTTTAAGTTTTGTCCTCCATTAACCCCTTACTCCATAGGCTTTTTTTAGACCAATCTACCCAAAAGGAGAATTTACTAGAGAAAAGTAAATTTTTTAGAATTTTGTAGTTTGATACCATTGTTTCACAATGGTTTCAAGAAGTGGTTATTACAGAGGCGTACAAAGGCATATTTATGGAGGAAAGGGTTAAGCCCTGTTTTATCAATCCAGAATTAGACTGCTTTTCAGTGGTTGTTTTATGGTACAGTGTAGCCAAGATGAGATGCTATCTTAACAGTAACTCTGGATAAAAATTAACCATTTCCATCCTATAGAAGACTTTTGGCACCTTTTCAAATAGAATAGACCTAGATCAGAGGTAGGAGCCATCTGATCAGGGTCTACTGTGTTTGGTTATGGAATGATAAAGATATGAGTGTACAGTTTCTGAAATGGTGAAATATCTCTTTCATTGACCTGTATGTAAGTACATGTATGAAGTCACTATTTCTTGTATAAATATTCATGAGGGAAAGGTTAAAAGGTTATGAACTGTCCATGTTCTTTGTAGCTTTGCAGCGTTCTATATCAAGCTGTTGTATTGTCCATGTATTAGTGTCAGTAATGCATCACCCAGTGTACTGCACGCACATCTGTAAATCAGAGCAATAGATAAAGTTGCGTATTCAGATACTAAACTTGTCATTTCTTCACCAAACCCTATGTTGTGACCAGTCTAAAGAATAATCACGACTTAGAGTTTGATGAAGAAATAAAAAAAATGTTTTAACCCTCTACACCATAAATACTCCTTTATAAACAGAGTAGACCCAGATCAGACGGCTCCTATTGGAGCCGTCTGATCAGGGTCTGCTCTGTTTGCTTATGATATAATGTAGAGATGATTCTACAGTTTTTGCCATGACCATAAAACTCCTGTGCCCATGTGCTATTATAGCAAATTAATCTAATATTCATGACATCTTATATCTTACATGAATATTCATGGAGGAAAGGGTTAATGTACGCATCTTATCCTGGTCTCATGTAAATACACCAATATTTCAGAAGTATAAGTCACAAATGATAACTAAATGTGTTTGGTGGTTAACATGAAAGCTTGCGTATCAGATATATATAATAAGTACTATGTAAATTAGCACTTGAAATTCAACATAGTGTTTTATACTACTAATTATTGCAAGAGGCTTTTGGAGATGGACTTTGTATAGAAGAGCATATTGCCTTTATAGTCTTTGAAAAGACTGAATATACAATGAATTTTTGTTTTGCTAGGGATAGTTAGAATCTGTACAACTTAATATGTAGGGCTCATATCTTAGTTTCTTTTAACAACCTAATTGTTTTACATTTTCAATACTTGACCTTTAACCAATACATAAATAGGCTTAACCCTTTACTCCATAGATGTGCATTTTAACACCTTTGCAAATAGATTAGACCCAGATCAGACAACTCCAATAGCAGCCATCTGATCAGGATCTACTCTGTTTGCTTATGGCATAATATAGACAAGATTCTGCAGTTTCAACCTCGGCCAAAATGTCCCGTGTTCACATGCCATTATAAAAAGTATTTAATAAATATTCATGATGTCACTACTCATACATGAATAGTCATGGTGTAAAGGGTTAAGACTCGAGAATATTCTCAAACATTTATCAGTGGTTCTTATCTTCCAAGATGCAGGAAAGCTTGTTTCAGAATACAGGTGCTTTTCAGTTTTTAGTCTCAAAGTCCTCCTGTTAGTGGCCATATGTAGTATGGACTTTTATGAAGTCCCATGTCAGACAGGCTTCCTTACAACAAGGTCTTGGCTTTCATATTGTTTATCTTTCAATCTGCTTTTAAGTGTTGTCTTCCAGTTCTTGTGTTTGTCAGACACTCAATGATATATATACATACATGTAGATATTTTATGCTCTGTATGAAGCCTTATTGCTACTTAATATGTTAAGGTTTGAATTGTGTTGACATGGTTACTGCCAAGGACTTCAGTACATGGAATAACATTTTGACTCTGTTAGTGTGGTTTCTGTTAAAGAGTATATTTCAGAAAACTTCACTTTTCTGCCAGCAGAAATTTAAATAAAGTTACTCTGCTTATTTACGATTTGTCATTTATCTTCCAGTAAATAATTCAAGTCCTTTCTCATTTTCTACTGTTATATGTTGGTCAGATATTCATGTAAGAAATAATTTCATCATGAATATTAATTAGATTTCACAATAGTTATAATAGCACAAGGTCACAGGAATGGTAGAACCTGTAGAATTTTGCCCCCACAAATTTGTTTGAGGGGGTATACTGGAATCAGCCTGTCCAGCAGTCGGTCGGTCGGTTGGTCAATCAGTGGTCGGTCCGTCCGCATTTGAACATGGGTAGTTGGTGTCGCGAACTCCTCTTTCAGTTTAAAGTTTCTGAATTATATCTCCCACCACGTAGTGGTGTGGGAGACATATTGATTTACTCCTTTCTGTCTGTCTGTCCGTCCGTCTGTCACAAAATCTTGTCCGCTCTCTAATTTTAAAAGTTCTCATCCAATCTTCACCAAACCTTCTTAAAATGTTTATAGCTATAATATTTAGGCCAAGATCGATATCCAGCAAGATTGTTTCAGGAACTTCGGAGTTTATCCAAATTTGGCCTTTTTAGCCTTGTCCACTCTCTAAGTCAAAAACGTCTCATCCAATCTTCACCAAACCTTAAAAAATTGTTTCTGGCTATAATATCTAGACCATGTTCGATATCCAGCAAGATTGTTTCAGGAACTTTAGAGTTATGGCCCGTGATTTATCCCAAAATTTGGTCTTTCTAGCCTTGTACGCTCTCTAAGTCAGAAAGGTCTCATGCAATCTTCACCAAACTTTATAAAAATGTTTATGGTTATAATATCTAGGTCAAATTCAATATCCAGCAAGATTGTTTCAGTAACTTTAGAGTTAAAGATTTTTGAAAAAGTAGGTCAAATGTGATGGTCAGAAGGGCAAAACATTTGGCATGGTCATACCAAGTATAGAAGCCCTATGTCCATTGCATCCTATATTATAGGCATCTAAAGATTTTTGCATAAGTAGGTCAAAGTCAAGGCCACACGGTAAAATATATTGGCATGGTTGGAAAGTCTTAAGACAGGAAAGATACATACCAAGTATGGAAGCCCTCGGCCAATGTTATATGCATTTAAAGACTTTTGCAAAAGTAGGTCAATGGTTAAGGTCAAGGTCAGAAGGGCAAATATATTGGCATGTTCATACCAAGTACAGAAGCCCTAGGTCTATTGGTTCCAATGTTATAGGAACTTTAGATTTTTGTAAAAGTAGGCCAAAAGTCAAGGTCACATGGTAAAAAACATTACTATGTTTGAAAAAGTCTTCAGACAGAAAAGATACATACGAGGTATGGAAGTATATGCATTTAAAGACTTTTGCAAAAGTAGGTCACAGGTCTAGGTCAGAAAGGCAAACATATTGGTGTGGTCATACCAAGTTTGGAAGTCCTAGGCCTATTGGTTGCAATGCAATGCTTCTGCAAATGTAGGTCAGAGTCAAGGTCACATGGTAGAAAGAATGGTATAGTTGGAAAAGTCTTAATACAAGAAAGTTGTATACCAAGTATGGAAGCCCTTGGCCTACTGGTTAGAATTTTATAGGCATTTAAAGAATTTAGCAAAAAGTAGGTTGAAGGTGAAAGTAACATGGCAAAAACAATGATATTTGTAAGAAAGGTCTTAACACAAGAAAGTTGCATATCAAGTATGGACGCCTTTGGTCCATTGGTTCAAATGTTATAGGCCTTTAAAGATTTTTGCATAAGTAGGTCAAAGATCAAGGTCAAGATCAGAAGGGCAAACAATGATATTGTTGGAAAAGTCTTAACACAAGCAAGTTGCATACCAGGTATGGAAGCCCTAGGTCCATTGGTTCAAATGTAATAGGCATTTTAGATTCTTGCAAAAGTAGGTCAAAGGTCAAGGTCAGAAGGGCAAAAATAGTCACATGGTCATACAAAGTATGGAAGCCCTAGGCCTATTGATTCCTCCAATAATATAAGCATGTAAAGAATTTTGCAAAAGTAGGTCAAAGGTCAGGGTCAGAAGGGCTAAAATGTTGGCATGGTCGGAAAGGTCTCAACAATATGAACCTTCTCACCAATTTTCAGCATCATAGCTCAAATATTAAGCTTTATACCAACCCATCCAAAAAACTTTAACCTGGTGATTTTAGGCCAAAAAACCTAAATCCAAAAAATGTCAAAAATTGAATAAAATTTAAAAACATTTTTAATGTTTAACTTCATAACAGTAATATTTGACCAAAAATGAACCTCCATACAAAATTTCAGCATCCAAAAAACTTGAACCTGGTGATTTGTGGCCAAAAGAACCAAAACATGTCAAAAATGGATAAAATTGAAAAATAGTTTTAATGTTTAACTTCATAACAGGTTATTTGACCACAAATGAGCTTCCATACAAAATTTCAGCATTCTAGTACAAATATTAAGTTTGTGGCCAAGCTCAGGCTGATGCCGGGGGAATAACATAAGTGCTACTGTTCTACAAACAGGCGAATTAAAATTACATTTTGTCGTATCCGACATTTTGTTGTGAAACCTGGCACAAATATTCATCACCTAGGCTTCTGCAAAATGGGATATGGTCTAGGCATACACATGACCGAGACATTAGTGTCAGTGATATCCTTCAGGGGCATTTGTCACGTGACTGACGGCTCTTGTTAAGCACAGAATTAAAGCACTTCAGTAAGCACTGAGCAAGCTAACCTACCCAACGCCATTACATTGTTAGAGAAAACAAGAGAGTCGTCACAGGTGACAAATGCCCCCAAAGTGTTTGACACCGAAATGCATTTTGGCGGGAAAACAATACAATGTAATGCAGGTGTAACATGAAATTTTGATGCTGTTAAAAATGACACAGGAGTCAGTTCTTAACATTAGAAACAGAACCTTTGACGATTATGATAGCTAAGAAAAGAGCCAAGGGTCAAAACTTAGTTAAAAAGGACCCTAGGTCATTCTCAACGTTAAAAAGGACCCTGAGTTGATTGTCAACGTTAAAAACAGATCCTGGCTAAATTCTTAACGTTTTAAAACAAGAGGACCAGAATGGCCCTGACATCGCTCACCAGACAATCAGATATGTTTAGTAAAACCTCTCTATAACGGCCACTAAATTACATCAAATATTTTGCGTTAAAGGCAGGTGACTGCTTAAAGCAAGGTGAAAGTAAAACAGAACGCTCCTATAGCAGCGTTCTGTTTTACTTTCACCTTGCTTTAAGCAGCCACCTGCCCTAAATACCAAATAATTAACACAATTTAGTGGCCGTTATAGAGAGGTTTTACGTTTCTATTGAAAACTGACCGTCCCTGAGGCAGTACCAATTTTGACCCTTGGGACACTATTTATATAACTTTTGTAGATGACCTAAATATGAAGCTATGTGCCAAATATGAAATCTGGGAACATTCCAGAGAAGATTTTCAAAGTTTGCACGATATTTATGCCCCCCAGATCAAATATTGTTTTTGCCCTGTCTGTTTGTCTGTCTGTTTGTCTGTTTGTTTGTCAGCAACTTTAACATTTGTCATAACTTTTGAGCCAGTACAGATAGAGACTTGATATTTGGTATGAATATGTATCTCATAATGCCGCACATTTTGAGGGGTGACATGTCAAGGTCATCCTTCAAGGTCAGAGGTCAAATATATGGGTCGAATCACCGACTTTAACATTGGCCATAACTTTTGGACCAGTAGAGATAGAGACTTGATATTTGGCATGATTGTGTATCTCATGAAGCTGCACATTTTGAGGTGTGACATGTGAAGGTCAATGTCATCCTTCTGGGTCAAAGGCCAAATTATCTGGGGGGTTTTGCTGTAACTTTAACGCAACCTTAACATTGGTCATAACTTTTGAGTCAGTAAGATAGAGACTTGATATTTGGCATGCATATGTCTCTCATAAAGCCGCACAGTTTTAGGGATGACGTGTCAAGGTCAAGGTCATCCTTCAAGGTCAGATGTCAAATATATGGGTCAAATCACCGACTTTAACATTGGCCATAAATTTTGGACCAGTAAAGATAGAGACTTGATATTTGACATGCTTGTGTATCTCATGAAGCTGTACATTTTGAGGGGTGAAGTGTCAAGGTCATCCTTCAGGGTCAAAGGTCAAATTGTCTGTTTATTTGTCTGTAACTTTAACATTGGTCATAACTTTTGAGCCAGTACAGCTAGTGACTTGATATTTTGCATGCATATGTATCTCATAAAGTCGCACATTGGGGGTGACATGTCAAGGTCATCCTTCAAGGTCAGAGGTAGAATATATGGGTCAAATCACTGACTTTAACATTGGCCATAACTTTATGACCGGTAGAGATAGAGACTTGATATTTGGCATGCTTGTGTATCTCATGAAACTGCACATTTCGAGGGATGACATGTCAAGGTCATTCTTCAGGGTCAAAGGTCAAGTTGTCTGTTTGTAACTTTAACATTGGTCATAACTTTTGAGCCAGTACAGATAGAAACTTGATATTTGGCATGCACATGTATCTCATAAAGCTGCATATTTTGAGGTGTGACATGTAAAGGTCAAGGTCACCCTTAAATGTCAGAGGTCAAAACATATGGGTCAAATCACCGACTTTAACATTGGCCATAACTTTTGAACCAGTATAGATAGAGACTTGATATTTGGCATACTTGTGTATCTCACGAAGCTGCACAGTTTGAGGGGTGACATGTCAAGGTCATCCTTCAGGGTCAAAGGTCACCAACTTCAAATTGGCCATAACTTTTGAACCAATAGAGATAGAGTCTTGATATTTGGTATGCATGTGTATCTCTTGAAGCTGCACATTTTGAGGGGCAACATGTCAAGGTAAAGGTCATATTTTAGGGTCAAAGGTCACCAACTTTAACATTGGCCATAACTTTTGAACCTGTAGATACAGACTTGACATTTGGTATGCATGTGTATCTCAAGAAGCTGCACAGTTTTGGTGACATGTCAAGGTCAAGGTCATCTTTCAGGGTCAAAGGTCACCGACTTTAACATTGGCCATAACTTTTGAACCAGTAGAGATAAAGACTTGATATTTTGTATATATGTGTTTCTCATTTGGCTACACAGTTTGAGGGGTGACATGTCAAGGTCAAGGTCATCTTTGAAGGTCAAAGGTCATTAACATTGGCCATAACGTTTGAACCAGTAGATATACAGCCTTGATACTGGTATGCATGTGTATCTCATGATGCCGCACAGTTTTAGGGGTGACATGTCAAGGTCAAGGTCATCCTTCATGGTCACAGGTCACCTACTTTTAACATTGGCCATAACTTTTGAACCATTAGAGATACAGACTTGATATTTGGTATGCATGTGTTCCCCATGAAGCTGCACAGTTTGGGGAGTGACATGTCAAGATCAAGGTCATCCTTCAGGGTCAAATATCATATTGAGGGGGCATAGTGTTTCCTAAACACATCTTGTTCTATTGAAAACTGACCTGCCCTGGGGTGGGGCCTATTTTGACTTCAGGGGCATAATTTATTTAACTTTTGTAGAGGGCCAGAAAATGGTGCTATGTGCCAAATAAGAAAGCTGAGAACCCTGTAGATTCAGAAAAAAAGATTTTCACTATATGTTCTATAGACAAAAGGGCCATTGAAAAGTGTTAATTTTTCAGACAAACAGATTACAGATGACAGAAACCCTATCACTGCTGCGCATAATTTGACTGAAACTAGCACACAGTTTAGATTCTGATCTGACACATATGTAACTTCATATGTGGTTTGTACAAGAGCGTTAATTGTAAGAATGTTAATTAAGCAAGGCCATACAAAGTTCTGACTAAAGACGATCAACTGACCTCTCAAATAATCAACTGTTCCTCTGAAAAGTTGAACTTAATATTTTCAAGTAATACAATTTCATGTTAAAAATCATTTCATAATTTATTTAAAATCTTTAATTTGGCATTCTGGAGCCTTTACATGATTTACCCTTCTTCTGAAATGCAGGGCAGGTTATAACATGGTCATAATGCCAATCACTATTATTAATTAACCCTTCCCTCATATAAACGTGTTTTCACACATTTGAAAAATGAGCAGACCCAGATCAGATGCCTCCTATAGGAGCCATCTGATCAGGGTCTGCTCTGTTTGTTAATGGAATTTGATAGATATGTTCCTTTAGTTTCTAAAATGGCTACAATGTTCTACCTACTATATTTCATTATAACAATGTTGTCTATGAATATTCAGTAGGTTGTGAAATTTGGAAAAAAATGGCTACAATGTTCCACCTTCCATACTTCATTTTAACTATATTGTTCATGAATATGCAATAGGCATTCAAATTAATAATAAACACAGAACAGGCAAAGGTTTAAGACACTGACCCACTAACAGCTACAACCAGCAATCCAGGTGCACTAAAAATAGCCACTGGTCATCCCCTCTCTACTGCTTGACCTGATGGCCTTTATGAGTAAAGATAAGATGATAAAAGTGCAGTCAGCTTCAAGTTTGCTAGAAAACTGGCCACCCTGGGGTGTAGCCAATTTTGACCCCAGGGGTATAATTTGTATAACTTTTGTAGAGGACCTGAACATGATGTTATGTGCCAAATATGAAAGCTGAGAACCTTCCTGTTTCAGAGAAGAAGATTTTCAAAGTTTTACTATATATTTCAACAGAAAACAAGGCACCCCTGGGGAGGGGCCAATTTTGACACTAGGGGCATAATTTATATAACTTTTGTAGGGGACCTACAGATGATGCTATGTACCAAAGATGAAAGCTGAGAATCCTGTAGATTCAGAGGAGAAGGTTTTTAAAGGTTCAAATTGTTGACACCCGACGACGCACATCGACAGATGACGGACATCAGGTGATCACAAAAGCTCACCCTGAGCACAAAAGTGCTCTGGTGAGCTAAAAAAGACACGGGGTCAAATTTCAATATTAAAAAAACATGCTGTGTGAACAGCATGGCCTACCCATGTACAAATACATGTAGTATTTAGAGCTCTTTATAATGTCTAATTCATGCTAATATGTAGTAGCAAACAGTGTAGACCCTATAGTTTGATTTGGGTCCACACTGTTAGCCAAAGCATACCTGTCCAATACTTACAAATTACAAATTTGGAATCTGTAACTGATAAGGTATAGGAGATATGCTCCGGACAAGCTTTTAGTAAAATCAAGGTCAACGGTCAAGGTCACAGTGACCTGAAAATGGTACGCGACACTCTGCCATCCCAAGATGAACTCACTCACCAAATTTGGAATCCGTAGCTGGTAAGGTATAGGAGATATGCTCTGGACAAGCTTTTTGTATCTGGTAACATATAGGAGATATGCTCCGGACGGTAAAATTGAGGTCAAAGGTCAAGGTCAAGGTCAGTGATCTGAAAATGGTACACGACTCTCCGCCATCCCAAGATGAACTCACAAACCAAATTTGGAATTCGTAGCTGGTAAGGTATAGGAGAAATGCTCCGGACAAGCTTTGTGTAAAATCGAGGTCAAAGGTCAAGGTCACAGTGACCAGAAAATGGTACGCGACACTCCGCCATCCCAAGATAAACTCACACAAAATTTTGAATCCGTAGCTGGTAAGGAGATATGCTCCGGATCAGCTTTTTGTAAAATCGAGGTCAAAGGTCACGGTCAAGGTCACAGTGACCTGAAAATGGTACTCGACACTCCGCCATCTCAAGATGATATCACACACCAAATTTGGAATCTGTAGCTGGTAAGGTATAGGAGATATGCTCCAGACAAACTTTTTGTAAAATCGGTCAAAGGTAAGGTATAGGAGATATTCTCTTGACAACCTTTTTTGTAAAATCGAGGTCGGAGGTCAAGGTTAAGGTCACAGTGACCTGAAAATGGTACGCGACACTCCTCTAACCCAAGATGAACTCACACACCGAATTTGGAATCCGTAGCTGGTAAGGAGATATGCTCCGGACAAGCTTTTTGTAAAATCGGTCAAAGGTCAAGGTCACAGTGAACTGATAATGGTACGCAACACTCCGCAATCCCAAGATGAACCCACACACCAAATTTGGAATCCGTAGCTAGTAAAGTATAGGAGATATACACCGGACAAGCATTTTGCAGCTGGTAAGGTATAAGCTTTTTGTAAAATTGAGGTCAAAGGTCAAGGTCACAGTGAGCTGAAAATGGTATGAGACACTCCGCCATCCCAAGGTGAACTCACATACCAAATTTTGAATCCGTAGCTGGTAAGGTATAGGAGATATGCTCCGGACAAGCTTTTTGTAAAATCGAGGTCAAAGGTCAAGGTCACAGTGACCTGAAAATGGTACACGACACTCCTCCATCCCAAGATGAACTCACACACCAAATTTGGAATCCGTAGCTGGTAAGGAGATATGCTCTGGACAAGCTTTTTGTATAATCAAGGTCAAAGGTCATGGTCAAGGTCACAGTGACCTGAAAATGGTACGCGACACTCCGCCATCCCAAGATGATCTCACACACCAAATTTGGAATCCGTATCTGGTAAGATATAGGAGATATACTCTGGACAAGCTTTTTGTAAAATCGGTCAACGGTCAAGGTCAAGGTCACCGTGACCTGAAAATGGTACGTGACACTTCACCATCCCAAGATGAACTCACATACTAAATTTTGAATCCGTAGCTGGTAAGGTATAGGAGATATGCTCCGGACAAGTTTTTTGTAAAATCGAGGTCAAAGGTCAAGGTCAAGGTCACAGTGACCTGAAAATTGTATGTGACACTCCGCCATCTCAAGGTGGTCTCACACACCAAATTTGGAATCCGTATCTGGTAAGGTATAGGAGATATGCTCTGGACAAGCTTTTTGTAAAATCGAGGTCAAAGGTCAAGATCAAGGTCACTGTGAACTGAAAATTGTACGCAACACTCCTCCATCCCAAGATGAAATCACACACCAAATTTGGAATCCTTAGCTGGTAAGGTATAGGAGATATACTCCGGACAAGCATTTTGCAGCTGGTACGGTATAAGTTTTTTTTAAATTGAGGTTAAAGGTCAAGGTCACAGTGACCTGGAAATGGTACGGGACACTCCGCCATCCCAAGATGAACTCACACACCAAATTTGGAATCTGTAGCTGGTAAGGTAAAGGAGATATGCTACGGACAAGCTTTTTGTAAAATCAAGGTCAAAGGTCAAGGTCAAGGTCACAGTGACATGAAAATGGTACGCGACACTCCGCCATCCCAAGATGAACTCGCACACCAAATTTGGTATCCGTAGCTGATGTGACAAACGAAATATACTCCGGACAAAAGGTACACACACACACACACACACACACACACATGCACGGTGTGATCACTATATGCCGCCAAAGCCTAGCTTTGGCGGCATAAAAAGTGGTTCCCCATGACAGATTCCCCTGAAAATCTTACTCGCAGAAGCTTTTATGCATGACAGTTCTTAAAGCAAATTTGAGATAAATTGTCAAGATATGAAATTGCTAGATGAGCAACAATGTATTATGATACACAGACTGACTGACGGGTCAAAAACTTTATACCGTGAGCAACTTCCTTGCATTGGGTATAATTACACTACTGTAATCTGATTTTTATTGTGACCGTGATTTGTCCGGCGTCTGTCTTCCGTTGTCCGGCCACATTTTCAAATGATATCTCCTTTGAAACCTCTGACCCATTTTTAACCAAACTTTGACAGGCGCATCAGTGGCTAGGGGGAACGCAATATTGTTCAAATTATGACCACCGGACCAAAAATGGCCCTGCCCAGGGGATTATCAGTTTTTCATAGGAAAATCTTTAAAAATCTTCTTCTCCAAAACTGTAAGGCCTAGACATTTGATATGTAGCATCATCTAATGGTCCTCTTCAAAGATTGTTCAAATTATGACCCCTTGGGCAAAAATGGCCCGCCCCTAGGATTATCAGTTATTCCTAGAAAAATCTTTAAAAATCTTCTCTGAAATTGTAAGGCCTAGACCTTTGATATTTGGTGTGTGGCATTATCTAATGGTCCTCTGCAAATATTGTTCAAATTATGACCCCTGAACCAAAAATGGTTTTTCATAGGAAAATCTTTAAAAATCTTCTTCTGAAACTGTAAGGCCTCAACCTTTGATATTTGGTATGTAGCATGATCTAATGGTCCTCTACAAAGATTTTCAAATTATGAACTCCGGTATATATAATTATTTAATAGTCCTCTTCCAAGATTGTTCAAATTGTGACCCCCAAGCCAAAATGGCCCCACCCTGGAGTTTATCAGTTTTACATAGACCTTTAAAAAACTTCTTCTCTGAAACCATAAGGTCAATATCTTTAATATTTTACATACAAGTTGACCATATAGTGCTCTACAAAAACTGTACGAATTGTGAACCTTTGGTAAACAAGAGATGTCACAGTCACGTGACAAATGCCCCCCAAAATTGTACCCTGTGACCTTGACCTTTGACCCATGGACCAGGGAGTTGACACATCGTCTTTGTGTGGTGAACATTTGTGCCAGGTTCCTTTGAAATTCATTCACAGATAAACAAGTAATTGTACCCTGTGACTTGACCTTTGACATATGGACCAGGGAGCTGAACGCGACACGTCTTTGTCTGGTGAACATCTGCGCCAAGTTATATTGAAATCCATTGATAGATAAAGATGTTACAGACCGGACACGAAATTTGTGACAAAGTAATTGTATTCTGTGACCTTGACCTTTGACCCATGGACCAGGGAGTTGAAAGCGACACATCATCTTTGTCTGGTGAACATTTGTGCCAAATCATATTGAAATCCATTGATATATAAAGAAGTTACAGACCGGACACAAAATTTGTGACAAAGTAATTGTACCCTGTGACCTTGACCTTTGACCTATGGACCTGGGAGTTGAAAGCGACACCTTGTCTTTGTGTGGTGAACATTTGTGCCAAGTTATATTGAAATCCATTGATAGATAAAGAAGTTACAGGCCGGACACGAAATTTGTTACAAAGTAATTGTACCCTGTGACCTTGACCTTTGACCCATGGACCAGGGAGTTGAACACGACACATTGTCTTTGTGTGGTGAACATTTGTGCCACGTTATATTGAAATCTATTGATAGATGAAGAAGTACAGACCGGACACGAAATTTGTGACAAAGTAATTGTACCCTGTGACCTTGACCTTTGACCCATGGACCAGGGAGTTGAACGCGACACATCGTCTTTGTGTGGTAAACATTTGTGGCACGTAATATTGAAATCCATTGATAGATGAAGAAGTTACAGACCGGACACGAAATTTGTGACAAAGTAATTGTACCCTGTGACCTTGACCTTTGACCCATGGATCAGGGAGTTGAACGTGACACATCGTCTCTGTCCGGTGAACATTTGTGGCAAGTTATATTGAAATCCATTGATAGATGAAGAAGTTACAGACCGGACACGAATTTGGGACGCATAAAAATAGCTCCGCCCTGGGGCATATTAATTTTTCATAGACCGACTGAAACCATTAGACCCATGCCTTCCATATTTGGTATGTAGCTTCGTCTTGTGATTCTCTGCTATGAATGTTCAACTTCCGACCTCAGGGTGAAACTTGGCCTGCCCTGGGGCTTATTAGTTTTTCATGGGGAAATTATAAAATATCATTTTTCTCTGAAATCATAAGGCTTAGACCTTTAATTAATGACATGCTGCTTTGCCTTGTGGTTCTCTACAATGATTGTACAAATGATGACTTCTGGGTAAAAAATGGCCCCATCCCAAGGGTTATCTCAGGTGAGCGCTGCGGGGCCTCATGGCCCTCTTGTTTCCTCTTGTGTCAACTGGGAATGCTAGTGGCGAATTTGTGACAACCAATGCAAACAGACAAACTCCTGATGATACACCAAGTTACTTGTCATCACATCAACTTGTGTCTTTGTACATCTTAAAGAGCACCGAAACCATGGTTTGATGAAATACACATGTAAATGTATGGGTCTTTGCAATAAATCTTTAATCTACTTGCTAATGAAATTGTGACCTTTGATATCATATAGGATGCTGGAATACAGGTTCTGCACGGCTTCATAAGATTAATATTTGAGTTTGATGAAACTTCTTGACGTTAAGGAGATCAGAGCTGACAAGAAACAGGGGCTCAATCTCAATGCCATGACGTTGATTGTAAATTTGACTTTAAATGTTAGAACAAGGGTTCTGTAAATTGTCTTAATGAAATGAATATTTGACTTCCGTTTGATAAAAATCTTTCAATAAAAAACATTTAACTCTTTCCCTCATATAAACCTGTTTTCACACATTTGCAAACAGAGTAGACCCAGATCAGACGTCTCCTATAGGAGCCGTCTGATCAGGGTCTGCTCTGTTTGCTAATGGAATTTGAAAGATCCGTTTATTTACTTTCTAAACTGTCTACAATGTTCTATATTTCATTATAAAATTTTGTCTATGAATTTTCAGTAGGTTTCGAAACTTGGAATAAACATAGAACAGGGAAAGGATTAAAACAGGAAGCAGGCAAAAAATTCACTTTAAAAAAATGACCTTGACATTGGAAATAAGATTTCAGAATGTAGGTTCTGCACATTGTCTACATTTACATGTACGTCTGGGGTTTACCGCCACCTATATCTAGTTGGTCATTGTGATATGACAGAAATACAGTTAAAGCAACATAAAACCCAGATACAGACAAACAAACATGTTACATAAATTTAATTGTCTCTTACACCTAAACTCGTAATTTTGATCCTTTCCCTGTTCTATAATATTTATCCCAAATTTCAATACGAACTGATTATTCATGAGCAAAATATGGAACTTTGTAGCCATTTTAGAAAGTAAATAAACAGATATTTCAAATTCCATTAGCAAATAGAGCAAACCCTGATCCTATAGGAGCTGTCAGATCTGGATCTACTCTGTTTGCAAATGCGTGAAATGCGTTTATATGAGGGAAAGGGTTAAAGGAGATTTGGAGCCGACTCAATTTGTGACGGATATACTGAAAGACAAACTAAAATTGTTTTTGATACAAAAACTGTCTCCCACACCCCACCACCACTGAATTTTCTATGTAACAATTTCAAAGTCCCATAAATGTGCAGAAAATCATCAAACAGGAAAAGGAATAAGATCTGCACACCTAGACACGGTGCTGATCAATCTTATGTAGTTTCATAACAAGAGGGCCAGAATGGCCCTGAAGCGCTCACCAGACAATCAGAGTAGAAGATTTTCAAAGTTTTCACTATATGTTTCTATAGAAAACTAGCCGGTCCTGGGGCGGGACAGTTTTGACCCCAGGGGCATAATTTAGAAAACTTTTGTAGAGGATCTGAACATGACGCTATGAGCCAAATATGAAAGCTAAGAACATCCCAGTTTCAGGAGAAGATTTTCAAAGTTTTCTCTATGTTTCTATTAAAAACTACCCATCCCTGGGGTAGGGCCAATTTTGACCCCAGGGCCATAATTTATAAAAAATAAAATAATTGTAGAGGACCTGAACATGATGCTATGTGCCAAATATGAAAGCTGAGAACCTTCCAGTTTCAGAGAAGAAGATTTTCAAAGATTTCACTATTTGTTTCTATTCAAAACTGCCAACCCCTGGGGCGGGGCCAATTTTGACCCCAGAGCCATAATTTATAAAAAAAAATTGTAGAGGACCTGAACATGATGCTCTGTGCCAAATATGAAAGCTGTGAACCTTCCAGCTTCAGAGCTGAAGATTTTCAATGATTTCACTATTTGTTTCTATTCAAAACTGCCCACCCCTGGGGCGGGGCCAATTTTGACCCCAGGGCCATAATTTATAAAAAAAAATTGTAGAGGACCTGAACATGATGCTCTGTGCCAAATATGAAAGCTGTGAACCTTCCAGCTTCAGAGCTGAAGATTTTCAAAGATTTCACTATTTGTTTCTATTCAAAACTGCCCACCCCTGGGGCGGGGCCAATTTTTACCCCAGGGCCATAATTTATATAACTTTTGTAGAGGACCTGAACATGATACTCTGTGCCAAATATGAAAGCTGTGAGCCATCCAGTTTCAGAGGAGAAGATTTTCAAAGATTTCAATATTTGTTTCTATTGAAAACTGCCCACCCCTGGGGCGGGGCCAATTTTAACCTCAGGGCCATAATTTATATAAATTTTGTAGAGGACCTGAACATGATGCTATATGCCAAATATGAAAGCTGAGAACCTTCCAGTTTCAGAGAAGATTTTCAAAGTTTTCACTATTTGTTTCTATTCAAAACTGCCCACCCCTGGGGCGGGCCCAATTTTGACCCCAGGGCCATTATTTATATAACTTTGTAGAGGACCTGAACATAATGCTCTGTGCCAAATATGAAAGCTGAGAGCCTTCCAGTTTCAGAGAAGAAGATTTTCAAAGATTTCACTATTGGTTTCTATTGAAAACTGCCCACCCCTGGGGCGGGGCCAATTTTAACCCCCGGGCCATAATTTATATAACTTTTGTAGAGGACCTGAACATGATGCTCTGTGCCAAATATGTAAGCTGAGAGCCTTCCAGTTTCAGAGGAGAAGATTTTCAAAGATTTCACTATTAGTTTCTACTGAAAACTTCCCACCCCTGGGGCGGGGCCAATTTTAACTCCAGGGCCATAATTTATATAACTTTTGTAGAGGACCTGAACATGATGCTCTGTGCCATATATGAAAGCTGAGAGCCTTCCAGTTTCAGAGGAGAAGATTTTCAAAGATTTCACTATTAGTTTCTATTCAAAACTGCCCATCCCTGGGGCGGGCCAATTTTGACCCCAGGGCCATAATTTATATAACTTGTAGAGGACCTGAACATGATGCTATGTGCCAAATATGAAAGCTGAGAGCCTTCCAGTTTCGGAGAAGAAGATTTTCAAAGTTTTACTATATGTTTCTATTGAAATCTTCCCACCCCTGGGGCGGGGCCAATTTTGACCCCAGGGGCATAATTTATATAACTTTTGTAGAGGACCTAAGGGTGATGCTATGTGCCAAAGATGAAAGCTGAGAGCCTTCCAGTTTCAGAGAAGAAGATTTTCAAAGATTTCACTATTGGTTTCTATTCAAAACTGCCCACCCCTGGGGCGGGGCCAATTTTGACCCCAGGGCCATTATTTATATACATTTTGTAGAGGACCTGAACATGATGCTATATGCCAAATATGAAAGCTGAGAGCCTTCCAGTTTCAGAGGAGAAGATTTTCAAAGATTTCACTATTTGTTTCTATTCAAAACTTCCCACCCCTGGGGCGGGGCCAATTTTAACCCCAGGGCCATAATTTATATAACTTTTGTAGAGGACCTGAACATGATGCTCTGTGCCAAATATGAAAGCTGAGAGCCTTCCAGTTTCAGAGGAGAAGATTTTCAAAGTTTTACTATATGTTTCTATTGAAAACTTCCCATTCCTGGGGCGGGGCCAATTTTGACCCCAGGGGCATAATTTATATAACTTTTGTAGAGGACCTAAGGGTGATGCTATGTGCCAAAGATGAAAGCTGAGAACCCTGTAGATTCAGAGGAGAAGATTTTTAAAGGTTCAAATTGTTGACGACGAACGACGCACGACGCACGCCGACGGACGATGGGCATCAGGCGATCACAAAAGCTCACCCTGAGCACTTTGTGCTCTGGTGAGCTAAAAATGCGACCAAAGGTTTTGGAGAAACCGTGCGGACAAAATTTTCAATGTAATAATTTCAAAATCCAGTAACTATGCAACAAATCATCGAATTGGAACAGGAAATGTAGACAATGTGCACAATGTAGACAATGTGCACAACAAGGCATAGTGCTGATCAATCCTATGAAGATTCATGAAAATCTGATCAAGGATTTTGGAGAAACTGTGCGGACAAAAATTGCCATGTAAAAAATTCAAAGTGCCATATCTCTGCAGAAAATCATTGCACTGGAACAGGAATACAATAGGCACACCTAGACATGGTGCTGATTAATCCTATGAAGTTTCATGAAAATGCGACCAAAGCTTTTCGAGAAACCGCACGGACAAAAATTGCCATGTAAATAAATCAAAGTCCCATAACTCTGCAGAAAATCATTGAACCGGAACAGGTATACGACATGCACATCTAGGCATGGTGCTGATCAATCCTATGAAGTTTCATGAAAATCTGATCAATGGTTTTAGAGAAACTGTGTGGACACAATTTTCCATGTAATAATTTCAAAGTCCTATAAATCTCCAGAAAATCATCAAACTGGAACAGGAATAAGATATGCATAACTAGGCATGATAATGATCAATCCTACAAAGTTTTATGAAAATCTGGCCAAAGCTCTCGGAGAAACCATGCGGACCAAAATTGCCATGTAAAAAAATCAAAGTCCCATAACTCTGCAGAAAATCATTAAACCGGAACAGGAATATGATATGCACATCTAGGCATGGTGCTGATCAATCCTATGAAGTTTCATGAAAATCTGATCAATGGTTTTGGAGAAACCGCGCTGACAAAATTTTCCATGTAAAAATTTCAAAGTCCCATAACTCTGCAGAAAATCATCAAACTGGAACAGGAATAAGATATGCATAACTAGGCATGGTAATGATCAATTCTGCAAAGTTTTATGAAAATCCGACCGAAGCTCTTGGAGAAACCACGCGGACCAATATTGCCATGTAAAAAATCAAAGTCCCATAACTCTGCAGAAAATCATTAAACTGGAACAGGAATACGATATGCACATCTAGGCAAGGTGCTGATCAATCCTCACGCTGACAAAATTTTCCATGTAAAAATTTCTAAGTCCCATTACTCTGCAGAAAATCATCAAACTGGAACAGGAATAAGATAGGCATGGTCCTGATCAATCCTATGAAGTTTTATGAAAATCTGACCAAAGCTTTTGGATAAACAGTGTAGACAAATTAAAATCCGACAGACCGGCGTATGGACGCAAAACAAAATGTCTCCGTAGTATACTTGGGGAGACATAACTAACAGACGAACAACTGCTGCAAAACAATGCCTCCCCAGTAGCTGGGAGAGACTTAATGAATTTAATCCATATGTCAGCACAAGCACCATATTTTTAAACATTTGAGGTTTAATGTTTGCCAAAATGTACAAAATTAAAATATTTTGTAAGTAATATTTTAGCCAACCAGTCTTTCAAAAGAAGATACATGTATTCAGATTCATGAAATTCATGTTTAATATTGTACTGTGTGGAATGGAGAAAGGTTAAGGCCAGACCTGGGGTAATTAAAATTGTAATTGTAATTAATTACAATTAATTACATGTTTTCAATGTAATTGATGTAATGTGTAATTGAGTGTTGTTTTAATTACATGTAATTGTAATGTAATTAATTACAGTGAAAAATTAGGTGTAATGGACAATTACTTTTCAATTACTTAGGTTATTTACAAGTTATAAAGTACAGCCATTCAGTGAGTTTTAATAGATTTAATTTTTTAAACACTGGATCCATAGAGAAAGATATTAAATAACAAATGTTGTTTCAGTGTATTATATTGTTTAATACACAGAGAAAGTCAACTAACATATATATTCATTTGAATGAGTCTTTGAGATCCCATATTTTGCAAATTATTATTCTGCTGCATGGTTTTATAACCATGCTGAATAATTAAACATTTACATTTTCCTTACTCCCCCTCGGCGAGGAAAGTTTTTTGGCATCTGTTGCGGGTGATTGGAGTCCATACCACCTCTACCACGATAACCACCTCGGTGGAAACCACCTCTGTATCTTGGTCTGTAACCAAAGCGTCCTCTGAAATTTCCCCTCATTGGGCCATACTGTAGTTTATGTCCCATCCTAGAACATTCCTCTATCTCTTTAGCTGTTTTCGACACATCATCCCCAAATAATTGGTCTGTGAATGGGAGCGAGTGAGTGCACAGGTGAGAATATTCGTTTCTCATTTCTGGTTTCAACAAATCTCTTCTCAACATATTAATTTGAGTATTAGCATGTCCCAAAAGAGCTACTGCATCGTTACATCTGTCTATGATCTGACCTATATCATAATCCCCACCATTCTGTTTCCACTCTCGTTCCATTTTATCTGCCTTGTCCACTGTTTTTGTCAGAATACTTGCAGATTTAACAATGGCAGTTTCTACTGCTTGTAATTTACCATCTTTTGTACGAGCAGATGGGGACACAATATCCCACACTAACTGGTTTAATCTCACAGTAACAAGCCCTTGACAATTTTGAGGACGAGAGTTATGGGCCTCTTTAATCATTGCATCATACTTTTCTTTTTGCATTCCTTCACGAAATAACGTATTCACATTTTCTGCCAACTCGGGATCAACGTCCCCATCACACACCTCTTGAGCCTTAAACTTCTTAGCCAAGCTGGCAAATCTAGAATTTGTACTTTCCTCAGTCTTATCATTATTATTACTGTCCACTTTTCTTTTGTTTCCACCAGACACTGATTCAACAGACACAAGTCTATCCCCCATGTTTTGTGATTGGGAGTCATCCTCGAACTCCTCATACCCTTCATAGTAACCAAAGTTTGGGTCATAATCATACTGTGTATGGTCTGAAGTCTCCAACTCCTTAATCCTCTGATCAAAGGATTCCAATTGTTTGGTTGTATTAGCTTGCTCATTCCTCACGGCAAGTAAAATTGACAACAACTCGTCATCCCGATTTGATGACTTGGATGTAGATGAGGTCCCTGACGGACCTGATTTCTCAGACTGTTTCGCGGGAGTCTTCCCCCGTGAACTAGATTTAGGTTTATTTTGATCACTGCCACGAGCTGTAGTAGCTAACAATTCTTTCGACGGTTCATTCACATCCGCCATCTTTAAATAGTCACACCACGTGCGACTACACAAAAACAACCACTATCGAATAAAAACCGATTGACAGCGTTCGAACTACGTACGAACTAACGTGGTAATCTCTATTACAACACTATGTCAATAAAACACGAACTGCGTCCGATTTTTTCACTAGTTTTACTCGAAAACTAATACTGATACAATAAGAGCTGTTTCCCATGCCGGAAACGCTAAGCACACTGACCCTGCGCATGCGCGGCACACATCTCATTTCATCCCGTAGTAATTCGTAACGAAATAGAATTAAACACATCTCATGAAAATGGTAAAATTGTAATATCCATTCTTCAATAGCAAACAGGGCAGACATTACCAGTATGTAGTCTGCATTGCTAACAGCACATACCCTAATGCAACAACTCATATAGAAGGCATCTCATCTCAGTCTACAATGTTTTCTAAAATTTACTCTGTCAAACAGCATATCAAATTTTTGAGTTAATCAATGTCTGCATTTTATGGGAATGTGTTGTGTTTTTGAACTGAGAACAAAACCTAGAGTTATACTTCAAACAGTGCAGACCCTGTTCAAAGGGCTCCTATAACAGCACTTTGATCTGGGTATACATTTTTTTTTCAAGTCTCACCAGTGCAATCTTAACAAGTCTATTGTGTTGGAAGAGTTATATAAAGTTTGGCTGATTACAAATATCCAGAATAATTAAACCAACAGCACTGACACCTTTATCATTACCTGTGATAATTATGCTATTGACAATTATAAGACACTGTCACACCTGACAAACCACAGAAAGCAAAATACAGTGACCAGCAGTGACCATTAATTGTATAATTAATCCCCATGATATAGCCCTTTGCCTGCTGACAAACGGTGTATGTTAACCCTTTCCCTGTTCTACGTTTATTCCAATTTCAATACCTACTGAATATTTATGGACAAAATTGTTATAATAAAATATGGAAGGTGGAGCATTGTAGCCATTTTGGAAAGTAAAGAAACAGTTCTATCAAATTCCATTAGCAAAGAGAGCAGACCCTGATGAGACGGCTCCTCTAGGAGCTGTCTGATCTGGGTCTACTCTGTTTGCAGATGAGTGAAAACACGTTTATATGAGGTAAAGGGTTAACAAACGGTGTATGCTAAATTCCATATCTGCCCTGCTCCTTTGTTACAACTGTTTCATTTTAATCAAAAGATGAGGATAACAAATGGCTACATCAGCTTTAATCTGGACGAATACCCCAGATAAAGAATAAACTTGGTGTCTCACCCAGATCTAAACTGATTGAAAATGATTATTATTGGCCCAACCAGGCAATAAAGTTAAATTCTCTACATCAACCACTGTTTTCGTTCCAAGTCCTGATATTTACTGATACGATAGATCTGCAGTATTACAGATTATGTTTGAAAAGTTAGAATCAGTGGAAACCCTGATTTGACATCTGTGTATAACATGTCTATGACAGCTTTCTTATGAAGATTTAATATTTTGTATATTGGTATGTATCCACTGAGCACTTAAAGATGTTTATAAAAATACTTCTGATATAGAAACATAATTCAGTGACTGTAAATATGTTACTGGTCATGTACATGCAAACTTACATGTACATGCACTAGTTATGTTACTTGATAAACTTGTTTTCTCAAACATATTTTCTGTTGTTGCCAGCTTTTTTAAAGTAATTGAGATGTAATTAATTACATTTGGCAAAGTAATTGTAATTTAATTAATTACAGACACAAAACCCCTGTAATTGTAATTGTAATGGTAATTGACCTTTTATGAATGTAATTGTAATTTAATTAATTACAATGCCATGTAATTAACCCCAGGTCTGGTTAAGGCAAGAAAACAAAAACAAAGAATCCGATTTAATTTTAATTTTTATTCATATTCATTTGATATTAGATGCAAGAGTCTTGATTTCACTTCTGTTATGATAAAATGTCATTCCATTTTGATTTCAACAATATTGAGGAAAAAATACTGCTCTTTACTCAATACTACTTATTAGTTGAAAGATTTTACGGGGTATGTTTTACTTTGACACTCTAGAATCAGATCTATATCATGTCATAAGCAAATAGAGTAGACCCTGATAAGACAGCACCTACAGGAGCCATCTTATCTAGGTCTACTCTGTATGCAATGGTGTGAAAAAGTATTTATATGAAGAAAAGGGTTATTTTTAAAAATATTGAGGAAAATCGTACACTTCCTTTACTGCATGAATATTCATATATTAAATGTCATTATTTTACATCATGAATATCAATATGATGAATCTTTATAATGACACATGAACACAAGAAAGTTCGGCCATAGTAGAAACTGTAGAAACAGATCTACATGTATATAATTCTATAAGCAAACAGAGCAGACTCTGATCAGTCATCTCCTACAGGAGTCATCTGATCTGGGTCTACTCTACAAAGGCTTTAAAAATAAAAGGTAAAGGGTTAATTTAGACCAAAATTAATGTGTAGGTCTTTTTTATTTGCAAACAGAGAATATTAACTCATTCCCTCATATTGACACCTCTGTAAAAGTCACTTTTGCTCCATAGGTGCAAATGCTCTATTTGTCACAACTGTTTCAAAACTAAGCAATTCTATAATTTTCCAAAATATTTTCTAGAAAATGCTCCTTTTCAGTAGATTTATTCAAAGAGGTTAGATCTAATAATAGCCTATGAGGGAATGGGCTAAGGAAAGTCATTGCAGTTTCAATGCAGTGTCTGATCCTATTTTACAGTCACCAGAATATACACTTTCCCTTTATATAAATGGACAAATGCTGTATACTCTGGTCACATGATGTGTCTCTGATTGGGACTGTGGTCTGGATCCAGACTACTGTTTGCAAGTCCCAAAAGGTCACCTTTTTTCATGCTGTAAGCCATCTCTTACCGAACTACGTCTGAGTCACATCTAATCCGGTGGACAAATTTAGTATCAGTGATGTTCTATTTTATCCATCTGACATGTTTTAACTGCACCAATACAAATAGGTTACTAAGAGTTAACCCTTTACTCCATAAATATAATGACAGCATGAATATCAATTAGACGGGTTTTCTTAAATTACATATTTACACAACTTTTGTTTGCCATGGCGGAAACTGTAGAATCTTACCTATATTATTCCATTAGCAAACAGCAGACCCTGATCAGATGGCTCCTACTGATCTCGGTCTACTTTGTTTGCAAATGCATTAAAAGGTGTATTTATGGTGTAAACAGTCAATCATGGCAATGGCAAATCATCAATTTAAAATAAACAGAATTGACCACACCAATATGAAACACATGTATGTCACATCATGTGCAGTTTGTCAAGTCAATGAGTACAGCGATTCTACACTTTAATGATCCTCTGTGATGACGTGACGATCCAGCAGCCACCAAAATGAGATAAGAATGTCCACCATATATACATGTATATGCTCATTCAGTCCATCTGTTAACACACTGTGGGTTGGTACAAACATAGTATAGACGCATTCCTTCCTGAAAGGTGAAACAAGAATGGACAACCTGTGAGATACGTTGAGGTAGACCCGATGAATGCAGAAAACAAGTTAAGCCCCTACTTCATGAATATTCATGTAAGAATTAACCCATTTCCTCATACTGACAACCTTTTGACGCCTCTGTAGAAGTCACTCTTTTAATAAAAATCATTGTGATAAATAGAGCATTTGCTCCATAGGAGCAAATGCTCTATTTATCACAATGGTTTCAGAACTACACGTCTCAAAAAAATCCCTTTTTCTAGTAAATGCCCCATTTCAGTATATTCAATAAAACAGGTTGGGTCTAAAAATAGCCCATGAGGGAATGGGTTAATAGCATCATGAATATAAATTTAATAGACTATCTTTTATAATGAATTTTGTATAATCATATCTACTATTCTACATAATATCATAAGCAGATCCCAAATAGATGGCTCCCACAGGAGTCATCTGATCTGGGTCTACTCTGCAAATGTGTAGAAAGGTGTAGGTGTACTTGATGAATATTCATACAAGACAAAGCCCAATATGAAAACATGCATTAATCAATTTCGTTCTTGTTTTAAAATATAAAAATTCGAACTTAATTGCCATGGGAAACAGTAAATGACCCGTCTGTAACAAGGAAGCAAGCAAACCGACCAGACTCTGATCAGACAGCACCTACAGAAGTTAGCTGATCTGGATCAACTGTTTGCAGAAATGTAAAAATGCAGGATAATCAAGAAATGGGTTAACAGGCATTTACAAACAGTGCAGACCCAGATAAGAGCGCTCCTGTTGATGATCTGTATTGCTGATTTAAAACACTCAATCACATGTTCTCCTTTCAAACACATGTACATGATAATGGACCATTCCACTTTGAAAATTCAGCATTCAAAGGATTAAAACTATGTGATCTAGAACTACTTTAACGGGGATCTTGAGAAAAGGTCCACTACAGTTAACAGCTTTGAATGCCCTTTTTCTCGTAACATTGTTTATTTACAAACTGTAAGAGATACAGTAAAACCCTTCCAAATAGAAAAAAAACCAGAAGAATTGTATGGCAGACCATAGCTTAATACAGGACAAAAATCATGCAAAAACATCCAAATTTCCTAGGAGCTTTCCACACTACTTTTATCCCACATAACCATTTTTTCTCATAAACGCTTTTGCAAACATTTGCAAACAGAGTAGACCCATATCAGACTGCTCATGTTGGAGTCATCTGATCAGGGTCTGCTGTGTTTGCTTATTAAATTATAATAGATCTGATTCAACAGTCTGTGCTTGAGCTGTGTCCTGGCCAAATGTCATGTGTTCTTATGCCATTATAAATATTAGTCTAATAGATATATTCATGATGTCATTATTTCTTGCATGAATATTGAAAAGACAAACGGTAAAGCCGTCACCATCTTTAATTGACACCTACAGTACATAATTGACACCTACAGTACATAATTGACACCTACAGTACATAATTGACACCTACAGTACATAAAGACTAATTGTCCTGTAACTTAGTAGCAGCAAAAACTGATTTCAAAGATGTTCATCAACAAGTGCAAAGACCATCACTAAGAACTGCTACAATTATATAAGTTTAAAAGTGCTACACTTATATAGTAAGTTTAGAACAGTAGCAGAGCAACATAAACCAACATGTGTCCTTTGCAAAACCTGTATACAGTGGAACCCCTCTAAGGCAGCCACTTAATGAATAAACATGGGTGTCTTTATAAGCAGGTGGTTGCTTAATGCAGGACAAAAGTAGCTAGGGGAGCTTTCTGCATTGCTTTTGTATTGCATTAAGCAACCACCTACTTCTAGCACACAGCATTATACCTCTTTTAGGTGGTCGCATTAGCGGGGTTTTACTGTATTTAAATTGCTTGCCAAACTTGCTCCAACAGGAGCTTTATGCACTACATTCAACCTGTCTTAAAAACCAAGATTTATACCTCTTTTTAGTGGTTGTATACCTTTTATTCCATAAATATGCCTTCCTAAGCATTTGTAAACAGAGTAGACCCAGATCAGATGCCTCTTATTGCTGTCTGTTCAGGGTCTGCTCTGTTTGCTTATGAAATAATACAGATACATTGTATAATACTACAGTTTTCTGCCAATTAATATTCGTGTCATTACTTCTCACATGAGTAGTCAAGGAGTAATGAGTTAGGACATGTTCTACTGTATAGCCCATAACCTCATTGGCTATTTTTAGATACAACCTCTCAGGGCACAAAATTTTTCAAAATTTTCACCCGTCCTGCAATATAAACAAAGAAGGCTACCCAAAATACTCACTAGTCCTGCAATACAGACAAAAAAGAGAAAATTATATGCAGGACGAGTGAATTTTTGTCTATTTATCACAATGGTTTCACAAAGTGACTTTTACAAAGTCGTCAATATGAGGGAATGGGATAGTGGTAATATTCTTGGTTCATTTTGCTGCTAATATGCACTAGTTCTCACCTCAGCCTTGGTACTGTGTGACTGGAAGAAGACTGCCTCTTTGTGGCCGCACTTGTTACATGGATGCTCCTCTGTCCTTGGCAGAGTCGGGTCTGCTATTACGTCACCAATGATCTGTGTAAGCTCACTAAAATATGTACATCAGTGCATGTTTTAAAAGCTGTACTGCCACTAAATCCCAGTGATGCCATTTTAATTTCAACAATAGCGTCCATAAATACGCCTTTCTACACCTCTGTAATAGCCACACTTGAAACCATTGTGATAAATTTACCGATTTCACAATGGTTTCAAACTACAAAATTCTAAAATTTTACTTTTCTCTAGTAAATGCTCCTTTTGGGCAGATTCATTCAAAGAGGTTGGGTCTAAAAATCGCCTATGGAGGAATTGGTTAAAAACATTTTCATGCATTTGTAAAGAGAGTAGACCCAGAACAGAAGGCTCCAATAGGAGCCGTCTGATCAGGGTCTGCTCTGTTTGCTAATGGAATTTGATAGGTCTGTTTATTTAGTTTCTAAATTGGCTACAATGTTCCACCTTACATATTTCATTATAGCTATTTTGTCCATGAACATTCAGTATATATCGAAATTTGTAATAAATATAGAACAGGGAAATGGTTAAAGAATCACTTGATAATTTCATATGTTCAGACCGTGAAGCATATAAAGGATTGAGCTTCTTGGACTTTTGTTCTTAAATGTCCTGCAAATGGTTTTAACAGGCAGTTGTTAAATCAATCACCAAAGTTTCATACTGTTTGAAAATTGCTGAAATGTGTTCAACGCCTCAAAAGTGACCACAAAGAAAAGCCTTACAGCATGATTGATATGAAAATGTATTATTAAAATTCTTATGTATAAAATGAGAAAATTGAAGTCATGGGAGATAATAGAGAATCAGATCTGTAACATATAATCATCAATATAACGTATATAACGGTATAACAAAGGCATCAATATGAGGGAATGGGTCATCTCTTTCCTGCATATAAACGTATTTTCACGCATTTGCAAACAGAGTAGACCCAGATCAGATGGCTCCTATAGGACCGTCTGATCAGGGTCTGCTCTGTTTGCTAATGGAATTTGAAAGATCTGTTTATTTACTTCTAAACTGTCTACAATGTTCTAAATTTCATTATAACTATTTTGTTCATGAATATTCATTCTAGGTACTGAAATTTGGAATAAACATAGAACAGAGAAAGGGTTAAGTGAGCAGACCCTGGGCAGACATCTCCTACAGGAGATATCTGATATGGATCTACTCCATTTGTAAAGGTGCAAAAACATAACATAGTAAAGGGTCAGTCTGATGACATATGGTACTCAGTCTTTCATCCATTTCAATTTCAGAAACTGATGTTGAAAATGTAAACAGTGCAGGTCCTGTACTCTTCTCTTTGAAACTATAATACCTACTACTCCAGACTAGGAAAACAATATAATACAGTAGAACCTGTCTCAAGCAACTTTGAATTGATTGAACGCAGAAATCTTAAAGAGCAGGTGGTTGCTTATTACAGGGCAAAAGTAATGCAGAAATCTCCTATAGGAGCTTTCTGCACCACTTTTGACCCATTTTTGATGGTTGCTTAAGACAGGTTATACTGTAACTAACAAGGGCATGTTGTATTGCTATGCAAGACATGAGTCCCGGGGCCCCACCGGACTGAAAAAAACCTCCACTCTCCCCACCCCACCCACCCATGGTGTGGTTGACCATGGTATATACATGACCACCTGAATGGTATTAGTACCTACTTTCATACATTGAATCAGTAAATAAAAAGTTATTGTCCCGACAAGAAAATATGAAAAAGGGGAGTAACTCCAAAAATATTGATGCTAGAGTTATTGCCCTTGTGCATGACACTACATCTCATCACGCTTGTTCCATATGAGAAGTTTCAAATCAATTGAACCAGTACATAAAGAGTTATTAACTGGACAAGAAAATATGAAAAGGGGAATAACTCCAACAATATAGATGCTAGAGTTATGGCCCTTGTGCATGACACTACCCCTCATCATGTGTGTTCCATATGTGAAGTTTCAAATCAATTGAACCAGTAGAGAAAGAGTTATTGTCCGGACAAAAAAAATATGAAAAAGGGGAATAACTCCAAAAATATTGATGCTAGAATTATGGCCCTTGTGCATGACACTACACTACTCCTGATCATGCTTCTTCAATGTGTGAAGTTATAATGAATTTGGCCTAACTTTGTAGGAGATATTGCCCGGACACGAAGTGTGACAGACGGACTGACAAGAAAATATGAAAAAGGGGAATAACTCCAAAACTATTGATGCTAGAGTTATGGCCCTTTGTGTATGACACTACCCCCTCATCATGATTGTTCCATATGTGAAGTTTCAAATCAATTGAACCAGTAGATAAAGAGTTATTGTCCGGACAAAAAAATATGTAAAAGGGGAATAACTCCAAAAATATTGATGCTAGAGTTATGACCCTTGTGAATGACACTAGCCCTCATCATGCTTCTTCAATGTGTGAAGTTATAATAAATTTGGCATAACTTTGTAGGAGATGTGGCCCGGACACGAAGCGTGACAGACGGACGGACGGACAGACGGACAGACAGACAGACGAAATCGAGCAAACCTATAGTCCCCCAACCGGTAACCGGTGGGGGACTAATAATAGTTGATCAAATGCCACTTACTCTACTTCGTGTGTAATCTTGTTGACATAAATACAAGGGTTATCTGCTATCTGCTGGTAGTCACAGTTGCGACACTGAAACACACAGGGAAAATCATATTAATCAGATTATTCTTATTAATAGTATAAATGGCATATGAAGACATGAACTTTTGGCCACTGCAATTTTTCAATTTCATAAACAAACAGAGCAGACCCTGATAAGGTAGTTCCTACAGGACTACAGGAGCCATGATGGAAGTCTTTCTGCTTGCAAATCATATGAAAACGTATCTGTATGTGATAAAGGGCTAAGACATAAAAATAAACCCAAGCTTTTAAATACACCTTTAATTAGTATTTACATGAATGATGTCTGCATATATAGCTTTTGTAAATGTTATCTTTTTTCAAGTTAAAGGGTGTTGGCCATTGTTTAATCAGGGTATGTGGAAACAATGTTTGCTATAAATCAAATATCAGTTGAACCCTTCCCCTGTTACATATTCATGCAAGAAATAATTAATCATTATTAATGACATCAATGATCATTAAGATTTATCAGCTGAAAATTTATGCCATATGTACACAGGAAGTTTTTGGTATTACTTGACCAGATTAAACTGAGACTCTGGGCATATTCCGTATATTTTCATAATTCTATAGATAGATTTCCAAAGACAACGTTGGAACATTATTGATTATTGATGGTATGTAATTTTGGTCAGTCCCTGTTATGCTCGCTGGATAGTGTTGTTGTATGCGGGGGACAAGGTTCCGGGTTCGAGTCTCACCTCAGGCAGATTTTTTTCTTCAAAAAGTGAATACATTACATTTTCCTTGTTTAGCATGTTTTGCGAAAGAAAAGAAATGTGTGGCTGCAGTTGCAGGTTATGCATACATGTAATGAAATATCTGATATATAATATTTTCTTGAAAAATCAAATACAAAGAAATTATAGAAATAAAAAAAATCAAATGACTTCAATAAGATTCGAACCTGCAACTGCTTATATGACAAGCAAAAATCTTTCCACTGCACCACACTTTATGCCTTATTGGTCTCAATGCATAACCCATGTATTTGTATGCATGGTAATAAAGTTCATCTGAGTATAGCCAGAAACTCTAATGAAAACTGATGAGTCTCAAATTAAAATGGTCAGATAATATAAGTAGAAACTACAGTCAGATCTATCATATTTTTATTTCAGCAAACAGAGCAGCCCCTGACCAGATGGCTGTAAGAGCTACTCTGTTTGCAAATACCCCTGAACTTTGTTATAAGACTATGGTAATAACACCAAATATATTATTTCTTTATTAACAAACAGAGCAGACCCTGATCAGATAGCTCCTACAGGAACTGTTTGATCTGGGTGTAGTTTGCAAAGGCTTAAAAAGGTGGATATGACTATGAGGAAAGGGGTTAAACAAATAATGCAGACCCTGATCAAACTGACCTTGGATTCCAGTTAATCATAGCTGCTGTATACAAAATGAAATACAGTAAAACGGCGATAATCTGAGGAGCGATTTTCCGAGAGTACGGCCTAATCCGAGGGAATTTGTATGGTCCGGACATGAAATCTATTATTTCAATACAACTATGTACCGTGTAATCCGAGTCTAGATAATCCGATTTTCCGAGCACGCTTCTCGGTCCCTTCAATCAATTGCTTCATTAAATTACCTGCCTAATCCGAGCATGCATCGTGGACACTTCGAAGTCCATTTATCACACCTCCATTGTTGATGTCTCGCGACTCCGTGTGTCCCCAGCAATTAGAGGTGCCACTGTGTTAGTTTGCTACTATGTGTGAATAACACCGGGTCCAGCAGTATACACGTATGTTGGCAGTAATTGTGAGCGCATAATTGTGTAAATGCATCGATCCTTTCATTATATATAAGTGAAAACGGTAAACACCATTCACAGCCTAGACCGAAGTTTCACTGTAGTTTGCTCCGTTCAACGGACCCTTCGCAATAAACCCAAATTTGGTTTCAAACTATTAGACATAGAACAGTCGTAGCTTCTAACCTGATACTTATGGATTTTAGTTTGCCTAAGTTTCCATTCGTCGGCATTTCATTTTAGTTTTGGGTGTTTAAAAACAATATCGCTTCGCTCCCGTACTGTTTCGTGATAAGAAAAATCAGGGCGAGTTGAATTAATTAATAATCGGAACACTCGGTGTTATTCGTCTGAAATACTCAATAAAGATTGATTACTCTCGTAATAAGCGTTTGGTTGAACGAGACTTTTCTAAAAATACGCAAACATATCAATTTATCTTTTATGCATTCTGTAGGCAAACAACACATGTATGTGCATACACTGTACGATATATTTGGCACGTTGAATCCACAAAGTATGATTTCATGGATAATCCGAGGGTAGCGGTAATCCGAGCATTTTCTCAGTTCCCGACAGTCCTCGGATTATCGCCATTTTACTGTATGTAAATTGTACACCAGGCATCACTGAATGAAAAAAAAAGTTGAAAGAACTTACAGCATAGAGTAAGTTTCTGCTCTCCTTGTCTTCTTTGGGGTACAGCATGTTATTGCTAAAAAGATATAATATCCCTTTTAGGCTTTATTTCAAGAATATTCATGTAAGAAATATTGACAGCGCTTTTGAATGCACATATATCCTGTGTGAAAAGAGCGCTTTATAACTGTGGTATAATAATAATAATAAGAATATTAAATTAATTAAATTAATTTTTGTAATGACATAATGAAAAAGGGGATTTTCACCATGTAAGAAAACGTAGAATCAGACCTATGTTATTTCATAAGCATACAGAGCAGATCCTGATCAGATAGCTCTTGTACAGACTGTCTGATCTGAGTCTACTCTGTTTACAAAATAGTAAGAGTATATGAATAATGAAGTAAAGTGACAATAGCGAATAATATGAAAAATTCTAAAAGGCCACAAACTACTGAGTCTGTCAGATTTTGAGTCTGAAAGGTCAAACAAAAGCGGTGTCATGAATCACCAACTCGGACTTAATTGGACCAGATCTGACCTGATATTTACCAAATCAAACCTGAAGGCTGATATTGACCGAATCGAACTTTCAGAATTTAACATTGTCTCTGTTACCATTTCACGGCATTTGCTGCTGAACGAGCTATAATCAAAGCAATGGCAGACGTTTTTCCTTGATCAAGTTACATATTTGGTGCATTAAGGAAAACACACTAAACACAATGAAGGACAACAAAGTTGACAAACATGACAGAGGGAGACATACAATCATGGATAAAATCATGATCTGACAGCTGGTGTAGGAGCTATCTGCATACAGCCTGACTAGTAGCAGACTTAAAATAGGGATTTTTGGTTTTTATAACTGTCCCCATCGCTGTCCTTTCTCTGCCATATGTCTGTAAGTTTATCCAGAGATATATACATACATGTATGTATATTTTTCTGTTTTATCTAATTGTTTGTGGGTCACTTTGACCTGTCAACAGAGGCAGTAAATGGACGGAACATATCGGAAATCCAAGGCAATTTCAGACGAAATTTTGAGTCTTTAAATTAAAAAAAACCCACTAAAGCCTACAGAACACAATTAACAATTATTTGGTGTAACTGTATCCGTTTATATAAGAAAATATGGTCAGGAGTCGTGATACCCACCAGCGATATTTAGAAATGTGATTTTTTGTTCGATTCGCGAAAACCGATGTATTCTAAACATTCGTGAATAAATCTGGTCATTTGTCTTCTTCATACAACTGATTTAGAAAAAAAGGTATAAAATACCATTCTTTGCAGAACTTGATGCCAACAAACCCCGGGCCATCGTCATGTTGGTCATAAAGATCCATTTTACGAATTGATTTTTATTGCCGATTGTGAAAGACGAAATCTAACCGGAAATAAAGGTCGCTTGTGACAAAGATAATATGCACCACAAGGCATCGGCTAAAACAAGGAAGCCACCTTCGGCCTTGAATTAATTGAATATATCCGGTTTACAGAAAAGCTTTCCAGATTTGATTCTGATGTAAAAGCTACAGTAGTTAACAGGAATAAATAAAATGACCTTTTTATTACAGGAATCAGATTTTCCCTTTTGCTTTTTTATGAATAACGGAATTTAACATCCCCCCAACTGTTAGTAACATAATTTATGCATCCTTAAAATTCTTATTTGTTTTTTTTTTGTTTTTTTTTGTGTGAAGTTTTTCAACTTCTTTTGTTATAAATTTTCAACATAGTATATACATTTTAAAGCATATATGGTCAGTATAAAAGGGTGTACCATTTCATACTCTGAGTAGACCTAAATACTTATTGAATCTAATCAAGAATATAGAAAGTCTATTTTTCAACATCAAATAGGAATACATGAATTTAAATTCGTTAACAAATAGTGCGTCTGTATTATATGTATTCTTTCTCTTATCGCTTATGTAATAGCCCTTATAGATACAAAAGCCTATTAGGTTGAGAACCATGTTCACATCATTAAAACGAGTGTCATTTATTTTATATCCTAATATGGATGTTTTTAAAGAATATATGTTATTTTCGAATCCGCGTGATTTAAAAACATTGAGTAGCTTTTCCCATAAATGAGAGACGGCATTACATTTTAGAAAAAAAATGTTCATAATCTTCTTCAACATTACACATATTGCAGTATGGATCTTTTTCAATTTTCCATTTAAACAAGTTTGATTTTGTGGCTAATATATTGTGTATTAATTTGAATTTAAACTGTTTCACGCGATTGTCGATACAAGATTGTTCTAATGATAAATAGAAGCTTTTCCAGTTTATATCTTCTTCTTTTAAAATTCTATCCCACATATTGTGGATGTATGGTTTTATAAAAGAATTGTTTCGCATTATATTATAGCATTCTTTGTTAGACATTTTTGATATACTATATCCATCGAAAACAAGTTTCAGTGCTGTCTTAACCATTGTTGACCGAGACTCTTTTAATTTAAGGGTTCTTTTCCATATTTTTGGAAAAGCTGATTTTATAACGCTGATCTGGCTGATCCAATTAGATTTATTTTTAAGTTTCCCTACTATCCTATTTTCATCGATACTACCTGTTTGACCGATAATATCATTTACAAATAAGATGTCTGAGGCAATCCAGGTTTTAAAAATGAGAGTTTTTCCTTTAAAGCGGATGAAATTCTTATTTGTAATGAATAGTATAGTATAGTATAAACATATTTTATTTCATACAACATTTCTTGACAAAGGGTCGAATAAATTTGAGATAAATGAAATACATTTATAACAGAATTTATCAAGTAACTTAAAAGTTCAGCATCTCGTATAAAGCAAATGGTTACAATCAGGACGACTCCTATCACGAAGTAAATACAGATCTGTATTTACTTCGTGCTCCTATATATGTATTAGCCTATGTTTGTGTTGATTAACGTCTGTTTCTGCCAACTATAGGCTGATTGAACATCCCAGAGACAGAGAGACAGAGAGACAGAGAAACCCGGGCGAGATGCGATAAAATCATCTATTGGGTTGGTAGCTATACCCTTGCCGTCCTATATAGAGAGACCTACGAGAATGACCCGCCATGCAAATGCATCCTTTAACCATCCGACAGGTACACACCACAGCAAACTATTTCAAATGTTCTTTTTATCCCTACACAGTGGTGATGTGGAACAGCCTACCAGCGGAACGCAGTCCTTCAGCCTGATCTCGAGGGGTTCCGTAACATCCTGACCCCCTCCCTCATTTCAAACGGGGTTCAAACCGCCCCTGAGGCATGGGATCAGTGTTTTTAGCTTCTTTGTTTTCACCTATTTTAACACCTGTCTCACTTTATTTCTTCTCTCTATCCTTTTGAAGTCTTCCTTTCACATTCCCCTGCTTCTACCTTTCTCTCTCTAGATTGCTGTATCGTTTGCTTCTGAGGACCCCCTCTCTCATTATTTCTGTCTTGGATACTATATATCCTTTACTCCATAAATACGCCTTTCCAAAGTAGATCCAGATCAGGCAGCTCATACAGGAACCGTCTGCTCAGGATACGTTCTGTTTGCTTATGGAATATACATCTGAAGCTAGTTTCCGTTTTGGCAAACATTTCATTTTACCAGTACCCCATTCCCTCATATATAGACACCTTTGTGAAAGCAAGTACCTATAATGATGTTATTAAATCATTATCATGGGTCTTTGGTGAAGGCCACTTTTTGAAAACAATGTGATAAACAGAGCATTTACAAATGCCCTATCACAGTTGTTTCATAACTATACAATTCTTAAATTTTCCTTTTCTCTTCTCCAGTAGATTTATTTAAAAGAGGATGGGTGTAAAATAGCCTATGAAGGAATGGGTTAATATATGCCATTTTTGAAATTAATTTGACCTAATCATTTCTGACATGAACATTTATAGAGTAAAGGAATAAACATTTCCTTCATACAAACGTGTTTTTCACGCATTTGCAGAGTAGACCCAGATCAGGAGGCCAATATAGGAACCATCTGATCAGGGTCTGCTCTGTTTGCTAATGAAATATGTTTCTTCATTTTCTAAGATGGCTACAATGTTACACCTTCCATATTTCATTGTAACTATTTTGTCCATGAATATTCAGTATAGGTATTAAAATTTGGAACTAGAGCTGTTTTTGGTACAAAAATTGACGTCTCCCCCATCACGTGGACAATTTTTTCCAGAAAATCATTGAACCAGAAAAGGAAACAACTATGCACAACTACGCATCGTGTTGATCAATCCTATAAAGTTTCATGAAAATCCGATAAAAAAATTGGGGGGAAACCTTGCAGACAAAATTTTCCATGTAAAAATTTCAAAGTCCCGTAACTCTGCAGAAAATCATTAAACCGGAATAGGAATAAGATATGCACAATTAAGCATGATGCTAATCAATCCTATGAAATTTAATGAATATCCAATTAAAGATTTTGGTGAAACCCTGCAGACAAAATTTCCATGTAAAAAATTCAGTCCTATAACTCTGCAGAAAATGGGAGGCAGTAACTCCAATATTATTGAAGCAATAGTTATGGCCCGTATACATGACACTTCCTCCTATCATGCTCTGTCAATGTATGAAGTTTCAATCAAACGGCATTAGTCATGTAAGAGTTATCAACTGGACAAGAAAGTGTGAATAATTGACCTTGATTTGTGACAATGACCTTGACCTTAGATGAATGTGCCTGAATCCTGCTGTCTGCACATCGTCGTGTTATGGAGAACATTTGTGCCACAGCATTTGAAATCCTTCCAGGGGTTTAAGAGATATGGAGCGGACACGAAGGGTGTGGCTAAAACCATACCTTGAATTGTGACCTTAACCTTTGACCCACGTGCCTGAATCGAGCGCTCCGCACATCGTCTTGTTGAGTCGAACATTTGTGCCATAGCATTTTGAAATCCTTCCATATTTGTGAGAGATATGGAGCGAACACGAATGTGACAGACAGATGGACGGACGGACAACTTGACCAAAAGCAATACGTCTCCCCATTATAAATGGGGGAAGACATAATAAATATCTAGAACTGGGTTAAATGATCATCCTAATAAAAACAAAAAAACATATCAGCTTGTAACAATGTTTAATGGCATTTCAAGCTAAATACAAAGGAATTAGATATATTCATAAATACTCTGTCTTATGTTTGTGTATAGTTTTAGCTGAAACCCATAGGCCAATGTTTATAAGAATCAAACACAAAATCAGAAACTATAAAATATATCTTTTGTAGAAAATTCTTTTTAAAGGTACCTATTCTTAATTTAGCGAGTCACAACAAGGGTCGATCATTTATCAGATACACTTTTGGTGCCTTTGCAAACAAAGTAGACCCACATCAGATAGCTACAGTAGGAACAATCTGATCAGGGTCTGATCTGTTTATCAAATAATACAGATCCGATTTTACAGATTCAGACATAGCCAGACAGTCCTATATTCATATACCAGTATACACATGCAGCTTATTAATATTCATGATACGTGATTATTTATCGGGTAAAGAATTACAAGACAGCAACACAAACAGCCAAAATTCTAAGATAATTACGATTCTAATATTCATAACTTAGTATCTAGATCCAATTTAAATGCAAAACCTGGGTCCATGCTTATAAAGCTTTTAGTTGAGTCTGATTTTCGTTCTCAAGCTTTTGATTGGTCAGATTTGAGTTCTAAAGCTTTTGATTGGTCAGATTTGAGTTCTAAAGCTTTTGATTGACCAATCAAAACCTTGAGAACGAACTCGGACTCAACTAAACGTTTTATAAGCATGGGCCCAGGAATTATATTCAAAACTTTGTGCATACTACAATCATTTTAATCCTTTCCTTCAAATAAACTCTTTTGCAAACAGAGTAGACTCATATCAGACAGCTCCTGTAGGAGCCATATGATCAGATTCTGCTCGGTTTGCTTTAGAAGTTATAACAAGATCTGACTACAGTTTCTACCAATACCCGAAAAATCTTATGTACATATGCCATTATTTATTTATTACAATTGATTTAATAAATATTCATAATGTTATTATTTCTTACATGAATATTTAATAGGGAAAGGGTTAAAAGGGTGCAGGAAGTTGCATTTTCAGAATTGCATCAGGCCATATTTAATCCTTAATGGGGGGGGGGGGATTGAGGGGAGGGGTGGGCATAATAAATAATGAGTATTTATTACGTGAATTATTCTAATGGCATACGTACACAGAAGTTTTTGGTATGCATGTATGTTTGCATAGGTAATCACAATTCACTGCTAACATGCATCAATATAACCCTTTACCTGATAGACACCTTTTAACACCCTTTTAATCAGAGCATAAAAATGAATCTAATTTATTATTCATGATATTGTTTTCTTACATAATTATTCATAGGGTAAAGGTTTAATCCTTTATCTCATATAAACATATTTTAACGCATATGCAATGTAGACCCAGATCAAACAGCTCCAGTAGGAGCTGTCTGATCAGGGTCTGCGGTTTGAAATTACCGTTGACACGATATAGATCTGATTCTTCAGTTTTTGCTAACCCTTTCCCTCATATAAACATGTTTTCACGCATTTGCAAACAGAGTAGACCCAGATCAGACGGCTCCTGCCTCTGATCAGTGTCTGCTCTGTTTGCTTATGGAGTTTGATTGATATGTTTCTTTACTTTCTAAAACGGCTACAATATTCCACCTTCCGTATTTCATTTCAACTATTTTGTCCATGAATATTCAGTAGGTATTGAAATTTGAAATAAACATAGAACAGGGAAAGGGTTAATCCAAAATCATTTCCTTGAAAAGTTTACATAAGAAAACTTCAGCTAATAGATATTCATGATGTCAATAATTCATAATTTCTTAAATGAATAATGAACAGGAAAAGGATTAATCAATGCATAAACAGACATGGTAATGAAAAAGAGTTCATTATTCAAACAGATGCTTCTCTCCTCATCCCACTGAACAGTCATCTCCCAGATCATTCACAATGGCACTTCTCTCCAGCAACTGCCATACTCATCAGTTTTTCTGATAGAGAATAAAAATATATACAACAGTACAGAAATTGTTCACATTCCTGTACATATACAGCCTAGCATAAAAGCAGTGAATACATGTATAAAATTTAACACTTTACGCAATAAATATTCATGCAAAAAAATAATTACTACACAGAGATCATATCTCTGAGGTTTAATTATTTACCCTTTCCCTCATAGGCTATTTTAAGATCCAACCACTTTGAATAAATCTACCGAAAAGAAGCATAAACTAGAGAAAAGGAAAATTTTAGAATTTTGTAGTTTGAAACCATTATGATAAATAGAGCATTTGCTCCTATAGGAGCAACTGTTCTATTTATCATAATGGTTTCATAAAGTGACTTAAACAGAGGCATAGAAAGGCGTATTTATGGAGGAAAGTGTTATATGATTTTGCAATCTAAACAGTCTAACACTTTACTTCACAGTCCAGTGTTTTTCCGTGTGGAAAAAAAGAGTAGACCCTGATCAGTCAGCTCTTCTAGGAGCTGTTTGATCAGTACCAGTGTCTGCTCTGTTTGAGTATAATATGCATTTTATTGTACATAATAGAAATAATTCTACTGTACGTTTGCCATTCAATGTAATCAATTCTCTTAATATTCTAATACATGAGCCTGACTGATTTTCATTAAGGGTTAAGTCTTGCATAAATATTCATCAAATAAAGGGTTAATCCTTTCTTTCACCCCTTTGCAGAGTGTACCCAGAACAGACGGCTCGATTTATCTTCTTTTATGATATACAGTAGACAAAACTGCTAAACCGTCACCTTATGTTTTATCATGTTGTAAAGGGATGCAAAAATATTTGATTTCATTTTTTGCGCAAAAGGGAACGCTTGCCTTTCCCGGCCAGTAGACAGCAGTTTTATTTGTGCAAATTGGTTGAAAATAGGACAAGGACTATATGCTGTATTGTATGGATGTAATGAATGAATTTACTAGTGGACTGGTGAATGAATTTGGCAGAGGGAAGCATAGAATGGTGCATGAGAAAACTGTACTGTGCTGCAAAAATCAGAGCACAAACCAACTCTTTCCCTCATATAAACCCCCTTTCACACATTTGCAAACAGACCAGACCCAGATCAGATGGCTCCTATAGGACCAATATGATCAGGGTCTGCCCTGTTTACTTACATGTAGTATATGACATAATAAAGATTCTATAGTTTTGTCAAGGTAAAGAATTCCCTTGAAACCATCACAGTATAAAGACCAGCTAATAAATAATTCACAATGTTGTTATTTCTTACATGAATCGGTTAACTCTTTCCCTGTTCTATATTTAGTCCAATTTTCAATACCTACTAAATATTCATGGACAAAATAGTTACAATGAAATATGGAAGGTATAACATTGTAGTCATTTTGGAAACTAAAGAAACAGACCTATCAAATTCCTTTAGCAAACAGAGCAGACCGTATTCAGACGGCTCCTATATGAGCCGTCTGATCTAGGTATATTCTGTTTGCAAATGCGCGAAAAGGCGTTTATATGAGGGAAAGGGTTAAACAGTCTCTATGGAGTTAATTATGGAAAGAAAAATCAGTTTGTATATGGAAGATCATTCAGAATCAGGCAGACAAAAATAGGAATGCATTATGTAGACATTACATGGGCAACATGTAGTGCTGCAACAATATATCCATTTACATGTACAGTAGATCTTGTCTTAAGCAACCATTCATTTATTGAGCATTAAAAATCAGATGGTTGTACTATGCTATCTTATTGCAGTAAAGGGCATATCAGTTTGTGTATATACTGTGCCATCTTATACATGTACCTGCTATCTATAATAGAAGTCTTTTTATCTCACTGGATGGTACTGTAGATGCCATCTCAGTCATCATTGCCTGTCCCGTCCACTTAGATGAGCTAGGCTTTTAACTAACTTATCTTTACTGGTCTCTGGCAGCGCCAAACTCATTGAATTCAGGAATTTTAACAGCTGAAACGAAAACCAAGCTAGATGGACACTGTGACTGACAAACGCTCATCTAAATCAATGGCATTTGGTACATACAATAAAACCTCTCTATAACGGCCACTAAATTAAATCAAGTATTTTGTGTTAAAGGCAGGTGGCTGCTTAAAGCAAATGTGAAAGTAAAACAAAACGCTCCTATAAAGCAATGTGAAAGTAAAACTGAACGCTCCTATAGGAGCATTCTGTTTTACTTTCACATTGCTTTAAGCAGCCACTTGCCCTAAATACCAACAATTAACACAATTTAGTGGCTGTTATGGGGAGGTTTTACTGTATATCATAGCTTACCATCATTAAAATATTAAATACTTTCAATGCTGATTTTTCAAATGGACTGTTCCAAAATACAAACAAGAGGGCCATAATGGCCCTGTATCGTTCACCTGGTTTTCTAAGTTATCTATATCAAAGCTCTAACCATATTAGTTTCAGAAGAGATGTTTAAATATTTCATTATACAACTCATTATGTAAACTGACAACCCAAAGGGCAGGGTCACTTTTACCCTGTGGCAAAATCTGAATAATCTTTGAGGAAGTCAAGATAATACTACAACCAAATATGACAGATCTAAGCCTTTGGGTTTCAAATAAGAGGCTTTTAAAGTTTTGACTATATATGATCCTATGTAAAACTTGTGATCCCCAGGGTGGGGAAAATTTTGACCCCAAAGGCCAAATTTGAAAAATCTTGGTCCACCAGATGATATTTACCAAATATATCACAGCTCTAAGCTTTTCATTTTGAGACCAGAAGGTTTTTAAAGTTTTTACTATATAAAACATGTGACCCCTAGGGCATGGCTGTGTTTAACCCCTGGGGCATAATTTGAATCATCTTCAGTAAAGGACGGATCACCAAATGATGCTACAGTTTGCCTTTCAGTTTGGGACAAAAAGATTTTTAAAGTTTTTACTATATAATCCTATGTAAAAGTTGTGAGCTCCAGGGTGGGGACAATTTTGACCCCATGGGCAAAATTTGAAAATCTTGGTAAAGATCCACCATATTATGCTGTTTACTAAATATCACAGCTGTAAGACTTTTGGTTTTGGACAAGAAGATTTTTAAAGTTTTTACTATATAATCCTATGTAAAACATGTGACCCCTGGGTGTGGCCGTGGGGCATAATTTGAACAATCTTAGTTAAGGTTCACCAGATGATGCTACATACCAAATATCACAGTTCTAAGCTTTTTAGTTTCGAACAAGATGATTTTTTAAGATTTTACTATGTAAAACTTGTGCCCCCCAGGGTGGGGACAATTTTGACTACAGGGGCAAAATTTGAACAATCTTGGTAAAGGTCCACCAGATGATACTTCATGCCAAATATCACAGCTCTAAGCCTTTCGGTTTGAGAGAAGATTTCTTTTAAACTTTTTACTATATAATCCAATGTAAAACTTGTGATCCCCGGGGTTGGGACATTTTTAACCCCAGGGACAAAATTTGAACAATCTCTGTGGAGGTCCACCATACGATTCTACATACCTAATAAGGTAGCCCTATGTTTTTGACAAGAAGATTTTTAAAGTTTTTATTTCTTTTAGGATAAAATCAAATTCTTTGAACACTTCTTGAAGAGGTTGATCCAAGGAACATTCCTGCCAAGTTTGGTTAAAATCCAGCAAGAAGTTTAGGAGGAGATGTCATGTTAAGAAAAAAGTTGATGACGGATGACCGACGACGCACACCGCACAACGACGGACCCTGGACACAGAGCGATCACAATAGCACATCTTGGCACTTTGTGCCAGGTGAGCTAAATAGGTCCAGTGAAAATTCAGCAATATTTTTTAAGAAATTTTAGTGAAACAGTGCAAACCCTGAAGACAAGGGCTCCTCTAGGAGCCCTCTCATATGTATCTACACTGTCTGCAAAGGGCATCAGTTACTTATGTCTGCCCTGAAAGAGTGAAGCAAAAGAGTCGACTCTCTCCATCAATTTGTATAACTGAATGAGTAAATTAGCACTGTTCTGCTGATGCCTTTAACTTAACCCCAACTCCCTGTTGCAAGGAATCACAGCTTAATTTTAGTTTTTTACTCCCCCCCCCCCCCCCCCCCCCACCCTCCCCCATTACCTCAAAAACAAACAAAATGTGTTTGTGAATGACTATGTCCTTGATATGATTTCTGACACTGATGTATTACCTTGACCTTAATAGTTACCCCCAATCTAAATTTGACTAGTACTTTTACCCATAAAAATCTATAATAAGTCACCCCTAAAAGTCTTGGCCTCCATAAGTTGCACATGCAATTCCAAGATAGTATGTAAAAAAATTGTGCAATGGCTACAAAATTTATCGCCAACGTTAAAGTTGGACTTAAACCAACCAACCAACAAATAGGGCAAAAAAAGTATGCGCCTCTGATCAGGGTCTGCTCTGTTTGCTTATGAAATAATATACATATAGATATAATACTACAGTTTCTGTCAAAATTACATGTATCAATGTGCTATTGTAACTATTCATCCAATTGATACATTTATGGTGTAATTATTTCTTAAATGAATATTCATATTCATTGCTACAACAGCCAACTGTCTACACGATATCCGATATTTGAATAAAATTACAGCAAATCTCCATTCAAACATTTCTATGGTTTTGAGATATCCTTAGAAGCAATGTGTTATCAAATGGCACAAGATCCCAGACAGTGGGCATCAAATGAAAGCTTGTGTACCCAAAAGTGTCTCCTATAAGGTAAAGAGTCAACCCTAGTCATGTTAACCACAACCATGGTCCCTTGGAAAACAGCTTAGAACTAATTGAGACACAGAGTATTTAGGCGTCTCATCAAGATCTAAGCCGTTTGACACATGGTCAGTAATTTCTCCAAAGCTTGTGTCATTACACTTAACCCATTCCCTCATATTGACTCCTTTGCAAAAGTCACCTGTTGAAACCATTTTGATAAATAGAGCATTTGCTCCTATAGGAACAAATGCTCTATTTATCACAATGGTTTCAAAATCAAATTCTAAAATTTTCCTTTTCTCTAATTAATGCTCCTTTTTGGGAGACTTATTCAAAGAGGTTGGATCTATAAATAGCCTATGAGGTAATGGGTTAACCAATAGTTTCTCAAACACTTGATCAAATAGGAAGTAGTTAAAATTGCATGTGATCCAAATTTGAATAGATATTTTTTCTTAACCGGCTTCTCTTGCTGAATTTTAAAATACATTTCTCCTTCTTTACCCATGCCCTGTTGTATAATTACATATACATGTATCTTCACTGTGTACAAGTATTTCGCTGTGGAGTGCACTGGTTGCACAATCAACTTGTAAATAGTGCAGACCCTGATCAGACAGCTCCTGCAGGAGCTGTCTCACCTGGGTTTTCACTATTTACAGGTAGGTATATTGACATGAACAGCAAGCGAAGGGTTAAGCTGAGTAATGGTAAAATGCTGAAGTGAACATATACTTACTGCATTTGAAGCTTGAAAGCGAGCGCACTCTCCTGTTACTATTTTCTGAAATGCACACAGTTGTACATTCCTCGAGTACAAAGCAATTGCATACAGGGCTGGTACGGTGTAGTTGTCTGACGGCATTTTCTTATTGATTGGACATGACATGGCCATCAATATGTCCATAATAAATGGACATCTCTCATTCATTTCAACAACAATCTTAGGAAGCAAGGACGGATCAGTCACTGTATGTATAGGAGATCGAAGAATACTTCTGTTTGTAGCAGTAGCACTAATTCCATCCAAAGATGAGTCAATTTCCTGCAGAATCACATTCCGGATTTCTTTCGAAAGAACTGGTAGTTTCATTAGTTGTAATGCTATTGATCTTGAATTGCAAATAGGATCATCAAGAGCAGCTTTGCATGTGGCTATCTCACTCAATGGTACAGGGCAACCTGCAGTAATTTTCGATGCAAGGTGGTGTTCTGAATATATATCTTCAGGAGATACCAGTACTGGTGATGAATATTCGTGATCAGTCAATTCTACAGATGATCTGGGCCATTGAGTAGTAGGTGCATGTCTCTTATACTGAGTAGACTGATTAGAAGATGTTTGTTTCCCATGTTGAGGTGAACAAGTAGATGAGGGCTGTTTCTCATGTTGAACAGGTTGAGTAGATGATGCTTGTTTCTCATGTTGAATGGGATGAGTAGATGAGACTTGTTTCTCATGGTGAACAGGATGAGTAGGTGATGCTTGTTTCTCATGTTGAATAGGATGAGCAGGTGGTGCTTGTTTCTCATGTTGAATAGGATGAGTAGCAGATGCTTGTTTCTTATGATGAATAGGATGAGTAGATGATGAGTGTTTCTCATGTTGAACAGGATGAGTAGATGATGATTGTTTCTCATGTTGAACAGGATGAGTAGATGAGACTTGTTTCTCATGGTGAACAGGAAGAGTAGGTGATGCTTGTTTCTCATGTTGAATAGGATGAGCAGGTGATGCTTGTTTCTCATGTTGAATAGGATGAGTAGCAGATGCTTGTTTCTTATGATGAATAGAATGAGTAGATGATGATTGTTTCTCATGTTGAACAGGATGGGTAGATGATGCTTGTTTCTCATGTTGAGCAGGATGGGTAGATGAGGCTTGTTTCTCATGTTGAATAGGATGAGTAGCAGATGCTTGTTTCTCATGATGAATAAGATGAGTGGATGAGGCTTGTTTCTCATGTTGAACAGGATGAGTAGATGATGCTTGTTTCTCATGTTGAATAGGATGAGTGGATGAGGCTTGTTTCTCATGTTGAATAGGATGAGTAGATGAGGCTTGGTTCTCATGCTGAATAGGATGAGTAGCAGATGCTTGTTTCTCATGTTGAATAGGATGAGTAGGTGATGCTACTTTCTCATGTTGAATAGGATCAGTAGATGAGGCTTGTTTCTCATGTTGAATAGGATCAGTAGATGGGGCTTGTTTCTCATGAAGAACAGGATGGGTTGATGGTGTATGTTTAGTTGACTGTTTAGAAGATTCTAGTTTCTCACAAGTTGTCTGTCTAATGGATGCTTGTTTCTCAAGCTGACATGACGGAGTAGATGGTGCTTGTATCTCATGTTGCGCTGACTGGACTTCTATCTCATGTTGCACCGACAGGACTTCTATATCATGTTGAATGGGCTGGATAGCAGATTCTTGTATCTGATATTGCATTGCCTGACTAGAGAATGCTTGTATCTCATCTGGCATTGCCTTGGGAGAAGAGTTTAATGTCTTATGCTGAGATGACCAACTAGATGATGATTGCAACTCATGTTGCATAGACTTGGCAGAAGAATTTTGTTTCTCATGCTTAGATGACTGAGTAGAGGATGCTTGTATCTCATCATGCACAGACTTGGTAGAAGGATTCTGTTTCTCAAGCTGAGATGACTGTGCAGAGCATGCTTGTATCTCATGTTGCACTGACTGGACTTCTATCTCGTGTTGCACTGACAGGACTTCTATATTATGTTGCACTGGCTGGATAGTGGATTCTTGCATCTGATTAGAGGATGCCGATATCTTATGTGGCACTGACTTGGTAGAAGAGTTTTGTTTCTCATGTTGACATGGCAGACTAGATAATGGCTGTATTGCATGTTGCATAGACTTGGTAGAACATGTTCGATTCTCATGTTGAGATGACAGACTAGTTGATGCTAGTTTCTCATTATGTTGAGTTGACCAGATTGTTTCCTGATTATGAGTTGACTGATTAGAGGATGTTTGTTTCTCATTTTTAGTTGATTGGGTAGAGAGTGCTTGTTTATTCTTTTTAGTAGACTGCTTACTGCATGATATTCTATTACTTTTATGATGTGCGGTTTTCTTTTTTGTCTTAATTTGAGGATTGGTTAAGTGTTCTCGGAGTTGAGAAAGGACTACTTGGTTTCTGGGTTGAATATCAACTGTTTGTTTTGGAGGAGTCAGTGGTGATTGTCGAGTTTCTTTTTGCTCTTTCATCAATAGCTGTCTCCTAAATTCTGCTACTGACACATCGTCTTCAAAAATAGAATGGAAGTCAGGTAGGGGATTAAAATTCATTTCATCCTGTTGAATACATATAGTTTTCTTTTCTTCACTAATTTGAGGACTGGTTAAGTGTTCTTTAAGTAGAAAGTGTTCTCTAAGTAGAGAAAGGACTGCTTGGTTATTGGGCTGAATATTAGCTACTTGTTTCCTTACTTGAGTATTGGATGCCTGTTCACTAAGTTCAGTATTGGATGCTTGTTTCTCATGATGTTGAGCTGACCGAGTAGAGGATGCTTGTTTCTCATGTTCAGTTGATGGAGATGGGGATGTTTGTTTTTCATGATGTTGGGTTGACAGAGCAGATGATGCTTGTTTCTCATTTTGGGTTAACTGAATAGGAGATGTTTGTTTCGCATGTTGAGTTGACCGAGTAGACAATGCTTCTATTTCATGTTGAACAGCCCGACTAGAGGATGCTTGTTTCTCATTAGCTGACTGACTACAGGATGCCCGTTTCTCATGATGCTGAGTAAAGATTGCTCGTTTCTCATGTTGAGTAGATTGCTTACTGTATGCTTTTTCCTTCTGCTCTGTCGTTCTCCAAAATTGTACTGTTGACATTTCTTGGCAACATGCAGTTTCGCTGTGTCTCCCAATTTGAGAACTGGCTGCATGTTCTCCAAGTACAGAAAGGGCTGCTTGCTTTCTAGACTGAATGTTATCAGTTTGTTTGCTTATTTGTGTACTGCCTGCTGGTATAGTAAGCTGGGTATCGGATGTTTGTTTTTCATGATATTGGACTGACTGAGTAGAGAATGCTTGCTTCTCATGTTCAGTTGATTGAGTAAAGGATGCTGACTGAGTAGAAGATACATGCCTGTCATGGCCAGTTGAATGAGTACAATATGGTTGTTTCTGATGCTGAGTTGAACAAGTAGAGGATGCTTCTCTCTCATGTTGTGTTGACTGAGTAGATATTGTTTCTTTCCCATGTTGGGTTGGCTGAGTAGAGGATACTTCTTTCTCGTGTTGATTGGACTGAGCAAAGGATGTTGACTTAGGAGAGGATGCTTGTTTCTCATGTTGATTTGACTGAGAAAAAGATACTTGTTTCTGATGTTGTGTTGGCTGAGATAGGGTTACTCGTTTCTCAAGTTGGATTGACTGAATGGAGACTGCTTGTTTCCCATGTTCAGTAGACTGCTTACTGTATGCTTTTTCCTTTTGCTCCCTAATCAATGCATGTCCCCTAAATTGTGCAATCGACACATCTTTTTGAGTAGAGGATTTCAGCTGCTGACTGCATGTTTGGTTTTCTCTCTTAATTTGAGGACAAGTTGAGTGCTCTCTAAGTAGAGAAAGATCTGCTTTTTGTCTAGAATGAATATTATCTGCTTGTTTGCTTACTTGTGTACTGACTGCTGCTGGCGTAACTAATTGAGTATTGAACTCTTGTTTTTTATGATCTGGAGCTAACTGAGTAGAGGATGCTTGTTTCTCAGGTTGAATTGACTGCGTAGAGGATGTTTGTTCCTGATATTGAGTTAACTGAGTAGAGGATGTTGATTGAGAAGAGAATGATTGTTTCTCATGTGGAGCTGACTGAGTAGAGGATGTTCCTTCCTCAGGTCGAGCTGACTGAGTAGGGGATGCTTGTTTCTCATGTTGAGTTGACAGAGCAGATAATGCTCGATTTTGATGTTTAGATAACTGAGTCGAGGAGGTTTGGTTTTCATGATGGGTTGACGGAGTAGAGGAGGATTCTTGGTCATGTTCAGGTAACTGACTAAATGATGTTTGTATCCTATGATGTTGAGTAGAGGGTGATTGTTTTCCATGTTGACCTGACTGAGTAGATGATGCTGGTTTTTCATGGTTTTGGGTTGATGGAGTAGAGGATGATTCTTTCTTGTGTTGAGCCAACTTACTAAAGGATGTTTGTATCTCATGATGCTGAGTAGAAATTAATTGTTTCCCATGATAAGTAGATTGCTTATTGTATGCTTTATCCTTTTCTTCGATTAATGCAGATCTCCTAATTTGTGTTACTTCAACTTCTTCAAGTTTAGAAGGGTATTTCTGATCAGTTTGTTGATAACATGAAGGTTTGATATGAATCTTAATTTGAGGAACGGAAAACTGTTCTCTATTAGAAATGGCTGTTTGTTTACTAAGCTGAATATCAACTGCTTGTTCTCTTATCTCTGTACTGGATGCTGGTTTACTAGGTGAAGTATTGGCTGCTGGTTTACTAGGTGAAGTATTGGATGCTTGTGGGTCAAGTAGAGAAACGGTTTCTATATTTTTGTATCGCATATGAGATGTTTCTTTAATACTTTGTGAAATGGATGCTTGTAATCTTAGTAAAGACATGGCTGAGAGCTGCTTGGATGAAACACAAAATACCCGTTTTACTCTGAATGGAGTATTGGATGCTTGTTTATTAATAGGAGTTATAGATTCTTGTTTTCTTATTTGAGTACTGGATGCCTGTTTTTCTCTGTCATCAGTAGTGGACGTTTGTTCATTATCCAGAGTAATAGGTGCTTGTTTTCTTATTTGAATATTAGATGCTCTTGGATGAGTAACCGATGGTAACCCTGTATCATTACATTTTGTTACAAAAATCTGTGGTGCCTTTCTGACTTTTAATTCTGAAGAAACTGATGCTGCAGGGACATCATTTGAAATGCGGCGAGTTTCCTCAACAGAATCTAGGACTTCTTCTTGGTTATAACATTTAGAAGCTATTTCTGTCTCCATACAGACTTCAGAAGGTTTTGGCAGTACTTGATGATATGAGACAAATTCTGTTGATGATAAAATTTTCGAGCCATTTCCAGAAATACTTTGAGTACTGGATGCTTCTTTAACATTTTGAGAAGTAGATGCTTGTTTAATAAGTACAGAAATGGCTGCTTCTTTTCTAGGTTGAATGTCAAATGCTTGTTCACTTATTTGAGTTCTGGATTCCCGTTTTCTAATATTAAATTTTGTCCTCAAATTCTGTGTTTTTTTACTGAAATCTGATTTTGATGACATTGATGATGCATACGCCCTGTTTGATAAGTGGTGAGTTTTCGAAACAGAAGCTAGGACTTCTTGGTTAGTTTTCAAAATAGAAGCTATGACTTCTTGGATATCACATTTAGATGCTTTTTCTGTCTCAAAGCTGACTTCTGATGGTCTTGGTAGTACTTGATCTAAGACCCCGTTTGAAGCCTTTTCTGTCTCACGAGGTACCTCTGGAGGTCTTGGCAGTATTTGATCCGAGACCCCTTTTGAATTTTTTTCTGTCTCAAGACTGACTTCTGAAGGTTTTTGCAGTATTTGACCAGAGTCCCCTTTTGAAGCTTTTTCTGTCTCAAAACTGACTTCTGAAGGTCTTGGCAGTACTTGATCTGAGACACCTTTTGAATTTTTTTCTGTCTCATGATGTTCCTCTGAAGGTTTTGGCAGTACTTGATCTGCGACCTCTTTTGAATCTTTTTCTGTCTCAAGACTGACTTCTGAAGGTCTTGGCAGAATTTGATCTGAGACCACTTTTGAAGCTTTTTCTGTCTCAAGACTAACTTCTGGAGGTCTTGGTAGTACTTGATCTAAGACCCCTTTTGGAGCTTTTTCTGTCCCAATATTTACATCTGAAGGTCTTGGCAGTATTTGATTTGATACCCCTTTTGAAGCTTTTTTTGTTTCAAGACTGACTTCTGAAGGCTTTGGCAGTACTTTTTTTGTCATCAAATTCTGTTTTTCTTTACGGAATTTGAATTCTGGTGACACTGATGAAGCAGACGCACTGTTTGATAAGTGGTGAGTTTTCCCAACAGAAGCTAGGGTTTCTTGGTTATCACATTTAGATACTATTTCTGTCTCAAAACTGACTTCTGAAGGTCTTGGTAGAACTTGATCTGAGACCCCTTTTGAAGCTTCTGTCTCAAGATTGACTTCTGAAGGTCTTGGCAGTATTTGATCTGAGACCCCTTTTGAAGCATTTTCTGTTTCAAGACTGACTTCTGAAAGTTTTGGCAGTACTTGATCCGAGACCATCCCTGTTAATAATGATTCTTTAGAGCCATTTTTAGAAATGTTTTGAGCCACCTTTAATGAACGCATACGCATTTCTATTGTTTTTCTTTTCTTAAGTATACCAGAAAGTGTACCAATTGCAATTATTTTACCTGTAACTATATTTTCGGATGCCAGTTCAGTAGAAGTATTTTCTAGCAAGTTTCCAATGTTTTGGATTGATTTACATGTTAGTGTCTTTCCTGTTTCCCGGCTTTGTTCGTAGGCTGTTCCTTGGTTATTAATCTCGACAGCTCGTTTTTTCTTGGATGAAAAAGAATCACATTCACGTTCTGCTTGTCTGTTTCTTTTTCGCAATGCTTTTTTCTTCTCAACTATCTGCTGAACATTTTTTTTAAACCTCTCCTTTAAATGTTTGACTTTAAATGCAAAAAGTACACAAGAATCACAAACAGAATGATTAGAAAGTCTGATTTGTGACGTATCTACATCTAGACTTTTAAACAAATCGGTGCCAATACTTTGTACTTTTTCATCTGTAATCAAATGTGATGCCCCTAATTTTCCACATGTGACACAGAACTTGGATGCTCGTTTCTCATGCCGTTCAGTTGACTGAGTAGAGGATGCTTGTTTCTCATGCTGATTTGACTGAGTAGAGGATATATATTTATCATGTCCAGTGGACTTAGTAGAGGACACACTTTTCTCATTATGTTGGGTTGACTGAATAGAGGATGTTTCTTTCAGATGTTGAGTTGGCCGAGTAGAGGATGCTTGTTTATCATACTGAGTAGAGGATGTTTGTTTCTGATGTTGAGTTGACTGAGTAGAGGATGATCGTTTCTCATAATGGTGGGTTAAGTGAGTAGAAGATGCTTGTTGCTCATGTTGGGTTGACTGAGTAGAGGAAGCTTCTTTCTCATGTTGAGTTGACTGATTAAAGGATAATTGCTTAGCATATAGACTTGACATAGTAGAAAGTGTGTGTTTCTCATCCTGAACATACAGCTTACCACATACTTTTTGCTCTTCCTCATTAATCAATACATGTACCTGTCTCCTTGATGGTACTGTTGGGACTTCTTCCTCTGGTTGAGAAGCGGATTTCTGTTCATTCTGCTGGTTACATGTAATTTTGTTTTCGGTCTTATTTTGAGGACCGGTTATGTGTTTTCCAAGTAAAGAATAGGCTGCTTGTATTTTAGGCTGAATATGAACTGCTTGATTTCTTATTTGTGTACTGGATGCTGGTTTATTAAATGGGGAATTGGATACTTGTTCTCCAAATTGAGAAATGGCTGCTTGTTTACTAGGTTGAATACCAAATGCTTGCTCCCTTATTTCAATTCTCGATTCTTGTCCTCTAATATCAATTTTTTTCGTCAAATTCCGTGGTTTTTTACCGATATCTAATTCTGATGACATTGATGATGCGGATGCACTGTTTGATAAGTGGTGAGGTTTCCCAACATAAGCTAGGACTTCTTGATTATCACATTTAGAAGCTATTTCTGTCTCAAGATGGACCTCTGAAGCTTTTGGCAGTACATGTATTTGATCTGAGACCCCTTTTGAGGATGTTTTAGAGCCATTTTGAGCAATACTTTGAGCTTCCTTTATTGAATTCATACCAAAATGTAATTGGACAGAACTTTTTGTCTCAGGCATATCAGGAAATACTACTGCAATTACTCTCGGTTCTCTAGAGGAACATTCTGGTATGTTTTTAGTGTTTCTCACTGCTTTACATATCAATGTCTTTCCTTTTTCCCTGTCTTGCTTACAATCATATCTTGGGCAATTTTTATTTTCTAAAGCTTGCCTTTTCGTTGGTGGGAGAGAATCACTGTCACTTATTGCTCGTTTGTTTCTCCCCACATATGAATTTTTATCTACTACCTGGCAAACATTCCTATTAAAACTTTCCTTTAATTCTTTGACTTTAGTGGCAAAATGTACACAGGAATCACAAATATAACGATTGTAAAGCCGAATTTGTGATATATCAATGTCTAGAGTTTCAAACAAATCAATGACACCTGTTTGAACATATTTGTCCCTTAGTGATTTCAAATTTGATTCTCCTAACTTTCCACATGCGACACAGGAATTTGGTGCTGGAATTTGTTGTCCTTTCCCTTGTGATAGCAATTCTTCTAGCGGAGGCTCCATTGTCTCAGTTTGTCAGGTTTATATGACTGTGATGCTTCCTATGCCAAGGTATGTAGGTCATTCAACATTCACCTTGTGTTGATATTACTGAAAAAATAAAAGTACAAGTTCAATTTTGCATGTAACACATAATTACATTTCATAGGCCATGGTGCATGTACACATGTATAAATATATTTCATTTCCTAGATTATGGTACATGTACATGTATATATATTTCATTTCATTGATCATGGTATAATATCCTTTTCCCTCATAAAAATGCATTCTGAAGCCTAAATGCAAACAGAGTAGACCTAGATCAGGCATCTCTTTTATAAGACACGGTCAGACACCTGATTAGGGTCATCTCTGTTTTCTTATGAAATAATATTATAGCTGTGATTCTACAGATTCTCAATGAGCCATGGCAAATAATGTGATTATTAAATTCAGCTTATTAACCCTTTCCTCCACAAATACGCCTTCTACCCCTCTATAATAACCATTTCTGGAAGCCATTGTGATAAATAGAGCATTTGCTCCTTTAGGAGCAAATGCTCTATTTATCACAATGGTTTCAAACTACAAAATTCTTAAACTTCTCTAGTGTGACATGTTTTGGAAGATAAGGATGACTTTGATAAGATTACCTTGCTTATGGTTAAATTCAAATTCTAGATACTAGATCTTTTTACCATATTTATGTGACAAAAACATGAGGAATATTTTTACAAAAATGACTTTGGTCGTAAGAATAAGTAACAAGAGGGCATGATGATGGTCCTGATATCGATCACCAGACAACCAGAGGAGAAGATTTTCAAAGTTTTCACTATATGTTTCTATATTGAAAACTGCCCATCCTTGGGGCGGGGCATATTCTGACCCCAAGGGCATAATTTAAATAACTTTTGTAGAGGACCTGAATATGATGTTATGTTCCAAATATGAAAGCTGAGAACCTTCCAGTTTCAGGAGAAGATTTTCAAGGTTCTCACCACTGGCACTCGATCGAAACAGACAATAGGTGTGTAATATAATAGTTAAATCTTATACATGGTGCGGCAGTCGATTCGCCCCATTGTTTCGTACAGGCATAAATTTCCGATCAACGCGAAATCTACTCAGCGGCCGGGAAGAAAAGACATTTATCTCTGTAGAAAAGGTAAGTTCTTGTCCATTAACAAACCACTATCGAAACTATTTGATGGTATTTCTGGGAGAAATTGACGGAGTTGATTTGTCAGGACATTCATTCCGTGTTAATTTCCGGTGACTTCCTCTGACCCCGAGAAAATTTTATGAGCAATTTGATTGGTTGACAATGACCCGGTTATTCCAACTGTCTGCTCTAAGTTCTACATGTAAACATAAATACTTGCATAGCTCTGATCTAATATTTCGACCACTAAGGGCCTTTTTCAAAGATTGTCATGTCAAAATACATGTCACATTTTTGTTACATGCATTCAGCCATAAAATCAAAAAAGAGAACACTGTTGATCCAGCGTCATGGTGACGTTGAGTTGTTACTTAAAATGCCATGACGTCACCAAATGACATCATGAGCATGTCTTTCTTTGATAACATTGAAACTTTATCAAATAACAAAACATCCGTTCCCAAAACATTCTGACGGACATGGCCCAATTGCAGCATCAGCCCTCGTCATGATGACCAGTAACCACAAGGTTGTGGCCTTCTAAGATGGTTTTTATTGTTAAGATTTGCATTTTAAAGACAAATGTGACAGACCGCGGGAACAACAACACTTGACACACCTTTCTGATTTGTCCAATGAAAACGCCCGTTTCAACAGAGACAGTTGAAGGTCACTCAAACCGGAAGTTGACTAGGAATGAAAATGACGACAAAATCAAACACCATTTTCTCCTCCAAATATTATCCAAATATTTTCGATAGAGGCTTGTTTATGGACATGAACCTACCGTTTCTACAGAGATAAATGTCTTTCCTTCCTGACCGCTAAGTAGATTTCACGTTGATCTGCGTTTTATATCGGAAATTTCAGCCGGAACGGAACAGGGTGAGAATCGGCTGCCGCACCATGTACATGTAGTGTATTAATGTACTAGTTGCTATAAATAAACTATAGTCTTTTTCGATCAAGTGCCAGTGGTTCTCACTATATGTTTCTATTGAAAACTGGCCACCTTCGGGACGGGGCCAATGTTGACCCAAGGGGCATAATTTATATAACTTTTGTAGAGGACAAGTACATGATGCTATGCGCCAAATATGAAAACTGAGAACCTTCCAATTTCAGAGGAGAAGATTTTCAAAGTTTTCACTATATGTTTCTATTGAGAACTGACCACCCCTGGGGCGGGCCAATTTTGACCCTAGTGGCATAATTTATAATTATAACTTTTGTAGAGGACCTGAACATGATGCTATGTGCCAAATATAAAAGCTGAGAACCTTCTAGTTTCAAAGGAGAAGATTTTCAAAGTTTTACTAAAATAATTATTTTTTCTTTTCCTCCACAAGTATTTGCTTAAAGATAATCTTTGCAGACAGACCGGATCCAGACTGGGCAGCTATTAAATGGGCTGTCTGATCGCAATCTGCTCTTGGGCCGCATGTTGACCACATGTAAGTTGCTCTAGTCAACTAAAGGTAATCTTGAGAACTTTTCTGATCCCCAACCACAAATTCAATAAAATAACTGATATTTCAAAGTTGCATTAAGTTTGTTTTTCTACTCTTGGTTGTCAGAATAAAAGCCCTGATGGGCTTTGTTACGAATATAAATAAAACTTGTCTTATGTCTTGAATGGGTGCTGGAGAAGTCGCCTAGAGACGAAATCGCCTACAATTAGATATAGTAAACCAATTGGAGAAATCGCCTAGAAAGCAATTATAAATTAAATTTTAACACCAAGTGTGACCCTTTGTGTCAGCACAAGTCACCAACCGTTGCAGATCAACACAAATGTAAATGCTTAACCTTTAGCTGGCTATGGGCGGATGAATGATTACCTATGCAAATAGATTGGATCCAGATGAGACGTCGTGTAATGCGGCGTCTCATCAGGATCTAAACTGTTTCACACCCTAATTGCATTTTGGTAGACATTGATTATAGCTTGAATTTTGAAACTAGTAGGTGAAAAGGTCTGCAAAAATAATTTTCTCATCAGGCTAAAGGTTAAACACCTGGAGCTGGACAATTGATTTTTTGCAAGTTACAAAAATACACGTTGCCAGCCTCATAATCTTGTGTTAACTTCAAATTATTTGGAATTTATAATGACTTTACGGGGTAAGTAAAATTTGCTTATGGGAAACACAGGGGTCTGGACTGCTTCACGGGGTCTATATGTATTATATAATAACAAGTGTTCCAACTAGCAGAACGGACATCCGTGTACCACAAGTACAAATATGAATGTAACTCTTGCAATTTCAATGATAATTTTGTAATTGTAATTTGTGCACTAAATACCTGTGCTCACATGTCACACGTATATTACTCAAGCGAGAAGACAGTAGTTTTGATCAGGGTTGTTTTCACATTTAGAAGAAAGAACTATTGTGATGCTATGGTTAGTTGAGTGTAAATTTACTTGGATATTTTGCTCTTTTATATATATCAACATGCATGAGGGACACCCCTCCTGTACCCTCCCCAACTGGGCACCCTCAACCAGAATTTTCTGGGTACGGCCCTGATCATCTCTCCTTATATATATAAATATCTTCTGCTTCTAACATTTTAATCATAAGGTAATTTTAATTGGTATATAATTAACACCCCCTGTCAAATTCTATGTAGTGATCAGGGGCTATACTGATCGATCAGTGTTTGTCGTCTTGATCTGGAAAATAATACAGCAGAACAATTTAATCTTAATCTTGTTACAAACATTCTTTATAATTCTGTGATGTTATCCGTCCTGCACCATAGGTGCGAAATACAAACATCATATAATTGCTTTCTAGGCGATTTCTCCAATTGGTTTACTATATATCTAATTGTAGGCGATTTCTCCGTTGTGGTGGTTAACTCATAAGGCTATGCTGCCAATGTTGCATATCAGATTAAAGATACAAATTTTGATTTAAAGTTGGCATGGTATTGTAACAGTTAATATTAGTTAACTTTCTAGACAAAGTTCACCTTTTTATACACAATACAGTCACAATTTCTAGTCAAAGTTCACATTCAAACTATGATTCTCATTACTTTTGTATGTCAATAAACCATCTTCTAATTCATTAAACAGGTTTATTATAACAAAATATAACTTTTCTGAATCGATTCATCTTGACCAGTTCCTTTAACACTACCTATGAATAGCTATTGACAGACAACTTTCTGGTGGATATTTTTCAGGGTTGGGCGGTAAATACCGGGGGCAGTAAATACCGCTGGTAAATACCGGTATTTACCGGTCCGGTAAATACTCCCAAAATGGCCAATACTGGCAATTACTGGCAAATACTCCAGAAAAGGTGGAATATATATTATTTCTTTGAAGTTTATTGTTTTTATAAAGGCTGTTTTAAATTGCTGGTTAGTGGAATATTGATAAGTTTATTTATTGCTTTCTAACCATCATTTTACTGAGGGTTTAAACTGTTTCATGCCTGCCAAGGGCACTCATCAGATGGCTTATATATCTTATCTAGGAGTTTCATCTGGTTTACAGAAAAGTCCTGTATAGCTCTAAATTTAAATAATGGCATGATTCTGCTTGTATAATGTGTTAAAATCATCAGTACATCAGACTAACTCCTTTGTCTGATACTGCAGTTTGATTGGTTTAATCTGAATCATTGCCCCCTCCAAATTGTCTATATTGTGTTTGACACTTCATGGTTCATTCATTATGTGTATCTCTTAAATGAAAAGTGTGTATGTTTTTACAACAATTACCATAGTGGCCAGTAGAGGTGTCAAAACTGTTGTTTTGAGAGCTGATCTGACAGTAATTTGCAGTGGGTTAGGTGGCCAGTATTGTTTCTCTTATCTGTTACTCAGTTTTCTACAACTGACTGCCAGTCTTTTGATTTTCATGAAACGTTCATTCAGAATTCAGCTTAAACTAGAAAACTGACTCAGTCACAGAGAGAGAGAGAGATAACTCTAGACATAGTGATATGATTCAACCCAAAAACTATAGGTGTCTTTCTCTGATGATACTAAGCATATATGCCTTAACATGAAACCAATATGTGAAGTACTGTTTGAGTTATCATGTCACATCAAAAGTGTTGACGGATGGACAGAAATTGTGATTCCTATAGGGCTCCTGCATTTCCAAGCAGGGCCCTAATTACATCTTTTATTTTATTCTTTGGGTTGTTTACACTGCAAATACATTATAAGGCAAAACTTGTATGTATGATTAGGGAACTAATAAAGCACATTAGGATGGTTTAAATATGTGCTAAGCCCCTGGACAATTCAAATCCCAGTAAGTGCCAGTAAATCCCGGTATTTACCGCTGGCACGGTAAATACTCATAAATGCCGGCATTTTGCCAACCCTGATACTTTTACCTGTGATTGGAAATCCGCTGTTTCAATAACTGGGCATGTTTAATGATTTCCAAATGGTTCTTGAATGCTACGCAGTCGCGTTTTCCGTAATTTGTTTGTTTGGAACGAAGTTTACAGTATTACACAAGGACACCTCGTCCGAGAATTTTTTACTTTCAGTTTCACGAAATTGTCGCCAATTATCACTGTTCTTGTTTCTTTACCAAATGTCAACGTAATTTCTTTCTCTTGTCATCTTGGGTAAAACTTATTTTTCACACTGTTAGCGTAATCTCTGCCTATGCTTCTCAGTTTTGTCTTAAATTCAGAATAAATGACAGTACAGATACAGAATTTCATATCACGGACGCCATATTGGAAATGTGGAACGAACACTGCATAGTACGAGCGTTTTGATTGGCTGTAGGACAAGAGTCTCGTTATTCGATTAGCTAAACCGAAATCTCGCTGTTAACGTGATTAACGTGGATTTACTTGGAATAGTGAAAGAATATATCGGCGAATAATAATTTCCTGAATGAATCGCCATAACCCCCCCCCCCCCCCCCTTCCAAATTTCTCACTGGATTTATATCAATCTCTAAAACGGCCCTGAGTGAAACGAAATCCGCTGAATTCCGCGGAAAATTCTCACCCCTTATATCTGTGGTTATCTAAATTTATGCAGTGTTTCTGCAAGAGCGCATTTTTGGCATACTTTTTTTCTCATTGACGCAATGAAATTCTGACTGTGCGTTTTCCCTTGAGCAGAAATTTGTCCATCGCCGAATTATTCATAGCCTTGCATTCCAAGTCCCCGTGCATCGGGTTTTACTTGTGTCCAATCCGTTCCCGGTCTGCAGACGCTTTATTCATTATCGTCACTATGTGAGGTCATCACTGCCACCACAAGATTATTTAGCTAGATTTTAGCCAAAATTTGTTTATGCATATTTTATTTTTTTTGAATGTTGATTTCAATAGTTTTCGTTATGTTTCATATTTCAGCACCGGTAAAGCCAGCAAAGAAGAACAATAGAACAAAAGAGTTTTGGTAACCTTTTAATTCTCGTTATCGTGGTGACGTCACAATAATGACGGCGCCTTAACAACGGTGAAAACAATAGCTCAGTTACGCATCACTTCCACGCAGCCATATGCATTTCGGTCAGTTTGGGAACAATACCGAGGAAATGGATCTAGATCGGTTTTGTTGCTTGCTTGGAAAAAATAAAGCAACAAAGATGAAAAAATAGAGTTTAATTTTCTAATTGGTTAACCAATTTATATAGTGATCTAGATCTAGATAGATATTGAAAGAGAACCTGGATTACTGTTAGCGTACATTCCACCCCTAATCATCTTAAAAATGCTTTGATCTTATTCATATTAACAAGTTATTCACTGCCTTTGTTTTGGCATTGATTCGGTGTTCATTTTTTATCAAGCCACTGATAGTTGAAAATGTCAAACTTAATTCGGGACGCTGTACATGAATAGCAGCGTCTGCCATTGTTTGGTCATATGATGTACACTATGGTCACGTGGATGTTGTGGTGGCAGGGATCTCTTCAGCGTAGCGATTAGGGGAGATAACTGCGTTGGAGGTTGTATAGATCTATGACTGGGTTTTTCCAATTTAAGACTAGGACAAAAGTTGCCGGCTACTTATTTTTTGTACTTAAACGGAAAAGTGCATCAAATATACCATCACACACAGACTACACAAATAACCTCAGTCAATTAAGGCCTAATAAGTAATTATATACGTAACGACAGATGTGATAAACTTTCCCACTTATATCCGGATATGCTTCGTTGACAAACTACGTAGATTACCAAACGCCTATCATCTGATTTAATATCCCATCCATTTTATCATTAGAGAATACAAATGAAAAGAGTTAATATTCATCCTGTTTTCACATAATACCTTACACTAGTATGGGTTGTAGTCGTGATGTTTACATTCCAGACATCACAAGTTGTTCGGTACAAGGGCTGTCGGGAAGGTTAAATTTATCAAGATGGCGTATTACTGTTTTTCGCGCAGGGACTTATGGGATTGGTGCATTTTTATTTTATCAAAGCGCTTAAAGTACTGGACACGACTGGCGCTAGAAAGTAGAACTAGCTAGTTCGTGTATGGGATGCATTGGCTTGGTACATATTTTATCACATTGCACACGTATATAGATCTACATCTACCCGGTGTATTAGCGTGTACGCATACAACATACATGTACATGCATATATAGGCCAAAGGATAAGTACTCCGTATGAAGTGACTTGGTAATCCTCTATACTGATCGAGTACAACGTTCCCACACTGCATTAATTTAGTATACATCTATACATTTACATCTACAGGATACGTTAAGCTGTCACACTTGACAATTTTTAACGGTGCGCAAGAGTATAAATAAAAAGTATAAAGCAAAAAAGTAAAGTCAGAAAAGAGTACGGACTAGGGTTAGAGTTTGCATGTAGTATAAAGTCAGAAAAACGAAGGAAAAAAGTATACCATCTACTACACCCCATAGGAGAGACCAATCCGACTTGCGTGGCGCTACCAGGACACAATGTCCCGCCGGCATAGCCCCCTCCAACAACTGAGGTGCAGAAGTTGGCATGAAGATCCCCTAGAAGGGTTGGCAGGATAGCTCCCTCTTAAAAGATGCCAAAGAGGGAGCCTCAGCGATGCTGGCTGGTAGTCTGTTCCACAGAGGTATGGTTCTGGGGAAGAAACTATACTTAAAGTAGTCTGTAGATGAAGTGTACTGTTGGAACCTGTGGCGATGAGATGCTCTAGTCCTGGTTGTTACTGGTGTCAAATAGGAAGATGCTGGTATGCCTTCTAAATGGTTGACAATTTTGTATAGCATGATCAATTGGGCCTTTTCTCTCCTAGTTTCAAGAGTTTCCCAATGCAGATGATCCAACATATCTGTCACACTGCTTGTGTTGCGGTATCTGCTGGTCACAAAGCGAGCTGCTCTGCGCTGGACCATCTCCATTTGATGTTCAAGATATTTTTGATAAGGGTTCCAGATTGAGCAACAGTACTCTAGATGGGATCTGACAAGAGTCTTATAAGCATTTGTCTTTGTGTTTTCTGATGCTCTGTGTAGATTTCTTTTCAGGAAGCCTAGCATGTTATTGGCTTTTTTGGATGTCCTGTTGATATGGTTCTTCCAGGCCAGATTTGATTGGATGTCAACCCCTAGGTACTTTGTACTGCATTCTTCAACCAGACGTACTCTTTTCAAGTGGTAATCAAACTTTCTGTAAGTCTTTGACCTTGTCACTCTCAGAACACTACACTTCTGTGGATGAAACTCCATGCTCCATTTCTGTTCCCAAGTGGCAAGTGCATCCAGATCATCCTGTAATCGTAGTTGATCGGCCTCTGACTTGATCTGGCGGTACAGTATACAGTCATCAGCAAACAGTCTCGTACTTGAGGAGGCACACTCAGGGAGGTCATTTATAAAAAAGAAGAAAGAGCAATGGGCCCAAAACTTATCCCTGAGGCACCCCACTCACGACCGGTACCGTTTGTGATGCCTGACCCTCCACAAGTACTTGCTGGGTTCTCCCTGTGAGGAATGACTGGATCCACCTGTGTGTGTTGCCTCTTATGCCGTAATGATGGACCTTTTTCAGCAATCGCTTGTGCGGAACCCGGTCGAAGGCATTGCTGAAGTCTAAGACAATCATATCTGTCTGTGTCCTCTTGTCCAATGCTGCGGCCAACTCATGATACAGTGTCAGTAGTTGGGTCTCACAACTACGCCGGGCACGAAAACCATGCTGGCAGTCATGAAGGATCTGGTGATTGTCTATATGTCCCACCATGTTGCTAACCAGTACATGTTCAAGCAACTTACAACAGAGGCAGGTTAGAGAAACTGGACGGTAGTTGGCAGCATCTTGACAAGCACCCTTCTTGAAGATGGCTGTGACATTTGAATGTCGCCAATCATCTGGTACCATACCCTGTTGTAGTGAGGCATTGAAGATCATGGTAAGGATTAGGGCTAGTTCCTCCGAACATTCTTTCAGGACACGGCCTGGTATGAATTCAGGTCCAGATGCTTTCCTTGGGTTTGTGTTGCGTAGGAGTTTCTCAATGCCCTCAGTGGTTACCACAATCTCATCCATCGATGGCAGGGGGGTACCTGTGAGACTGGGGATGTCGTCCTGATCTTCATCTGTGAAAACAGACATGTAATGTTTATTCAGTGTATCAGCCTTGTCATTTGGTGTGTTAAACAGTCGACCCATATGTTTAAGAGGAGAGATACCAGTATTGTCTTTCCTGAGTGATTAAATGTAATTCCAAAAGCATTTCTGTTTAGATGGTCTGTCATATTCAGTTTCTTCAATTTCAATCAGGTTGTTGATATATTCGAAGTAGGCGCGACGTTCGAGTTTCTGAATGGCTGATTTGTGTTCCTTATACTTCCTGATGGTACTTTCATTCTTGTTTTTCTTCATTTTGGTATAGAGTTTCTTATGGTGTCTAATGGCGGCTTTAACTTCCCTGTCAATCCGTGGCTTATGTGTCTTGTTACCTTTAATTGTCTTAATGGGGATGTGTTTTTCCATGAGCTGAATGATGCCATCCTTGAAGACAGACCAGGGGGTATCAACATCTTTGACTGGTGAGCATGTCATATCTTCAAGGAGGTCGCACAGGCCGGATTTCAAGTCTGTATAATTTGCCCTTCTGTAAATGAACACCTTCCGGTGCTGGCACGGTGCCTTGTGTGGGCGTAGACTGGACTCGACATACAGGGCCTCATGGTCAGAGATACCAGGAATTACCTCTATAGTATTCACTAACGAGCTGTTGTTTGTGAAAAACAGGTCTAATATATTCTCAGTGGTCTCTGTAATACGTGTTGGCTCAGTAACCATCTGCTGCAGGAATCTATCATTCGCCAGATTGATGAGCTGGTTGCACAACGCTGTTCTGGTGGATGAGGCTGCAACACTACAGTTGTCCCAGTTGACACCCGCAAGGTTGAGGTCCCCTCCAAGCCAGATATGTGACCCAGCTGGTATCCGGGAAAGGCTTTTATCCAATTGCCCAATATATTATGGATCATCAGCATCTGGTGGGCGATAAAAGGCACCAATGTATAGGTTGCTTGCTCCTGTTATGTCTAACTGAATCCACAGCATCTCACAGTCCTCTTCAGGTTTCAGCTCCTCTGGTTCCATACTATAGTACTGATGGCGGACTAAAATGAAAACCCCCCACCCTTCTTCTTTTTCCTATCCCTTCTATATACGGTAAAGTCTGATGGGAATATCTCAGGGCTTAAATGGTTTTTAGTTAACCAAGATTCTGTACTAACACTATATCCGCTCCTGTAGTTTCGATGATATTTTGCAAAGAACTTTTCTTTCCTGATATGGACTGGCAATTTAAGACCAGTGTTTTCAAGGGAAAGCCCCTGTGTTGGTCCTTGCTGACCTTTATAGGGATAACCTCATTATCTGTGTTGGGAAGGAAACTAGTATGTAGGAGTTGTTGGCAGAGGACAAATGGATAGAAGGAGAGGGAATACTTGCTATCCGCACTCTTGGTATGTCACTTCTGTTAGGGGAGGAAGTTGCCTGAGGGTTGTCAAAACTGAAGTCTACGGAGAAATCTGTCGAACATGCCGAGAGTGGCTCAAAAGAGTTTGATGTTTCAAACAAGAGATGTCACAGTCATGTGACAAATGCCCCCAAAAATTTTACCCTGTGACCTTGACCTTTGACCCATGGACCAGGGAGTTGACACATCGTCTTTGTGTGGTGAACATTTGTACCAGGTTCCTTTGAAATCCATTCACAGATAAACAAGTAATTGTACCCTGAGACCTTGACCTTTGACATATGGACTGGGGAGCTGAACGTGACACATCGTCTTTGTCTGGTGAAACTCTGTGCCAAGTTATATTGAAATCCATTGATAGATAAAGATGTTACAGACCGGACACCAAATTTGTGATAAAGTAATTGTACCCTGTGACCTTGACCTTTGACCCATGGACCAAGGAGTTGAAAGCGACACATCATCTTTGTCTGGTGAACATTTGTGCCAAATCATATTGAAATCCATTGATATATAAAGAAGTTACAGACTGGACACAAAATTTGTGACAAAGTAATTGTACCCTGTGACCTTGACCTTTGACCCCTGGACCTGGGAGTTGAACGTGACACATCGTCTCTGCCTGGTGAACATTTGTGCCAAGTTATATTGAAATCCATTGACAGATGAAGAAGTTACAGACTGGACACGAAATTTGTGACAAAGTAATTGTACCCTGTGACCTTGACCTTTGACCCATGGACCTGGGAGTTGAACGCGACACATCGACTCTGTGTGTTGAACATTTGTGGCAAGTTATATTGAAATCCATCGATAGATGAAGAAGTTACAGACCGGACACCAAATTTGTAACAAAGTAATTGTACCCTGTGACCTTGACCTTTGACCCATGGACCCGGGAGTGGAACGCGACACATTGTCTCTGTGTGTTGAACATTTGTGTCAAGTTATATTGCAATCCATCGATAGATGAAGAAGTTACAGACCGGACACGAAATTTGTGACAAAGTAATTGTACCCTGTGACCTTGACCTTTGACCCATGGACCAGGGAGTTGAACGCGACACATCGTCTCTGTCTGGTGAACATTTGTGGCAAGTTATATTGAAATCGATTGATTGATGAAGAAGTTACAGACCGGACACGAATTTGGGACGGAAGGAAGGACAGACGGACGGACAGACGGACAGATGGACAGACGGAAGGACGGACAGACGGAAAGACGGACAATGCGCCTACTATATGCCCACCGTTGGGGGCATAAAAAGTAGAATTAAAGAGGCTTAGTGAAAAATTGGGCAATCCACACTTGATACACTCCCAAGAACAATTATGTAAGGCCTCATAAACATTGTCCTCCATACCCATGCAGTGCTAGACAAACAATTATGCAAGCATCCGGATCACCCCAAAAATTTGTTACAATGAAGACTTATATAACACGAGGGTGTGGGGCACATGTAGGATTCTACATAATTTGATTTAAGACCCCATCAACATATTTAAATAAATATAACAATTTAGTGAAATGAATGAAATAGTTTAATTTGTTATTGCCTAATCCTAATGCCGAGTTCTTATTACCTGTTTTAATGTACAAAAATCAAATCTCATGCAAAAAATTAGGAAGACCTAAAATACTTACATGGTAAGTCATCAAAGAGAGACACACTCAAGGAAACACTACACTGTTATGGGAAACATTTAAAGATAACCTTTTCGGCACAATGAACAACATGTCCCTTACAGAAGGCTGAAATCTAGGAACTCCGTGCCATGGATCAAACACACACAACGGAAACTAATCAAGAGAAAACAGAAGATATACAATAAAGCTAAACGAACCGGAAACTGGGCTAACTATAGACCATTCCAAAAAGAATGTAAAAGAAACCTCGGAAAACATAATGGGAATATGTCAACACCAATATCATCCATGGACTTAACAACAACAATCCAAAACCATTCTGTAAATACGTTAAATGAAAAAGACAACACTCTGGAGGGATTGCACCTCTCAAAAAGGGACCCACCCTCATCACTGACAGCAAAGGAAAGGCGGAACCTTTACTAGATATTAAATTATTAATACATAAAAATGACATAATTAGAAATATGGTACAATGAAAATTTGTAATGATTTCCATATAAATATAGAAGCAGTTTTTAATCAGTTATATTGAAATATTACAGTAGTGTAGTTCGACCCAATAAGATGATGCAATGTATAATATGTTAAAATGATTATGATAAAAAATAAATCTAAGTTGACTTTGATCTTGGCTTGGATGAGTATGCCGATTCTGGGAAAGCCCAGAAAAGTCCGAAAACTTATTTCCACTGGGGTCCCGAAATTAGAAGAAAATAATTAACCCTTCGGTTGTTATTCGCGTCAATGTACCTACCTGTAAATAGTGAAGTCCCAGATCAGACAGCTCCTGCAGGAGCTCTCTCATCAGGGTCTGCACTATTTACAAGTTGATTGTGCAACCAGTGCACTCCACAGCAGTGATTGCACAACGAAATACGTGTACACAGTGAAGATATATGTAATTATACAACATGGAATGGGTAAAGAAGGAGAAATGTATTTTAAAATTCAGCAAGCGAAGGGTTAAATCATTTTAAATCAATCTTCACAAAACCAACAGCAGATGGAGTGCCAAACACCAGGTTGAGAAACAAAATTATCTCTCCAATAACGATTAGAACAAACGGCATAGAAAAACTTCTGAAAAAACAACCCATCAAAATCATCAGTTCTAGATAATATTCCAAATAGAATATAACAACAATGTGCAACACAACTGGCACCAATATTGCAAATAATGCTACAAAAATCATTGGATACTTGAGAACTCCCAAAAGACTGGAGGGGTGCAAACATCTCAAGCATATACAAAAAGGGAGACAAACACCAACCCGAAAACTATCGACCAGTATCATTAACTTCCGCCACTTGATCGTGAAATATCTAGAGAAAAATAAAATACTGACACATCTAAACTATGGCTTTTTATCAGGATATTCCTGCGAAACTCAACTACTGACAACTCTTAACGACTTTTTAATTAGAAAACGATAGTACAACCAAGTAGATGTAGCCATATTTGACTTCTGAAAGGCATTAGATACAGTTCCACACGACAAATTACTACACAAAATAAATAGGTATCCAGCGACACATTCATAAATGGCTTACAAACTTCTTAACTAACCACACAATGAAAACTATAGTCGAAGGAGAAACTAGTATAGAGAAACAAAGTAGACTCTGGAGTACCTCAAGGGACAGTCCTCGGACCAATCATGTTCTCCTGCCACATAAACGATCTGCCTGACGCAGTCACATCTACAATCCGCCTTTTTGCTGACGATTGCCCACTATACAGACACATATAAACTAGGAAGACCAAAACAGACTTCAAAAAGACCTGGAAAATTTAGAAACTTGGGCAAACAAGTGGGGTATGCGGTTCAAAGCCAAAACATGCTACATATTATCCATCAACAAAAGGTCATCAAACTTCTATCAACTAAATACTCACATATTACAAGAAGTTCAAAACAATACTTATCTAGGCCTGCAGACCTCAAACGACCTGAAATGGAACATTCATATTAATAACACCTGCAAAAAGCAAAGTCCGCTCTCGGCTTTCTCAGACGAAGCCTCAGGAACGAACCAGTATAGACAGCAGGAAAACGGCCTACACCTCACTAGTACGATCGATCCTTGAATATGGCGTAACCATCTGGAACCCATACATGAAGGGGAACATAGATTATAAGACAGAAAAATCCAAAACAGAGCACTGAGATTCATAACAAACGATTATAAAAGCAGGACACCAGGCACAATCAGCAGTATGAGAACTAAACTAGAGAACTAAACTCTGGAGGAACGCAGCTTGCGCCTAATCATGGTGTATAAAGTGGTTGAAGGATTGGCCCCGTCACTACCAACCGATCAATTTGTAACATTTTCTAAATCAAAAAGACAGATCAGATCACGATCATATAAAGACCATATAACAGACAACATAGTACATAAACACTCTTGTAATAATAACAGAGATTTCATTATACATGTATACCAACTCTTTCTTTGCGGATACTGTTATACATTGGAACTATTTACCCGATCCGGTCGTAAGCGCACAGTCACTTGAGGCCTTCAAAACTGCGCTCAGGTAGCACATTTCAAGCATCTGATATATACTGGGATAAGGGTATTCAAAACTTGAAGAAAATACTTGAAAAGGAAAGCTCTAATATAATCAGCTAGTTTTATATAAACTGCACGCAGTCTAACCCTGACAAGTTCCATTCTATATGTATAGGTAAATTAACATCAGATTGCATCAAGTCATTTAGTATAAATAATACAGATATAATCTCATTAACCCTGCTGAATTTTAAAATACATTTCTCCTTCTTTACCCATGCCCTGTTGTATAATTACATATATCGTCACTGTGTACAAGTATTTCGCTGCGCAATCACTGCTGTGGAGTGCACTGGTTGCACAATCAACTTGTAAATAGTGCAGACCCTGATGAGACAGCTCCTGCAGGATTTACAGGTAGGTATATTGACGTGAATAGAAAGCGAAGGGTTAATCTGTTTATCAAATGTAACATTATTAGGTATTGAAATACTCTTTGTTAAATTTTGATTGCCATGTCGCAAATGTATGTAGGAAAGCTGCAAGACAAGTCAAAGTACTTGCCAGACTATACAAATATATGGACTAGAACACTGAACTTCTGATATACAAATGTTTTGTACCCTCAAACATATGTACACTGCTATATAGGGTACTTAGATTTATTTTTAATGATTTTGGCTCAAGTTATCTGCAATTGTAAGAAAGGGTTGACATGCCAAACTCCAGGTGGTACTCATTGCAAATGTTCTACATGTATTTGTGTTTGAGCTAGTCTATGTTTTTATGTTGTTTGCAGTAATTTCATTTTAGTTTGTACAATTGTATGCCTGCTCAAACCTTCACACTTTACTCTTATTTTGCAAGAAAGATCAGTTTTTCGGACATAATATATGTTTATGCCCCCGTTGAGGATAGTCGGGGGGGGGGGGGCATTATGTTTTGCACCTGTCCGTCGGCCCGTCCTTCCGTCTGTCTGTCTGTCCGTCCGTGTGTCACGCTTTTACGTGCATTTGGTTGTCACAGTTTTTCATTGTCTTATATCTCACTAACTAATACATGTATAGCGCTACTGGCATGGAATTGCATAATTATACACATTAACCACCATCCATACTTTCATTGCGCACCCAGCCCATGCTGCCCCCAAGCCCAAGGTCAAGGTCAAATGACTTAGGAATGTTACGTACAGCTAGGTAAGCACCACAACGGGGGTATCACTGTGTCTCACAGACGCACTTTTCTATTTTTACTTCTTTCTGATGTTTGTTTCGACTGATGCTTTTGTACATTATAATTGTTTGACACGATAGACAGTGCACACCAATCAAGTGTTAGCTAGTGCGGTCTGCACTGCATCATATAATCAACGACATATGAGCTTGACCAGGAAAACTTGTGCTAGATATGTTCTAAATGATTGCAGTTGCTTGTATCTTAAATTTCTGTTATCTGCGTAATTGTAGCATGGCGTTCTGTATCCCTTTGATTTGTTCTATGCATGAACTGGGACACAGTGTTAGGAAAGCATCCTGTTGTAAAACATGTTTAACATTTTGCTTGCCTAAGTTATTCCTGCCTGTAATTGTTGGTTCATTTGTCAGTTTTTATTAGTCTTTTTAGTTTTTATACTTAACTGAATGGTTTGATATTTTTATTACACTTCGTGATACTTACCATTTAATTCTTAGACATATTTGGAACGGAATTAATACGAACCCTTTAGCCTAGTGCATTCAGGCGGAAGCTTAGGTTAGGGCTAGAGGGGATGTACTGTGGAGTTTGGGTATTAATGCAAGTGGAAGCGATTAGAAGACTATAAAACAGGCGGTTGCTTAATGCAAAGAAAAGGCTAGTCCATATTTGTGTACTCTATATGGTGGTATCGAGGTACTTTCAGTTTGGACGATAAATCCCCCACCCACTCCACCCCAGCAGACATCAACCATCACAAAATCAGCATGCTAGCTGTCTTAACAGCTCTTCGACGAGACTAGGCAAAAGTGAAAGCTAAATACTATAGGAGCTTTCTATATCACTTTTATCATACATTTAGCTACCACCAGTCTTAATTTAGTCCAAAATTCCCTTTCAGTGATCGTGTGTGTTATCGAGACTTTAATATATACCTCTTCTAATCAACAAAATGGAATTCTACAAACAGGAATATGCACAAGAAACCAAGAAATGCAATCGTATGTTTTTATTTGGCAAATCTTTCTTCTGGTACTAACTTTAACCCTTTTTATACTGAATTGTTCCATATCTGTTCAACAGTAGAATCCATTAAGTACGGAAGGGTAAACGTATACAACAGTTTTGCATTAAACCCTCGATATACAGCAGAACCTGTCTTAAACGACCTTATAGTAATTGGACACAGGAATCTTAAAATCAGGTGGTCGCTTAATGAAGGGCAAACGTAATAGAGAAAGCTCCTATAGGAAGTCTCTCTATTAATTTTGACCTGTATTAAACTACCATGCACCTGCCTTACAGACCTATAAACAGACCTCTATGTTATGGTCGCTTAAGACAGATTCTACTGTACATGTACTTAATCCTTTACTCCATGAATATTCATGTAAGAAATAATGCCATCATGAATATCAATTAGCTGGGGTTTTTTATAACGGTAAATGAACAAAGACATTTTTAGTCACGGTAGAAACTGTGTAATTATATCCGTATATACTCATGAGCAAACAGAGCAGACCCTGATCATACAGCTCCTACAGAGCCAATCTGGGTCCATGCTTATAAACCTTTTAGTTGAGTCTGAGTTCGTTCTCAAGTTTTTGATTGGTCAGATTTGAGCCTTTGGCTCAACTCTGACCAATCAAAAGCTTGAGAACTCAAATCTGACCAATCAAAAGCTTGAGAACGAACTCAGACTCAACTTAAAAGCTTTATAAGCATGGACCCAGATCTAGGTCTGATCATCAATGTGTCTGCAAAGGCGTTAAAAGTAAAAAGTCTATGGAGTAAAGGGTTAAATTATTTATACATGTCCGGGCGCAATATTCCCTGTTACATGTAAAAGCCAATATTTGCTGCATACAATCTTCAGAACTAAGTGACTTTCGTCTGCAAAAAAAAATACATTCGGCTTAAATTTTCATAGCAGACTGTCTTGCAGAAATAATGTTAAAATAAGTTTTGATCCTAATAGGGCGCGCAGTACCTTATATGTACTACCCGTGTCAAAACTGTTTGATCCTAATAGGGCGCGCAGTACCTTATATGTACAAATGTACTACCCGTGTCAAAACTGTTGATCCTAATAGGGCGCGCAGTACCTTATATGTACTACCCGTGTCAAAACTGTTTGATCCTAATAGGCCGCGCAGTACCTTATATGTACTACCCGTGTCAAAACTGTTTGCAGATGTTATAGCTACGCTGCAACGCAGAATCAACATAATATACATGTATTCAGCACAAAATGAGTTAACTCTTTAGCTGCCAATGACAGTTTGGATCCAGATAAGACGCCGGGTAATTCAATATCTCATCAGGATCCAAACTGTTTGTTACTGTGGAAATGTGATTTGAAAGAAAAGGGGAGAATATCAAAGCAAACGAAAACTGTAACAGACAACACAGTAAGCAGACGACAATATATTTTCAGCAAAATAGTTAAGCATATCGCATCATTGTTAGCTGTTACTCTTCTATACATGTAAATAAGACTATAATTATATAATTTAATTAAAATATCACAACACTGGGGCTAAATAAATCACAAACTTTGATAAAATAAAACAAGAGCTTTCGATATCAATAGACCTTTCAATATCAATAAAATTTAAACCTTTTCCTGATGAATATTCATTTAAGAAATATGACATTATGAATAATAATCAACTTTTATGAATTTTTATTATGGCATACTTATACGTGTTTTTCGTACCTTAGCGGAAACTGTAGAATCAATCGGATCTACGTTAATCCTTAACCCTTTCCCTGTTGTATATCCATGTAAGGAATAATGACGTCATGAATATTAATCAAATTATTATTTTTATAATGGCATATGAACACAGGACATTTTGGCTCAAGCAGACGCTGTAGAATCAGATCTATATTACACCATAAGCAAACAGAGCAGACCCTGATCAGACGGCTCCTATAGGAGCCGTCTGATCTGGGTCTACTCTGTTTGTAGATGCATGAAAATGTGCTTACATAAGGGAAAGGGTTAAACATATAGATCAGACCATAACCAGATGGCTCCTATAGGAGCTGTCTGATCTGGATCTACTGTGTGTGCAAAGACGTCAAAAGGCGTAATTAATCAGGTAAAGAGTTAACAACCATTAAGAAAAACTTATATCACAATTGGTACAATCCGTTTTTGCAGCAATAAATATGGACTACCCTGTGTATACACAGTATCAGATCACTAACATCTTGAATCCTTAACCCTTTCCCTGTTCTATATTTAGCCTAAAGTTCAATACCTACTGAATATTCATTAACAAAATAGTTATAAAAATATGGAAGGTGGAACATTGTAGACATTTTAGAAAGCAAAGAAACAGATCTTTCAAATTCTATTAGCAAACAGAGGGCTGATCTGGGTCTACTCTGTTTGCAAATGCGTGAAAACACGTTTATATGAGGGAAAGGGTTAATATACAAAGTGGAGTGGCCCATCAGTTTCTAACGACAGAAACCATTCTCTATGGAAGGTCTTAATTTTTTCAAGTGGAGTTTGAACAACAAACAGTACCTACCCTGATCAGAGGGCTCTTCCAGGAGCCCTCCTCTGATCAGGGTCTACACTGTTTGCAAATGTCAGTACACTCGTTTAATTCCCACATTCAAATGGTTACAACAGAATTCAAATATATATGTACACTGTGAAACTTCCAGCAATCTGGGAAAAGTGTACCCCTTCTGTAAATAGAACTTTTACGAGAGCTGATTAATAAGTTGTGAGCGTCACACATATTTGAATTTTGGCCCCAAATGATGAAAGTTTGCAAATGAATAATTCCTTCTCCACCAAACCGTATGTTATGTAGACTTGTCTCTTTGAGATGATTCTAAAGAGTGGTCACACCATAGGGTTTGGTGGAGAAATGACAATTTTAGCATTTGAGAATGCACATTTATCTGTTGCACTGGTCTCAATGTCATTTTAAAGAAGTCCTTTTCTTGACACTCTAGAAAGTCCTCCATCGCATAGAAGCATATGAAGGGGGCATTATCATTATCCATATCCATACTGTTGTTATCAGCATGAATAGCCTTAACCCTTTACTCAATGAATATTCATGCAAGAAATAATGACATCATGAATATAAATTAAATCATTATAATCGCACATGGCAGAAACTGTTGAATCATTTCTATTTTATATCAAAAGCAAACAAAGCAGACCCTGAACAGATGGCTCCTATAGAAGCCATTTGATAAGGATCTACTCTGTTTGTAAATGCGTAGTTATTGGGTACTGGATTTATAGGTGCTAGACCCTTTTTATGCATATTGAATCGCCGCTCTCTCAGCAATGCTCGTCTTGCAAAAGTCCATTGCCTTGTTTACTTAAAGTGATACCATTTCTATATAAACCAACCAAATGACATGTACTGTTGGTTACATAGCCCTTTAAAGTGAATGAATAATAAGGGCTGAAAATGGACAGCCCTACTTAACTCCTTCAATGCAAGGCTCAAGACCTAATAATCAGCCCTCATAACTATTTCATTTTATTCTCATTACATAATTATAGGATGTAAAAATGAACAAATTAACATAACATGTAATTCAAATAGTATTACAATGGAGTGAAATACAGTAAATCCCCGCTAATGCGACCACCTAAAATGGATATAATTCTGGGTGCTAGATGCAGGTGGTAGCTTAATGCATGGCAAAAGTAATGCAGAAAGCTCCTAGAGGAGCTTTCTGCATTACTTTTATCCTGCATTAAGCAACTACCTGCTTATAAATGGACCCATGTTTATTCATTAAGTGGTCGCATTAGAGGGGTTCTACTGTACTTAATTCCGATAGGGAGAGGGGAAGCATGAGGGTTCAGAAATCTTCTTTCTACAAGTAGGGCAGCAGGCAGGATTATACATGTAAATCTTAGGACTGCTAGTGGAACTGATATGTAGATAATACTACTAACTAGATATACTTGATTTAAACCTTTACTTCATAAATACGCCTTTCTACACCTTTGCAAACAGAGTAGGCCCAGATCTGACAGCTCCTGTAGGAACCACTTGATCAGGGTCTGCTCTGTTTTCTTTATAAGATAATTAATATAGATGTGATTCTAAATTTTCTGCCATGGCCAAGAATTCCTGTGCTCATCTGTCATTATCAAAAATTAAACTACCCTATTAGATATTCATGACGTCACTATTTCTTACATAAATATTCATGGAATAAAGGGTTAAAACTTGGATTTCATACTAAAGCAGGCAAGTGAACCGATGAATGATACAAAAACTAACATTGACATGATTCACAACAAATAGTACTTATTGCACACACAAGACTGGTTACATATAATCATAATCATACTATAACTTATACACATGTATATTTTTTATTTAATTACACTTTGGTTGTTATTTGTAGCATTTCTCTAAAACATACACTACTTCTCTCACCAAACCCATCTATACATTAGGGAAACCCCTTACACATAAGAGAATATCATGATTATGACTGGCACTTCATATGCTTATAATTTATCAAAATATATGTACACTTGAATAAAGCAAAAATGCAGCCTAATTGGCATTTGCAAACAGCTTAACCCTTTCGGTGCCAAATTTCTAATTGTCGTCAGCAATCCAAAGTTTGTTAAATCATTCGGTACAATAAGGAAATGAGATAAATAAATGCAATTTTCAAAAGAATAAAGCACATATATAGAAATAGAGAATGAGACAAAAAGTGAAGTCCCTGATCAGACGCCGCCTTGAACTGCACCACAGGGGGCCATTTCGTGGGTCTACATGGTCTAAAAAGTAAAAAAAAATGATTGGGTCGATTTAGTGTTATAATAAATTGATTGGGTCGATTTAGTGTTATAATATAACACTAAATCGACCCAATCAATTTTTTTGACTTTTTAGACCATTTAGACCCACGAAATGCCCCCTGTGAACTGCACTATTTGTCGTGGTGCATTTATGCGACTTCGGCGGTGAAAGGGTTAAATCCAGATGAGACGCCAAATAGCTGGGTGCATCATCTAAAAAGCTTGAGCGAATCAAAAGTCAGTAAAAAGTTCAGTAGAACAGACGCAAAGCAGAAAATATATTTCAGCATGAGAAGGGTTAACGCTTTACTCCATAAATTCACATTTTTATACCTTTGCAAACATAGCAGACCCAGATCAAACGGCTCCTATAGGAGCCGTCTGATCAGGGTCTGCTCTGTTTGTTTTAGAAATAATGTAGATATGATGCTACAGGTTCTGCCAAGGCCAAACATTCCTGTGTCCATGTGCTATATCTAATTAATATTCATGATGTCATTATTTCTGCCATGAATATTCAGAAAGTAAAGGGTTAGGCAGTATAACCCAATTCAAGCCTAAATATGTCCGATGCGATGTCGGACATCCAACTGCATATGTATTACAGCAAAACCTCTCTACAACTAGCACTAAAAGTCTTATTCTGGTGGGGGTGGGATGAGACAGGTGTAAACTCAACCATTCGCCTGCTCTATGGTCATAACATAGCTGGTGTTTGAAAACAACTTGGACCCAAATGAAATGCCTGCGTCTCATCACGCAGGATCCAAGATGCTTGACACTCGGTCACTAGTTTTTCAAAAGCTTGAACAAATCGGAAGTCGGTGAAAATTGTAACAGAGTGGGGTTTAACCCTTTCCCTAATAAAGATTACTTTAGGCATATTTGCAAACAGAGTATACCAAGATCAGATAGACCCTGTAGGAGCTGTCTGATCAGAGTCTTCACTGTTTTCTGTTTGATCTGATTCTGAAGTTTATGTTGCAGCAAACAATTTCCATGTAAATATAAAACTTCTGTCCAATTATTAATACATGTACAGTAATAAATTCTTATATCAATATTCATATTGGGGAAAGGGTTAAACTTTTCTGTAATGAACATTTGTTTATGAATTGATATCCATATGAACATGAATATTCATGCAGAGAATGTATAAAAAATAAGGTTAAATTATTCTGAGCTTAGACAAACACTGTAGGAAAAAATGATCAGATCTATATAATTCCCATAGTAAACAGTGCATTCCTTGATCAGACAGCTCCTACAGGAATTGTCTGTTCTGGATCTACTCTATTTGCAAAAGGCTTGAAAAGGCACTTATATAAAGGAAATGGTTAAGCAAACATAGCTGTGTAAATGTAATATAGGCTAAGGATCAATGCCTAACCAAATGATACAGAAAACCTCCATAGCCTTAATGTCTACTATCAGGACTATGTCTGGAACATATATACATGCACATGTTATACTGTAAACACTGTCTACAGCAACTAGTCCAGGTGTATCTCATTCTGGCCTTTAACCATTGCCTCATAGGCTATTTTTAGATACAACCTCTTTGAATAAGTCAGCCGAAAAGGAGCAAAGGAGAATACTGTTAGAGAAAAGGAGAATTTTAGAATTGTGTAGTTTGAAACCATTGTGATAAGTAGAGCATTTTCTCTTATAGGAGCAAATGCTCTATTTATCACAATGGTTTCACAAAGTGACTTTTACAGAGGCGTCAAAAGGCGTCAATATGAGGCAATGGGTAGCTTAATATGGTAGCTTAATGTAAGACCGAAGTTATGCAGAAAGCTCCTATAGGCGCTTTCTGTATTACTTTAGTCCTGCTTTTAGCAAACCACTTACTCTTATAAACTGCCATGTTTATTCATTATATGGTCACTATAGTTAGGTTCTGTTGTATTTTATTCAACCATTTGTCAACAGAGTAGATCCTGATCAGACGCTGATAGTGCAACATAGTGCTACCTAACACTGCTTCACTGTTTGCTTAACCCTTTACTCCATAAATATACCTTTCTGTGCTTTTGCAAACAAAGTAGATCCAGATCAGACGGCTCCTACAGGAGGCATCTGATCAGGGTCAGCTCTATTTGCTTATGATGTAATATAGAGCTATATGATTCTACAATTTCTGCCAGTTTCTGTGCACAGGTGCTATCATGCCAGTTAATTTAATTAATATTTCATAGATGCATATTCATGAAGTAATGGATTAAGCCCTAAGTCACATGTTCTCATTTGTGATTCAAACACACATGCCATTTGTAGTGCGCTGGCAATTCTGATTTTCATTAATGGTAGTGTCATTAGTGTAACTACACACTTTCAAAAGTCTTCCATTATATGTACTACAAGTTTCTTACCAACCCAAGAAAAAACCTCCAAAATGCTGCGAGGGAAGATAGGACAAAACTTAGAAATGACTGCAATGAAAATAATTGTATAATCTGTTTCACATCTGGAGTATGGCATGTATTCAATTTCATATAGTCCCAGTTGGACTTGATTAGCCCACAGGCTGACATAGAATACTTTAGGATTCCCGAGAAAAAACAAATGCTCCAAAGGGCAAAGTACAGAGGCAGAGATATGAAGGACGGAAGTTCGACTCTTTTCGACCCCATCTGCACAAATTCAGATTTCTTTTCAAATGTTTCCATGGCGGTGACTTTATTGAATTCCAACATCCACACTTCATTTCTGTTAGCCACCAGTTGGAATGGACTGCCATACATAGCTGTGAAATAAGTGTCCGTCCTAACCTCCTCTTTGTTGGTCAAACATTGCACTAATTTTCTGGTCTCGTATGCCCACTTCTCCTCACATGCCATTCCCTGTTCAGAATGAAAATATATATTTAAAATATTGATTAAACTTTTTAAGTGTGAATTGATCACTTAATGAATGGTCGTAACTTCATTTTTATAATTTTCAGAGGAATATTTGACAATATCTATATAATTCAAATTGAATTATTCCCTAAGTAAACAGAACAGTCTTTGATCAGACAGCTCCTATAGGGACACTCTGATCTGGGTCTACTATGTTTGCAAAGGCATTAACATATTCCATCCTAGTGACGCATTTTGACACCCCTATAAAAGTCACATTTTGAAACCATGATGATAAATAGAGCATTTGCTGCATAGGAGCAAATGCTCTATTTATCACATTGGTTTCAAAACTACACAATTCTAAACATTTCCTTTGCTCTAGTTAATACTCCTTTTCTGTAGATTAATTCAAAGAGGTTATGTCTTAAAATCGTCTAGGAGGCTTTATTATTGGGAAAGGATTAACCCAATGTAAGTTTGATCTTTGATTAGACAAAGCTTCGTTGTGCAGTCATGCCATTGACACAGAAACGTACTAAGGAAAGTCGCGCCAAATAGGTTTGTCTCTCATCTGCAAACAATGTCGCCTACTTTAAGTTTCAGGGTGAGCTGTCCACCAATTTCTTTTCTAAAACTTTAATGGTGATTTGAACAGTTTGGATTCTGATGAGATGCCAAGTTACCGACAGATCCATCTACTGTAGCTAAACCCAGTGAGTCGCTTCGAACGGCGACGTTTGTGGTGAAACTTTCTCAGATGACATTTTTGTACTGATTGTGGTAAATATCTGTTAATTTGAATATCTAATTATTAAAACTGATGCTCAAGTATAACAAAGCTTCCAAGCACAATACATTCTCCATATAACTATAGCAAAAAATCGTGTGTCATTCTATTCATTAAAAAATGCTTGATCCCTTTACTCCATAAATATGCCTGTCTACGCCTTTGCAGCCCCAGATCAGAAGGCTCCTGTTTGCTTATGACACTACAATAGATATGACTTTACAGTTTCTACCAGTACCAAAACATTCTATGTACATATGCCATTATAAAAGTTATGTACAGTAAAACCTCTCTATAACGGCCACTAAATTGTGTTAATTAATTGGTATTTAGGGCAGGTGGTTGCTTAAAGCAAGGTGAAATTAAAACAGAACGCTCCTATAGGAGCGTTCTGTTTTACTTTCACCATGCTTTAAGCAGCCACCTGCCTTTAACACAAAATACTTGACATAATTTAGTGGCCGTTATAGAGAGGTTTTACTGTATTATCAATATTCATGATAACATTATTTCTTACATGAATATTTATAGACTAAAGGGTTATTTAAAATGTACCTCGAATTTTCGGACGAAGACGGTCATTTGCGGAAGGTGGTCTATATATACACCTGGACTCGTAGGCTGAGGTTCTTTTCCCGATTGGTCCGTTGACAGGAAAGCTGACACGACGAACTTTAGCTCGAAACTTGAACCATCGTGAGGACAAACTCTCGTTAATATAGGGGGCTGCATCCGTAACTGTGCTCCTGTAAACACAACAAAACAATATAATTTTCACAGCTTTAACCCTTTCGGCGCCAAATTTCTAATTGTCGTCTGCAGTCCAATTTTGTGAAATCATTCGGTACCATAATAACTTGAGATAAATAAATGCAAATTTTAAAGGAATAAAGCACATATAATCAGATATAGAAACAGAGGTTAAGACAAAAAGTGAAGTCCCTGATCCCTTGAAAAGGCGGCGTCTGATCTGGAACTACACTATTTGTCGTGGTGCATTTATGCGACATCGGCGGTGAAAAGGTTAACCCTTCTCTTGCTGATTTTTAAAATATATTTATCATTCTTTACCCATGTCCTGTTGTATAATTACATAGCGTATCTACATGTACACTGTCTACTGTATATATTTTGTGTAATCACTGCTGTGGAGTGCACAGGTTGCACAATCAACTTTCCCTGTTCTATGTTTATTTCAAATTTCAATACCTACTGAATATTCATGGACAAAATAGTTATAATGAAATATGGAAGGTGGGACATTGTAGCCATTTCAGAAAGTAGAGAAGCAGATTTATCAAATTCCATTAGCAAACATAACAGACCCTGATCAGACGGCAGGAGCCGTCTGATCTGGGTCTACTTTGCAAATGCGTGAAAATGCATTTACATATGAGAAAGGGTGCAGACCCAGATGAGACAGCTCCAACAGGGTCTTCACTGTTTACAGGTAGGTAGTGTATATTGAATTGAACAACAAGAGAAGGGCCAACCTCCAACGCAGTTATCTACCCTAATCGCTACGCTGAAGAGATGACCGCACGCGTAGTGACAAGGGAGATCACTGTGAGGAGTTTAGAGAAGGGTTAGCTCTTTGGCCACAGAAGCCGCTTTACTAACAGGGAGTGTTGCTATCGGCAAATCCCTGCTTACATTTGCAAACTTTTGGATCCAGATGAGACGCAGATTAACCCAGCTTCTCATCAGGATCCAAACTGTTTGAAACAGCACTTACATTCAAGAAAAGAAATAAAAATCACTCTGAAACTGAAACTGTAGAGTCTAAGCAGGTGACGTTGTTTGCAGACCAATATTTTTTAATATTTTCGTATAATAAAGGCGTTGACAGGTAAGGGACACATAACCCTACTTGCTTCAGTGTAAGTATTGTAAAATATTACATATGAGTCAAACATCATGACACGTACCCCTATAATTATACAGTAGAAACTGTCTTAAGCGGTCATCAAAAGAGGTCTAATTGTGGGTTTGTAAGGCAGGTGGTAGCTTAAATCACAGGTGCCCTTCGCAGGCTATGTCTCGACAACAACAACAACTCCATCACAAATACATTATTTTTTAATCACATGTCATAAGAATCTAAAACATATCAAAAGATAGTTTTCTGACCCAACCAAAACAAATGTTGTTGTTTTTCGCAAACACCCCTGCTCTATATAATAAGTAATTATAGAGCAGGGGTGTTTGCGAAAAAATCATTTTCCTTAATTCTACTTCTTACCACATATACAGTAAAACCTCTCTAAATCGGAATCATAGTAGAGAAGAATTTAGATACTTAGGCAGGTGGCTGCTTAATGCAGGGTGAAAGTCATGCAGAAAGCTCCTAGAGGAGCTTTCTGAATGACTTTCACCCTACATTAAGCTGCCACCTGTCTCCAAGACCGATATTTATGCAAAAATTAACGTCCGGTTTAGAGAGGTTTTACTATACTAACTTAAACAAGGGCATGTTGTATATATGAAAAAGGGGAGTAACTCCAAAAATATTGATGCTAGAGTTATTGCCCTTGTGCATGACACTACATCTCATCATGCTTGTTCCATATGAGAAGTTTCAAATTAATTGAACCAGTACATAAAGAGGTATTGACTGGACAAGAAAATATGAAAAGGGGAATAACTCCAAAAATATTGATGCTAGAGTTATTGCCCTTGTGCATGACACTACATCTCATCATGCTTGTTCCATATGAGAAGTTTCAAATCAATTGAACCAGTAGATAAAGAGTTATTGTCTGGACAAAAAATATGAAAAAGGGGAATAACTCCAAAGATATTGATGGTAGAGTTATGGCCCTTGTGCATGACACTACTCCTCATCATGTTCCTTCAATGTGTGAAGTTATAATGAATTTGGCATAACTTTGTAGGAGATATGGCCCGGACACGAAACGTGACAGACGGACTGACAAGAAAATATGAAAATGGGGAAGAACTAAAAAAAAGATTGATGCTAGAGTTATGGCACTTGTGCATGACACTACCCCTCATCATGATTGTTCCATATGTGAAGTTTCAAATCAACTGAACCAGTAGATAAAGAGTTATTGTCCGGACAAAAAAATATGTAAAAGGGGAATAACTCCAAAACTAGTAATGCTAAAGTTATGGCCCTTGTGCATGGCACTAGCCCTCATCATGCTTCGTCAATGTGTGAAGTTATAATGAATTTGGCATAACTTTGTGGGAGATATGGCCCGGACACGAAGCGTGACAGACGGACGGACGGACGGAATCGTGCAAACCTATAGTCCCCCAACCGGTAACCAGTGGGGGACTAATAACACTTCTGACTTCATATTTCTTTGTTCCTACTTCTTACTACCAAGTACTAACGTCAACATTTCCGACTTCCGAATTTTTACTTCTGGTAGTAAGAAGTAGTGTAAGAACTTGAAAGTTAGAAGTCAGACACCGGAAGTTGAACGTAAAAAAAAGTAGGAAGTCAGAAGAAAGAATTCAAAAGCCGGAAGTCGGAACCCTCCCCCTCCTCTCCGGGCATTCCACACTTACCAGCTTCGTTCTGACCATTGACGTAGGATTGTAATATGCGGAATGCTTCTATCTTTGCTGTATCCTGATACACACCACTCACGGACGTACACACCCATGTTGACGCTGGGTACACCCGCTTTTCGTAATCCTAGTGAGAACATGCGTACTTCATTAGCATGGTCATAATTAACGTCAAAACATTTGGATGAATAAAACAATATAGCATACTCGCACATTAAAAGGCAATATTCGAGTATAAAAACTGCCGCAGAAGCTCTCTTATTAATCAGAGACACATATACATAAATCTCAGGGGCGTAGGTAGCGATACGCAATTACGCACGTGCATAACATCAATATGAATGGTGAACACATTATTACGACTTAAATGGAACAAAATCTACGCTTAAAACTATTCCCTCATATTGACGCCTTTTGACACCTCACTCCTCTCAGAGACATATACATGGGAACAAATACTCTATAAAGTTTATCACAATGGTTTCAAAACTGCGCAATTCTAAGTTTATCATTTTCCCTAGTAAAATAATGCTCCTTTTCGGTAGATTTATTGAACGGGTTGGATCTAAAAACAGTCTATTGAGGGAATGGATTAACCATTAAAATTTCTTGTAAGTTACTCACGTCTGTTTTAGCCAGGACTGTATAGTCATATCCGTTCTTGTGGTTGCTTTCTGGCTGACCTGTCAACTTCTTGACGAGCGTTTCCATAGTATTTGTTTGTTAGGATTTCCAGACACTGCTTGATTGTTTGTTCTTCTACACCCAAACGCTAACCAATTTGTCTTATCGGGTAGAGGTTCTATTCGGTTCTATAACCCCGTTCATCTATTTGTAACAGGACCTGAAAGTACAATGAACGTTGTTTTATTTATGTATAATATCTGTTGAAAAGGCAAATGACAACCGCAGTTTAAAATCTGAGTGTTTCAGTTTATTTCCAGTTTCAGTTAAATTTGAATGTCGAAATGTAAAATGAAAATAATATACAATAAACCCTATCTAAAGCGACCATATACTTAATGTTGGACGAAGGCAATACAGAAAGTTCCTATAGGATCTTTCTACATAACTTTCGTCTTGCACTAAGCCGCATGCCTTAAAGACCCAGTATTGTTTTGTACTTAGATACATTTATATGTGTTGGTGGTCACTTTAGGAAGGTTTTACTGTATGTAGATCTATTTTATATGATTTTGTGTAGAAATAATTAAGCAAGCAGTGCAGACCCTGATCAGTGGGCTTTTATGTATCCCCTATTTATGAACACTGGACATAAATGTGTTAGTGAGGTTGCTTTCTATCTGGATCAACCATGATGAGGTCGAAGGATTATAGGGGGGGGGGGTTAGATTTTTATGTTTGATGACATAAATAAATAGTGTGTTTGTAATACATGTTGAAAAAGAGCTAAATTGGGTGAGGGAAATAAAACATTCCTACTAGATCATTGTTTTATTGATTTTTAGTAGATACAGTAAAATCTCTCTATAACGACCTCTAAATTACATCAATTATTTTGTGTTAAAGGCAGGTGGCTGCTTAAATCAAGGTGAAAGTAAAACAGAAAGGTCTGTTTTACTTTCATCTTACTTTAAGCAGCCACCTGCTCTTAATTAATTAACTAATTAACACAATTTAGTGGTCGTTATAGAGAGGTTTTACTGTATATAGATCTAAAATATTACTAAAGAAATGTTTTGGCAATTTTAGGGGGCGTAACACCCCCCCCCCCTCTAAATCCGCGCCTGGGTCCTGGGTCATCACATACAGCTTCTGCAGTGGTCAAAATGCTTGTGTCTATATGCTAATACAACAATTTATCTCACTACTATTAATGATGTCATTATTTCTTAACCCTTTCCCTGTTCTATGTTTATTACAAGTTTCAATACCTACTAAATATTCATGGACAAAATAATTAAAATGAAATATTGAAGGTTAAACATTGTAGCTATTTAAGAAAGTAAAGAAACAGTTCTATCAAATTCCATTAGCAAACAGAGCAGACCCAGATCAGACGGCTCCTTTAGGAGCCATCTGATCTGCGTCTACTCTGTTTGCAAATGCGTGAAAACACGTTTACATGCGGGAAAGGGTTAATGGAATATTCATGAGTTTAGGGTTAAAATGGCGGCTGATCTGGATCTACACAGCAAAATGCCTGAACCAATATCATGTACCTCTTTTCAGGAAGCGGACGCGGACTAGTAAATATTGTACTAAGTTCCCTTGATCCATGGAATCAGACTGAACTGTTTCAGATGAAATGTCTAGTAGATCGTCTTGTTTACTTTTTATCATCAGTTATCGTTATTGTATCACGTTCCCTTTTCTGTTGAGTATTCATGTAAGATATAATGACATCATGAATATATAATTATATAACTGATATTTTGGTATTGACAGAAACTGAACAGCAGTGTTATTTATTATAATCATATAAACAAACAATGTAGACCCCTTTATAGGAGCCGTCTGATCTGGGTCTAGTCTGTTTGCAAATGCATAAAAAGGTTTATATGAAGGAAAGGGTTAACCAACTAAATTCAGCTTGGTTGGCTGGTAATGGTGCAAACCTGATCAGGGGATGGCTGCATTGACTGTTAAGATAACATCAGCGTGTTTGCAATCGTGATATATGTACTTGTATACACCAAGAGATGCAAAGTGGTGTTTCATCTAATCTTTGACTTACTTAACCATTTCCCCATGTAAACGCCTTTTCACGCATTTGCAAACATAGTAGACCCTGATCAGACGGCTCCTGTAGGAGTCGTCTGATCAGGGTCTGCTCCGTTTGCTTATGAAATTATAATACATCTGACTCTACAAATTATAATACATCTGACTCTACAATATCTAGTACTATCTACCAATACCAAAAATGAATGTGTATAACATTATAAATATCCAGCTAATAAATATTCAATGTATCATTATTTCTTACACATATATGCAACAGGGAAATGGTAAATTCTGTTTTCATCTGACAACCCCGTCCACTATATTTTCAAAATGAAAAGTATATTGAATTTTTATACAAACGTGCAGAGTCTTAAACGATGTCTCAACGGGATCAAAACTATTAGTAAAGGGAATCGCAAATTAGCCCATAAACGGTCTAAAGGTTACTAACATGAATATATCACGCTACCAACAGAACATATTGTGATGTCATGGTTTCTTTATATGCAAAGTACGGAGATCAGGTGAAATTTCAGTGGGATGTTGGTGATAATGATGATGTTTGATGATGATTGGTGGTGGTGTGGTGGTGGTGTGGTGGTGGTGGTGGTGATAATGTCGGCGACGGTGACATCATTGAAGAAATTGGGTGTTTTTTTCTCAATAAAATGACCACAACTATGGCGAAAATATCGCATAGAGCAACATTGTACTAATGGAAATGTTGTGTGTATTTGTAACTTGCTTAACCGCCATGAATATTCATGTAAGAAATAATTACATCATATATATTAATTAGATTAATTGGTATACTAGCACATGGGCACGATATTTTGGCCATAGCAGAAACGGGTAGAATCAATCATATTTATATTATATCATAAGCAAACAGAGGAGACCCTGATCAAGAATCCCCTACATGGGCCGTCTGATCTGGGTCTATACGCTGCTTTTAAAAGCGTAGAAATGTGTATTTAAGGAGTAAAGGGTTAACCCTTTCCCTGACGTTGACGCTGTTAGATAGCTTTGCATGCGCCGTCTGATCAGGGTCTGTTCTGTTTGCTTACGCCTACATCTGATTCTACAGGTTTTGCAATAGCCGGAAATCCCCTTGCCCCTATGCCATTATACAAGATCAACTACATGTAATACATATCCACAGTGTCATTATTTCTTACTTTCATAGTGCTCATCCGCCAAAGAGTTTTAGTATGTGCATGTATAAGTACAGTAAAACGTCTGTAAAGCGACCACTTAATCCTTCATATAAAGACTCCTATGAGTTTTAGTTCTGAATGTTAACAGAGGTTAGCCCCTTTCCTCCATAAATACGCCTTTCTACGCCTCTGTAATAACCACTTATTGAAACCATTGTGATAAATAGAGCATTTGCTCCTATGGAGCAAATGCTCTATTTATCACAATGGTTTCAATACTACATAATTCTAACATGTTCCTTTTCTCTGGTAAATGCTCCTTTTCGGTAGATTCATTCAAAGAGGTTGGGTCTAAAAATAGCCTATGGAGGAAAGGGTTAAAACAAAGGTAAAGCAAAAAGCTCACATAGAAGCTTTCTGCATCATTTTTGTTCTGCCCTAAGCAACTACATGCCTTTCAAGACTCCTTTATTATAAATGTGATTCCCCTCTTTAGAATGTTTTTACTAAATGTACACAAAAGTGAAATAAACATTTAATCCTTCTCATGTTGAAAAATATCTGATAAACGTACCATGACCTGTTACAAGTTTTATTTACATTCGATTCGTTCAAAATTTTCAGAAATTATTGGCAGACCAAGTGTCAAACAGCCTGGATCCTGGTGAGACGCCGAGTTACTCGGTATCTCATCTGGGCCCAAGCTATTTGCAACCTCTCAAGGTATTTTACTTCCCTTTCTTTTTAAAAAGTACAAAACTTGTTTACAATGGTCATCAAAAAAAGGCTGTTAATGTTGAAAGAATTAACCCTTTACTTCATACAAACGCCTTTCTACGCCTTTGTGAACAGAGTAGACTCCTGTAGGAGCCGTCTGATCAGAGTCTACTCTGTCTGCTTATGATATAATATAGATATACAGTTGAACTTCGATATCCCGAACTCGGATATCTCGAACTTCGGATAATTCGAACTAATAGTTCAGTCCTTCCAAAACTTACAATACAGAATTGCTCTAAAATGTATAACTAGACATATCTAGAAGCACGTGTGACAGCTTAATGCAGGTCTAAAGTAATGCTGAAAACTCCTTTAGGAGCTTTCAGCATTACTTTAGATCTGCATTAAGCTAAAACCGTGAGAAATTGTCCAGATCAGAAATCGGATACGTCGACTTCTTTTATCTCGAACTAATTTGTATGGTCCCTTGAAGTTCGAGATATCGAAGTTCAACTGTAATTCTACAGTTTCTGCATGGCCCAAATTTCTCGTGTCCATGTGTCATTATAAAGAATAATCTAATTAATATCCATGACGTCTTTATTTCTTATATTAATATTCATGGGGCTAAAGGGTTAAAACTGTCAGTTTGGTTTATTTACTTATATGTACCCGTGTGTTTTGTTGTGAATCACTTATGTTTTGACAAGACAAACTGACAGCTACAGGTCAGTATGTCATGACCTCATCATGTATACCAGGTAACACTTCCTTAACCCTTCTCTTGCTGAATTTTAAAACACATTTCTCTTTCTTTAACCATGCCCTGTTGGATAATTACATATGTCTTCACAGTGTACAAGTATTTCGCTGTGCAATCACTGCTGTGGAGTGCACTGGTTGCACAATCAACTTGTAAATAGTGGAGACCCTGATCAGACAGCTCCTGCAGGAGCTGTCTCATCTGGGTCTTCACTATTTACAGGTAGGTATATTGACGTGAATAGCAAGCGAAGGGGTCAATTATCCCTTCACTCCATACCGACGCCTATAACCCATTTGCACATAGAGTAGACCTAGATCAGACTGCTCCTACAGCGTCTGTTGGTTTATGAACTAATGTGGACTTTGATTCTGCAGTTTCTAGCATGGCGAAAATTCCCTGCGCCATGTGTTAATATAGAAATAGCCTAATTTATTTGCCATTTAGATATTACATGTATGTTTTTCCGTACTGTGGCAGTTAATTGGATAAAACTAAATAGGTCTATCTGGCATTACTGGATATCGTGGAAAACATCACAGTATATTAACCATTTACTCCATGAAAGTTTCTCCTATTACTGATGATCAGTGTAGCAGCCAATAGTTTTATGAGAGTCACGGTATTTGGATTCTGATAAGACGTGTTTGCTAATAACCTTCATTCTCTGGATCAAGAAAGTGGAGAGGTTAATTATCATAATTAAACATGAGGTTAAGACAGTTTGGATTCTGATCAGAGGAGTTACGTAATGTTTGTACGATCAGGTTCCAAACTGTTTGCAAATAACTTTTATAATTCGGGATCAAATCAATGAAGGTGTCATTTATCCCAATTTAAGCACAATGTAAATGAAAATTGCAGGGGTATCATACTTTGTTAGACAAAATTCCTGAGAAACTACCTAGAAATGCCTGAGATTTGAACTTTTTTATATAGAATATATAGCGCTAGGCAGAAATAGCCTACAAGGAAAATGCATGAGATCTGATTTTTGTACATAAAAACATAGGTAACAAAAAATGGGCATTAAGATTAGACAGTGACAAATTAAAGTGTTTCATTCATTTCACTTAAATTGTTATATTTATATAAATATTCATGTTTTGATGGGTTCTACTCAAATTATTTGGATTCCTTCTCAGAACCGCTGATTCCTAAGTGCCCCACATCCTGGAGTTATACTACTCTTCGTAATAAAATTTTGGGGACGATCCAGATGCTTGCAAAAATGTTTGTCTTGTAATGCCATTATATATAAAAGAAAATGTGTCCATGGGGCACGGATGCCCCCGTGGCAAACAGGAAGTATATGAACGATAGACCTGAAAAGGGGAGACATGGTACAACTCACTATGATTATGCTGCAAGCCAAATATCAAATAACTCCAGCATATACAAACCAAGAAATTTTTACGTAGGTACGGACAAGGGTTATACTTTAATGCCCTCATCGCCTATTTAAAGGCGTGGACATAAAATGCAGTTAGTTTATCCATGCATTCATTTTTTTCTTACCCTTTCCCCGTTCAATATTCATGTAAGAAATAATGACATCGTGAATATTATTAACTGCATTTTCATAATGTTAACTTTTCAAAAAGAAAACAAAAACCTCGATAATCAAAGCGTTGTAGACGCTGCAGTATTCTTTGCATGGCACCAATCTGATACCGAATAAGTTCGCTTTGGCATGGAATTGCGAATCTATAAGGGACGGGATTAACACTCTATCCAGTCGATGATACAGTTGCAGCTGACACTTTGAACAGCCGTTTCCCACTATGCTTATTATCACACTGACCACTCGCAGTTATGGGCGTGATTACCTAATCGCTTGCATAAGGTCATCCGACTCGCGCTTCTTTATTCCTTGAGTATTTTCATTCATGTTATGATCACGTGATGTCTTCGTGTGACTGATATTTGTATATCCGTGCGCCCTTCTTACACATTTGCTATATTTTGTCGGTTTTGTTGATGTTTGCACATACTAAGCCGAGGCTTATGTTACGAGGCATTTCCATGTCGGATATAGTATACCATGATTGGTTCCGGATGCCAAGTTATTAAACACCCTTTTGTATACATCGAATGCAGGTCAGTAAATTGCACTATTTTGTCAGGCCGGCGAGGGTACCATGGGTTAGGCTGTGGAACGTCACCTTTGTATTCTATTGCTTCGCAAAGAATACAAAAACGGTAGAATTCGATCTATATCATGTCAACAGCAACTAGAGCAGATACTGATCAGACAGCTGCTATAGGAGCCGTCTGACTGGGTCTATTCTGAAAATGCGTGAAAAAGTGTTTATATGAAGAAAGGGTTAAAGAATATTCATGAAGTAAATGGTTAAGTAGACATATGCTACGAGTCATATTACTTACTTATTAATGACAGAATATTCCTATTACACGTTCCCATAAACAATAAAAATAAATCTGCACAGAATCAGCAGAGCTATTGCACACGTTTGCAGTTTAAAGCCACGTTGAGCTCGATCGAATACACTGGGAATACACAAAATCTCCAATACACAAATAGCGACTGTTACACACAGCTGTTAAACGTAAATAACTGGGTCGATTACGATAATTATATCGCCGTCGGTGTCGGTCGATATTATCGCGACCAATCCGCTGCCTTCCTGTGATGTAATGGCATACCTGTAAGTCGATGGTCACTAAGTACTATGTACACGGTCATGACCGTACCGACTTATACACGCAAGGTGTGCTAATATTGTTTTTGTCTCTATTGTAAGATCAAGTGGTCAAATACTTATTTTGTTTAAACATGTTAAAATTCTGAGATGAGAGCAACAGGACACAGCTTGTAAAACCGTAATCCTTTTCTTTATGAATAATCAGCAATGCTAACTATGACTATCAATTAGCTTATTTTTTTATTTCATAAGTAAAGGGTTAAATGAGTAGTCGTCAATAGTTCAAATACACAAATGCCCAGAAAGTAGAGTACACTCTACTCTGTTATACATGTATATAATATTTCAGCTTCCACGATAGCTGATAATGTGGGATTAATTTACTCTGTTACATGTTTGTGTGCCATATTTGGTATAGTCTCTTGTAGTTCTGTAGAGAATGGCTAGGTGCAATTGATTGATTATATATTAACATTGGAGAGACCCACATAAATCATAAATGTAGTATAGGCTAGGTACTATGTGTATAACTATAGGTTGATCCTATCCCTTTATTCTATTTTATCACGGAACTAGGCACACGTATTAACCCATTTGCTCCCAGTGGATTATTCCATGTTTATATATTGGACAAGTTTTACTTTCCTTTAACATTTCTTTTAGATAACTGAAATTCTTATTAACTTTATCGAATGCAGCTTAGTAATGTACATATGCGACTTTTCATTAACCCTTTCGCTGCCAAAATCTGTCGTCTGCTAACTTTGTCGTCTGCTACAAATTTTCATTCTTTTGTTTTATTCATTTTTGTTTCAAAAACATAATAACAGTAACAAACAGTTTGGATCCTGATGAGACGCCGAGTTACTCGGCGTCTCATCTGGGTCCAAACTGTTTGCATAGGTAATCACAGATCCGGCATTGGCAGCGAAAGAGTTAAGCTTTAGCACATTGTAGGCGAACTTGTGGTTACTTTTGTAAACAGTTTGAAGCTATTGTAAACAGTTTGAAGTTAGACAATGCGCCGAGTAACTCGGCTTCTCGGCACATTTCACACTGTTTGACATTGGGGCTGTCATAGCTATGTTGATTTTAGATATGAAAACTTGCCACCACTCAAATCAGCGAACTAAAGGCTCTATTTGCAAACAACTTTGATTCAGATGACACGCCGAGAATCTTGATGGCTCATCTGGATCTAATCTACATACATGTACATTTAACACGCCCTTTTCTTGTTGTATTGTAAAATTATACATGTATATATACCGGTATAAGCTAAACCTGACGGGGTTTCAAGCAGACTACAAAGTTGCGCTACACGCTAAAGATCAACTCTGTCGATGGCAGTCGTCTGATACACTTTTGAATGTTTTCATTTTTTTCTTCAAAAACATAATCATGGTAACAAACAGCATGGATCCTGATGAGATGCCGAATACATTCGGCATCTCAACTGGATCCGAACTTATTGCATAAGTTTAATCACAGTTTCGTCCATTAACAGCGAAAGAGTAAATATAACGTTACAGTTTACCTATGGTACGTAGGCTCATGGGTAGAAATCACCTATGAGTGGTCAGTGAAGGGGTCAGCGTTGTTTGTCCTTGTACTACGTCATATCTTATCAGTTGAGACCTGAAGTTGACCCATCAACCTTGGGCTCGTCCCGACATCAAGATACTGACTGGGTGTAGCAAATATATCACCGAAAACAAAACAGCTTTGGTTTTAATAACCATATAAACGCCGTTTCCACTCATTTGCAATCAGAGCAGACCCAGATCAGACAACTCCTATAGGGTCCTTAAGGATCTGCCATCTTGCATTCTGATGACGTAGCCGAGTCAGCGAAGACGACGCTGTCGTGCCGCAGTGGGAATGTCAGGGCGTTTGAGGACCTCAACAGAAACAACGAAAATAAATAAATAACAAGAATGGTCTACATTGGGTGCATGTAACACAGTTACACATAAAAGACATACAGATCACAAACTATATATGAAACTAATTGTAACACGTTAAAAACAGTGTATTGACTGGGTCAGCAATATCCTAAATATAAAAGACACGTTTAGATATCAGTGTGTCATTTGTAGATGAGACAGTGACGCAGATTCCAAACCAATCGTTTCTTAAATTCTTAATTCAGCTAAATTATGCAGTTAAAACATAAAATGCAATGAGCATTTAATTACTATGCAAACATCACGGGGTGGTGTTTTTCCTGATTTGATTGACATAGAGCTCGTGCCTCGTGTGAACGACATGGAGCTCCAAAATGTCAATATTCAGTCCGAGCGTTCTGGCAACTAAAATTTTATTTGGTAGCAGGCCTATGTTTGCATCCAATTTCGCAACAAACACGATATGCAGTAAAAACACCCCACCTCCAAACCGGATGTTAAACATAGCACCAGTGCCGGTATTTCAGACAGGCGACAGCTTAATGCAGTAGGCTATATAAAAAGACCTTTTTTAAAAAAAATAAAAAAAAATAAATTCCGGTTTGGAGGGGGTTTAATGTTTTGTCTATGGGTCTATATCTAAGCATATTATTGGGAGATTTGAGGACCCCAGCTGCCCGGCCAGGGGCCACGAGTGAATGCTATTCCAAATATGTGATACTCTTCAGACTTTGTACTAACATATTCTTAAAGGCAGTCTGCCATGCCTGCCTGATATGACAATAACTCCGCATTCACCCATGCTACCTTGCCGCATAACATCCAGCGACCTAACAACAACTGACAACAATCTTCTATCATAACATTGGTTTATTTACGCATTATGTACAACTAAGGTTCAGGTTTGGCTCTGTTGGGCATGGTTCCCGATCCCACCGTGCTTGCCCAATTGGCTAGCAGGTACACCGGACAAATAGTCGTGTAAGGGCGACCTTTGACAGCCATCCGAAGTGGTATCCCAAATTTATAATTATTAGGCCCAATAGCCACAAAATATGCCCCAATAGGCTTCAACATATGCCCCAATAGGCTTCAAAGTATGCCCCAATAGGCTACAAAATATGCCCCAATAGGCTTCAAAGTATGCCCCAATAGGCTACAAAATATGCCCCAATAGGCTTCAAAGTATGCCCCCAATAGGCTACAAAATATGCCCCAATAGGCTTCAAAGTATGCCCCAATAGGCTACAAAATATGCCCTAAAGGCTTGAATTGAAAATATGCCCCAGAAGGCTCCTGACTGAATAAATCACATGCAAATTTGACATAAGCTTGTTAAATAGAGCTGCAACCCCGAGAACGGATGTATCGCCAATTCAACTACGGCAGATCCTGGGAGATCAGTAATCCAGCCATCATCTACAATGGCGACACCCCGGGCCTCTATCAGAATTGCAGTCCTTTTAAAATTATAGTTTGATATAAATATTATTAAATATGTACTTAAATTGTACACATAAATGTTTTGTTCGGATTTCGCTGTCGGCCAACTGGCGCCAACCTGATCCCAAGTGTTTGGAATCAGGGGGGCGCCACCGCAAGCATAATATTTCAGAAAAACTCATTTAACCAGAGACATATATACATACATGTATATGTCTCTGGTTCAATCCCATATCTGATAGAGACTCCTTTTAATAATGCCTTTGCAAACAGGGTGGATCCAGATTAGACGGTCTTGCAGGGGTCGTCTGCATGACCAGAGTCTCCTCTGTCTTGCTTATGGAATGTTGTAAATATGATTCTGTAGTTTCTGCCACAATCAAACAAAATTGTATTCATACACCATCATAAACAAGAGGGTCATATGATGGTCAAATATCGCTCACCTAGCTATATATTGCAGCACTATATAGATGGACTAGTCACAACCATCTCCAGAAAACGATAAGAGGGTCACAGTAATTTTATTTTAGTTTTTCAGCTAAAGGTTATTCAATTTGTTTAAAATGCATGATAGTCATAATTAATTCTCATCAATGTGGTCACCAGTGGATTATATCTACCAAATGGGCCTATAGATACGTAGGCCCTACCATTCAATTTGGACAACCGGTTTTAAAATAGAGAAGACTTTTTTAAAAAAGTTTTTCCTATAGGTCTAGTCATATAAGACATTTACCCTCGACAATAGTGGTCATGTATATAGTCTGTTATCAGATAACAGCATGGGTTTATAAATAGCAATTTAATAAAAGGTCGCTAGGGGACTATACCTGCCAAACATCATTCAAATTGGACTATTCATTTTGAACAGAGAAGAATAGGCCTACTGTGTTTTGTTAGATATCCACATGATTTTATCAATTTTAGCAATATCGTTTAAAATTCTGACCACTGGTTTTGAAAAAACTTGAATGTTGCCATGCCAACCAGTTCTAGCTTGGCTACATGAAACCAGAGACATTTAGGCCCTATAGGCGTACATATATGTACATACATATGTGTACTATGTGTAGATCTATATCTAGATCCATATGTCTCTGATGAAACCGATATAGATTATTTTAACAATATTAATTAATGTGGACGGACGGACGGACGGACACCGGACAGTGGGCAAACACAAGCTCGCCCGCGTATACTCAACTACACTAAAAAGTCAGTTGATAATTAGTCGGGATGGTGTCATTAGATATATAGAGATCTATTTATTTCATATTTATTTATAGGCCTCTATATTCAATCAGATCTGTCATATTTAAGCTGATACGGAAGCTGCTGTATATGTAGGTCTTGTCACGAGCAATCGGTGGCATTTAAACCTGTTTTCCGACGATATTTGATCAAATCAAAATTGGCATATACTATATACGGTCTAATTCTTGCTCGAAATTAAGATGCATTTTGTTGACTATAATTCCGTTACGTGAGGAACGCATAATGGCGCCAAAAGTAAAGGGAGATAATCGAAAGCAGTCGACAGAAAAAGTAAGGCCTCTTATATCAACGTCCAATTGAACAGATAAACCTTAAAGGTATTTCTATGGTTGAAAGCTAAAATATTAGTGATCCGTTCTCATAACTGTCAAACGATGCATTTCTCTTGACTGAAAAATACTTAAAACAGACTTTAAAATGAATATTGGTAATTATTTGATATCGTAAGCGACTTAAAATAGACAAACCTGTTCAGCTACGTACACGTCTCTCATACATTTTTGTTTCTGACTCACTCTTTCAGGTATTCGCTGTAGGTTTAATTTATGCACAGTTTCATTGTTCGTTAAAGAGCAATTAAGCTTGCAAAGATGTCGGAGCAGCGATATGACTTTGTCATTTTCGGTGCCACTGGTTTTACTGGACAGTTTGTGATTGACGAGGTAGCCAGGGTGATTGATGAAGAGGGAGGCAATCTGACCATGGCGGTTGCTGGAAGGTCCATGGAAAAGTTGCAAAAAGTCTTGTCAGAATCCTCAACAAGAACAGGTACGCCCACGAGTACGGTCATTATTTTGCATGAGAAAAAATTGCTTATTTCTGTACATTTTCCCAGTACTCGGCAGGGGTAGTTAATAGTCCTATAAATAAGACCTGACGTTGCTATTTCACATTTTTACATTTTCTAGTACGTTACATGCACGATAAATAATTATAAAATAAGGGGCATGTAGATACGTCTAAATGTTTGGACTAGGGTAGTTAAGTGGCAGTTACTGTTATATCGTTACAGATGTAGTGATCGGCCTATGTAAAGCATCTTCAACAGCCTTGCTGTTGGGTTAACCCTTTCGCAACATGGTTAAAGTGTCAGACTTGTAGTCCAGAGGTCCATGGTTCGAATCTTGGTAGAGACCAGTAACTTTTCCTCCCTTAGACATGTTAGAATTACTTCATCTGCAACGAGGATAATTCAGTTCATATGCGGGGATGCATGTAAAGTCTTAGGGGCATGCGGGTTTGCAGGGCATGGATATATGCCTGACTCCTAAATGTTAATAGGGAGGGGAGGGGAGTGATCGGCAGGTGATCAGATTTCCAGGGTTCGAATCTTGGTAGAAGCAAGTAACTTTTCCTCCCTTAGAATTACTTCAGAGAGATTCTACAGATATTTTCTTTGCCAAACTGTTTTGGTTGTGTACATTCACATTCTACCTTAACTGGTAACCCATTACTGCATGAATACTCGTGTAAATAATAATGGTATAATGAATATTAAACAAGAGATGTTTGTAGAACATATATACCCCCAGACCCCCTGACCTTTGATCTAGTGACCTCACCTATTGAGGTCATCTAGTGGTCATGACTAATCACCACAGCAACTTTGAAGATCCTAACCCAAACCACTGATCATTTATTGATCTGAAAACATTTCACAAGTTAAGGTCATGGAGACCTCGACCTTTGACCTCAACAACTATAGGGGTCATCTAGTGGTCACGACCAACTACCACAGCAAGTTTTAAGATCCCGAACCAAACCATTGAGCAGTTATTAATCGGAAACCATTTCATCAGTTAAGCTAACGATGACCTTGATCTTTGACCTAGTGACCTCAAAAACAATAGGGGTCATCTCCTTGTCATGACCAACCACCACAGCAAGTTTGAAGATCATAAGCAAAACCCTTGAGCAGTTATTGATTGGAAACCATTCCACCAGTTAATGTCATGGTGACCTTGACCTTTGATCTATTGACCTCAAAAACAACAGGGATCATCTAGTGATCATGACCAACCACCACAGCAAGTTTGAAGATCCTAAGCCAAACCCTTGATCAGTTATTGATCGTTAACCATTTCACCATTTAAAGTCATGTGACCTTGACCTTTGACCTAGTGACCTCAAAAACTACTGGGCTCATCTAGTAGACCAACCACCTAAGCAAATTTGAAGATCCTAAGCCAAACCCTTGATCAGTTATTGATCAGAAACCATTTTATCAGTTAAGGTCATGGTGACCTTGACCTTTGACCGCAAAAACAATAGGGGTCATTCAGTGGTCATGACCAACTACCACAGCAAGTTTGAAGATCCCAAGCCAAACCCTTGAGCATTGAGCAGTTATTGATCGGAAACCATTAAACCTGTTAAGGTCATGGTGATCTTGACCTTTGACCAAGTGACCTCAAAAACAATAGGGGTCATCTAGTGGTCATGACCAACCACCACAGCAAGTTTGAAGATCCTAAGCCAAACCCTTGATCAGTTATTGATCCGAAACGATTTAACCAGTTAAGGTCATGGTGGCCTTGACCTTTGACCTAGTGACTTTAAAAACAATAGGGCTCATCTAGTTGTCATGACCAACCACCTAAGCAAATTTGAAGATCCTAAGCCAAACCCTTGAGCAGTTATTGATCAGAAACCATTTTATCAGTTAAGGTCATGGTGACCTTGACCTTTGACCTAGTGACCTCAGAAACAATAGGGGTCATCCAGTGGTCATGACTAACTACCACAGCAAGTTTGAAGATCCCAAGCCAAACCCATGAGCAGTTATTGATCGGAAACTATTTCACCATTTTAGGTCATTGTGACCTTGATCTTTGACTTAGTGACCTCAAAAACAATAGGGGTCATCTACTTGTCATGACCAACCACCACAGGAAGTTTGAAGATTCTATGCTAAGTCCTTTATTAGTTATCGTTCGGAAACGATCGATCTACCGACCGACCGACAGACCGACCAACCGACATTTGCAAAGCAATATACCCCCATTTTTTCAAAAGGGGGGGGGGGGGGGGGGGGGGGGGGGTGGTATAATAACTCATTCTTTATAGTGGCACAATGAGCAAAATAATTTTTTGTCATGCAAGAAACTGTAGAATCAGTTCTATAGTATATCATAAGCAAACAGAGCAGACCCTGATGAGATGACTCCTGTAGGACTAGGAGCCTTCTGATCTGGGTCTACTCTGTTTGCAAAGCCATTTAAGATGTAGATGGCATATTTATGGAGTAAAGTGTTAACTCTTTCCATGATGTAAACACTTTTTCATGCCTTTGCAAACAGTAGACCCAGATCAGACAGTTGCTGTAGGAGCCATCTGATCAGGTTCTGCTCGGTTTGGTTATGAAATTATAATACTAAGTAACATCTGACAATACCAAGTTTCTACCAATACAAAAATATCTTGTGTACACGTCATTATTAATCCCACGGAGCTGGAGTGAGGTTATAGGAATAGCCTTTATCTGTCCGTCCGGCTGTCTGTCCGTAACAATTTCGTCTGCTCCATATCTCCTATACCCCTTGAAGGATTTTCATAAAACTTGCCTCAAATGTTAACCAAGTTGCGACAATGTGCAGAACACATGTGGCAGTCATGTCGGCTGAAGGTCATGGTCACATATGAAGGTCAAGTGTTTTAACCTTTAATTTCCATTACATTTTTTTGTCCGCTCCACATCTTATATAAAACCCATTGAAGGCTTTTCATAAAACCTGAGTCAAATGTTAACTGAATTGAGACAATGTGCAGAACACATGTGGCAGTCATGTCAGCTCACGGTTAAGGTCACATTTGAAGGTCAACTGTCTGTCCGTAGCAATTGCGTTTCGGCTCCATATCTCCTATACCCCTGGAAAGGTTTTCATGAAACCTGCCTTAAGTGTAAACTAGTTGAGATGATTTGCAGAATATATGTGGCAGTCATGTCGGCTCAAGGTCATTGTCATATTTTAAGTTCAAGTGTTTTAACCTTCAATTTCCATTACATTTTAGAGTCCGCTCTATATCTTCTAAACCCTTTGAAGGATTTTCTTAAAACCTGGGTCAGATGTTAGCTAAATTGAGAAGATATGCAGAACACATGTGACAGTCCTGTCGGCTCAAGGTCAAGGTCACATTTGAAGGTCAAGTGCAATGTCTTAATTTAGGCGGCGGCAGGGGATTTAGCTGTCCTTTGGACTGCCATGTAAAAATTCAGTCCATAAATATCTATCATGGTATTATTTCTAACAGGAATATTCAACAGGGAAGGGGTTAATTTATCTTTTCAGGCAAGAATTTGGAAGAAACTCCAATTTTCATTGCTGATGTTAGTAGTGACGATTCATTGACGGAGATGTGCAAGAAGTCAAAAGTTGTCTTGAATTGTGTTGGACCAGTAAGTATTATTGTATGTGTAGCAAGTTTTTATTATGCCTCTGCTGAATATAGTCAGAGGGCATTATGATTTGCACCTGTCCGTCCGTCTATCTGTCACAGTTTTTTCATTGTCAAGCACCACCAGGGAGGCATCGCTGTGTCTTACAGACACAGTTTTCTAGTTTATACATGTATATGTATAATGAATCGTGTATTATCGATGTGTATGTATGAAATAATTTAGGAAATTTATGAATCGGAACACTTTTATTATGGTAAATACATGTACATATTTAGAGGTAACCTCAGATGACCTGTATAAGTCTCATTTTATAAAAGAGGACAAGTACCTTAACCCTTTACTCCATGTCGTCCATGAATTTTCATGCAAGATATAATGACATCACAAATATTAATCAAAGTTTTAGAATGGCACATGAACACGGGAAATATTGGCAAATGCAAAAACTGTAGATCATATCTATATTATTCCATAAGCAAACAGTGCAGACCCTGATCAGATGGTTCCTATAGAAGCCATCTGATCTGGGTCTTCCCTGTTTGCAAAGGCTTAGAAAGGAATAATTATGGATTACATGTAAAGTTTAACATGAATTCATTGTTATTCTTTCTCACAGAAAATTTGCTAAAAAATTAATTAATCTTCCCTGAAGCAAATTCAGTATTGCTATTATGCCCTCTCCCTACAAAATACAGTAAAACCTGTCTGAAGTGACCATATGATAACTCATTTATGATTATGTAGATCTGATTCTACAGTTTCTGCCATGGTAAAATTATCTTGTGTTTATATCATCATATGCCATTATAAAAACCATCTACAGTAATTAACATTCATAATGTCATGAATTCTTACATGAATATTCCTGAGGTAAAGGGTTTTAAACACATTCCCCCATAGTCTATTTTTAGACCCAATCTGGATCTACTGAAAAGGAGCATATACTAGAATTATTTTTTTTATATGTGACTTTTACAGAGGCATCAAAAGGTGTCAATATGCGGGAATAGGTTAAAAGTTCTTTTGATTTTATGTTTCCATTACAGTATCGTTTCTTTGGTGAGCAACTTGTGAAGGCATGCATTGAGAATGGAGCTCATCATCTTGATATCAGCGGTGAGCCACAGGTGAGAAATACTGTAACAGCCTAATTTTTGGTAGAGCAAATTGATTTGAAATATTTTGATCTTATGGTCTGCCTGCCCAAATGTCTACTTAAATATTTCTTGTAGATTTGTTGAAAATGCTCCAATAAAAAAAATGTTTTATAAGTTGTAGAGGTGGTGTGATTTCTGACTTAACTTTCAAATTAACAGGGAAATCAGGGGTCTTTATGTACAGATTTTAGCTTAATACAGAAGGCAAGACTAATGTAGAAAGCTCCATCCTGCATTAAGCTACAGCTTAACTGTTGGGCTTCATTTAAGCTGCAGACATATTAGAGGGTTTTTACTATATTGTTAATGCATGTAAATATCCTGTAAATAAAACATTTGGTAAATAAACAAGATTTATCTTCTCTCACCTACCAAATCCGGTTCATGTATGTGATGGAGAAATTTAAGAAAGGGAAAAAAAATTCACATATTTTGCAAAGTACATGTACAATACTAAACCTTTAATCCATAATTATGCCTTTCTTCTACACCTTTACAAACAGAGTAGATTTAGATAAAACGGCTCTTGTAGGAGCGGTCTTATCAGGGCCTGCTCTGTTTGCTTATGAATTGATATTAATTTAATTAATATTCATGATGTCATCTTTCTTACATAAATATTCATGGAGTAAAGGGTTGAAAAAATAATAACATCGGGTAGATTATTTCTTACACTTAGGTTTCATTCATTTTGTACGAGAGAGACAGCTCTGTATACAGAATCGTTACGAGTATGATTAAAACATTACTTTTTACGCCATTGCAAACAAGAGTAGACCCAGATCAAAGGAGCAGAATTTGCTCATCTGTTTTTATATTGAATAATATGGATTTTATCATGGCTGAAACATAGCATATACAGAGCTATAGATAATGCAAAATGGTGTGTATTCAAATACCAAACAATAATAAACGATTCTAAAGAGTGGACACAACATAGGAATTGTAGGAGAAATGCAACATAGGAATTGGAGGAGAAATAAATTAGCTATTCTTGAAAATGTTTTAAATTACACATCTTATCTGGGCCTTGTTCTATTTGCTCAATCTGTAGTTGGAAAAGTAATGCAGCTATTCTTGAAAATAGCCTCTGATGTAGTGTTCTATTTGCTGAATGCCTGTTTCCAGTATCTAGAAAAGATGCAGTTGTTATACAGTGGAAAGGCAAGAGAGGCTGGTGTGTACGTTATTGGGGCCTGTGGTTTTGACAGTGTGCCAAGTGACATGGGAATTTCTTACACAACAAAACAGTTTGAAGGTGAGTAATTGAAAACTGGCATGCCTTAAGTTTTGTTAATCATATGCCTAATGAACATTCATGTAAGAAATAATGATAGTTTGAATATTAAACAGCTGAATTTTTATTATGGATTTTATTGGATTTATGAACAAACACATTTTAGACAATGGCAGAATTTTTGAAATCCGATCTGTACAGTTCCATAAGCGAATAAAAACTCTGATTGGACAGCTTCTATAGGAACTTCCATATGTACTCTATTTTGCAACGGCGTCAAAAGTCGTCTCTCTCGGGTTAAGGGTTAAAGAGGTTTTTGTCTTGTAAATTGTTTTTCACGTTACATTAACCCATTACCTCATAGACTAATTTTAGATAAACCACTTTGAATACGGTAAATCTACCGAAAAGGAGCATTAACTAGAGAAAAGGAAAATTTTAGAATTTTGTAGCTTGAAACCATTGTGATAAATAGAGCATTTGCTCCTATAGGAGCAAATGCTCTATTTATCACAATGGTTTCACAAAGTGACTTTTACAGAGTCATCAAAAGTCTCCAATATGAGGGAATGGGTTAATCTTCTGTATCTGATAAAACAAATAATTGGTCAGAATGTCAAGCAGTTTGGGTCCTAATGTGAAGCCAAGTTCCTTGGTATCTTTCCTGGATTGACCCAGGTTTAATCCTTTCCCTCATACAGATGCTTTTCTACACCTTTGCAAACAGGGTAGATCCAACTCAGAAGGCTCATGTTGGAGGTGTCTACTAGGAGCCGTCTGATCAGGGTGAGCTCTGTTTGCTTATGAAATTGTAATAGACCTGATTCTATAGTTTCTATCAATACCAAATATTCATGTGTACATGTTATTATAAAAAATAAGCTAATATATCCATGATGTCATTATTTCTCACATGAATAGTCAACAGAGAAAGAGTAAGAGCCTGAAAGCTAACCCAAGACACTGTCATTTCATTTTCAATTGTGATCATATGTGCTACCATGAAGGCTAACGCTCTTAACCCATTCCCTCACATAAACGTCTTTTCACACATTTGCAAACAGAGTAGACCCAGATCAGACAGCTCCTAGAGGAGCCGTCTGATCAGGGTCTGCCCTGTTTGCTAGTGGAATTTGAATAGTTCGGTTTCTTTGCTTTCTAAAATGGCTACAATGTTCCACCTTCAAGGTTTCATTGTAACTATTTTGCTCATGATTATTCAGTGGGTATTGAAATTTGAAATAAACATAGAACAGGGAAAGGGTTAACAACTTAGCTTGTTAAGACACATATTATATGTCTGTGCAAACAAAGGAAACCTTTACTCCATGAGTATTCATGTAAAAAATAATGACATAAAGAATGTTATTATACCCCCCTTTTGAAAAAATGGGGGTATATTGCTTTGCACATGTCGGTCGGTCTGTCGGTCGGTAGATCGATGGTTTCCGAACGATAACTAATAAACGACTTGGCCTAGAATCTTCAAACTTGCTGTGGTGGTTGGTCATGACAAGTAGATGACCCCTATTGTTTTTGAGGTCACTAGGTCAAAGGTCAAGGTCACCATGACCTAAAATGGTAAAATAGTTTCCGATCAATAACTGCTCAAGGATTTGGCTTGGGATCTTCAAACTTGCTGTGGTGGTTGGTCATGACCACTAGATGACCCCTATTGATTTTGAGGTCACAAGGTCAAAGGTCAAGGTCACCATGACCTTAACTGGTTAAATGGTTTCCGATCAATAACTGCTCAAGGGTTTAGCTTAGAATCTTCAAACTTGCTGTGGTAGTTGGTTATGACCACTGGATGACCCCTATTGTTTTTGAGGTCACTAGGTCAAAGGTCAAGGTCACCATGACCTTAACTGGTAAAATGGTTTCTGATCAATAACTGCTAAAGGGTTTGATTTAGGATCTTCAAATTTGCTTAGGTGGTTGGTCATGACAACTAGATGAGTCCTATTGTTTTTTAGGTCACTAGGTCAAAGGTCAAGGTCACCATGACCTTAACTGGTGAAATGGTTTGCGATCAATAACTGCTCAAGGGTTTGGCTTAGGATCTTCAAATTTGCTGTGGTGGTTGGTAATGACCACTAGATGACCCCTATTGTTTTTTAGGTCACTAGGTCAAAGGTCAAGATCACCATGACCTTAACTGGTGAAATGGTTTCCAATCAATAACTGCTCAAGAGTTTGGCTTAGGATCTTCAAACTTGCTGTGGTGGTTGGTCATGACAACTAGATGACCCCTATTAATTTTGAGGTCACTAGGTCAAAGGTCAAGGTCATCATGACCTTAACTGATGAAATGGTTTCCAATTAATAACTGCTCAATGGTTTGGTTCGGGATCTTCAAACTTGCTGTGGTAGTTGGTCGTGACCACTAGATGACCCCTATAGTTGTTGAGGTCACTAGGTCAAAGGTCAAGGTCACCATGACCTTAACTTGTGAAATGTTTTCAGATCAATAAATGATCAGTGGTTTGGCTTAGGATTTTCAAAGTTGTTGTGGTGATAAGTCATGACCACTAGATGACCTCTATAGTTGAGGTCACTAGATCAAAGGTCAGGGGGTCTGGGGGGTATACATGTTTTACAAACATCTCTTGTTTAGATTATTTTTGCAACGAAGTTTGCACGAGGTATATAGTTATTGACCTGTCCCGTCAGTCTGTCAGTCAGTCGGTCTATGTATCCTAATACATTGTTGCTCATCTAGCACTTTCATTTCCTGACCAATTTTTCTCAGATTTGCTTTAGAATTGTCATGAATAAAAGCATGGATGAGTTTGATTTTCAGAGGAATCTGTCAGGGGGAACCATTTTTTATGCTTTGTATTTTTCATACATCAAGGTCAAACTACAGTCAAATTTAGATTTTGTTGCCATTTAACATACCTCCTTCAAACTTGGCATGCATGTGCAACATATGGAGGGAAACATTTTAGTGGCGACTTATTCAGGTCAAGGTCATACATGAAGTGCAAATTATGGGTCAAATTTAGGTTAGCAATCATTTTGTCACCATTCAGCATACATACTTCAAACTTGGCATGTATGTATGTATGTATGTATGTATGTGCCAATGTCTTTTCTAGGGAGGGCGATTTGGGGGAGGGGGGTTCACCCCACTTTTTAGCTCATCTGTTTTGAAGAAATCATGAGCTATTGTCGTAACTCCGGCGCCCGCGTCGTCGTCGTTCAAAATCTTAACATTGACCATAACTTCTTCAATTTTTTATTTACAACCTTCATTTTTAGCTCACCAGAGCACTTTGTGCTCAGGGTGAGCTTTTGTGATCGCCTGATGTCCGTCGTCCGTCGTCGTCCGTCGTCCCGCGTCAACAATTTGAACCTTTAAAAATCTTCTCCTCTGAATCTACAGGGTTCTCAGCTTTCATCTTTGGTACATAGCATCACCTATAGGTCCTCTACAAAAGTTATATAAAGTTTGCCCCTGGGGTCAAAATTGGCCCCGCCCCAGGGGTGGGAAGTTTTCAATAGAAACATATAGTAAAACTTTGAAAATCTTCTCCTCTGAAACCAGAAGGTTATTAGCTTTCATATTTGGCACATAGCATCATGTTCAGGTCCTCTACAAAAGTTATATAAATTATGACCCTGGGGTCAAAATTGGCCCCGCCCCAGGGGTGGGCAGTTTTCAATAGAAGCAAATAGTGAAATCTTTGAAAATCTTCTCCTCTGAAACTGAAAGGCTCTCATCTTTCATATTTGGCACAGAGCATCAAGCCCAGGTCCTCTACAAAAGTTATATATATTATGGCCCTGGGGTCAAAATTGGCCCCGCCCCAGGGGTGGGCAGTTTTCAATAGAAATATATAGTTAAAACTTTGAAAATCTTCTCCTCTGAAACTAGAAGATTCTCAGCTGTCATATTTGGTACAGAGCATCATGTGCAGGTCTTCTACAAAAGTTATATAATTTATGCCCCTGGGGTCAAAATTGGCCCCGCCCCAGGGGTGGGAAGTTTTCAATAGAAACATATAGTAAACCTTTTAAAATCTTCTCCTTTGAAACCAGAAGTTTCTTAGCTTACATATTTGGCACATAGCATCATGTTCAGGTCCTCTACAAAAGTTATATAAATTATGACCCTGGGGTTAAAATTGGCCCCGCCCCAGGGATGGGCAGTTTTCAATAGAAACAAATAGTGAAATCTTTGAAAATCTTCTCCTCTGAAACTGGAAGGTTCTCCGCTTTCATATTTGGCACATAGCATCATTTTTAGGTCCTCTACAAAAGTTATATAAATTATGGCCCTGGGGTTAAAATTGGCCCCGCCCCAGGGATGGGCAGTTTTAAATAGAAACAAATAGTGAAATCTTTGAAAATCTTCTCCTCTGAAACTGGAAGGCGCTCAGCTTTCATATTTGGCACATAGCATCATGTTCAGGTCCTCTACAAAAGTTATATAAATTATGCCCCTGGGGTCAAAATTGGCCCCGCCCCAGGGATGGGCAGTTTTCAATAGAAACAAATAGTGAAAACTTTGAAAATCTTCTCCTCTGAATCTGGAAAGTTCTCAGCTTTCAAATTTGGTGCATAGCATCATGTTTAGGTCCTCTACAAAACTTGTATGAATTATGGCCCTGGGGTCAAAATTGGCCCCGCCCCATGGGTGGGTAGTTCTCAGTAGAAACATAATTATAGAGAAAACTTTGAAAATCTTCTCCTGAAACTGAAAGGTTCTCAGCTTTCATATTTGGCTCATAGCATCATGTTCAAGTCCTCTACTAAAGTTATATAAATTATGCCCCTGGGGTCAAAATTGGTCTGCCCCAGGGCTGGCTAGTTTTCTATAGAAACATATAGTGAAATCTTTGAAAATATTCTCCTCTGATTGTCTGGTGAGCGCTTCAGGGCCATTCTGGCCCTCTTGTTGGTATGCATGTTCATCTTGACAAGGCCTATCCACACATACCAACATGATAACAGACGAGCGTTCGCACCCGCTTGCGGTGCTCTTGTTGGAAAATCCCCCCATATTTTTCATGGAAGGGGGGAATTTTCTACATATATAAAGAATGCGAATTCACTTAAATTGGTGCGATATCTGAATTTTAGACAGAATTCCCCCCTTATTTGCGAATCCTAGAATAGACACTGCAATGTGCAACTTATGGAGGCAAACATTTGTAGGGGTGACTTATGGTCAAGGTCATATATCAAGGTCAAATTACGGGTCAAATTTAGATTGGTGATAATCTTGTCGCCATTCAGCATACATACTTCAAGCTTGGCATGCTCATGCAACTTATGGAGGCGACATTTGTAGGGTTAACTTAATATGGTCAAGGCCATACACCAAGGCCAAATGTCAAATTATGGGTCAAATATAGATTGGTGATAATTTTGTCGCCATTCAACATACATCCTTCAAACTTGGCAGGCATGGGAAACTTATGGAGGAGAACATTTTTAAGGGTGACTTATTAAGGTCAAGGTCATACATCAAGGTCAAAGGTCATATATGGGACACATTTTGTTTTCTCTGACAATGTGGCTGTGGGGGTATGTGAGCTTGCTCACTAATGTTATTTAATTTCATAAGCAAATAGAGCAGACAATTTTCAGATACCTCCTACATCAGCTGTCTGATCTGAGTCTACTCTCTCTGCAAAGATGTTGAATGGTGTATCTATGGAGGAAAGGGTTAAAAAGTGTTTGATATACTCATTTTATTTGTTCCTTTGTACAGAGGAAGTTTTAATTCATACTTGATGTATTTTTAACTCTTCTACTTTACTGTCTGTATCTGCTTCAGGTGACTTAAACTCAGTTGAGTTCTTCATTACTATCAAGCCTGGCCCAGAGGTAAGAAAAAAAATGCTTATTTGTTCCTATAGTACATTGTATATGAAACCCTTCCTATAGTATATGAAACCATTTTAACCATTGAACCAATGGTGTGCGTGTGTGGTGTGTGTGTGTGTGTGTGGGGGGGGGGGGGGGGGTATTCATCACCTATAGTATTACTTCTAGTTTGACAACAATTGAGTAGATGTTAAATAGAGAAGTTTGAATATATATATTTTGTAACAGAGAAGTTCACAGCAATGTGGTCCTCAGCTTAATATCCCAAGCTCCATTGTATGATAATGTGACACACCCAGTTTAACTAGTTGTGTCCTGGAAATAAAAATGCTTTGTCTCTTTCCTGCTACGAATTTTTATGCCACAAAATTCACAGAGTTTGATGAGTATGTTTCGTATTTAAGGGCCTAACTGGTAACACTGCCACTCTGGAAAGTGCTTTACATGGGTTTGCACACCAAGGTGAACTGAAAACATTAAGAAAAAGTCTCTTTCCAAGCCCACTTCCTCGCAGCAACTACAAATTGGTACCCAAGTAAGTATTTCAATTTGTGTTATAAATTATCTCTGTTTGGGTGGAAAAAGAGTGCTTGGACATTTACAACTAGTTTACCTTAGATATTGTTACTGAGAAATCTTAGGCTAATAGTGTAGACCCAGATCAATCGATGAATGGACAGTGCATTTAACCCTTTCCTCCATAAATACGCCTTTCTACACCTCTGTAAAAATCACCTATAGAAGCAAATGCTCTATTTATCACAATGGTTTCAAACTACAAAATTCTAAAATTTACTTTTCTCTAGTATTTGCTCCTTTTGGGTAGATTCATTCAAAGATGTTGTATCTAAAAATAACCAATGGAGGAAAGGGTTAAAGTTATAAAATTGATGCAAAAATGTCTTATTCGGCTCTGACAACAAAAATAGTGCAGAACTATTTAGATAATATACAGTATACAATACCAGCAGCTGCATTTCTTTCACAGGTCTGTCATTCAATAAAATGTTTTATATGCAATGCATTAGCTTCAATAATTGCGTACACTGGTCAGCAGAATCCTTTGAACATCCGATCTTAATGTACTTGTTTAGCATCTGTTTTTCAAAGGAAAAATGTGATGATAGATGTTTACATTGACCTGGTGTGGTCGAAATTGTCTTGAGCGTTGGTGTGTATAAACCTTGACGTTTAAGTCTCAACAATAGTTCAGCTACTATTCAAACTTCACACAATTGTTCACCATCAGTCATAATAGCCAATATTTGGAAAGGAGTTATTACTCCATCATGTGTATTTGATTTATGGCCCTTTAACCCTTTCCTCCATATATATGCCTTTCTACGCCTCTGTAATAACCACTTCTTGAAACCATTATGATAAATAGAGCATTTGCTCCTATAGGAGCAAATGCTCTACCACTATGGTTTCAAACTACAAAATTCTAAAATATTACTTTTCTCTAGTAAATGCTCCTTTTGGGTAGATTAATTCAAAGAGGTTGGGTCTAAAAATAGCCTATGGAGGAATGGGTTAAAATATTGATTTTCATAAACAGAGATGAGCATTGACAGACAGAAGTCAGGAGCAATCTTGGTGAAAGTTTTGCACTGACTGTATATACATGTACATGTATAAGAAACAGTGAGTTTTACGCAGGAGGGTCTCACTCTATACCCATTTAGTGGTCGCTTAGGGAGATTTGTTTACAAATGCATAAATGAGAGTAAAAATAAGGTAATTGCACATGTACACTGGTTTGCTTTCCCTTGTTTCAAGTCAGAAATCAAGGGTACTTAATGAGAAATATTACTTGTTAATTAAATGGGTGAAAAGACGTTGATATGAAGGAAAGGGTTAAAGTAAAGTTTAATTTATACCAACAGTTGATTTCAGTGTTTGTTTTCCATGCTTTTGAACTTGCATTCTTTTATCGCCTTTCCTTCACTTTTTTGAACAGTATCATTACATGTATATATAATTCATATGTACACTATGTATTGTTTTGTGTTATGTTCTTTCTCCAAAGTCACCAGTTGTATGTTGGTATTATATGTTGTAGGGCTGCGGGGTTCAACAGTGAGGTGAACAGATGGTGTCTGAATTTCCCAGGCAGTGACCGCTCCATTGTCAATAGGAGTATCAGATACAACTACGACGTCAACCAACAGAGGCCAGTAAGTCTCATATAGTTGGGGTACAGAGCTATAGATATATAGCATGTCATAAGTTGTCATTTGAGATAAACTGTTCTTAACCCTTTACTCCATGAATATTTATGTAAGAAAACTGACGTCATAGATAGTATATAGTTTATTTCTTATGACACAAGAATACATTAATTAATAGCAACGAACTTAGGAATTATAGGCCTGTTTCGAATTTGCCATTTGTCTCCAAAGTGTTAGAAAAAGTGGTCGACAAGCGCATTGAGTCCCACTTGACCTCAAACGGACTACATGAGCACCATCAGTCGGCATATCGAAAGCATCATTCAACGGAAACTGCTCTCCTGAAAGTTCAAACGACATCCTTCAATCCCTACATAAAAACGAAATAACAGTTCTGGTCATGCTTGACTTATCGGCTGCATTTGACATAACGATCATGAAACTACTAAAACGCCTTGAATAAGACTTCAGAATTATTGGAAAACCTCTTGAGTGGATAACCTCCTACCTGAATGACCGCTATCAAATTGTCTCAGTAGATGGAGAACTGTCCACCCCAGTTAAAATGGAATATAGCGTGTCACAGGGTTCCGACTTAGGACCGAAACACTACATAATGTACATGAAACCTAGAGGCTTTATCGCGAGTTGAGGACTGTCTCAAAGAAGTAGTCTCTTGGATACATCAGAACATGCTGAAGCTCAATACTGACAAGACTGAGGTCATTCTGTTTCATATAAAAAACACGAAAGTACCTGCAGAGGTTAGTGTGCAAGTAGGACCCTCTAAAATCAGGCCATCTTTGTGTATAAAGAATCTCGGTGCATGGCTCGATTCACAAATGGATATGACATCACATGTCAATTCTGTGTGTAGGTCTAGTTATGCACAGCTCCGGCAAATAGGCCATATCAGAAAGTACCTCTCACCTGATGCTACCAAGACTTTGGTAAACTCTTGTTACATCGAAAATAGACTACTGCAATTCACTGCTGCATGGAATTTCAAACAACTCAATTTCAAAGAGTGCAAAACACAGCAGCCCGCATCATAACCAGAACTCCTCGATATAATCATATCACGCCGGTTCTGAAGGAACTTCACTGGCTTCCGGTTCAACATCGGATTGAATTCAAAATTCTGACTCTTACGTATAAAGCCATGCACAATGAATCTCCCAAGTACATTGTCGACATGCTTGACGTATACAGGCCGCGCAGAGAGTTAAGGTCAGCAAGTAGATCATTGTCGTTGGTTGTGCCAAAAAGTCGTAAGTCGTGAGAGAAGTTTCATGCATGCAGCTCCGAAACTTTGGAATGCTCTACCTTCAGGCATTAGAGACGCAAGGTCACTGGCATGTTTCAAAAGGTGTCTGAAAACGCATTTTTTCAACATTTGTTACTAGGACAGTTTTGTTTAGAATAGGAATGGCTTTCAGCCAACCTATTAAGCTAACAGGTTACTCAATAGTCATGTACAGTGGCAACTAAGCTAAGGATAGGAATGGCTTTCAACCAACCTATTAAGCTAACAGTTGACCCAGTAGTCATGTACAGTGGCAACTGAGTTCAGGATAGGAATGGCTTTCAGCCAACCTATCAAGCTAACAGTTGACCCAATGGTCATTCATATAAATGGAATGATTTTCAGTCAGCCCATTTATTCTAATTTATGATATTGATGAGCATGGCTTTCAGTCAACTTGTCTGTATCAAGTTTGTTAATATAGATTATTCTAATTTGTGATATTGATGAGCATGGCTTTCAGTCAACTTGTCTGTATCAAGTTTTGTTAATACAGAGTATTCTAATTTGTGATATTGATGAGCATGGCTTTCAGTCCACTTGTCTGTATCAAGTTTGTTAATATAGTTTATGCTATTCCTTGCGGATAGTGATTTCATATCTATTGTATATCTTTTGCATATCTTTTACTGACCGGATGGAAAATCATGTAGTTCCTTCTGGCTAGCGATTTCATATACAATGTATATTGTATATCTTTCATTGTCTGGATAGATAATCATGCGGATCGTTCCATTTAGTGATTTCATCCATGTGAAGCGCTTTTGAACGCACATATCCCAGTGTGAAAAGAGCGCTATATAAATGTGGTATAATAATAATAATAATGATTAATTCTCTGCCACGGCAGAAACTGAAGAATCATGCGTATATTATTTCATAAGCAAACAGAGCAGACTGCTATAGGACTATATAGACTACTCCTATAGGAGCCATCTGATCTGGGTCTACTCTGTTTACAGAGGCGTAGAAAGGCATATTTATGGAGTAATGGGTTAGTGGAGTCCAGAAAATACATTTAGCGAGACTTTGCGAGCTTAACTTTTTTTCTGGACAAGTTTAATTAATTATCTCAAATGACAACGAGTGTCATTCTTTGTATCACATTACTGGTAGCTCAACTTCGATATTAAAAGGAAGGGGCAGATAAATAGTTGGAAATTCCCTTCATCTCTGAGATCCTGGCTAGATTCTATATTAAAAGTAAAAAGGTAAAGGTGAGGTTTACAGTCTGGAACTATATACATGTACATATTCTCCCGACTTCAAAATTTACCCACTGATCACTGGGTTATAAGTCGGCCATTAACATTCGGTGCCCAAGGCAGCCATGGCACATTTGGCTTATTTCTCTCACAAGTACCCATTTATACATCTTGGTGGAGAGGAGCAAATTTGGAATACATTTTTTGCTCTGAAAAATTCTGATAGCCTGATGGCAGGATTCGAACCGGGCACCCTCCAATCCCAAGTCGTAACGTCCTACCACTGGACCACCACTACCACATATTGAGTAACAAAGATGAGTCCATGCCAACATGGGATGGTTATCGAAAGTTTACTACTGTACACACAGATGCAGCAAAAATAGATTGCATACCAGTCTACATGTGTGCTATAAGATATGAAAAAGTAATTGTGTGACTTCAAATCTAATATTATACATGTTAGATATAAAAAAAAATGTGATGGTTATATTAACCGGGAGACAAAGTTATGTGATCAAAGAGGAGTAGTTAAGTAATGTAGGTGAAATATTTAATGCATTTCTCTGCCAAACACAAAATTGCTTTAAATTCCTTTAATACTCCTTAGGACTGCCTCTACAAGCTGTTGCCAAGAATTAATATTTCTTATGTCATCATAAGCCTATACATGTACTCCATAAATACACCTTTCTTTGCATTTTCCTGATTGGACAGGCTCTACAGGAGCTGTCTGATCTGAGTCTATTGTTTGCAAATGAGTAAATATGCATATCAGTCGAGTTAAGAATTGAATAAACTTACCTGGAATAACCCTTTACTCCATAGACATGTCTTTTAACACATTTGCAAATAGAGTAAACCAAGATCAGACAGCTCCTGTTGGATCTATCTGATCAGGTCTGCTGTGTTTGCTTATGAAATCTAGATCTGATTCTAAAGTGTTTACGAGGGCCAAAACTTTCTTTGTTCATATGACATTGTAAATTTATATTAAGCTAATTAATATTCATACATACATTATTTCTTACATGAATATTCATGGAATAAAGGGACAAGAGAATTCATCTTTTCCCCCCACAAGCAGCAGAATAGACTTGCCCTACAAGTGTGTTATATTCACCATGTTTATTGTATAGTTTCAGGTGGCAGCCTATATCAAGCTACCCAGCCTCTTGGCAATGGTGATGATAATGGTGTTCGGCTTTTTTGTCGGACTCCTGGCCAAGTTCAGTTTTGGCAGGTCTTTGATAATGAAGGTGAGAAAAGTTATTCATATGCCTCTACTTTATTTTGAGGCATATAGTGTTGCTGTTCCTTGGTCTCTATATATCAGACAGAGCAACAGAAAAGGGCCACTCTCGCTAACAGTTTAACCCTTTTCCTGTCAGATGAAATAATGACATTTTAAATATTTATTAGCTGAATTTTTATAATGTCATATGTTCACAGGATTTTTTGGAATTGGTAAAAACTGTAGAGTCAAATTTATTATAATTTCTTCAGCAAACAGATGAAACCCAGATCAGAGGAAGCAGATTAAACCCAGATCAGAGGGTTCTTGCAGGAGCTATCTGATCTTGGTCTACTTGCAAACACATGAAAAGTGTTTACATGAAGGAAAGGATTAATATCTCGCTTTTCTATTGATAAACAATGGAAGGCTATCATGACTAATTCAACAGTATCGTAAAATTGATCTAAAGATATATTATCATTAATATGTTGTTTGAAGTTAAAGGAAAATGCATTCTCTGATTATTAATTTGGTCTTATTTCAGTATCCTGGTTTTTTCACTGCTGGTATGTTTGTACATGGAGGACCTTCTAAGAAGCAAGTATGTACATGCATTCACAAAGTCATTCTTAACCCTTTCCCTCATATAAACGTGTTTTCACGCATCTGCAAACAGAGTAGACCTAGATCAGATGGCTCCTAGAGGAGCCGTCTGGTCAGGGTCTGCTCTGTTTGCTTATGGACTTTGATAGATATGTTTCTTTACTTTCTAAAATGGCTACAATGTTCTACCTTCCATATTTCATTATAACTATTTTGTCAATGAATATTCAGTAGGTATTAAAATTTGAAATAAACATAGAACAGGGAAATGGTTAAAAAAAATTCATACTGTTTTGAAGTGCAATTTTTGGCAAGTTTTGAGTAAAATGATGACTGAATCCTAAAGTATTTTACAAGGTTTGTTAGACTCTGTTTCCATCAAGTACATTGGTTGAAGCAATTTTCTCTATGAGCTGTAGCAGTCTGTACTCTCTTTTATTTATGGTTCACTGTGTCAGAACTGAAAATTAAAATATACCGTACTTCAAACTTGTTTAAGCACAACTTATGTTGGTGCAGTTTTCAGTATAATGAGGATTGTGTTTGACTTCCATTTATATTTTCCAAAAGCCCAAATTTAGAACTAAAGCAAAAACCATGCTGTCAAAATTTAAGTGTAACTGTCTGTTTTTCTTTTGCAGATTGAGGGCAGCGGTTTTAAGATAATCATAGTTGGTAAGGGCTGGAAGGACAAGCTTACAGATCCTGATGCACAGCATGACACAGCCCCTGACCAGAAGATTGTGACGGCAGTAACGGGCCCAGACCCCGGCTATGTAACCACCCCAATCTGTATGGTTCAGTGTGCCCTCACCCTGTTGAAGGAGGTCTCCACAGATAAAGTCAGGTAAGGAGTAGGTGTTTGAGAATTTTAAATACTGATGGGATTTATCTGTGCAGAGTAGCAACTGCTTAACCCATTCCCTCATATTGACATCTCTATAAAAGTCTCTTTTTGAAACCATTGGAGCAAATGCTCTATCTATTCTAAAAAATTTCCTTTTCTCTAGCAAATGCTTCTTTTTGTAGATTTGATGCAGGCTTAACGCAGTGCAGAAAGCTCCCGTGTGATTTTTCTGCATTGTTTTCATTCTGCATTAAGCAACCACCTGTGTACAAAATGCAAGAAACTCTTTTTCAAAAATGTTAGACAATTGAATGGGGCATCTGCTTTGATTTACTTTAATATACGCCCATCCGTAGACGGGATATATTATACAAACACTGCTGCAGCGGACACCATATTATGCGATCACCAGCAGGGGCCAGATGTTTCTAAACCATGTTAGCTCTCTAAGTACAACAAATTTCGTCAAATCTTCACAACTCTTGCTGAAAATGTTTGCGGCAATTATATCTGGACTAAGTCATATTCCAGGCACTATAGAATATGACTCTTGAATTGCCCAAAATTAGCCATTTTGGCCTTGTCCACTCTACAAGTGGAATGATTTTCATACAATCTTCACCATACTTGCTGAAAATGGTCTTGTCTGCTCTTTAACTCATATATAAAAGATGAGCACATTTTTTTTTCATATTTGCACTCTTGCTTACCATAATTTGTTGGTTCTTTGATTATATACCATAAAAAGATTCTATGTAAGAATTTTCATAATGAAGTTTGATGTTATGATTTCAGTGGTGGAGTGTATACAACAGCATCGATATTTCGTGAGACATCACTGGTGGAGCGGTTGGTCAAACACAATGTCAAGATAGAAACTGTGACACCACAAGCGGCTATGTAGTTATAGAAACTGTGACACCACAAGTGGCTATGTAGCTTTGTGAATAATTGACACAGGGTCTCTTTGTGTGACTTAACAAAGTTAATGCATTATCTATCTTGCCATGATCATGTCAAGTGATTTGTGCAACAAACATATCAAAGAATGTGTTCTTGAATTCTTTCGTTGTCACATATTGTCACGTGCAAAGCTTGTCATCTGGTTAAATTTTCTTTGTTTAACCCTTTCCCTGTATTCATGTAAGAACTAATGATTGATATCATGAATATTTATTTGTTGATTTTTTATATTGACATATATACACAGGATTTTTATTTGGTATTAGTTGAAACTGTAAAGTCAGATCTATTATAATTTTTCATTAGCAAACAGAGCAGACCCTGATCAGACGACTCCAGGAGGAGCTGTTTGATCTGGGTCTACTCTATTCTAGGCCTGAAAAAGCGTTTATTTGAGGGAAAGGGTGAAATTTCCCCCCTTTTGTTTCAAAACTTCTTTATAAAAGTCTTCCATATCTTTTGATAGTGTTGGCATTTAACTCTTTACTGCATGAATATTCTTGTAAGGAATAATTTCTTTACTCCATGAGTATTCATGTAAGGAATAATTACAATAATAATGTTTATTAGATTCATTTTTATAATGGCAAATAGATACTGGTATGTTTGACTATAATAGAAACTATAGAATCATACCTATACTATTTCACACTTGTGTCTCATCAGGACCTAAACTGTGTAATACGCAGGCTGTGTTTTGGGGGAGAAATTGAAAAAAATAATAATGTTAAGAATTGTTGTAGACGACAAAGTTTTGCCACTGACAGTTACTTAGCATGCAGATTCTCATCAGTTAAACCTTTCCATGATAAGCAGATTAGGGAAGTATTTCATATGCAAATGTCATTATACAGTTGTGACTACTCATTAGAATTGGTTCCTTGTGGTTGTAATTTCTTTACTCATTTCTGTATTAGTATTATTACTGCCAATCAGTTGTTCTATTAATGACAACAAAGATATTTATTAACACATTGATGCTGTTATTTAAACCTTTATCTGATAGAAATGCCTTTTCATGCTTCTGCAAACAAAGTAGACCCAGATCAGATTGCTCCAGTAGGAGCTGTCGGATGAGGGTCTGCTCTGTTCGCTTATGGAATAATTAGATCTGATTCTACAGTTTCTGCCATGGCCAAAATTTCCCTTGATGTCATGTCTTAATAAAATTTAATCTAATTAATGTTCATGATGTCATTATTTCTCACATAAATATTCTTGAGGTAAAGGGTTACAGAATTACTACGATAAATCCATGAAAAAAATGTTATACATATATATAAATATATACACAGTAAAACCTCTTTCTGATATAACATCCACTCAAAAGCAGTGTAAATGTGGGTCTAAAAAGTGACAAAATGTTTGGAACACGGATCAGGGTCCACGTTTTGTGGGACCTGATCTGGATCCAAACTGTTTGCATAGGTCATAAGAATGGCTGGAGAATCCACTGGTTGCATGCAAACAGTTAAGGCAGGTGTTAGGTTAATGCAAGACAGAAATTATGCAGTCAAGGCTCCCACAGGAGCTTTCTGCATTGATAAGCTGCCTTGATATATACCCATGTTTGTTCATTAACCCTTTCCTCCATATAAACACATTTTCATGCATTTGCAAACACAGTAAACCCAGATCAGATATTTCTATAGGAGCTGTCTGATCAGGGTCTGTTCTGTTTGCTTTTGAAAAAATATAAACATGATTCAACAGTTTCGGTCCTGATAAAAAACTTCCTAGTGCTATTATAAAACTTCAGTTAATAAATATTCTTGATGTCATTATTTCTTACATGAATATTCATGAAGTAAAGGGTTGAGCGACTGCTGTAGAGAGGTTCTACCACACTGTATCGGTTCTTTATGTTTTGTTTACCTTTAAGTGAAATATACATACCTTTGAAATACATTTGTACTTACCTTTGAAATAGTTGTCAAAGGGAATATTATTACTTGTTCTTTGGTTTAGGTTTGTTCTTTTCATGCAAGCCTGGTTACAATATGCATTTCGGAGTGCAAAGATGCGATATAGTGTTTCGCCGTGTTATTGGTTTTATGTTTAATATATGTATTATGTATGTAACCGTATTCTTAGAACACATGTTAAATGCCAATTTCTAATTGTTGTAATCTTATATCAATTGTTAAGCAAAGTGTTTCTTTTGTGTTGTAACTTTTGCATGCTTTCTTTATTAAGGTAGACTTGGTGCACTTAGAAATCTTGAATACTTTGTCTAGATGTAAACATATGTTTGTTTTATCTTTTATATGCATTCAGAGATGATAACCCTTTCCCTTTTCAATATTCATGTGCATTCATATGTATTAGCTGAATTTTTATAATGTAAATTTTTCAAGGGAATTTTTTGCTTTGACAAAACTGTAGAATCAGATCTTTATCATGTCAAAAACAAATAGAAAATGAAAGTGTCACTGTGTGTTTATATGAGGGAAAGGGTTAACACCCCTACACAAACCTACCTTTGGGTTATACATATCTGTGCTAAAATATAGATGATAGTGTTAATTAACCCTTCCTCCATAGGCTAGTTTTAGACCCAACCTCTTTGAATAAATCTACCGAAAAGGAGCATTAACTAGAGAAAAGGAAACTTAGAATTTTATAGTTTTGAAACCATTGTGATAAATAGAGCATTTGCTCCTAAGGAGCAAATGCTCTATTTATCACAATGTTTTCAATAAGTTATTTTTACATAGGCATAGAAAGGCGTATTTATGGAGGAAAGGGTTAAACAAGTCGCTGCACAACCTCAGTATTTCCTTCATTGGTAATTTAAGGACCATGAGTTTTAACCCTTTACACCATGAATATTCAGGCAAGAAATAATAACATCATAAATATTAACCCTTTCCCTCATATAAACGTGTTTTCACGCATTTGCAAACAGAGTAGACCCAGATCAGATGGCTCCTAGAGGAGCCGTCTGATCAGGGTCTACTCTGTTTGCTAATAGAATTTCAAAGATCTGTGTCTTTACTTTCTAAAATGTCTACAGTGCTCTACCTTCCATTTTTCTTTATAACTATTTTGTCCATGAATATTCAGTAGGTATTGAAATTTGAAATAAACACAGAACAGGGAAAGGGTTAATTCACTGAATTTTGATAATGACATAAAGAACAAAATATTTTCTTTTTCGTGACAGAAGCTGTAGAATCAGATCTATAATATATCAAAAGCAAACAGAGTAGACCCTGATCAGACAGCTCCTATAGGAGTCATCTGGTCTGCATCTACTCTGTTAATAAAGGTGTAGAAAGGCATATTTATGGAGTAAAGGGTTGATTTCCGTGTGGCCGGAAATAACTGTGGTGTCCTGTCTGGGTAAGGAAAAAACTGCCACACATGATGTTGCATAACTGTTGAATCACATATTAAATACCTACTTTTGAGCAAACTGATTTTAAAAAAAATATATATTAATAGTATTGATTTTGTTTTGCCAAAGAATTATTTACTTGGAAATGTTTATGTATATTTACTTCCACTTAAATGTTATTCTTTATTCATGATGGTAGGTCAGTGGTTCTACCTGTGTGTTCTTCTGTACACAGAGCAATGCACTTAGTTCTATGCACAGAAAAACCTTCAGGCTCTTCCTCCTCCTGTAATTAGCTGGACGTTGTGATATGACTGAAATACTGTTATAGTAAAATCTCTCTATAACGGCCACTAAATTGTGTTAATTGGTTGGTATTTAGGGCAGGTGGCTGCTTTAAGCAAGGTGAAAGTAAAGCAGAACGCTCCTATAGGAGCGTTCTGTTTTTCTTTTACCTTGCTTTAAGCAGCCACATGCCTTTAACACAAAATACTTGATGTAATTTAGTGGCCATTATAGAGAGGTTTTACTGTTATATTGATGTAAAACCCTGATACAAACAAAAGAACAAAGAAGAAGAAGAAGAAATTTATTGTCATGTTTCTGTTGTACAAGAGATTTGACTCTATTAGCTCAGAACAAATTATACTTGGCCAACAGATCAAAGACACACTATCTGCCTACTGTAGATAATCTTGACATTAATTACACCCTCATTAACCCTTTCCTCCATATTTACACCTTTCTACACCTCTGTAAAAGTCACTTTTTGAAACCATTGTGATAAATAGAGCATTTGCTCCTTAGGAGCAAATGCTCTATTTATCACATTGGTTTCAGAACTACAAAATTATAAAAAAAAGTCCTTTTCTCTAGTTAATCCTCCTTTTCGGTTGATTTATTAAAAGAAGTTGAATCTAAAAATAGCCTATGAGGGAAAGGGTTAAAGTAATGGATGGATATTCCTCTGGTATAAATGGCAACTTTAGGGTTTTTTGTTATTGGGAACACCATTTCAATTATAAGACTTTCAGTTTTATATGCTTATATTGAATTATATACATTATGAACTATGAGAAGAGAGACATTAAAGAGAAATATTTATCTGAAATAGATCTTAGAAATTGAATCGGGTCTATATTGCTTCCTAAACTGAGCTGACCCTGATCAGACTGTCTGCTCTGTTTGCATCAGGCATATTTATGGAATAACGTTAACCCTTTCCTTCATGAATAATTATGTACTATAGAATTATGAAACTATAGAATCATATCTATATTATATCACAAGCAAACAGAGCAGACCCTGATCAGACGGTTCCTACAGGAGCCGTATGATCTGGGTCTACTCTGTTTGCAAAGGCATAGAAAGGCGTATTTATAGAGGAAAGGGCTAAATAGTTATTTTTGGACGCAGTAGCATTAGGGAGAGTGCAGTGACCACAATATTAGGGTTTTTTGTACCCTGTGAAAAATAGTCTATACTGTCTACCAATACTTTCTTGTTGCCATGATAGCTTTGATCAATGTGTGCCAGATGAATGTGCGTTGGCTTATGAACAGCTTGTTTCTTCTCCTTACCGAAAAGCATTAGGATAGACATAACCCCTCTAGCCCTCTAGAGCACTGCTTGGATACTAGACCCCACAGGAACAAGAGCATAATGACATTTTCCAAGTACCCATAAATGTAGTTTAACCCTTTAGTCCATAAATATGCCTTTTAATGCCTTTGCAAATGGAGTAGACCCTGATCAAATGGGTCTTACTCCATGAATATTCATATAAGAAATGATGACATCATGAATATTAATTAGATTAATTGTTATATTAGCGCATGGACACAGAGATGTTTTAGTCATGACAGGAACTAGATTCATATCTATATCATGTCACAAGCAAACAGAGCAGACCCTGATCAGACAGCTCCTACAGGAGCCATCTGATCTGGGTCTACTCTGTTTGCAAAGGCGTAGAAATGTGTATTTATGGAGTAAAGGGTTAATGAAGACCTGATCCGATGCTGAACTTTCACTTTCTGAAGACTCCTCTTGATCTTCACGGTTTACAATGTCTTGTTTGAACCTTTTTCCAGTGAAGCGGGTCATGACGATGTTTATATTTTATATTAAATATATAGTGGGGCACAAAGTCAGCACAAAAAAGCATTTCGGACTTCTTGTTATATTTTCTGTATTTATATTTTCTTATACATGTTACTCGTACAGTTATACAAGTGTTTAATTATTAAAGGCTTTGTACAATGTGATGGTGCATCTTTTTTTTATTGAAGCCAAGATTCTGGTACTGTCCATTACAAGTTATACATGCTCATTTGTACATGTGATTTATATGGAACAAGCACTGTTAGAAACTCTAAATGAGTATAGGCCAGACAAATTTATTCATGAATCCGTCAAATAGATGACTTTTGGCACCTTTGTAAACAGAGTAGACCCAGATCAGACATTTCATGTTGGAGCTGTTTGATCAGAGCCTACTCTAGTTTGCTTACAGAATGATAAAGTTATGATTCTACAGCTTCTGAAATGGCAAACATATTGTTTTCATTGACCAATATACAAATTCAGGACATGAATATTCATGTAGTCACAGACTCTTGTATAAAAATCATGAGGGAAAGGTTTAACCCTTTCCCTGATGAATATTCATGTAGAAAATAATGATGTCATGAATATTAATAAGATTATTTTATATAATGGCCTATTAACACATGACATTTTGACTCAGGCAGAAGCTGTAGAATCAGACCTACATTACACTTTAAGCAAACAGAGCAGACCCTGATCAGACCGCTCCTAAAAGAGTCGTCTGATCTGGGTCTACTCTGTTTGCAGATGTGTCAAAATGTGCTTACATAAGGAAGGGTTAACACACTCTGCTAAGTAAATTTATCTACTAATAGTATTTTTATAATCCCAATGTCTGTGTGCCTGACCTTAATTTCTTAACTTTTACTTTACATTTACCATGTTATTTACCACTCTAAACAGGACATTAAAATTAGTATCTGTTGGTTTTTCATTCAGATGGCAGCTTAATGTGGGATGAAAGTCATACAGAAAGCTCCTTTGGGACTTTCACCCTGCATTAAACAGTCACCTGCCTAAGAAGACCTAAATTATTCTTTATTAAGATTCAGGGGAAAAGACACTCTAGATTTATGAAAATTGCAGTTTTCACTAATAGTATACAACTCTTTGTGTGAAAATTTCTAAAGCTCTCAAAGTTATTTTTTTCCTTTACTTGTCAAAATAGTCAAGAGTGTCAAACAATTTGGATCCTGATGAGATCTGGAGTTACTTCTACGGATTGATTCGCTAGATTCTGATTTTGTGCTAGTGATGATAGCAATAGCAATACTATGTTAGATATTTGTGTGACCAAAGCCTTACAAAGTGGCAGGGACCTGGTCATGAAGCAAGACAGAGAAACTCGTGTACATGTAATTATGCAATAATACTTTCTATTAGTGTTGGGAATCAAACCTAAAGTATTTACTCGATCAATGGCACATGTTCATAATTGATCACTGAGTAAAACTCACAATTAATTCTAATATGGTGGGCTTATTTGGGTGTGGGTAAAGGCCAAATATTTGTAAAGCTTAACTCTCGACATAATCGCCACAATGTCTGCGCATGATGGGTGTATGTTAGTGCATCTATCCGGTCTTATTCGGGCTCTAACTCAGAACTCCATGGATTGATTGCAAAATGACTAGAAGGTACGGCGTATCGCATGCAAAAATCAGGTCAGTAGCTGAAAGGTCAAGGTCATACTTAGAGGTCAAAGACATGTATTTTTGCTTGTCATGGCTCTTAGAACTCCATGGATGGATTGTAAAATGACTTGGCATAAATGTTTCTCTAGAAGGTAATGCGTGTCACGCACAAAAACCAGATCAGTAGCTGAAAGGTCAAGGTCATACTTAGAGGTCTAAGGTAAAAACTATGTCTTGTTTTGCTTGTCCAGGCTTTAACTCAGAACTCCATGGATGGATTGTGAAATGACTCGGCTAAATGTTTCTATAGAAGGATGTACGGTGTGTCGTGCACAAAAACCAGGTCAGTAGCTGAAAGGTCAAGGTTACTCTTGGAGGTTAAGTCAGATTTCACAAACACAATGTATGCCTATAATTACCTTTTACTTGACATTTATGCCTTTTCATGCTTTCGCAAAGTAGACCCAGATCAGGCATTCCTATACGAGCTACCTGATAAAGATATGCTCGGTCTAACTTTTGCATGTACTATTGGTGAATGGCCAGCGGGCTCGACATGTTGCTCGTTGGCATTCTAGTTAGAGTGGGGTTGTTTATTAAGGAGAATATAGTATGTGTAATACGGTGATTACAAAGAAATGATAGTACATGTGTAGTTGATAAAATTTTTTATCATCATTAGCCCAATGGAAAAAAAAAATTACACCTTAGTTAATTATCCCTCTGGAGGTTCTGATGGCCCAAATCCATTGAATCACCTTTTAAAGCCCTTGCAAACAGAGTATAGGCCTTTGGATCTTTATTTATAAATGACCCACAGATTGGGATTATACCATTAATGGGTGATTTCAGCATTTTACTATTTCAACAGATACTATTTTATTTAATCACAGTAGGCTTCACGAGAAATTCGCTGTGTTATTATTATTAAAAAACTCGTCAATTTCAACAAAACCCTATTGTATATAATGGAATAGTCTGGAAAGAAACAAATCTATAAATAAAAACGACGGGTTACTCCTAATTGCTAGTAGACCCACATCAGATAGCTCCTGTAGTAGTCGTCTGATCTGGGTCAGCTAGGTTTTATCAGTACCAAACTTGTTCTTGTTCATATCAAGCTAATTAATGTTCATACACTCAAGATTTCTTACATTCATGGAGTAAAGAGTTGAAGGTCTGGCTCATAGTCTGTACAGACAGTGATGTATATTATAACAACTTACATTTTATATAAACCCAACTCCGAAATTCTTAATGTTTTAGCCTTCTCAGGTGTTTTCTGAATTTAACCCTTTCCCTTATGTAAGTGCATTTTCGCGCATCAGCAAACAGAGTAGACCCAGATCAGACGGCTCCTATAAGAGCCGTCTGATCATTGTCTACTCTGTTTGCTTATGGTGTAATGTAGATATGATTCTACAGCTTCTGCCTGAGCCAAAATGTCATGTGTCCATATGTCATTACTAAATATAATCTTATTAATATTCATGACATCATTATTTCTTACATGAATAAACAACAGGGAAAGGGTTAATTTATTCGGTAATTTTGCAACATCAAACCTGATGTCTGCCTTCAGTCCTTTATTTGATGAATATACAGTAAAACCTCTCTATAACGGCCACTATATTGTGTTAATTAATTGGTTAAAGCAATGTGAAAGTAAAACAGAAATCTCCTATAGGAGCGTTCCGTTTTACGTTCACCTTGCTTTAAGCAGCCACCTGCCTTTAACACAAAATACTTGATGTAATTTAGTGGCCGTCATAGAGAGGTTTTACTGTATATGCCTTTTCTGCCCCTTTGCAAACAGAACAGACATAGATGAGATGGTCAACTGTAAAGGTTAGATATAAGTTGACAACTGATCCTGGTCGAAGGTGTTTGCCATTCCTATTTTGATGGAACATTTTATTCCTTTGGTTGGCTCCTGTTTCGGGTTATTTCCGTGGCGAAAATCGATTCACCTCACACCGTACATTTGGGTAGCTGGTACATCGACGAACGTTTATCCCATGAAATGTTAGATTGCCAGCAGGCCTTTGTCGTTGACGGTTTCTCTGTGATTGGATGCGGCGTTCCTTGGCTTGCTGGGCTCTTCTTAACTGCTGTTGCTGCTGGAGTTTTCTTCTTTCTTGTCGGTGACTCTTTCTTCTGAAGTAGTCCAGGTAATTAGCCATCCGTGAGCCTGTGTGAGGGAAGTGGAAGGAATTTTAAAAGAAATCCTTTAAACACTCAGTAACTGTCTGAAAACAAATGGCTGCTTGATTTCTCAAAACCATAACTGTTTTTCCATTGATAGATTTTAATATAGTTTGGTACATGTCTTAGACATGAGTAGATAGCATGTCACATGCAAGAACCATAACTCTAGTTTCACCTGTTTTTGAATAATCTCCCTTTCTCTTTTTCAAATTGGATTTTGTTTGTGCTTGGGCTTGAAATGCAGCTTGCATGCAGGCACCTAGTCTATTTATCTTCACTTTGTAAGCCTATTTGTGAAAGTAGTTCCAAAATGGTTGAATTTTGATTAGAAATTTGAAAATGTGCAAAGTAACTGACATTTTTGCTTGTGAAAGAAATTGAAGATGGATTTAGTATGAGATTAGATGACATTTTAACCCTCTTAATTCTGAATTTTCTATCTGAACAATCCATTATTGTTTAACCTTTGCTCTCACACAAATGCCTCTGAAAACATAGTAAATGCAGATAAGATGACTCCTGAAGGAGCCATCCGATCATGGTCTGCTCTATTTACTTATAGAATTATAATAGATCTGACTCTACAATTTCTACCACACTGAAACATCAATTGCACATATGCCATAATAAAAAATCAGTTAATAAACACATGAATTCATGAGGTCATTATTTCTTACATGAATATTCAACAGGGAAGGGGTTAATAATTCAATTTGACATAGACAGATGCCATATTTCACTATTGCAGATTTTGGATCTACACTATTGTATATATATATTATATATTGAATATACAGTAAAACCCCTCTAAACTGGATGTCCAAATAAGTATAAATTTTGGTCTTTGAGACAGCTTAATGCAGTTTGAAAGTCATGCAGAAAGCCACCTGCCTAATTCTAAACTAGAATTGTTTTTGATACAAAAACTGATGTCTCCCCCAGCGTGTGGACAAAATTTTCCAAAGTTCCATAACTCTGCAGAAAATCACAGAACCGGAAAAGAAATAAGATATGCACAACTATGCATGATGCTAATCAATCCTATGAAATTTAATGAATATCCAATTAAAGATTTTGGTGAAACCATGCAAACAAAATTTCCATGTAAAAATTTCAAAGTCCCATAACTCCAATATTATTGAAGCCAGAGTTATGATACTTGTGCATAACACTTCCTTCCATCATGCTCTTTCCATACATGAAATGTCATTCCATTAGCATTAGTAGAGCAGGAGTTATTGATTGCACAAAAAAATGTAACAAAGGGCAATAACTCCAAAAGTATTGAAGCTAGAGTTATGGCCCTTATACATGACACTTCCTCTCATCATGCTCTGTCAATGTATGAAGTTTCAATCAATTGACATTAGCCATGTAGGAGTTATTGTCCGGACAAGAAAAAGTGAATAATTGGCCTTGAATTGTAAACATGACCTTGAATTGTGACCTTGACCTTTGAAGAACGTGCCTGAATCTTGCTGTCTGCACATCACCTTGTTATGGAGAATATTTGTGCCACAGCATTTTGAAATCCTCCCAAGGGTTCAAGAAATATGGAGCAGACACGATGGGTATGGTAAAAAAAACCATCTGACCTTGAATTGTGACTTTGACCTTTGACCCACGTGCCTGAATTGAATGCTCTGCACATATCTTGTTGAGTCGAATATTTGTGCCAAAGCATTTTGAAATCCTTCCATATTTGTGAGAGATATGGAACGTACACAAGTGTGACCGACAGACAGACGGACGGACGGATAAGTTGACCAAAAACAATATGTTCCCCAGTATAAATGGGGGAGATATAATTCCTCTCTACTAGAATTTTAATATAGAGGGGTTTTACTGTATTACAAACTTGATCTTGATGTGTATGACTAGTTTGGACCAATTTATTTTGTCTTGGCCTATGTCATTACCACCTAATTCATCTTCCATCTGATGCAATAATTGTATTAAACACAATCACTGCATAGATACACATTTTTACACCTTTGCAAACGGTGTAGACTCAGATCAGACAGCTTCAGTACTGCTATATTGTATATACAGTAGAACCTGTCCTAAGCATTTATTGAACATTGGAGTCTAAAAAAGCATGTGGTTGTTTAATGCAGGGCAAAATTAATGCAAAAAGCTCCTATAGGAGCTTTTTGCATTACTTTTTACCCGCATTAAGCTACCACCCGCCTTACAGAACCATAATTAGACATTGTTTTAATGGTTGCTAAGACTGGTTCTACTGTATTACAAGCTTGGTATTGCTCTGCAGGGCTAATTTTGACGAAAACATTTTGTCTGGGCCTTTGTTATTACCACATGATTCATCTTCTTCTGGTGAAATAATTGTATCAACTAATTACAACATAGGCATACATTTTAATGCATTTGCTAACAGAGTAGTCCCGGATCAGATGGCTCCTGTAGGAGCGAGCCATCTGATCAGGATCTCTTCTGTATGGTTATGGAATTATATAGATCAGAGTCTAAACTTTTTACCAGGGCTTACATTTTTTTGTTGTTCATATACCATATAAATATCAAGCTAACCGCTAATTTTATATTGATATTTCTTAGGCCAAGACAAAATGTTTTGATCAAAATTAGCATGCAGAGCAAGACCATTTTGTAAAATATACAATATAGGAGCTGTCTGATCTGGCCCTTCTCTGTTTGCAAAGGCGTGTAAAAGACGTATAATATAGAGAAAAGGGACAAGACACCGTGTGAAACATGGCAATGTCATACAGAATGTGTCCATAAAGTGCACATGATACTTTTATGTTTCTAGTACATGTGTACTACATCTTCATTACCAACCCCTCCTGTTGAATACTTACGTAAGAAAATATGACAGTACAAATATTAACTTGTCACATTTTTTAACAGCATTTTTATAAAGAGTTTTTTTTAACATGGCAGAAACTGAAGAATCTAATCTACATTATTCTATGAGCAAATAGAGAAGACCCTGATCAGATGGCTCCTGTAGGAGCCATCTGATTTGGGTCTACTCTGTTTGAAAAAAGTCTTTATATGAGGGAAAGGGTTAAGTGGATATTAAATAGATAATTTTAAATCATGACTCTCTACAGATCAAAGGGACGGGGCTTGTAAAGGACCCTTCATGCTGTGAAAACATGGGTTACTGGCAATTTCAAAAACCTCTTGAAGTATCTTATACATTAACCCCTTAAACCTTAGAATGCAGAAAATGAGTGTACATGCATTTGCAAACAATGTACACCAAGATCAGAGGACTCCCATAGGAGCCCTCTGATCTGGGTCTACACTGTTTGTCATCTTGCAAATTATACCCTTTTCTTTCTAATAGATTCTATCATTACACACTGATGGAACATTCCATATTGATTAGTGGCCTAAGGGTTAATGCCCTTGCACTCAACTCTTTCCATATTGTGGGCAAATCTGCGATAATCTTTCAGAAGGGTAGCTGAATCTTAATGTAATGTAATGTACCCATGGTGGCTATAGAGGTCCAAGAGCATCCCACCCCCACCCTTCTAGAAAATTTAGAATTGTGTAGCTTTGAAACCATTGTAATAAATAAGAGCATTTGCTCCTATAGGAACAAATGCTCTTATTTTCACAATGTTTTCAAAAGGTGACTTTTACAGAGGCACCAATATGAGGGAATGGGTTAAAGCTACATGACAAGACAGAAGGTTTATCAGTCTACCCTCTTAGTCTTCGATTTTTCCCTGTTTTCACCTTTCAGCTTCAGAATAAAAGGGCTTACAAGAGGGAAAGGGTAAAAGAAAAGGGGAGAACATTAAACTGTGAAAATTGCAGCAGACAAAAGAACTTGCACATGACAGTATGTAGCATCAAAAGTTTAACCCTATACTCCATAAATATGTCTTTCTAAACCTTTGCAAACAGGGTAGACCCACATCAGATAGCTCCTGAAGAAGCTGACTGATCAGGAACTGCTCTGTTTGCATATAGAATTCTACCATATGGCAAATATCTCATTTGTTCATATGCCATTATAAAAAGAATAACCGAATTAATATTCATGATTTTATTATTTCTTACATTAATATTCATGGAGCAAAGGGTTATCAATAGACTACATGTAAACTCATGCCCTTGTTAGTTGGAGACCAAGAGAGGTACAGGAAAAAGAATATACAACACCGAACACCAGCATACGTTCATTATTTCACTTTTATGTCAACTTAACAAACCATGGAATCCACCTCCTGTCGGCCATTACAATAATCCAAAACAGGCATGCCAAACAACCTTTAATGCTTATAACACCGTGGTGTTGGTGATGACCTTGGCAAACAGTTTGGATTCAGATAAAAAGCAAAGTAAATCTATGTTTCATTACAATAAAACATGTTTGACACTTTGCCGATTTTTTTGAAAAGAAAGGGCAGTTAAATTAACTGTTAGAATTGTAGCAGATGATATTTTGCAGACCAAAGTTACTTTGTTCTGTGAAATGTAACATGCTAAGGAATTCATCTGCGAAATAAAATGTTTGCTTCAATTCTTTGTGAAAAAAATCTTCTTTTCAAAACTACAATCTTGGATACCAATGTGTTTGATTCCTGATACAAGATTAGTTTTACAGCATCTTCTCTGGATCCAAACTGTTAAAAACTTATTTTCTGTAAATATTTGGACAAACAATCTCTCTTCTCCACTCGTTTGTAAAGCTAAATAAACCAATAAGCACCACTTCAGTAACTTTAATGAACACCTATGGAGCAGTAAATAGTGAAGACCCTGATCAAACTGCTCCACTAGGAGCACTTTGATCTGGATCTACACCATTTGCCAAGGTTTGTCTGTCCTAATATTATGCGTAATTGGGGTATGCTGATTTTGCCAACAGCACATTGAAGCGTTACAATTGTGTGTGGTATAATAAGTATAACATGAAATTTATAATCAAGTACAATATGTTCCAGGGTTTTCAAAGGATATACCAGTTACATCTTTAATAATGTTATTAACCCATACATCTATAAATCTAAGGGTGGCTCAAAACAGAAAGTACAAAAGGTTCAATCTAGACACTGGTAAACTTTTAAAAGAATTTTAATAATTGACATTGCCCAGCCATATATATAGCCCTTTACTGAATATTAACCTATTCCCTCATATTGACGACTTTTGACGCCTCTGTAAAAGTCACTTTGTGAAACCATTGTGATAAATAGAGCATTTGCTCCTATAGGAGCAAATGCTCTATTTATCACAATGGTTTCAAACTACAAAATTTTCACTAGTTAATGCTCCTTTTCGGCAGATTCATTCAAAGAGGTTGTATCTAAAAATAGCCTATGAGGTAATGGGTTAAGCCTGCACACCTTGCATATAGAGCAGACCTGGCAGGTCCTGTAGGAGCTGTCTTATCAGGGCCTGCTATGTTTGCTTATATGCAACCAATCTGATTCTCTTATGTTTGCCATGGCAACAAATGTCCAGATTTTAAAATTTTAATACAAAAATATTAATTGATATACATGTAGATAATGGGTGGAGTCTTGTATGAATATTTGCCAGGTAAAAAATAAAACAATATATGCGTAGTAAGAAACTTCAGGTTATCAAAAGAGTCATAATTTGACATAATGTAAAGATATATAGACACATGGTATAAAAAGGAGATTCGGGTAATAACTCTTAAAACTAAAGACAACAAATACAAGAGTAGCAAAATTACTGATTAATATTTGTATAAATTCTGTAAAAATCTCTGTAAAAACTAAACCCTTTCCCTAATGAACATTTATGTTTGAATAATCATTAACTTAACTTTTATAAGGTAAATATTTCAAAGGGAGTTGTCGGCACAGAAAAAACTGTTGAATCAGCTCCATTATGATTTCATAAGCAAACAGAGCAGATCCTGATCAGACAGCTCCTACAGGAGCAATCTAATCTAGATCTACTCTGTTTCCAAAGGTGTGAATAAGCATTTACATGAAGGAAAGGGTTAACACTTACAATGTGGGAAACAAGTCACAAATTTCCTTTTGCAAACAGTGCATCAGGATCTACACTATCATATTACACTTTTCTTTAGAAAATTATTCACCATAAGCTTGACTTGTTTGAATTTTGGAATAGTCCATTTGAAAAGTCAGCACCATAAGGGTTAATTTAATTTGGTTCTTAATACTTTGAAATGGAAAGTATCTATAAAACACAGTTGCCCCCAACATACATATAACTGTACAACTTCGTTAAGAGCAAGGACATGGCTATAACTTTAGTGTTACTACAGTAATCATAGAGACGTCAACATTCTATGCCTTTTATGCAGACAGTGTAGACCAGATTAGACAGCTCTAATAGGAGCTATATGATCAGGATCTGTACTGTTTGCATACAGGCTCTTTAACCCTTTACTCCATGAATATTTATGTTAGTGATAATGACATCATGCATATCAATTAGATTAACCCTTCTCTTGCTGAATTTTAAAATACATTTCTCCTTCTTTACTCATGTCCTGTTGTATAATTACATATATCTTCATTGTGTACACATATTTCCCTGTGCAATCACTGCTGTGGAGTGCACTGGTTGCACAATCAACTTGTAAATAGTGCAGACCCTGATGAGACAGCTCCTGCAGGAGCTGTCTCATCTGGGTCTTCACTATTTACAGGTAGGTATATTGACGTGAAAAGCAAGCGAAGGGTTAATTTCTAAATGGCATATTAACATCAAGGTAGATTCTATAGAATCAGGTCTATATTATTCAATAAGCAGACAGAGCACACTGATCAGACGGCTCCAAGAGGGGTCATCTAATCTGGGTCTACACTGTTTGCAAGGCATAAAAAGGTGTACATGTATGTAGGGTGTAAAGGTTTAATCCTGAATTCACCCTGCCTTTCATAGAAATAATTGTCAATACAGTAAAACCTCAATACTACGAGATTTTAGTATGTCTTTGTTGGCAGGTGGCTGCTTAGGTAAACGGACATTAGCCCACCCGGACCACAGCCCACCCGGACATCAGCTCACCATTTCTCTAAGGGCGGACATTAGACCACTCGTGTTTTTGAGGGGGGCGGACATTAGCCCACTCGTGTTTTTGAGGAGGGCGGACATTAGCCCACTCGTGTTTTTTTGTTGGGCGGACATTAGCCCATTCGGACAATAGACCACTCGCGCTGAATATTAACGAGGCGGACATCAGCCCATCCGGACATCAGCCCACCCGGACATTAGACCCCTCGAGATTATAATACAGTGCTCCCTCCGAACAACGACACTTTACGGAAACACATAAAAGTGCCGTTGTGCGGAGGGTGTTGTTGTTGGGAGGGAACACTACACAGACGTATTTTGACAGATGGATGTATGCGTTGATGATTTTATAAATAGGTAGATAGATAGACAGATTAACAGACAGACAGACCTGTTTAGAATGCATAACAAAATGTTTCCCTACGTCCACGAATCGCAATCCGCAAGTTGAAAAATGAACGTGTGCGATTAGGTCCACCAGGAGTAGAATTGGACAAGGATACAGTTATTAAAATATTTACCTGATTACCTTTAATTACCGATCGCATACAGATAAAACAAATTCTTGTATTATGCGACAAAATTAATCTACCCACTTGCCTTTTGGAACGCACTCAAATTATTTTCGAACCGATAATTACAAACAGCAGGATAAAGCTCAGCATACCCATCTAATTGGATTATCAAGCACGTGCATGTAATTAGTTGGATTATCACACCTGTAGACGAGTGTTTCAGTCAAACACGCCGAGTCAGATATTAACACCTTCTTTAAGATAAAGGTCAATATTTCTTCTAAGATTGTTTTGATTTATCTGCAGTCGTCTGGGATTTTTTTTTACCCCTGACCCGTATCATTTGGGACCATTATATTGTAGTTCAACGTACTTGTTCGAACATTACCGAAAAATAAAATTTGTGTGTTATGTTGCTCCGATCTAAAGTCGAAGATATTATTTTTACAGTCATTTGGCCTTACAGGCATACAGAAATAGGTGAGCAAATGATGAGGGGTGTAATGTCCGCCTCGTTAATATTCAGCGTGAGTGGTCTATTGTCCGAGTGGGCTAATGTCCGCCCATCAAAAAAACACGAGTGGGCTAATTTCCGCCCTCCTCAAAACACCGAGTGGGCTAATGTCCGCCCCCCTCAAAAACACGAGTGGGCTAATGTCCGCCCTTAGAGAAATGGTGGGCTGATGTCCGGGTGGGCTAATGTCCTAGAACCGGCTGCTTAATGCAGGATGAAAGTCCTGCAGAAAGCTCCGCTAGGAAAAACTAAAACTAGTGAAGCCCCAGGCCAGCTGCTGTATTAAAAGTATGGTATCTGATACCAATGATCTGAAACTAGTGAAGCCCCAGGCCAGCTGTTGTATTGAAAGTATGGTATCTGATACCAATGATAAGGAGTTCATACTGTTTTCTACTCATCAGAAACAACTGTACAGTAAAATCTCAACGTGACAACCTATTCATTAAAACAAACATGGCGGTTATATGAATAGATATGAATAGATGTTGATGGTTGCTGAAACCCTTTACTCTATAAAGACAGTTTTAACCCTTTCCCTGTTCTATGTTTATTACAAATTTTAATACCTATTGGATACTCATGGACAAAACAGTTATAATGAAATATGGAAAGTATAGCACTGTAGCCATTTTAGAAACTAAAGATACATATCTATCAAATTCCATTATCAAACAGAGCAGACCCTGATCAGATGTATAGGAGCCGTCTGATCTGGGTCTACTCTGTTTGCAGATGCGTGAAAACACGTCTATATGAGGGAAAGGGTTAAGCACATTCAAGCACCCAAACAGAGTAAACCCATATCAAACGAGATCCTACAGGAGCTGTCTAATCTGGGTCTACTCAGACTGCAAAGGTGTTAAAAGGTGTATCTATGATGTAAAGGGTGAAATGTTGCAGTGCCATTTTGTCTCACTCATTCCCTCATTAAATGCATCAAACTTGTGTTCATGTGTTAACCCCTTTACTCCTTAAACACGCCTTTCTATGCTTTTGCAAAGAGAGAAGACCCACTGATCTCTGGCTCCTGTAGGAGCCATCTTATCAGGGTCTGCCACTGCCAAAATTTCCTGTGTTCATGTTTAATTATAAAAAATTTATCCAGTTAACCCTTCGCTTGCTATTCACGTCAATATACCTACCTGTAAATAGTGAAGGAGCTGCTGCAGGAGCTGTCTCATCAGGGTCTGCACTATTTACAAGTTGATTGTGCAACCAGTGCACTCCACAGCAGTGATTGCACAGCGAAATACTTGTACACAGTGAAGATATATGTAATTATACAACAGGGCATGGGTAAAGAAGGAGAAATGTATTTTAAAATTCAGCAAGAGAAGGGTTAATTATTTATCATGATGTCATTATTGCTTACATAAATATTCATGTAGTAAAGGGTTAAATCCTTTCCCTGTTCAATATTCATGTAAGAAATAATGACATCATGAATATTTATTAGCTGAATTTTTATATTAACTTTTCAAGGGAATTTTGTGCTCTGACAAAAACTAGAATCATATTTACATCATGTCAAAAGCAAACAGAGCAGACCCAGATCAGACAGCTCCTATAGGAGCCATCTGATCTGGGTCTACTCTGTTTGCAAATGCGTGGAATGGCATTTATATGAGGGAAAGAGTTAAATAGAAATGTTTTACATGCTGTAAAGGTTGACATGCACATTCAAACCGATAGAGTAATACTATAACCCTTTACTTCATGAATAATCATGTAAAAAATAATGACATCAACATAAATTAGTTGAATTTAGATAATGGCATACAACAGAAAACGTTTGGCCATGGGAGAAACATAAGAATAAGATCTATATTGTTTCATAAGCAAAGCAGACCCTGATCAGACAGCTCCTACAGGAGCCATCTGATCTGGATCTACTCTGTTTGCAAAGGCATTAAAAGGTTTACGAGATAAAGGGCTCTACTTAAAGCATGCACAAGTTTCTGTAAAGTATATCAATATTTTCTGAACTCTGTCATGATTTCATGATGTAATTTTTAATCGCAAATAGTGCAAATTTAATGAGTTAAATTAGCAAACATTTACATGTAATGTTTCCATGTGACCACAGAAACTTAATTTTCAAAAAAGGGAATTGTTCACTTAGACAAAAACCATAGGATCAGATCTATATCATAAATTCCATAAGCAAACAGAGCAGACCCTGATCAGACAGCTCCTGATCTGGCTCTACTCTGTTTGCAAAGGTGATATAAGGAGTTTGTATGAAGGAATGGGTTAAATGGCATTTTGCATATCGTGTGGTAAGATGACATTTAAGTCAATATGAACAAACACATATTCATGCAGCAGTGCATGTTAACTTTTTCAGACAAAAAGCTGTTAGATATATACGTGTACTGTACTACTGTATTAGCTTTTAGCCAATTCCATCATAGACTTTATTTAGACCCAACCCCTTTTAGGAGTTGTACTGAAAAGGAGCATATACCAGGAAAAAGGATTTTTTAGAATTGCGTAGTTTTAAAACCATTGTGATAAATAGAGCATTTGCACCAAAAGAGCAAAATAATGCTATAATTATCACAATGGTGTAAAAAAGTAACTTTTACAGAGGAGTCAAAAAGTGTCAATATGAGGAAATGGGTTAATTTGTTGAATAATTAAAACTGGTCCCTATTTTCTGAATATTAGTTAAACAAAAAATAGAATAAAAATTCATCATTTAAAATATTGCTTAAAAATGTATGACAAGCAGTGCCGACCATGATCAAAGGGCTCCCTCAGTAGCCATTTGATTTGGGACTACACTGTTTGCAACGGTCTTGTATACTATGGGACCATCTTATCTGGGTCTACTTTGTTTGCAAAGGCGTGAAAAAGCATTTATAGGAAGGAAAAGGTTAACTTTTTTAGACTTTAACAAAAATGCAAAAAGGCCAATGGTTGAGATTGAATGAAAACCAGAAACTTTATCTATCCTATTCCTCAGATTTATAAAAAACGACAACAAAAAACTTATTTTTTACAATGAGCACCAAGCTTGGACAGAAAGTTACTGCCACACAAACTGGAGCAGATCAAGCCAATTGGTAATACGGGGAACATTCCTGCTAGAAGACAACCATGGAAAGACTGGCCCCTTACTCCCAACTGAAAAAGCAAAAGTGATGATCACATGCATAATATTGAAAAAGATACTAGCACAAATGAAGGCTGCCGATCTAGCATAAGCTAACTACCTCAATCCAGATCAAATCTATTTGGTATAAAGGAAGTGTTTGACAATTAACCCTTTCCCTGTTCAATATTCATGTAAGAAATAATGACATTTGAATATTAAGTAGCTGAATTTTTATAATGGAATATGAATACAGATCCACAATTTTCAATAAACAAAGCAGACCCTGATCAGGCAGACCCTACTGGAGCTGTTTGATTTAGGTCTTCTCTGTTTGCAAAGGCATGAAAAGGCATTTATAATTATATGTATATGAAGGAAAGGGTTATGACATGATTCTAATAAACAATAAAATAAACAAACACATGCTGATGCAAGCATATCTTCAACTAGAGGCATACACAGGATGTGGAAACTAGAACAACAGTTGAATCTCTTTTAAGCGACCATTCATTGATTGAATATAGGAGTCTTTTAAAAAGCAGGTGGTTACTTAATGTAGGGCAAAAGTAATGCAGAAAGTTTCTGCATTACTTTTGACCTGTATTAAGCTACTCCCTGTCTTATAGATCCATAAGTGAATCTCTTTTTTATGGCTGCTTAAGATAGGTTCTACTGTATCACTAAAGGTGATGAATACCCCCGCATAGCAGTCTTGATCTCAATTTGCTGATGGACGGACCCCTCCCCCCCCCCAACTAACTGCCAGACCAACAGGCTGATTGCAGTATACCCACTAAAGCTTTGTTTGTGGGGATATAAAAATGACATTGTAAATATTAATATATTTGATGAATTTTTAAAATTGCAAATTAACCCCTTCGCTTGCTATTCGCGTCAATATACCTACCTGTAAATAGTGAAGACCCAGATGAGACAGCTCCTGCAGGAGCTGTCTCATCAGGGTCTGCACTATTTACAAGTTGATTGTGCAGCCAGTGCACTCCACAGCAGTGATTGCACAGAGAAATATGTATACACAGTGAAGATATATGTAATTATACAACAGGGCATGGGTAAAGAAGGGGAAATGTATTTTAAAATTCAGCAAGAGAAGGGTTAACAAAGGAACATTTTGTAATGACAGCATCTGTAGAGCAGACCCTGATGAGAAGGCTCCTACAGGAGCTGTCTTATCTGACTGTATACTCTGTTTGCAAAGGCATTAACCCTTTCCCTGTTATATGTTTATTCTAATTTTCAATACATACTAAATGTTTCTGGACACAATAGTTGTAATAAAATATGGAAGACGGAACATTGTAGCAATTTTAGAAAGCAAAGAAACAGATCTATCAAATTCCATTAGCAAACAAACAGAGCAGACCCTGATCAGACGACTCCTATAGGAGCCATCTGATCTGGGTCTACTCTGTTCGCAAATGCATGAAAAAGCGTTTATATGAGGGAAAGGGTTAAAAGGCACATCTATGTTGTAAAAGGTTAAGCCATTTTCAAGAATGCATGAAGCAACCATTAGCAGATTCTGCTTTTAAAGACATCTATGTATATTCATAAACTGTTTGCTTTAGAGAGGTTCTCCTGTACTTGAGTAGAGATAATACTTGCAACTCAAACTACGAATTAACTTATATCTTAGTGGCATGAAAAAGGTTTCTTTATTTGAAAGACTGTCAGGAGGGGAAAAATATTATGCTTATTTCTTCCAATAAATACTAGACATTCAGAACAGACAGTCCAGACATTTACATACTAGAAACAGGGTTCAGATGAAATAGCTCTTATAACTGGGTTGTGTTTTACATTTTAACACTTTACTCCATGAAATATGGTAATGAGCGAATAACACATAAAAGTGCAAACTTCTGACCATGAAATATGGTAATGAGAGAATAACACATAAATGGGCAAACCTCTGACCATGAAACATGGTAATGAGAGAATAACACATAAATGTGCAAACTTCTGACCATGAAATACAGTATAGAGAGAATAAACACATAATATGTGAACTTCTTACCAAGAAATATAAGAGAATACAATATAAATATGCTACCATCTTGCCATGAAATATGGTAGAAATGGTACAATACATAACATTTATCTGTTCTCTCAAAATATAGAACAAACATACATGTACAAATTCTACAATGACCACTAAAGAAGTCTAATTCTGGTTTTTAAGACGGGTGGTAGCTCAAATCAGGATGAAAGTTACGCATACAGATCCTCTAGGAGCTTTCTGCATTACTTTCATTAAGCATTAAGCAAGCAACTGCTTTAACCACTGCTTTAACCATTTTCTCAATATAAACATTTGTTTACACCTTTGCAAAGAGCGCAGACCCAGATCAGACAGTTCCTATAAGAGCCATCTGATATTGGTCAGCTCTGTTTTCTAACGGAGCAATATAGATCTGATTCTAAAGTTTCTACAAATAATAAAACATGTGAACATAAGCAGTTATAAAAAATCATTTAATAGATATTCATATCTTATATGAATATTCAACAGGGAAAGTGTTACAGGACACACATGGTTACTTAATAATAAGAGGTTCTACTGTTTTTACCACAAATTAGAGCTTTGAAAGTACATACATTCGTGTTCATTAGAAATTGTTTTCATGAAACTCTTTTACTACAATGAATACCGTATTACACATGCTAAAGGTTGTGTCATATTATCATAGTTAACTCATTTCATAAAAACAATTTGCATAATCCAATACAATAGTCTACTGGAAACCTGTACAAAAATGTGTAAAACAAATCCTGAGTAAAAGACTACCATATAAAAACATGTGTACATTGATACTGGAACACTGATATACAAAACACAAGAACACAGATACACAAAACACAGGAATGTTAATGTGTTAAGTTTTCTAACACTTGTACAAGCTTGCTGTGCAATCTGGCTTTCATGGCAATACATCTAGGTGTTGTAGGTTCAATCTCCATTCTTGATGGGTAAATAATCTTGTTTCATTTGGCACCAGAGTCATTGCATTCTGATTTCCTTACCCATAGAAATTTTTTTTTTTTTTTTTTGGGACAAATTTCAACTTGACAGGGGAGTGTGTTGTGGCATGTAGTTATCTACACTTGTAGAGCCAGTTACAAATACATGTACAACCTTGCTGTGTAAGCTGCCTTTTATGGCAATGTAGCAGAGTGCTTGATAAGGAATCTTGGGGTTGTGGCTTCAATCCCTATTCCTGACAAGTACTTTTTACTCAAAATAACTTTGTTACATACAAAATACAGGGACACTGATATACAAGACACAGGAACAATGATAAAAACACAGGGAAAATGATATACAAAACACTGGAACACTGATATACAAAACACAGGAACACTGACATACAAAACAAAGGAACAATGATATACAAAACATAGCATACACTGACATACAAAACACAGTAACACTGATATACAAAACACAGGAACACGGTATACAAAACACAGTAACACTGATATTCAAAACACAGGTACATTGGGGGTACATCGATATATATATCTACTATGGTACAGTACATACTTCACCCTACCACCTTTGCCTGCGAGTGTATTTTGCATAAGCAGTTCAGCTAAAGAATATCAATTAAAGCTGCATTTGAAATAAAAGTTTACACCGTGTCTTAACCCTTTCCATTCTTTCCTTATGAAAGCAACAGATAAATATGTGTACCCAGATACTAAAATCGCCATTTCTCTACCAAACCCTATGTTGTGACCGCTCTTTAGTAATCTATTCAAGATGATTCTAAAGAGTGGTCCCAACGTAGGGTTTGGAGGAAAAATATTCTTGAAAATACCTTATCTGGACCTCTGTTTTATGCATGAATTGATGGTAGACAGTATATAGAGTTTACTGGTTACCTGAATTATTCTACAGTAAAACCTCTCTATAATGGTCACTAAATTACATCAAGTATTTTGTGTCAAAGGCAGGTGGCTGCTTAAAGCAAGGTGAAAGTAAAACAGAACGCTCCTGGTAAAGTGCTAAAGGTGAAATAATTCATGGTTATTGATTAACCATTTACTCCATAACTATGCCTTTTAACTCATTTGCAAACAGAGCAGACCCAGATCAAACAGCTCCTGTAGGAACCATCCGATGAGTCTGCTCTGTTTGTTTATGGTAATTATACAGACCCAATGCTACAGGTTCTGTCATGGACAAAAACAAATAATTATCATAATATTATGCCATAATAGAAATTCATCTAATTAATATTCATTAATTTTCATGATATCCTTATTTCTTACATGAATATTCACAGAGTAAAGGGTTACAGGCTCACTATAGATAAAAAGAGGTTTTCCTGAATTTGGTATAATGATTTTAACCCTTCTCTTGCTGAATTTTAAAATACATTTCTCCTTCTTTTCCCATGTCCTCTTGTATAATTACATATATCTTCACTGTGTACAAGTACTTCGCTGTGCAATCACTGTTGTGGACAGCACTGATTGCACAATCAACTTGTAAATAGTGCAGACCCTGATGAGACAGCTCCTGCAGGAGCTGTCTCATCTGGGTCTTCACTATTTACAGGTAGGTATATTGACGTGAATAGCAAGCGAAGGGTTAAAGATGATTGTCACATGATATTAATCCTTTCCTTCATACAAACGACTTTTCACGTCTTAGAAAAATGAGTAGACCCAGATCAGACAGCTCCTGCCGTAACCATCTGATCAGGGTCTGCTCTGTTTGCTTATGAAATTATAATAGAACTGACTCTACACTTTCTACCAACGCTTTATGTGTACATGTACAGTAAAACCTCTCTATAACGACCACTAAATTACATCAAGTATTTTGTGCTAAAGGCAGGTGGATGCTTAAAGCAAGGTGAAAGTAAAACAACGCTCCCATAGGAGCGTTCTGTTTTACTTTCACCTTGCTTTAAGCATCCACCTGCCCAAAATGCCAATTAATTAACACAATTTAGTGGTCGTTATAGAGAGGTTTTACTGTATATGAAATTTTAAACATTTAGCTAATGAACATTCATGATGTCATTATGTCTTACATGAATATTCAACATGGAAAGGGTTAAAACTTAAACCTGTACATGTATTTCTTTTCTAATTAGAATAAATCTATTAAAAATATTTATATAAAATAAACATGAGGATAAAAAAGAAACCCTGAAGATTCTCAAATTCATGTTTAACATATGCATAGTGATTTGAGAAATATGATTATCATAGTTTTTGCAAAGAATAATCTCCTCTGCTATTATACGTATCCAGCATGTAAGGCACTGAAAATATTAAAATAAACCTGACGTCAATGTGTACAGATGAATAAAGCTGGCATAAAAAAAATATATGGAAATAAAACTAAAATTATATCCATAGGACATGGATGCCCCCACTTTCACATTTGTCACAAACTTGCCATGTAGAATGTCTTAACCCTTTCCATCATAAAAACGCCTTTCTACACCTTTGCAAACAGAATAGACACAGATAAGATGGCTCCTACAGGAGCCATATCATCAGGGTCTACTCCGTTTGCTTGTGGAATAATACAGATCTGATTCTAGTCTTTTGAAAAGATATTCTTGAGTTAATATGCCATTTTAAAAATTAATCTAATTAATATTCATGATGTCATCATTTCTTACATGAATATACATAACAAGAGGGCCAGAATGGCCCTGATATCGCTCACCAGACAATCAGAGGAGAAGATTTTCAAAGTTTTCACCATATGTTTCTATAGAAAACTAGCTGGCCCTGGGGCTAGCCAATTTTGATCCCAGGGGCATAATTTACATAACTTTTCTAGAAGACCTGAACATAATGCTATATGCCAATTATGAAAGCGGAGAACCTTCCAGTTTCAGAGGAGAATATTTTCAAAGTTTTACTATATGTTTCCATTGAAAACAAGGCATCCCTGGGGCAGGGCCATTTTTGACCCCAGGGGCATAATTTATATAACTTTTGTAGAGGACCTGAATATGATGCTATGTGCCAAAGATGAAGGCTGCGAACCCTGTAGATTTTTAAAGGTTCAAATTGTTGACGACGAACAACGGCAACGCACGCCGACTGACGACTGACATCAGGCGTTCACAAAAGCTCACCCTGAGCACTCAGTCAAGGACTATAACTCTGGTGTTACTTGTCCGATACAAAAACTATAACTCAGGTGCACAACTCTCAACCAAATACACATATTTGTATTGAGTCTGATGACTCTAGTTCTATATGTAAGAAGGTTTTCAGGACAAACATACGGATGTACAGACAAGAGCAAATCTATATTTCCCACAAACACACACAAAAAGCACAAGTAATTGTACACACCTGCTTGGCAGCCATAAGCCTATAATTAACTATTTGCAAGTAGTTTTCAAATGCTAATGTAATTGTTGTCTGCTACAATTCTCAAATTAAAATTTTCTTCACTTTCTCTTGCATGTAACCCTTTACTCCATAAATATTCTTTTCCACGCCTTTGTAAAAAGAGAAGATACAGATAAGATGGCTCCTGTAGGCGCTGTCTAATCAGAGTCTGCTCTGTCTGCTTATGAAATAATATAGATCTGATTCTACAATAACTCAACAATTCATCAGGATCAAAACTGTTACTGACACTTACCCCTTTGCTTGCTGTTCACGTCAATATACCTACCTGTAAACAGTGAAGACCCAGATGAGACAGCTCCTGCAGGAGCTGTCTCATCAGGATCTGCACTATTTACAAGATGACTGCGCAACCAGTGCACTTCACAGCAGTGATTGCACAGAGAAATAATTGTAGACAGTGAAGATATTATTAGTTATACAGATCATTGGCGGGGTATCTGACTTTTTGTTTCCTGCTGAGAAAAATCATGTTGCCCGAGCCGTTAGGCGAGGGCTACATGTATTTTCCTCAGCAGGAAATAAAAAGTCAGATATCCCGCCAATGATCTGTATAACGATTTTATTATACTGCAAAGTTTAATATTTGTAGCAGTTAATTAGCGTTGTTAATGTAGGCGTCGTTTTGCTTCCCCTCAGGGGCCTCTTACTGTAAGGTAAGGGCTTATATATCACTCTGCGACCCTAGTTCATCGTGTATAATAACCAGTTCATTATATTTGTAGATAGAAAGGGATCTTCCAAGTGCATTAGTTTATCAAAGGATTGAAAGAATCAGACGTTAGTAAAACTTTAAGCAGATCAGCGGTTAAGCAGACACTATTTAACTTAATTGAGGGAATTTTGGCGCCATTCCGACGTCATTTGGATGACGTCAAAATGACGGTTTTATAATATTCAAACAATGGGCATTGGAAGGAGCGGCTATACTGCAATTTACAGGTACGTGTACTGTGCATGTACATAAATAAAATCTGAATCGAATTGGGTGTGGATTATCTTTGTAAAAGCGGGGTTTGGGGGCTAATCGGTACGTGCACAAGCACTTTGACAACATTTGCAGCATCAAAGCAGAATAAGACTTTCGCCACATATAGGGTTCATTTACATTGTTATACAACAACTATAACAAAAATGTTTCTAAATGGATAACTTTTTTCCGCCCCAAACTCTTGTTATTTCGTTTGAGAGCGGTTGTTTGAATCGAATCGACGAAGTGAAGCTGGTCGGCCATTTTTATTTTGTTATATCAAGGAAGCGAGGCACTCGGCGGGGGAAATTCCATTGTTGCTCATGACTCCGTATATACATCAGAATTTAGAGGGATACACGGTTTTTATACATGGCTAACTGACCAATCAAAATCGAGGATTTTACTTTGCGTTATAATAAATGTTATTATACCACAGGGCATGGGTAAAGAAGAAGAAATGCATTTTAAAATTCAGCAAGAGAAGGGTTAAATTACATTTTAACCATTTCCTTGTATACATGTAAATGTCGTTTCATGCCTTTGCAAAGTGTAGACTTTGACTAGATCACTCCTATAAGAGCCATCTGATCAGGGTATGTTCTATTTGCTTATGAAATAATATACATGCAGATTTGACTTTTGATTTGCAGTTTCTGTAAAACGTTTCTTTATTAATAAATTAATGTTCTTAATAAACTAGCTAATTGATATTCATACAGTCATTATTTCTTACAAGAATATTCATGAGTTAAAGGGTTAAAGAGAAATGAAGGAAAACAGAACTTTCAAAATTTGCTGCAAAGCAACAGCTGCAGTTTAGCGACAACATTTAAATTAATTAATTTAATATTCAAGATAGATATACTGCATCTGAATACATAAGTTAATATAACGGTCCACTTCACTGTTTGTCTTAGCCACAGCAGCGATTACTTAGAGAATTATTTGTAGACAGTGAAAATATATGTAATTATACAACAGAACATAGGTAAAGAAGGAGAAATGTATTTTAAAATTCAGCAAGAGAAGGGTTAATCTATTCCCATTTGACTGTTATTCAAGATTTCTTGACCTTATAAATAATCACTGACAGAACTTTACAATGAAACAAAGACAGGACATTTATTTTGGCCAAAGAAGGAACAGTGGAAATATATCCATTGAATACCTTAAGCAAACAGCAGACCCTGATCAGACAGCTACTACAGTAGCTGTCTGATCTGAGTCTACGCTGCATCAAAATATATTAGAATGGGTTAACCCTTTCCCTGTTCTATGTTTGTTCCAAATTTCAATACCTACTGAATATTCATTAAAGAAATGGTTATAAAGAAATATGGAAGTTGGAATGTTGTAGACATTTTAGAAAGCAAAGAAACAGATTTACCAAATTCTATTAGCAAACAGAGCAGACCCTGATCAGACGGCTCCTCTGTTTGCAAATGCGTGAAAACACGTTTATATGAGCGCAAGGGTTAAACTGCAGCCAAATCTATCTGATTGGTACTCATTACAGAGGTGATTTTAACCCTTTCCCTGTTCAATATTCATGTAAGAAATAATGACATCATGAATATTTATTAGCTGAATTTTTATAATTCAAACTTTTTTAACGGAATTATTTGCTTTGACAAAAACTGTAAAATCGGATCTATATCATGTCAAAAGCAAACAGGAGCCGTCTGGTCTGGGTCTACTCTGTTTGCAAATGCGTGAATACACGTTTATATGAGGGAAAGGTTTAATGAGTACAAAACAGGGTTTGGTGGAGAAAACAGATCTTCTTAATACTCCTCCTTTTAACAGATCTGAAAAAAAACTTGATGTTCTTTGCAGAAGGATGACAAAAGTGCCTAATATCACAATTATAAAACCAACTTTGTGTTAAAAAATCATAAATCAACTTTAAAACTTGCTGTTGAAAATCTTGAACTCTAATACAATGTATACAAAGCAATTTTAAGCCTTCAAGCACAAACATCAATAAACGAGACATAACATGAATTCAGCACTGTAATGTCATATATTTACATTAACCCGTTACTCCATAAACATGCCTCTCTATGCCTTAGCAAACAGAGAAGACCCAGATTAGATAGCTCCTACAGGAGCCATTTGATTAGAGTCTGCTCTATTTGCTTATGAAATAAGATTCTGCCATGATAAAAATAAGTATGGTTAAGAAAAATCAGTAAATTAATATCCATGATATCATTATTTCTTGCATGAATATTCATGGAGTAAAGGGTTACAAAATTATGTATTAAGTTGTCATTTTTTATTCAATTTCATCAGGTGATGTATGAATTAACCAGAATTTAAAAATCCATTATACTCTGTGTATTACAGTTTTTAAGTGATCCAATTTATCAAGTGATCAATTAAGTGATTTGTGATTAACCCATTCCAGCACATTGACGTCTTTTGACGCCTCTTCAAAAGTTACCTTTGAAACCGTGATAAATAGGAGCAATGTACGAGCAAATGCTCTATTTATCACAATAGTTTAAAAACTACAAAATTCTAAAAGTTTCCTTTTTTCTAGTAAATTGTACTTTTCAGTAGATCTATTTAAAGAGACTGGGTCTAAAAATAGCCCAAGGGGGCATGGGTTAAAATAGCATTCTATAGTCTAACATGTTCCTAATTACCACAAATTCAAAGAGTTTTTCAACTCTTTGCATGCTATTGTTCTCATCAAAATAAAAGCTATTTGACACTCACATTACTATTTTGTAAAACTATGGATACGTAAATGTACACTGTCGAATGAAGCTGATTAACCCTTTCCCTCATATGAATGCCTTTTAAAGACTTTGAAAACAGAGTAGACCCAGATCAGACAGCTCCTGTAGGAGCTGTCTGATCAGGGTCTGCTCTGTTTGCTTATGAAATTATATAGATCTGACCGTATAGATTTAGTCTGAGTCACTGACAATTTTAAGTTAAGGAATATTCATGAAGTGATCAGCCCACGCATAAATGTTCATTAGGGAAAGGGTTAATATAAAACTAAACAATATTTGACAAAAACAAAATACCATGAATTCCTGAATTGTGCAGAGCCATGGATAAGTATTAAAATTTTCATTTATTCATCGAACCCTATGTTAAGACAACTTTTTAGACTCCTCTAATGAGGAGATGATTCTAAAAAGCGGTCACAAAAAAGCATTTGGTTGAGAAATAGACAAACTGTTTTTTTTATTATTTTTGTTTTTAGATTTATGTTTCTTATCTATGCCTCTGATATGTATATGATCTACTTTCTACACAAAGAACAAAACACACTGATGAAGCTTATAGAACACTGTGTACTTTCAAAATGCTTAATAACCGTAAATGTGAACTAACCCATACTATAGTACCGATAGTTATTTTTGTTGACCCTTTACTCCATAAATACACCTTTCTACAGGTTTAATTCCTGTAGGAGCCGTCTGATCAAGGACTGCTGTGTTTGGCTATATAATATACAGTAAAACCTCGATTATTCGAATTTTCGGTATAGAAGAATTTAGACCCTTTTAGGCAGGTGGCTGCTTAATGCATGGTGAAAGTCATGCAGAAAGCTCCTAGAGGAGCTTTCTGCATGACTTTCACCATTAGTCCTGCAGCGAAACCGGATTTTTGGCCAGAACCTTCGATTGCGGTGTATAGTTTTTTTTATTGTCGATATAAGTAGAGGAAAGGGTCCTGATTGAATATCTGCCGGGTGCCACCCTGGCACCCTTGAGGGTTTTGAGATATTACACTTTTACCCCACCCACCATATTTTACATTGGCGAAGCTCGGTAAAGCTATAAATTTGCGGTTTTATCTGATTTACTACAGCTGAGGTTGTTTATAGTTTGGAAATTAGTAGGAATGTAATTTGAAGTTATAGCAGATACACATTCTAAGATATGTGAATGCTAATAAACTCATTTATATACTTATGAATATTAATTAGTAGGTAAAAAGTAATGATAGAAAACAGGTTTCATGCTAAACTCTGTGTTTTATAACCGTTTATTATGTTGTCTTGTCAACTCTTCCTTTTTATTCTTATTTATTTATAAACAATGTAGACCTTCTTCAACAATCTCCAAATGACAACATATTTCATAAAAATATCCCTTAAATGAGCAATATAATAACGTTTTAGACCTTTCAGTGTTACCCCACCCACTATATTTTACATTAGCAAAGTTCGGTAAAGCTATAGATTTATGGCGGTTTTATAATTACGACAGATGACGTTGTCTACTATTTAAAAATTAGCGGAAATTGAAGTTATAGCAAAGACACATGCATGCTAATAAGCTCATTTACATACTTATGAATATTAATTAGAAGGTAAAAACTCGAAGTAAATATCTGTATTTACTTCGTGGTAAAAAGTAATAGAAGAAAACTAGTTTTATGCTAAATGCTTGGTTTTGTTTTTGTGTTTTGTCTTTCAACCGTTTGTTGTTTTGCTTTACTTTTATTCTTATATACTTATATTGTTTGTAAACAATGTATATTCCGAAAATATTCTGAAAATGGGTGACCCGTATACCTAATTCAGCATACCCCCGATAATAACATAATTCATAAACACTATATCTATTTAATGAAGGAATTAATAATTCTGATGTATACCAACACTACCTTTTATATAAAAAATTCGGCTGTTTATCAATATCCAGCATGGACATAACAATTATTCAACTCCCGGATCGGTTCTTCCAGTAAAGGTACTTTGTTAACATTCTAGAGTACCAGGTTAAGCCGTAATCAGAACAAATTAAAGCTGTATACATACCTTACATAGATATGCTACCCTTTTCTTTCCAAAACACAATGATGACATATCTAACAAAAGCACAAGACCTGAATTGCACATTAGCAAATATTTTTGTCGTGTTTTATATGCACATATGACCTTCAGCTGTATAAGTTGACGCAGGATGTTAAATTTGCGTATGAGACCTTTGAGACTTGGAGGCAAGTATTTGCTCATGAGCGTTATCGAGATCATTGCCATTCTGATTGTAGAGATTGGTTTGATCAAAGTAATAAGTGACGTACACATGTTGACAGACAAGAACTTTCAACAAAGCGTCAGTGCAATGCCACTAATTGCAGAGGCCCTACTAAGATATGCCATGCAAGAGAACTGTCCAGAGTCACCAGAATTAGTAAAGCAAAACAGCAAAGCTATGGGTAGATGTGTTTCTAAAGCCAGTGCTTATCATGTACTTTACCAATGCTGAAAGAGAAGGTGGCATGTGCCTTCATATAGCAGCGTACAAACAAAAGATGCCGTGCTTCTTTAACGCATGCCACGATTACTGTGCCATACATGGGCTATGTCACTTGCCAGCAATGGAGTTACTCTCAGATCAATTTCCCGGGTTTTCAAGAGCTAGCGAGCATGTAATAGAGAACATAGGGGTATATGGAAAGGGATATGGAGTGACATGTTCATTGGGAGCACCTTTATGCGGTATGGGCATGCGCCTGGTGGCATGCCTTGAACATCCATTAGTGTTGTCAAATTTAAGCTTGGATAAGATGACCATTCACAATATTGATCCAGACATTTCTATTGTGAGACACGATTAAGAAGGGAGGTCGCAAATAGAAAAGACGCAAAAACAGATCCAGATGACATATCAACAGAGATCAACAATAGGGCATTGTTTGCAAGTAGTAGATTGTGTCAGAATTGACCCCTGTGCAAAGACAACTTTATTGTGTGACGGCACTGGCGTGTTCTACTTTTCTCCTGCCATAAAACTGAAATAACAAATGTAATACTGATGGAGTCCACCATCAATGGTCGAAACTGACACTGCAATTACTGTTGAAAAATACAGTAGCATTATCGAAGAACGTTTGCCTGCTCGTTCACTGTCAGGATGTGACACTGCTGCAGGTTGTTACGGCACATGTAAGGGAACTGTTGTCAAGCCATTACGTTCTAGTCTTTCTCTGTTTCTTCCTGGGTCTTTCATATCTCCCCTTGCATAAATTATATCTCAGGCAACGATATTTATGTCGTTTTGATATGGACACATTGGTTGCAATGGGTCCGACACAACATGTATGGGCATCAATACTAGATATTGGCTCAACGTCATCCAATCTTTGTAGTCTTCCTCCTACGAGTGAGGCTTTTTTGCAGAAGAAAATATTAATACATCCAACGTTCAAGAAGCCGGATGACAACATCCCTCCTTACCCAGACCCAACAGACTTTAGCTGGAGGAAGGATGAAAGTTCAAAACGCCTGCAGCTTGTGACTTTGCCTAATAATAGATCAAGTACCAAATTTCATTATTAGATTTATTTGTTGCGGTTGTCAAAGCACGATGTCCTGTAATATACGAATGTGCAGTTGCAAAATTGAATAAATGATTTGCACTACATTTTGGAGCTGCTACAATATAGGATGCCATACAATACTAGTTTATGTATTTGTTTACTGATAAAATAATAGAACAATTGAATAAGTCATTCATTCAATTTATAATTTTGATGAATCCATCGGAATGGTCATCATTTCTCAAGTAAATAAAACATGTGCGTTAGTAAGCTTTTGGTCGCCATATTGTAAGCCATATTGGCGGATATGTTGATTGGCATGGTGCTGTTTTGGCGGTTGTGTCTTTAATGCGAGGTTTCCTTCATGACTCATACATGTACTTTTAACATCTTTAATAAGTTTGGATCAATTTAATTACTGTTAGCTTATACGTTTCAAAACATTAACGTATGTATGAGTTGGAACATTGTTTTATTATTTTCTCCTCCCTCGTGGACGCCATTTTGGACGTCATCTTGATTTTATCAAAACCCCCAAGTAATAAAACGAGAAACAACTATAATGTTATGAATCCATCGGAATGATTATTATTTCTCAAGCAAATACTACATGACTTTGTGCTTTACATAGCTTTGGCCGCCATATTGGAAGCCATATTGGAAGCCAACTTGGCGGATATGCTTGATTTAACAGTAGTAAACGTTATTTCTAACCAGTTTATTTCAATTTAATTATTGTTAGCCCATAAGTTTCAAAACATTACGAATGTATGAATTGCAACATATTTTTATGATTTTGTCCTCACTGGCGGACGCCATTTTGGACACAATTTATAATTTCTTGAAACCCTCAAGGGTGCCAAGGTGGCACCCGGCATATTTAAAAAGTGACAACAATCCCTGACCATAATCAAACGAGAAAAAAACTATTCTTTTGATAAATCCATCGGAATGCTTATCATTTCTCAAGTAAATAATACATGTGCTTTACATAGCTTAGGCCGCCATATTGGAAGCCATATTGGAAGCCATATTGGCGAATATGTTTATTTAACAGGAGTAAGCGTAATTTCTAACAAGTTTAGTTCAATATAATTACTGTTAGCCCATAAGTTTCAAAACATTACGAATGTATGAATTGTAACATATATTTTATGATTTTGTCCTCACTCACGGACGCCATTTTGGACGCCATCTTGAATTTCTCGAAACCCTCAAGGGTGCCAAGGTGGCACCAGACATATTTAAAAAGTGACAACAATCCCTGACCATAATCAAACGAGAAAAAAAACCTATTCTTTTGATAAATCCATCGGAATGCTTATCATTTCTCAAGTAAATAATACATGTGCTTTATATAGCTTAGGCCGCCATATTGGAAGCCATATTGGAAGCCATATTGGCGAATATGTTTATTTAACAGGAGTAAACGTAATTTCTAACAAGTTTAGTTCAATACAATTACTGTTAGCCCATAAGTTTCAAAACTTTACGAATGTATCAATTGTAACATATATTTTATGATTTTGTCTTCACTCACGGACGCCATTTTGGACGCCATCTTGAATTTCTCGAAACCCTCAAGGGTGCCAAGGTGGCACCCGACATATTTAAAAAGTGACAACAATCCCTGACCATAATCAAACGAGAAAAAAAACTATTCTTTTGATAAATCCATCGGAATGCTTATCATTTCTCAAGTAAATAATACATGTGCTTTATATAGCTTAGGCCGCCATATTGGAAGCCATATTGGAAGCCATATTGGCGAATATGTTTATTTAACAGGAGTAAACGTAATTTCTAACAAGTTTAGTTCAATATAATTACTGTTAGCCCATAAGTTTCAAAACTTTACGAATGTATCAATTGTAACATATATTTTATGATTTTGTCCTCACTCACGGACGCCATTTTGGACGCCATCTTGAATTTCTCGAAACCCTCAAGGGTGCCAAGGTGGCACCCGACATATTTAAAAAGTGACAACAATCCCTGACCATAATCAAACGAGAAAAAAAACTATTCTTTTGATAAATCCATCGGAATGCTTATCATTTCTCAAGTAAATAATACATGTGCTTTATATAGCTTAGGCCGCCATATTGGAAGCCATATTGGCGAATATGTTTATTTAACAGGAGTAAACGTAATTTCTAACAAGTTTAGTTCAATATAATTACTGTTAGCCCATAAGTTTCAAAACTTTACGAATGTATCAATTGTAACATATATTTTATGATTTTGTCCTCACTCACGGACGCCATTTTGGACGCCATCTTTAATTTCTCGAAACCCTCACGGGTGCCAAGGTGGCACCCGACATAATTAAAAAGTGACAACAATCCCTGACCATAATCAAACGAGAAAAAAACTATTCTTTTGATAAATCCATCGGAATGCTTATCATTTCTCAAGTAAATAATACATGCGTTTATATAGCTTAGGCCGCCATATTGGAAGCCATATTGGAAGCCATATTGGCGAATATGATTATTTAACAGGAGTAAACGTAATTTCTAACAAGTTTAGTTCAATATAATTACTGTTAGCCCATAAGTTTCAAAACATTACGAATGTATGAATTGTAACATATATTTTTTGATTTTGTCCTCACTCACGGACGCCATTTTGGACGCCATCTTGAATTTCTCGAAACCCTCAAGGGTGCCAAGGTGGCACCCGGCATATTTCAAGAGTGACAATAATCCCTGACCATAATCAAACGAGAAAAAAACTATACACCGCAATCGAAGGTTCATCTATACCGCTGCAGGACTACATGCATTAAGCTGCCACCTGTCTTTAAGATCGATACTAATACGTATTTTAGTGTTCGAATAATCGAAGTTTTACTGTAGATAGGATTCTACAGATTCTGCCATGGCCAAAACTTACTGTGTCCATGTCCTATTATAACAATTAATCTAATTAATATTTATGATGTCATTATTTCTTACATGAATATTCATGGAGTAAAAGGTTAATAATATTCTCCACACACATCCACCTTCATCCAATATACAATTCCAAATGCACAAGAGACTCATTTGTTATGCATACATTCTATGTCTCTGCTGTCCTCAAGCCCATGTTATGGCATGCATCCGACCACAGCCAGGCAGAGCATCAGAATATGCAACATACCGTTAAATAGTGGAATTACACCTGCACTAGTCTCCTTCGTTGTTTTCCTTACAGTAACTGTAGTTCTAGATGTTGTTGGTGTTGTCTGTGCAGTACTTTCTGTTGTTGTGGTTCCTTGGTCTGGTCTGGCTGATTTACAGTTGGCTGGGTTTCCACGCCTATGAATAAGCAAGAAAACACTGGGTTGAATTTCTGAACCTACAGAAAGTTAATAATTACCATGTTCATAATGCACATTATAACAATTCTGGTAATTAATTCACTCATTAATTCATATATGAATATTCATCAGATAAAGGGTTAACCCATTTCCTAATATTAATACCTTTTGAAGCCACTGTAAATGTCACTTTCTGAAACCACTGTGATAAATAGAGTTCCTTTTCAGTTGATTAAGGTCTAATTATACACCATAGTCATTCCTCAGATATTACACCTGGGAGTGATGAGATATCAACTTCACCATATTAAACTAGGACTTTCCTACATAAGTTAGTTGATACTTTAACCCTTTACTCCATAACTTTATACTTATTTCCACGCCTCTGTAGTAGTCACTTCTTGAAACCATTGTGCTAAATAGAGCATTTGCTCCTATAGGAGCAAATGCTCTATTTATCACAATGGTTTCAAACTAATTTTCCTTTTCTCTAGATAATGCTCCTTTTCGGTAGATTTATTCATAGAGGTTGGATCTAAAAATAGCCTATGAAGGAATGGGTTAAAGATCTCTGATTTTCTGTTTGTACTCAAATGCTATTGTAGTTATCATGCCCATTACCTCATTATCCCTTTCCTTCATATTTATAAACGTCTTCTTGGCAGAGAAGACCCAGATCCTGCAGGAGCCCTCTGGTCAGGGTCTGCTCTGTTTGCTTAAGAAATTTTATAGATCTGATCCTACAGTTTTTGTCTAAGTCAACAATTTCCTTCAAACATTTTACCATCTTATACTAATGACTATTCATGAAGTGATCAATTCATGCAAAATGTTCATTAGGGAAACGTTTAAATGCTATATTTTTTGTAATAGCTTGATTACAAGGTCTACAGCTTGAAACTTTTCTACACTAAATATATGGCAAACAGTGTAGATCCTGAAGGAGCAGATTTTGCCCCTTTAACCCTTCAATGCTGAATTTTCAAAGTAGGATAATCCATCACTGTTTAAATTTTTCCTCCATAAATACGCCTTTCTACGACTCTGTAAAAGTCACCTTTTGAAACCATTGTGATAAATAGAGCATTTTCTCCCAAGGAGCAAATGCTCTATCATCACAATGGTTTCAGAATTACAAAATTCTAACATTTTCCTTTTCTCTAGGTTAATGCTCCTTTTTGGTAGATCTATTCAAAGAGGTTGGATCTAAAAATAGCCTATGGAGGGAATGGTTTAAAGGTATAGCTCATTCAGTATGAAAGGGTATAATATGTGAGAGGAGTTTGAATGTCAGTCAGTGCCCTCTGATCAGGGTGTGCACTGTTTGTTATTCAAAATGTTTTCTCAAATTTCACCCTTTCATACTGTAATAAACAGTGACTGATTATTTCTGAAAAAAATATGAAAATTCAGTTTTGAAAGGGTTAATTTAGGTCATATGCAAATGTGTACAAAGTCATTATTTGGTTTGTACATAGTCTAGATGAGCTGGTAAACCCTTCACTCCATGAATATTCATGAAAGAAATAATGACATCATCGATATTAATTAGATTAATTGCTATAACAGCATATAGACACGGGAATTTTTGGCCACGGCAGAAACTGTAGAATCACATCTATATTATATCACAAGCAAACAGGGCAGACTCTGATCAGACGGCTCCTAAAGGAGACATCTGATCTTGGTCAACCATGTTTGTAAAGGCGTAGAAAAAAGTTAAGGGTTATTACAGACACACTGAGGTTGTGTTCTCACCTTGACGGGTCCACTATCCTATAGATGCTTCCCTCATATGCAGATGTGCTGGCCAAGTTGGTTGACAGCATGTATACCTCTCCTATGGGTACAGACAACATATAAATGTGTGGACTCAAGTAATAACATTAATATTTCTCCACAAAATCCTATGTTGTGAGCACTCTTTAGAATCATCTCAAAAAGATCATTCTAAAGAGTGCTCACAAAATAGGGTTTAGTGGAGAAATAAAGAAGTTATTATTGAAAATGTTTTAATATACACAGCTTATCTGAACCTCTTGACATAACATAAACATGAGTGTATACAAGAAGTATTACTGAAGGTGACATCATAGTATTTTTCATAATGGGACATTTACTGTATTCATCCTTTACTCTATGAATTTCAAGCAAGAAAACATGACATATATATGTATATGAATAAGATAACTTTGTTTGTATAATGGACTGTTAACCCATTACCTCATACTCATGATAGGCTATATTTAGATCCAACTTCTTTGAATAAATCTACCAAAACGGAGCATTAATTAGAGAAAAGGATTTTTTTTAGATTTTTATACTTTGAAACCATTGTGATAAATAGAGCATTTGCTCCTATAGGAGCAAATGCTCTATTTATCACGATGGTTTCAACAGGTTTGCAGAGGCGTCAAAATGAGGAAATGGGTTAAAACCTTTTAACACTTTTGAAAACAGAGTAGACTAAGATCAGAGAGCTCCTACAGTTTTTGTTTAACCCTTTCCCTGTTGTATATTCATGTAAGAAATAATGACATCATGGATATTAATTAGATTATTTTTTAAAATGGCATATGGACACTTTTTGGCTCAGGCAGAAACTATAGAATCAGATCTATATTATACCATAAGCAAACAGAGCAGACCTTGATCAGACAGCTTCTATATGTATACTTTGTGAAAAGGCTTTTATATGAGGGAAAGGATTAAGCAAAAAAAAACCAATGAAAATTTTACCTTACTGGCAAACAGAGCAGACCCTGATCAGACAACTCTTGTAGATGCTGTCTGATCAGGATCTGCTCAGTCTGCTTATGGAATTATTTAGATCTGATTCTACAATTATCGCCTATGCCAATAATTCCCATGCAAATTTTTAGTTAATGAATATTCATGAAGTGATCAATTCCTTCATAAATGCTCGTTACGGAAAGGGTTAACTGTTAGTGTGCATACATATGTTAATAAATACACCTTCTATCTGAAGTTCTGTACAATAAACTGTGAGATGAAAACAGTGGACCTACCATCTTCATCTTCACCAAAGGAGATGATGCTGGTTGAATAAATGTTGTCAAGCGGTGGAGTGCACCTGTCTGACCCACACATGTTCAGCTCCCTGTTGTTCCACTTCTTTGTTGACTCCTCATATACAAGCCGAAATAGTCGCCTGAAAATGTTTTAATTAGTACATGTAATCATAAAACTGGTTCCAACTGTCTTGAAATACAATGAAGCTTTCTATCTTAAAATAAATAGTAAAGCTTTCAAATTAATAAAGTTTTGTCCACAAAATATGGCTTTTCATTGACCCTTTTAAAAGTGGAATGGTCTATCAATGTTTACCGGTAATTATTCAGTATGAGTGGTTTCAAGTTGCTAGAGAATCTCGAATGACAAACAGCACAGACTCTGATCAGAAGGCTCCTCTAGGATCCCAACTGCCGGGGTCTGCACTTTTTGTGAATGTGATTTGGGTCAATACACTTTAAATAAAATCATTCTTCATTTCCTAAGGCTTAACCCTTAACTCCATTAATATGCCTACGTCTTTGCAAATAAAGTAGACCCAGATCAGACGGCTCCTGTAGGAGATGTCTAATCAGGGTCTACTCAATTTGTTCATGGAATAATATTGATCTGATTATAGTTTCTGCTTTTATATATAATTTTAAATGTGTTTTCATCTATATGCAATGTTAACAAGAGCTGTCCGCAGACAGCGCTCTCCACTTTCTTTAGTGCTGGATAGTGTAGTGGAAGTCTAAGTCAGAAAGGGGAGATAACTGTAGCAAAATTAATTTTAGGGTTACCTGCCCTTGTAAAATAGGTCCCCCTTGTAATAGTTTATACCAAAGTTGAACCAAATATCTTATACTGTTTCTGAGACATGGACATGAACATAAAACTTTACCACCAATGTAAATTCTAAGTCGAAAAAGGGGCATAACTATGGCAAAATTAATTTTAGGGTTACCTACCCTTGTGAAATGGGTTCCCCTTGGGATAGTAAACATACATACCAAAATGAACCAAATATCTTTGATGGTTTCTGAGAAAGGGACCTTAACAAAAAGGTTAACCAATGCCGACGCGGATGCCGACGCCGATGCCGACGAGAGGGTCATGACAATAGTTCCACTTTTTGAAAAAGTGGAGCTAAAAAAATGAAACTAATTAATATTCATATCATCATCATTTCTTTCATGAATATTCATGGCATATAGGATTCATATGCACATACTGAGTATTGTGATCGTTTCACACTCATACCATGGCCTTGAAACAGTAATACCTCTCATTTTGTATTTACTACAATAAAACCCCTCTAATGTGACCACCAAAAAGGGGCATAATTCACAGTGGCAAAGGCAGGTGGTAGCTTAATGCAGGATGAAAGTTATGCAGAAAGCTCCTGTAGGAGCTTTCTGCATAACTTTCGTCCCGCATTAAGCAACCACCTGCTTATAAAGACAGCCATGTTTATTCATTAAGTTTTACTGTATTCTGTTCAAGAATTGATCATTTCTTACCTAAATCAGGCTTGATCTGTTTTAACCCTTCTCTTGCTGAATTTTAAAATACATTTCTCCTTCTTTACCCATGCCCTGTTGTATAATTACATATATCTTCACTGTGTACAAGTATTTTGCTGTGCAATCACTGCTGTGGAGTGCACTGGTTGCACAATCAACTTGTAAATAGTGCAGACCCTGATGAGACATCTCCTGCAGGAGCTGTCTCATCTGGGTCTTCACTATTTACAGGTAGGTATATTGACGTGAATAGAAAGCGAAGGGTTAACCCTTTACTAAATGTATAATCATGTAAGCAATAATGACCTCATTAATATCAATTAGGTTGACTGTTATAATAACATAATTAAGTACACAGGAAATTTGGGCCATAGCAGAAACTGTAGAATTATATGTATATTATACCATAAGCAAACAGAACAGACCCTGATCAGATTTATCCTATAGGAGCTGTCTGATCTGGGTCTACTCTGTTTGCAAAGGTGTAGAAAAGTGTATTTATGGAGTAAAGGGTTAAGATATACCATCTTTATATATAACCCTTTACTTGATCAACCCACCTTCAAATGCCTTTGCAAACAGAGTAGACCCAGATCAGACAGCCTCTACAGGAGTTGTCTGATAAGGGTCGCTATGTTTGTTACAGATCTCATTCTCTATTGCCAAGGCAATACATTTCCTTATTGTCTATTATTAAACCTTTCCCTGTTGAATATTTGTATAAGAAATAAATGACATCATGAATATTTATTAGCTTAATTTTCATAATGTAAAATTTTCAAGTGAATGTTTTGATTTGACAAAAACTAAAGAATCATATCTATATGGTGTCTTAAGCAGACAGAACAGACTATGATAAGCCGGCTCCTAGTGGAGCCATTTGATCTTGGTGTACTCTGTCGGTTTCAAAAAATTGTTTGTGTGAAGGAAAGAGTTGATACAAAAGTTAATTAATATTCATTATGGTGGAGTCTTGCATGAATATTCGTTAACTCATTCCAGCATAGGCTATTTTTAGACCCAACCTCTTTGAATAAATCTACAGACAAGGAGCATTTACTTGCAAAAAGGAAATATTTTAGAATTGTATAGTTTTGAAACTATTGTGATAAATAGAGCATTTGCTCTTATGGAGCAAATGCTCTATTTATCACAATGGTTTCCGAAAGTGACTTTTACTGATGCGTCAAAAAGTTCAATATGCGGGGATGGGTTAAGAGGTTGACTAGATTTTACACAAAGTTTCTGTGACTAGATTTTACACAAAGTTTCTGTGACTAGATTTTACACAAAGTTTCTGTAATCAAATTCTATGATTCATTTACAAGATTTGTGTAATATTCATAATCAGCTGAAAGTTGCATGAATAGTCATGAAGAAACTGTTAATAAATGATATTCAAAATGCATTTGACCCTTCATTCCAGAAATAGGCCTTTTAATGTGTTTGCAAATAGAATAGATCCAGCTGCAGATCAGTCAGCTCCTGTAAGATCCATCTAGTTAAAGTCTGATCTGTTTGCTTATAGAATAATACTGACCTCAATCTACAGTGTCTGACATGGCCAAAGCTTTCTGTGTTCATATGCCATTATCATATTTCAGCTAAGTAATATCTATGATGTCATTATTTGTAACATGTATCTTCCATGAAGTACGAGGGTCATGCAAAAAGTTCTGTCATTTGGTTCGGATTTCTTAAGTGATACGTGTAATTAAAAATATTTTTATTACAAACCTTCGAAGTATTCCCCCTTTACCGAAACACATTTTTGTAACCTTTTTACCCAGTCTCGAAAAGCGAAAAAAAAGTCTTCTTTAGGTATCTGTTGGAGACACTAGCTGGTAGATAGCGCTGCCAAGAGAACTTCTGGACTTATATTTCTTTCCAGAAAACATTTTCCTCAGTCTAGGAAATAAGAAAAAGTCACAGGGACTCAGGTCAGGTGAATAAGGTGGATGGTTTACAACTTTCACATTTTCGGAAGCCAGAAAAGACTTAACAGCCTCGCACTTGTGAGAGGAGGCGTTATCATGTATAAGATGGACACCTGCCCATCCTTTGCTTGGACGTTTCTTATGGTAAAAATCTTTGACTTTCTTTAGTACAGAGTTCCTGTAGAATCGTCCAGTGACTGTACGACCAGATGGGCAAGGCACTTGAACGACTGGCCCACTCGAATTAAAGAATATTGGGTACAACATCTTTTTTGAACTTATGGTTCTCTTGGCAATACATGGACGTTTCTGATCTTTTCGCTTCCATTGCTTATTATCAGCCCTTCTCTGTGGCTCAAACATGTGCACCCAGGTTTCGTCACCTGTAAGCAAGTTAGAAATAACCCGACTATCACAACCTTTGTATGTTTTCAAAAGTTCCCGGGCACATTTACGGCGTTGTTTCTTTTGTTCGTCAGTGAGCAAATGAGGTACCCACCTGGTGCAAACCTTTCTCAGGTCCAAACGCTTTTTCAGAATTGTTTGCATGCTGCCTTCTGATATGCCAGTACAACTAGCTATATTTTTCACAGACTATCGCGCATCCTGCTCGACCACAACCTTTACAGCAGCGATGTTTGCCTTACTAACAGAGGTTTTAGGTCTACCAGGACGGGTGTCATCTTCAACAGATAATTTCCCAGCTTTAAAAGCCTTGACCCACCTAAAAACTGTGCGTATTGAAATGGCATTAGGTCCATATATACCACACAATTCTTCAAATATCTGCTTTGAATCTATATCAAGCCTAATGCGACATTTGATATAGCTACGAATTTCAGCCTTTTCGTCCATTTTACATTGAGACACATGTATTTCAATTTGACATAACTTTGTCATTTGTAAAGCAATTTGCACGAAATAAACGGATATCGTTCGATCGTGAACACACTATTCAGGTGCAGTGAAGCGTTTTAAAATATACATGGTTTAAAACTATGGAAACCCGTTAGTGACAGAACTTTTTACAGGACCCTCGTACACACTTAACCCTTTCACTGTTCTATGTTTATTTCAAATTTCAATACTAAATAGTCATGGACAAAATAGTTATAATGAAATATGGAAGGTGGAAAATTGCAGCCATCTTAGAAAGTAAAGACAAAGATATTTAAAATTCCATTAGCAAACAGAGCAGACCCTGATCAGACGGCTCCTGTAGGAGCCATCTGACCTGGGTCTACTGTGTTTGCAAATGTGTGAAAATGTGTTTGCATGAAGGAAAGGGTTAATAAACTGCATGATCATGACACCTACCCGCTCATGAAATCCCCATATATGTAGAAGCCATTCAGGTTGGGGCTGTGACAGCCTCTGTAGAAATGTCCTCCAGTGACCGACTTGCCAACAGAATGTGCATAGTCATGGATGGGTTCAGTCAAAGGTATATCTGGTAAACCTGAAACAAAACAGCAAATACAAAATATTGAGCTTTAGCCTTTAACACTTTCCTTCATATTAATGCTCTTTCATATCTTTGCAAACAGAGCAGAACCAGATCAGATAGCTCCTGTTGGAGCCATCTGATCTAGGTCTGCTCTGTTTGTTTATGAACTTAAAATAGATCAGACTCTACAGCTCCTACAAATACCAAACAATAATGTGTACAGAATTATGCTCTTTCACTGCCACTACTGTAGCCTGCAAGACAAGGTTCACTTCAATTTTGTTTTTGATTTTTTTGTAACAAGAGGGCCATGATTGTCCTGCACAGCTCACTTGAGACAATAGGTCATATGCTCTATTGCATATGTAAGATTATTACATGTGTTACTATAAATAGTAACATTTTTACACTCAAAATGGTCCTATATCAGTAGAAAAATTGAGTCGTATTGTCAGAGCGGGCATATACAGACATAGCGACGGGCCAACAACTGATATATGCCAGTTGCCAAGATAATTGTTCTAAATCTATAGCAACAGAATGCGGATGTGTGGCGAAGGTCATATTCTGCTACGATGCTGCAAATGTTGTCAAAATGCTCGTACACGTACCGATTAGCCCCAGTTTCCAAACCACAATCCTCGCCCGATTAGATACAGATTTATGCATATGCACAGTAGGGTACACGTACCGGTAAAGTGAATTCTAGCCGCTAGTTCCATCGACCATTATTCAAATAGTGCAAAACCGTCATTTTGACGTCAGGATAGCGCCATTTCCTCAATTGAGTTTTTAAAACCGTTTTCATGCTGAGAAATAGTGTCTGCTCTATCTCTGATCTGCTGAAATGTTCGCTAATGTTTTACAAATGTAATAAACAGGTTATTACACGGGTTACCAGAGCAGCAGAGTGATATTGGCCCGCCATCTTTATATAGACCCTCGGGACAATATCAAGGTGGCGGGCCAATTTCACTCTGTGGCCCTAGTCACCCGTGTAATAACCTCTATATATTGGTTTACTTCCGGGTTGACATGGTTTTCCAGGAAATACAATAATTTTAGCACTCTTAGCAAAGCGTTACCTAAGGAATATTCCTACAAAATTATCCCCTACCGCCAAATACAAAAATTTAGCCTCTTCCGTGATTGCATTGCTTTTTTATCAACCATAATGGCATGAACAATTGTGAACTTTCCACTACAGACATATAAAGAAAATTAGCCACGGTCGATCTCTGGTAGCCATCTTTTTTAACAATTCATAATTCTTTGATAAATATTGGTAGAGGGTCACCTAAGAGTAATTTCTAAATAATATTGAAATCTGCCCAGTGGTTTCAGATATTGAAATCTGCCCAGTGGTTTCAGATATTGAAATCTGCCCAGTGGTTTCAGAGATCTTTGAAATTTCAACTATAGCCATATATAAGGAAAATTAGACCTGACTCTATAGTGGCCATGTTTTTTAACACATCGGCAGACGTGTCGCTTACACAGTTGACTACAATACCAGGGGTCTCATGTTCGATCCCCTGCCGGACCAAGTCTTTTGGACGAGACTTTAACCCGAGGTCAGATATATCAGTGCTATACACTGGGCATCTAAAAGAACCATCGATAATAAGAGTAGAGCATCCCACCCAGGTTTCTCTGTATCCTCTACCCTCTCTCTGGGGCGTCCAATTAGCCCAATGTTTTTTAACATATCGTAGTGGTTTAACCCATTCCCTCATATTGATGCCTTTTGACGTCTCTGTAAAAGTCACATTAGGAAATGCAAATGCTCTATATATCACAATGTTTCCAAACTACACAATTTTTAAAATTTCTCATTTTTCTAGTAAATGCTCCTTTTCGGTAGATACATCTAACACTTTCCTTCATATTTTACCTTTTCACGAAATGGCAAACAGAGTAGAAGCAGACTAGACATCTCCTATAGGAGCTGTCTGATGTTTGAGCGAAGGAAAGAGTTAATACAAAAGTTAATTAATATTAATGATGGGTGGAGTCTTGCATGAATATTCATTAAGGAAGTTGGGTCTGAACATAGCCTATGAAGGAATTGGCTAATTCTGCTTTAACTGTAATACATTTTCCTTCATTCTCAAAACACAAGTACATACTTTTCTTTCATTCTTCTCTCATTTTTTCCATTCCTATTAAAATGCATAATCAGCATGTCAAATGATCTAGATCCTGAGGAGATGCTTAGTTATTCTGGATCTTATTTGGATACAAACTTGTTTGACAGTTTATCATAAATTTCACCCTTAAGTAAACTCTTATCACATTTAACTGCCAAAACATCTATTGTGTTAAATGTAGCTGATATTTGCTTCGGGCCTATACAAACATCTTTAACATAAATCAACGATTAACTGTTTCCCTAATGTACGGTACATTGAATTGATAACTTCATGAAAATTCATAAACTTAACTTTTATAATGGTATTTTTTTCAAGGGAATTAAATTTTTTACCTAAGACAAAAACTGTAGGATGAAATCTATATAATTCCATAAGCAAACAGAGAAGATCCTGATCAAATGGCTTCTACAAGAGCCATTTGATCTTGGTGTACTCTATTTGCAAAGGCATAACAAGCTTTTATGTAAAGGAAAGGGTTAACCCTTTCCTCCATAAATACGCCTTTCTACGCCCCTGTAATAGTCACCTGTTGAAACCATTGTGATAAATAGAGCATTTAAAAATAGTTGCTCCTATAGGAGCAAATGCTCTATTTGTCACAATGGTTTCAAATTACAAATTCTAAAAATTTCCTTTCTCTAGTTAATGCTCCTTTTCGGTAGATGCATCCAAAGAGGTTGTGCCTAAAAATACCCTATGGAGGAAAGGGTTAAGAAACTTCTTATCAAATGAGCTGTCAAACTCTATTGTTTGATGTACCTAATATTTGCTTACAGCCCATACAGGATCAAGGAGATACCGCTGGATTACAATAATATAATAAAAATATGTGGTTGCCTCGATTATTATCAAACTGTATGAAAAGGAGCAATAATATGTGGCAGTCTGGGTTGTTTGGTCTAATTTTTTTTAAAAATTTCTTTGAATGTTTAACCCTTTCCCTGTCTAATATTTAAATACCTACAAAATAATGACATCATGACTAGATGATTTTTTATGAAGGAATAATGTAAACAGGATGTTTTAGTATTAGTTAAAATGTAGAGTAACATCTATTACAATTTCGTAAGAAAACGGAGCAGCCCCTGATCAGACAGCTCATACAGGGTCTACTCTGTTTGAAAAAAGGTGTTGAAAATCGCTCATGGGCTATATTTAGATCAAACCGCTTTGAATAAATCTACCAAAAAGGAGCATTAACTAGAAAAAGGGACATTTTTAGAATTTGTAGTTTGAAACCATTGTGATAATTAGAGCATTTGCTCCTATAGGAGCAAATGCTCTATTTATCACAATGGTTTCATTAAGTGAGTTTTACAGAGTCGTAAAAGGGTGTATTTATGAAGGAACGGGTTAACCCTTTCTCTGCTGAATATTTACATAAAATAATAAATGACTTCATGAAATTACATGAATATTTATTAGCTAAAATCTCATGATGGCATATATATTATATACACATGAATTTTTGGTACTGGCAGAAACTGTGTAGTGTCAGATCTATTATAATTTCATAAGCAAATAGAGCAGACCCTGATCAGATGGCTCCTACTTGAGTCATCTGACCTGGGTCTTCTCTGTTTGCAAAGGGCGTGAAAAAGGGGTTTATATGAAGAAAAGGGTTAACATACATGTATACAGTCTGAGTGTCAAACAGTTTGGATCCTGATGGAACATTTATAAAGGAATTTATCACAAATTCGCTGCTAGTGAGCTAATAGTGACAGACAGGATGCTATAACCCTTTACTCCATAAATATGCCTTTCTACATCTTAGCAAACATAGTAGACCCAGATCAGATGGCTTCTAGGAGTCATTTGATCAGGGTCTGCTCTGTTTGTTTATGAAATAATATAGATCTGATTTTACAGTTTCTGTCATTGCCAAAAAATCCTGTGTTCATGTGATATTATAAAATTAATCTTATTAATATTCATGATGTCATTATTTCTTACATGAATATTCACCGAGTAAAGGGTAAACGCAAAGCTGATCAGTACTTCTCTCTTATCTACAAATGCATGTCTAGAAAGGAATGTTGTCTTTATTGCTAGCCCAAAGGACAAAAGAATTCATTAAAAGTCTGGAAATTAATCAAGGGTTTTGCACAAAACTATTTTATCACTTTTGTAAGCAGTTGCAAAGTCTTTATTTGCTTTGATTCATAAACATTCTCATAAACTCAACTCAAGTATAAAACTGTATGGACCTTAATGAAACACTGTGATGTTAACCCTTTCCTTCATATATTTTGATTCTGATTCTAATTTCTGTCATGATAAGAATTCTTTAGTTTATAGTGCCATGATAAAAATTCAGTTAATATTCATGTCATTAATTCTTACATAAATATTCATGAAGAAGAAGGTTAACCCTTTCCTTCATATAAACACCTTTTCAAGCATATGCAAACAGAGTAGACCCAGATCAGATGGCTCCTAAAGAAGCTGTCTGACCAGGGTCTGCTCTGCTTATGGTATAGTATAGATCTGATTTTATAGTTTCTGCCTATGCCAAAACATCCTATGTACATATTGCAATCCTAAAAATGCAGCTCATCAATATGCATGATGTCATTAGATTGTATTCCTAAAATGAATATTGAACAGGGAAATGGTTAATAAGTCAATCCTGCATTTGTTTTGATAACTTTAAATGTAACAAATGGAGTAGAAAATAGTGTATACCCTGATCACACCTAAAGGAGTAATTTGATCAGGGTCTCCAAAATTCACTTAAGTGTGTATGTGTAATTAGGTAATTATGCTTTATTCAGGGTAATTATGATATCTTGGCCAAACAAAGGGGCAGATTGTGATCAGATCTTGTTTCCTGTCATTGACATACATAATGGTAAGACATTTCCAGTCTGTATAACTTTGTCATCTGTCTCAATTCTACTGAGGAATTCTTTCTCTTAATTTCTGTAAAAAAAAATATGACAAAAGTGTCACTCTTCAATCCTACATGATGAGATGCTGAGTAACCTAGTGTCTCATCTGAATCAAAAGTGTTTGCAATTGGCCCACTTCATATTAATGGTACAGTGGCCAAATGACAAATAAGCTTGTATAAGTGAGTTAGCTTGTGACACATATTATAGCCTAGGGTTGATCTGTCGTGATTAAACCTGGAGACACGTCACGTAATTAGATGGTAAAAACAAAGATTAATTACCTTCACTAATGATTTATATATGCAGTGAAAGCCAGTATGTTTTACCTGTCAGACATATATGAAGAATGAAGACCTGTATTGATATCTATATGCACAATTGTTACTTAACCCTTTCCCTGTTCTGTATTTAGGCCAAATTTCAATACCTACTGAATATTCATTAACAAAATAGTTTTAAAGAAATATAGAAGATGGAACATTGTAGACATTTTAGAAAGCAAAGAAACAAATCTATCAACTTCTATTAGCAAACAGAGCAGACCCTGATCAGACGGCTCCTCTAGGAGCCGTCTGATCTGTGTCTACTCTGTTTGCAAATGCGTGAAAACACGTTTGTATGAGGGAAAGGGTTAATAGAAAACTCTTACAAATGCTCAACTGTCCTGCATTTTAAAGGGCCATAACTCACATAAATATGAATGGAAGAGTAATGGTCCCTTACCAGAATGTAGCCCTTGTGACAGTGTACCACTGTAAGAAGTTTGATACCCGGACATTCTGTACTGATGTTGAAAGTTATAAGCAAATTTATCAGACCAAGTGGTCGCTTAATATTAATTTAACCCTTTACTCCATAAATGTGCCTTTCTACGCCTTTGCAAATAGAGTATACCCAGATCTGATGACTCCTATAGGAGCCATCTGCTCAGGGTCTGCTGTGTTTGCTAATGATATAACATAGGTATGATTCTACAGTTTCCGCCATGGCTATAAATTCCTGTGTCCAAGTGCTATTATTTTAATTAATATTTATGAGGTCATTTTTTCTCACATGAATATTCATGGAGGAAAGGGTCAAGGATTTCCTTAACCAACTCTCACATGAATATTTATCTAAGAATTTTCCACTGTATGAATATTCATGGACTTTTAAGTGTTACAATTATAGATTAACAAAGGCATTGTTGGCTGCACATGTAGAACCAGATCAATATTATTCCATAAGCAGATCCTGATCAGAGTTTGCAAAGGTGCCAAAAGTTGTCTCTATGAGGGAAAGGATTACTATAGGAAGAAAGAAATGCTTAACCCTTACAATGCTGAATTTTCAAATGGACTATTCCAAAATTCAAACAGGTCAAGTTTATGGTGAATAATTAGGGATTTTTCTAACGAAAAGTGTAATATGACAAACAGTGCAGACCCTGATGAGAGGGCTCCTCTAGGAGCCCTCTCATCTGGGTCTACACTGTTTGCAAAGGACATTAGTGACTCGTGTCCCGCACTGTAAGGGTTAAAGCTCCTGCACTAAACTACCGCCTATTATCACCCATTTCCTCATAGGTTATTTTTAGAACCAAACTCCTTGAATAAATCTACTGAAAAGGAGCATTTACAAAAAAAAAAGAGCAATTTGTTTTAGAACTGATTAGTTTTGAAACCATTGCAATAAATACAGCAAATGCTCTATTTATCACAGTGGTTTCAAAAAGTGACTTTTACAGAGGTATCAAAAGGTGGCTGTAGATAGGTAATTCGCGTGTTACTGTATGTATAGCAAACGAGTTTTGCTTCATATGGAATAAACTTGAATGTATCAAACATTACACCTCACCTGTTTGGTACAACTAATGTATGCCACCTTTTGCCTTTTGTCAACTTTTTGCCTTTGATGTCAGGCCATGTCAGATGAATCCTAACCCTTTTTACCTTCATCCCTTATCATGCCAAGTACCACCTGATATGTATTTGCAAACAGCTTAAATTGACATCTCACCAGGATCCAAGCTGTTTGACACTTGGTTAAGAGTTTCTCAAAAGCTTGACTTGAACATTGGAAGTAAATAAATATTGCAATAACTTTGAAGGTTGATCTTTTGTTCTGCATGCATCGTCAGATTGATTTAATTCCATAACTTAGAACAAATACACTTACAATAAGGAATTTTCTATCGTATCTTATAAATCAGAACAAATACACATGCAATTAGGAATTTACAATCGTATCTCACGATCTTCATCAGCTTTGTGCTGGGTCAGCGGATTGAGTCCTACATCACGTAACACAAGGAGAGAATACCAAAATAATAACATCAGAGGACGTACACGTAAAGAGACGAGTTAAAGCGGCAATAGCAATTACACAGAGACGTCCATCACTAAAGAGGGACGAGGGGTTAGAGCTGCCACTAGTGTACAACACTCACTAAACAAAATTCTACTTGAAACTACATGTACAATGTACATGTATACTGTCAATTTTGTTCAAATGTTCAGCACATGAAATATGTGTTGTTCTTTATTTACTGATTAATTGTTACTTGCCGTTTGTCTGAAAATTGCTACATGTATAAAGCTAATGTTATTATGGTTTTACATAACCAACTCAAGTAAAGCTTCTTGTATCTTGTAGACAATTCTAAAAAGTGGTCACAACATAGGGTTTGGTGGAGAAATAAAAGAGTTATACTCTTGAAAATGTTTTAATTTACGCACCTGGATCTCTGGTATTAGTATGCATATTCAACATGGAAAGGGTTAATTATTGTGGTCAAAATGACAACTTGTCAATCTCTTACATGTACATGTGACAAAACCCAGGGACACGTAATGTTCCTGGTGAATACGTGCATTTACACACATACTCTCCCTCTCATTAATTTTTTTGTATGCTAAGTAATTGTTATCTGTAAACATTTTTATCTGCTGTAATTCTCAAAGTTAGCTTTTGTTCCATTTTTCCTTAACCCATTCCCTAATATTGACGTCTTTTGTCGACTCTGTAAATGTCGCTTTGTGAAATCATTGTGATAAATAGAGCATTTGCTCCTATAGAAGCAAATGCGCTATTTATCACAATGGTTTCAAACAACAAAATTCTAAAGTTTTCCTTTTCTCTAGTTAAAGCTCCTTTTCGGTAGATTTGTTCAAAGCGGTTGTGTCTAAAAATAGTCTATGAGGTAAAGGGTTAAGAATATATTCAAATAGTATGGATCCTGATGATCTGAATCTAAACTACTTGCATAGGTTAATATGAATTCACTGGAGTGCATAGCGTTTCAAATTTCCCCATGACATTACCTACAAAAAGTTATTCTATTTACAATAATTGAACATATTCTGTTTTTTTATTACAGTAGAACCTGTGCTAAGCGGCCATTCATTTATTGAACATAGGGGTTTTAAAAAGCAGGTGGTTGCTTAATGCAGGACAAAAGTAATGCAGAAAACTCCTATATGAGCTTTCTGCATTACTTTTGACCTGCATTAAGCTACCACCTGCCTTACAGACCCATAATTAGACCTCATTTTGATGGCTAAATAGGACAGGTTCTACTGAACATTCATTGATGAAATGGGCACAATTTGGTGAGAGTATCAGGTCTGCAAGTGACAAGTTTAACCCTGTTCTCCATAAATATGCCTTTGCAAACAGGGAAGACCTAGATCAGATGACTCCTGTAGGAGCTGTCTGATCAGGGTCTGCTCTGTTAGCTTACTGAATAACAAGCTGACTCTGGAGTTTCTGCTTTGGAAAAATAAATATATGTTAACCTTTTATAATTTATAATAACACAAGAACACAGTAGGTTTTGGCCATGAAAGAATATTTAGTGTTGTATCTATATTATTTCATAAGCAAACAGATCAGAGTCTGCTCAGCAGACCCTGATCCTATTGGAGCCATCTGAGTTGGGTCTATTCTGTTTGCAAAGGCATAGAAAGGTGTATTTATGGAGTAAAGGGTTAATATGCCATTGTAAAAATTGATCAAATTAATTTTCATGATGTCATCATTTTTTTTCACGAATATTCATGGAGAAAAGGGTTAAATCTGATGACATGTTTGTCTTTAACCCATTCCCTCATATTTGCGACTTTTGACGACTCTGTAAAAGTCACTTTGTGAAACCATTGTGATAAATAGAGCATTTGCTCCTATAGGAGCAAATGCGTTATTTATCACAATGGTTTCAAACTACAAAATACTAAATGTTTCCTTTTCTCTAGTTAATGCTCCTTTTCGGTAGATTTATTCAAAGTGTTGGATCTAAAAATAGCCTATGAGGTAATGGGTTAACAAAAGCACTTTAACCCATTCCTTCATATAAATAACTTTTTATGCCTTAGCAAACTTTGCATGCCTTCGTATTTTAAGTTTAAACTGGGTTAGCTCTAAAGATGTTGCAGCTGAACATTACGAGGTTTTGGTACCAAAATGGAGATGAAAACAAAGCCAAACACATGAGGTCTATTATCCACATGGATGTTGGACAAACAAGTCAAATCTGAAAGTAATTCTTGAAAACTCAATAGGCTTCAACCTTCTGAATGTAAGAAACAAGTTCACTGACATTTACAGACATAGTAGATCAAGATCAGAGGGCCCCTAGAAGAGCCCTCTGATCAGGGTGTGCACTGTGTCATTTAAATTTATTTTGAAACTATGCCTTTTGATACAGAATGGATTCTACCATAAAACAATGATGGAGCAGTCCATTTTGAAAATTCAACATTCAAAGGGTTAAAAGTATTCAAATGGCTCATTCCATCAATTGCTAAACATCTACAATATCTGGTTGCAAACCTTTTTGCAAATGCACAATGTCCATATAAAGGACTGTAAATATTCTAATGATTACCGGCAAGATAGGGTTAGGCCATGAAATATACAAACTATTTTAGTTTCCTAAATGTGCGTGTTTACCACTCTGTACAGTAAAACCCCTCTAAACCGGATGTTCAAATTAGTATCAATGCCAGCCTTTAAGACAAATGGCATCTTAACCCTTTCCTCCATAAATATGTCTTTCTATGCCTCTGTAATAGTCACTTCTTGAAACCATTGTGATAAGTAGAGCATTTGCTCCTATAGGAGCAAATGCTCTATTTATCACAATGGTTTCAAACTACAAAATTCTAACATTTTCCTCTTCTCTAGTTAATGCTCCTTTTCAGTAGATTTATTCAAAGAGGTTGGATCTAAAAATAGCGTATGAGGTAATGGGTTAATACAGGCTGAACATCATGCAGAAAGCTCCCATATCCACCTGCTTAAAATGATCTTACTTCTTCTTTACTTCTTCTTTATTAAAAGTCCTGTTAAGAAGGGTTTTACAGTACATAGATGATGACACAGCTGAGTGACAGACAAAGACACATTACCTCTAGGACAGGAACTGCAGTAAGAAGCAATTCCCTCTTTCAGATTCCATCCATAGTTGGCCCCTTTCTGGAGCAGATCCAGCTCTTCCCTAGCAGACTGACCCACGTCCCCACACACAATTCTGCCTTTGCCATATCCTAAAATAGTAATGAAACAAAACAGTAACACACAACTATATTAGCTATCTGATGAATAGTAAACCATATGGGTGCAAACAGTAGACACTAAGATTAGACAGCTCCTGTTCATAAAGCCATCATAAAACTTTGCTAAGAAATGTTCTGCATTATTCCATAGGCAAACAGAGCAGACCATGATCAGAAACCATCTGATCTGGGTCTACTCTGTCTGCAATGCCATAGATGGGGTAAAGAGATATAACACTCATTCATATCTGCAATTCTTTGTAATGAAATCATCTACTTAGGTCCTAGCCCCTGTATATCTCATAATCTCTGATGAAATCTGTGCTTTCTACTGCCACTAGATTTCTGTTTGGCTAATTCTTAACTCTCTACTCCAAGGAAATCCATCTGACCAGGGGCTGCTGTTTTCTTATCATAAGTTACAAGTTAACACTGATCTTTTTCTACCGCTTCTGTCATGGCCAAAACTGTCTGACTGTTCATATGCTAGCTATTACAAATATTCAGATAATTAATATACATTCAACATGCACATGAGACTTTTTAGTAAGTTATTTTAATAACTCTATGTCATGCTGGGATAACCTGGGACAGAAAATTGGTGATTCCCCATTGCTTTATATGTGTTTAAAACTTTAAAAAAAACATTTACTCTGAATTGTTTCCAAGACACTCTAACCATATACTATATCATCACGGTATACCAATTACACCCTTAGTATGTCTTGATTATTCAAACAAAAGCTTTGAATCCAAATCAAACACAGGATATAATGTCTGCTATTAACCATTTATCTGTTCAATTTTTATGTAAAAAATCATGACATCATGAATATTTATTACCTGAATTTTTATAATGGTACATGGAAACAGGTCTTTTTACCGTTGAAAGAAACTAGAATTAGATTTATATCATTTCGTATGCAAACAGAGCAGACCCTGATCAGACAGCTCCTACAGGATCCATCTGATCTAGGTCTACTTTGTTAGCAAAGGCATATATAAAGGCATTTATATCAGATAAGTTTTAGGTTTTAAGTACAGATGAAATGTAATAAAAATTGTAGTGTTATGGGGCAAAAATTAGATATTATTTTCTAATCAGTTAACTACTTATTACTAAAGAGTCTATAAGATTGATAACAGTCTCCACTGGTCACAACCATCTCAAGAACTTAATACTACTTAATCATTAACCTGATGATAAAAATTTAGCAAACATAATGTTTTTGATATCATGATCTCTTTAATGAATATCCATCAGATAAAAGGTTAAGCATCTAAAATACCCTCTTTATCTGAAGATCTATTAGCCCTTTGAATGGGGAAATGAGAACTGGCATTTGCAAACTATGTAGACCTAGATCAGAGGGTTTCTACAGCTTTCCGATCTGGATCTACACTGTTTGCAAAGGTGTGAAAAGGGTTAAACCTCTTAAACATACAGTAATTTTTGTCTGCAACATCTTGAATTTAATGCATTTGCAAACAGAGCAGACCTGGATCAGATAGCTCCTGTAGCAGTCACCTGATCAGAATCTGCTCTGTTTGCTTATGGAATAAAACAGATCTGATTCTACAGCTTCTGATATGGTCAAAATCCTGTGTTCAAGAGTCACTATAAAAAATTCATCAATTCATATTTATAGTCATCATTTCTGGCATAAATTTCACAGAGTAAAGAGGTAAGTAAAAGGTTAAAGAGTCTGAATCTTTGAGTCCAGCAGTTACATGTACTCAGCACTAATTGGTTTTTGGATACTATAAATATATATTTCTAGCAAAGCTTAAGATTATTTTTTCTTTAGATCTACAATCTAATTTCCAAGATACTTTTCAAGCATGTACTTCAAGTGAAATAAAACAAATTATCCAGGTTCAAACATCAAACATTTACTTAATCCAAATTATGATAAAACAGCTGGTCATTCCTCTACGGAGTCCACTATCATTCAACCTGGATACTTGTAGTTTTATGTTTCAATCCTTTACTCCTTAACCAATTACCTCCAGGGCTATTTTTAGACCCAACCTCTTTGAATAAATCTACCGAAAAGATGCATTAACTAGAGAAAAGGAAAATTTTAGAATTTTGTTGTTTGAAACCATTGTGATAAATAGAGCATTTGCTCCTATAGGAGAAAATGCTCTATTTATCACAATGGTTTCACAAAGTGACTTTTACAGGGTGACTTTTACAGAGTCGTCAAAAGTTGTCAATATGAGGCATAATGAAGGAATGGATTAACCCTATACCCAATACCTAATGAATATTCATGGACAAAATAGTCATAATGAAATATGGAAGGTGGAACATTGTAGCCATTTTACGAAGTATAGGAACAGATCTAATTCCATTTGCAAACAGAGTAGACCCTGATAAGACGGCTACTGATTTTATAGCCATCATTAGGCTATGTTCCCAATGGCAAAAAGTGTGTTTTTTTCTCAATTTTGATTAAAAAATTCCCAATTCAGAGGTAAAAGTGTTTAGCCAGAAAAGTCAGTCAGACCAAATCTTCTAAAATTCATAAACAAACAGCAGACCCAGATCAGACAGCTCTTATAGGAGCCATCTGGTCTGGGTCTACTCTGTTTGCAAAAGTGTGAAAAGGAGTTTACATGAGGGAAAGGGTTAACACAGTATGGAAAGACAGAGAACAAATTACTACATAATCTGATGAGTGACAAACAGTGCAGACCCTGACCAGACTATGATGTTTACAATGTAGTAAGATCCCTCTTTCCTCAGAGAGCTGCCTATATATACAGACTTCCTATGATACAGTATGCTTGACTGCATTTCAACTATCCTCTTTAAATGCTGAATTTTCAAATCAAACCATTCCAAAATTCAAACAGGTTAAGCCTACTGTGATTATTTGGGTATTTTGTACAAAAAAGTGTAGCGTGACAGACAGTGCAGACCCTCTCATCTAGGTCTACACTGTTTGCATAGGACATTATAGTGACTCGTTTCCCCCACACTGTAAGGGTTATAATGTATGTAATTTTCTGAATCAGTAGCTGTGAATATTTACCTATGCATGGGTTTACTGGGGTAATCACATCAAGTACATAGAGGCATCAATGCTGAACAAAGGTTTACTTCTCCATAATCACTTTACATATTCCTTATTCAAGTGAAAAATAATGACATCATGAATATTCATTAGCTGAAATTTTTGGGAAGTTTAACGAAAATTGTAGAATCAGATCTATATCACATCTTAAGCAAACAGAGCAGACCCTGATCAGATGGCTCCTACAGGAGCCATCTGAACTAGGTCTCCTCTGTTTGCAAAGGTATTAAAAGGTGTTTCTATGAGGAAAAGATTAAACTATACTGCCCATTTAATATTAAAAAAAAATTGCTAAAGAAGTTTGACCAACATATAGTGAGCCCTGATTAGAAAGCTTCTCTAGGGGTCCTCTGATCTAGATCTAAACTGTTTGCAAATGCAAGTACACTCGTTTCCTCCAACCAAAGGGTCAATATTGTATCAAACCTTTACATCATGAATACAAATGTATTCATGTAAGAAATAATGAACGTATAAATAGTTTGTAATGGCATATGAACAAGCATAGTTTGGGTCCAGGTAATTAACCCTTCGCTTGCAATTCACGTCAATATACCTACCTGTAAATAGTGAAGACCCAGATGAGACAGCTCCTGCAGGAGCTGTCTCATCAGGGTCTGCACTATTTACAAGTTGATTGTGCAACCAGTGCACTCCCCAGCAGTGATTGCACACCGAAATACGTGTACACAGTGAAGATATATGTAATTATACAACAGGGTAAAGAAGGAGAAATGTATTTTAAAATTCAGCAAGCGAAGGGTTAAAACCTGTAAAATCAGATCTACATGTATATAACTCCATAAGCAAACAGAGCAGACCCTGATCAGATGGCTCCTAAAAGAGCCAACTGATCTGGGTCTACTCTATTTGCAAAAGGGGCGTTTATATGGTTAATGTAGATTTTTGAAGAGCAAATTTCATTTATGATAATTCTCAGTATTTTAAAACAAATTACACCAAATTATACCTTAAACTGTTGCTTGTGACACAAACTACATGATGAAATATGATTTTGGTCTTCACTATTTACAAATGCTCTGCATTTTCTCACCTGTGGTAGGATCACCTCTGTCTTTTCCACACCTCCAGATATTCCTGACCCCATAAGCATAGACTTCAGGCAGTGCCTGGCTCACACTGATAAATGGATTATCCAATGGAATTCTATAGGGCTTAGTAAATGATGCGGGAACATCAACATCAACCCTCAGAACTTTACCAAGGAAGGTGGTACTGAAAATGAAATTATTTACTTGTTCATAAAATGCATTAAGTTCTCCCAAAGGTTTCTCGACTCATAACTACAGTATTGTTCTAACTTTTATGTCAGGTAAATATGCGTAAGTCTGTCATCATTTTTTGTATTCTTTGCGAAGCAATAGAATACAAAGGTGGTGTTCCACAGCCCAACCCATGGTACGATGGATACAAAGGGTGTTTAATAACATGGCATCCGAAACCAATCGTGGTATACTATATCTGACATGAAAATGCTTCGTAACATAAGCTTCGGCTTAGTATGTGCAAAAATTAACAAAACCGACAAAATATAGCAATGTGTAAGAAGGGCGCACGGATATACAAATATCAGTCACATGAAGAAATCACATGCTCATAACATGAATGAAAATACTCAATGAATAAAGAAGCGCAAGTCGGATGACCTTATGCAAGCGATTAGGTAATCACGCCCATAACTGCGAGAGGTTAGTGTAATAATTAGCGTAGTGGGAAATGGCTGAAGTGTCAGCTGCAACTGTATCATCAACTGGATAGAGTGTTAATCCCTTCCCTTATAGATACGCAATTCCATGCCAAAGCGAACTTATTCGATATCAGATTGATACCATGCAAAGAATACTGCAGCGTCTACAACGCTTTGATTTGTTATAGCAAGAATATTTTTATAACATGGTCAAAGAACAGTACCAGATACGGTTGCCAAGATGCAAAAATCAATGTTTTAACCCATTCCCTCATAGGCTATTTTTAGATCCAACCTCTTTCAAAAAATTTACTGAAAAGGAGCCTTTTTTTTTTTAAAAAAATGGAAAATTTCAGAATTGTGTAGTTTTAAAAGTTAACAATTGGGATGAATAGAACATTTGCTCCTGTGGAGCAAACACCCTATTTAATTTCAAAAAGAGACTTTTACAGTGGTGTCAACATGAGGGAATGGATTAAATCACTGTACATATACATGTAAATGATAAACCCAGATGGTAGCCCACGTGATGGTAATCAAGAAAGTCTGATATGGAAAGCTGTATAATCTAACAATCACCAGACCATGGCAAGACTGATGACGATGACACTAAGGATATAGTAGCACTTGATTTGTTTTCTTTGGAAAGCATACAGAGGCCCAGACAAGATGTGAAATTAAAACGTTTTTAAATATAGCTCTTTTATTTCTCCACCCAACACTGTTGTGACAATTCTAAAGGGTGGTCACAAAATAGAGTATGGTGGAGACATGGCGATTTTATTGGTTTAATATGAATCTTTCTCTATTGCTCTGACATACAAGCTAATAATTAACCCTTTCCCTCATATAAACCCAATAGGAGTCGTCTGATCAGGGTCTGCTATTTGCTATTGACATGATATAGATCTGATTCTAGTTTTGTCAAAGCAAAAAAAAATCCCTTGAAACGTTTACATTATAAAAGTTCAGCTAATAAATAATCATGGTGACATTATTTCTTACAGGAATATTGAACAGGGAAAGGGGTAATAATATGCAAAAATGGCATCAATTGAAGCATTTGTTTTTGAACAACATGAACATGTCTACCCTTTTCTTTATAAGTATTTTAAGAAATATTCACATACATGTATGTATATTTTCTACAAGAACTATTCACATCTATATATTTATGACCGCTTGAATATTCATTTACTGAATTTTTATAATGGCCACAGAACAAAGGTCTTTTCTACCATGGCTGCAATAAGAATCTACAGAATCAGATCTATATTATGTCATATGCAAACAGAGACTGATCAGATGATTCAAACAGAAGCCATCTGATCTAGTTCTACTCTTATTTGCAAAGGCCTGGTGTTTCTAGAAGACAAGGGTTAAGATCATTTTATTTAACCCATTACCTCATAGGCTTTGAACTTTGAAACCATTATGATAAATAGAGCATTTGCTCCTATAGGACAGGTGACTTATACAGAGGTGTAGAAACTGGCGTATTTAAGGAGGAAAGGGTTAAAGGAAAATGAACTCTTAACACTAGTGGTAAATTGTGATAACCTATGAAAACAGTTTGGATTCAGATGGCATGCTAAGTAATCTGGATCCAACCTAATTGACACTATCCATAGTTTTATATGACAGAAAGGTTAAGCAAAGCAACAGATAAATGTGCATATTCAAATGCTAAAATTGTCTTTTCTCTACCAAACCCTATGATGTGACCACTCTTTAGAATTGTCTTGAAGAGAAGATTCTAAAGAGTGGTTACATCATAGGGTTTGGTAGAGAAATAAAAAAGTTATTCTTGAAAATAATTTAATTTATGCATCTTATCTAGACCTCTGTTTAAGACAAATATTTAAAGGCTTAAACTTAGTGGATTTTGAATGAGAAACAAAGCAGACCCTGATCAGAGGACTTCTCTGTTTGCAAATTCCAGTACACTTGTTTCTTGCATGCCATAGGTTAACCCTTTACCTCATAGGGATACACCCTCTCTGAATAAATCTACCGAAAAGGAGCATTAACTAGAGCAAAGGAATTTTATGTATTTGCTCTATTCAGCACTGGTTTCACAAAGTGACTTTTACAGAGTTATCAATTTGAGGGAGTGGGTTAACCCTTTACTCCACATATATGCCTTTCTATGCCTTTGCAAACAGAGTAGACCCAGGTCAGACTGTTGGAGCCGTCTGATCAGGGTTTTCCGTTTGCTTATGGTATAACATAGATCTAATTCTACAGTTTCCGTCTGGACTAAAAAATCCTGTACTCATCTCAGTCATCTGCCATTATAAAAAATCATGTATTACGGTACCATTCATAAACACTCATGGAGTAAAGGGTTAACCCTTTCCCTGTTCTATGTTTATATCAAATTCCAATACCTACTGAATATCCATTAATAAAATAGTTATAAAGAAATGTGGAAGGTGGAACATTGTAGCCATTTTAGAAAGCAAAGAAACAGATCTTTCGCATTCTATTAGCAAACAGAGTAGACCCTGATCAGACGGCTCCTAGAGGAGCCGTCTGATCTGGGTCTACTCTGTTTGCAAATGCGTGAAAACACGTTTACATGAGGGAAAGGGTTAATAAAGAAATACTAATGCAAAATGGGTAGGTTATGCCTCTTTCCTCAAACCCTGCATATGACTGACATTGTGTCATACTTACAGATTTTGACCAGCTTTGAGGGTGTCTCCTGCTTTTCCTCCATCCCCAACAAAAATGTATAACATGTTGTCATCACCGAACAAAATCTGAAAAGAGAAAAGTTTGCAGTTATTCCAAATTATAAAGAACATTCATCTTGCATAAATCTTGTATAATATATCTCTAACACAAAACACTAGACAGAGAAACATTTCATGCATTGGTAAACAGGTGGAGTATATCCAGATCTGCCAGTTTGACAGTTTCTGTAGGATCTATCTGATCAGGGTCTGCTCTGCTTGGTAAACCCTTTCCCTGTTCAATATTCATGTACAAAACATGCAGTGACATCATGTACAATGAATATTTATTAGCTGAATTTAAATAATGTCAACTTTTCAAGGAATTCTTTTGCTTTGAAAATATCTAAAATCAAATTAATATCATATCAAAAGCAAACAGAGCAGACCCTGATCAGATGGCTCCAACTGAGCTGTCTGATCTGGGTCTTCTCCATTTTCAAATGTGTGAAAAGGCATTTAAATGAGGGAAAGGGTTATCTCTTTCCTTCATATAAACACCGTTTGACGCATTTCATTCTGATCCAAATATTTGCAACATAAAGATCACATATTGCACACACGAATGTTTGGCACATGCTGTATATACTATTGTATAACAGACTGTTATATAGTGCAGAACAATATATAAAGGTGCATATTCAGATACAGTAAAACCTCTCTATAACGACCACTAAATTGTGTTAATTAGTTGGTATTTCAGGGCAGGTGGCTGCTTAAAGCAAGGTGAAAGTAAAACAGAACGCTCCTATAGGAGCGTTCTGTTTTACTTTCACCTTGCTTTAAACAGCCACCTGCCTTTGACACAAAATACTTGAAGTAATTTACTAGCCATTATAGAGGTTTTACTGTACTAAGATTTCTCCACCAAATCCTATATTGTGACCATTCTTTAGAATCGTCTCTTTGAGACGATTCTAAAGAGTGGTCACAACATAGGGTTTGGTAGAGAAATTATGAAGCTACACTTGAAAATGTTTTAATTAACACATCTTATCTGGGTCTCTGTCATCATGTATATATTGTAATAAAGTAGCGTGTGCCAAATACCTGCAATTGCACACAGTGCAACATCCCTTTAAATGCTGAATTTTTGAAGTGGCATTGCAAACCATTGTTTTGAGATACACCAATAGTCCATGCAGTATGAAAAGGGTATAATTTGCGAGAAGATGTTGAATGACAAGAAGTGGAGATCCTGCTCAGAGCACCCCTCTAGGAGTCCTCTGATCTTGGTCTGTACTGTTTGCACATATATCTGGCATCCAAAGGGTTATGGGTTGGCATATTTATCTTCTGCACTCTATTATCCTCTGCTTTAATTTATTCTCTTCCATATATTTTCTGTCCAAAAACAGTGTCCGAGATTCAAACAATTTAGATACTGACGAGAAAAGGAGAGTTATTTTATTTTATTTTATTTTGATCCAAACTGTCTGTGTAAAAGTCTGATTTGCAACCAATCAGTAGATCTATTGTATCTATTCTTAACTATTTCCATGCTAGCAGCTAAACCGTGATTACCTAAACATCTAGAAACGATTTGGACCCAGTTGAGATGCCCCATAATGTGGTGTCTCATCAGGATCCAAACTGTTTAGCACTTTGACCACATTTTTGCGAAAAAATGAGAGAAAATTAAAGAATTGTAGCAGGCAAAATATTACTAAGAGTTTGAAGAGTTTATTGTTCAATTCTAAATGGTAATGACATTTGCTAACAATTAATCTAGAACACAGTATTTGGCATTTCATCTGAAACAATGAACCATGGAAGATGATGATATTTTGTAGAGAAAATGACATTGGTTGTGTAAGGTATTTTAACCATTTCCTAAATATACATGTTCATATTCACACCTTTGCAAACAGAGTAGACCAAGACCCAACGGCTCCTAAACAGAGCAGACCATGATCAGCCAGCAAACAGAGTAGACCATAATCAAACTGCTCCTGTAGGAGCAGTCTGATTATGGTTTGCTTATTAACCCTTTTCCTGCATGTTCTGTGTTTATTACAAATTCCAGTACATGTACCTACTGAATATTCATGGGGAAAATTGTAAATATAATGAAATATGGAAGGTGGAACATTGTAGCCATTTTAGAAAGTATACCAACAGATTTATCAAATTCCATTAGCAAATAGAGCAGATCCTGATCAGACGGCTCCTCTTTGAGCCATCTGGTCGGGGTCTACTGTTTGCAAATGCTTGAAAATGCATTTATATGAGGGAAAGGGCTAAAGGAATAAGGTAGATCTAATTCTGATGTTTCTACCCAGTGTACATGTACATGTTCTATTATGAAAATTCAGCTAAGGCATAGTCATGATGTCATTTGTTACATGAATATGCAACAGGGAAAGGGTTAATAAATACCTGCCACTGTTCAGCATTTTGAAGAGTTAACCCATTACCTCATAGGCTATTTTTAGATCAAACCACTTTGAATAAATCTACCGAAAAGGTGCATTAACTAGAGAAAAGGAAAATTTTAGAATGTTGTAGTTCAATGAACCCATTGTGGTAAATAAAGCATTTGCTCCTATTGGAGCAAATGCTCTATTTATCACAATGTTTTCAACAGGTGTTACAGAGGTGTAGAAAGGTGTATTTATGGAGGAAAGGGTTAAGCTCTTCATTACTCAGCCCTTTACTACATGAATATTTATTTAAGCAATAATGACATCATGAATACTAATTTTTAAACTGATGCATGAATATGGATTTTTTTTGCCATGACAGACACTGTTGAATCTTATCTACACACACATGTATATCATTATTATTCCATAAGCAAACAGAGCAGACTGATCACATGCCTCCTACAGGAGCCATCTGATCTGGATCTACTATGTTTGCAAAACGTAGAAGGGTGTATTTATGGAGAAGGGTGTAGTATGGATTAAAAGTCCCCAACACTTGAAGAAACAAAATGTGTGAAAGTAGCTATTCTTTAAATGTTGTAATTTATACAATGTCATCTAAAATTATCTCATTTGAATGCTTTTGGAATTTACAGTACACCTCGCTCTGTCCTTGAGCCTCATGGTGGCGGTGACTTTGTGACAACTGCATTTAAAATTTACAAGTGACAGTGCATGCATGTGTTTACCCTTTCCTCCATAGGCTATTTTTAGACCCAACCTCTTTGAATGAATCTACCCAAAAGAAGCATTTACTAGAGAAAACTAAAATTTTAGAATTTTGTAGTTTGAAACCATTGTAATAAATAGAGCATTTGCTCCTTTAGGAGCAAATACTCTATTTCTCACAATGGTTTCAACAGGTGATTTTTATAGAGGCGTAGAAAGGCGTATCTATGGAGGAAAAGGTTAAATGTATATGGTGTTTAACAGAGGTCCAGATCAGATGCATAAATTAAAACATTTTCAAAAATTACTTCTTTATTTCTCCATAAAACCCCATGTTTGTGACCACTCTTTAGAATTGTCTCTTCAAGACAATTCTAAAGAGTGGTCACAACATAGGGTTTGGTGGAGAACATTAGAACTATTTTAATACATGAGTATGCATATTTATCTGCGTTGCTCTGGTTTATTGGACTCGGTCTACTATATCCTACAATTATTTGGTCCCATTTAAACAACTTGACAAACTCTATTTAAACATATGATTCCTCGAAGACTTACATGTAACTATGCCTAATAATCCTACCTATTCATACATTTGCAAACAGAGCAGACACAGACCAAACAGCTCAAGTCTTATCAAGGCCTGCTATGGGTACTCAATTCATGAGTGTAACTCCTCCTAAATCCTATAAACAAATTTCAAGTATCTTTGAAAGAATGCGCCACATAATTATAATGCCAAATGTGCATATATTATCTTATTTTAGATTTTTATCAATGTTATAATCTACTTTTTTACCGCCTGCTTTAAATTCGGCAATAATTTTTACATTTCTTAAACAAGAAGAATTTTTCAAACAAAAGGTTAAAGTTAATTCAAAATGTTGTTTTAAACCCTTTCCCTGTTGAATTACAATTACCCGCCAGCATTTGTTAATATAGATTACTCTAAGCATCCATAAACATAAAGAAGTGTTGTCTCTCATATAAGTGTTGCCTCACGGGATAAAACATGGATGCAGACGCACTAAAAACAAGCAATGTCTGGAAATTGTTCACACTAGTTCCAAACAAACAGAAAACAAAATGTAATCTATGTTTCATAGAGTAAAGCTACCAGGGTGGAGGAACGTCTTCGATGAAAAACCACGTTCTTTAAACACCCCTACAAACTTAAGCACATCAACTGAATCGACTAATTTGCAGATCAGAAACCAATTCAAACCTGGATGGTATGTCACACTTTTTCTGCTTTATAACTATAAATGGCGGGGTACGGATTATTTTCCCATAGGATGATTGCCCCATAGGACAATTGCCCCATGCGGACGGCTGAGGTTGATGTAAAAAATTACATACTGAATTCATGAAACATGTAAAAGTCTTTAACCCTTTCCCTCATATAAACGTGTTTTAACTCACCTGCAAACAGAGAAGACCCAGATCAGACGGCTCCTGGAGGAGACGTCTGATCAGGGTCTGCTCTGTTTGCTAATGGAATTTGATAGATCTGTTTCTCTTCTTTCTAAAAGGGTTACATTGTTCCACCTTCCATATTCCATTATAACTATTTTGTCCATGTATATTCAGTAGGTATTAAAATTTGTACTAAACACAGAACAGGGAAAGGGTTAAAAGGAATAGTTAAGTTGGCACTATATAAGATAAAATATACATTACAAGTACCTACATTTTAAAATTCAACTGAATACTTGACTGCATTTTATATTCAATTGTTTGAACAAATACACTTCACAACTTCTCACTGAAATATGACTTAACTGGATTCTTTGATATAAATCAACTCTTTCGATGTCACTGGTGAGATCTGTGGTTGCCTTTGTATGTACAGTTAACTCAGTGTCTCATCTGGATCCAAACTGTTTGATACTGTCATTATATTTTTTTCAAACAAAAAGGAAAAAAAAAGAAAAAAAGAAAATTGACATACATGTAGGCTACAAGTTACAGACGACAGTACTAGGCAATGAAAGAGTTAACCCTTTTCTTCATATAAACATTTTTTCATGCTTTTGAAAACAGAGTAGACCCAGATCAGATGGCTCCTATAGGAGCCATCTGATCAGGGTCTTCTCTGTTTGCTCATGAAATTATAACAGATCCATTGCTACAATGACAAACAATAACCAAAATTCCCACATGTAAATATTTCATTATAAATTTTACATGAACATGCAACAAGGAAAGGAAGTGCATTATCCCCTTCCCTGTTTTATATTTAGTCCAAAGTTCAATACCTACTGAATATTCATGGACAAAATAGTTATAATAAAATATGGAAGGTGGTACATTATAGCCATTTTAGAAAGTGAAGACACAGATCTTTCCAATTCTATTAGCAAACAGAGTAGACCCTGATCAGACGGCTCCTCTAGGAGCCGTCTGATCTTGGTCTACTCTGTTTGCAAATGCGTGAAAACACGTTTATATGAGAGAATGGGTAAACAGAAATGCATACTATTGTTTGTATATATATTTAAAAAACATGATTACAACAAACTAAGTTTTATAATTATTTGTGGAACAATTTCATTGCCTCCGTATGTCTATGTTCAAAATGTAGAAAGTAGCCCATAGTCTGTGACAGGGGTGAGTGCTGTGAGCTGAAGTGCAAAAGATTGCCGATTGAGACAAGTAATCAGAATCTTATCAGCGTCTAATAAAAAACAAACTGTTTGACAATGATAATTGATTTCAAAACGAAATGGAAGAAGATTGTAATGCTGGAATTGAAATACAATGTAGCTCGAACAATAACTTAGCCTGCTAAGAAATACCCTTTCAAATGGACCTTCCAGATTTCTCATACTGATTCTGGAGGTATATAATTTTTCCTTAAACTGTAAAATATGGCCAAACAGTGCAGATCCTGATCAGAGGGCTTGGTCTACACTGTTTACAAAGACTTTCAAACATGGTTCCACATTGTAAGGGAAAAGGGTAACCCCAGCTAACAGTGCATTCCGATCATGTCAGCTTGTGTCTGACATCTGACAGCTAACAGTGCACCCTGATCATGTCATCTGTGTCTGACAGCTAAAAGTGCATCCGGTCATGCCAGCTGTGTCTGACATCTGACAGCTAAAAGTGCATTCTGATCATGTCATCTGTGTCTGACAGCTAAAAGTGCATCCGATCATGCCAGCTGTGTCTGACATCTGACACCTAAAAGTGCATTCTGATCATGTCATCTGTGTCTGACAGCTAAAAGTACATCCAATCATGCCAGCTGTGTCTGACATCTGACAGCTAAAAATGCATTCCGATCATGCCAGCTGTGTCTGACATCTGACAGCTAAAAGTGCATCCGATCATGCCAGCTGTGTCTGACATCTGACAGCTAAATGTGCATTCTGATCATGTCATCTGTGTCTGACAGTTAACAGTGCATTCCGATCATGCCAGCTGTGTCTGACATCTGACAGCTAAAAGTGCATTCCGATCATGCCAGCTGTGTCTGACATCTGACAGCTAAAAGTGCATTCTGATAATGTCAGCTGTCTGACATCTGACAGCTAACTGTGCATTCTGATAATGCCAGCTGTGTCTGACATCGGACAGCTAATAGTGCATTCTGATAATGTCAGCTGTCTCACATCTGACAGCTAACAGTGCATTCCGATCATGCCAGCTATGTCTGACATCGGACAGCTAATAGTGCATTCTGATAATGCCAGCTGTGCCTGACATCTGGCAGCTAACAGTGCATTCTGATAATGTCAGCAGTCTGACATCCTGCTGCTAACAGTGCATCCTGATCATGTCAGATGTGTTTGCCTTCTGACAGCTAACAGTGCATCCTAATCATGTCAGATATGTTTGACGTCTGACAGCTAACAGTGCATCCTAATCATGTCAGATAATTTTGACATCTGACAGTGCATCCTAATCATGTCCAGGGGACAAAAATGCACTCGTCCGCTCATCCTGTATGTAATTTTCTCTTTTCTGTCTATATTGCAGGACTAGTGAGTATTTTGGGTAGCCTTCTTTGTTTATATTGCAGGACGGGTGAAAATTTTGAAAATTTTGTGCCCTGAATGTCAGATATGTTTGACGTCTGACAGCTAACAGTGTATCCTGATCAAGTCAGATGTGTTTGATGTCTGACAGGTAACAGTGCATCCTAATCAAGTCAGATGTGTTTGCCTTCTGACAGCTAACAGTGCATCCTAATCATGTCAGATATGTTTGACGTCTGACAGCTAACAGTGTATCCTGATCATGCCAGCTGTGTCTGACATCCAACAGCTAACAGTGCATTCTGAACATATGTCAGCTGTGTCTGATGTCTGACAACTACTATGTTTACTGACAGCTTAACCCTTACTCCATAAATACAACTTTCTATGCCTATGGAAATAGAGTAGACCCAGATAAGGGTCTGCTCTGTTTGCTTATGATATAATATACATAAGATTCTAGTTTCTGTCATGATCAAAAACTCCTGTGTCCTTGTGCTATTATAACACTTAATCTGATTAATATTCATGATCATATGTCATTATTTCTTACATGAATATTCATGGAGGAAAGGGTCAATGGTCAACTATTATCCTGTTATAGAAATAATGCCTGCTTAATCACAGATTCAGTTTTTACTTACTCTGAGTCTTACTGTTACAGCCAATTTTTTCCAAGCTTAAGAGAAACTTCTACTTTCCTGGTGTCAAACAGCCTGGATCCTGATGATATACTAAGTTACTTGGGGCCTTATCTGGATCCAAGCTGTTTGTAAATGTCAGTCAGATTGTGCTCAGCAGAGTACAGATAAACCCTTTCCCTGTTCTGTATTTATTTCAAATTTCAATACCTACTGAATATTCATGGGAAAAAAAGTTATAACAAAATATGGAAGGTGGAACATTGTAGTCATTTTATAAAGTATAGAAACAGATCTATCAAATTCCATGAGCAAACAGAGCAGACCGTGATCAGGCGGCTCCTATAGGAGCCATCTGATCTGTGTTTAATTTGTTTGCAAATGCATTAAACAGTGTTTATATGAAGGAAAGGATAAACCTTCAGTATGCTATTATAATCAGTAAATATATGCAGATCAGCTACATGTACCATGAATAATAGTTACCCGACTTTTTATGGTGTATGAATACAAGCATTTTTGGCCATGATAGAAACTGTAAAAACCAGATCTTTATAACTCCACAAGCAAACGGATCAGATCCTGATTAGTAAGGTTGCTGAATTTTAAAATACATTTCTCTTTCTTTACCCATGCCCTGTTGTATAATTACACATATCTTCACTGTGTACACATGTACGCTTATTTCGTTGTGCAATCACTGCTGTGGAGTGCACTGGTAGCACAATCAACTTGTAAATAGTGCAGACCCTGATGATAGATGAGACAGCTCCTGTAGGAGCTGTCTCATCTGGGTCTTCACTATCTACAGGTAGGTATATTGATGCGAATAGCAAGTGAGGGGTTAAGGGAGTTGTTTGACCTAGGTCTGCTCTGTTTGGACACACTAATAGGGTGTCTCTATCAGGTGCAGGGTTAAGTCTAGCTAAATGCTAATGGCTTATGATGTGTATTATGTTATTGGATCATAAGTCATTTGGCATCTCACATTTAACCCTTTACTCCATAAATGCGCCTTTCCACACCTTTGCAAACAGAATCAAATAGCTCCTGTAGGAGCTGTCTTATTAGGGCATGCTCTCTTTGCTTATATTATAATATAGATATGACTCTACAGTTTCAGCCAGGACCAAAAAATTCAATGTCTATGTATAGTACTATTATGACAATTAATGTAATTCAAATATTCATGGTGTCATTATTTCTTACGGGAAAATTCATGGAGTAAAGGGATAAATCATGTTGTATGTTGTATAGATAGATAGATCGTATGGTTGTTATTTCATACAGAGTAAAGTGTAGAAAAGGACAACTTTGAAATAAATACCTCTCCTCCATTGTGATTCCAGAAAGGCTCAATCACATCGAGAATAACTTTGCCCGAAGTTGGATCAGCTTTATTTGGATCTGATGAACTCACTCTCATCTCCTCAATCCTGATTTTATGATCTCCTTGAGTGTTCTCACTGCCATCTAATGGTGTAGAGTAATACATGTAGAATTTACCATTTTCTTTGTACTTTGGATGAAAAGTCATTCCAAGCATGCCACGTTCATCGCCCTTATACGAGGTTGTATGAATTTTAGACTGAATGTCCAAAAATGGTTCAGACAGTCTCCTGCCATCCGGATAAAAAATATGGACAAGGCCTATTTGTTCACCTACAAACATTCTGTTGGATCCATCATCAGCATGTTTAAGAAAAATTGGATTTCTAAGAGTTTCTACGCCGTTTGAAATTGGCTCTACACAAATGCAACCCTCTTTGGTGATTTGTTCTATTGATATATTGCCATTCAGCACAGCATTTGTCAGTAGTTCTGGGAAACAGTAATCAACATCTACCAAAGAAACTGCTTGACAGAAGGTATTTTCATCTGTTGCAGCACTAAGTCTCCTTCTTTCTTCCTGCCCACTTTCCATTTCATCAATGTAATATTGCACAAGGTCTCTACAAGATTGGTAAAACGCTGAACAATAACCACCGCATAAACCTGGAAATTTTCTAGGTACAACGGTATTTTCAAATTGACTGACCTCTGAATCAAATATATGAGCTGCATAGGGCGAACAAGTTTGGCACAAAAATGTCTTTGCATAATTTTTGCACGTGTTCCATAATGCCGCCTGGTTTGACATTATTTTGTTTTCTAACCTAGTGTATTTAGCTTGTAAAACTCTATCATCATTTACAGTGCAGCATCCAAACTTGTCGTACTTGCGACCTGAACAGAAGGACAGTGGTGCCTCTGGTTGGAATGGAGGTCTAGAGTCCAAACACTGGGGATGGCTTGCAGAAAAGTAAACAAACAAACACAAATAAAAAATAGAAACTAACGCCATTCTGAAGGTAGAATCCATGTTAGAATAAAAGTCCAGGTGTATCGGTGTTTGTATAACCACTGGCGTGGAGAAATCGTGACGATCTGAGTCGCTGTACACGCACGGTAACTCAAGTGGAAAGTGGAAGTCCTCTGTGCCCTCTTCGCCAATCAATGTCGGCTGTCAAATTTACCCGCGGAATTGGAACGGTGTGCAAGTAGATTTTGCACACACGTGAGAAGTACTGAAGCGGCGTCTGCTACTAAGTACTACACTTTTCCCAAGTGCTGTGTTCATTGTTGTTTGAAAAATAACATAAAACGACAACATAGACCAAATCGAATACACAATCACATATATTTTTTTTAAATGTCAACCAGTTTAATCAGAATCACAATAATGCATTTCTAAGTCATAACTTACAGCACGAAGTAAATACAGTAAAACCTCTCTATAACGCCACTAAATGGGGTTAATAAGTTGGTATTTAGGGACAGGTGGCTGCTTAAAGCAAGGTGAAAGTAAAACAGAACGCTCCTATACTTCCACCTTGCTTTAAACAGCTACCTGCCCTTAACATCTGTCAGTGGAACATGTTGCCCCTCATCGTCCATGAAGCAGGTACAGTCGACAATTTCAAAACAATTATCACTGTGCCTGTCGTCATGTCAATAACCTCTTCAGTATAAACAGCAATCAGTGTATATAGTTTTAAACCTGACTCTTACTTTAGCACTATTTCGCTTCTTACTGAAGCCTGTATATTATACACCGAAATTATTTTTTCCAGCGTCAATACATAATCTTCAATTTTGAAGGAGTATTGTTAATTTGAAGAAGAAAAGAAGAAGAAGAACACAAAATAGTGACCTTTATAGAGAGGTTTTATTGTATGATATCCTAACATATACTAACATGGATATTTATTAGCTATACATGTAAGCTCTTATAATGGCATGCATATGAACAATGTTCATTTTGGCCATGGCAGAAGCTGTAGAATCACACCCATATTATTCCATAAGCAAACAGAGCAAGCCTAGATGAGACGTTTCTCACTGGAGCCGTCTGATCTTAGTCTATCCTGTATGCAAATGCATAAACGGTGAAGAGCTAACCCATATCCCACAAACTGCGACCCTTTCCTTCATATTGACACCTTTTGACACCTCTGCAAAAGCAACCTATTGAAACCATACAGTGATAAATAGAGCATTTGCTCCTGTAGGAGCAAATGCTCTATTTATCAATGGTTTCAAACTACTAGTCTAAAATTTTCCTTTTCTCTAGTTAATGCTCCTTTCCTGTAGATTTATTCAAAGTGATTGAATCTAAAAATAGCCTATGAGGTAATGGGTTAATTGGTCATTATTTTCTCAAAAGCTTGATTGAATCGGAAGATGTCAATGTGGAACAGATCCAGATTTAAGCATGTCTTTACTTTTGTTAGTGGTGTATGGGAGCCGTCCGATCCGAGTCTTCTCTGCAAATATGTTAAAAGGCATTTATATGAAGGAAAGGGTTAAGATGATACTGGGTTTGAAACCATAGTGATGCATATATAACTTATTTGATTTTGATTATTATTTTAACCCTTTACTCAATGAATATTCATGAAAGAAATGATGACATCATGAATATTAATTAGATTATTTTTTATGCCCATAGGCATTATTGTTTTTTGTCTGTTGGTTTGTCCCCAATTTTACCGTTGGTGATAGTTTTGTCGCCATTGCACATACATGCTTCACAGTTGGCATGCATGTGCAACTCAGAGGCATTTTTAGAGGTGACTTATTAAGGTCAAGGTCACACATCAAGGTCAAATGTCATATCGGGGGCATAGTGTTTCACAAACATGTGTTGTTAAAATGGATTATTAATTAACATATGACATTTTTGCTACATCAGAAACTGTAAAATCAGATCTATACAATTCCATAAGCACACAGCTCCTATAGCAGTCTGATCGGAGTCTACTCTATTCGCAGAGACGTAGAAAGCTGTATTTATGGAGTAAAGGGTTAACCCTTATCATACTGTGAAAATGGCGAGAACTATTGCGGTGTTTACTTACATCAGATTTATTCAGGTTTTTAGAAATTATAGATCAGATGTCGAACAGTCTGGATCCAGATGAAATACTGAGGTACTCACCATCTTATTTGTATCCAAGAGGTGTAACAGAAGGGGCCTAATGTAACAGTGAGGCTGTTAGGTATATAAGATCTACTTAATTAACCATTAACATGCTAGGTATTAACTAATATGAACTAAGGCACTGCCTCTACCGGGAATCGACCATCGACATTTTACATGCAATGAAGTAAAAAATAAGTAATGAAATTTAAAGAAAGTAGATGCATGTCAATTCATGTAATGCATGTAATTCATTTAAAGTTGCGAATCTCGCACATTATGCACTGTCTTAATATGATTAAGATGCGCGACAAATTAAATCTGAAAATTGTTAGTGAAGAAAGCCACAACCACGACAAAACCTAAGCAATAATAATGATAGTGTCCATTATCGTTCATCTAAGACAATAGGTCACGAAGTACATAGTGTTACATAAGAACATACATTAATGTATGTCAATTTATTGTCAAAATATAGCCAAACAAGAAATGTGTTGCAGTAGGTGACAAATGCCCCCAAAGAAAAGCACTGGCAATGAAAGGTGATTTGTAAGCAGGTCTGCATATGCACTATAAAATGAAAGTAAAGATTGCATAGTAATACTGTGTGAGAAGAATTTGAACTCTTGAGATGAAAGCTACCACAAAAGACAAGCTTTTTTGTAATTAAGGTCAAATGTCAAGATCATGGCCACATGACCTACAAACAGTATGTGACATTCCGCCATCCTGAGATGAACTCACACATCATATTTAGTGATGATCCTAGCTGATTTGGTGTAGGGATATGCTGTGGACAAGCTTTTTTTTGTAAATGAAGCCCAAGGTCAAGGTCACATTGACCTATGAATAGTATGTGAAACCCCGCCATCCCAAGATGTACTCACACACCATATTTGGTGATCCTAGCTGAAGAAGTGTAGGAGATATGCTCCGGACAGGCATGTTTGTAAATGAGGTCAAGGTCAAGGTCACATTGACCTAAAACTAGTAATACTGTATGCGACACTCTACCATCCTAAGATGAACTCACATGCCATATCTGTGATCCTAGCTGATTTGGTATATGAGGTTTGCTCCGCACAAGTTTATTTTGTAAATGAAGACCAAGGTCAAGGTCACATTGACCTATAAATAAAATGTGACGCTTAGCCATATGCCCCATTTTTTTATTTTTAGGAAACAAAATGAATACTTAGCAAATGTTCACCGATTATTCTTACAAAAAATACTGGTACATAAAAATCTGTTCAATGGTTTAATGCTCCCTTTAGCCATAGATGGGATTTAGCCCAATCTATGGTGGCCATTTTTAACTTGTCTGCTTTTTGAAGAAGAAAAAAGAGCTATGTTGTAACTTCACCATCTGCATTTTCGTTGTCACTGTTCGAAAACTTTAATATTGGAACCGCCAAGTGGTGCTCCTGTATTTTATGGGTTACAACTTTGTAAATGGTCACCTAAGGAACATTCCTGCCATTTTTTTAAATTTTAAATCTGATCAGTGATGTCAGAGAAAATATTTATTTGTTTATTAAATTTTCACTACAGCAATTAAAGTAAAATCAGCCCAGCCTCTAGTGGAGTGAACCTTGAGTTATAATTCTTATACATGGTACACTGTATACTAGTGACTAAGCCATTTATAAAATTAAATTTTGTTTGACCCATTGAATGAATTAGAAAATTAAATCAAGGATAAATTTCAAAATGTGTGATGCGAGAGTTATAAGGCCCTTGTACCTGGTACACTGTCTACTCAAGATATGGGCCAAGTTATATGGAGATCTGTTGATGCAAAATAATGGCTTGGCTGTGACAAAATCAAATGGACAAACAGACAGACATACATTGTATGTATGTGCATACACATGCAACTGCCACTTTGGCAACTGTTGAGCTGACAACAAGCAGGCTAGACAAAAATCAGGTCAATCACTGTAAAAGTAAATTAACAATCAGTAATAAAAACTCATACATATTATGTTTATGTGTGCAATTTTGAAATGAGAAGATGAGTTGTTATTGGTTGATAATGAAATGTTGATAATGCATACAAAATAAACTCAATTAGCTATCCCCTGTCCATGAATTAAGATCCAGTTTGAATTATATTAATCTATTTTAAGATACACATGGATTGAAGAAAGTGAGAAATATGACAGGAATTAGAACAAAAGTGTTCAAAGGAACATATGTGTCACCTGCCAGCAGAAATGTGACCAAATAAAAGATGCCATGCAAAAAATAAACCCTGTCACTCTGCTTAAGCAATTGACACAAAAAGTAGACATTGTACTGTACATGTACGTATCATGAAAATTGTTCGGGACATTTTAACCCTTTCGTTCATACATGTACAAACGACTTTTATGTAACTGCAAACACAGTAGACCCAGATCAGAAGGCTCCTATAGGCTCTGTTTGTTAATGGAATTTGATAGATCTGTTTCTGTAGTTTTTTAAATGGCTATAATGTTCCATCTTCCATTAATCTATTTTGTCCATGAATATTCAATAGGTAGTCAAATTTGGAATAAACATAGAACAGGGAAAGGGTTAAAGGTTGTCTATAGCAAATAACTGACTCCAAAAAGCCTTTCCAATAGACAGTGCTAGGATTTGAACCTAGACTTCCCTTTATGGCTAAGCCAAGAAGGTGTTCTTCCATTAAACTACACTGATAGCATTTATGGAAAATGGCAATTTGGAGCAGAAGCTAACTTAGACCTTGATATTCATACCTATTTCTCAGTATGTTTAAAGAGATCTACATGGTTTTTAGACAGGAATCTATGAGCATGTCATGTCTGATAGATTCTCTACCACATCCCACTCCCCCAAAACGTTTGACTATATCAGAACAGCCAAATTTAGATTTATTGTTGAAGTACATCGTGTTACTTTTAAATATACATGTACATAGATTGCATAGTTGCAAAATTTGTGTTTAAAATTTGCAAAAAATAAACGACATGAAATCTGATTCTCCAAACCTTTGGTATTTGAAACATAATAATAATAATAATAATAATAATAATAATAGACTTTATTTATAGAGGGTAACACATTTAGTGACTACTAATCTTCCATGTGGCCCTCAAATATACAATCATGCCTAACCTACTAAATAGCCACATTATAAGTGCTGGTATACTCAATGTGACATCACATGTGCACATCAGGATGGATAATGCAGCTGTTGAATGCTTACTGGCAAAAGGTTTGTTCTTCTTTTAACCCTTTACCTCATGAATATTCATGCAGGAAATAAAGCACTGTATGAACATTAATTAGCTGAATTCTTATAACGGTACAACTACATGTAATGTATTATAAACTGAGGAGTTTTTGGCCATGGCAGAAATTGTAGTATACTCTGTTTGCAAAGGCATACTGAGTTCAGAGTAAAGTGTTAACATGTAGTTCTACCTGACATATCCTAACTGTAACATAATCTGTGCTGAATGGAAAGCAGTATACATATTCCTTGCAAGCCGGCCCACTATTCCTACCAAATGCCATTCAAATTCTCTGGAGAAGAAGATTTTTAAAGGTTTTCTATATATATATATATATAGTTATAATCTTATATATTCATAAGGAAATCAAGCCCTGCCCCTGACAGGCATGTTTTTTTGAAATATGAACATACATGTAGCTTTAACAATTTTTGTAGAGGACTATTTCTATCAAATATCATTCAATTGTGACCATTGTTTTTGGATAAGATGTTAACCCTTTACTCGATAAATACGCCTTTCTATGCCTTTGCAAACAGAGTAGATCCAAAGTTGAAAGGAGCCATCTGATCAGGATCTGCTGTGTTTGTCTGTGAAACTACAATAGATCTGACTCTGTATTCTACAAAGCTATCCAAATGATGTAAAAATAGTAAAATACTCTTTACTGCTCGCTAGCCGCTTGGCACCACAACCTCTGAGTAATGACCTTTGGATTATTCCATTTCAATAGGTTGATGCGAAACATGTGACATATTTCTTTCGAATTTAATTGTTTAAAATTATAATTTCATCATCAATAATTATATATATATATATATATATATATATATATATATATACATATATATATATATATATATATATATATATATATATATATAATCTATCGTGACGCAATGGGTAGCACGGAGGACTAATAATCAAAGCGGCTCCCTAATCTTTAAAAATAATTTGAATGATGTGAGTTTGAGGCCTACCGTATGCATATATTTTTTGTTGACCAATATTTTGCTTCTATTTTCTATTGTAAATATATGAGTTTCAAAACAGTTTAGTGGTGTTTTTTATATTTTCATTTCCATCATTTTATTACAATTATTTCGTTTCATAACAATACGTCTATAACATTTTCAATTATTTTTCTAGCAATCTCGCTATACTTCCATACTGGATATTATATTTTCATTTCCATCATTTTATTACAATTATTTCGTTTCATAACAATACGTCTATAACATTTTCAATTATTTTTCTAGCATTCTCGCTATACTTCCATACTGGAGCCATTTTATTTAACAGTCATGTAACTAGCACACTGTGAAATACTTCAAAATCATGGTTATTTCGTGCAAATGAAAAGAAATGTCACAGTAACTGTGTGTAGGTTTACATCACTTGTACAGCTATACAAGCGCGCTTTTATGGTGAGGTGGTAGTGCTCATGACTGTGAACCTGGCGATCCAGGGTCTCAGCGGGTATGTTTCTTTATTAATAAGAACACCCGGTTACATTTGGCACCCATCAGGGGACTGTGACTGTTACACTGCATGAGCTCTGAGTTCGATTTCCAGTCGTTCTCATACCCATAGAAATTTGGGACAAATTTCAACTTGCTTGGGGAGTATGTCACAGTATGTAGGTTTATAATCACTTGTACGGCCTTGCTGTACAAGAGTACTTTTATGGCGACGTGGGAGAGTGCATGACTGCGATCCAGGTTCGATCCCGGGTCTGAGCGGGTATGTTTCTTTCTAAGGACACCTGGTTACAGAAAAAATAAAATTACATGTTACTGACGGGACTCTAATGCATGACCCACAACTCATTGGTAAAACAATTTGATTACTTCGACCTAAATGACTTAGCTAGTCGTGCTGGAACATATGTAAGAGTCAAAAATATGATCTTAAATTGTTAGTAAACACCGGTCACCCCAATTTCAAGGACTAGTTCAATATTGTAAATACCCTCACACCTCAAAGCTTTTTGTTTATCTGTATCCATTGTATCCCAACATTGTTGTTTTCGGGAATTTAGTTTCGTGACAGAAAATCAAGGTGTCTCTGTACATATGAGCTGTCTGATCTGGGTATACTCTGCAAAAGTGTACTTGAGCAAATGTTAACGAAGTCCAACCAGTCATATACTAACATGATTATAGCTGAGCAACTAGTCTCATCAATGAACTGTAAGACAGAATTCTATTTTTGTGATGGTTGCCGTCTGCCAGGATATTGTTAAAACCGAAAGTAGCTCGATTGAGTCGTACGCAAAGGTGGACTAGCTGAGCATTATGAAAGTTGTGCGTCGTAAAAAAAGGAATATGTTCCTCACAAGCCGCTTTGCGGCTTGCTCGTCATAAAAAAGGAATGATTATCATAATGTAACATAGTCCTACCTGTCGCGTGCCAACATACTGGAACCTCAATCATTGTAAGTTTTCCGCGACATAAAGTCCGAATAATGTTAAAATACACTGAATATCTCGCAAGCCGCTATGCGGCTTGCTTGTAATTTCATTATAGAAGTTCACTTTTTGACAATACAACTTATCTGTTGCACCCTCTCAAATGTATTTATAGGCATTATCTGTAATGTTTGTTTGATGAAGACATGTTTTATTTACAGTAATTCGTCGAATCGAGTCAATTTCAAGATGGCCTTCAACTGTCAGAAGAAAATTGAAGAATGTCCGAAATGTAGCAATAAGAATTTTCTAAAAAAATGACTGGACCGCGATTTATTATCCCATTTATGGCCTCGCCGAATCATGTGAATTTCTCAGAAAATTACATGTCAGATTCAGATTTTCGGCGCTGGTCAATGCTTTCCAATGAAAACTCCCGAAATAGCCTAATTCACTTTTGACACACAGTTTTTTGGCTTAACCATCTACCGTAGAGCGAATCGACGGTGCCTTCGGCGCCCGGTCGATTCCCTATTATCTTAAATTGCAAGTAAACACCGGTCACCCCAATTTCGAGGACTAGTTCAATATTGTAAATAGCCTCACACCTCAAAGCTTTTTGTTTATCTGTATCCATTGTATCCCATCATTGTTGTTTTTGGGAATTTAGTTTCGTGACAGAAAATCAAGGTGTCTCTGTACATATGAGCTGTCTGATCTGGGTATACTCTGCAAAAGTTGTGCGTCGTAAAAAAAGCAATATGTTCCTCGCAAGCCGCTTTGCGGCTTGCTCGTCATAAAAAGGAATGATTATCATAATGTAACATAGTCCTACCTGTCACGTGCCAACATACTGGAACCTCAATCATTGTAAGTTTTCCGCGACATAAACTATGAAGTCCGAATAATGTTAAAATACACTGAATTTCTCGCAAGCCGCTTTGTGGCTTGCTCGCAATTTCATTATAGAAGTTCACTTTTTGACAATACAACTTATCTGTTGCACCCTCTCAAATGTATTTATAGACATTATCTGTAATGTTTGTTTGATGAAGACATGTTTTATTTACAGTAATTCGTCGAATCGAGTCAATTTCAAGATGGCGGCAACTGTCAGAAGAAAATTGAAGAATGTCCGAAATGTAGCGATAAGAATTTTCTAAAAAAATGACTGTACCACGATTTATTACCCGATTTACGGCGTCGCCGAATCATTTGAATTTCTCAGAAAATTACATGTCAAATTCGGATTTTCGGCGCTGGTCAATGCTTTCCAATGAAAACTCCCGAAATAGCCTAATTCACTTTTGACACGCAGTTGTTTTGGGCTTAACCATCTACCATAGAGCGAATCGGCGCCCGGTTGATTCCCTATTAAACGTAGCATGCAGGTAGAGTAATTATACATAAAAAAGATTGCAGTTAAGTCTAATGAATTTAAATAAAGGGTAGAAAATACTTGTGTTAATATGTACTAAAAGTAAAGAAAATATAGCTGCTTATGATTTGTGCCTTTTCACACTAAATAAGTACTACCATACACAACTCTCAATACCATAGCATCACTGGAACAGTTTTGATCCTAATCAAAAGGCAAACTAGAGGTTTGTTTTTGTCACAAAAACAGATGTCTCCCCCTCCCATCCTCTTTCCAATACACAAGTGTAATGTCTGTAACTCCAAACTTATCAGGGTCTAATTTTTAAGTCATCAGGGGCAATAACTCTAACATTGTCAGGGGGAGACAATTCAAAAGCCCCAGGTACACAAAAACACATGCTAGTCAACATTCTTGTGAAGTTTGGTGACTCTAGTACTAGTGGTTTCAGAGATACATGTGACACAAAGTAAAGTTTCTCTTATTTGAAGTCATAAGGGGCAGTAACTCCAAAGTTATCAGGGGGAGACAATTAAAAAACCCAGATGCACAACAACTCATGCTGGTGAACATTCCTGTGAAGTTTGGTGACTCTAGCCCTACTGGTTTCAGAGATACGTGCAGCACAAAGTTTCTCTAATTTTAAGTCAACATATCAGGGGCAGTAACTCAAGAATTATCAGGGGGAGACAATTAAAAAAAACCAGGTGCACAACAACTCATGCTGGTGAACATTCCTGTGAAGTTTGGTGACTCTAGCCCTAGTGGTTTTAAAGATATGCATGACACAAAGTTTCTCTAATTTTGAGTAATCATATCAGGGGCAATAACTCCAAAGTTATCAAGGGAAGACAATTCAAAAATCCCAGTTGTACAACAACTCATGCTGGTCGACATTCCTGTGAAGTTTGGTGACTCTAGCCCTAGTGGTTTCAGAGATATGCACGACACTAAGTAAAGTTTGTCTAATTTTAGGTCATCAGGGGCAGTAACTCCAAAGTTAACAGGGGGAGACAATTCAAAAAACCCAAGAGCAAAACAACTCATGCTTGTGAACAATCCTGTGAAGTTTGGTGACTCTAGCCCTACTGGTTTCAGAGATACGCGCGACACAAAGTTTGTATAAATTTAAGTATTCATATCAGGGGCAATAACTCAAGAATTATCAGGGGGAGACAATTCAAAAACCATAGGTGCACAACAACTCATGCTGGTGAACATTCCTGTGAAGTTTGGTGACTCTAGTACTAGCGGTTTCAGAGATACGCGCGACACAAAGTTTTTCTAATTTTAAGTCATCAGGGGCAATAACTCCAAAATTATCAGGGGGAGACAATACAAAAACCCCAGGTGCACAACAACTCATGCTGGTGAACATTCCTGTGAAGTTTGGTGACTCTAGTCTCTGGTTTCAGAGATACGCGCGACACAAGTTTGTGACGGACAGACAGACAGACGGACGGACGGACGGATGGACAGACAGGCAACTCTGGCAAAAACAATATATCTGGGGGCGACATAATTATTCAGAAACTAATCTAGATCTTGATCAAAGCTATTTACACGATTTAATAACGATTTATGAACTAATTTTGTCAAATAAAATCCAATAAAATATAGAAACAATTGTTAAGTTTGGATCTAGATCTACTGCTACATTGTAACAATAATATATATTTGGGAATATTCTATCTCAACGAAAACACTTAAAATGCTTAAAATAAATTCGAAATTTAAAACAGATTAAAACACGATATATAATGTTTGGAGCCATATCATTGATAAGTAGATCAATTATTCAAAGTTTAATTATCGGATCTAGATCTATCTCACGCCAGCACGTGTTGGCATGTTCTTCATTTAAACGTCACTTTCCGAATTTCTTCCTTATTTTGTGGTCAGCAGTAATTGAATGTAAATGATATATCTTATGCGGTCAGCTAATTCGTCAGCGTTTAAGTGCACCCCATTTGGCAAACGTTGTCAGGGGCGTGATTGGTCATAATTCTTGAATACGCACCAATGCTAGGGAAGGCTATGTGGCTTAAGGACTTGAGAAGAATGCATTCAGACAAACAGTGTAGATCCAGATCTCATCAGTGTCTGCACTGTTTGTCAAGTTACAGGTTTTTTTTTTTTAAAAAAACTATCCCTAAATAGATCTAGCCTATTCACCGTAAATGTGATCATTTTTTTTATTTTGGAATAGTTCATTTGAAAAAAATAGCGTTGCAAGGGTTAACATTATTATAAGAAGGCACTGGTTATGAAAACTCTAAAAACACTTAAACAGCAGTTATTCTAAGGTGCACAAAGGTGCATACTGGTGCCATTTCCACTGCATTAAAATTATTTCCTGAGAGGCGTTTGCTTACAATATTAAACAAATACGGCTATTTTTTTTTAATTTCGCAAAAGTGTGCATTTTGTTAAAATTTAAATCATGGTCAATCTTTTGAGGCAACCCATATTTTTCCATTTAGAATTAGTATTACTGGAACACATTTTAGAATATAAAGAGGCCAACTTTTGCACTTTCAGAAATAAGGATGATAGAGACTGATAAGTATAATTTGAGTGTGTTGCACGATGTTCTTCATCCACCACTATCCACTCACCTATTATTTTACTTGTACACGTATGTATTAGATGGAAATCGAGGAATATCCACTATCGCCAGAAGGAAAAATGTTTAATTAGAACATCTACAACTAATCCAACATCAACAGAACACGATAATTAGACGTGAAAATGATTGAAAGAAACAGAATCAAAACATACATGCATTAGCATTTTAATTAAATAGATTGCATATTTCTGTTCTAGAACTAATTTGTAATAGATCCTAATCGGGTGAGTATTCCACCGACTTTTAGTAAGGTCCTGTACATTTCGCATAGGACTGAGATATAGAACATGTGTATCGAATGTCACCACTATTGGTATGATTATATATGAGGGCTTTAACGCGAACATTTTGTTTCAATATTTAGCCTTTGATTAAAGTTTCACCTGCTCAAAACTTAGTCAACCTAAGCCAGTTTCTACAAACATTTAATCTAAATGTAAATTACTGAAAAGTGCCGAAAGAGTCACACCTGTTCATCTCATATTTTCAGAGGCTTTAGTTCAATTGAGAATGAAGTGCTCAATTGATCTATATTGATGACATGGCAACCAGAAGAAAATATATCCGATTGGCCAATTTCACTGTAATTCGGCAGAAATGATCATTAGTTTTGCCAAACCATTTTGCTTTGTTTATCCCTTTCCCTTATATAAACGCATTTTACGCATATAGGAGTCGTTTGACCAGGGTCTGTAAGTGTATTTATATTATAAATATTCAATAGATAGTCCTCCTAAGAAAGTACAGAAAAGTCTCGATGATCAAAACTCTAAACAAAGTATGATTACTGGTCTTTATGACATATTGCACCTTAATGCAGGGTGGAAGTCTTACAGAGTGTTCTGTATGACATTCACCTTGCATTAAGCAGTGACTTGCCTAAAAAGTTCTAAATTCATCTGTACTAAAAGTCGAACAAGCGAGATTTAACTGTAACTAGAGGTTTTTGTCACAAAAACGGATGTCTCCCCTCTAATAAAAACAATATGTAAAGGGAAATCACTAAAAATGTTATGGACTTGATGATTGATACTTCCCCTCATTATGCGCTTTCCACACCACATTTTTCAAGAAGAAAATGATAACAGCTAATAACTCCAAATATATTGACACCAGAGTTATGGCCCTTGTGCACGGCACTTACTTTCATCACGCTCTTTCCATAAATGAAATGTCATTCCAATAGCATCAGTCGAACAGGAGTTATTGATCAGACAAAAAATGTAACAAAGGGCAATAACTCCAAAAGTATTGAAGCCAGAGTTATGGCCCTTGTTCATGACACTTTCTCTCATCATGCTCTTTCCATGTATGAAGTTTCAATACAATGGCAAGAGCCATGTAGGAGTTATCATCCAGACAAGAAAGCGTTAAACAAATGTACAAGGGGCAACAACTCTCAATTTATTGAAGCCAGAGTTAAGGACCTTATGCATGACACTTTCTCTTATCATGATCTTTCCATGTATAAAGTTTCACTCCAATGGCATGTGCCATATAGGAGTTATCATCCTGACAAAAAATTGTGATTTTTTTTACAAAGGGCAATAACTCCAATATAAGTGAAACAAGAGTTATGGACCTTAAGCATGACACTTTCTCTTATCATGATCTTTCCATGTATGAAGTTTCAATCCAATGGCATGAGCCATATAGGAGTTATTGTTCGGACAAAAAAATGTGAAAAAAATTACAACTCCATTATTAGTGAAGCCAGAGTTATGGACCTTGTGTATGACACTTCCTCTTGTCATGATCTTTCCATATATGAAGTTTCAATCCAATGGCATGAGCCATATAGGAGTTATCGTCCGGACAAAAAAATGTGATTTTTTTTACAAGGGCAATAACTCCATTATTAGTGAAGCCAGAGTTATGGACCTTGTGTATGACACTTTCTATCGTCATGATCTTTCCATATGTGAAGTTTCATTCCAATGGCATGAGCCATATAGGAGTTATCGTCCGGACAAAAAAGTGCTAATTTTTTTTACAAGGGGCAATAACTCCTATATTAGGAGCCAGAGTTATGGACCTTGTGCATGACACTTCCTCTCATTATGCTCTTTCCATATATGAAGTTTCAATCAACTGGCATCAGGCATATTGAAGTTATCGTCCGGACAAAAAGTGTGACGGACAGACAGACAGACAGACAACTCTCACGAAAACAATATGTCTCCCCCATATAAATATGGGGGGAGACATAATTATGCAGGGCCTGGTTATGAACCACACTCTATAATACAGGACCTGATTATGAACCGCACTTCATAATATAGAGCCTGGTTATAAACCACACTCTGTAATACAGGAGCTGGTTTATAAACCACACTCTATAATATAGGGACTGGTTATAAACCACTCTAGGCTATATAATATAGGGATTGGTTATAAACCACACATTATAATATAGGGCCTGGTTATGAACCACACTAGGCTATAATATAGGGATTGGTTATAAACCACACTATAAAATATAGGAGCTAGTTATAAACCACTCTATAATATAGGGACTGGTTATGAACCACACTCTATAATATAGGGACAGATTATAAACCACACTCTATAAGATAGGGCCTGGTTATAAACCACTCTAGGCTATATAATATAGGGACTGGTTATAAACTACTCTATAATATAGGGACTGGTTATAAACCACACTCCATAATATAGGAGCTGGTTATAAACCACACTCTATAATATAGGGATTGGTTATAAACCACACTCTATAATATAGGGATTGGTTATAAACCACTCTATAATATAGGAGCTGGTTATAAACCACATTCCATAATATATGGACTGGTTATGAACCACACTCTATAATATAGGGCCTGGTTATAAACCACACTCTATAATATAGGGTCTGCCTGTAAACCACTCTATAATATAGGGTCTGGTGGTAAACCACACTCTTTGATATAGGACCATAAACCATACTCTATAATACAGGACCTGGTTGTAAACCACACTCTATAATACTGGGGTGTGATTGACCTAAGAGCTGAGGGGAGGAAATATTTCAGCGTGGGGTTTGGGGGCCGCTTTAGTCCCCCAATGGGGTCCAGGGACAAAGCCCTGGTGGGGGTCACAGGGGGCAAAGCCCCCTGCCGAAAATGAAAAATAGGGCTTTAAAGGTCAATTGGAAAGCTCTCCCTGAGCTATCCTGGTTCAAAATTTAACACACCAAAGAGAACCAACTGCACTGTACTAAATACCATTTTATTACTAGAACTGGTGTTGAAGACAAAAACATAACTTCATAATGTTAATCCACTTTCACAACTTCTATTGAGGCCAACTGGTCTAGCACAACTTTTCCTTCTTTCTAATCAAAGTAATTACAAATAACTGTTGGTACAAAATGTATGTGTTTGTTATTGTTGCTTCATCAAGGTTTAGCAAAACTGGTATTTTCTTCAGATTCTCTACTGTTTTCCTAGTCATAGTTTCACAAAGTCTATGAGGCTGAAGTGCAAACCACTCAGGTTCTGTAAAGCCTTGATGCCCTTCGCAAGTTCTTTGGCTAAGTCAGTCAGGACCAGTACCATGGACAGAGGTAGACTCCTCTCAGTAATGACACCAAGAACCATTGCCTGAAAAAAGAAGAGTGAAAGGAATTACTAATATGTAACTGTTTGTACAAGACAACCCTCAGTTTGATGTTTCAACTTCTGCTCATGAACTAGTTTTTAACCCTTCACACTATAAATACTCCTTTGCAAACTGAGAAGGCCTGTAGGAGCAGTCAGATTTGGATCTGCTCTATTTGCTTATAAATAAAATCATATACAAAAAATAATAATTCTTAAGTCTCTGCCATTGCCAAAAATTATTGTATTCATGTGGCATAATATAAATTAATCTAATTATACTTCATGACATCTTTATTTCTGATATGAATATTCATAAAAATGGTGAGGTACAAAAAAGCAGTATATTCCTCAATGTAAGCACTACTAGGAAGCCCTTTGCAGATGGCTTGTTATGATAAAGAGTGGTTGTGTACTGTAACATAGTCCTACCAGTTGCATCCCAACATTGTTGTTTTGTGACAATTAATTTGACAGAAAATCAGCGTATTCCTGTATCAGCTGTCTAAACTGGGTATACTCTGCAAACGTGTAATTAATTGAGTAAATGTTAACGAAGTCAAACCGGAGTCCTAACATGGGGTACGTAACATTGTTATAGCTGAGCATCATGAAAGTTGTTCGTAAAAAAGCAGTACATTCCTCGCAGTACATTCACGCAGTTTTTTGTGGCTTAACCATCTACCGTAGAGCGAATCGACGCAATTCCCTAATATGAACCAAGGCACTGCCTCTACCGGGAATCGACCATCGACATTTTGCATGCAATGAAGTAAAAACTAAGTAATGAATTTAAAGAAAGTAGATGCATGTCAATTCATGTAATTCATTTAACAAGTGTTGCGAATTAATATGATTAAGATGCGCGACAAATTAAATCTGAAAATTGTTAGTGAAGAAAGCCACAACCACGACAAAACCTAAGCAATAATAATGATAGTGTCCATTATCATTCATCTAAGACAATAGGTCACGAAGTACATAGTGTTACATAAGAACATACATTAATGTATGTCAATTTATTATCAAAATATAGCCAAACAAGAAATGTGTTGTGCAGTAGGTGACAAATACCCCCAAAGAAAAGCACTGGCAATGAAAGGTGATTTGTAAGCAGGTCTGCATATGCACTACAAAATGAAAGTAAAGATTGCATAGTAATACTGTGTGAGAAGAATTTGAACTCAAGCTACCACAAAAGACAAGCTGTTTTGTAATTAAGCTCAAATGTCAAGGTCATGGCCACATGACCTACAAAAAGTATGTGACATTCCGCCATCCGGAGATGAACTCACACATCATATTTAGTGATGATCCTAGCTGATTTGGTGTAGGGATATGCTGTGGACAAGCTCTTTTTTGTAAATGAAGCCCAAGGTCAAGGTCACATTGACCTATGAATAGTATGTGAGACCCCGCCATCCGGGCCATGCACGGTCGATTCCCTATTAACCCATTCCTCCATAGGCTATTTTCAGATCCAACCACTATGAATAAATCTACCAAAAGGAGTATTAAGTTAGAAAAAAGGAAAATTTTAGAATGTTATCGTTTGAAACCATTGTGATAAATAGAGCATTTGCTCCTATAGGAGCAAATGCTCTATTTATCACAATGGTTTCAAGAAGTGGCCATTACACTAGCTCTTTGGTGATATGGTTAAAGTGCTTGGAAATGTTGTGAAATTAAACAACGGACTGCACCGTTACTGACTGTTGGGATGACCGCCAGGGAGTACCCATGGCGCAGATTATAGATGTTTGCAAATAGCAGTCAGGTTGTCCATAGCTGTTTTTCAGCAATACTATTGCATGTCAATGTTTATATTGTTTTCAGGCTAAAGTATTATCCTCCCAATTTGACCTGAGATGCATGAATATTCCGTGTATTATCATCGGTAATCTTCGGATAAATATCCGAAAGTATAAGAATGCGCTTTAAGAATACAATCCTCGTGGAACATGATTATTACCTGCTTTTGGTTTGCTATTTTCTGTCACAGAGTATAACGAACAATCCCGATAAACACGCCGAAACTTAATCGAGTCTCAGGTCAAATAGGGAGGATAATATTGATTATCACATTAGAGGTATTTCCAAAATTTTCATTTGTTTTGGGTTTTATGTCACTTTAAATAACAGTATTTCAGTCATATCACGATGTCTAGACGAATGCAGGTGGAGGAAGACCTCAGGTTTCGGTGCATGGAACAAATTGCACTGTTGTGGTGTGCGGTGATCTACTGGTATCATGACTACCAATCTGGAGTTCAAATCCCGGTCCCTCCCTGAAATTTCGAATATACTTTTCAGTGTCTCCCATCCGCACTTCCTCTCCACCCCGGGGTTAAAATGGGTACCTGTGAGGATCACTAGCTGGTACTGTGACTGCATGATTGCGCCATATGTTAGCAGTGCTCAATATTGTAGGCGAATGACTCAATGACCAGGGGAGTAAATGTACAGTCGGCTGAGCGGTCCTTCGGACTGACAGTAGACTATAACTAGGTACTTTCACTGTTCCATGGACAAATGAACAGAATTTTCTTGCTGATAAAAACATTGCCAAGTCTGCTATTAGGAATGGCTGGGTTCTAGGATTCTTTCCTTATGCACCTGTGTATTTCTGCTGCTCTCAGAATGATGTAGACAAACATTCCTTTTCAAAGCCACATATCTTAAAGAATGTGTTTGCAATAACTTTGTGCTAAGAATAGTCAATTTGTTAATTAATGAATATTGATAAATTAAATATTAATTCCGGTCTTAAAAATGCAAAACATGATCACCGGATGCAGTTGTCGATGCTTGTCAGTTCAATTGTAGCCCTAGTGATGGTGAACAAGTGTGTGAGGTTTCATATGATTTGCATGAACAGTAAAGAAGTTATAGCCAACATTAAAGTTTCTGGACGACAACGCCAAAGTTATGACAATAGCTTGTATTTTATCTTTGAAAAGCAAACAAGCTAAAACTCTAAACTCCTGGTTCTTAAGACAGGTGTTTGCTCTGTTCTACTAGTATATTTATTCCAAATTTCAATACCTACTGACTATTCATTGGAAAAATAGTTATAATGAAATATGGAAGGTGGAACATTGTAGCCATTTTAGAAACTAAAGAAACAGATTTATCATATTCCATTAGGAAACGGAGCATACCCTGATCAGAGGGCTCTGATCTGGGTCTACTGTTTGCAGATTTATATAAAGGAAAGGGTTAAGTAGTCAGCTGCTTGTAAGACCCATGTGCATACAGTAAATGACCACTCAAAACAGGACTTACTATTGCTGATCTGGTAACAGTACTCCAATTTACTTTTTGCAAATTAATTTAGTATCCAGGACTGTAAATAAGAAGGATATGTAGCAAATCCAATTCAAATATTTGTTATACTTCTGTGCCAAACCGTATCTTGCTGCAACTCATTAGAATTGAATATCTGATGCGATTATAATGAGATTTCAGCAAGATAGGGTTAAGCTGTGAAAAAAGATTTAAAATAGATCAGTTCACATCTCATCTTTAGCCCAGGTTTGTAAGGCCTTGTCATCATTTGAAATTCAATTGGAAATCTTTGCATTACCATCGTTCTATAAATCCCACTCTGCCATATTAACACTTTGCTTGCTAGCAGCAAGTTGTTGTGATAACCTATGTAAACAGTTTGGATCAAGATTACGTAGACACTGAGTATATAGGCATCTAATCAGGATCTACATATTCTGTGCATCATGCTGTCTATCTATGAAGAGAAATAGAAGCGATATATTTTTAGCAACGTGGCAGGCAAAAGTCTTTGCAGAGAAAAGCTACTTTAATAGCATGCTGAGAGTTAAGGATGTAAAAATAATCAAAACACTCATACAGATATAATTCTTTTATTACATTAGATAAAAGTTTCTCCATATACAGTAAACCCCTCTAAACTGGAATTCTAGTAGAGATGAATTTAGATCCTCTTAGGCAGGTGGCAGCTTAATGCAGGGTGAAAGAAGAGGAGCTTTCTGCATGACTTTCACCCTGCATTAAGCTACCACCTTTCCCCAAAACCGATATTTGTACAAAATTTAATGTCCGGTTTAGAGGGGTTTTACTATACTATACTGTTGACCCTCTACCTGATGCATATTCATGTTGGTAAATATCAAGTAGCTGGATTTTATATAGAGGAATATAAACACAGCATTGTTTTAACATGGCAGAAACTGAGGAATCTCTATTTTTTCTCCTTAAAGCAAAAAGTGCAGACCTTGATCAGATGGCTTCTACAGTATCTGTCTGATCTGGGTCTACTCTGTTTGCAAATGCAAGAAAACATGTCTCTATAAAGTAAAGGTTTAAAATTTTACCAGCACAATATTCATGTAAGAAATAATGACATCGTGAATATTCATTAGCTTGATTCTTATGATGGTACATGAACCCAGTTTTTTAACCTTGGCAGAGAAAAACAGAGCAGACCCTGATCAGATGGCTACTACTTGAGCCATCTGATCTCGCCACCTATCTGCTCTTTGCCACAAGTTTTATTTCAAAACTATCTGACACAGATTTCACAAATTTTGCAATCAAGTCTAATCCATCTGTCCATTTGTTTTTATCTGGGTGTGTACATGTCCTTAGATTTTCACCAAATTGAAGTACTGTCTTCCAAAATCTGAAATAAAAGAACATTTTGGTATTAAATAATATATCAGAAAGTATGGTAAATAATATATCAGAAGTTATGGTAAATAATATAACAAAGAAAGTCCTTCCGAGGAATCTCTTTACCATTTTTAACCCTTTACCCAATAGCCTGTTTCTAGTTTTGAAGACATATGACCACTTAAAGCAGGTTGAAAGTAAAGCAGAATGCGCCTTAAGGCGCATTCTGCTTTACTTTCAGCCTGCTTTAAGCTACCACCTACTAGGATATAGAAAATATTTATTATGCAATATGTTCATGACTGTATGAATTTGAACTATTTTCTTCAGCGGAGGAATAAATCAAACACGCTAAAAGCCGCTTCTATCAGGTAAAGGGTTAAGCTTAAAATCAATGCATCTGTTTCCATTGCTGATGTAACCCTTTACTTGATAGGAGCTGTCTGATCAGTGCCTATAGAAGCTATATCTGCTAATGTAATACTATAGACCTGATATACAGCTTCTGACATGTCAAAAACATCACATGTTTATATACTATTATAGATATTCGGCAACTTTTATTCATGATGTCATTATTTCTTATATGAATAGTCATGAGGTAAACGGTTAAGGCATGCTGAAACAGTTTAACCCTTTCCTCCATAAATACGCCTTACTACGCCTTTGCAAACAGAGTAGACCAAGATCAGACGACTCCTATAGGAGCCGTCTGATCAGGGTCTGCTCTGTTTGCTTACTGTTTCTGCCATGTCCAAAAGTTTCTGTGTCCATGTGCAATTATAACAAATAATCAAATCAATATTCATGATGTCCTTATTTTTTACATAAATATTCATGAATGTATGCTATCAGTTTACTCACTTTATTCTAGACTTCATGAAGCTGTCATCATGTGTGTTAGGTGACTCCAGATGGTACAATTGCCAGATCACCAGCAAGCTGCATACATTGGTCACAAGTACAAAGCTTGGGAAACTGAAACAAAGATAGCAGTCCATGGACTGTATAGCAATGGTTTATGGACGAAGCATACCATTACAGTAGCGTGGTTGAAGTATATCACTATATAAATCATACAGGAAAAAGACCACATTACACTGAATTATTATATTATATACATGTAGTGTTTTACAAATATACCCTGATATTAGCTTCAGTCTTGAATCGATCGGCTACAATTTCCTCAAAACAGTTTTAACGAGTTTCGCATAAATAATGTCATAATAGCATGCAAAAATATCTTTTTCATTTACCAATCAAAATCAATAATGAAACATGTTCTATTTTTTAAAGTGGTATGCTTCGACCAAAAATGGTACACTTGGGTAACGGTATGCTTTGGTAATGGTACAATGTATGTTTCGTCCATTACCCATAGCAACAATGTTCGAGACTATAGTTCCAAACAAAGTACGTAAAGAAAGCAGTGTACAGTCTTCTATAACTGCTGCCAGGTTTCAAAGTGTTGCTTTAACCCTTTACGCTTTAAATAGACCTTTTAACACTTTTGCAAACAGAGTAGACCCAGATCAGACAGCTCCTGTAGGAATAATTAGGATCCATCTGACCAGAGTCTGCTCTGTTTGCTTATGAAATAATACAGATCTAATTCTACAGTTTCTGCCACTGCCAAATTTCCAATTTTCATATGCCATTATAAACAATGCATGTAATTAAAATGCTTGATATCATTTTTTCTTACATTAACTCATTCTCTCCTAGACTATTTTTACACCCAACCTCTTTGAATACATCAATCGGAAAGGAGCATTTACTAGAGAAAAGGGAACTTTTAGAATTGTGTAGTATTGAAACCATTGTGATAAAAAGAGCATTTGCTCCAATGGAGCAAATGCTCCATTTATCACAATGGTTTCAAGAAGTGACTTTTACATTGGCGCAATAAGGCGTCAGTAGGAGAGAATGAGTTAATATTCAGGGAGTGAAGAGTTAAAACTATTTTCTTTTTTGGATATGAGTGACACAGATAATTGTGAGGCCCTTAGGTGAGTACTATAGATAGGAAGTGTATTGTTTTATCATAGATCTCTTATTTTTTCTCAACCAAACATTATTTTGTTGGTATTCATTAGAACCACTAAATAGTGGGCAGCTCTGGTGAGAATCAACTAGGAAGGATTTGGCAGAAACATACTAACACAACTATGATAGGTGTTATCCCCGTTTAACCCTTTCCTCCATAAATACGCCTTTCTACGCCCCTGTAAAAATCACCTATTGAAACTATTGTGATAAATAGAGCATTTGCTCCTATAGGAGCAAATGCTCTATTTATCACAATGGTTTCAAACTACAAAATTCTAAAATTTTCCTTTTCTCTAGTTAATGCTCCTCTTCGCTAGATTGGATCTAAAAATAGCCTATGAAGTAATGGGTTAACCCCTTGTGAACAGAGAACACCCCTGTAATAGCTGTCTGATAAGGGTCTGCTCTGTTTGTTTATGGTTATAATATAGATCTGATTCCCCATATTCCCAAATTTTCTTGGTTTAACCCATTCCCTCATATTGACACCTTTGCAAAAGTCACCAGTTGAAACCATTGTGATAAATAGAGCATTTGCTCCTATAGGAGCAAATGCTCTATTTATCATAATGGTTTCAAACTACAAAATTCTAAAATAATCTATAATCTAAAATAAGCAGACAATGTGTCTAGACTACTACCACTGCCTCTTAAGTTATTTTCTATTCTCCTCTAATATCAGCTCTGAATGCAGACTCAGTCGTTAGTCGCCACTTTTGTTGATGTAAAACGTATTTACAATCTTACCATGATAAGAATTTTTTTAGATTCTCCCTTTGCCTTGATCTCAGCTCTTTATTTTCCAGCTGCTGCTGTCTGGTTGTGACACAGGATGACACGTGAGACAGCACACAGCTACACTCTGTGATAATGTGTTGAAGAACAGACAGAAGCTCACCATCTCTGTCAACTTGACCAGCGTCTCCAGCCCCTTTCTGAATAATAAAATGACAATACATGTAATTAGTTATAACCTAATAAATATAAGAATTGGGACAAATTTATGCAAACTAATTACCTTAAGTTTTCAAACAGACAAACTTAACCTTTTACTCCATTATTAACCCTTTCCCTGTTCTATGTTTATTCCAAATTTCAATACCTACTGAATATTCATTAACAAAATATGGAAAGAGGAACATTGTATATATTTTAGAAAGCAAAGAAACATATCTATCAAATTCTATTAGTAAACATAGCAGACCCTGATCAGACGGCTCCTCTAGGAGCCGTCTGATCTGGGTCTACTCTGTTTGCAAATGCGTGAAAACACGTTTATAGGAGGGAAAGGGTTAATACACCTTTCTATGCCTTTGCAAACAAAGTAGACCCAGACCAGATGGCGAAATAATATAGATATGATTCTACAGTTTCTGCCATGGTCAAATATTCCTGTGTTCACGTGCCATTATAAAACACCAGAAATCGTGTCAAAGCCACTGATTCTTGCCTGTTTAAAAGTTAAGTCTAAAAGGTGTCATATTGAACACAAAAAAATCATTCAATTTTCAATTTAAACTTAACTGTATCAATATCAGAACCAAAATGCATTCAAATACCAATTTTTAGCCACTTAAAAAAGATTATTAAACAAGAAAGATATACACGGCTCTTACAGGAGACATTTGCCTTGGGTGTAGTCTACAATTTCAAACATGGTACAAAATGCTTTTGTTAAAGTGCCATTAAAAAATTTCAGCTAATTAATACTTATGCAGTCATAATTTCTGACATAAATATTCATTAGGTATAGATTTAAACAATAATCAATTTCAAACACACACATCAAACCTCTATTCAGTTTTGTCATATTTCTTGCTTTACTTCCTACCAATAAATACCGAAAGTTATTTTCTAACCTGAAGTTTTGCTTCCCTGTAGAGAGTGGAAATCTTGTGAGAAATGATTGTGTCCAATAAACGTCTGAACTCATTACAACTGCTGTATGTTAAACTGAAACAAAATCACATTTGTGCAGAGTTTTAACATTTACTCTATAGATAAACTCCATTGCAAACAGAGCAGACCCGGATCAGATGGCTCCTGTTAGAGCCATCTGATCAGGGTCTGCTCTGTTTGCTTATGACATAATAAAATAGATATGATTCTACAGCATCTGTCAGGATCAAAACTGTGTTATAAAAATGCATCCAATTAATATTCATGGTGTCATTATTTCTTACATGAATATTCATGGATTAAAGGACTGAGGATTTACGGTACTACAGCTAACTTTGAAACAAACTTTGGATACCGTAACTCTAAATTAGGATTGGAAACTTAAATTGTAGCAAAGAGAGATATAACTCGAGCAAAGCATTCATTGAGGAGCAGTTTGATCTGGGTCTGCATTATTTGCCAAAGTTTATCTGAAAACTAACGGTAATTAGGGCAGTCAAAGAAATTTGATCAAATATTGTATGTGGTACGGATGGGGAAAAAACTTTATCAAACACACTACACAGTCAAGACCTGATATCTCAAATCACAGAATCATTCTCAGCTTTACATCCCTTGAATGCAAGACACACAGGCACTAGCATTTGCATACAGTGCAGACACACACAGTTTATCATTCAAAATCCTCTAGCAAGTTTAACTGGTTCCCTCATATTGACCCGTTGAAACCATTGTTATAAATACAGCATTTGCTCCTATAGGAGCAATGCTCTATTTATCACAATGGTTTCAAACTACAAAATTCTAAAGTTTTCCTTTTCTCTAGTTAATGACTTCTGTTCCTTTTCGGTAGATTTAGTTAAAAAAGTTGGATCTAAAAATAGCCTATGAGGGAATGGGTTAAGCCTTTCATATCAAGTGGACTGATGGACAATTCCACTCAAAGTGTCAGAGTTGAAATGTTTCAGATTCAGAATATTCTAAAATATGTTTACACATTCCCAGCTTCTTAACTCTTCCATACAAACACTTTTTTCACAGCTATGCATACAGAGTAGACTAAGTACAGATGACTTCTACAGGAGCTGTCTAATCAGGGTCTGCTCTGCCTGCTTATAAAATCATAACTTATCATACTCTACAGATTCTACAAATAACAAAATTCATACGAACATATGTCTTTATAAAAATTCATCAAAAACAATTCATGATGTCAGTATTTCATACATGAATATTCAACAGGAAACGGCTTAACAGAATGGGAAAAGCTGGGAAAAAAGTACACTGTACAAATGTTAGAAAACATTTTGGTGTCATAAAATCTAAGACCTCTGATGACCTGCAGCCTTGCCTACCTGTTCATAACCTCCCCATCTACAGTGAAGACTGACCAGTTCTGTACTATACTGCTTGTCACCTGTGCTATATCTGTTTGAATACCCACATGAATCTCTGATATTGGGTATAACACATTAGGATCTCTGGAATAACAACAAATACAGAGTAACGATTTACTGTGGCGCATATACTTATGATAGTTACGATCTCATTGACAGTTCAAAGTTCAAATGTGAGAAAAAAAATAGAGAGAGAAACAGTGTAATTCTTTTTCGTTAAAAAATTCCATTCAGTCTTATATGAGATTCATTGCGCATGCGCGAAACAGTTCATTGCAAATAGCGGAGCGGGTAGCTCATACACTGAAATATTGAAACTTTTTAGTGAGCATGTGGTGTTCGGAAGCTATCCTTAAACTGTCTGATCAGGGAATTTGATAGATCTGATTCTTTAGTTTCTAAAATGGCTATAATGTTTAACCTTTCATATTTCATTATAACTATTTTGTCCATGAATATTCAGTAGGTATTAAAATTTGTAAAGAACAGGGAAAGGGTTAATAACATGAAAATGTCAAAGTTGTGTATACCTTCCAGACAGATCTGGCAGTACACAAACAAGACCATCAATGCCACACGCAATATCTGCATTTTCTATAATCTAGAATAAAAATAGAACTTATTCAGTAATGTTGCAAGAAAAATGACATTCAAACCACCTAACAAATGATGTAGATTACAAGTATAATATGGTATAATACAGGTGTGACTCTAGTTTCCATCTGAGACAAAATATCCGGTGTATATATTCCAATATAAAATTTCAGTTAATAAATATTAATCATGTCACAATTCCTTATATGAATACTAAACAGGGAAAGTGTTAAATATTACAGATCTGGTTCTGCTGTTTGTCTTTTCCTCCATAAATACGCTTTTCTACGCCTCTGTAAAAGTCACCTGTTGAAACCATTGTGATAAATAAAGCATTTGCTCCTATAGGAGCAAATGCTCTAATTATCACAAAGGTTTCAAACTACAAAAATCTAAAATATGCCTTTTCTCTAGTTAATTCTCCTTTTCAGTAGATGTATTCAAAGTGGTTGGATCTAAAAATAGCCTATGAGGGAATGAGTTAATTAATATTCATGATGTGAAAGGTCTTGCATGAATATTCATCAAGTTAAAGGTTATAGCTTCTTACCATATTTTGTATGAGAGATATTCTGTGAAACTGTACCCTGTATTCACTAATATCTTGACTTATTTTCTCCAGTTCTTCAGTCTGAAAACAGCATAAATATATGGTTGAAAATGTGTCCATCGGATACGGAAGTAGATGAACGACAAACCTGAAAAGGGGAGACACAGTACAACTCATTAGGATTAAGCTTCAGACTAAGTATCAAATAATTCCAGCAAACACAAGCAAAGAAATCTGACAAAAATGTTACAGGACGGATGTACATACATATGGATAAGGGTAAAAGTTAATGCTCCCATCACCTAAAGGCGGGGGGATAAAAAGCTTTTCTGCAGCAACCACCAAAGCCGCTTAATTCTGGATCTTAGAGTCTGGTGGTAGCTTAATGAAGGATGGAAGTAATGCAGAATGCTCATGCAGGAGCTTTCTGCATTACTTTAGTCCTGCATTAAGCTACCACATACTTTTCAAGACACCTATGTTTATTCATAAAGTGGTCGCTTTAGAGGGGTTTTCAAAGTTACAGATAAAGGTGCATACTCAAATACTAAAATCTTCATTTCTCCACCAAATCCTATATTAAGCCTTTCTACAATTTTTCAAACAGAGCAGACCCAGATCAGACTGCTCCTATATGAGCCATCTGATCAGGGTCTGCTCTGTTTGTTTATGAATTAATATAGATAGGATTCTACAGTTTCTGCCATTGCTAAAATTGCATGTGCTCAATACAAAAAACAAATTTATTCACTATGCCATTATTTCTTACATTAACCCTTCGCTTGCTGAATTTTAAAATACATTTCTCCTTCTTTACCCATGCCCTGTTGTATATTTACATATATCTTCACTGTGTACAAGTATTTCGGTGTGCAATCACTGCTGTGGAGTGCACTGGTTGCACAATCAACTTGTAAATAGTGCAGACCCTGATGAGACAGCTCTTGCAGGAGCTGTCTCATCTGGGTCTTCACTATTTACAGGTAGGTATATTGACGTGAATAGCAAGCGAAGGGTTAATATTCATGAGGTAATGGGTTAATACCTTTAAATTGTTTTCTTGAGGGATAAACAAGGCAGATATATGAACTGTTATGACAAAAAGGGAGTCAACAGTCTCCCTAGGTATGCCTGGTCCAGTCCAGTCTAACTCCCCATGGCTAAGTCGGTCTCGAAGTCTTGGACCATCCTGGTACATCAGCAAGTCCATCAAAATCTCCTGTGATGTAAATGTGAACACATAAATTTCATACAGAGAGAGAGTAACTTAATGTTGTTGTTTCATACAGACATGGTAACTAAATGTTGCTTTAAACATTACTATACGAATATTCATGTAAACAAATTATGACATCATGACTATTAATAACATGAACTTTTAAAACGGCATATTAAAACAGGAACATTTTGACATCGCAGAAACTGTAGAATAAGATCTATATTATTGCATATTAAGCAAACATAGCTGATCTTGGTCAGACAGGCGCTGTCTGGTTTGGGTTTACCCTGTTTGCATAGGCATTAAAAAGTATGGAGAAACCAAATATGTCTGTATCTATGAACTCATTTTATCCAGTCACCAGGCTTCTCTAGTGACATAATAAAGGGGGTGCAAATAAACTTAGGTTTATTAGGTTACTTCCGGTAGTAGAAGGTTTATTAGGTTAGTAGATAGGCGTAATGATTCTATAACCATGGAACTATTTTAGTTTTCTGTAAATATGCATAAACATGTTGATGGAATAGATCTAACAGATCTATTTGGTCACCAAAAGAATTATTCAAATGAGAAAAAATAAAAATAATTGGCTACAGCTGGATTCGAACCCGCGCCTGAAAACTAATTCTAATCACTCTATCTAGAGACGTCGCCCTAACCGATTACGCCACAGAGGCCACATACAAAATGACGTTGATTTATCAGTTTTATTAATTTAATCCACCGCTGGCGGAACCCGTTTTTGATAAAATCAAACCTGGAAGCAAAGATTGACAGGTAAATAGTAAATGTTTTCTTTTCACTCTCATGATAATTTGAATGATAACTCTTACAGGGGCGGTGATAGTCATAAACCTAAATATAGCCTGTTCAGTTCCATCTATTTATGAGTGACGTTAGGTCTATCTAAAAATAGAAACCGAGACTACGTAGTTCGAATTTGACCAGAGAATATAATCATGTCTGTTTGAAATAACTTATCGACCCTCGATTCAAATCATCTTATTTTTCAAATTCAACCACGTTTCCCTTCTAGTAATGCAAGTATCGAAACTATATTCCTCTGCGGTAGCTCATTAGATCTATTTACGTCTAAATGGAAGTGAAAAGGGAGGGATCCGTTGATCGAAAACTGCATTTTCAATGTAAATTATTTCAAGAGTGTTATGAGTCTATAAAAAAGACATTTAACTGTATTGACTGGATAAATCGAATAATAGGTTAGTGCCGTAGATGGGACACCTTTATCCGACTCGGAGAGAAAACAGTTGAGGCTCGGCAAGCCTCGCCTCAACCTTTTCTCCCCTCGTCGGATAAAGGTGTCCCATCTACGGCACTAACCTATTATTCTCTATATTTTCTTCCAAATGATCTGTTTTGTGATAGACAAAATATTAATTACACCTGAAACTAAAACCTTTGTGAACTTAACAGGTATTTGCAAACAGTATAGAACAGACTAGAGATAAGGCTTCTGATCAGGATATGCACTTTACTCCATAAATACGCCTTTCTATGTCTTTGCAAACAGAGTAGACCTAGATCATATAGTTCCTGTAAAAGCTGTATGGTCAGGGTCTGATCTATTTATTTATGATATAATATAAATATGATTCCACAGTTTCTGACATGATCAAAACTTCCTGTGTCCATGTGCTATTATAACAATTAAAGTCAATAAGCAAACAGAGCAGATAGGAGCCATCTAATCTGGGTCTGTTCTGTGTGAAAAGGCGTATGTATGGAGTAAAGGATTAACCCATTCCCTCATATTAACGTGTTTCACGCATTTGCAAACAGAGTAGACCCAGATCAGACGGCTCCTAGAGGAGCCGTCTGATCAGGGTCTGCTCTGTTTGCTAACAGAATTTGATAGATCAGTTTCTTTGCCTTCTAAAATGTCTACAATGTTGCACCTTCCATATTTCTTTATAACTATTTTGTTAATGAATATTCATGTGGTATTGAAATTTAGAATAAATACAGAACAGGGAAAGGGTTAAATAGTAATACTATTAGCTGATAGTCAAAATGGGCAAAGTCTTGCATCAATATTCATGAAGAAAAGGGTCAATATGACTTGACTAGGGACAGAGCTAAAGAAATCTTACACCCAATTCAGGTGCTTGTCAATTCTATTGACAAGAATGTCAAACAATACTTCCTTACCATTACTTGAGTTCCAAGTACATGTTGAATTGAATTGTTAGAGCCATCAGGTAGATAGGGACTTAATATCTGCAAAACAAACAAAACTATGATTAGTACAGCAGTTAAGAAACTGAATTCATTTCACTTTCCACTGCAGAAGGCAGCAGCCTAAAGCCTGTAAAATGTTTGACAAATTTTACAAAAGATATTTTTCAGAAAAAGATTCAAACCTCGTTTAAACCTACTGCAAAGTGTTTTTGGTCCTGTATTGTTTTTTTGTCAACACTTTACCTGATAGAGACATGTTTGCAAAAAGTATAGACTCAGATAAGAAGTTCCTGTTGGAGCCATCTGATCACAGACTGTTTGCTTATATAATTGTACAGAACTGATTTTAACCCGTCGCTTGCTATTCACGTCAATATACCTACCTGTAAATAGTGAAGACCCAGATGAGACAGCTCCTGCAGGAGCTGTCTCATCAGGGTCTGCACTATTTACAAGTTGATTGCGCAACCAGTGCACTCCACAGCAGTGATTGCACAGCAATATACTTGTACACAGTGAAGATATATGTAATTATACAACAGGGCATGGGTAAAGAAGGAGAAATGTATTTTAAATTTCAGCAAGCGAAGGGCTAAAGTTTCTGCCAAGGCCAAAAACCTGTGTTTATATACCACTACAACAAAATCAGCTAATAAAGATTTATGATGTCATTATTTCTTACATGATTATTCATGAGATAAAGCAAGTGACTGGTAAACATTGCTCTAATACCATCTTAACAAACAATACCTTTGGATCTGGACATAACTCAGTGCCTCATCAGGATTCAAACTGTTTGATACCATATCTATTATAATCTTGTTACAAAAAAGGAAGAAAATTCAAACAAAGAAGATGAAGCACACAATAAATTTTGCAGATACCAATATTTGGCAGCAAAATACTGCTTTACTCTTCTACTGCCACCTTCTGTCATCTGCAAAATTTGTCATCCGCAATTTCGAATTTAATTTTCCGCCGTTTGCTTTCAAGAAATACTGTCATAGTATCAAGCATTTGCGATCCTGATGAGACACAGTGTTACTCTGTGACTCATCTTGATCCAACTTGTTTGCAAAGCTATTCACAGATTTGACAAAGGCAGTGAAAGTGAAAACATTTACACATTTATTCTGACAAGTTGAACAATTAGTATTATTATACTTCAAATGACTTTCCTATACAAATTTTCCATATAACTGCCATGAAACAATTTGTATTGTTCCATGCTACATTATCTTGTGTGGGCAACATTACATCTAGATCAGTGAATGCTTATTAAATTGTGTGTGTGACATCATCCGACGTAGTTCAACTGACGTCATCAACACATGCAATTTGATCACCAAACGTCATTTCGACAATTTTTTTGTTTGTTGTTGTTTAATAATTAGAGAAATGTCGTGTTTCACGACAATTTTGGGGGAGGATCTGTCAATATTGGACAATGAAAAGTCTCCACCAGTACCAAGTGTGTAATGAATAGAAGTGTGAAGCTGTTCCTTGACTTTTAAACACCGAGTACAACTTTTGTTTCAAACTGTTTATTCTTGTCATTTAATAAATCTTTTTGCTGAAGAAATTGATTGTGAAGTTCGGTATAATAAAATAAATATCACATCCAATTGAGGGCGACAGCTAACATCTCGGTGGACATTACCAACCTTGGGTTGACAATATGTGCTGTCACCCTCCATAGAATGTGATATTTATATATTGTTCAGGTCTTTTCCATGACAGATATTACTTTTCATGCCTTTGCGAACATATTAGACCCAGATAGGATGGCTCCTGTAGGAGCTGTGTGATCAGGGTCTAATATCTTTGCTTATGGAATCATACAGATCTTATTCTACAGTATCTGCCATGGAGAAAGATTTATGTGTTCATATAAAATTATAAAAATATATACTGTGTTCTTACCTCATCAAATGTTGTAAACAAGGTTGTTGCCTGAAGAAGAAAATATAACTCTCCAATTACAAAGATTTTACTGACAAAGTAATTGTCTCCAATCATATACATGTAGTTTTTAAAGAAACATCTTTAATTACATGGTTTTTAGAGAAAAAACTATATTGTAGAATCATATCTATACTATTTCATAAGCAAACAGAGCAGACCATGATCAGATGACTCCTATAGGAGCCCTCAAATCTGTGTATACATGTACTCTCTTTGTAATGGCATAAAGGGTTAATGAAGGAGCTTTCATCCTGCATTAAGCAGATACCTGCTTTCAAAGCCATCTATGTTCATTCAAAAAGTGGTTACCTTTTAGATGGGTTTCACTGTTCAAAATATGCCAACTTTGTAATGAGACCTGTATTCTAACATAAGAAAGACCTTTCCATCAATCTTTGTTTGCCTAGTACCACTGGCACTTGATCAAAACAGACTATAGTTGTGTAATATAATAGTCATATCAGTGTATTAATGTACTAGTTGCTATAAATAAACTATAGGCTTTTTCGATTAAGTGCCAGTGCCTAGTACATACAATGATGGACCAGGGAAATAAAGGTTAGACACATCTCCACAAGGCTCCAAAACATTCTGGTAAGAGTCAGCACTGTTTGCCTCGTCAATGTTTTTCAAAGCTTTATACCCTTCATCATGAAAATGGGAATTATTTCCAATTACATAGCTGACCCAGTGCTCCTAATATGGTAAAACCTCCCTACAATGACAACCTGAAAGAAGTCTAGTTCTGGGTTTCAACCCTTCACCTGATGAATATTCATACAAGAAATACATGTAATAATTATATTAACCCTTTCCTTTATGTAAATGTATTTTAATGCATTTGCAAACAGAGTAGACCCAGATTAGACGGCTCCTATAGTTGTCATCTGATCTGGGTCTACTTTACTTGCTTATGGCACAGGGCCGCACCCAGAAAATTCTGGCTGGGGGTGCCCAGTTGGGGAGGGTGCGGGAGGGGTGTTCCCTCCGGGTAGCCGAAAGTTTTTTGGTATGCCGCATTGACTGGTACATTTTCCTGCTATCTGAATCACTCTATCAAGATATAGTTTTATGTTATAATATAGGATATCGGCTCCTTACACATGGGTTTCAGTGTATAGATGAATGACCACAAATGTTTCAATGTATGGACTTCATATAAATTATCCTAACACAAAAGTTGTGATCAAGGCTTAAGTTTTTTGCCATTGAATTGACAGACAGACGGATATATCATGATGTGGTCATGATTTGTTTTCCATTGACAGACAGACGTGATCTTGCTTAAAGTTTTTTTTGCCATTGACAGACAGGCAGACATGTGACCATGACTAAAGATTTTTGCCATTGACAGACAGGCAGAAAGACATATGACCATGATTAAAGTTTTTTGCCATTGACAGACAGACATATCTGGTCATGATTAAAGTTTTTTGCCATGGACAGACTCGGCATTATTCATCTTAGAACTAGCATCTGCTTATGTCTTTATTTAAGGACATGCATGTTGATCTGCCAAGATTGGCAAGAACACAATTAAAAGTAATAAAAAAAACGTTTGTTTTTTTTAAAATTCATCTTCATTTATAAATTGATATAAGAAACTTAAGTATATCAGTTGTCTATATAAATATATTTGCTTTTAAAAGAAATTGATAATTCCTTCATTCATTGATCACAAAGAAAAATCCTTTGAATTTTCAAAATTAATTGATTTTATGCAATATGACTAAAACTATTATTTTCAAGATTGGATAAAGGAAAAAACGATTTTCTGTAAGTATAAATAACTGAAATGCAATTACATAGTGTTTTTTTTCTTTTGAATATTACCAAATTATATTAAAAAACCCAGCAAAATATCAAAGTAAATATACACTCAACTAACCATAGCATCACAATAGTTCTTTCTTCTAAATGTGAAAACAACCCTGATCAACACTACAAGCATAAAATGTTACAGTTTAACAAGAGGGTCATGATGGCCCTAAATCGCTCACCTGGTTATCACAGATTTATGTATACAATGAAACATATTCCATTTTATCTTATTATACAATAGCAGTCTCAGGGATTTTTTTTGTATGATTTTATAGCCCTTATTCGGCTATATTCCCATTGGCAAAAGGTGTGTTTTTCATCCATTTTTTAAGGAAATTCCCAATCTTAAGTTTAAAAAAACAACAAGAAAAAACATTTATTCAGTACAATCGGTCTGGGGAGGAATCGTTCGTACTTTTTTGTCATTCGGATTGTTCGGAATTATTCTTTCATTACTGGTTATTGATCAATGTCAGTAAAACGCTTATCAGTCGAAGTGCATACTGCTAGCTAGGCTATCTTGATACATCACCCCTCGTCTCAATTTTGCGACATTGTCTCCTCACTTGAATAATATACGTGCCACATGTGGTATTTTTTAGCAATTTGCATTTTGACACGACTCAGACTGGTTCCTGAACAATTTATTTGCTAAACTCCAGTATAGCGAAAACCGGAACCAACTTTTGATTACGTAATTCGGGTGTTCTCGGGTGTCCATACAAAAATAGGCCAATTATGGCTCACAGCATGACAACATGCTAAAGGTGGCCTGCCTGTGTAGAGAACTAACAGATAATCTCCCCCAGGGAGGAAAATATTGGTCACTAAAAAACTTGACTTGGTAAAGATTTAGTTGAAAACTAAAAAGAGGCCATTATTAAAAATGGTATCTTGTCAGCCAGCTGGTGGGGCAAGGGCCCCCGAGCCCCCCACCTGGGTACGTGCCTGTGGCATTATATAGATCTGATTCTACAGTTTCTGTCTGAGCAAAATTTATATTTATATACCATTACAAAAATTAATCCAATTAATATTAATCATGTCATTATTTCTTACATGAATAGTGAACAGGTAAATGGTTAACTATTATAATGGTGTATGAACACAGGAAGTTCTGGGCTAGACAGAAACTGATCAATCAGGGTCCATGCTTATAAAACTTTTTAGTTGAGTCTGAGTTTGTTCTCAAGCTTTTGATTGGTCAGATTTGAGTTCTCAAGCTTTTGATTGGTCAGATTTGAGCCAAAGGCTCAAATCTGACCAATCAAAAACTTGTGAACGAACTCAGACTCAACTAAAAGTTTTATAAGCATGGACCCTGATCTATGTAATTCTATAAGCAAAATTAGCAGACTTTAATCAGAATCTACTTAATGTATCAAATGTGTACCTATCAGGAAAAGGGTTAAAGGGCAGAGGGTAGCTTAATGCAGGATGAAAGTTATGCAAAAAGTTCTAATAGGAGCTTTCTGCATTACTTTCATTCTGCAATAACCCTTCTGAATATTCATGTCAGAAATAATGGCACCATGGAAATTTATTAGCTAATTTATTCTATTGGAATATGTTTGCAGGAGTTTTTGGTATTAGAAAAAACTTTATACATGTAGTAAGATTTATTATAATCTCGTAAGCAAGCAGACTCTGATCAGAGGATTCTGGGTCTATGCTGTTTGCAAAGGTGTGAAAAGGCGTTTATATGACAAAAAAGGGTTAAACATCATTTATGGACATATAAAAACTTATTCCCTCATATTGACCCTTTTTGACACCTCTGTGAAAGTCACTTTTTGAAACCATTGTGATAAATTGAGCATTTGCTCCATTGGAGCAAATGCTCTATTTTTCACAATGGTTTCAAAACTGTACAATCTAAAAGTTTCCCTTTTTCCAATAAAGACTCTTTTTCAGTAGATTTATTCAAAGAGGTTGGATCTAAAAATAGCCTATGAGGTAATGAGTCTAAAAAAAGCCTATGAGGTAATGTGTTAACTATAGAGGGGTTCTACCATACTACAAAGTGTTACATACCTCAGCTGTGAGTATTCTTTGTTGACAATTGTTGATAGTAGCAAACACTCCCCTTAGACCTTGCTCTAGGCAATACAAGAGAAGGGCTGCACATAATGAGAACCTGTAGCAAAGTAATTCTTAGCAAAAAAATGTGATGAAATATCACAAAATAAAAATCTGTAATACATGTATATATATATACGTATTAGAAAATCTCAGCCTGAAATATCAAACTAAAAATCTATTATAGTAAATTGACTTTTATTGTCAGATCTGAGCAGACTTAACCCCTTAAGCCATGAATATTCATACAAGAAAAAATGACATCTTGAATATTAATTATCAGGACACAGGAAAAGTTGGCCATGGCAGAAACTATAGAATCAGCTCTATAAATTCCAAGCAAGCTGACCCTGATCAGATTGCTCTTACAGGAGTCATCTGGTCTGTGTCTACTCTGTTTGCAAATGCCTATCTGTGAATTATACGGTTGATTCATTATACCGTTGAACTCACCCTTTCCTCCATAAATACACCTTTCTACGCCTCTGTAATAACCACTTCTTGAAACCATTGTGATAAATAGAGCATTTGCTCCTATAGGAGCAAATGCTCTATTTATCACAATAGTTTCAAACTACAAAATTCTAAAATTTTCCTTTTCTCTAGTTAATGCTCCTTTTCGGTAGATTTATTCAAAGTGGTCGGATCTAAAAATAGCCTATGGAGGAAAGTGCTATGAAATAGTTTCTAATGTTGAAATGAGCATGTACAGTGAAAGAAACACTGATTCTCTGAGAAATCTTGCATATCTTAGCAGAATAAAAACAAACTAAACTATAGCTATCGGTACTTAATGTCTAATCCTTTACTCCATGAATATTCATGTAAGAAATAACATCATGAATATTGATTGGATGAACTCTTTGCATTACAGAAACTGTAAAATCCTATCTACATTCTTTCATAAGCAAACACTGCAATTCCAGTATGAGTTGTCTGATCTGAGTCTACTCGTTTGCAAAGATGTTAAAAGGCATATTTATGAAGTAACGGGTTAGAAACAAACCTGTCATTTCTGTAATAATGAACTATTTTTTGCCAAAAGACTTCTGTATTCCAACTAACTAGTTTTGACTTTGTCAGCAGTTTCAACCAGTTGTTAGGGTTGTTTGACAGGTTTACCCCTGAAGAGATACAGCAAATATAAGACCTCACTGGAGCAACTAGCAACACTTATTCATACTTCCAACAAATGCGTGTCATCTAGGAAAGAAAACTCAGTGATACAGATAGAATGTATAAATTTGACTTTGATAAAATGCCGTATTCAGAGGTCCAGATAAGATGCATAAATTTAAAACTTTTCAAGAATAGCTCCTATATTTCTCCATCAACCCCTATACTGTGACCACTCTTTAGAAATTTCGCTTCTAGACAAATCTAAAGAGTGGTCACAATATAGGGTTTGGTGGAGAAATGATGATTTTAATAATTGGGTACGCACCTTTATCTGTAGCTCTGTATCCATGCTTATAAATCATTTTAGTTGAGTCTGAGTGTGCCTTTGGCTCAAATCTGACCAATCAAAAGCTTGAGAACAAACTCAAACTCAACTAAAAAGCTTTATAAGCATGGACCCAGGTATTACCTCTAATAAATGCTCCTGGGGGCATAACATTTGGCAAAAGGAGCTTCTTATATACACCAATGAAATACTGTAAATGTATCCATCCAAATCTAATTTACTGGGGCATGTCTGAATGACACAGGAATGGGTACTACTGCTTATCCTTTGCATGATCGTAAGTGGTGACTTATAAGAGTTTAACGTAAACTGGAGTTTCTGCATATCTGATTCTTCAGTAGGAGTTAAGTTTTTTGGGTCCATACCCCATATTTATCTTAATGTAGATGAGATGTGGGTCCGGCAACTTTTCTATGAAAAGTATGAAACACAAGTTCAATCTAACTGTATATGATACTTATACATGTATATGATATTTTTTTCAAATTCCAAATTGCCAAATATTTATCATTAAATAATCTTTATTAAGCCATTCCCTCATAGGCTATTTTTAGACTCATCCACTTCGAATAATTCTACCGAAAAGGAGCATTTACTAGAGAAAATAGAATTGTGTAGTATTGAAACAATTGTGATAAATAGAGCATTTGCTCCTATGAAACAAATGCTCTATTTATCACAATGGTTTCAAGACGTGACTATTACAGAGGCACAGAAAGACGTACATGTATTTATAGAGGAAAGGGTTAATGATTAATAAGTATGCATGTAATACACATAGAAGTACATACCTGAAGGATTACACATTTTTGGTAGTTTTACCGGTTCCCTGTGTAATATAGTGTGTAAACCTTTCTCATGAAGAAGCTTTCCTATGCTGGGTACCATGCATATAATAAACCAGATGCATCTGCAATAGAAAGACCATCAAACAATGAATTCAGCATTTTGGAGGAATTTGTTAACAAAACTTTGTTCAATATACATGTAAGAAATAATGACATCATGGATATTTATTAGTTGAACCTTTATAATATCATATGTACATACAGTAAAACTCTCTATAATGGCCACTAAATTACATCAATTATTTTATGTCAAAGGCAGGTGGCTGCTTAAAGCAAGGTGAAAGTAAAACAGAACGCTCCTATAGGAGTGTTCTGTTTTACTTTCACTTTGCTTTAAGCAGCTACCTGCCCTAAATACCAACTAATTAACACAATTTAGTGGCCGTTATAGAGAGGTTTTACTGTAGTTTGTTTTGGTATTGGTAGAGTCAGATCAATTATAATTTCATAAGCAAATAGAGCAGACCCTGATCATATGAGGCAGGTCCTACAGCAGACATCTGATCTAGGTCTACCCTGTTTGCAATGACAAAGTGTTTATATGAAGGATAAGCTTAATTATTCTTATTTGATAATCCAGCATTTTTATGCCTTTGCAAATATGTAGTAGACCAAGATCAATTGTATTACCACTGTAAAATGTACTGGATTAAAGTACTTGGCATAGAAAGTGTGCCTTTGGTGTACATACGTGTACATATTGGTAAAGAAAGTGTGACAACTATGTTTAATATGTTTGATGTTATGTATTATTAAATGATTGATTGAAATGCATTTTAAAAAGTCTTTTTATATATTTTTATAACCATGGGGCAACTGTCCGCTTTGGCAATTTTATCAAGGGGCAATTGTCTAATTTTTCCTAAGGCAGTTGTCCTAAAGGGCAATTGTCCAAGGTAAATTGTCCTAAGAGATAGTTGTCCTAAGGAGTAAATTGTCATAAGGGGCAATTTTCATAAGAGACAGTTGTCCAAGTTGTCCTATTAAAGAAGCAATTGTACTATTAAAGGAGTAATTGTCCTAAAGGGGGAGATGTCTAGGGGGATTGTCCAAGGGGTAATTGCCCTAAGGTCCGTTTGGTTTCATGCAAAAAATAATGAAATCGTGAATTTTTATTAGTTTAACCCTGATAAGGGCATAGGTACAAAGAGTTTTTGGTATTGGTAGAAATTGTAGAATGAAATATATCATAAATTCATAAGCAAACATATCAGACCCTGATCAGATGGCTCCAATTGGAGCTGTCTGATCTGGGTCTACTCTGTTTGCAAAGGTGTGAAAAGGCATTTATATAAACTTTAAAGGAAAGGATTAAAAGAAGACCCCAAAAATCATATTCACCTTCTTGGAATTTCTCCTGGGAAAGGAAATCCATGCCATGCTATGTTTCTCAGATTCAGGGACACAGGTGGGCCAATAAGAACTCGCAAAACCTGTATCTAATACAGTTAAACCTCTCTTAAGCAACAATTAAAAAAAAGTCAAATTAAAAATCTTAACCAACCCCCGTCTGCAATACATTTCCTAAGTCCATACAGGAGTATAAATTTGTAAATAAGTCTTACAGAGCTATGGTACTTGGTCAGATTGTAGCCCTTGTGATAGTGTACACGTGTGTAATGTTTCATAAAATTTTGCATGAATAATACAGAAGTAATAGCCAATGTTAAAGTTTCCAGACGCCGACAACGAAGACAATAACAAGGACGACGACGATGACAGTAGAGTTACGACAACAGCTCATATTTTTTGTCTTCAAAAACCCAGAGAAGCATAAAAAGGTTTTAAAAAGCAGGGGGTATCTCAGTGCAGGTTAAAAGTAATGCAGAAATCTCCTACAGGAGCTTTCTGCATTACTTTCTACCTACATCAAGCAACCATCTACTCTTGAAACTGCTATGTTCATTCAATTAGATGTGGCTTAACCCTTACTCTATAAATACACCTTTCTATGCCTTTGCAAACAGAACAGACCAAGATGATTAGGGTCTGCTCTGTTTGCTTATGGAATAATATAGATGTTTCTACATTTTCTGCTTTGGCAAAACTTTTATTTGTTTATATGCCATTCTAAAAATTAATCTAACTAGAACTATCACTAAAGGTGATGGAATACCCATGCTTAGCAGCCTTGATCACAAATCAAACCAGGTTGTGCTACGGACAGACATTGTACCACAGACAGATGGACAGAAGAACCGTGCCACAGACAGACATTGTGCCATGGACAGACAGACCAACCAACACACTGTGTAGACAAAGATCATCTACAGCATATGATCTACAGCATATGAATAGTGTTTGCAATGCAAGTCAGAAACCTGTAGTCGCAATGTACTCAGAGTCCCTTTAACTGCAAACAGTGAAGATCATTCCATATTCATACTGACAGCTGATCTGGGTCCACACTGTTGGCAAACATTATATGCCCAAAATGTATAAATAAAAGAGCTACAGAGGTTCTACCATACTAACAATTCATTTGCTGTATAGTACATACTAAATTTTGTCCAAGGATTGCCTGCAGCTCTGGTGTAACCAACAGATCCTTCAGCATCGAGGGACAGGGTGATGGTCCTTTGGTAAGATACACCTGTAACATTTAAAACCCGCCTGCATTACTCAGTCACAACAGAGAAATTTAATGAAAGCATGGCTAGTTGCGGCATGTCTGTTATGTAATGATTAATGTTTTAACATCCTGCCTTGACCCTTTCCCAAATAAAACATCTTTTTATGCATTTGCAAACAGAGTAGACCCAGATCAGATGGCTCTTACAGGAGATGTTTGATCAGGGTGTGCTCTGTTTGCTTTTGACATGGTATGGATCTGATTCTACAGTTTCTGTCAAAGCACAAGTTCCCTTCGGTAGATTGTTTTTTGGAATCATATACTTTGCAAACAGCCCTCCCCCACTTATTATTATTATTATACAACATTTATAAAGCGCTCTTTTCACACAAGATATGTGTGTTCAAAAGCGCTTAAACTAAACCCTGCTAGAACTATCACTAAATGAGATGAATACCCCTGCACGGTACCCTTGATTGCAAATCCAACCGAAAATGACAAAAAAATACTCAAAGTTCAAGGGGAGATAATTCTGCAATGCCTAGTGCTAAATGCATGAAAACTGTGTCTTGCACATCTACTATTTCATAATTTTATGTTACCAGGTATTATGTATGGCAAATATCAATTCAATAACTTTCATACTGAAGGTGGGTTCACAACACCAACTATCCAGGTTTCTACCAAAATTTACTCAACTTCAAGGGGGGTTATTCTGCAATGCCTAGCACTAAACACATGAAAATTGCGTCTTGCATATCTTTTATTCATCGTTATTTAGTATGCCAAATATAACTTTCAAATTGAAGGAGGAGTTTGTGACACCATCTACCCATGTTTAAATGCAGATGGACGGACTGATCGCTTGACCAACCAACCGCCTGATCAACTGACTGGCCACCAGGTTGATTGAAGTATATCCCCTCAAATTTTGTTTGCTTGTGTATAATCACATTATATATATTGTATAGAAGTAAGATATTGTGTATTTTAAAACAAAAACCACACATGAAACAACAATACACATTGTATGGAAACCATACATAGTTTTGATGAGCATTGGAAAACAAGTTGTTTATGGGGATAAGAGTGATAGACAGACACAAATATGGACACATGATGCAGACATGATCTCTGTCACCCTGCTACAACAGATGAAACAAAAACAATGAAATCACAAGTTGCTCTTCCTCTGCCACATACAAGACGGTGATATTCTGTAGTAGTACCTACATCTCCTAATGACCTCTCTAGGATGGCAGAGGTCACAAGTAGCACCAACAGGTCTGACACAGCCTCACCCTCATACATCTTCTCCCATAGCTCTAGCAAGATCTGCAACACAAACAAACAGAACTGCCTACTGTAAAATATTGTTGTGAAAACAGTCAGAACACAGCACAATAGAGCTTATAGTGAGTATGGGATAGGGAAAGGGTTAATAACCCCAAATTAGACATGTACTTTGAATGGTTGCAATTTACTCCATAGATACGCCTTTGCATTTCAGAGTAGACACAGATCAGATGGCTCCTATTATAGGAGCCATCTGATCAGGGTCTGCTCTGTTTGTTTATGAAATAATATAGATATTATTCTATGGTTTCTGCAATGGCCAAAACTTCCTTTGTTCATGTGTCATAATAAAAAATAAAAACAATCAATATCAATGACGTCAATATTTCTTGCATGAATATAAATATTATAAAAAACATTGAACCCATTCCCGCATATTGACGCCTTTTGATGCTTCTGTAAAAGTCAATTTATGAAACCATTGTGATAAATAGAGCATTTGCTCCACAAATGCTCTATTAATCACAATGGTTTCAAAACTACACAATTCTAAAAATTTCCTTTTCTCTAGTTAAAGCTCCTTTTTGGTAGATTTAATTTAAAAGAGGTTAGGTCTAAAAATAGCCTATTAAGTGGGAATGGGTTAAAAGAAATAACAAAGCACAATCCATCAATCTCTTGATAGTCAGTAATAACCATCATAGACAACTTTTTATTTCGTATTCAAATGAATAGTAAAACCCCTCTATAACAGCCACTAAATTACATCAAGTATGTTGTGTTAAAGGCAGGTGGTTGCTTAAATCAAGGTGAAAGTAAAACAGAACGCTCCTATAGGAGCGTTGTTTTACTTTCACCTTGCTTTAAGCAGCCACCTGCCCTAAATACCAACTAATTAACACAATTTAGTGGTCGTTATAGAGAGGTTTTACTGTATTACAGTAGTTTCCTGCTTTCTAAGCAAATTATACAGTAAACCCACTCTAAAATGGATGTTTAGTATTTCTCATGGAGAAAGCTTTGTTATAATTGGTAGTATGAAAAAGGGATTTTTTTTACCATGGCAGAAACTTTAGAATCAGATAATAATTCAATAAGCAAACAGAGCAGACCCGGATCAGACAAGGATCCATCTGATGTGGTTCTACATTGTTTGCAAAAAGTGTATAAAAGTGTATACATATGAACATTGTGAAGTAGACATGAATATTTCCATTCTATCGTACCTTTTCTTGGCCAGTCCAGGTCAGAAAGTTGTCATAATTCCGACTCAGCTCAGTTTTGCTTCTTTGCTGCATGCTGTCTTCTACGCTGTGAAAAATTGGGGCAAGTGCTTTTACACAGCAGTGAAAGTACTCCTCTTGACTGCCTGTAAAACTGTTTGTCTCGATCGGAGCTGAAACATATCCCATGACAAATCACTATTAGATAGTTAGTTGTGACAAATTCTTTAACCCTTTCCCTGTTCAATATTCATTGCAAGAAATAATGACATCATGAATATTTATAAGCTGAATTTTTATAATGGAAACTTTTTCAAAGAAATGTTTTGCTTTGACAAAAACTGTAGAATGAAATATATATCATGTCAAAAGCAAACAGAGCAGACCCTGATCGGATGGCTTCTACAGGAACCATCTGATCTGGGTCTACTCTTTTTGCAAATGTGTGAAAATATGTTTATATGAAGGAAAGGTTAAACGTGACTAACACACTTCAGACATTATACTTAAAGAACAGAACAATGGAATGATGTAAGAAATAATTAAAGTAGAACCCCTCTAATGCAACCACTTAATGGATAAACATGGGTGTCTTTATAAGCAGGTGGTTGCTTAATGCAGGACAAAAGTAATGCACAAAGCTCCTAGGAGCTTTCTGCATTACTTTTGTCCTGCATTAAGCAACCAACTGCCTCTACCACCCATAATTATACCTATTTTAGGTGGTTGCATTAGAGGGGGTTTACTGTACATTGTGAATATTAATCAGATGAAAGTTTTATTATGGCATACTATGATGACAGGAGTTGTTTGGCCATGGCAGAAACTGTAGAATCAGTTTTATATTTATTCTATAGGCAAATGGAGCAGATCCTGATCAACTGGTTCCTACAGGAGCCATTTGATCTGGGTCTACTCTGTTTAAAAAGGTATTAAAAGGTGCCTCAATCAGGAAAAGTGTTAAGTGACCCAAACTCTTAATAAATGATATTAATCACTGCTCAGAATTTTTTGTAAATTTTGACAGAAAGCAAAGAAGAAAAAAACACAAATCTAAACATCTCGGACAGTGGTCATGTAGCCGGGTAGAGATTTTGGTGAAACAGTTGATAGGCTTTAGACTGTGTGGCTTGATAGCTCAGTTGATAGAGTGTTGGCATGGTAAGTGAAAGGCCCTGTGTTCAAGTCCCAGTTGAGCCACAACTTAAACACCATGTTACATTTGGTGCCCGACGTGAATAACCCACAAGGTGATTAATATAAACAAGATTTGTAATAATAAGGAACACATGGAGTGTATTCGGAACAAATTCTTTTGTACAGAGGGTGTGTGTAGTGGGGTAGAGATTGTCGTGAAACAATTGATAGGCTTAAGACTGTGTGGCTTGATAGCTCAGTTGATAGAGTGTTGGCATGGTAAGTGAAAGGCCCTGTGTTCAAGTCCCAGTTGAGCCACAACTTAAACACCATGTTACATTTGGTGCCCGACGTGAATAACCCACAAGGTGATTAATATAAACAAGATTTGTAATAATAAGGAACACATGGAGTGTATGCGGGACAAATTCTTTTGTACAGAGGGTGTGTGTAGTGGGGTAGAGATTGTGGTGAAACAATTGATAGGCTTAAGACTGTGTGGCTTGATAGCTCAGTCGGTAAGTGTGTTGGCATGGTAAACAAAAGGCCCAGGGTTCAAGCCCCCAAGTCGAGTCACAACTTTTTCACCATGTTACAGTCAGTTGACAATTTTTTTTATTACTTTTTTCATCTTTTTGAAGAGGATGTCTGGACTATTTATGAACATAAAAAAGAAAACAACTGATTACAAAAAACGTACAGAACTTAAAAATAAAAATTACATCTCAGTCAACAGTTTTCCAGCTTTGTGCATAACAGAAACTTTACATCAGATTCTATATTAAATATAGATTCTATATACATGTACCTGCATATTCATACTTTAATAAGTCTTATGACTGATAATGTGTGAAACCTTATCAAACACACAGTACTTTTAACCCATTACTCCATGAATATTCATGCCAGAAATAAAGACATTGTGAACATATTAATTAGATTAATTTTTTATAGTCACATGAACACAGGAATTTTTGGCCATGGTAGAAAGTCAAAATATCTCTATATTATTTCATAAGCAAACAGAGCAGACCCTGATCCTACAGGAGCCGTCTAATCTGGGTCTACTTGAGCCGTCTAATCTGGATCTACTCTGTTTGCAAAGGCGTAAAAAGGTGTATGTATGGAGTAAAGGTTGAAATACTACTGATCTATAAATTAACATTTCATATGCACTGGATATTGCTTAATAGGGCAGGAATGTGTTTTAAATAGACTCACCTGGGAGTTTTCTACAAATGCATGTAAAGTCAAGAAATCCGTTTTTGTCGACAGCATCCATATCCATGTCTGCAGATTGTGTCTTCTCAGTAATCAGACTGTGAACAGATGGTGACAGGCAAGTGGGTATACATGGCAACTGAACCTGTTGTGAATTCATCATTTTATACACTCCAATTTACCTGTAATAGACAAACCAAAAGTACACAAATGACAGTCCATAGAGTAGAAAAGGATTTCCAGTAAAACCTCTCTAATCCTGAATGCTAGTTGAGAATTTACGGGTAGATACTTTTAACCAGGTGGTTACTTAATGCAGGGTGAAAGTCATGCAGAAAGCTCACAGAGGAGATATCTGCATGACTTTCACCCCGCACTAAGCTGTTTCCAAGACCGATATCTATGCTACATTTAACGTCCGGTTTAGAGGGGTTTTACTGTGTCTGATCAGCCATAGCCAACCATATGTCAGACAAAAAACATAGGAATGTGATTTCAACAGTCACCAGATTACTTGTGAAAGCATCGATTTGATTTTTATTAATGACATAATTTAGCCAAACCTTCCTAAATAATGCCTTGTGATTGCTTCAGTTGTATCCATTTTCATATTTGGAAGTCGATCACCAAAATAAAAATATTGCCCTGTACAACTCAAAGCAAGACATATAGTCTAGAATATGTGTACTCAAAATAGTGATATTGAGCTACTTTAATTTGGTTTGACAAAACCCCAGATGAGTATGTAAGATGGCAACTGTCACAAAACTAACATGCTGTATTAACAGCTAGCTCATTGATGAGACCTAATGCATGACATGCTCGTAAGTCTTAATATTTACAGCAATTTTGAGTCTTTACCCAAGTATTAGATAATCATTATGTAGTTAATGCTGTTAATTTCAAACAATCTTACATTAATTACCTCCCTGTATCAAAACATCCTCTGCAAACTTGTCCAAGTTAGGAGACTCAAGGGTGGTTGACCTTATATATACCAGTACATAGCAACAGTACATGCAAATGCCCAGAGATTTCCAAACACCTAAACAGAAATCTATCTTATACGCCAATTAATATGTCTAGTTGTCTGCCAATGCTTTTCTTAGTGAATATTACATGCTGGGTGAGGATATTGAACCAGAGACATCAAGCATAGTTAACTAGGGTGTACTAATTTTAACAGTACGTTTACAAAAAAGTCAATGAACACCGTTGGAACACTAGCACTCCGGGCTATAATGATTATTATATGTGACAATAGCATCACTGTGGTTTTCTTACTATCTCCTCTTTCCTTCATACAAATTAACGCTTTTGCAAAAAGAGTAGACCCATATCAGATTGCTCCTTTAGAATCTGTCAGATCAGTGTCTGCTATGTTTCTTTATAAAATTGTAATAGATCTGACTTTAAAAATTTCTAATGCAACAGGCCGGGTAGTTCACATTTGTGTACTCTAAATGGTGATATTGAGCTACTTTCGGTTTTAACGATATCCCAGCAGAGCACACAGGCGTTAAAACTGATTTAGGTTAGGACGTTCCACATGATTTCTTTGCGGTATGATTTTCGTCCAAAATATGACATTATTCTTAAATGAAGACATGCAGTAGTATAAATATGTATAATATGTATCTACCTGACAAGACAACCTCTGAAGTCAGTTATTTTTTTGTTCCTTTTAATTTTAATCCACTTTATCCGTTTCCTCGTAGCGCTTACAGTTAGTAAACCACTACGGTATATAGCCCTTGTGTGTGTTCACTCTCACGTCGCGTGACAACATCTACATCACCGGTAGTTTACTGAATGACTTAATCCTTAGTGGGACGACCATTTATGAGCATGTCTAAGGCCAGTTGTTGTTTGAATGATGTAATAAGACAAATATGCAGGTATGCATTGAAAAATACGTTAAATTTAAATATTATCACACTGTAAGTTCGAAAAATGAAGATTTACACCCCGTATTTGAGGTATTGCCATGAGACTGTACATGCAAGACGGCAACCATCACAAAATTGGCATGCTACATGTTCAAGTGTCTTACTGCTCATTGATGGCACTACATGCCTGGTACAGGTGCTGGGTGAAAAACAGTAAGCAGTTTGTATAGCTCAGTTGGTAGAGAACTCGCCCTGTAAGTGAGGGGTCCCAGGTTCGAGCCCAGTCTGGCTGCCTGTTTTTTCACCAGTTGCCCTGTTACAGTTGGAGCCCAACTTGAAAATCAGACCCTATGATTTCTCAGGAGTTAATTACAGCAAGTTCCTCAAGGAGAAAGGGGGAGTAGTGCCACAGGCTGGGTACAGGTGTTGGGTGAAAAGCAGTAAGCGGTTTGTCAAGTTCAGTTGGTAGCTAGAGCACTTGCCCTGTAAGTGAGGGGTCCCGGGTTCGAGCCCTGTTCTAGCCACATGGGTTTTTTACCAGTCCTGTTACAGTTGAAGTCCAACTTGAAAATCGGACCCTGCGCATGCCAATGATTTCTCCTGAGTTACAGCAAGTTCCTCAGGGAAAAAGGGTGAGTATAGTGCACCAGGCCGGGTACAAGTTCTCATTGGTGAAAAACAGTAAGTGGTTCGGAGAGCTCAATTCGTAAAGCACTCGCCCTGTAAGTGAAGGGTCCCGGGTTCGAGCCCTAGTCTAGCTGCATGTATTTTCACCAGTACTGTTTGTGGCCTGTGCGGTGGTCTAGTGGTAACACGCTTGACTATCCGGGTTCGGGGTTCATTTAGTCCTTCATAGAAAGCCGTTGCATAATGCTAATATCAACATTTCCCTTCATTATTATTGATATTTTACAGTTTTCATTTTCTGGCATATGTTGATGCTTGGAGAGATATAAAAGTTTTAATAAAGAGCAAGCGAAACGTCTAAATAATTTGGACTAGGGGTTCATTCGGACTGAATGTAGACTAGAACTAGGTACTTTACTTTACTTTTTACACTACCAATTTATCAAAAATCCTAAGTACATATGTCATCATAAAAATTCTTACATGGAAATGCAACATGGAAAGCGTTACTGGTAATCTTGTACAATACCTTTTCGAGCAAAGGACGCTTTATTCAGGGTCGACTTGATCTGGAAGCGCTACCGTGCTGTCCCGTTCGAACATTTCATTCTACACTTATCTTAACTTAAACCTAGAAATCAGCTTTTTCAGATTATGGCTAGAGGTAATCATGATAAAATTGTAACAAATTCAGGTGTTCTTTTCAAATTAAAAACTTTTAATATCATTTTGAACGATGCTACTCCGTTACTTCGACACCGCCTATCATGTGATTTATGCATTCGTGGTAATCAAACCATCAACAGAAAGCGGGTAAGACAACTTTTTTAAATGGCGTTGATGCGTAGTTTTTATTTAGTATATCTCTTTTTAACTTTGAAAGATGTTCAAATTATCGTTTATATAATTTAAATGTAAATTCGTGATACATGCTACTGTCTTTTACCATAAGCAGTTCATGTCAGCCAAGATTTTGGACAAGATGACTGTCCGGTGTATTGAATTCGCCCCCATGTCAATTCGGACCGAAAGTTGTAAAGTATCCATTTTGAGGATATCGTTCACTAAAAATTTAGACAAAATTAAGGTATGTTTTAGTGGCGTATTAGCAGAAATACTCAGCAGTTTCTGATTGGTAACAATGTTAATCATTATAATAAATGATTCACAAATGTACTGGGTAATACCTTGTAAGTTGTATGCCGTAACCTCTTCTTTTGAGAAACCTTTGAAAGGCTTTGTTTGTCAGCCACCTCTGAATATCATTCAACACATGGTTCCAACAACTGAGTCACAGTCAATCATTGGGAACGCACATCATTGCGTTTATAATCCACTGTTCCCTGTCCGTCACGCAGGCAGTCTGGGATTTCGGTAATCTGATGTTTTATTTTAAAAAAAAAATAGTATTTCGTGATGCTTTTGAAATTTTCATTGTTGAATCATAAATATCACCAGCATACATGGACATTGTTTAAAAATTATGTACCTAAATACTAATGCTGAAACATAAAAGTCTCCCAGTGGAAAAGTCGTATTGTAACTTGGGCATTGTAATTCGCTGTCGAAATATAGTACACTTTCAAGTTCTTCAAATATTAATGTATGTCCACATATCACCACCAAATTAAGGTAAGTATGAATCAAATGAATGAAGTAATTGGTAGTGTCTCTTGATTACCTTGATTCTTCTGAGTCTGTAAGTTTCCCCCTGTACGTGTTGAATTAAGGTACCCTGTTCATAGATCACTTCTATGTTAAACCGCTCATCTGTCCACTCCTTGTCCAGTCTTGTTTAAAAACCAACTACAGTTTCAATCTTGCCGGTGTGTGAATATTGTACAAGGCATCACTTGAAATACAGAGTTCATTGTTGCCTTTGGGTCTTAAGTTTTGAATTTGTTTTAAATTTCGCGACATTTCTTCTTCGTGAATTTCTTTCTTATATACTAGATTGGGATCTTCAGTTTTTGTTTTTTGTAGCCATTTATCTAAACTACTGCGTTTTGTCCAAATGAACGTCCTGTCATGATTTCTGGCATTACCATGCGTGATTGGTTGTGACACTACTTCATTGCCTTCGTTACGTTCGTTATGAATTAAAAATGGCCCGTCATCGCTATGTGGTTTGTGGTACATGCATTTCGTGAATTCATTTGAAGCCCCGGCCTCTGTATAAATATAGAAATATTTTTTCTTCAACCTGGTATTCGACCGCGGAAGTCCAACTGTTCCTTGATTGACCCATCTATGTCTGTCGGCTCTCCAGTCCTGGCATTTACTTCCTCTCCTTTAAAAACCCATACCTCGCCACCTTTTGGCCTAGATGGTTATGCGGATACTGGATTCTGAGTGCACAAAAGTTGAATGAAGGACCTGGTCTTTTGACATAAGCATAATTAATTTTAATCCATTTTGTTATGCGACGTTAGCGACAAAATTCATTTGAGTGCCTAGCAACCAATGTCACATGACGTTAATGATGTTACTGTTGCTTTATACTTTAACTGACGTTGTAAAATGTCTTAAATTGATGAAAAAACGATATAATAATGATATATTTTCTGTAACACTTACCTGACACAAGAAGTACTTACCAAATATTCAGATTTTACCAATATTAAGTTATAATCTGAAATGTACTTCATAATATTTCATACGATGTTCTGGAAAACATCATAGGGGAGGGGGGTTCCAAACAGTATTATTACTTTGGCAATGAGATATATTTGATAAATGTGTTGTATGTACTATGTAGGCAGGTTATCTTAACCTGTTACTTGATGAATATTCGTGTAAAAAATAATGACATCATGAATATTAATGAGATTAATTTTTATAATGGCTTATGGACACAAAAGAATGGGCCATGGCAGAAACTGTAAAACCATATCTAGATTATATCATAAGCAAACAGAGCAGACCCTGGGTCTACTCTGCTTGCAAAGTCATTGAAAATCACATTTATTTAAGTAAAGGGTAAACAAATGCACTTATTAAATGAAAAGTACATTTAACCCATTACCTCATAGGCTATTTTTAGATCCAACCACTCTGAATAAATCTACCGAAAAGGAGCATTAACTAGAGAAAAGGAAAATTTCAGATTTTTGTAGTTTAAAACCATTGTGATAAATAGAGCATTTGCTCCTATAGGAGCAAATGCTCTATTTATCACAATGGTTTCAACAAGTGACTCTTGCAGAGGCGTCAAAAGGCGTCAATATGAGGGAAAGGGTTAAAGGGGATGTCCCTACATTTGACGCATTTCATAAACACTTAAAATGTACAAAACTCATTTGTTTATATGCTGAAAAGTAGTATATCGCAAAAAGCCCCATCCAATTACCTTTTATAATGACAAAACATCCATGTGTTTGATATCGCCGATCCCGGTTTTACTCCCCGATATTTCAGTTTTATTCGGGTTGGGTTTTAGTTTCGTAACTGTTCGCCCTGTTCGCGATTCTCCGACCACTTCCGAGAAAGCTATTACGTAAACAATGGAGGGATCGGGTGCTCATCGGCAAACGCGGAAGAATTTAACGGAAAAGCCCGATAATATTGTGTTGTAGAACAAAAATTACCAGTATTGATGAAATCGGTTTGTTTGTATCACAGGGGCATTTTTCGATATAAGTTCAAATTGGGAACCTTCATAATAATGATAGAGCATAACAAATACCAAGTTTTATGATATTATTGAAAATATGTGATCATTGTAGGGACCTCCTCTTTAAATGAAAAAACAATAAATTGAAATGTGATATTGCAAACAAGATCAATTGTTTACTATCAATTCTACTTGATAGAGGTGCCTTTTGACACTTTTGAAAAAAGAGTAGACCCATATCAGTAAAATTCTGCAAGAATTGGTCAGAGTCTGCTCTCCAGTTTGTATGCCAGTATATCAGTATATAAATAGTCAGAATGTCAATATAAAAATTGTATTAATTAATATATGCATGTAGAAAAGGGTTAATAACAGTTTTACTTTCAGGATATAAAATAGTGCAGAGCTACGAGTAGTTAGAATGTCATCTATACCAGTCAGGAAAGGAGCTCATGGAAAACGTAGAAGTGCACCAACAGAAGGCATACCAGGTAAGTTACAAACAAAATCTGTGTATCATGTACATGTAATATGTACATTTGCTGTGACTAAAATACAATGTAGATCAGAGTCATAGCATTGATTGAGGTGGGTATGCATAACTCTTTTATTCTTTTGTCTGCAACAATTACCATCTGCTTCAGTTCTTAAAATAAAATTTCTCTCATTTATTTGCGAAAATATGGTCACAATGTCAAACAGTTTGGATCCTGATGAAACTCAACATAATGCGGCATCTCATGAATCTCATCTAGGATCCAAACTGTTTGCATATAGATAATCAGGTTTTGCCACTAGTGTGCATAGAGTTAACCCTCTCCCTGTTTAATATTCATGTAAGAAATAATGACATTTTGAATATTTATTAGCTGAACTTTTATAATGGCACATGTACACAGGATGCTTTAATGGTATTGCCATATTGTTTGAATTTGTAGAGTCAGATCTTTTACAATTTATTTAGCAAACAGAGCAGATTTTGATCACACAGCTCCTACAGAAGCAGTCTGTTCTAGGTCTACTTTGTTTGCAAAGTCATGAAAAGACATTTATATGAAGGAAGGGTTAAATATAACCCTTTGAATGATTAATTTTCAAATTGGAACCATCCTTCATTGATTAACGAAATACAGTAAAACCTCTCTATAACGGCCACTAAATTATGTTAATTAGGTGGTATTTAGGGCAGGTGACTGCTTAAAGCAAGGTGAAAGTAAAACAGAACGCTCCTATAAGAGCATTCTGTTTTACTTTCACCTTGCTTTAAGCAGCCACCGGCCTTTAACACAAAATATGTGATATAATTTAGTGGCCGTTATAGAGAGGTTTTACTGTAATCCATTAGTTATGAAAGGCTATAATTTTCTAAGGGATTTTGAGTGAAGAATAAGGCAGAACCCTGATCTGAGTCTGCATTGTTTGCAAATATCAGTACACTTGTTTCCTGCATTCAAAGGGGTTTTTATAATATGAATTTTTCAAGGGAATTGTTTACTTTGACAAAAACTGTAGAATCAGATCTACATGTATATCATATCCTATTAAAGCAAACTGAGCAGACACTGATCAGAAGGCTCGTACAGGATCCGTCGCTGTCAGATCTGGGTCTACTCTATTTGCAAAGGCATGAAAAGGTGTTTATATGAGGGAAAGGGTTAAGACGGGTGGTTGCTTAATGCAGGACAAAACACAATGCAGAAAGATCCCAAATTGCCTTGATTCAATCAGTTGTTTAATACTTATATTCATAGATTCAATTAACAACATCATTTAAGTCATGTATCATACTCAAGAAAAAATTGATTGAAGTCAACTAAGAGTGAATTTTTATGATAAATCTTGAAAACAGATAGTGGACTTGCAGTGCTGTCACATTTACAAGTTTTCAATGTACAGTAAAACCCCACTAATGAGACCACTTAAAAGAGGTACAATTCTGGGTGCTAGATGCAGGTGGTAGCTTAATGCAGGACAAAAGTAATGCAGAAAGCTCCTCTAGGAGCTTTCTGCATTACTTTTGCCCTGCATTAAGCAACCACTTGCTTATAAAGGCAGCTATGCTTATTCTTTAAGTGGTCCCATTATGGGGGTTCTACTGTATGTTTACAAAAAGTTTTTATAAGCATACTCATACAATGAACATCCATAGGAGTGAATGCTTTTTTGTTACAATGGTTTCAATAGTACACAGTTCTAAAAAAAAATTTTGCTAGTATGTGCTCATTTTCAGAAGATTATTCTAAGAGGTTGGGTCTAAAAATAGCCTATGAGGTAATGGGTTAAAGTGTTGGTATTATTTGCTTGGTTTTCAGGCTTGCGGTCGACAACAAGCCCACCAGACAGATCAAACAGACAGACCTCTAAGGAAAATAAAGAACCTTCAAGGTAAATAGCTTATCATCACAATAACAATACAAATTTACATGATTCTAATTCTTCTGTGTGTGAATTCATGATGAAGTTTGCAAACAACTTTGGTCTGGATGAGAGGCCTTGTTACTTGATTATATTGTGTGAGTGCAAACCATTTCATTCATTAACCCTTTCCTTCATATAAACACCTTCTCACGCCTAAGGCTTCACAAACAGTCTGATCAGGGTCTGCCCTGTTTGCTAATGAAATACGGTAATAGTAGACCTGACTCTCCAGTTTCAGCCAATACCAAAAAATCATATTTATGTATGCCATTTTAAACATACAGCTAATAAATATTCCTGATGTCATTATTTCTTATATGAATATTCAACAGGGAAAAGGTTAATTTGAAGAGAAATGAAAGAAAACATTTACCGGGTTGTTTTCAGAAAACAAATATGAATATGAACTGATCACAAATGCACGGATGTTAGGTAATTATGTCTCCCCCCATATTTATATGGGGGAGACATATTGTTTTCGTGAGAGTTGTCTGTCTTTCTGTCCGTCCGTCCATCCGTCTGTCTGTCCGTCACACTTTTTGTCCGGATGATAACTTCAATATGCCTGATGCCAGTTGATTGAAACTTCATATATGGAAAGAGCATAATGAGAGGAAGTGTCATGCACAAGGTCGATAACTCTGGCTTCACTAATATAGGAGTTATTGCCCTTGTAAAAAAAATAAACAATTTTTTGTCCGGACGATAACTTCAATATGCCTGATGCCAGTTGATTGAAACTTCATATATAGAAAGAGCATAATGAGAGGAAGTGTCATGCACAAGGTCCATAACTCTGGCTTCACTAATATAGGAGTTATTGCCCCTTGTAAAAAAATGCACACTTTTTTGTCCGGACGATAACTCCTATATGGCTCATGCCATTGGATTGAAACTTCATATATGGAAAGATCATGACGAGAGGAAGTGTCATACACAAGGTCCATAACTCTGACTTCACTAATAATGGAGTTTGCCCTTGTAATTTTTTTCACAATTTTTTGTCCAGACGATAACTCCTATATGGCTCATGCCATTGGATTGAAACTTCATACATGGAAAGATCATGATAAGAGAAAGTGTCATGCTCAAGGTCCATAACTCTGGCTTCACTAATATATGAGTTATTGCCCTTTGTAAAAAACCCACAATTTTTTGTCAGGATGATAACTCCTATATGGCACATGCCATTGGAGTGAAACTTCATACATGGAAAGATCATGATAAGAGAAAGTGTCATGCATAAGGTCCTTAACTCTGGCTTCAATAAATTGAGAGTTATTGCCCCTTGTACATTTGTTTAACGCTTTCTTGTCCGGACGATAACTCCTACAATGCTCTTGCTATCGTATTGAAACTTCATTCATGGAAAGAGCATGGTGAGAGAAAGTGTCATGAACAAGGGCCATAACTCTGGCTTCAGTACTTTTGGAGTTATTGCCCTTTGTTACATTTTTTGTCCGATCAATAACTCCTGTTCGACTGATGCTATTGGAATGACATTTCATTTACGGAAAGAGCATGATGAAAGTAAGTGTCATGCACAAGGGCCATAGCTCTGGTATCAATATTTTTGGAGTTATTAGCTGTTATCATTTTCTTCTTGAAAAATGTGGTGTGGAAAGCGCATAATGAGGGGAAGTATCAATCATCAAGTCCATAACAGTTTTAGTGATTTCTATTTACATATTGCTTTTATTAGAGGGGAGACATCCGTTTTTGTGACAAAAACCTCTAGTTGTGTATGGTTTTACATTTGACTCATAGTTCATGGATAAAGGGAAAGAGGGTACAACTGTCAATTTGACCATAAGAGGGCTCCATAATGGCAACTTTATGTCATTGCATGCATGCATGCATTCATTCTTCCATCTTTTTACCCCCACAAACTTGTTTGAGGGGGATATACTTTTGGTCGTGCAGGCGGATGGTCAGTCCATCCTCATTTGAATTTAAATGTCGTGAACTTTTTTTAAGTTAATGAATATTCATTTGGTATACATACTATACATGTACAAAATAACCACGAATAGTAGATGTGCAAGATGCAATTTTCATGTGTTTAGCACCAGGCATTGCAGAATTATCTCCCTTGAAGTTCATTTGGGCATGTACATTGTAGTGTTTGTTGTTGGTTCAGCCTTTGGATTTGCGATCAAAGCTGCCATGAGTATTCATCACCTATAGTGATAGTTTTAGTTATGTCTCCCCCGGTATACTGGGGAGACATATTGTTTTTGTAGGCAGCGTCCGTGGTCCTTCTGTCTGTCTGTCAGATTTTAATTTGTCCTCACGGTTTCTCTAAAACCTTTTGGTCGGATTTTCATAAAACTTCATAGGATTGATCAGCACCATGCCTATAGTTGTGCATATCTTATTCCTGTTCAGGTTCAATGATTTTCTGCAGAGTTATGGGACTTTGAAATTTTTACATTGGAGGAAGACATCAGTTTTGCATATGATAGAATATAGATAATCAATGGCAGAAAAAACATGTGTCCATATGCTATTATAACTATTAATCTAGATAATATTCATGATGTCATTATTTATTACATGAATATTCATGGAGTAAAGGGTTAAGGAATACGAAAAATCTTGCTCTGCAGTTTTTACCATGGCCAATATTTACTGTGTTCATGCACCATTTTAAAAATTCTTCTAATTAATATTCATGGTGGTAAGATTTCTTACATGAATATTCATGGAGTAAAGGGTTAAGGAAATTAGATATAGTACATGTAAGCAGTTGTAATCTGCAAAACTCTCCCTTCAGTTACTTGAGTTATTCAGGGCTTCATCTAGATCCTACCTGTTAGCTCAGGTTGTCTGGAATTTGCCATTTAAACCCTTTACATATCTAATACTCATATTATGTATTTGCAGACAGTAGACCCAGATCAGAGAGTTTCTGTCTTATCAGGGTCTCATTTGTTCGTTTTATATGGAATAATAATAATGATTTGAGTGTACAGTTTTTGCAAATTGATGTGTTCATATGTCATTGATGATTATGAAAATTAAGCTAATTAATATTCATTCTATTTAACATGAATATTAATTTGGTAATGAGTTAACCCTTAACTCCATGAGTATTCATGTAAGAAATCATGACATCATGATTATTAGATTAATTTTTGTAATGACACATACCGGTAAACACAGGAATATTTAGCCATGGCAGACACTGTAGAATCATATCTATATTATTTCATAGGCAAAAAAAGCAGACCCTGATCAGAAGACTCCTACAGGAGTTGTCTGATTTTGGTCTACTCTGTTTGCAAAGGCGTAGAAAGGCATTTAGTAAGTAATGGGTTAAACATGTGTCTCTAACATGTCAGAGGCAGAGATATGATGTGCAAGTTAAACCTTTTGCTAAGAATAGCTCCTTGAAATGATGATTTTTAGCTCGCCTATTTGAAGAATAGGGGGGCTATGGAATCACGTCGGCGTTGGCTTTTGGTTAAAGTTTTGGGGTAAGTGTTGAAATGCACTAATACTACATGAAATATTTAGCCTAGAAAGCTGATATTTGGAATGGAGGTTCCCTGTGTGTTGAACATCGATATAGTGTAGTTAAAATTTAAAATAAAATTAAATTTTAGTCCAACTTTCACCTATTTTGGACGTAGCTTTTTGGGCTGAAATCTCAAGGTTAAAGTTTTGGGGTAAGTGTTGAAATGCACTAATACTACATGAAATATTTACCCTAGGAAGCTGATACTCAAAATGGAGGTTCCTGATGTGTTGAACATTGATGTAGTGTAGTTAAAATTTAAAATTAAACTGAATTTTAGTCCCAACTTTCACCTGTTTTGGACTTAGCTTTTTGGGCTGAAATAGGAAGGTTAAAGTTATGGGGTAAGTGTTGAAATGCACTAATACTGCATGAAATATTTGCCCTAGAAAGCTGATATTTGGAATGGAGGTTCCCTGTGTGTTGAACATTGATGTAGTGTAGTTAAATTTTAAAATAAAACTGAATTTTAGTCCAAATTTCACCTATTTTGGACTTAGCCTTTTGGGCTGAATTCTCAAGGTTAAAGTTTTGGGAACACATCTAGTAGTGGACTCCATCTTTTACAGCAAAATATAATACAATTATGTTAGTTGCAGTAAACATACTATGACGTAACCAATGACGTCAGAATATTTGCAAATGGCAGGATGTTGCTGTTCTGTCGGAGGCTATCGCCCCCGAACCCCCTGCTTTATTAACTTTTTTCAATGCAGAAAATCAAAGCCACTTATAGAAATGATATGATAAAACATTTCCCTGCTTGAAATCCGTTTATTCAAATAATTATAACTGCCAGTTATTGTACAAAAGTCACCGCAGTGACCCTAGGTAAACATCAAGCAATGAAACAAAATGGCATCGCGTTTAGCAACATTATTGGCTCAAAAAGGCACATGCTGTGCTTTGTTATGATTCGTGATTTCCGGGGTCCGCTATACCAGATTCTTCCCAAGTTTTGGGGTTGTGTTAAGATGCACTAATACAACATGAAATACATGTACTTGTCATAAGTAGCTGGTATTTGGAATAGAGTTTGCCAGTAGGTTTAATATTGATGTAGTTCAGTTAAAATAGAAAAAATATTTTGGACTTCATCTTTGTAGACAAGGTCTACAATAGGCGAGCTTTGCTGTCCTGCGACAGTCTAGTTATGTCACCTGCTTTAGCAGGGTGATAATTTTGGATCACTTCTCCATCTGACTTGTTTTGTCACAGTTTTGCTGGCATTTTACACACATGTTCCTTTCTGCACTCATGCAGTATTTGAATATGCTACTACGGCTATATCTATAGTTCTTATTTGTTTATGTTACACTTATAATATGTAAGTTACACTTGTTTATTATCTTGCCCTTGTTTCTCTTTTTCCCAAGACCACTGACTCTTCAGAACAGTAAGAAGGAACTTTGGGCTGGAAACATGAAGCTAAAGGAGGAAATAAAAGCATTGGAAGAGAAACAGAGAGAGATGGATGCAGTACTAAGCAGGACAAAGGTAAGCAGGACAAAGGTAATCGAAACGATTTTCACCTGAATCCTTTACTACATAAATATTTCTTTTAATGCCTTTGCAAACAGGGCAGACCCAGACCAGACAGCTCCAGTAGGAGCTGTCTGATCAAGATTTGCTCTGTTTGCTTATGGAATTATATTGATCTTATTGTTCAGTTTTTACCAAGGCTAAAAATGTTCCTGTTTATATGCCATTGTAGATATTAAGCTAATTAATATTCATACATACATTATTTCTTTCGTGAATATTCATGGAATGAAAAGTTAATCATCAATCTATATCACTCTTCTGAAGAAAAGATACAATTTCTGATACATGTATGGATTTTCTGAATGCATAGGCTAAATTACTTCTGAAGTAAAAAAACAAATCTTGAAAAGTTCCGTGAGAAATGGATGCATGGAATGTTTGACTTTGACAAAAACTGTTGGATCATATCTATATAATTCTATAAGCAAACAGAACAGACCCTGATCAGATGGCTACTGCAGTAGCTGTCTGAGTTGGGTCATCTCTGTTTGCAGGGACATTAAAGAGGAAGTCCCTACGATGATATATATTTTCAATAATATCATAAAATTTGGTATTTGTTATGCTCAATCATTATTATGAAGATTGTCAATTTGAACTTATATCGAAAAATGCCCCTGTGATACAAAATAAACCGATGTCATCAATACCTATAATTTTTGTTCTACAAGAAAGTATTATCGGCCTTTTCCGTTCAAATTTTCCGCCTTTTGCCGATGATCATCCGATCCCTCAATTGTTTATGTAACAGCTTTTTTCGGAAGTGGTCAGAGAGATGTGAATAGCCCAAACAGATACGAAACTAAAACCCAACCCGAATAAAACGGAAACATCGGGGAATAAAACGGGATCATCAATATCATATCACATTGATGTTTTGTCTTTTTCAACGTTTATTAGATAGGTTTTTCTTGCGATATACTACTTTTCATCATATAAACAAACGCGTCGAATGTAGGGACTTCCCCCTTAAATACAATGCTGTTAGGGAATGGGTTGAACAGATTAATTAATTGCAAATAGTCTAAATGTTTAACTATTTTGATATATTAGTATAGCATCTGCTCGGCCCTTTACTCAGTACATGTATATCAATACAGGCTTTTTATATTGATCTAATTTTATCCGAAACATTGGTAATAACTGTATGATACATTGATTGATTCAACGTAATTTGCCGCACATTCTAATCATGATGAAGGTTTTGCTTACAAGCATCGAATTTCTAGTATCAGTCATTCTTGAATTATCTCCCTTTTTCGAATGTTGTCATATAGATTTGGTCTGCATTATGCTAGACATGCTGCCTGCAAGCATATAGTTTTTGTTCTTTTGCAAATAACTGAATTGTTTTTATTACTTCAGATTAAGATGGAGCATGTTGTGACAGAATCAAAACAGGAGGAAACTAATCTGAAAGGTATTGCTATTACCAGTTGCGTTAATGTGTCGTAATTCTTGGTAGACTTGGTCTTTCAACACTCCAGCTGTCTGCTATATAAAGTACAATTCCCACATGTAGATGCCTTTTCACACCTTTGCAAACAGAGTAGACCTAGATCAGGGTCTGCTGTGTTTGCTGATGAAATTGAAATAGATCTGACTAACAAACAAAGTTTGGGGGTGTACATAGGAGTCAGCTTGGCGGTCTGATCAGGGTCTGCTCTGTTTGCTTTTGACAATGATATTGATCTCATTCTACAGTTAATGGCAAAGCAAAACATTTCCTTGAAACGTTTACAGTATAACAATTCGGCTAATACATATGCATGATGTCATTTATGTCTTACATGAATATTTAATAGGTGAAGGGTTAACCCTTTACATGATTAATATTCATGTTAGAAATTATGATTGTATGAATATTAACCCTTTCCTCCATAAATACGCCTTTCTAAAAATCACTTTTTGAAACCATTGTGATAAATAGAGCATTTGCTCCTAAGGAGCAAATGCTCTATTTATCATAATGGTTTCAGAACTACAAAATTCTAAAAAATTTCCTTTTCTGTAGTTAATGCTCCTTTTCGGTAGATTTATTCAAAGAGGTTGGATCTAAAAATAGCTTATTAGGGAACGGGGTTAATTAGCTAAATTTTTATAATGGTATTATGAACAAGGGAGGTTTTTTACCATGGCAGAAATTGTAGAATCAGACCTACATTAATTCATTTATAGCAAACAGAGCAGACACGTATCCTGTAAGAGCTGTCTGTTTTGGGTCTACTCTCATTACAGGTGTGTAAAAATGCATATATACCAGGTAAAGGGTTGAATTGTTTATTATTTATTTACATATTTATTATTTTCTTTGCAGAAACCATACAAGACTTGAGTCAGAAGTACAGCAACCTGCAGAATAAAGTGTAAGCACATTATTTCCCAAAACTTATTTTTTAAGGTAAAATTTCAAAGAAATCTTTGGCTTAGGTAAAACTTGTAGAATCAGATCTATATTACTTCATAAGCAAACATGATAGATCCTGAGCAGACAGCTCCTACAGGAGCTGTCTGTGTCTGATGTGAGTCTATTTTGTTATCCCCTGCTGGAAGCAGAGGGATATACATTGTAGTTTTGCCATTGTCCGTCCATGTGTCTGTGCATCCCAGAGTGATACCTCAGAAATGGTTGGGAGTTTTTCATTGAAACTGTGTGTAAATGTTAAGTACTATGACAGAATATGGGTCTGCAAGTGTCACTTACATTGAACTTGGAACACCCAAATTATGGCCTTTTGTTTGCCAAAAATAGTTTTTCATATCTTGAGCCATTAACTTTAAGCCATATCTTTAGCCTTTCCCTCATATAAACGTGTTTTCACGCATTTGCAAACAGAGTAGACCGAGATCAGATGGCTCCTCTAGGATCTCAAGGTCTATTCTGTTTGCTAATAGAATTTGATAGATCTGTTTCTTTTCATTCTAAAATGTCTACAATGTTCCAACTTGCATATTTCATTATAACTATTTTGTTAATGAATAGTCATTAGGTATTGAAATTTGAAATAAACATAGAACAGGGAAAGGGTTGAAATACAAACTGTGCGCATGTTCAATGTCAGTCCCTGCATATTGACACTAATGTAACTTTAGATTCTCTTTTCTGCCGTCTTCACATTTTATTTTTATAAGTTTATGAAATTTCTTGACAGTTTTAAAAATTGTCTAGGCTCAGATTGAAATATATTTTGACTACATGTATATATTGAAGAGTGGTGATACAGATTGAAATAGGGTGCCTCCTTGGCCGAGTGATTATGGTCTTCGACTGACAATTGCTAAGCCCCTCACTGCTGTGGCTTTAATCCTGGTCTAGACATTTGGATTTTTCGTGTGAGGAAGCCTTCCAGATGGCTTGCAGTAGGTTGTTTGTTATACATGGATGTTCTTCTGTGCACGAACAATGCAATGTGTTCCATGCACAGAATAACCTCTGGGGTCTTCCTCCACCTGTAATTAGCTGGACGTTGTGATATGACTGAAATACTGTTAAAGTGATGTTAATCCCGATAAAAACCAAACTAAACATTGAAATAGATTCATGATTTGAAATCTATATTTTGAAGATTTTCATAACCCATATTTAAAAACTTCAATACTCATTGTCAAATGTGCACTGGAACACTTGTATATATCTTTTTGATTGTTTCTGCTTTCAGGGATGCATGTGAAAAGAAGTTACTCACCAGCCACATAGATCCTGGTATGTAAATCTGCAATCTACACTCTTCTAACTATTACCTTGACTTCTCGTCTGGATCAAAACAATCTCAAAATGTTTTCCTTATTAACCCTTTCCTCCATAGGCTATTTTTAGACCCAACCTCTTTGAATGAATCTACGAAAAGCAGCATTTACTAGAGAAAAGGAAATTGTTAGAATTAAGTAGTATTGAAACCATTGTGATAAATAGAGCATTTGTTCCTGTGAAGCAAATGCTCTATTTATCACAATGGTTTCAAGAAGTGACTATTACAGAGACTTAGAAAGGGGTATTTATGGAGGAAATGGTTAAAGAGGGACATAGGTCAACAGTGTAGACCTGGAAGGATTCCTTCTTGCTTCAGAAATTATGTTCAAAAGGTCATATCTGCATATGAACTTTTACAGAAACACCCATTTATTGGAAATTGTACTGATTCATAATAGCAAAAACCTATTATATTGAGTAACACACTTATCAGAATATAGCTAAGTTTGTGCTAGATTTCCTGAAAGAAATATTTCAATCTATGCAGAGCAACAGATAAAGGTGCATACTCAAATGCTAAAATAGTCATTTCGCCATCAAACTCGATGTTGTGACCACTGTTTAGAAACGTCTCGAAGAGACGATCCTAAAGAGTGGTCACAACATAGGGTTTGGTGGAGAAATAAAGGAGTTATTCTTGTAAATGTTTTAATTTACGCATCTTATCTGGACCTCTGTTATGTCAACTAATTCTCTTGCCGATTTTAATGAGTGTGATTACTTATGTAAACAGTTTTGGTCCAAGTAATTCGGCATCACATCAGGATCTAAACTATTTGATGTTGTGATAATAATATTTAAACCGTTCCTTCATATATACGCCTCTTCTGGCATCTGCAAACTGAGTAGACCCGGATCAGACAGCTTCTGTAGGAGCCATCTGATCAGGGTCTGCTGTGTTTGCTTTTGAAACTATAATAGATCTAACTCTATAGGTTCTATCCATACCATAATATCTTTTATACAAATGCTATTTTAAAAAAAAATCAGCTGGTAAATGTCTATGATGTCACTATTTCTTATATGAATATTTAAACAGGGAAAGGGTTAAAAGAAAACAGGGAAAACAAACAATGAAACTGAAACGGACAAAAACAAATTGCAGAAGATAATATGGGACAGCGAAAGGGTTAATATTAGATGTCATTTGACTTTAAAGTTTGACATAGCTGTAAAAGTTTTTATGTTCATTTCACACTGCCTTGTGTTACTTTGATTTACAGTTACTCTAAAATCACTCGAGACTGACTGCCTGCAACATGAAGAAATGGAAGAGAGACGTCAGGTGACAAAGGTAATGGAAACAGCCATTTGTAACGAGATGACAATAACAGACATGGATAAATATTTACCCTTCCCTCATATAAACGCCTTTTCACACATTTGCAAACAGAGTAGACGCAGATCAGACGGCTCCTATAGGAGCCGTCTGATCTGGGTCTGCTCTGTTTGCTTTTGACATGATATAGATCTGATTCTACAGTTTTTGTCATTTAAGCAGAAAATTCCCTTGAAAATTGTACATTATAAAAAATCAGCTAATAAATATTGATGATGTCATTATTTCTTACATGAATACTGAACACGGAATGGGTTAAGCCAAAAGATGCCAGTCAGTAACAATTTAGTTAATTTCATATTTGTTATCAGCTTTAGAGGTTAAGTCATCCGAATATTCTCAAATCATTCCCTTTTGGCCAATCCAACAAGAACTTTGACGTAGTATAGCCATTATGTTTAAGTTATAGTTCGCTGATAATCTTTGACCATAATATGTTGCTCCCATCAAAACTACAGACAAATTACTATCACAAAAGTAACAATCCGACAACAGGAAATATCTTAGCATTGTTATATATACAGAGTTATGTCCCTTTGAAAATATGGATTTGCTTTACCTATGAATGAGTGTTTGTGTCTTTGTTGCTTTGTGCTGGTTAAGTGTCATAATGAAATCATTGGTATATGATTACAGAGGAATAGATAAGATGTGTAAATTAAATCATTTTTATACGCCCGTTTGAAAAAACGGGACGTATTATGGAATGGCGCTGTCTGTCCGTCTGTCTGGCTGTCTGTCCGTCTGTCCATCTGTAACATCTCTAACTCAAGTTTCGCTTGGTGGATCCTTCTCGAATTTAACCACAATGTTTATCTAGACATGCTACAGTAGCCTGCCAAGTCCCGGTTTGTTTATCCAAGGTCAAGGTCACACAATTGGACTTAGAATTTGCATTTAGCAAAAATGTTAACAAGTGTGTCTGTCTGTAACATCTCTAACTCAAGTTCCGCTTGGTGGATCCTTCCCAAATGTAACCACAATGTTTATCTAGACATGCTACAGTAGCCTGCCAAGTCCCGGCGCGTTTATCCAAGGTCAATGTCGCTTAATTGGACTTAGAATTTGCGTTTAGCATTTGCGTTTAGCAAAAATGTTAACCTCAATTTATGTGGAACAAGTCCATTTATTTACATAATCATTTGAGATAAAGCTTTTAAACCTGGAACACTTGTTCACCATCACAAGCTTCACCTGTAGGCAAGAGAAAACAGCTCTGTCAAGCATTTTGACCGAATTATGCCCCTTTTTAACTTAGAACTTTTGGTTAAGGCTTTGTTAAAGTCCATTTATTTACATAACTCTTTGAGATAAAGCTTTTAAACTTAGAACACTTGTTTACCTTCACAACTTGCACCTGTAGGCAAGAGTACATAACTCTGTCAAGCATTTTGACCGAATTATGCCCCTTTTTATACGCCCGAAGGGTCGTATTATGTTATGGTCTCCATCGTCTGGCCGTCTGACTGGGTGTCCGTCTGTCCGTCTGTCTGTCTGTCCGCACTCACCAAAGGGTAGTTGTGTGACTTTTTCTAACTAGTCCCACAAGTAAAATCATTAACCTGGCCATCTCTTGTGACATTAACCTGGCCATTTCTTGTGACATTAACCTGGCCAGTTGTGGGACATAGGGTTAGGGTTAGGGTTAGCTTCCAGATCATTCTTTTCCAAAGTTAGAGCCAAAAATAGTTTTTCTTGTGGGACTAGTCACACAAGAAAAGATCAAAGGAAAAAGTCACACAACTACCCATTTGTTAGTACGTCCGTCTGTCTGTCCGTCCGTCCGTCTGTCTGTCCGTCCGTCCGTCCGTTAGCAAATTCGTGTCCTGGCTATAACTTACTCATTTTTTCTCCGATTTTCAAAATTCTTTCACACAAATGTTCAGTATCACTTGAAGGTGTGTCGCGTACAAAACCCAATTGTGAACTTTCAAGGTCAAGGTCACAAATAGGGCGTTAGCAATTTTCGTGTCCTTGCTAAAACTTACTCATCTTTTCACCAATTTTCAAAATTCTTTCACACGTATGTTCAGTATCACTTGAAGGTGTGTCGCGTACAAAACCCAATGGTGAACTTTCAAGGTCAAGGTCACAAATAGGGCGTTAGCAATTCTGTCCGTCCGTCCGTTAGCAAATTCGTGTCCTGGCTATAACTTACTCATTTTTTCTCCGATTTTCAAAATTCTTTCACACAAATGTTCAGTATCACTTGAAGGTGTGTCGCGTACAAAACCCAATTGTGAACTTTCAAGGTCAAGGTCACAAATAGGGCGTTAGCAATTTTCGTGTCCTTGGTAAAACTTACTCATCTTTTCACCAATTTTCAAAATTCTTTCACACATATGTTCAGTATCACTTGAAGGTGTGTCGCGTACAAAACCCAATGGTGAACTTTCAAGGTCAAGGTCACAAATAGGGCGTTAGCAATTCTGTCCGTCCGTTAGCAAATTCGTGTCCTGGCTATAACTTACTCATTTTTTCTCCGATTTTCAAAATTCTTTCACACATATGTTCAGTATCACTTGAAGGTGTGTTGCATACAAAACCCAATTGTGAACTTTCAAGGTCAAGGTCACAAATAGGGCTTCAGTATCACTTGAAGGTGTGTCGCGTACAAAACCCAATGGTGAACTTTCAAGGTCAAGGTCACAAATAGGGCGTTAGCAATTCTGTCCGTCCGTTAGCAAATTCGTGTCCTGGCTATAACTTACTCATTTTTTCTCCGATTTTCAAAATTCTTTCACACATATGTTCAGTATCACTTGAAGGTGTGTCGCGTACAAAACCCAATTGTGAACTTTCAAGGTCAAGGTCACAAATAGGGCTTCAGTATCACTTGAAGGTGTGTTGCATACAAAACCCAATTGTGAACTTTCAAGGTCAAGGTCACAAATAGAGCGTTAGCAAATTTTGTGTCCTGGCTGTAGCTAACTAGACCTACATCATTACCTTTAAGGTCAGTCATATTTGAAGGTGAAAGGTTAAACGCACTTATGTCACGTTCGGTTTAAACTTTCTCGACTTTTTTTCCAAAGTTCAAAAAAGTCTGAAAGTCTGAAAATGATTGCTATGTACACTGTTCTTACCATGCTCATATCTTGGATATTTATTCACTTATTTCAAACTTGTTCATTCTGGAGTTATTGCCCTTTGATAGTTTCGGGTAGCAATTTCACTCCTCCTTTATTTTTCAACATAATTTCTTCAAACTGTGGGCTCTCTTCTAATTATTTGTTGTAAAGAAAATGTTTCTTTGTTATTCCTTTTACCTGCTACTTTTTTTTCAAAATAAATGCTCCTTTTTCAGCTTTCAGTAGGCCCAAAGACAAATAAAAGATTACTATTACAATAAGCAGTTTTACTCTCCTTGCTATTGCCTTAGCCCTAATAGACCTCATATGCGCAACTTCTGAAGGTTCACACATTGTGTAAATAGAACAGCCTTCGGGCGTATATTGCCCCGTCTCGCGGTGCTCTTGTTAAACTTGGAACACTTGTTCACCATCACCATCTTCACCTGTAGGCACCCCAGTTTATGTTGAACAAGACCCGGACGGGCGTATATTGTGCCCACTGGCACTCTTGTTAGGTTGTCTGTTTCGAAGAAATCACAAGCTATTGTCATAACTCGGGCGTCCGCGTCGTCGTTGTCGTCGTCGGAAATCTTAACATTGACCATAACTTCTTCAATTTTTCATTTACAACCTTCATTTTTGGTATGGATGCTCATCTTGACAATGATGACAGACAAGCTTTGGCACCTGCTTGCGGTGCTCTTGTTTTTAAGAATACAGTAAAACCTCTCTATAACCGCCACTAAATTACTTCAAGTATTTTGTGCTAAAGGCAGGTGGCTGCTTAAAGCAAGGTGAAAGTAACACAACAGAACGCTCCTATTTGAGCCCTAAATACCAACTAATTAACACAATTTAATGGCCGTTATAGAGAGGTTTTACTGTAGCTCCTCTATTTATCTACCAAATCCCCCATGTCATGACTCTTGATTACTCTTAAAAGCATCTCTTGGAGACAATTCTAAAAAGAGGTCTCATTATATAGGTTTTTGGTCAAGAAATTATGATCAAAGTGTCAGTATATGCATCTTTATCTTTAGCTCTTGGATTATTTTAAGGTCCAGGTTACGCAATTGAGGGAGAAATTCACCAAAAACAACAGATACCTGGCTGAAACCATCATCAAACTAAAGGTAGAATAGGTAGAATTCTCAATTTGTAGAGATTGTCCACATAAGTAACTCCATGAGAGTAGGTTTATGTTCGTCTTCTAACCCTTTTAGTTTACATTTCGTTATTTATGTAAGAAGTAATGACATCATGAATATTTATTCGCTGAAAATTTTACAGTGGTACATAAAGGATTTTACCTTGGCAGAAACTGTGGAATCAGATCTATATAATTCCATATTAAGGAAACAGACCATGATCTGATCTGGGTCTACTCTGTTTGCAAAGGCATGAATATTTGTTAATATTAGGGAAAGGGTTAAACTGTTTAAACTCATACCTTATCCCCAACTCTTGCATAATCTACTCTGCTAGATAATGTTGCAGATTCTACTCTGCTTTTCAAAGTTAATGATTAAACAGTTAAAAATGCTTAAACATTTACTCCATTAATATTCATGTAAGAAATAGTGACATCATGAATATTAATTAGATTAACTTTTATAATGGTTCATAGAAATTGGAAATTTTGGCCATGGAAGAAATTGTAGAATCAGATATGTATTATTTCATAATTTTATTATTTCAGAGCAAACCCAGTTGGAGCTGACTGATCTGGGTCTACACTGTTTGCAAAGGCATAGAAAGGTTTATTTATGGAATAAAGGTTTAAAGATAATAAGTGTTAGCCAATGCAAATCCCGATCTCTGGTTTGGGTTTGCTAATGATGACTCCGTTACCCCGCATCATGCATAGTTTGTACATTAAGCCTGTTGAGCAAATTATTTTTACAAAATAGTTCACCAACTACATCATGCAAATACATGCAAATAGTTTGTCCACTGTTTTCTGGGAAAACTATTTGAGAGATATTAATGAAACTTCACACAAATGTTTAATGCATCAAGATCTGAAGCTGAGTCGATTCTGAGGTTCATTTGATTTGTCGTTTCGGAGTTATGGCCCTTTTACTTAAAAATAGTGCAAATACATGCAAATAGTTTGTCCGCTGTTTTCTGGGAAAACCATATGACAGATATTAATGAAACTTCACACAAATGTTTAATGCACCAAGATCTGAAGCTATGTTGATTCTGAGGTTCATTGGATTTTTCATTTCAGAGTAATGGCCCTTGTCCTTAAAAATATGCAAACAGCTTGTCCGCTGTTTTCTGGAAAAACTATTTGAGAGATATTAATGAAACTTCACACAAATGTTTAATGCATCAAGATCTGAAACTGAATTGATTCTGAGGATCATTTGATTTTTCTTTTCAGAGTTATGGCCCTTGTCCTTAAAAAATAATGCAAATACATGCAAATAGTTTTTCTGCTGTTTTATGGGAAAACCTTTTGAGAGATATTAATAAAACTTCACAAAAATGTTTAATGCATCAAGATCTGAAACTGAATTGATTCTGAGAATCATTTGATTTTTCTTTTCAGAGTTATGGCCCTTGTCCTTAAAAAATAATGCAAATATATGCATATAGTTTGTCCGCTGTTTTCTGGGAAAACTATTTGAGAGATATTAATAAAACTTCACAAAAATGTTTAATGCATCAAGATCTGAAGCTGATTTGATTCTGAGGTTCATTTGATTTTTCATTTCAGAGTTACGGCTCTTGTCCTAAAAATATGCAAATAGTTTGTCCACTGTTTTCTGGGAAAACTATTTGAGAGATATTAATGAAACTTCACAAAAATGTTTAATGCATCAAGATCTGAAGCTGAGTAGATTTTGAGGTTTTATTTGATTTGTCGTTTTGGAGTTATGGCCATTTAACTTAAAAAATAATGCAAATATATGCATATAGTTTGTCCGCTGATTTCTAAACTGTTTGACAGATATTTATGAAACTTCATACACATGTTTAATGCATCAAGACCTGAAGCTAAGTCGATTCTGAGGATCATTTGATTTGTTGTTTCAGAGTTATGGCCCTTTTACTTAAAAAAATAATGCAAATCTATGCAAATATGAGGATAGCCATAACTTTTCATTTGAAATGATATTTACTTCAATTTTTTTAAAAAAATAGTATCACCTTAATATGGAAATCAAGATCTGAAGCACAGATTAGAAAATGTCAACACTTATGAGGCATTTTGAATCGGAGAACATTTGCAAGTGGGCGTATTATGTACTCTTGTTGCCTTTGTCAAAATTTCCTGTGTTCATGTATCTTTATAAAAAAATTAACCTAATTAATATTCATGATGTCAATATTTCTTACATGAATATTCATGGACTAAATGGTTTATTTATTCATCTTATCAATTGACACTTATTTTGTTTTCACTGTACAAAACTTCGCTTTCGCATGTAGCAAAACTAAATTTGTCTTTCCATGACATTAAATACTTGTATAAGGTGTTTCTCATGCTAAATTCAAGTTCAAAGGTCGGTGTCAATATTTGAAACAGGTAATTTCTATTCACATGCTGATTAAGTCAGTTTGGCACTGCTTTGATAAATGAAACTAAGGAGTTGCAAATAGTGTAGACCTTGGCTGAATTGCTCCTTCAGGAACAGTTTGATCTAGGTATGGAACTATGGATTATTTGCCAAAGTGCGTCTTGTCAAATATTTAGGGTCGTCAAGGCGTTTGCTCTGTAACATCATATCAAATGCAAGTTTCATAACTTTTAGAACTTAAGTTTGATTATCATTATTTTCTTACTAACCCTTCTGCTGCCAAATAAATTTTGTCTGGTAAGATTAGTGTCTGCATCAGGTTTAAATGTGGAGCTGTCTTCCATTTCGTTTCAAAACATGATTAGAGTCAAATAGTTTGAATCCTGATGAGAGGCCAAGTAACTCAAATGTCTCATCTGGATCCAACCTCAGAGCTCTAGATAAACAGACATGTTTTCAAGAATAACTTTTCATTTCTCCACCAAACCCTATACTGTGACCACTCTTTAGAATCGTCTCGAAGAGACGATTCTAAAGAGTGGTCACAGTATAGGGTTTGGTGGAGAAATGACAATTTTAGTATTTTAGTACACACCCTTATCTGTAGCTCTGCAACCTATTTGAAAGGTCAAAATGGATTGGCTTATGACAGCAAAAGAACTAAGGAAACAATTTTGTTAGAAGATATCAGATAAGACCTGCATTCACAGTCCTTCTGTGCTTGTTTAAACTTTACATTATGTTGTTTGGCACTTGTTACAGGCAATGGACACAGAACTGGATGAAATTATTTCAAACACAGACAGCAACCTTTGAGGGCCACATATAATTTGTGTGTTTCATGTTAAGGGATACATTAAACCAAAATACCAATCTTTGAGAACACAAGGCCATGATCAGCGTTGAGGAGAACGGCTGTGAAGTGAAGTAGACTTCAGAAATAGAGCTTGACATAACCCTTTACTTCATAGATACGCTTTTTAATGCCTTTGCAAACAGAGAAGATCCAGATCAGACAGCTCCTGTCTGATCAGTATCTGCTCTGTTTGCTTATGAGAGAATACAGATCTGATACTACAGTATCAGAAAAATGTCAGAAAATGACAGTCAGAAAATGATGTGAATTTATCAAAATTCAGCTTCATTGTAATTTAAACTCTGACATTATTTTTTACATGAATATTCATGGAGTAATGGGTTAATGATTTGTATGTGATGGTAATTATTTCAACAGTGACTCAGGAAATTGGAAACAAATCAACGGCATATGGGTCTGTACAAAATGGCATTTATTTAGAATTATAAAACTGTAAACTGTTTTATTTGATTAAACGCCTATTTCTATGACAGATACATATTCAATGGCGTTGTACATATAATATATAACATATATACACAAATTGAAATATTTATGATAACTAAAATGTCCTAAATGACCCAGATTTCTGTTAAACATGTATATGGTACACCTCATAATACACAAACAGAAACTTAAATATCTACATAATTTCTAAGATTACATGCAATATTTTGAAATATACATCGATCAATTAAGATATATATTATACAACTTAAATATTAAAACCTGACCTAAAATGTAAAAGCAATATAAATTATGTAGATATGTAAATTTTAGATAGAAAATAAATATTTATAGTTATGTATTCAATGATAATTTGAACCCTTTATCTAATGAACATTTACCTAATGAATATTTATGTGAGAAAAAATGACTTTATGAATAATAATTAGCTCAAAGTTTATAATGACATAAAAATTGATTTTTAGCACGTCTAAAATACAAGCTCTTGTCATAACTCCAGCGTTCGCATTGTCATTGTTGTCGTCATTGTTGTCATCTGGAATCTTTGTCATTGGCTATTACTTCTTTACAGTTCATGAAAATCTTATGAAATGTCACAAGGACCACAATCAAACTGTGGCACAAACTGTAGAATTTTGTATATTGTGAAGCAGACCTGATCAGACGGTTCCTACAGTAGCCGTCTCATCTGGATCTTCAATATTTGAACGGCATTTATACGAAATAAAGGATTAGCCCTTTCTTTCATATACAGTAAAACCCCTCTAATGCAACCATTTAATGAACAAACGTGGCTGTCTTCATAAGCAGGTGATTGCTTAATGCAGGACGAAAGTTATGCAGAAAGTTCTGCATAACTTTCATCCTGAATTAAGCTACCACCTGCCTTTGTCACTGTGAATTATGCCCCTTTTTGGTGGTCACATTAGAGGGGTTTTACTGTAAATGCCTTTTCACACATGTGCAAACAGAGTAGACACAGATCAGATGGCTCCTATAGGAGCCGTTTTACTTTTGACATGATATAAATCTGATTTACAGTTTTTGTCAAAGCAAACAATTCCCTTGAAAATTTTACATTATCAAAAATCAGCTGATAAATATTCATGATTTCATTACTTGTTACATAAATATTGAACAGGTAAATGGTTAATGTGAAAAAAATCTATCATAAATATTTACCTTGAAAGAGCTACAGATAATGGTGTGTACCCAAATACTAAAATAGTTATTTCTCAACCAAACCCAATACTGTGACAACTCTTTAGAATGGTCACAGTATATGGTTTGGTGGAGAAGTAAATGAGCTATTCTTAAATGTGTTTAAATTTATGCATCTTATCTGGACCTCTTCCTGGAGTGGATTCAGTTTCTGTATAATGAACTTCAGATTCTTCGTTCCTAGATGATTCATGATGGTTTATCATATTCTTTTCATCACCTCATTTTTATGCTCCCCCAATGGCAGGCATATAGTAATTGCATTGTCTGTCCATCCGTCTGTCCCAAATTTCTTGTCCCTTCTGTAACTTTTTTATATGTGAATGGATTTCAAAATAGCCTGATGTGTCGCGTTCAACTCCCTGGTCCATGGGTCAAAGGTCACGGTCATCCTTCAGGGTCAAAGGTCAGGGGCATAAGTGTTTCACAAACACACTCTTGTTTTTTGAAATTCATAACCCATTTAGTTCTAGAGCCCTATTTATGCCTAGTGTCCTAGTAACTAGACATCTCATCAGGATTCAAAATATTTGACACTGTTTTTGAGGAGCCTTGGTGCATGCCTTTTTCTGGCAATTTGGGGAAAAATAACTTTTAATGATTGGGAATATTGTCACATGTAAAACCCCTCTTTAACTTACTTTTCACATTTTTAGCATTTTAATCACAATTTAGTGTCTATAGCGATTTGTTTACCAAAATTGGGATTTTTTTAAACTATTTTGCATTGGGAATTGGTCCTTTTAATGAATACATGTAGAGGTCTAAAAAGGTCTGTTCTTGTGGGACCTGTGTTTGGTGTACACTATTTGGTGTACACTGTATAACAGAATTATGTCAATCATAATAGCATTGGGGGAATCATCATTTGAATTGAAAAGAAATGATCTGGGGCATAACTGTATCCTAATTATAATAATAAGTTTCCCCTTCACGATTATAATACTTTTTAGCTCTCCACTATTTCAAAAAGTGGAGCTATTGTCATGACCCGCTCGTCGGCGTTGGCGTTGGTTAATCTTTTTGTTAAGGTCCCTTTTCTCAGAAACCATCAAAGATATTTCGTTCATATTTGGTATGTATGTTTACTATCACAAGGGGAACCCATTTCACAAGGGTAGGTAACCCTAAAATTAATTTTGCCATAGTTATGCCCCTTTTTCGAGTTAGATTTTTCATTGTTGGTTAAGTTTTATGTTCAGGTCTATGTCTCAGAAACTATCCAAGATATTTGGTTCAACTTTGGTATACATGTTAACTATTACATGTGGAGCCCATTTCACAAGGGCAGGTAACCCTAAAATTAATTTTGCTATAGTTATCTCCCCTTTCTGACTTAGACTTCCACTACATTATCCAACACTAAAGAAAATGGAGGGCGCTCTCTGCGGACAGCTCGTTTAAATTTAACCCTTTACCCCATGAATATATATCTGACAGTTTAATTGCACACTCTTTGCATATCCATTATCTGAAATAATATTTTAGTATGTATATATTGGCAATTATTTGTATGAAAGGCAGGATAAACTCGGGCCTAAGAGCTCCAATAGGAGCTATCTGATCTGGGTCTACATTGTTTGCCAAAAACGTTTCTATGCAGTAAAGGATAAAAGAGACATAGCTAAATAAAAATAAATACATAAAAACAATTACAGTAAAATCTCTATAACAACCACTAAATTGTGTTAACTGGTTGGTATTTAGAGCAGGTGGCTGCTTAAAGCAAGGTGAAAGTAAAACAGAACGCTCCCATAGGAGCATTCTGTTTCACTTTCACCTTGATTTAAGCAGCCACCTGCCTTTAACACAAAATAATTGATGTAATTTAGTGGTCGTTATAGAGAGGTTTTACTGTACATAAAAACAATTACAATCACAAAAAAAACAATTACAGTTGAACTTGGCTATTTCGAATTTGGATATCTTGAAGTTTGGGATAACTCAAAATAAAGTTCAGTCCTTCCACAATTTACAATACAGAATTGTTCTATATTGTATCACTAAGCATATCTAGAAACATGTGTGACAGATTAACCCATTCCCTCATATTGACGCCTTTTGAAGCCTCTGTAAAAAGCACTTTTTGAAACCATTGTGATAAATAGAACATTTGCTCATATGGAGCAAATACTCTATTTATCACAATTGTTTCAAAATGTAACTTTTACAGAGAAAAGTTGACTTTTCTCTAGTTAATAATCCTTTTAGGTAGATTTATTTGAAACGGTTGGGTCTAAAAATAGCCTATGAGGTAATGGGTTAATGCATGTCGAAAGTAGTGCTGAAAACACCTACCGAAGCTTTCAGCATTACTTTAGACTGCATTAAGCTGTGAACTTAAGAAATTGTCTAGATTAGAAATCTGATAACTTTAACTTCTCTTATCTCGAAGTAATTTGTATGGTCCCTTGATGTTTGAGATATTGAAGTTCAAATGTTATTTTCCCTTTGTGAACTGAAAATGTTTTTGTTTTTTCATTAGCAGATAAATGTTAGCATCTGTGTACAGTGCTGTTGTTATTACTGCATGACAAACATGATAATTATTATATATGTAACATGTATTTAATGCATATAGTTTAATAAAGTTTTAACTGTATCTGTTCTACGGTTAACCCTTTACCTGTTCAATTTTCATGGCAGAAATAATGACATCATGAATATTACTTGAATTATTAACCCATTACCTCATAGGCTACTTTTAGATAAAACCTCTTTGAATAAAACTTTCGAAAAGGAGCATTAACTAGAGAAAAGGAAAAATTTAGAATTTTGTAGTTTGAAACCATTGCGATAAATAGAGCATTTCCTATAGGAGCAAATGCTCTATTTATCACAGTGGTTTCACAAAGTGACTTTTACAGAGTCGTCAAAAGTCGTCAATATGAGGGAATGGGTTAATTATAATGGCATATTTATAAAGCACATTATGGCTCAGGCGGAAGCTGCAGAATCAAATCTATATTATGCCATAAGCAAACAGAGCAGACCAGACCATGATCAGATGGCTCTTATAGGAGCCGTCTGAACTGGATCTACTCTGTTTGCAAAGGCATGAAAAGGCATTTATATGAAGGAAAGAGCTAATATGAAAGAAGTTCTTACACAAATCATTCTTGATTGCTCGGATGGTGGCATATGTAGTTGTTATACTAAATGCAATGAAGTTGCACGGAGTAGATAGTTTTTGACCCGTCGGTCTGTCATTCCGTCAATTGATCAGTCCGTCCGTGTATCATAATACATGTACATTGTTGCTCATCTAGCACTTTCATTTCTTGACCAATGTTTCTCAAATTTGCTTTAAGAATTGTCATGAATAAACGCTTGGATGGGTTCGATTTGTCATGGGGAACCACCTTTTTCTCTGACAATGTGGCTGTGCGGGGTATGTGAGCTTGCTCATTTAAGTTCTTTAATTATTGTGAGAGAAAACCGGAGTACTTGGAAAAACTGCAGTGTCCGGACGGGCATAGTTTGGGTTTTGAAATACATTGGAACCTCGATATATCGAACTCGGATAATAGTTAAAAACTCCAACAGAGCTTTCAGTATTACTTGAACATGCATTCACATTGATAAGGTTTCTAAGTTAACACATTATCCCCTAGTGACGCATCTTCCGCACCTATAAAAGTCACTTTATGAAACCATTGTGATAAATAATGCTCTATTTATCACAATGGTTTCAAACTACAAAATTCTATTTTTAGCTCACCAGAGCACAAAGTGCTCAGGGTGAGCTTTTGTGATTGCCTGATGTCCGTCGGCGTGCGTCGTTCGTCGTCAACAATTTGAACCTTTAAAAATCTTCTCCTCTGAATCTACAGGGTTCTCAGCTTTCATCTTTGGCACATAGCTTCACCCTTAGGTCCTCTACAAAAGTTATATAAATTATGCCCCTGGGGTCAAAATTGGCCCCGCCCCAGGGGTGCGAAGTTTTCAATAGAAACATATAGTAATACTTTGAAAATCTTCTCCTCTGAAACTGGAAGGCTCTTAGCTTTCATATTTGGCACATAGCATCATGTTCAGGTCCTCTACAAAAGTTATATAAATTATGGCCCTGGGGTCAAAATCGGCTCCGCCCCAGGGGTGGGCAGTTTTCAATAGAAACCAATAGTGAAATCTTTGAAAATCTTCTCCTCTAAAACTGGAAGGCTCTCGGCTTTCATATTTGGCACAGAGCACCATGTTCAGGTCCTCTACAAAAGTTATATAAATTATGGCCCTGCGGTCAAAATTGGCCCCGCCCCAGGGATGGGCAGTTTTCAATAGAAACCAATAGTGAACTCTTTGAAAATCTTCTTCTCTGAAACTGGAAGGCTCATAGCTTTCATATTAGGCACAGAGCATTATGTTCAGGTCCTCTACAAAAGTTATATAAATTATGCCCCTGGGGTCAAAATTGGCCCCGCCCCAGGGTTGGGCAGTTTTCAATAGAAACAGTGAAATCTTTGAAAATCTTCTCCTCTGTTACTGGATGGCTCTCAGCTTTCATATTTGGCACAGAGCATCATGTTCAGGTCCTCTACAAAAGCTATATAAATAATGGCCCTGGGGTCAAAATTGGCCCTGCCCCAGGGCTGGGCAGTTTTCAATAGAAACAAATAGTGAAAACTTTGAAAATCTTCTTCTCTGCAACTGGAAGGTTCTCAGCTTTCATATTTGGCATATAGCATCATGTTCAGGTCCTCTACAGAAGTTATATAAATTATGGCCCTGAGGTTAAAATTGGCCCCACCCCAGGGGTGGGCAGTTATCAATAGAAACAAATATTGAAATCTTTGAAAATCTTCTCCTCTGAAACTGGAAGGCTCACAGCTTTCATATTTGGCACAGAGCATCATGTTCAGGTCCTCTACAAAAGTTATATAAATTATGGCCCTGGGGTTAAAATTGGCCCCGCCCCAGGGGTGGGTAGTTTTGAATAGAAACAAATAATGAAATCTTTGGAAATCTTCTCCTCTGAAACTAGAAGGTTCACAGCTTTCATATTTGGCACAGACCATCATGTTCAGGTCCTCTACAATTTTTTTTATAAATTATGGGCCTGGGGTCAAAATTGGTCCTGCCCCAGGGGTGGGCAGTTTTCAATGGAACATATAGTGAAAACTTTGAAAATCTTCTACTCTGATTGTCTGGTGAGCGCTTCAGGGCCATTCTGGCCCTCTTGTTTTCCTTTTCTCTAGTTAATGCTTCTTTTCGGAAGATACATTCAAAGAGGTTGGGTCTAAAAATAGCCTAGGAGAGAATGAGTTGAGGCTGATTAGAACTCCCGTGATCTGATTAGAACTCCCGGTAATTTGTATGGTACCTTAACCCATTCCCTCATATTGACGACTTTTGACGACTCTGTATAAATCACTTTGTGAAACCATTGTGATAAATAGAGCATTTGCTCCTACGGGAGCAAATGCTAGATATTTATCACAATGGTTTCAAACTACAAAATTCTAAAAAAAATCATTTTCTCTAGTTAATGCTCCTTTTTGGTAGACTTATTCAAAAAGGTTGTATCTAAAAAATAGCCTATGAGGTAATGGGTTAAAGTTCAAGATATCGAGGTTCCACTGTATAATAGGTTGAAATAAGTTAACACTCCCTGTTCTATGTTTATTCAAAATTTCAATACCTACTGAATATTCATGAACAAAATAGTTTTAATGAAATATGGAAGGTGGCACATTGTAACCATTTCAGAAAGCAAAGAAATCGATCTATCAAATTCCGTTAGCAAACAGAGCAGATCCTGATCAGACGGCTCCTATAGGAGTCGTCTGATCTGGGTCTACTCTGTTTGCAAAAAATGTGAAAACACGTTTATATGAAATGAAAGGGTTAAATAGGTTGAACTGTTGACTTAACCCTTTCCCTCTTATAAACGTGTTTTCACGCATCTGCAAACAGAGTAGGCCCAGATCAGACGGCTCCTAGAGGAGCCGTCTGATCAGGGTCTGCTCTGTTTGGTAATGGAATTCGATAGATGGTTCCTTTACTATTTAAAATAGCTACAATGTTCCATCTTCCATATAAATACTTTGTCCATGAATATTCAGTAGGTATTGAAATTTGAATTAAACATAGAACAGAGAAATGGTTAAGAGGCGCTCTCTTCAAGGCAATAGATAAAGGTGAGTATTCAAATACATGACTTTGTACTAAAATCATCATTTCTCCACCAAAACCCTACTTTTTAGCAATCTTTAGAATGTGTATTTATTAACTAAAGGTTAAACAATCGAAAGAGTGTCAAAAAGTATGGATCCAGATGAGACGCCAAGTTACTTGTCATCTGATCCTTACAACGCTGAATTGTCAAACAGACTATTCCAAAATTCAAACAGGTCAAGCTTATGGTGAATATTTAGGGATTTTTCTAGAAGAAATGTGTAACATGACAAACAGCGAAGACCCTGATGAGAGGGGTCCTCTAGGAGCCATCTGATCTGAGTCTACACTGCTTACAAAGAACATTCATGTTATGTGCACAAAATGCAATTTGTTCCGTGCACGTAAGAACTCCGATTGTTTCTCCACCTGTAATTAGTTGGACGTTGCAATGTGACTGAAATACTGTTAAAACGACATAAACCCCACCTCCACCCCACTCCCCCAAACAAACAAACACATTGATTCATAGTAAAGAAGATCTCATCCTTGACGTCTACTTTATGTCCTTTTCCTGTTCTTAGAATTAAAAATATAAATACAATAGAATCTATCTTAAGCAATCTTATATTGATTGGGCATATTAATCTTAAAAATCAGGTGATTGGTTAATGCTGGGCAAAGGTAATGCAATTACTTTTTATCTACATTATGCTGAATTACTTTTGATCTACATTAAGCTCCAACCTGCCTTATAAGCCATCCATAAGACCTCTTTCTAATGATCGCTAAAAGACAGATTCTATTGTGCATGTTTATCCTGTTCCCCACTGACGCCGTCAGCTTTTATGAGGTCTATCATCTAAATCACTTACCATTTCAGCGCCAAATAAAATTCAATTGCTAAGGTTTATCGTCTGCTCCAGGTTTCAAAGTGACATTTTCTTCAGTTTCTTACAAACCTATAACCAGTGTCAAACAGCTTAGATCCTGATTATACACCAAACCACTCATTGCCTCCTCTAGATCCAAACTGTTTGCAAAGTTTATTATTGATTCGCCCATGGCCGTGAAAGTATTATAGTTTCGTCTGCTTCAAAATGTTAGCTTGTCTATTTGCGTTTAGCAAATGCAGGTTGTAAATTTTATATTCTTGGAAACGACTTTGTCGTGACGGATGATAATTTCAGCATGTATTATTGTAGTAAAACCTCTATAATCTGAACGCTCCAACATGTCTTTAAAGCTTTTCCTGTTTAATATTCATGTAAACATTAATGGCATCACCTGATCAGAGGTGTATTACAGGGGCCTTTTGATCTGGATCTACTCTGTTTGCAAAGGTGTGTAAAGGCGTTTATATGAGGGAAAGGGTAAAGGTAACAACTTGATGCAGGCTGACAACCGTGCAGAAAGCACTAACACCGCTGAATTGCCAAATGGACTATTGCAAAGTTCAAACAGGTCAAGCTTATGGTAAATATTTATGGATTTTTCTGAAGAAAAGTGTAAAATGACAAACAGTGCGGGCGCCTCTGTAAAGGTCACTTTTTGAAACCATTTTGATAAATAGAGCATTTGCTCCTAAGGAGCAAATGCTCTATTTATCACAATGGTTTCAGAACTACAAAATTCTAAAAACATTTCCTTTTCTCTAGTTAATACTCCTCTTTGGTAGATTCATTCAAAGAGGTTGGCTCTTAAAATAGCCTATGATGGAATGGGTTAAGTAACAACCGGCTTTTAGAGACTCATGTTTTATTTAATTATGTGGTCGCATTAGCTAGACTATTTGCAGGACAAGGGTGTCCTTCCCTCTCTTTAACAGGACAGTTGTGTCATTCCCGCCCTTGTACGTGAGTACTACGATGAAAATATTTCGTAGAAATAGCACACGCATATCCTACAATGTTTCAATAAATTATGTTATGGCAAATAGGGATATTTTTTTAGAAGCCGCAAGTGCATAGATAATTACCAGGACTCTTAGCGCGCTAATTGTTTGTCGTCTGCAAAATTATTTCGTCTGCTGCGATTGTGAGAAATACGCCTTCGACACATTTGCAAACAAGGTAGACCCAGATCAAACGGCTCGTCTATGAGCCTTCTGATCAGGGTCTGCTCTGTTTGCTTATGATATAAAATAGAGATGATTCTCCAGTTTATGTCATGGACAAAATTTCCCGTGACCTTGTCCTGTCATAAAACATAAATAATATATATTCACGATGTGATGATGTTTTACAACGATATGCATGGAGGAATGTGTTACATGTAAATATGCTGTCAGAATGTCATCCATTAGGGTCTCATCTGGGTCTAAACTGTTCGCATAGATAATTTGAACCAGCATTTCAAAGAATTAACCTTGTACTTCAGAGAAACGCCTTTGCATGCATTTGCAAACAGAGAAGACCAAGATCAGACGGCTCCTGTAGGAGCCGTCTGATCTGGGTCTGTCATGTTTGCATATGGAATAATATAGATCTGATCTTACAGCGTGTCCCAATATCAACGCATTTTGTGTAAATACAGTAAAACCTCTCTTAACCGGGCGATACATTTAGTAAAAATATCGGTCTTGGAGATAAGTGACAGCTTAATGCATTTTAAAAGCAGTCACCTGCCTAAATTATCTACATTATTCTCTACTAGAATTCCGATTTAGAGAGGTTTTACTGTACCATTATAACAATTTAGCTAATTAGCATTAATGATGTCATTATGTCTTACATTAATATCCGACAGGTAAAGAATTAAAGGATCTTCATATTTTTTTTTAAATCTTTACCTTAAATCTGCATAAAACTATTTCAGGAAACTCTCCACTTTGTCAATTCCAGAATTGTATATGTTTTCAATCAAATTTCAAAATTTTGTACATAAAAGCTTTACTCTGGTCAGTGAGAGCCATTGAGATGAATTTGTATTGACTCATGAATAAATGTGAAATAAGAAATTTATTATAAGTTTGTAACAGATTAAAGTTAAAATTTGCCTGACGATGAATCAGAGACCGTCTATATAAGCAAGTATGTTTTCGTTTATAGCCAGTAACTTGCTGTGTCTGTTTGAAATAATAATTGCAAACAACGAAACCCGCAAGAAAAATGGCGACAAGCGCATGTAAGTACGTCTAATGCTATTTAAACCATTCCCTCCTAGACTATTTTTAGACTCTTGAAAAGGAGCTTTTACTAGAGAACAGGAACATTTTTAGAATCGTGTACTTTTGAAACCATTGTGATAGATAGAGCATTAAATTTTGCTCTTTAGGAGCAAATGTTCTATTTATTACATTGGTTTCAAAAATGACTTTAACAGAGACGCCCAAAGGGTTAACATTGCAGTTCATGAATACGTTTATATACAGATTAAGACACATTTTAAGAGTAGACTCAGATCAGACACTAATAGATGTATGATCAGGTTCTGTTCCGTTCGCTTGATTCAATTTTTTTTAGGTAAGATTTTAGACGGTCTACCGTGGTAATATTTTCCTTTGTTAAGTGCGATTATAAAATTTCAGTTATTGAATATCTTTGCATTAATATTCATGAAGTAGGGGTTAGCACTTTCCTTCATATAACTCCCATGGCATTCACGCCTTTATAGACAGAGCATGACCCAAATCAAACGTCTCCTATATATATAGGACCTGTCTGATCAGGGTCTGTTCTGTTTGCTTATGAAACTGTGATCTTACCCTACAGTTTTTGTCTTAGCCAACGACTATCTTTCAAGTTCTTTTATCTTGTAAAGATTAAATTACTGAATATTAAAGTGGTCAATCCATGCATAAATGTTCATTAACCCATTACATCATAGGCTGTTTTTAGATCCATCCTCTGAATAAATCTACCAAAAAGGAGCATTAACTAGAGAACAAGAAACTTTTAGAATTTTGTAGTTTGAAACCGTTGTGATAAATAGAGCATTTGCTCCTATAGGAGCAAACGCTCTATTTATCACAATGGTTTTAACAGTTGACTTTTACAGAGGCGTAGAAAGGCGTATTTATGGAGGAGAGGGTTAATGGTTATGTTTTTTCGTCAGCTTCATCTACAAATGAGCAATGAACCGCTCTCTAGGAGGGGTGTCATTGACATTGTAAATATTGTAGACCCATACCAGCCTACACGGTATGTGGTCAGGGACTGCCATCCTACACACTATGTGGTCAGGGACTGCAGTATTTGTTTGTTTGTATCGGGGCCTTACGTCGAGTTAACACTTATGTCAGTAATATCACGAAGTCAAACTACAGTAAACCCCCTCTAATGCGACCACTTAATGAACAAACATGGTTGTCTTCATAAGCAGGTGATTGCTTAATGCAGGACGAACGTTATGCAGAAAGCTCCTATAGGTAATTTCTTTATAACTATCGTCCTGCATTTAGCTACCACATGCCTTTGCCACTGTGAATTATGCCGATTTTTGTTGGTCGCATTAAGGGGTTTTTACTGTAATTACAGATTGAAGAAGCCCCTAAATTTGTTTTTCATATATTACAATATGTTGCACTGATTCATTTATTTTCTTTCCCCCAAATGAACATTTATGCATGCGTGAATTAATTACTTCATGGATATTCAGTACCTGTATTTACTTACATGTATTTTTATATTGAAATAACATTTTCAATGGAATTTTTTGGCGTAGACAAAAACTATGGGATCAGTTCCATAAGTCAACAGCAGACCAAGATCAGACCACTTCTACAGTAGTCGTCTGATCTTGCACGTGAAACAGCGTTTATATGAGTAAGGGTTAAGTACTGATTGTGCGTGTTTTTATTCCAGGTTTCCTCCGAACTTTCTTATCGTGCACCATGTTCTTAATGGGAGCTAGCGTACCAACCACAACCACTATTCCGGAAATCGACATATTGCAGTCCGCCGTCTTTTCCTGCGACAAGAACAACGTGTTATCCTCTATTTTTCCACCGTCCGATAGATCTCTTGGTCTCATCGACAATGTTACCGAGGCTGCGGCTTTGCAAAAGAATTCAATGGATACGTTCTGTGCAGATCGTCAAAAGTACGTAAAGTGTGTACAGCGAAAACTCACAAACCCCAAATTGCCTATTGACAGACATATGAGCGTTTATATCGACGTGGAAAGTTTCGGAACGGCTTTTGATATGTATTGTGATAGTGCAGTCCACATTCAGCGCCAGTTTGAATGCACGTTGAATGCTACCGCGACTTTTCCATGCCATATTGGTGGTGTCTCGGGTATGGTTGACCAAATTTATGCCGCGATAGTTGCCAGTTTGAGCCAACAGCAATTCTGTGCGACAATGGAAGCGTCAATACAGTGCAGGGTTCGATGTCAACTGCAGATGTGTGACGGTGCATACAGCAGTGTCATGCAAGACTTTTACTATTTCTTCACTGGCAAATATTGTCCAAGACAAAGCGATAGTTTCACAGACATATCAACTATGGTTTGTCCAAACGCAACTGTTGCGTGAACAGATTACCTTGTTTTTCGGCTATTCAGACACGAATAACTGCGTAGTTCCGATTTAACCGCCGTATTTGGACTGCTTACTGATCAGGGTCTACTTTGCTTGCTGCCTGCAGATTACAGTATAACCTCATTACAATGGTTGTTCAAAAGAAATTAGTACCTGATTAATGTTCACACTAGACTAGGTTCATTATGAATAATAGCCCTTTCCTCCATAAATACTCCTCTGTACACCTTTGTAAGCAGAGAAGACCCAGATCAGACCCCTCCTATAGGAGCAGTCTGATCAGGGCCCTCTCTGCTTGCTTATGAAATAACATAGATATGATTTTACTGTTTCGGTCATGGTAAAAATTAATGTGTTCATGATAATAATAATAATAATAATAATAATAATAATAATAATAATGACCTTATTTAACGAGGATTACATATTTCATGAACCAGTATCAATATTAATATAATTAATATTCATGACGCCATTATTTCTTACATGAATATTCATAGAATAAAGGGTTAATTGATTTAATTATTGTATTAAACATGCATAGAATAAGATAATTACCTTCATTGTCAAGCCAAATATTAGATACTGGCTTCTGTAACATATAACCAAAATGAGCAGACCCTAATCAGACAGCTCCCATACAGAGGTCTACATAAGATGGCGTAAATTAAAACATTTTCAAGAATTCATTTTTTATTTCTCCACGAAGCTGTATGTTGTGACCACTCTTAAGAAACGTCTCTTCGGGACGATTCTAAAGAGTGATCACGACATAAGATTTGGTGGAGAAAGGACAATTTTACTATTTGAGTACGCACGTGTATCTGTTGCTCAGTCCCATAGGAACTGTCTGATTAGGGTCTACATTGTTTGCAAAGGCGTAATATGTAGACTTATCTAGTTAACCCATTCTCTCCTATAGACTATTTTTAGACCCAGCCTCTTTGAATAAATCTACCGAAAAGGAGTAATAACTGTAGAAAAGGCGAATTTTAGAAGTGTGTAGTTTTGAAACCGTTGTGATGAATAGAGCATTTGCTCCATAGGAGCAAATGCTCTATTTATCACAATGGTTTCAAAATGTGACTTTTACAGAGGCGACAAAATTCGTCACTAGGAGGGAATGTATTAACAATTAGTGTAGGGTGGCAGTTATGCGGAATGCATCAATAGGAGCTTGATCTGCGTCAATTCAATCACCTGTTGTAATGACATTTATATTTATTAAAGCACTGGTCACAGAAGAGAGGAACTACATTAAAAAACATCTAAACCGGAATTCTATTAGAGAAGAATTCAGATCTTTTTAGGCAGATGGCAGCTTAATGCAGGGTGAAAGTCATACAGAACACTCCTAAAAGAGCGTTCTGCATAAAGTTCACCCTGCATTAAGCTGCCACCTTTATCCAACACCGATATTCATACAAAATTTAACGCCCAATTTAGAGAGGTTTTACTGTTCTATATATAATGACGCGCTACAGATACCCTCGACATCTAACCTATACACTATTGGCTATTGTCAGAGTACAGTAGAATCTGTCTTAACTCATTTTATCCTAGGCTATTTTTAGATCCAGCCTTTTTTAACTAATCTACCGAAAAGGAGCATTAACTAGAGAAAAGGACTTTTTAGATTTTTTTGTCATTTGAAACCATTGTGATAAAAAGAGCATTTGCTCCTATAGGAGCAAATGCTCTATTTGTCACAATGATTTTACAATGCGTCACTAGGGGACAATGTGTTAAGCGGACATTCTTTTTTGGAACAGGAGTCTGAAAAAGCGGGTATTTGCTTAATTCACTGCAAAAGTAATGCAGAAAGCTCCTGTATGAGCTTTTTTCATTTTATTTTTGACCGGAATTAAGCGACCACCTGTCCTACAGATCGATATTTCGACCTCTTTTTGATGGCCGCTGAAGACGGGTTCATCAACGTTCACCGACTACTGTTACTAGCCGTTGAAGAGAGGTGATTTGCACAATAATTATAGCAATATTCTTGTGTCATTGCTAATTCTTTTCATATATTTTTGTTTATGTTAATTGCATTCAAAATGCCAAACGTTGCAAAGGATAGTCATGAATAATGGATTCAAATGACGCTAATGGTTACTTGAAAAATAAATGCCAGAATTAACTGATCTGCTTTTTGTCGTTTACTGATACATGTGCATATACAGTAACGCCCCGCTAATACGACCACTTAAAAGAAGTCTAATCCCGCTCATTAACCCTTTCCCTGTTCTATGTTTGTTTCATATTTCGATACCTACTGAATATTCATGGACATAATAGTTATAATTAAATAAGGAAGGTTGGATATTGTAGCCATTTTAGAAACTAGAGAACCAGATCTATCAAATTCTATTAGCAAACAGAGCAGACCCTGATCAGACGGCTCCTCTAGGAGCCGTCTGATCTGGGTCTACTCTGTTTGCAAATGTGTGATAACACGTTTGTATGAGGGAACGGGTTAACCCTTTTCCTGTTATGTATTTATTCCAAATTTCATAACCTGCTAAATATCTATGGACAAAAAGTTGTAATGACATATGGAAGGTGGAACATTGTAGCTAATTTAAAAAGTAAGGTAACATGTCTTTCAACCAATTTAGAAATTAAAAAAAAACAATCCATATATTCCACTAGCAAACAGTGCAGACCAAGATCAGACGGCTCCTATATAGGAGCCGTCTGATCTGGGTACACTCTGTTCACAAATGCATGACAACACGTTTATATGAAGGAATGTGTTAAAGCAGGTTGTAGCTAAATACAAGTCAAAGGTTATGCAAAAAGTTCTTATATGACATGAAGTACGGAACACAGAAAGGTTTAGGTAGTAGCAGTAGTAGTAGTAACAGTAGCAGTAGTAGTAGTAGTAGTAGTTTGTAGCAGTAGTAGCAGTAGTAGTGTAGTAGTAGTAGTAGTAGTAGCAGTAGTAGTAGTAGTAGTAGTAGTAGACGGAGGAGGAGGAGGAGTAGGAGTGGTAGTTGTAGTAAGAGGATGAGTAGTAGGAGTAGTAATAGGAGCGGTAGTAGGAGTTGCAGTAGTAGTAGCAGTAGTGGTAGTAGTAGTGGCGGTGACAACAAATACTATTTTCAACTCCTCCAAAATCATTCAGAATTCATTATGTCGAACCCACATTGTCTCACTTCGATGAGATTTATTTCAATTAATCCAACACGTGATAAATTGCAAGATATGGATATGATAAATGGCATATGCACACAGCATTGACCATAAAACATCCACTGCAAAATGAACTTTTACAGTGACTGACACAATTTTCTATCCTCCACGAATGTTTAAGCTAGAGCTCAGATTTTTGAAATACAATTGATTATATTGATTTATATTATGCATGTTGGTGTATGTGCTCCCACCCGCGTGTGAGTGCGGGCGTGAGTGTTTGTGTGTTTGCATGTATGCATGTCTGCGTTTCTAAGTGTATACATACACTTAGAAACGCAGACATGCATACATGTCCGGTGTATGTGCATGTGTGTACCGGTATGTGTAATGCATGCGTGTGTGTGTGTGTGTGTGTGTGTGTGTGTGTGTGTGTGCGTGCGGGTGTATGTTTTGTTGAAACTATTCTATGGGGGTCACGATTCTTCGTAAAGGGTCAGTTTTCTTCGTGTGCAGGGATCGTAAAATTATGACCGGGGGTCAAAATACTATGACCGGGGGTCACTATTTTTTAAAAAAAATACTGACCGGGGAGTCAGTATTCTATGGGGGTCACTTTACTTCGTTACACCGGATGAAAGCCATACAGACAGCTCCTTTTTGAGCTTTCTGTATGACTTTTACTCTGCATTAAGCTGTCACCTGTTTTTAAAACCGATAATCACCGTATTGATAGGGCCTAGTAAATTTGAAAGTGCGGTTTTAGAGAGGTTTAATTGTACGCATTTGAAGAGAAGACACGTTTAGATTAAGTTAAGTGTCCGTCGCATAACATGTCGTCTGTTTTTTATTTATAAATATGGATTTTTTCTCTCATTTTTTTAATTTAAAAAATGTGTCAATGTGTCGTCGTGTCAAATGGTTTTGAAACAGACGAGAAGTCTCAGAAGTTAGGCAATATAGTATTTAACCCTTCGCTTGCTGAATTTTAAAATACATTTCTCCTTCTTTACCCATGCCCTGTTGTATAATTATATATATCTTCACTGTGTACAAGTAGTTCGCTGTGCAATCACTGCTGTGGGGTGCACTGGTTGCACAATCAATTAGTAAATAGTGCAGACCCTGGTGAGACAGCTCCTGCAGGAGCCGTCTCATCTGGGTCTTCACTATTTACAGGTAGGTATATTGACGTGAATAGCAAGCGAAGAGTTAAAGAGCTTACCAAATACTGATGCATGTTCAATCGAAACAGATACAGCATAGCCCGTCTTAACCGGGCATAAAAAGAGGTCTGATTACGGGTCTGTGAGGCAGGTGGTAGTTTAATACAGGTCAAAAGTAATACAGAAAGCTCCTATACGAGTTTTCTACATTAGGCCTACTTTTGCCCCGCATTAAGGAACCGCCTACCCTTTTTGTAAGAATCCTATATTCAGTGAATAAATATATGCTTATGACAGGTTATACAGGTAAAATTAGATCTTATGGCACACTATCATAACCTACTTAAAATGTAAACAAAACATACCTGTAACGGTGGTCTCGAGAAAAAAGAAATTAAAAAAAATGTATAGGTCTACGCCCATCAAAACATATAAAAGAACAAAACTACCCATTCCAAATATAAAACAATAATACAAAACAGATTCGAACCAAACTACAGCGGCCACCTGTGCATTATACAGTGTTTATACATGTAGTGTTTGTAAACATTGGTAACAAAAGGTGTGCCATAAGATCTAATTTTATTGACAATATTTGTCCTGTTTTATTAACCTGTCAAATTATACGCTTGCTGAACACGCCATATATAGCTTCGGTTGATATCGATAGTTTCCGCCAATAAAAGCTTTCTTATTTGGCTTATTCAAGTACCTGTATATTTATTTGTGAATCTCGTGAAAAACGTTTGAAACACAGGTTTACCCAAGCTAAATATATCCTTTCAGTGACGTAGGAATATTCAAATTTGACAGGTTAATAAAACAGGACAATACCTGTACTGTATTTTAATTACTGCAAAACTTCGGATAAAGGATATAGGAATTTTATTTGTTTACGTTGTTGTCGGTACACAGCACGTGCGACACATCCGGGCATGTCAAAACATTTAATGTATCACTCGGAACACCTCAGCTATTTTCTACGATATATATTCAGAACCCTGGCGGAATAAGACGAGTAGTTACCACTGTTAATATATACATGTAATTTAACATTTTGCATGCTAAGTAAAATAGTGTTAGTTGAAATGTCGCCTATTAAGTTTTCAGAATTTATTTATCTTGTATTTCTTTACAAAAACACTATCAAGGTGTCAAACAGTTTCGATCCTGATGAGATAGGCCTACCAAGTTATACTCAGCGTCTCATCTGGATATAGGCTTTACGAGTCTGCCTATAAATTGTAAAGCTTGTCGTTTTAGGCTTATATTTCATTTTAACCCTTTCCCTGTTCTATGTTTATTCCATATTTCAATACCTACTGAATATTCATTAACACAATAGTTATAAAGAATTATTGAAGTTGGAACATTGTAAACATTTTAGAAAGCAAATAAACAGAATTATCCAATTCTGTTAGCAAACAGAGCAGACCCTGATCAGACGTCTCCTCTAGGAGCCGTCTGATCTGGGTCTACTCTGTTTGCAAATGCGTGAAAACACGTTTATATGATGGAAAGGGTTAAAGCAATTTAACCCCTTGTCTGTTAGAGACTCTGTTAGGTATTCCAGAATTTCTCACTACCATGCATTCCAGCACATCCAAACGAAAACTGACTACCATAGATATTCATTTTTCCCTAGAGCTATCATCCATTAGAATGCCTTGCCTCCAGACCTCATTGCACTACCCGGACCAGAGTTCAGTCTGGCTGTGAGCCAGATTTAACGCATGTCTCCCTAGATATAGCCTACCTGCTCTGTTTTTAACCTGTTTTAACTCATCTATTTCTCTTTCCTTTTGCATGCTTTTTAACTCAAGTTTAACTAACGTATTGTCAGTTGACGCGCGACAGTCTAGGTCCCCAGCAAGGGTTTGACTTATATGGAAGATAGAGATAGATAGAGACGCATTTTGGCGCCTTTGTACACAATGTAAACTAAGGGCAGATACTATAGATCTGATTATAGTTTTTGTCATAACTAAATATGTTGTATTAATTATAATTCATGATGTCATTATTAAATGATTATTTATTGCGTGAAGACACAATACATGTGTCAAACCTATACGATATTTTACCCACTGTCCTAAACACACCATCTGACCAAGATGTCTGTTGATTGTTATTCCAAACCGTTTTTAGCAAAGTGAATCCCTCCCTTTGTACATAATGGACTTTACTTTTAAACAGTGAAGGATCGTTCCACTTTGAAACTTCAGTACTCAAGATATATTGTTAGGATTCAGATGGACACACTGCTGCAAGTATAAACCATTGTCTTTGAACTGGAGCAGACGACAATATTTACAAACGTAGCCACACCTTTGCAAACAGAAATTACCCGGATCAGATGGCTCCTGCAGGAGCCGCCTGATCAGGATCTGCTCTGTTTGCTTATGAAATAATATTGATCTGATTCTGCAGTTTCTTCCACCGCCAAAAAGTCCTGTTTTCACATATGCCATTATAAAAGTTCATCTAATTAATATTCATGATTTCTTACATAGATATTCTTAAGCTTAATGAAGTTAACCCTTCGCTTGCTGAATTTTAAAATACATTTCTCCTTCTTTACCCATGTCCTGTTGTATAAATACATATATCTTCACTGTGTACAAGTATTTCGCTGTACAATCACTGGTGTGGAGTGCACTGGTTGCACAATCATGCAACTTGTAAATAGTGCAGACCCTGATGAGACAGCTCCTGCAGGAGCTGTCTCATCTGGGTCTTCACTATTTACAGGTACGTATATTGACGTGAATAGCAAGCGAAGGGTTAAGCTTAATGAAGTTAATCGGGAACTGCCATAAGAACATTAGTCAGTTAAACCACGTTTAACCCTTATCCCGCTGTGGGAAAATAATGGCTGACCAATCTTGGATCTGGTGCAGTTTAAAAATTCGGCAGTCCCGAGGAACAATTGATCAAGTGTAATGGCGCGCGTTTTTTAGTATATATTATTGTAAACAGCGTTGATCCTGATGAGATGCCGATATACTCGGCGTCTCATCTGGGCCGATACTGTTTGTGAATGCGACTAAAGGATTATTAGGATTAAAATGTAAAAATTAATGCTAAAAATCCCGTCTGCTCGTTTTCTTATACATTTTCTCTTCTCATGGTGTTTAGTAAACAGAACAACGTGCAAACTTGAAACCTGCTCGTTCACCGAGTTACTTTATGAAGTGCCTGATTTAGAGAGACTGTGTGAAAATGTGAAATAATTCGTAATTAGCAGCTGAAGGGTGTAAGTCAACTTTAAACCCTTGCATGCTAAGAAATTATCGTATGCAATAACTGTCGTCTGCTGCAGTTGTGACAGTAAAGCATTTTTATTTGTCTTAAAAATGCAACTTGTGTCAAACGGTTTGGATCCAGATGAGACGCGGAGAAATTCGGCAATGTATCTGGATCCAAACTAATATGCATTGGTAATCTCACACACGCCGTTAGTGTGCAAAGAACCAATTCTTTTATCTTAACTTGGCCAGAAGTCAGACCTATCTGAATTCTATTCATTGCCTGCACAATGCCACCTCTGATAGCATTATCATGGGTTAACATGAAGTATTAAGTTTGCTTTAACGAGTATACCAAAGGCAATGGTTCATTTGCCCTGTATAACTTTTAAATGGGAGTATTTGATTGTTTTAAACATGGCAGTCTGCTTCTGAAATTTGTTCTTGGCCTCCTTGTGTTGGCCAGCGTGTTTGTATGGGTGGCTTTTATAAGCACGGAGTGGATTCATACCGGGGCCGGTAGGTATCATGGGCTGTGGCTGGCATGCTATGACCTGAGAGAGATAACCAAATGCCAGACGGAGTATGGCGGACCATATTGGGGTAGGTATAACTTTGACTGACGTTTGTTTACCTTGTTATTTTATACATGTATATGACTAAAAGCGCCACAGACACAGATAGCGAGTGTGTGTACGTGTGTGTGAGAGAGAGAGAGAAATAGAAAGAGAGACTGAGGGTGAAGAGAGAGACGGAGAGAAAGGGAGAGAGAGAGAGAGAGAGAGAGAGAGAGAGAGAGAGAGAGAGAGAGAGCGAGAGAGGATGGCATGGATTTATGACCAATGATCGAATTTCATTAGCTTTAACGCATTCCCTCATATTGACGACTCTGTAAAAGTCACTTTATGATACCATTGTTTACCTCCTATAGGAGCAAATGCTCTATTTATCACACTGGTTTCAAACTACAAAATTCTAAAAGTTTCATTTTCTCTAGTTAATGCTCCTTTTTGGTAGATTTATTCAAATAGGTTGTATATCTAAAAATAGTCTATGAGGGAATGGGTTAACAAATTCACCAAACTATACTGCAGACGCGGATTTAGAGGGGCGGAGTCGGCGTACGCCCCCCTCCAAAAAAAATAAAAATAAATAAAATAATTTCCAAAACAATGTTGTAGTAATATTTAGATCTATATACAGTAAAACCTCTCTACAACGACCACTAAATTTTGTTAATTAGTTGGTATTTAGAGCAAGTGGCTGCTTAAAGCAAGGTGAAAGTAAAACAGAACGCTCCCACAGGAGCGTTCTGTTTTACTTACATCTTGCTTTAAGCAGCCACCTAGATCTACGCCCCTAAAAAAACCAAAAAAACTTCTACGCCCCCCCCCCCCCCCGCACCTGTACCGGATTAATGCTAATATTGTGTGACGCTCATTCAACCTTTAGCTTTGGTGTTAGCTGGGTTCCTAAACGAAGTAAAAGGAGCTTGTAGCTTGTTGTCGGTGTTGTTATCGCCACCATCGATCATTTCCAAACGAAATTTATATGTACGTCTATAGATTTGGCTGCATTTTCATGAAACTAAATGAAATTATTAACATGATAAGCAGTTTTGCGTGACGTAAGTTCTTTCCCAATCGAAATTTAGGATGGCAGACTTGAATTTTGTAATTACCTTGTGGAGTCATGTTCTCGTTGCATTTACTTGAAACTTCACAACAGTGGTCAATGTGTAGAGACAGCGTATGCCAAAAAGTCTACCTAATCAGATTTAAGATGGTGGACTGGGGGCCACCTTGGAATATGAAATTTCTTTGTGGATCAAAGATCTTTTACAGTTGCGTTTTCCTGAACATTCATAAAAGTGTTAGACATGTTCACGCGCGCTACATGACATAAGTTTTTACCGATTTTATTCAAGATAGCAGACTGGCAGCCATATTGGAATAAGTAATTTCCCTGTTGAGTATATGTGTGTGTGTGTGTGTGTGTGTGTGTGTGTGGGGGGGGGGGGGGTTGTCTACAGCTTTCCTTGAATTGAAAGAAACTCACAGAAATGATCAGCATGATTAGTTCGTGTGCATGTCAGCATTATTTTCTAGATCATCTTCAAGATGACCGATTGGTGATTTAGCAAAATGTTCCTATAGTGTTGCATTAAGTGTTTGAAAATATACAAACCTGATCGGAATACCGAGGCATAGTGTATGCATAAATTTTCCCATCGAACTCAAGATTGCAGACAGGGGACCGTCTTGAATATACATTTGTTTGTAGAGCGAACTGTTTCCATTCTCTCCTAGGCTAGTTTTAGACCCAACCTCTTCGAATGTATCTACCGAAAAGGAGCATTAACTAAAGAAAAGGAACAATTTAGAATTTTGTAGTTTGAAACCATTGTGATAAATAGAGCATTTGCTCCTATAGGAGCAAATGCTCTATTTATCACAATGGTTTCATAAAGTGACTTATATAGATGCGCAAAATGCGTCACTAGGGGATAATGTGTTAAAACGCTTTGATAGATTTTCATGGAACATAATCCTGGGAGTGAATACGATTTTGTGGGGTTATTGAACATCTTCATTAATAACTCTAGGATTTAGTTGTTACACTGAACTGTATTCTCTATTGCAGATCGTTGGGCAGTCGTGCAGGCACTGGCCACGTTTGGTTTTGTTGGGACTAATGCTGCTCTGGTAATGAGCATTGTCTACATGCATGCTGGGCGACTGAAACACAGTGAAGACCTCGCTGCTTTGATCGCCTTCATTTGTATCGGAACAGGTAGGAACATATGGAGTTTCAATACTCACAAATCTTACAAATATTCACAACAGTTCAAGAGGCAGAGAGAAGATGCGCAAAATGATTTCTTTTAATGAGTGCATCCTTTATTTCTATTTCAAACCCTATGTTTTGACTACATTTTAGAATCAAATCGGTTTGGTGTAAAATGACGAGTTTATTCTCTGAATATGCACCTTTATCTATTGCGCTAGATAAACTAAATTAGAAATTGAACTTAGTTTGAGTTATACTTACAATGTCGTCAATCTATAGTTTAACCTATTCCTTCATAGGCTAGTTTTAGATCCAACTACAGTAAAACCCCTCTAATGCGACCACCAAAAAGGGGCATAATTCTGGGTGACAGAGGCAGGTGGTAGCTTAATGCAGGACGAAAGTTATGCAGAAAGCTCCTATAGGAGCTTTCTGCATAACTTTCGTCCTGCATTAAGCAACCACCTGCTTTAAACGGCGCCAGTGGCTGTTTATTAAGTGGTCGCATTAGCGGGGTTTTACTGTACTTTGAATAAATCTACTGAAAAGGAGCATTAACTAGAGAAAAGGAAAAGTTTAGAATTCTGTGGTTTGAAACCAGTGTGATAAATAGAGCATTTGCTCCTATATGAGCAAATTCTCTATTTATCACAATGGTTTCATTGAGTGACTTTTACAGACGTAAGGGTTAATAATAAACGCTTATTATACCTTTGCAAAACAGAGTACATCCAGATCAGATTGCTCACATTCTGCTCTGTTTGATTAGAAACTTTTTAATCAACAGTTTCAACAATACCAAACAAACCACGTGTACATATGCCACTGTAAACACTCAGCTAATAAATATTCATTAAATCTTACATGAATATGCAAAATTGAAAGAGTTAACTTACAACCGTGCTTACATTTGTGAAAGTTTTGATCCACTGTAGAACCTGTCTTAAGGGGCCATCAAGAAGTGGTCTTTTTACGTGTCTGTAAGGCAGATGGTAGCTCAAAGCAGGTCAAAAGTAATACAGAAAGCTTTCAACATTACTTTTGACCTACATTGAGCAGCCACCTGCTTTTTAAGACTCAAATGTTCAGTAAATCAGTGACCGCTTAACCCCTTCCCTCATATAAACGTGTTTTAACGCATTGCAAACAGAGTAGACCCAGATCAGACGGCTCCTAGAGGAGCCGTCTGATCAGGGTCTGCTCTGTTTGCTAATGGAATCTGATAAACCTGTTTATTTACTTTCTAAAATGGCTAAAATGTTCCACCATCCTTAATTCATTATAACAATTTTTTTTATAAATATTCAGGTATTGAAATTTGAAATAAACATAGAACAGGGAAAGGGTTAAGAGTCTACTGTATATGAAAGATTAAACTTTTCGCTGCCAAACTCTGTCGTCTGCTAACCTTGTCGTCTGCTACAGATGTTTATTTTTTTATTTTCTTCATTTTTATTTCAAAGACATAGTAACAGTAACAAACAGTTTGGATCCTGATGAGAAGCCGAGTGCGTCTCATCTGGATCTAAACTGTTTGCATAGGTAATCACAGATCCGGCATTGGCAGCGAAAGGGTTAAGAAATCGGCGTCCCATCCGAATTCCATCTTTTTAACACTCTGGATTTACTTTGGATGATAAATGGAAGGAAACTTTTACAATGATAACTGATTTAGATATTTTATGGCACTTTCTTTCTGAATTTCAAATCAAGTTTTCTCAGCGTGCTAAAGTTTAAATGACTGAATTCTTACGGTCAGTATATACAATTCAGGGTACTGTTTAAGGGAGTCAAAACCTGTTTACCTTAGAGTTGTATACACAATAAACGATACCTTCCTTCAATGGTGTCTATTATTACACGCAGAACAACGGATAAGGTGCGTACTCAAATACTAAATTCGTCATGTGTATTTGGTCATTATAATATATGACATTTATTGTAACTGTGTTGAATGTTGCCAATCAGCATTTCGATGATATTGCAAATATTTGTATCTGAAATCTCAATATTTTGTTACATTATAACACCATTTTATATACATGTATATACATATATTTCTTTCAGGACTCCTCTATATGTTCGGAATGCTAGTTATCATGGTGTACTTTACGTCAGAATACGTTATAGATTTCACAGACCATTCGATCTGGATCAAACCCAAACCTGGGTATTGTTACTACCTGTCTTGGACTACTGTTTGGTTGAATTTTCTGACGAGTTCTCTAATTCTGAAAGACGTTGCAAACAGAAGAAGATTATTGCGCAATCTCGCCAGAAGTCAGTGGATGGAGCTGCAAAATACATGATGAAATGATGATTCGTTTTCTACCGAAAAATAGACCGAGAAATTCGTGAACTGTTGTATCTGAAGGAAAAGGACAGGCCATGCAATACGACCACAGAAGTGATCAAAGATGTTGGGTCTTTTAACAATTTACCCTTCATGAATATTCATGTAAGAAATAATGACGTCAAGGAGAAAAATAGATGATTGTTCATAATGGCATGTAGACACATTGATGTTTTGCCATGGAAGAATCTATAGAATTAGATGATCTGATCTGTATTATTTCTTAAGCAAAACAGAGCAGACCCTGGTCAGACGGCCCCATACAGAAGCCATCTGATCTGGGTCAACTCTGTTTGCATAGGCGTTAAGGTGTATATCTGTATAGTTAAGGGCTACATTCTAGCGAATAGACCTGTGGCGAAAAGGCTGACGATAGAGTTAACCCTTCTCTTGCTGAATTTTGAAATACATTTCTCCTTCTTTACCCATGCCCTGTTATATAATTACACATATCTTCACTGTGTACAAGTATTTCGCTGTGAAAGCACTGCTGTGGAGTGCACTGGTTGCACAATCAATTTGTAAATAGTGCAGACCCTGATGAGACAGCTCCTGTAGGAGCTGTCTCATCTGGGTCTTCACTATTTACAGGTAGGTATATTGACGTGAAAGGGTTAAACATTAAACTTCTATGGGCCTACTATGGGCCTAGGATTATATAATTGAACCAACAAACACCGACAACGATATGAAACAAATCAATGGTTTAGCCATTTCCCTTATATGGACGACTCTTGGTACATATGTAAACAAAGCAGACAAAGATCAGACGGCCCATGTAGGAGCTGTCTGGTCAGGGTCTGCTGATTGTTTGTGGAATGATATACAGTAAAACCTCTCTATAACGGTCCCTAAATTTGCATCAAGTATTTTGTGCTAAAGGCAGGTGGCTGCTTAAAGCAAGATGAAAGTAAAACAGAACGCTTAAAGCAAGATGAAAGTAAAACAGAACGCTCCTATAGGAGCGTTCTGTTTTACTTTCACCTTGCTTTAAGCAGCCACCTGCCCTAAATACCAACTAATTAACACAATTTAGTGGCCGTTATAGAGAGGTTTTACTGTAGATTGGATTCTGAAGTTTCTGTCACAGCCAACAATTTCATTGTTAAAATTCACTCCATGAATATTCATGCAAAAATAAGTTTTTAAATGAATAGTCATGAGGAGAAGAAATAATGAATGTTGATTTGAGTATTTTTATAGTGACACATAAACACAGGACATTTAAGTCATGGCAGAAACTATTATTTCATGAGCAAACAGAGCATACCCTAGTCCCACAGGAGCCGTCTGGTCTGGGTCTACTCTGTTTGCACAGAAAGGCGTATTTATCGAGTAAAGGGTTAAAGTGCTTATATAGTGACTTAATGCAGGAATAACTCAAGTCTCCCACAAGTGCTTTCTGTATTACTACAGGGACCATCTAATCTGGGTCTACTCTGTTTGTAAAAGCATGAAAAAAACGTTTGCATGCTGAAAGGATTAACCCTTTCCTTCACGAATATAAACACATTTTCACACATTCATATTGACATTATTTCTTGTATGAATATTAAACAGGGAAACGGTTAAAACATGTTGTTGTCAGAAGAACTCCTTTATTTCTCAAAGAGACGGTACTGAAGAATGGTCATAACAGAGGGTTTGGTTGAGAAATAACGATCTTGGCACTAAATCCTTACTGAGTTGTGAAAAAATAATGTCTGCTCAAATTTGGATCTGATGAAATTTTGACTACTTCCGATTCGATCAAGTTATTCAGAAACTACGGCCGAATGTCAAACAATTTGGATCCTGATGAGACGCCGAGTTACACGGTGTCTCATCAGGATCCAAATTGTTTGCAATCGCGAGTCAAGTCGCGGATAGCGGGATATGAGTTAAGAACTTAAAATAGATCCCTTTATTGATGACTCTGTATAGAAACGATGGGGAGAAATATTTATTTGGCATAGGAAGAACAAGACAAACTACATCTACAATAGCCTGAGTATGTTTATTTATTTTATTTGCCATCGAATGATTGATTATCTACAATACATATTTAACACATAACAAAGTATACACGATATTGACTGGCTACCGCGTTGAATATTATTATTGAACAGTGTTTTATTTACCCTTTGCCTGCTAAGGCCGAAATTCTTACATGCGTTTTTCACCAATATTACTAGCAGTTGCTTCGGAAACAAGTATTTTTAAACCCTTTCGATGCCACGCATTGACATCTGCAAACTTTGTCGTCTGCTACAAATTGTGTCGTCTGCTACAAATTTCATTGCTTAATTTTCTGTCAAAAACATAAATCACATGTCAAACATTTTGGTCGAACTACAGTAAAACCTCTCTATAACGGCCACTAAATTGTGTTAATTAATTGGTATTAAGGACAGGTGGCAGCTTAAAGCAAGGTGAAAGTAAAACAGAACGCTCCTATAGGAGCGTTCTGTTTTACTTTCACCTTGCTGTAAGCAGCAACCTGTCTTTAACATAAACCATTTGATGTAATTAAGTGGCCGTTATAGAGAGGTTTTACTGTATTTAGTAGTTTTAATCATTATAACTTATTAGTAGGCCGGTGCCTCGTCTGCATTCATACCGTCTGCATAGTAAATAACACATTCGCCATATGCAGTGAATAAGTTAATCCTTTACTCCATAAATACGGCTTCCTACGCCTTTGCAAACAGAGTAGACCCAGATCAGACGGCTCCTATAGGAGCCGTCTGATCAGGGTCTACTCTGTTTGTTTATGAAACAATATGGATATGATTCTAGTGTTTGCCGTTGCGAAAAAATCATACATTCATGTGCGATTATAATAATAGTCTAATCAATATTCATGATGCATTTCTTACATGAATATTCATTGAGTAAATGAGTAAAAAGTCAAGAAGGATGTACGCTTTAAAATGTGATACATTACATTTAAAGGGTTTCCCTTGTTTTGAAATTTAATTAATAAGTATATGTTGGCAACAAAATGCTGTTTTGGATAAATATTGAAAATTACAAACGGTGTATATGTGAACCTGCATCTTGTAAAATGAATTTATATCTGTACAAATTATTATATTATACCATAATATATTATAGTTATTAGTATATCTATTTTTATCTTACATAATAGTTAGTACACTTCTAAAGCGATATTAAATCTACCCACCTTAACCTTGTAGTAGCCGTTTGATCTGGGTCTGCTCTGTTTGCTTATGAAATTTAGAAATTTAAGCAGCCACTTGCCTAAAAGTATCTACATCTAAAGTCTCCTATTCTAAAATTCTGGTTGAGAGGGAGTTTCCTGTACAGTAAAACCTCTCTATAACGACCACTTAATTACATCAAGTAGTTTGTGTTAAAGTCAGGTGGCTGCTTAAAGCAAGGTGAAAGTAAAACAGAACGCTCCTATAGGAGCGTTCTGTTTTACTTTCACCTTGCTTTAAGCTGCCAGCTGCCCTAAATACCAATTAATTAACACAATTTAGTGGCCGTTATAGAGAGGTTTTTACTGTAGTAGTAACTCGTTGGCACTTGCCAGGAACTAGTCGGCATTCTTGAGTACACGTCTCGACATGGCTGTCAATTTCAGACCAGACGTCAAGACAAATACGACATATGCTTATTTTTATAAGGTCAGTTTGAGAGAAACATCCAACAACGACATAAATATCACTATAATTATATTCCCTAATAACACCTAATATAGAAGAACATCGATTCATTCGATTGGATTCAAAACTTCTCTGTACAGTAGTCTACGTTCTCACCTCCCTTTACGTTTTGCCGTAACCTACGTTACATATAATCAAATGTAAGACATCGGATGCTTTTATGTAGTGTTTGTATATAATGTAGAACTTCTCTGAAGCGGGCATCTAAAAGGAGTCTAATTCACTGTCAAATACAGAGGTAGCAGATTAACCTAACACATTCCCACATATTGACACCTTGTGAAACCATTGTGATAAATAAAGAATTTGCTCCATCGGAGCAAATGCCCTATTTATCACAGTGGTTTCAAAACTATACAATTCTAAAATGTACCTTTTTTCTAGTAAATGCTCCTTTTCGGTAGATTTATTCAAATAGGTTGGGTCTAAAAACAGCCCATGAGGGAATGGGTTAATGCAAGACGAAATGCACAAAGCATTAAGTAAGCACCTGCGGTTCAAGACCCACACGTATATACAGTGGTCGCTTTAGAGAGGTTTTACAGTACTATATGGGTGCTTAGAAAATCACCGGGATTGGAACCAAAATGATGCAGATATACTGGATGTGTGACTGTAGAGAGTGAAAAGAAACGGAAGCGTAAAAATACCATAGTTTAAAAAATCCACCAGTTTAATAAAACCCTTTACCCTTTCAGTGCGGGAAACGAATCGATAATTTCCATTGAAAACAATTTAGTTCCAGGGATTGCACTGTTTGTCATGTTATACATCTCTTTAACCCATTTGCTCCCACGATCCCATACATGGGACGTAGGCAAACGGTGTAGACTCTGATCAGACGCCGCATTATGCGGCGTCTGATCAGAGTCTACACTATTTGCTAATAGGAATTCAATATATAACAAAACGAAATTGAAAATTAAGGCCAGGCACCCCTTAGATAAAAAATGGACTAATCCAATATATAAACATGGAAGAATCCACTGGGAGTAAATGGGTTAAAAGTCCCTGAATATTTATTGTAAACTTGGTCTGTCTGAGTTTGGAATACATGAAGTCCTGACTCCATTTGAAAGTTTTAAATCCACTTGTTGAATTTGCTCAGTTGGTAAAGTAACACAGACATCTTCTACACGAGCTGTCTACATTGCTTTTGTCTTGCATTAAGCTTCTTTTGAGTGGTCGTATTAAATTAGCGAGACTGTACTGTACTGATATTTCGGACAAATGAACTACAGTGTAGATCCAGAGTTATAGATGCGTAGTCATCCTTATTTCTCCACCCAACCCTATGTTGTGACCACTCGTTAGAATCGTCTCGAAGGGACGATTCTAACGAGCCGTTACAACGTAAGGTTTGGAGGGAGACATAAATAAGCTAGTATTTTTTTTAAAACATCTTATGTCGCTGGAGTAGATTCTAACCAGGCGCTGCATCTCAAGTGCTAAATCCCATAAATGATGCTGATACACATGCACTCTCAATGATTTTAACGACTACCTTTAATATTACATGTAAACTCATGTATATCTTTACAACATTGTGCTATTCTTACATGTCAATTCATGTAAATTATTTCACAACGTTGTGCTATTATTGCGTGTAAATTCATGTAAATCGTTAACAACACTGCTATTATTACATGTAAATTCATGTAAATATCTACAACATTGTGCCATTCTTACATGTAATGCCACGGGAATACCAGGTCACAGAATACATCACACACATTACAAAATTTAGCACATTTGACCATGTAAATACACACCAATATTTTTTCACATTTTGGAACAAAAAAATAACTATACGTAAATTATAACAATGCAGACATATAGATAAGGTTAATCCTATACCTGGTAGATATTCATGTAAGCAATAGTGATACCATGAATATATATAAGCTGAACGTTTATTATGGCATATGAGCACGTGATGTTTTGGCCATGCCAGAAAGTGTCGAATCAGGTATATACTATACCATTAACAAACAAAGCCGACCCTGACCACACAGCCCATCAAGAAGCAAAGGCGCCAAAGTGAACCTCTGTCAGATAAAAGTCAAGAAGAATGCAGCTGAATGTATGTTGAAAGCACACAGAATGCTCCCAAAGGAGAGTTCTTGGTGATTTTCATCAACTTGTATTAAGCAGTCACCTGCCTAGAAATGCCTTAATAATTCTTTAATAAAACCATGGTATAGAAGGGTTCTACTGTATAACATGAGCTACTGTACAGATAAAGATGCGTACCCAAATGCTTAAATCGTCATTTCTCCACCAAACCCTACCCTATGACCACTCTTTAGAATCGTCTCGAAGAGACGATTCTAAAGAGTGGTCACAGTATAGGGTTTGGTGGAGAAATAAAGGAGTTATTCTTGAAACAGTTTCAATGCACGCTTCTTATCCGGACCTCTGTATAATAAGTAAAACAACAACTAATATTCACCATGAGTAGAGTCCACCATGACTATTCATCAGGTAACAGGTAATAAGAATTGGTTTACACAAAATCACACATGCATACAGATTAACTGTCAAATTAAGGAAATTGTTTGATCAATATCTAAAACATGTTGAATGTATACCAGAAACAACCCGAAATCTAAAATAATGTTCTCAGGTTTGACCTCTAGTAGCATATACATGTAGAAACAATAGTAGTGATTAAATATTTAACAGTTTCCTTGTTGAACTTTCTAGTTAATGATGTCACCAAGGCAACAGATAAAGGTGCGTACTCAAATACTAAAATCGACATTCTCCGTGAAACCATCTTTAGAATCGTCTCGAAGAGAAGAAGTTTTGAAAAATAACTGTTTCAATTTACGTATCTTATATGGACCTTTGATAAAAGTACATTAGACGCTATTGCATGTTTATTGCATGTTTATTGCATGCCCATCTTTTTCTTTAACCCTTTACGTGATGAATATTCATGAAAGAAATAATGACATCATGACTATTAATATTGATGATTGTTTTATGATTGCGTCATGAACACATGTTTATTTTACTACGACAGAAACTGTAGAATCGTACAGGAGCCGTCTGATCTGGGTCTGATTTGTTTGAATAAGCCATCAAAAGGCGCCTCTGTTATGTTAAGGGTTTACCCATTCCCTGCTATTGACGCCTTTTGACCCATTCCCTCGTATTGACGCCTTTTGACCCATTCCCTCGTATTGACGCATTTTGACCCATTCCCTCGTATTGACGCATTTTGAACCCTCTGTAAAAGTCAATTTTTGAAACCATTGTGATTATTAGAGCATTTGCTCCATCGGAGCAAATGCTCTATTTATCACAATGGTTTCAAAACTAATCAATTCTGCTCCTTTTCGGTAGAATTATTCAAAATGGTTTGGTCTAAATATAGCCTATGAGGGAATGGGTTAATTCGTTGTCTATAAAAGTGCATGTTTTAATCACCATAATATTTGTTACACATACAGAGTACAAAACGTGCGCAACACATACATATACAGCCTACCTAAGCGTTGCAGTAACTATGGAAATAGGATTACACATTGTTAACCCGTTACTTCATAAATACGCCGTTTAACGACTGTGCAAACAGAGAAGACCCAGATCAGCCGGCTCCTATGAGAACCGTCTGATCAGGATCTACTATGTGTGCCAATGGACTGATATAGATATAATTATACAGTTTCTGTCATGATAAAAAATCACTCGTTCATATTAACATAAAAAAGCCGTTTATTGTTATTCATGATGTCATTTTTCTTACATGAATATTCATGAGGAAAAGGGTTAAACTACTGATACCTCTCGTGCAACATTTTACACTTTAACCAACAAGTAATTTTTGTCTGTTAACATGGTCATGAACATGCATAATACCATTTACAAGAACGCACTTTGGCGAAAAATGGACCCTCGTTACGAAAATAATTACGAAGTGGAAATCATGTATTGAAAATCGAGTAAATAGAGTCTGTCTTAAGCGGTCATCAAAAGGAGGTCTATTTATGGGTCGGTAAGGCAGGTGGTAGCTTAATACAGGTCAAAAGTAATGCAGAAGCTCATAAAGGAGCTTTCTGCATTACTTTTGCCATGCATTAAGCATCAACCTGTTTTTACGAATGTGTTCAATAAATGAGATATTAAACTAATGCAGAATGACCACTTGCTTCCCGGCTTCTGCCTGAATTGTAGAAGCTGGTATTCAGTCTAGTGCTAACGCTTAGAATATGTGTTGATGAATTCAAGTCCAGACAACACATTTGATATTTTAAAACAATTAAAAATAGCATTGTATGAACAAACTAGTCGACATCCCGTATTAACTTATTTCAAAGCCATTGACTTAGGTCAACAGTCTTCATCTTCCGTCGTGTTCAGGGTCACCGTAAACGCTTGATCATTTTCTCCGTATTTGGAGACACTTGATTTCAATTCAGATTTTATATCGGCTGTCGGAGTAATTTTGATTGGAGAGTTATCCGGAGACATTCCCAAGCCATCGTCTTCGCCGTTTGTTCCATGGTAATTTTCCAGATGATTTGGAGAGTTACTGCCACTGGAACTAGGGCTCGACAGGGACCTGCACTGAGAGTCTGAATCAGACAGATTATCATTTGTTTGATTTGACTGAAACTGCGTAGCCCTTGTAAGGGGCTTTAACACTGGGGATTTGGCATCTTCCTCGATGTGTTTTTCTATCAATGAGTCGTCTTCACTTAAAGTTTGGTCATCAGTCCAGTCTTTCACAGAATCGTCTTGAGGTATTTCTGTAAACGAACCAGATCGGACTAGGCGCTTGCCCGACCAGTCCAATACTCCACCTTCGACGTCCTCTCGACGTTTTATATCTCCCTTTAACGAGGTAGGACGATGGGTAGAAATCTCCCTAGTAATAAACAAATCGCTCGTCGACTGAAATTCGTATGACGAGGTTCGGTGAACACTATTGGTACTTACAGTTCTTGTATTCCCTGACTCTAAATCGTCTCTAATTTCAAAAGCTATCCCACCTTTGCCGATTTGATTTTGATTTTTAACACGTTCTTGATCCCGAAACTTTTGTTCCATAGACTCGAGCTCAGTCACTGAAATATCGTATGCCAATCCGCCGTCATTTTCGCGTTCATGTCTATTTGGGAATGTTTCCTTAAACAGAACCGAGTCACTTCCAAAAGTATCGAAATTGAGATTCATATCCAATGTCGGTAAATCTTTTTCAAAATCGTCATCAGACTGCTGAACACTTTCCTCCACACCAGCTCCTATTTTACCATCTCCATTTTGTTCAATATTGTCATTTTCACTTTTACTTGAATCTGATGAAGACGAAACTTTTCTCTCCCGAATATCATTTGAAATTGTTCCAACGTCACCCTGAACAAATACGTTTGGACTGTTGAATGATAAATCACCCCTCTTCAGTTGCGTAGCAGAAATTTGTTCCTCTTCTACCTCGTCTCCATCAGGAGATTCTGGTCGACCCGTAGGAGAGTTCACCAATGTTGTATCCACATCAGTAAACGAATGATCTGAAAAAGATGCGTCACCGACAACTGTCCTGTCTATGCTGACATCTGATACGTCGTGTTTTGTAGGTGTCACGCTCTCGAAAACAATCGCCTGACTGTTTACCAATACATCTCGCCCTTTCTGTTGTGGAAGTATCAAGTCTTCCTCTGCTTCAAATTCATTGTCCGGCACAGGGGGCGGTGGGTCACTAGGGACACGAGTGTTTGATACGTCAATATTGTCGGGAAGCGGCGGAGGAGCTTCGGTGGGAGGAGCTAGGGTTATTTCAAAAACGTCATCGGGTAGAGGGGGTGGTGCCTCTGTTGGGCACACTAGAGCTTCATCGTCTACACTATTATTTTTATCAAGTCTTGGAGAAGACATATTACTATCGGAAATATCTGCATCACTATGAGAAGGTGTACTGTTAGACGAGCTACATTTTTTCTTTCGCTCTGGCTTGACAGGGGCACTTTTCAAATCAGCATTTACAACCTGATGATTGATTTCGGCTTCAACAACTTGTTTCTGAACTTCAAAAGGTCTGTCTATTACCTGATTCGGGTCGTCATAGGTAAGCCTTAACATGGCCAATTTATCCTCTTCTGTTAGGTGTTCAAAAGCATCTGTGAATGAAGGGTTTGTTGCGTCACCCTTCTCACTTTCTTTTCTTTGTTCGTTAATGTTAAGATCTACAGATGCTAATGGAAGATCAGTTTCTGTAGGAACAGATATTTCTCGATCAAAAGCCAACCGATCCTTGTCTGATTTCCGCCTTTGAACGAAGTCATTACCTTTTGGTATAGGGACATTCTTGTGGAATACATCATCTGTACTACTGGCATTATTTTCTTCAATGATATCGCTTTCCGAGCCACCTTTACTTGCGTGTGTCGTCTTAGGCGAGTTTCTACGATCATATCTCATCTCACTGGCGCTGCGCTTTGCGTGAAACGAGGGGATCGACTCTCTAGGGAAGATATTGACGGCGTCTAAAGAATGGCTCCTGTAGAGCGGGTGGTTCAGATTGGTTCGCACCTCACTGAGTCTCCTGTGTTTCGGCATCTGCTGCTGCTTCTGTAGGGTAACTTTTACCGGATAAGGTGAGGCGTAACTGAGGATAGTTAGGGCGTCTTCGTACACCATGTTCTCGAACGAGATCGCCACGCTCATGATACGATCACCTGCAAACAAACAAACACAAAACTGGTGACTGAACGCTTGGACGCTTGATCTATAGAAAGTTTACATCAGTGTGGCGTATAAACAGAGCTTGAAACTGGGCAGATGCTATTGCCTTCAAGAATATACATATCAGAATGCAAACTGTCATTGCAATTAATAAACACTGGTTAACTAACGTGCCTAATTATTTTAAAGCAGTAACGACCACTAAGATGTTTTAATTAGTTGGTGTTTAGGGCAGATGGCTGCTTAAAGCAAGGTGAAAGTAAAACAGAACGCTCCAATAGGAGCGTTCTGTTTTTCATTAACCTTGCTTAAGCAGCCACCTGCCTTTATCACAAAATTTAACTTGATGTAATTTAGCAGTCGTTATAGAGAGGTTTTACTGTATCTATCATATTAAGACTTTTCAGACGGTGGTCAGCGGTTTACCACAGGCGGTCAACACATGTTCACAGATCGAGCGTTAATGAGAAAGCTTTGATCTTATGCCATGGAAAGAATCTGCATGCACTTGTGAGCTAATGAGAAACCCGTTTCCCTGTTAAATATTTTAAATATTCATGTCAGAAAGTATGACATCATGCATATATATTAGCTGAATTTTCATAATGGCATATTCACATGATGGTTTGGTATTGGTAGGAACCACTGAGTCAGGTCTATTGTAATTTCATAAACAAACAGACCATGTCCTGATCAGATAGCTCATGTAGGATCCGTCTGATCTGGGTCCACTCTGTTTGCAAAGGCATGAAAAGGTGTTTGTATGAAGGACACGGCTAACTCTTTTTGCGCCAAATTTAAAAGTGTGGTCTGCAATGATAATTTCATATCAAATATAATTCTAAACTAAATAATAAAGGTATATTAGTAAAACATTTGATTTTAAAAACATGTATGCTTGGGCTAAAATAAAACAGAAAACAGTGAAGTCCCAGGTCAGATGCCGCCTTGAAAAGGCGGCATCTGACCTGGGACTGCACTGTTTTCAATGGTGCCAACAGGCGACATTGGCGCCGAAAGAGTTAATACGAAAAGAAACCGATTAACTGCATTCTTGTATGACTACTTACCAACTTTGAACGTGCCGGACTCTTTGGCAGGTCCCCTGTTGTGCACCTGACTGACGTAGATGCCGTCCCTCATGCTTCCTGCGATATTGAACCCAAGACCTATGAAGTCTTGACTGGTAAGCCACACCTCCACGATGGAATCTTCCTGCAAAATACAAGAGGCCCTTAGGAGTAGGAACATTTTAATGTAAGGTAGACAATTCTTCTCCAAAAGGTTAATGAGAATTCCTACGCTGTATATCGAGGATCTAGCAATAATGAGCAGCCTACACGTGACTATTTTCAAATATAAATACCGTTAATCACATATGACTGAAACTCGAGAGCCATGGTTATATGTTTAAAAACTTTAAAAACATTTATCCCTTTCCTCCATAAATACGCCTTTCTACGCCTCTGTAATAGTCACGTCTTCAAACCACTGTGATAAATAGAGCATTTGCTCCTATTTATCACAATGGTTTCAAACTACAAAATTCTAAAATTTTCTTTTCTCTAGTTAATGCTTCGTTTCGGTAGATTTATTCAAAGAGGTTTGATCTAAATTAGCCTATGAGGGAATGGGTTAATCCTTCACCAATGTCTAGTATCCATCAATTAGGTATTATTTGTTACTCCATCAGTCTAGTAAAACGTTACTACAGTAGAACATATCCTAATCGGATTTCATTTATTGAACATAGGAGTGTTAAAAAGCAGGTGGTTGTTTAATGCAGGACAAAAGTGTTGCAGAAATATTCTATAGGAGCTTTCTGCATTACTTTTGACCTGCATTAAACTACCACCTGCCTTGCAGACCCATAATTAGACCTCTTTTTAATGGCAGGTTCTTTCTTTCAACGGCGCAGTGGTGGGTGACTTGGTCAGCTTTACAAACCAATCCTAAGCATATTTGGGTGTTAATACGGGCAAACTACGGTACAAATAATGCATATTTATGTTCGTTGGAGTATGTAACAACAACAGCCCCTGTTCACCCCACGAGCTGTTTGAGTTTACTTATAACTTGTTAAGTAACATGTGTGACCACAGTGTCAGTGTCTAAATTGTATCTAAACCGTATCTGAATTGTATCTAAATGATATCCATCGACAAGACATACAACGCGCATGTCAAACAGTTTGGATCTTGATGAGATGCCGAGTTCCCCGGCGTCTAATTTGGACCCAATGTGTGGGCAAAGCCAATCTCGAACTAAATATGTATATACTGTGTCAATGGTTAAGTACGCTTTTTGCCTTTGTACTGCGTTCAGCAAAAACTAAATGCAGGCCTTTGTTATTGTGACAGGCGAATTGTTATATTAGGTTACGTGTCGGTAGTGGGACAACTGTTACTCATGCTTTCTAGCAATTTACAGTAAAACCTGTCTTAAGCGGCCATAAAAAATCTAATAACAGGTCTGTAAGGCCGATGAAAGCATAATGCAGGTCAAAAGTAATGCAGAAAGCTCCTGTGAGAGCTTTCTGCATTACTTTTACCATGCATTAAGCAACCACCTGCTTTTTTAGACTCCTATGTTCAATAAATGAATGATGACCGCTTAAGACAGGTTCTGTTGTACAATAAAACCTCGCTTATCTGAATATTAAAATAATAAATATCACCCTCGGTCTTTTAAGACACGTGACAGCTTAACACTTTCCCTGTTTAATATTCATGAAAGAAATAATGACGCTATGAATATTTATTAGCCGCTTTTTACAATGACATGCGTACACATGTCGTTTTTGGTATTGGTAGAAACTGTAAAGTCAGATCTATTATAATTCATAAACAATCAGAGCCGTCTGGTCTGGGTCTACTTTGTTTGGAAAGGCGTGAAATGGTGTTTATATGAGGGAAAGGGTTAATGCAGAGTGAAAGTCATACAGGAAGCTCCTCCATTAAGCCATTCCCTCATAGGCTATTTTAGACCCAACCTATTTGAATAAATCTACCGAAAAGGAGCATTAACCAGAGAAAAGGAAAATTTAGAATTTTGTAGTTCTGAAACCACTGTGGTAAATAGAACATTTGCTCCTTAGGAGCAAATGTTCTATTTATCACAATGGTTTCACAAAGTGATTTTTACAGAGTCGTCAAAAGTCTTCAATATAAGGGAATGGGTTAAGAAGCCGCTTATACAAACATTGTTCAAGTCTAATTAACTAACAGTCTGGATTAGTGAGATTTTGTTGTAATCTCTAATCGAGATTTGGATGAAAGTTGCCAACAGTGTAGATCCAGGCCAGGCGCCGAGCGATCAATCAATTATATGTTTTCCGACACTCATGATTATGTTTTCAATTTGTTTTTGAAAGGAATGTTTCTATAAATTACCCGTTTGTTGAAAATAATATTGTTTTGTCCATTTTATGAAGATTTCCCTGCACAATTTATATTGTACAACGCACTTGCGAACCAATAGCGGGTAACATCGTCACATCGGGATAGTTCGGTCCTTCCAAAATTTAAAATACAGAATTGTTCTAAAATGAATCACTACGCATATCTAGAAACACATGTTATATTAATATAATGTTTGATGCAGGTCTAAAGTAATGCATGTCGAAAGTAATGCTGAAAGGTCCTTCAGGAGTTTTCATCATTACTTGAGATCTACATTATCCCTTCGCTTGCTATTCACGTCAATATACCTACCTGTAAATAGTGAAGACTCAGATGAGACAGCTCCTGCAGGAGCTGTCTCATCTGGGTCTGCACTATTTACAAGTTGATTGTGCAACCAGTGCACTCCACAGCAGTGATTGCACAGCGAATTACTTGTAAACAGTAACAGTAGAGCTATATGTAATTAGACAACAGGGCATGGTTAACGAAGGAGAAATGTATTTTAAAATTCAGCAAGAGAAGGGTTAAGTGGTGAACTTGAGAAATTGTTCAGATTAGTATTCGGATGACTCAAACATCTGTTATCTCGAAGTAATTTGTATGGTCGCTTGAAGTTCGAAATATCGAAGTTCAACTGTAATGTATTGTTCTAGCACACGAAGATGGATTTGAAGCAGTGTTGTAACATTGAAAAAGACCTTGGGGCTATAGAGGGGAGTAAGTTTCAAAGCATAAAGGAATAGATTTAAACGGCACAAAACATCTCCATAAACCTTACACATGTCAAGACAACTGACATTCTCCAGCGGAAAAAGTATTGCAAGCGCATTGAACTTTAAACCTCTCTACCACGACTATTTATATAAGCAGGAATATTCATGAACTGAAGTACACATTAACAAGGACAGTTTGGCTGAAACAAAACTTCAGAATCAGTTCTATATCATTTCATAAGCAAACAAATTTTGCAGAAACTGTCTGATCTGGGTCTACTCTGTTTGCAATGTTGAGAAATATCGTCTGTATGTTGCTTGCAAATAATAAAACTGTAGGCTAGATACTCCCCACACACAGACCCACGAAAAAGACAACGAAAAGCTTGCCATGACATGCTGTACAGACACGAATGGGAAACGAAGCTAGTCTTGATCAACACTGTTGACATAATATAGAGGAAAACATTAAATAGAGTCAAGGGTCATTTTAAACATTAGACATTTAGCGGCAGAATCTATATATTTAGGAACGTCTTGAAAGGTAATGACTACGACATGTTATGGTTGCAAAAATGCGATAAGTTTTATCTTCAAAACAAAGCAGTTGCCTAGCGACATATTAACTCGTTTGCTATCAAATACTGTCGCCTGCAAAAATTGTCGCCTGCTGCAATATTCGTTTGTTTAATTTCCACCCCGTTACTGTAACAAACATTACCTCAGTAACAAACTGTTTGGATCCTGATCAGACGCCGAACCCTTTCATCACTGCATGCTCAGAGTGGAATATTCCATCATTGTTAATTGGTAGAGTTAAGGCTCTTCATCAAAAGTCTTTATATATTAGACGCATTCAAAAGTCCTTATATATTAGACTCATTCAAAAATATTTGTACATTAGACGCATTCTGCGAAAATCATTATTATTGTAAAATTAGCAGTGTTGATCCAGATCACCTGCCATTTCAAATGAGGTATCTGATCAATTTCTTTGCTTATGGAAAACAAAGTACTACAACTTCTGATAGTGGCAAACAGTGCAGACCCTGACCTGACGCTACGTCTGAGATGGGACGGCTAGTGTGGATCTACGCAGTTTGCCATGCCATAAGTGACTCGATTTACTATTAAGATCGAAACCATTTGACACTCTCATGGAGGTTTTGAGAAAGAATGCATGAAATTGCTGAACAGTGAGTTTTCTGCCAACAAAAAGATGATCAAAAGACAAAAGCCGAAATATGCGGTGTTTACCGTTGGGTAGTTGTCTCCGTCCAAGGATCCTGTGGAGCTCTTCCGGCTTCTGCCGTAGGGCAGGTCCGAGCCCGGAAGGGAAGACCATGTCTTCTTTGCCATCTCATTGTCAGTAAGAGACTTGGGCTGCAACAGTGAAATAAATATCATATTTACACTTATCCTGCTATGAATTATGTTAGCATAAATTACAATCTGTTGCAATTTTCACTTACTTCCGATAAGCTTAAGCATAAAAGTGCTATCATGTCCCGTAAAGGGTAAACCTTTACTCCATAAATACGCCTTTCTACACATTTGCACCCAGAGTAGACCCAGATCAGACGGTTTCTATAGGAGACGTCTGATCAGGGTCTGCTCTGTTTGCTCGTTATATGAGGATATGATTCTATTGTTTCTGCCAAAAGTTCCTGTGTCCATATTCTATTGGAATAATTAATCTAACTGATATTAACGATGTCATGATTTCTTATTTGAATATTCGTGAAATAAAGGGTTAAGCCTTTGAACAACTGTTGAGTGACTGGTAGACAGTTTGGAACCTTATGAGACACCGACTAACTCAGCGCCTGATTTGAATCCAAATTGAAAATAAAGAATCTTTAGATTTAAACGAATAGAAAATCTTAACTTAATACTCAATGCCACCTAGTGGAAAAATGTTGATTGGTGTTTTGTCATTGGTCTAATGTTATCAAGCTTTTGAGTCTAAGTTCATTTTCAAGTATAGCTTATTGGTTATAATTTTGAGCAAGCTCAAAATCTGACCACTACGGTTCTTGAGAATGACCTCAGACTCAGGCAAAAAGTATTATAACCTCTTGGCCTAGGTATTATGTAACAAATCTACATACACAGTGTTATTTTGACAGTACTGCTGTTTAAGGAAAATATCCACAAACAACTTTATGCGTCTTTGTAAAAACCCAGGGTTACAGATAAGGTTTTGATGCAATTGGGTATTTACCCCTTGATTTTTTTTTTACAGAATTGGGTATTTGCAATTTTTATTGGGTATTGGCAGTTTTCGTAATTGAGTATTATTCATATTCTGATTAGGTATTCAAAAATTTCTTTGCTTTTTGACTAGATTTCTTTGTTTTTTGTTACTCCTTATTGTGAAAAACAATTGCTTTTTCCACAATTTTAACTGGGTAAATATCCCAATAAGAGCCTTATCTGTAACCCTGTAACAGACCGGGTATTTATATGCACTTGTTTCTAAAAACATTTCATAGATCATTCTCAAGAATCTATTTTTTTCAGATGTTTGTTCAACTCGAGACCTGACCAATTAGATACATTATAATGAGTTCACATACGAACTCAAAAGTGTTAAATCCTAAGGCGTTGTAACTCAATGTTTAAACCAAATACCTGTCAAATCGAAAACATGCAAAGCTAAAATGTAAAGAATAAAACAGAAAGCCGAATGCCACGAAATAGAAACTAAAACATGATCTTCTAAATAGGGCGATAGCTAGTTCATGAATATGATACACTCGGCTAGCCAGCTTGATAATATGATACGACTCGACGGCCAACCTCGGGCTGTCCATCGGACCAACGTTGTTCCAACAGTGACATTTCTTTTGTAAGTCATTTAACTCTTTTGGCGCCAAATTCAAAAGTGTCGTCTGCAATAATAAATTTATATTAAATATAATTCTCAACTAAATAATAAAGATATATTAGTAAAACATTGTTTTTTAAAAACCTGCATGCTTGGGCTAAAATAATACAGAAAACAGTGAAGTCCCAGGTCAGATGCCGCCTTGAAAAGGTGGCATCTGACCTGAGACTGTACTGTTTTCAATGGTGCCAACAGGCGACATTGGCGCCGAAAGAGTTAAATCTCTGATTAACAAATCTAAAGTACACCAAACTTCATTTTAACCTGCATCAAGCTTCCGAAGGATGAGTGATTATCTGTTCAAACAGTTTGCATCCAGATGAGACGCTGAGTAAGTCGGCGTCTCATCAGGCTCCAAACTGTTTGATTTTTGGATTGCATTTTGGTAAACAAACTGATTATATATAGCTTGATTTTTGAAAATGCAGTGAATGAAATGTTCTTGTGAGAATAATGTGTTCAACAGATAAAACTTAAAGTAAGGGAAATTGTAATTCTTTGTCTTAGTTCTGCAGCTGATGCAAAGTAACAAAATCGGCGCTGACCCGAGACATGCAAAGTAAATACTAATGTTTCTACTAATGTGTAATATATGTTTCAAAATCAAATTGGGCGAATTCGTGGCGTATAATAATTATATTGGGTTAATATATATATAATGTAGGGTTTGATAAACAAAATTGCAAATATTCATTAAAACCTTGTATTTTTTGTTGTTGTCAGAACTGATGTTTATACAAAAGTATGCATACACCAAGAAAACGTGGATATCTAACAATCAATAACCTACATAAGCCACTATCTTGCTATGGAGATGTCTGCACAAACTCTCGTCTATTTAACTGCTACAGTAAAACTCCTATTAACCGGACGTTCAAATAAGTACATGTACCTATGTCAGTCTGCATAACAAGTGGCAGCTTAATGCACGATTAAAGTCACACAGAAAGCTGCCAAAGGAGCTTTCTGCATGACTTTCACCATGCATTAAGCAGACATCTGCCTAATTAGTTCTAAATTCTTCTTTACTAAATGACCGTTTTAGAATGAATGGCCTTTTCTGTATCCGATTGGGTTGTAGTTTTTTGGCGGAAAACATTAATTGTCAAACAGCTCAGATATCGGGTCAGATCCACTCGATATCTGGGTCTGATCCAATCATATCGCGATAATAAGGAATATCGCCGAAGAGTTAAAAACAAGAGTTCTATCCAATATATACAGTAAACCCTCCCTTATACGTCCACCTAATAAAACTGCACGGGTTTCTGCATAATCCTTATTAAGCTTATCGCGACTTTAATCGTAATTTAAAACAGTCTGGGTCCTGATCCGACGTCAAGAAACTCGGCTCGTCATCGGGGTCCTGTTTGACACTTGATTAATATCAAAAGCTTGATCTGGTAGTAAGTAATCAAAAAGCCACCAGATCCAAACTGATCAGATATCATTTTTTTCACAGTCGGGTAAGATAAAACATGGCAGAAAAGCTCTGCACCACTTTCCTACTGTATTTAAATACCAGCTGTTTAAAGTTACTTTTTACCCTTTCTAATATAAAACGCTTTTTCACGCCTCTGCAAACAGAGTAGACCAATATTAGACTGCTCTTATAGCAGCCGTCTGCTCAAGGTCTGCTCTTTTGCTTGTGTCATTATACAGAACTGACCCATAGGCCTGAGTCAAAGAAAAACATTCCCTTGAACATTTTACATTATAAAACCGTTGTGGAGAGGTTTTACTGTAACTAATTTCTACTCTAGACACTACTAGATCCGTGTAATTCGGATAAAAAGGCACATGGACGATACAAGCAGCGTGGATCCAAATCAGCAGCAGCATGACTGGTCAGATTACTCTTCAATGTTTACATATTTATATTTTCTGATAATTCTCACGAGTAACAGACATGCCATTCAAGATCGAATCGCATTTTCAATACGACGTCCAAGCATCTGGATCTACACTGTATGTAATGTCCGGTTGCCTTTTTCGTGACAGGGTTTGGATGTTTAGCTAGCTGGAAGTAGGTGGTACCGGGTAATATGTGCATATCACCCCTACCCTTCCAACATACTCATCCACACCCACGCCACCCCATCCAGTACAATAACGCAGTGCAACTTAACTAAAGCTGACATTCATTTATCGAACAGTGGTCATTCAATTTAAGCGGACTGGTGCACCTCATGCCAGAATGTATGAACCCTTTACTCCATAAATACGCCTTTCTACGCCTTTGATACCAGAGTAGACCCAGATCAGACAGATTCTGTTATTATTTAAGAAACTAATCAGCGCAAACATTTTGGACCCTGATGAGACGCCCGTATTAGTATCATTAGTATGATTTGGATCTAAACTGTTTGCATAATCCCAGTCTGGTCGCGTTTGTGGGATATGAGTTGTCATACTTCATGGATATCCATGTAAGAAATAACGGTATCGATGGATATTAACCCTTCGCTTGCTGTTCACGTCAATATACCTGCCTGTAAATAGAGAAGACCCAGATGAGACAGCTCCTGCAGGAGCTGTCTCATTAGGGTCTGCACTATTTACAAATTGATTGTGCAACCAGTGCACTCCACAGCAGTGATTGCACAGAGAAATACTTGTACACAGTTAAGATATATGTAATTAATTAATTATACAACAGGGCATGAGTAAAAAAGAAGAAATGTTTTTTTTAAACAAAATCAGCAAGAGAAGGGATAATTAGCTTAATATCTATAGTGGCATATGAACAAGATATGATTTTTGACCTTGGCAAAAACTAGAAATCCGGTAAACATACAGAGCAGATCCAGATCAGACGGTTCCTCTAAGTCTACATGTACTCTGTTTGGAAAGACGTTATAAAGGCGTATAGATCTTTGGAGCAAAGGGTTAAGCCTAAAACACTAGTACGAACAAAAATAGCGAACAGGAAAAATGTGTACAGGAAACCCACTTTATAGTGACCGCTTAATGAATGATTATACATGTACATACAATAGAACCCCACTAATGCGACCACTTAATGAATAAACATGGCTGTCTTTATAAGCAGGCTGTTGCTTAATGCAGGGCAAAAGTAATGCAGAAAGCTAGGAGCTTTCTGCTTTACTTTTGTCCTGCATTAAGCTACCACCTGCATATAGCACCCAGAATTATACCCCTTTTAGGTGGTCGAATTAGCGGGGTTTACTGTACATGTATACAATAACACAACTCTAAACCGGGATTTTAGTAAAGAAGAATTTTGATATTTTCAGACAAATTGCTGCTCAGTGCTGGTTGAAAGTCATGCAGAAAGCTCCTCCAAAGTTCTGTTCGGATAGGTGGCTGCTCAATGCAGGGTGAAAGCCATACAAAAAGCTCCGTTGTGAGCTCTTTTCTGTGTGACTTTCAACCTGCATTAAGCTGCCACCTGTCTTAGAGATCGGCATTGGCACTAAATTGAATGTCCGGTTCAGAGACGTTTTACTATATTATGTCTATGCCTACATGTATGTACATGTAATAGGCGAGAGCTTTACGCAGAAAGTAATGCTCATTTTCATTTTTATCATGATAATATGCTTAATTCATTCTTTACCCGATGAATATTCATGTAAGATATAATGAATGTGTGAATATTAATTAGCTGAATATTTTACCATAATTAAAACGAAATCATATCTAGTTGAAACATATTTTATTTCAATGAAGATTGAAAGGGGTTGGGCCACAGGTTCTACCAACATTAGTTACGGCCCTTCCCCTAATCAGATCTATACTATTTTCATAAGCAGACAGAATGTACCCTGATCGGACGACTCCTACAGGGGCCGCCTGACCTGGGTCTACTCGGTTAGTAAAGATGTGCAAAGTCGTCTTCATCAGGTAAAGAGTTGAATTTAAAAAAAAGAAGATTTAACCAATTCCCTCATTAACGACTTTTGGCGACTCTGTAAAAGTCACTTTGTGAAACCATCGTGATAAATAGAGCATTTGCTCCTATAGGAGCAAATGCTCTATTTATCACAATGGTTTCAAACTACAAAATTCTACAATTTTTCTTTTCTCTAGTTAATGCTCCTTTTCGGTAGATTTATTCAAAGAGGTTGTATTTAAAATAGCCTATGATGTAATGGGTTAAGCAAGTAATGTAGAAAGTTTCTTTGAGCGTTAAGCTAAAGTGCGTCATGTTTATCTGGTAGATCAACATGTTTAACCCTTTCCTTCATATAAACGTGTTTTCATGTATTTGCAAACTGAGTAGACCCAGATCAGACGGCTCCTACAGGAGCCGTCTGATCAGGGTCTGCTCTATTTGCTTATGAAATTGCAATACATCTGACGCTATAGTTTCTACTAATTAATACCCCAAACGCCTGTGTAAATATGACATTATAAATCTGCTGCTAATAAATATTCATGATGCCATTAGTTCCTACATGAATATGCAACAGGGAAAGGGTTAAAATATTTACATGCTAGTAGCGAGATTGTAATTACCAATTGCAAACAATTGCAATCCAGGTGAGATGACATTTCTCCAAATTGCGTGATACTTTGATTTTTTTTCTTTTTAAAATAAGATATTATATAGAAATATAAATTTGGTAAACATGTGTGTCACATGCTTTACTGCTATCATTACACTGAGGGGGTCGGGGTGTGGATATACATGTATTTCAACACATAAATATGCAGTAAAACCCCTCTAACTGGAATTCTAGTAGAGAAGAATTTAGATACTTTTAGGCAGGTGGCTACTTAATGCAAGGTGAATGCCATGCAGAAAGTTCCTCTAGGAGCTTTCTGCATTAGTTTCATCCTGCATTAAGCTGCCACCCGTCTCCAAGACCGATATTTATACTTAACTGTGCGTCTGCTTTAGAGAGGTTTTACTGTATGCAGTGCATGTGCCTGGTTCTATTCTACGTAGCTAAGCAACTAAACAAGAAAGATAACTCTGCACAAGCTATTATCTTGTACACAGAGTTACTTACCTCTATAAAGGGATCGCCATCTAACTCATCTTCCTAATGTGTGAGATAGGATGACATGAAAATGGGTTACTATGGTGACAAGTAGAAAACAAATGAGTTATGTTGTTAGCTGTGAACAGGTTTTTTTGTTATTATTTCAAAAGAATGATGTTACACGGTTGGTGAATGAATATGGCAAATGGCAAAATTATGTTAATCATTTACTGCATAGATAAGATACACGTTTTAACGACTTTGCAAACAGAGTAGACACAGATCAGACGGCTCCAGATCAGAAGACTCATTATAGGAGCGTTTCATACACACCTTATCGCGCCTTTGCAAATGTCGTAGATACCAGATCAGACAGCCACCGCAGGAGCTGTCTGATCTGGATCTGTTTTGTTTGGTTATGAAATAACATAAATCTGATTCTACAGTTTCTGTCACGGCCAAAGTTTCCCCTGTGTCCATATGCCAATATAACTATTTATCTATTTAATATTCATCATGCCATTATTTCTTAATTCTTACATGAATATTCATAAAGTGATCACAGCAGTTCAATGATCGAGCAGTAATGATTACTCGAGATGCGGGTGAGTCGCCTTCTATGATATTGTTTCAAGAATATTTCAAAAAGAAAATGTCAGTTCTAATGTACAGTAAAACCTCTCTATAACGGTCACTTAATTACATAAATTATTGTGTGTTAAAGACAGGCGGTTGCTTAAAGCAATGTGAAATAAAACAGAACGCTCCCATAGGAGCGTTCTGTTTTACTTTCACTTTGCTTTAAGCATCCACCTGCCCTAAATACCAACTAATCAACACAATTTAGTGGCCGTTATAGAGAGGTTTTTCTGTAGTGATTTGCTGTATTATGGAAAAGAACTTCTACAATTTCTACCTTTGATTTCAGTTGGAACAACTATCTAGGGAGTAGTGGACTTTACACAGATGCCAGGGTCAGGGGGTATACAACTTGTTCTATCTCAAGTATCTGATTGGTCAGATGCTTGAGAATGAACTCGGACTAAAGCAAAAAGTGTTACATCATCGGGGCCAGACGTGAGTGATGAGACTGTAAGAATGAAAAGAATTCCAGATCTACACTATAGCAGTAGAAATAGACACTCTACGCATATTGTAAAATGAATGAACATAGAAAAAGAAAGACGAACTTGGGTATATGTTACCTTTCTCTTGTCCGACATTTGATCTTTGCACTGCACATAACCAGGAACGCCTGTAAACAGAAACGAACACCCGCTAAAGATAAATATATAAACCATATCATAATGGCAGAAAATATTGTACTGTTAATATACAGTTAGTAACCCAATATCTAAACGTTTGATCAGAATTTAACCCTTTACTGTATGAATTAATACGCATTAGTACTACGCCTCTGCAAATAGAAAAGACCCAGATCAGACTTTTCTTGTAGGAACCGTCTGGTCAGGATCTGCTCTATTTGCTTCTGGAATTATATAGATTTTATTCTACAGTTACTGCATTGGCAAAATTTCACGTGTAAATATGCCTTCTTTTTTTCTTTTTTAAATCTAATTAATATTCATGATGTCATTATTTCTGACATGAATATTGATGGAGTATAGGGTTAATCTGTTCTCACACCCTTGTGCATAATGCCCCTATATTTAAAAGGGATGAGGACAACTACGGGCAAAGAAGGGAGGGAGAGGGTTCGTTTGTAAGCCACCTGTCTTAAAAATATATTCTTCTTTAGTCAAGGTTAAGTGTATAGATGCCTACCTATATTATACTCAGTAACACTCGAGTTATGGCCCTTTCCATGGGCTATGCAGTAAATCTTCGGTGCAGTCACTCGGTTTATTCCTAATTCTGAGACTTTAAAGAGACAGTAGCTTAATGCAGGACGAAAGTTATGCAGAAAGCTCCCCTAGGTGCGTTCTGCATTACCTTTCGTTTTCGCAATAAGCAGTCACATGTTTTAACCCATTCCCTTCTAGTCTATTTTTAAAACAAACCTCTTTGAATGAATCAACCGAAAAGGAGCATTTACTAGAGAAAAGGTCAATTTTAGAATAGTGTAGTATTTAAATCATTGTTATAAATAGAGCATTTACTCTAAACAATGGTTTAAAAATGACCTATACAGAGGCATCGAAATAAGGGAATTGGTTAACCATTTCCCTTATGCAAGCGCATTTTGACGAATCTGCAAACAGAGTAGATCCAGATCAGACGGCTCCTATAGGAACCGTCTGATCAGGGTCTGCTCTGTTTACTTATGGTGTAATACAGATCTGATTCTACAGCTTCTGTCTGAGGCAAAATGTCATGTTTGCATATGCCATTATAAAAATAATCTTATTAATATTCATGACGTCATTATTTCTTACATGAATATTCAACAGGGAAAGGGTTAAAGGACACATGTGGTCCTTCATTCAGTGGTGGCTTTAGAAAGGCAACATTGTACATAGCTACACAGTCAAGCGCAGGTGGGACATCCGTGTCCTATGGAAACGTTAAAGTTTTAGAATAAAAAGTGAATCAGAATTTTATATTACCAATTAAGCATTAACTCTTTCACTGCAAATGACAAATGCATTGCAAACAGTTTGGATCCACACAAGACACCGGGTAATTCAGCGTCTCATCATGATCCAAACTGTTTATGACATGATTGTGTTTCTTAAACGCAAAAGGAAGATAATTTAAAAGTGAAAATTGAAGCAGACGATACATTTTGCAGACGACAATAAAAAGTCTTAGCAGCGAAAACGTTAAAAACTCCATTGACTGTCTGAGGAGATGACGATTCTTGAAAAGGCTTATACGCCTTTGATGTCTGGGTCACTGTTCTGGCGCTTGAATGGATTCCTGATTGGTATTGATCATTTCATCACGTTCCACGATGACCGTAGTGTCAATGTTTTAGTGGGTTCGGCACCACAACACAGTTTGTCTGCCTCGAGATAGCTCAGTTATTCGAACATTCGCTTCCGAAGAGGGAAATACCACAGAGCTACAGATAATGGTGCGTACCTAAATACTAAAATCACTTCTCCACCAACCCAGTACGTTGCCCCCTCTTTAGAAGAGACGATTCTAAAAAGTGGCCAAAGTGTTGGGTTTGGTGGAGAAATAAAGGAGCTATTCTTGAAAATGTTTAAATTTACGCATCTTATCTGGACCTCTGTACCGGGTTCGATCCTCGACGAGCTTACAGCCTCCACCCCGTGAATACTCGTGTAAGAAATAACGACAACATTCGTACAAGGTACAAGGGCTGTAATTGTCGTGGTAAATATATTCTGCACGCTCTTAACAAGTTTGTTAAAATATTCAAAATACCTTGAAATCTTTTGCCGCCAATGGCAACTACGTGATAACCTTTGCAAACCGTTTCGATCCAGATGATACGTTGAGTAACTCGGTATCTCATCAGGATCCAAACTGTTTGAAATTCTAAATATATAATGTTGTAAAGAAACAGAAGAAAACTTCACGTTGACACATGGATCAGACGATAATCTAAGCAAATGCAAATTATTTGGCACCGAAAGGGTTGAACCATTAGCAAAATGTTGGCCAAATATTTGCAAGAGGCATCTCAAACAGGTTGGATTCAGGCGAGAAGCCGAGTGACCAGGTCTTTCAGAAGAAGTTAAATTATTTCAATACAACTAAATATTTAGAGTGAAATAGAATAAAAGACGTTTTCAAGATGTAGACGTTGATAATATGACAAGACGACGCGTCGCCCAGCAAACTAAGATTAACCGTTAGCTTGCTCCAAAAAATGATGTCAGCCTAATATCCAATTTGTTACTATTTTCACTTTTTTTCCTATTTGTTCAATTATTTGAGAAACTATTGACCGAGTGTGAAACAGCTTGGACCCTGATGAGACGCCGAGTTACTTGGCGTCTCATCTGGGTCTAAGCTGTTTGCACGTGCCAGTTAGGTCGCGTTTAGCAGAGAAAGGGTTAAAACTACGCTGTTTGAAACTGTATAGCCCAGATCTATGTTATATATTGTAGCATTGCCCAAAGCATGCTGGGACAAAATCATTCGTCCGCTAAAAACGAGGCCTGCTTCCCTTTAATACATAACATATGTTATCTTTCTCTACATAAATACAATTAAATTCTCGCGAAGTTTGGATAACAATGAGACGTCGAGTTACCCGGAACCTTATTTGGACTAAAACTGCTTAGAAAGATATTACAGACTTCACCAATAGATCTAGCTTAATGTTACTGTGACTGTGTAAAAATAACGTCTGCTTGAGTTTGAATCCGGTGCAAGTGTTTAATATTTCCGATTCCATCAATCATTTGAGAAAATTTTGACCGAGTGTCAAACAGCTTGAATTCTGATGAGACGTCGAGTTACTCGGTGTCTAATCTGGATCCAAACTGTTTGCAAACACGAGTCAAGTTGCGGATAACTTAATAACGGTAAATTATATATCATATTACAATTTCCGAATCCACCCGCACAAACCTACACCAACTGTATTATTTCTTTTAACCCTTTACCTTATGAATATTCAAGTAAGAAATAAGGACAGTATGAATATTAATATCGCATTGCACTTACAGTAAAGCCTCGCTAATATGAACACTTTAAAAAAGTATAATCGTGTTTTTAAACAGGTGCCTAACCCATTCCCTCATATTGACGCCTTTTGACACCCCTGTAAAAGTCACATTTTGAAACCATTATGATTAATAGAGCATTTGCTACATAGGAGCTCTATGTATCACAATGGTTTAAAAACAACACAGTTCTAAAACTTTCCTTTTTTCTAGTAAATGCTCCTATTCAACGGATTTATAAGTTGTATCTAAAAACAATCTATGGGGAAATGAGTTAATGCAGAACAAAGGCTATGCAGTGAGCTCATGTATGAGCTTTCTGCATAACTTTTTTGCCCTACATTAAGCAACCACCTGCTGTTACTGACTCCTATGTTAATAAATTATGTGGTCGCATTAGTGAGACATTGCTGTATCAATTTTCGTTGGCATATTTGCGCGGGGTGATTCTATAGAAACTGTCGACGAATACTAGTAGTCGAAATGAGTATCAGGCCTTAGTCGGATGTCAAAAATAATGTTTGCTAGATATTATCACCCTTCTGATAATGGTGTTTATTATGAAATAGATAAATACACTCTTTTTACTTTACGAGGCAATCGGTTTTGCAGATAATAAAAGTTTGGTTTAGGGCGATTTTCTTGTAGATACAGTGCAGTACAGTTGAACTTCGATATCTCGAACTTCGATGTCTTGAACTCGCATAACTTGAACTTCTGGATAACTCGAAGTAAAAGTTCGATCCTTGCAGTATTTACAATATCTATAAACACATGCGACAGCTTAATGCAGGTCGAAAGTAATGTTGAAAGCTCCAACAAGACATTGAGAAATTGTTCACAACCTCTGTTATCTCGAAGTAATTTGTATGGACCCCTGGAGTTCGAAATATCGCAGTTCAACTGTACCAGTATACAAACTCTGACACTGTGTAGCTCGATGGGTTTTAGTAACCATTACAATACTGATTTTTCAAATGGACTATTCCAAAGTTCAAACAGGTCAAGCTTACAATGAATATTTAGCGTTTTTTTCTTAAGAAAAGTGTAGCATGACAAGCAGTGTAGACCTTGATTAGAGGTCTGTAGGAGCCCCCTCATCTATGTTTACACATTTTTCAAAAGACATTAGTGACTCGTGCCCCACATTGTAAGGGTTAAGACCAACAATGCCTGACAATGCAAACAGTGCAGACTGGTAGAGTACAGCTTTCTAACTGATTTAGGCCTACACTACTGTAAAATCCCGCTAATTAATAATACGACCAGCAAAAATGGGCATAATTCACAGTGACAGAGACAGGTGGTAGCTTAATGCAGGACGAAAGTTATACAGAAAGCTTTTGCATAACTTTCGTCCTGCATTAAGCAATCACCTGCTTATAAAGACAGGATGTTTATTAATTAAGTTGTCGCATTAGAGGGGTTCTACTGTACTTTCCGAATGATATATCCTCCTCATGACTTTTTGTTGATGTTATTTGTGACATTTTTCAATGGCCAAAAGTTCATTCTTATGACGTTTGGAATCTTTTTTGCTTTGTAACCATTCCTGTAATAACGTTTTGTACATAGCTACAAGTGCTGTTTAGCGCTAATGTCATTTGTGAACTGTTTGTGTTTTTGTAATAATGACATTTTCATACGTTGTCTGACAAGTACATCTTTTGTAAAAATGATCGCTATTTTAATTGACACGGTTTGCAGCTTTACTCACGTTTGATAGTCTATGCCGGAGTTATCGTTCTTGTTTCGCCCCCACTATTTCGACAATGTGCATGGTAATTTAGCTGAGCAAATCTGAAGCAACGGGTATAGATCCTGACCAGGGGTCTAGGATCCCTATATTAGGTACCTATGACAAGATATCGCTTCTTTTTAGTGGTCGTTTTAGAGAGAACAGAACATACCGTTTTGGTGCAATGTCTGATCTATAGGTGTACACAATTTACAATTACTGAAACAGCTTGCTTGTTTCGTTGCTCAATTGTTAAAATTTGCATGTCTAGTGTCCGGAATTAAGGGAATTAGGCAAATAGTGTTAGACTTGATAGTAAGTGTTGCTTGTACAATAGTTTGCCCATAAGTATCCTTAACCCATTCCCCCATGGGCTGTTTTAGATCCAACCTCTTTTGAATAATTCTACTGAACAGGAGCATTAAATAGAGAAAATGACAATTTTAGAATTTTGTAGTTCTGAAACCATTGTGGTTTATCACAATGGTTTCAAAAAGTGACTTTTACATAGGCTTAGAAAGGCGTATTTATTGAGGAAAGGGTTAAAATAACCATAAGACGAACAGTGCAGACCCGTACCAGAAGAATCAAAGGAGTACATATGCAGAAACATAATTTTGAACAGCACTCCTCAATATGGAGCGTAGAAATGTTGGGAGAGTCGACTGAAAAATATGGGCGTGAAAATAGCGAGATAGGCTGTAATATAGATCTAGAGGTCTCCTGAATGATCGCCCTATGTTATAAAATGTTTAACTTAAGTCTGCGTTCATTCTCAAGCATCTAATGAGTAAGGTTTTAAAATAAAACTCAAAATCTGACTATTGATATATTTGAGAACTTACTCTATTTCAAATGAATTATTTCACACAATTTATACCTTTCATTTTAAATTTTGGTGTAATCTTTAAAATAATGTTATAGTAGAACCTGTCTTTAGCGGCCATTCATTTATTGAACACAGGGGTCTTAAAAAGCAGATGATTGCTCAATGCAATGGCAAAAGGCCAAAAGTAATGTAGAAAGCTCCTATAGAAGCTTTCTGTATTGCTTTTGATCTGCATTAAGCTATACCACCTGCTTTACAGACCCATAATTAGACCTATTTTTGATGGGGGCTTCAGTCCGGTTCTACGGTATTGCATTCTTAACCCTTTACCCAATAGCCTGTTTCTAGTTTTGAAGACATATGACCACTTAAAGCAGGTTGAAAGTAAAGCAGAATGCGCCTTAAGGCGCATTCTCCTTTACTTTCAGCCTGCTTTAAGCTACCACCTACTAGGATATAGAAAATATTTATTATGCAACATGTTCATGACTGTATGAATTTGAACTATTTTCTTCAGCGGAGGAATAAATCAAACACGCTAAAAGTCGCTTCTATCAGGTAAAGGGTTAAAGATAGTCGACTCGAATGTTGTTTTTTCTTTATAAGCTGACTCTTTCATACAGGTGGATGCAAGACATTAGTCTTAGCCTTATTAGTCAACCATTTATTTGTCATTTGACTCTATATATGCCCACGAACGTGGTCGAGTGGCTAACGTGCTTGTCTTCAATAACAGGGGTAATGGGTTCGATACTCCGCCAGACCCAGTCCTTTGGATGAAACTTTATAACTGAGGTTCAATGTGCATCTAAAATAATCAGAGCAACTCTTTGGAGTAGGGCATCGCGCCCGGGTATCTCTGTATCCGCTCTCCTCCATTCAGCCCATAGTTGGCGGAAACGAACGTTAATGAACGCTACATGTGTTAGTGGTGGCGCGATTTCAAATTTCAGAGATACATGTAGAAGAATACAGTGTATAGAATATACGACATAACTGAAATTGCAATTGCGATATTTGATCTTGGTGCGACAAGGGTTGATATTTATTAAATTACCGGGGTAACTCAAGTCAAGTGTAATAATGAAGATTATATCTTCCATCCCCTCGCTTTTGAACGGGTGGGCAATGAGCAACCATGTCCTTCATAATATAGGCTAATCCCTTAACACTTTACCTCGTGAATATAATATACAATAAACCACTCTAAACCGGACATTCAAATTAGTATGAACGCTGGTCTGTTGGACAGGAGGCAGCTAAATGCAGGATGAAAGTCATACAGAAAGTTCCCAAAGGGAGCTTTCTGCATGACTTTCATCCTGCATTAAGCAGCCACCTACCTGAAAATATCTAAATCATTCTTTACTTAAATTCCGGTTGAGAGGGGTTTTACTGTATTTATAAAGAAATAATTATATCGAGAATACAGTAAAACCCCTCTAAACGGGAAATTTAGTAATGAATAACTTAGATCTTTATATTCAAGTGATTGCTTAATGCAGGAAGAAATGAGCTTTCTGTACGACTTTCATCCTGGATTAAACTGTCACCTGTTTTAAAGACCGGTTTTAATACTAGTTTGAGTGTCCAATCTAGAGGAGGACTACATTAATAGTACTGTATTAATGCGACCACCGAAATGGGGCATAATTCACAGTGACAAAGGCAGGTTGTAGCTTAATGCAGGACGAAAGTTATGCAGAAAGCTCCTGTAGGAGCTTTCTGCATAACTTTCGTCCTGCATTAAGCAACCACCTGCTTATGATTACAGCCATGTTTGCTCATTAAGTGGTCGCGTTGGAGGGGTTTTACTGTAGTTTAATTTGTACTAGCTGAATAAACACAGGAATTTTGGTCATGACATAAACTGTGGATTCAGATCTATATATTCCAAAAGCATGTCGAGAAGACCCTAATCAGGGTATAATCTGTTTCCTGCGAATGCGACAAAATATGTCTCTAACGAGCAAAGGGTTAACCCTTTCCTCCATATAAACGCATGTATATCCATTTGCAAACAGCAGATCCAGTTCAGACCTAGCTAATGCAGGAGGTCTGCACTGCATACAGGTGAGGATCCAGAATTTCAGATTAGGGGGCGTAGAAGTTTTTTTTGGAGGGGACCGGGGGGCGTAGAATTTTATGTTTGATGAAATAAATAAATAGTGTGTTTGTAATACGTGTTGAAAAAGAGCTGTGTTAAAAACATGTGGCTGCTTAAAGCAAGGTGAAAGTAAAACAGAACGCTCATATGGGAGCGTTCTGTTTTACTTTCACCTTGCTTTAAGCGGCCACCTGTCCTAAATATCAACTAATTAACACAATTAAGTGGTCGTTATAGAGAGGTTTTATAGATCTAAAATATTACTAAAAATGTTTTGGCAATTTCAGGGGGGGGGGGGGGGGGGGGGGCGTACGCCGGTTCCGCGCCTGGCACAGGAGTCATCCGATCAGGGTCTTCTGTGTTTGCAAATTTATGCGTGGAAGACGTATGTATGGAATAAAGGGTTGAGATATTTTACGTATTTATTAAAATTAGCACACATGGTAGAACGTGGTGTTTTAATTGATATTCACTTACCAGAATCTCCCATTTCCGGATCCTTGTCGAAGGCAGGATTATTATAGCCATACTTTCCGTTTCCGGTAGAAGATGGAGAACTTCCACTGGTGTCATTTTTAAGCTTCTCTGGCCGGGATATGTCTAAAATGAAATCATAAAAAGAAAATCAGCCAACTTTTCTTCACAACTCGGTAATAACATATTCAGCCACGACAAAGTTTTATTACATACCTTCCCAGAGCAGTAAGACCCTGCAAATCGGAATTTTAGTAAAGAAGAACATAAATATTTTTAGACTGGTGGCTGTTTAATGCAGGGTGAAAGACATGCAAAAAGCTCCTCTGGGAGCTGTCTAAATGGCTTTTACCCTGCATTAAGCTGCTACCTGTCTTACAACCCGGCATTGATTTCAATGTTGATGTCCAGTTTATAGAGGTTTAATTGTATAACGGTTTAACCCATTACCTCCTGGACTATTTTTAGATACATGTACAACCTCTTTGAATAAATCTACCGAAAAGGATCTTTAACTAGAGATTTTTTTTAACTAAGGACATTTTTGGAATTTTATAGTTTGAAACCATTGTGACTCGTCAAAAAACGTCAATATCAGGGAATGGGTTAAACCATTCCCTCATATTTACGCCTTTTGACTCTTCTGTAAAAGTCACTTTTGAAACTATTGTGATAAATCCTGTAGGATCCCTCTGACCTTGGTCTACATTGTTTGTGAGAGGATACCTCTGATCAGGGTCTAAACTGTTTGTCATTCAAAAGAATGTTGCAAATTATCAAACTTCATGTTAACTGGTCTCTAACACTAAAACAATAATGGACCGTTCCACTTTGAAAATTCAGCATTCATTTGGGTTAAATTATTTTTCTGTCATTGAACGATTATAATCTATTTAGTCTTCCTATTCTATATTGAATACATTAAAAACATTGAAGTGCAGGGCAAACTATGTAGACTCATATCAAAAGAGCTCCCGAGGGAACCCTTTGATCAAGGTCTTCACTGTTTATCGTAATAATTATTTACTTAAGTGATAAAATTTCAGAAATCCTTTTGTTTCATTAATATTTAAAAAGAAAAGAGGAGCCAGCTTAAATTATACAGCAGATTAAGCGTTAAACATACCAGACACATAATTGATTCAATGGAAATACGGTAATGTGTTGATTACCCTAAGATAATAAGTGACACATTTTTAATATTCATCGCAGCATGTCATGACGTCACTTGTCCTGATATTATCATAGGAATTTGACCGACACTATTTGACTTGAAACAAACGTATGTAGGTTAAATCTGTTTATAAACAATCGGTTTTCATCAAGGGTATTATGCCATCTCTGGCCCTAGGCGTTTAAATAGCAACCATGGAATTTCAAAATAAGTCAAGAGTGGACCTTGGTCAAGCACCTCATAATTGGCCGTTTTTATCCCAGTATTTTACCGCGTGTCATATCTGTTAAAACAAACAGTTTCGTTCTGATGCAAATCATTATGACAGCTTTAAAATACAGTAAAACGTCGAGAGTTCGAGTTTTCGATAAAGAAAAGTTGAGATTTTGTGAGACACGTGACTGCTTAACCCATTCCCTCATATTGACGACTTTTGACGACTCAGTAAAAGTCACTTTGTGAAACCATTGTGATAAATAGAGCATTTGCTCCTATAGGAGCAAATGCTCTATTTATCACAATGGTTTCAAACTACAAAATTCTAACATTTTCCTTTTCTCTAGTTAATGCTCCTTTTCTGTATATTCATTCAAAGAGGTTGTATCTAAATATAGCCTATGAGGTAATGGGTTAATGCAGAGTGAAATGTCGTGCAGAAAGCTCCCAGAGGACCTTTCTGCACGACTAACACTCTGCATTGGGCTGCACCCTGTCTTCAAACAGCGACAATGATATAGTAAAAACTCGATTATTCGAACACTAAAATACGTATCATTATTGATATTTAAGACGGATGGCAGCTTAATGCAGGATGAAAGTCATGCAGAAAACTCCTAAAATGACTCCCACCCTGAATTAAGCAGCCACCTTCCTAAACGTGTCTAAAATATCGTCTGTACTAATATTTCGAACTATCGACTCTACTTTACGTATTGAGTGTTCGAACAAACGAGGGTCTTCTGTAAGCCACAGATGGCAAACATTGCGAAGGGCAAATCGCATAATGACCAGTTATGCCTATAGCTGAGCGGATTTGAGTTATTAACCCTTATCCTGCAGTAAAAATGATGTCTGCTTAAAAACCCTGATTCACTCGAGCTTGTGAGAAACAACTGACCGATTACCAACAGCTGGGGTACAGATTATATGCCGAGTTACTCGGCATCTCATATGTGTCGAAGCTGTCCCCCCCGAATGACAATTGGGACATGATCGGCAGGATAAGGGTTAAATGATTTCAGCGAATGACGGTTGAGGTATAAGTGTCCAGGTTTATCATGGCGAAGGAAATGTAAACAAATAATTTCATATTGACCAATGTCCATATGAAACGACTGGTCAATATACATGTATATGGTGACTTTAAACCAAAGACTCATACGTCGCTTACACTTTTTCTGTTATCTGATACAGAATTTGGGTTTTTAACAGTCTTTAGCGGTCATACATATAATGAATATACAGAAAAACCTCTCTATAACGGCCATTAAATTACATCAAGTATTTTGTGTTAAAGGCAGGTGGCTGCTTAAAGCAAAGTGAAAGTAAAACAGAACGCTCCTATAGGAGCGTTCTGTTTTACGTTCACCTTACTTTAAGCAACCACCTGCCCTAAATACCAACTGATTAACACAATTTAGTGGCCGTTGTAGGGAGGTTTTACTATAGGAGCATTTTGTGCCACTTTGCTCTGCAGTAAGCTACCACCTAATGTTTAGACGTCTTTTTAACGGCCGCTTTTAAAAGATATATTCTACTTTATTTTAATCATATCACGACGTCCAGCTGAAGACCCTGGATGTTCTTCGGCGCATGTTACATACTGCAGTGTTCCGTGCACACTAGAACACCGGGTACAACCACCGACCTACCGCAAGCCAGGTAGAAGGCTTCCTCACCCGAAAAATCCAAATGCCCTGGTTGGGATTCGGGTCTGTGAGGGGCTAAGTGCTTGTTGGTCAAAGATAATAGCCACTCGGCCAAATGGGGGGTGGGGGGCACACCTTCATCTGCTAATCGCGATCCATATGGTATTTGCAAACGAGTAATTCGGCGTCTCATTAGGATCCAAGCTGTTTGACACGCTCGGTCAATTGTATCGTAAAAGCTTGAACGAATCACATGTTACAGATAGGAAATTAAGCAGACATTATTTTTATATAGTAAGTTAACACAAGTTTTACAGTAAGTGTATAAAGTAGAATCTGTCTTAAGCGGCCATCAACTACATTATTATCGGTTTGTCAGGCAGGTGGTAGCTTAATGCAGGTCAAACGTAATACAGAAAGCTCCTATAGGAGCTTTCTGTATTACTTTTGTCCTGCATTAAGCAACCACCTGCTTTTTATTAAAGACTCCTACGTTCAATAAATGAATGGTCGCTTAAGACAGCTTCTACTGTACAAGCATTATATAAGCTATGCTTCGGGAAGCGAGAGTTCATATCTTTATGGTAAGTGCACCAATAATGAATTTGTCAATTAACAGACCTTAAAATCCTTTCCACGCTATGACGATATTCACGGAATGCATGTGTGGGATGTTTAAAAAGTACGAAGATAGTTTTAGCGTCAACGTTATGAGAAACAGATCTGAGGCTCTAAGTTAAGATTTTGGTCCTGAAAGTAATTGTCTTTCAACAATATACAGTAAAATCTCTCTATAACGGCCACTAAATTACATCAAGTATTTTGTGTTAAAGGCGGGTGGCTGCTTAAAGCATGGTGAAAGTAAAACAGAACGCTCCTCTGCCCTAAATACCAACTGATTAACACAATTTAGTGGACGTTATAGGGAGGTTTTACTGTAGTAAGAGAGTCAATATATTAAGGCCAGCTACTTTTCTAAATCTAGACTGTTTGCAAATTTTATCACAAATTCATTGGCAGCGTATATAGAATTTGAGAACTCATATGTTGATATACTGTTGCTGTCACGCCAGTGCCTTATTCTTTAAAGTGAACTGCGATGCGTCGAACTCGGATGAATCGAACATCGGTATAACTCGAAGTAAAAGTTATGTCTTTCCAAAATTTACAATACAGAATTATTCTAAAATGCATCACTACGCATATCTAGAAACACATGTGACAGCTTAATGCATGTCGAAAGTAGGCATTAGACCTGCATTAAGATGTGAATTTGAGAAATTGTTCAGATTATATGACTCGACATTCTGTTATCTCGAAGTAATTTGTATGATCCCTTGAAGTTCGAAATACCGGTATCGAACTTCAGCAGAGATTTTTATCACCCTTTCACCCCTTTGCCTGTTGAATATTCATATAAGAAATAATTGCATCATGAATATTAATTAGCTGGATGTTTATAACGGCATGTTTCTATGTTTATTGGAAACAAAATTATAGAGTCAAATCTGATATAAATTTATACGTAAACAGAGCAGACCCAGATCAAACGACTCCTACAGGAAACACGCTAATTGGCTGAATCTAAAATTGTTCGTACGATACTGTCATTTTATAAAGAATAAGAGCTTTGTTTGCAAGCCTTTGTAACGCCCCTTTTAAATTCATTAAACTTTATTTCATTGTAAAGAATGCACCGACTTTCAATTTTGATAACCCGAAATTTTAATGGCAAGTATATATTTAACCTTAAACGTGCTTTTCGTGATGACATATGCTTTATAAATAGCTTTAAAACCCTTTACTCCATGAATATTATCCATTAGGTGGCGGTGGTCTAGTGGTAACGCGCTTGACTATCAGTCCGGAGGTCCGGGATTCAAATCCCGGTACCTCCCGGAAATTTCAGAGACGCTTTTCCGTGTCTCCCACCCGCACATCCTCTCCACCCAGGAGGTTAAAATGAGTACCTGAGAGGGTCACTCGCCGGTACTGCAGCTGCATGATTGCGCCATATGTTAGCAGTACTCAATGACCAGGGGAGTAAATGTACAGTCGGCTGAGCGGTCATTCGGACGGAAAGTAGACTATAACTAGGTACTTTACTTTTTTATTAATTATTTCGTTTACTTGTTGTCCTACAGTAAATCTTCGCCAATCCAAACACTTTATTAAGTATTATAATAATTAATTGGTCTCTAGGACAGGTGGCAGCTTAATGCAGGGCGAAAGTCACAAGGAAAGCTCTGTGTGACATCCATTCTGCGTTAGGCTTCCACATGCATATGAAGGTCTAAATTATTCTTTACTTTACCCTTTATTCCATTTATATTCAAGAAGGAAATATTGATATCATGAGTATTAAATTAGGTTGTTATAATATCACATGGACACATGACATTTTGGCCATGGCAGAAACTGTTGAATCATATCTATAGTATGCCATAAGCAAACAAAGCAGACCCTGGTCAGACGGTTCCTATAGGAGCCCTCTGATCTTGATAGGTCCTGCAAAGGCGGAGAAATGCGCATTTATGGCGTAAAAGGCTAACGCTCGGATGTGTGACTTTTTTTGACACACGTTACATGACGTATGATCCGTATCCAAACTGTTTTCAAATATTCAAATAGCAAATACATGTAGTTGATTGGCGTGTTTGATAGGAGCCACCTGTGTGGTAAAACAAAATTGTATCATTTAATGTCAATACGTTAATAATGTACTATAAAAGTTGTTCTGTCTTACGGCAGCCATACCTCGCGGCAAAGTTTGACCTAACCATTTCTCTGTTCAATATTTATGTAAGAAAAAATGACATCATGAATATTTAATTGCAGAATTTCTATAATGTAAACTTTTCAAGGGAGTTTTTTTTGCTTTAACAAAAACTGCAGAATCAGATATCATGTTGAAAGTAAAGATAGCAGACCCTGATCAGACGGTTCCTATATTAACCCTGCATTAAGCTGCCACCTGTCTTCCTGGGCAATAATTATACGTATTATTCGAATAATCGAGATAAATGAGGTTTTATCCTGTATTGTTCTGATTGCATTATGAATAAAATGAATGAAAAAGTGATTTGTAACTTGTAGCAGAACACTGCTTTAACCCATTCCCTCATATTGACGACTTTAAACGACTCTGTAAAAGCCATTTCTTGAAACCATTGTGATAAATAGAGCATTTGCTCCTATAGGAGCAAATGCTATGTTTATCACAATGGTTTCAAACTACAAATTTCTAAAAGTTTCCTTTTCTCTGGTTAATGCTCCTTTTCGGTAGATTTATTCAAAAAGGTTGGATCTAAAAATAGCCTATGAGGTAATGGGTTAATCAATTACCTTAGATGTTCAAAGGATTCAATGATGGAGTGTTTGTGTTATTTTAACACCGACAATACAGTTTATTGTACGAGGTAAAACAAACGATGTCACGCGAGAAACGTATTTTATTATTTACATCTGTCAAATGAGTGTCTCTCGTAGGGAGTTTAGGAGTGTTTCAGATCAGCGGACATTTACCCGTTATTTTGACGACTCAGATCTGTAGATAAAACATACAGTAAAACCTCTCTGTAACGGCCACTAAATTGTGTTAATTCGTTGGTATTTAGAGCAGGTGACTGCTTAAAGCAAGGTGAAAATAAAAGCAGAACGCTCCTATAGGAGCGTTCTGTTTTATTTTCACCTTGCTTCAAGCAGCCACCTTTAACACAAAACACTTGGTGTAATTTAGTGGTCGTTATAGAGAGGTTTATATTGAAGAAATGTAACTGCAATGTCTCTGATAAACTCTATCTTGCTGCTACTCATTAGAATTGCCTCTCCGAAATGATAATGGCAATGAAATGATAATGGCAATGAAATGATAATGGCAATGAAATGATAATGGCAATGAAATGATAGAGTTCGATAGAGTGATACAATAGAACATGTCTTAAGTGGCCATCAAAAGGGGTATAATTAAGAAGTCTATAAGGCATGTGGTGGCTTAGTGCAGGCCAAAAGTAATGCAGAAAGCTCACATAGGAGCATGCTGCATTACTTTTGCCATGCATTAAGCAAGCTCTTGCTTTATAAGAACCATATGTTCAATAAATGAGTGGCCGCCTAGGACATGTTCTACTTTACATATCTTATCTGGTCTGGTTCTACAACTTTGTCAAGCACCGTTCGTACTTTTCCAATCAGCGCTACTCATAACACAGTGCGCCCAGTGTACTCGTACTTAGAACCCGTATGCCGCTGTCCAAGACCTGACTTGCCTTTGCAAACTGCTTGGATCGATATGAGACGCCCAGTAACTCTGTGTCTTATTGATTAACTCGGTGTCTTATTGAGTAACTCGGTGTCTTATCAGGACCCAAGCTCGTTGACACGCGGCAAATAGGTTCTAAAAAAGCTTGTTAGAATCAGAAATAGTCAAAATTGTTAAAATACAAAAGGGCTATAAATAATATGCGTTTTTAGGAAATGTAAGTATATTTCATATTTCTCCGCCAAACTCTATATTGCTGCTACTCATTAGAAGCAATAGAAGCAATATAGAGTTTGGCGGAGAAAAGAGGAGATATTGATAAATCAGTATTTACCTTATCCACAGCCTTACTAAAGTACATGTACAGTAGAACCCGTCTAATGCGACCACTTAATGAATAACCAGTGTATTCCTATAAGCAGGTGGTTGCTTAATGCAGGACGAAAGTTATGCAGAAAGCTCCTATAGGAGCTTTCTGCATAACTTTCGTCTTGCATTAAGCTACCACCTACCTCTGCCACCCAGAATTATGCCCCTTTTTGGTGGTCGCATTAGAGGGGGTTTACTGTATTTGCATTTGAAACTTACATAAAAAACGGGAACAAATGTCAGCGGCATCTATATCATCTTGTAAGATGTTTTCTTTATAAAAACAGACACTCCCATGCTTTCGCTAAAATCGCAGTTCATTAAATTAGCTCAAATACTTGTCAACATTGTTTGTTATCTGTGGTACAAAATGTCTAGGAAAAAACAACACAAAATCTCAAAAAGGTCAAGCGAGACCAAACATTGACCCCTATAAAAAAAAAATAGACAGGAGAGCCACGACCAGTCGCGCCAGAGTTTGTTTTTCTTTTCCAACGAGGGACTTCAATGTTACAAATCGACTGGATATAAGATATTAAAGGGGAGTAAATTAATGTCATCGTATCTGGTGTAGTGCAAATTACCTCCCTTTTATTCTACATTAAAGCTTTTAGCCGATTTATGTCCAGTGTCCCTAGACAGGGGCCATAGGCAGTCGATGAAGACTAAAATAAGACGGCCATTGTCAGAGCCTACACTGTATACATTGTACATGTAAACCCCCTATAAACTGAATATTTAGAAATGCAAAATTTAGGTCGAGTTAGGTAGTAGGTTGCTTAATGCAGGATGAAAGTCCTATGGGAGCTTTCTGTTTGACTTTCATCCTGCAATAAGCACCCATATGTCTTACAGACCAGCTATAATATTACACTGAACGTCCGGTTTAGAGAGGTTTTACTATACATAAAACTCTCAAAAGTATTGTTCAACTGGTGTATTGACACAAGAATTGTTTCAAAAACAACCCATCAAATGAAAAATTAAATTTGGTTCATAAACACATTTAATCAAGCGCACTGAAGTCGGTTCGAACGTATTTTTAACCGGGCATTGGCGATCTACCTTAACACAGGGACAGGGAACACATTACAGCTACGATATGATACGCTTTTAAACATATTATTTGTCTCTTATTTATTTTTACAAACTGGCATGCGAAACATTTATCAGCGTAATTCAGGCCTCCTGAGGGACTATGTTACATCTGAATAAATCCTACTTTGGTAAAGATGTACACATTTTTGTGTTGGCTGTTAACCTTAATATCATAACTTGTCACATATGACGGAGAAATGCTGAGTGGTCTGTCATCCATGGTCCATAAAATGTACAAGAGTAAACGTACTTGACGCATGTTAACCATTTTCCAGCTATCCACGACCTGACTCGCATTTGCAAACAGCTCGGATCCAGATGAGACGCCGAGTAAACTCGGCGTCTCATCAGGATCCAAGCTGTTTGGCACTCAACCATTTTAATTCTCAAACGCTTTCAAGAACAGATACTTGGACGAAAGTATAATTTAAATGTATAGTCCTTACACTAAATGTATATTTTCGATAAAACCAAAAACTTTGTATTTGTTATGTTCAATCATTATTATAAGGATTGTCAATTTGAACTTATATCGAAACATGCCACTGTGGTAAAAAATAAACCCTTTTCGTCTTTGTTGTACAGCAAAATAGTGTCGGCCAAACTAAAACACAACCCGAATAAATACTGATACACCGGCCAATAACTTCAGATCTTCGATACCAAACGCATGAAAGTTTTGTTTTCTTCAGCGTTTATTCGATTGATTTTCGTGTGATACACTTCTTTGCAGCATATAAACAAATAATTTGCGTATTTTTAGGCATTTTAACCCTTTCGGCGCCAAATTTCTAATTGTCGTCTGCAATCCAAGTTTGTTAAATCATTCAGTAAAATAAGGAAATGAGATAGATAAATGCAAATTTCAAAGGAATAAAGCACATATATAGAAATAGAGATTGAGACAAATAGTGAAGTCCCTGATCAGACGCCGCCTTGAAAAGGCGGCGTCTGATCTGGGACTGTCCTATTTGTCGTGGTGCATTTATGCGACAGCGGCGGTGAAAGGGTTAAAACGCGTTGCAAGTAGAGACTATCACTTTAAAATGTCTGAACGGAATGAAACTTGCTCCAGATTAGAGCTTAAACAGACACCAGTGTGTAAAAATAGGTGGTTGTTTAATGACGGACAAAAGTAATAGAGAAAGCTCCTGCGGATTAAGCTATAATCTGTTGTTTTTTTAAAAAATCCAGAATTATGTTTGTTTTGAATGGTCGTATTAGCGATACCGGTACTTTACAGTTCTATATTTACAATGCATGTGCTCATATGTGTCCCTTGGTGACCCTTGTTCCTAGTCTTTAGCCAGTCTATTAGCCATATATATAGGAGCTTTCTGCATTGCCTTTGTTCTGCATTAAGCAACCATCTGCCTTTAACGCTCATATATTCAATAAATGAATGACCGCTTAGGACAGGTTTTTAGTATCCGTCTTTACCGCCTCATTCTTCACTACCGCCTCATTCTCCAACATTTTTGTCTTGGACACACTCTACAGTTTCGAATCAGAGGAAACGTCGGGAACAGTTTGAAACAGACGACAATGTATTTGCAGACGTCAACTATTTCAACGTGCTGAAGGTTAATTAAAGCAGACGGACTGGTCATTTTGTCCCGTTACTGCCGCGCTGCTGTCCAATTATGCAGATAAAAGTCTGCACAGTTTGTGTAACCATGACCTCTTGACCACCGATAAGTGTCACCGAAATGGACATTTTGACAGGTGCCTGTGACATGCTCGGAAATACTTATTGATGTAAGCTGTTCTAATATTAGATGTACATGTGTATTACAGCAGGTGTTACGTGCACTTTACGTAATGGCATTAGGCCTTTAACTCACACTTTATATGGTAAACTCATCTAAATATAAATTTGAAAAGCATCCATTTTGCATTGGAGGATTTTCTGCAAACGAAACGTATGCTTGTGACTCGTATTAGTATAATAGCAAACAATGCAGACCCCGAATTGAGGATTCATTCAGGAGCCCTCTTATCTGCATCTACACTGTTTTGCCTTTTAGTTACACAAACTCTAACCGTTGCGTAGTTTGCTTGCAAATATTATCCCAGTAGACACAAAGATGGCATTTGCAAAATGATTTATATCAAATAAGGCACCGAAGTAACTCTCATCTAGTACCAAATTGTTCAACACTCAGAGCATGAATTAGTTTCACCCTTTGCCTGGAGGAGACGCGTTTTGACGCCGTTGCAAACAGAGCAGACCCAGATCAGACGGCTTCTGTAGGAGCCGTCTGATCCGGGTCTGCTCTGTATGCTTATGGAATAATCTATTTCCCATGTTGAAAATGCTATTGATCAAATTTGGCTGACTAATATTCATGATGTCAGTATTTCTTGCATGGATAGTCATCAGGTAGATAAAACATATTTTAATGTTAAGAATATCCAAATTACTTATATCAGAAATGGATGCCAAAAGTTCGTCTAACATAGTAACGACCTTCCCTCAGATTGTGTTTAGTTGAGAAATGGTTTGGCGTTAATTTAAGTTGAGCTGACAAATATTTTCCTAACATGTTTAAGTTACATTGACTAACTGAATATTTATCGCACAATTTGTACTCTTATGCATGAATATTCGATTATTTATTATCAGTTATGCAAACTTCTGACCAAATATTCCGTTGCTAAGGACAACTATATATTTACAATGATAAACAATTATGTTGCCATGGGAATGCGTTTCCGAACTGCAAATGCAATTAGCATGTTCATCGTCGAAACAAACCAAGAACAAAACTCGTAAACAAGCAAGGACTACAGTAAAACCTGTTTAAAGCGGCCTATCAATGACGTCTAATGGCGGAGCTGTAAGACATGTGGCAGCTTAACCCATTACCTCATAGGCTATTTTTAGATACAACCTCTTTTGATAAATCTACCGAAAAGGAGCATTAACTAGAGAAAAGGAAAATTCCTAGAATTTTTAAGCTTAAACAATTGTGATAAATAGAGCATCTGCTCCTATATGAGGGAATGGGTTAACCCTTTCCCTGTTCTGTATTTATTCAACGTTTCAATGCCTACTGAATATTCATGGACAAACTAGTTATAATGATATAAAGGTAAGGATAAATTATAATAATAAACCAATGATAAGATTTTCAATCAGTTTGAAACAGTGGATGCAGATGAGCTTATACATGGAATATGTAATGCCATTTTTTTTTTAAAAAAGGGGAGAAATTCGCTATATTAAAATATGAAAAAACTGAGTCTGATAGGAAAATTTCTATCTCTGTTATTTGGTTGCTCTTTCTCTCTCTCTCTCTCTCTCTCTCTCTCTCTCTCTCTCTCTCTCTCTCTCTCTCTCTCTCTCTCTCTCTCTCTCTCTTTCTCTCTCATCACACAGTGTAATTATAACAGCGTCGTAGCTACCCATTTTACATTGATATTCGCTCCATGAACTGCTGACGTTTACCAGACACCACTGTTTGTATCTGTACACAACAACAAATGCAAATTATCACAGCATGTTTGGCCAGTGCGTACAGTTTCGACAGTTTCTAGACAAATATTATCTGACGGGCAGATTAATCACAGAACAGGAAACAAAATACAGTATTACTCCGCTAATGCGACCACCTAAAAGAGGTATAATTCTGGATGCTAGATGCAGGTGGTAGCTTAATGCAGGACAAAAGTAACACAAAAAGCTCCTAGAGGAGCTTTCTGCATTACTTTTGTCCTGCATTAAGCAACCACCTGCTTATAAAGACACCCATGTTTATTCGTTAATAGGTCGCATTAGAGGGGTTTTACTGTATGCAATCTAACCCTGTGTTGCATACAGCAGGAGCACTTTATCCCTTTGCCCCATTAACATTTATGTAAGAAATAAAGACATCATCAATATAAACCCTTTCCCTGATGAATATTCATGTAGGAAATAGTGACGTCATGCATATTAATAAGATTATTTTTACAATGGCATATGAACACAGGATATTTCGGCTCAGGCAGAAGCTGTAGAATCAGATCTATAATTCACCATAAGCAAACAGAGCAGACCCTGATCAGGCGGCACCTATATGAGCCGTCTGATCTGGGTCTACTCTGTTTGCAGATGCGTCAAAATGCGCTTACATAAAGGGAACTGGTTGGTTAGATTATTTTGTTTATAATGACACATGAACACAAGACAGCTTTACCATGGCAACAAAACATGGCACCAAATCCGAATTTGAGCAGACTTATTTTTTTCACATCGGGCCAGGTTTAACTCTTTCCTCTATTAATACGCCTTTCTACGCATTTGTAAAAATCACCTATTGAAACCATTGTGATAAATAGAGCATTTGCTCCTATAGGAGCAAATGCTCTATTTATCACAATGGTTTCAAACTACAAAATTCTAAAGTTTTCCTTTTCTCTAGTTAATGCTCCTTTTCGGTAAATTGATTCAAAGACGTTGGAACTAAAACAAGCCAATGAGGTAATTGTTTAACTAATCAAAGATCTTATCTACATAATCGCATAGTAAAAAGCAAGAAGACATTGGCCTCACGGTCAATCAACTGTTGTCTTTTCATTATTTCATTATCTATTCGGGTTATTAGCTTATGAATTGCCAATTATGTATTAATTTTATTTTCTGATTCTTATCTGCTTTTACTGCAGGCGTTTAACTCTTCTTACGCTGAAAACAAAATCTGCGCAAATTCTGAAGTGCTTCAAACTTTTTCTGCCTTCAGATTCGTTCAAGTCTTTGAGAAACTATTGACCGAGTGTCAAACAGCTTGGGATCCTGATGAGAAAGCCGAGTTACTGGACGATCTATCTGGATCTAAACTGTTGGCAAACATCAGTCAGATCATGTTATTAGCATAAGAACAGTTAACCCTTACAGCGATGATTTGTTTTTTCAATGGACTATTCCAAAATTCAAACAGGTTAAGTTTATGGTGAATATTTAGGGATTTTCTAAAGAAAAACGTGACAGCACAAACAGTGCAGACCCTGATGAGACGGCTCCTCTAGGAGCCCTCTCATCTGGGTCTACACTGTTTGCAAAGGACATTAGTGACTCGTGCCCCGCACAGTAAGAGTGAAGTCTTTCACCGCCATAGGCGAACACCGTGATAACATTGTGCAAACAGTTTGGATCCAGATGAGACGCCGAGTAACTCGCTGAGGAACTCAGCGTCTCATCAGGATGCAAACTGTTTGACATTGATTATATTTATGTAAAGAAATGGAAGAAAATGCCACTTTGAAACCTGGAGCAGGCGATAATCTTAGTAGATGAAATCATTTTGGCGCCGAAAGGGATAATTCATGAAAAATATTATGAGAAGACATATTATACTTTAATAAGGTATTTTATGTGTAGTATAATATGTCTTCACGGTCATTAAAAGGAGGTATAAACCTCGGTTTCTAAAACAGGTAGCAGCTTAACGCAGGGCAGAAGTGACACAAAAAGCTCCTATAGGAGCTTTCTGTATCACTTTTACCCTGCATTAAGCAACCACATGCTTTTTAATCAAGACTCCTATATTCGATTAATAAATGACCGCTTTAGGCAGGTTCTCCTGTATTTCATTGATTGAGTTTGCTCAGTTGCGGGTATTTGTCAGGTAAGAACGACAAAGGGTAAACGATAATTTAATTTTTAAACTGAATAGTTTGTCGACGCCAAAAAATGACACTCTAACTGGATATAAACATGCTTGATTTCACCCTTGCCCTCCTTATGTCTGCTTTTAGTTGGATCTGGTGAAATTGAGATTGCTTCCGATCTGGTCAAGCTTTTTAGACACCATTGACCAAGAGTAACTACAAACCACTACTGACCAAGTATCAACTGCTTGGGTTCTGATGAAATGCCGAGTTACTCGGTGCCCAATCTGGATCCAAACTGTTCGCAAATTTAGTTAGATCGCGATCATCAGAATAAGGGTAAGTACTACTTTACAACTTATACACATGCGATATTACCACGGATCACGTAACATCACGTAAAATCACGTTACATCACGTAAAAATGTCAGCTAAATATTGCCGTCTGGAGCAAATCACTGGTTCTCATTTGTTCAATTCTCTCTTTTAATACTAAAACACTTCCTGGCTCCAACACAAAAATGAGTCACTCATTTTCGGATCTGGATCAAAGCGATGGTCAAATTCTGACAGATAAATTTACAGGTTTGCTAAAGGATCGATATTCACTAAATGTTTTGTAAGTTGTTGATCCTTACATATCTCTAGATTTTTTCTGACTGATTAACTATCACTTGCAATCTTTATCGAGTTACAAACGAAGTTATAACATCTGAAAACAGACTGGATCCAGATGAGAGGCCGAGTCAATCGGCCTCTCATGAGAGTCCAACATGTTTGACACCCTGTTCTCGTTTAGTACATATGTAATACAGTATAACCTCTCTTAACCGGAATTTTAGTAGATAATAATTTAGATACTTTTAGGCAGGTGGCTGCTTAATGCAGGGTGAAAGTCATGCAGAAAGCTCCTCTAGGAGCTTTCTGCATGACATTCACCCTGCATTAAGCTGCCACCTGTCTGAAAGACCGATATTCATACCAAATTTAACTGCCGGTTAAGAGAGGTTATACTGTACCAATTTGAGCAAGGCACATTTAAACCGTTATTTAAGACTCGTAATAGACAACAGTTAAATGGGCAGTAAGGGTTTAGATAGATTTCGTCGTTTTTTCACACCAGTAAGTCTATAGGATTCACACAACAAGTGGAACACTGGCCCACTAAATTCTTTAATGCAACACTGTCTGCTCTAAAACTGTCGTTTGTCGATAACTGAAATTTGCTTGAGCAGTTTGGAAAATGGAAAGCGAATTTTAAACTTTTTGGATGAAATTGACATCGGATCCCCATCTAATTATTTCCATTTTCAACTATAGAATTGATTATACAGTTTCTGTGATGCATAAAATTCCTATGTTCATTTGCCATTATACAATTTAAGTAGATTAACCCATTACCTCCTAGGCTATTTTAGATCCAACCTTTTTGAAGAAATCTACCGAAAAGGAGCATTAACTAGAGAAAAGGAAACTTTTAGAATTTTGTAGTTTAAAATCATTGTGATAAATAGAACATTTGCACCTGTAGGAACAAATGCTCTATTTATCACAATGGTTTCAACAGAACAGGTGACTTTTATAGAGGCGTCAAAAGGCGTCTATATGAGGGAAAGGGTTAATATGCACAGTGGCATAATTTCATACTTTACTCTATAAATACACATTTATGCGCCTTTGTAAACTGTAGAACCAGAGCTATACAATTCAAAAAGCAATCGCGTCTTTGCAAATAGAGTAGACCCAGCTCTGACGGTTTCCCATAGAGGTCGTCTGACCAGGACCCACTCTGTTTGCTGAAGAAAAAATATAGATATGATTCTACAATTTCTGTCATGGTAAAAAAATATTCCTGTTTCATAAGACATTACAAAAATGAATCTGATCAATGTTCATGATGCAGTAATTTCATTCATGGACTACAGTAAAACCTCTCTATAACGACCACTAAATCACACCAATTATTTTATGTTAAAGCCAGGTGGTTGCTTAAAGCAAGGTGAAAGTAAAACAGAACGCTCCTATAGGAGCGTTCTGTTTTACTTTCACCTTGCTTTAAGCAGCCACCTGCCCTAATATACACAATTTAGTGGTCGTTATAGAGAGGTTTTACTGTATATGGTTTATAATTTAGAAGCGCGTCGTAAGAAGCCAGAAGGGTAAACAATCAATTTGCATCGTCATCGAAAACATACATGTATATCATTATACTCTTTAACCTATGTATAGATATAGTGCAATAAATATGAAATAGTATTGTGATATATGTATAGTCTTTTATAATTCAAACATGAATGGCATAGTTTGTTTATAGATATAGTTTGTCTTTGTATGATTGTAATTATGAAGAGACTCTAATAAAGATTATTTTATGTATGAAACAAACCAATTTACCCCGTGAGCATGGGTGATTCAGCTGGATAAACTACGCTGATATAGATAAACCTTCTTTGAAGCTAAATTGAATATATTAACCCTTATCCTGCCGGACAAAAACTGTCTACCCAATCTCTGATATGCTGTACTTTCCACTTACCTCCAATTCCTTAATGTATTTAGGAGGTGATGGTCTGAATGTCAAACAGCTTGGATCCTGATGAGACGCCGAGTTACTCGGCGTCTCATCTGGATCCAAGCAGTGTGCAAATGCGACCGAGTCGCGTTTGGCAAAATAAGGGTCAACATTGAGCAAGCTAAGAACACCAGATTTTGTTTGTTACGTTCAGACGGTCTCGTATGGATCCAATCTGTTTAATTAACCCATTGCGTCATAGGCTATTTTTAGATACAATCCCTTTGAATAAATCTACCGAAAAGGAGCATTTACTAGAGAAAAGGAAAAATTCAGAATTTTGTAGATTGAAACCATTGTGATAAATAGAGCATTTGTTCCTATAGGAGCAAATGCTCTATTTATCACAATGGTTTCACAAAGAGACTTTTACATTGTCGTCAAAAGTCGTCAATGTCAGGGAATGGGTTAAACAAGCTAAAGCAGACTCGCCATTTTTTCAGAGTAGTAAATTCACTTTAAACAGAATAATTTTAGAACAGAAGACTTTTTAAACAGGTGACTACTTAATGCAGGATGAAAGTCATGCAGAAAGCTCAATGGGGAACTTTCTGTGTGACTTTCACTCTGCATTAAGCTACCACCTGTTTTAGAGGCTAATATTGATACTGATTTGAGTGTTCTGTTAGGGCAGGTTTTACTGTAATGCGCAAAGGTTGCTTAAATGAATACACTAAAACCAAGAAAAAAATGACCAAGCTCCACGCGGTATCTCTGAATATGCGACGGAAATGTCTTTAGATGAAGTAGGACCCTCTCCACACACACAAAAAACAAACCATCTCTGTGTCTGCCAGCGTTTCCCTTTATCTCATGAATATTCACGCAAAAAAATAATCAAAGGATGATTAATTATTAGATTATTTGTTTACATTGGCATAATTATGGACATAGGAATATTTGGTCAATGTAGAAACTTTAGAATCAGATTTGTATTACATGTATTTCTTAAGCAAACAGTGCAGACCCAGATCAGCTGGCTCCTATAGAATCCGTCTGAGCTGGGTCTACTCTGTTTGCAAAGACGTGGTTGCTTGTGGAATCATACAGCTCCATTATACAGTTTCGGTTGATGTCAAACATCCCTGAGTTCATGTGCCATTATTAAAGTTCAGCTGATACATATCCATGATGTCATTACTTCTTGCATGAATATTCAACAAGGTGAAGGGGTAAAACAGGCTGTACTGTATGTCACCCTGAGCTAAAGGGGTTCTTTCAAGATCGCTAAAGAGGCTTATCTGATGACCTCTGTCTATTGTGTCGTCTCGGTATGACTATAGATATTTGCTACCCAAATGCGCCATGTACAAGGTGTTGATAGGAATGCGTCAAGATTCTGTCATCGTTTGCGAATGTATATGAAAGAAGGGGAGACGTGTGAGAGATTGAGAGAGTGAGAAAGAGATAGACTGACAGAGAGAAAGAGTAAGAGAGAGAGAGACAGAGAGAGACAGAGAGACAGAGAGAGACAGAGAGAGAGCCAGAAACAGACAGACAGACAAATACTGACAGAGTGAGAGACAGAGAGACAGAGACATACAGGGACAGGAGAGATGTAGAAAGACAGAGACAGACAGGGACAGAGACAGACAGAAACAAAACCAAGGAACTAGATGGTGAGACAAAGAGAGGAAGGGACAGATAGAGACACACAGAGTGTGACAGCCAGGGAGAGCTAGATGACGACAACAAAGACAGACAGGTAGGTAGGAAAGATATACACAGGGAAATAGACATACAAATTTGCTCCATTTGCCTCTACAGTTTCTGCCATGCTAAAAATAATTCCTTTGCTCATAACGCCATTATAAAAAGTCAGCTAACTGATATCCACAGAGCCATGTTCCTTGAATATTCATTAGATAAGAACTGTTTGTTTTCAGTATTCGTATAAACTGTTTACCTAATAAATATTCACGTTAGCAATAATGACACCATGTGTATTAATTAGCTGAATTTTAATGGTTTGTGAGCACAGGAAATTTTAGTCACGACAGAAATTGTAGTATCAGGGTCCATGCTTATAAAGCTTTTTAGTTGAGTCTGAGTTCGTTCTCAAGCTTTTGATTGGTCAGATTTGAGTTCTCAAGCTTTTGATTGGTCCGATTTGAGCCAAAGGCTCAAATCGGACCAATCAAAAATTTGAGAACGAACTCAGACTCAACTAAAAGTTTTATAAGCATGGGCCAAGATCTAAATAACTTCAAACAGAGTGGATCCAGACCAGACATGGGGTCGTCTAATCTGTGTCAACTATATTTGCAAAGGCGTCAACGAGCGTAAATTTGAGGGAACGGGTTAATTCGCGTTCCGAAAACTCCGATTGTTTTGACATCTGATACAGTCGAATGAACCTTTCGTCGTGTGAATACAGAAACTACATGAAGCAGAGATCGGGAAATTGGTTGTACATGTCAGTACAAATAATGGAATGAATAACACCAACGTCCTAACAACTTTTACAATCTGGTCCAGTCCTTTACTTGATAAAGGCGCCTTTGACACCGTTGCAAACAGAGTAGAACCAGATCAGACAGCTCCTGTAGGAGCTGTCTGATCTGGGTCTGCTCGGTTTGCTTATGATATAATATAAATATGACCAATGCTTATACTAACAGATCCTGTGTACATATGTCAGGAGCTGTCTGATCTGGGTCTACTCAGTTTGCTTATGGAATAATGTAGATCTAGTTCTACAGTTTCTTCCCATTTTGAACATTCTTTCGTTCATGTATCATTATAAATATTAAGCTGATCAATATTCATAAAGTTCATCAGGAAAAGGATGATGAAACCTGACCATCAGTATTTAACGATAAAGTCCATTCTGTAAGGCTTGATGTTGCTAGAAGATTTTGAATGACAAACAATGCAGACCCTAGTCAAATGGCTCCTCTAGGAGTCCTCTGATCTGGGTCAATACTGTTGTCAAATGCTAGAATGCTCGTTTCCCGCATTAACTTAATTAACACATTCTCTCCTAATGACGCATTTTGGCGTAACTGTAAAATTCACATTTTGAAACCATTGTGATAAATAGAGCATTTGCTCCATAGGAGCAAATGCTCTATTTATCACAATGGTTTCAATTTACACAATTCAAAATTCTCCTTTTCAATAGTTAATGCTCCTTTTCGGTAGATTTATTCAAAGAGGTTGGATCTAAAACTAGTCTAGGAGGGAATGGGTTAAATCGCATAGTGCTATAATTGGTGTAACGCAAATACACCTGTGCACATACCATTGTCGCCTTACAGTTTTCGCGTATTTATCCCATAAAAATGACCCACAGTGGCATAAAATGTCAGCAGCGTGCGTAAATCTACAGTATAAATGTACAGTGACTGACCACAGTAATAAACACATCGTACAGTACAGGAATAATAAAAGATTATAGAATACAATTATAGAATACAATTATATTACATTGTATCAAGACCATAAGTTCGTGAGGGTGGGGTGGGGGTGGGTTGGTGATTTTTTTTTTTTTTTTTTTTTGGGGGGGGGGGGGGGGGGGGTAACATACAGAGTATCGATTCTATCCAACTGTTTTCGTAATATTGTTTGTTTCCGAAAAGGTGTCGAGATTATCAAATGGATGTTACAGACAGTTACGGTATTTTCGCTTCGTTTCCGAAAATGTCTGATTTAAATACATTAAGACTTATTCTATACAGAGGTCCAGATAAGATGCGTAAATTAAATCATTTTTGATAATAACTTCTTTATTTCTCTATCAAACCCTATGCTGTGAGAAATGACGAGTTGATTACGCGCCTTTATCTATTGCACTTGACTTAAGACTATTCTCTACTTATAAACTAATCGCCATAACAATTCTTAGGAAAAAGTAAAAGGGTTAAAACAACTCAAACAAAACAAGCATTTACAGACGTGCTCTCGTTTGGAGATACCAACACAATTCAAATACAGTAGAACCAGACCTAATTGTGGCCATTCATTTATTGAACATAGAGGTCTTAAAAAGCAGGTGGTTGCTTAATGCAGGGTAAATACAATGCAGAAAGCTTTCTGAATTACTCTTGACCTGTATTAAGCTATCACCTTCTTTACAGGCCCATAATTAGACCTAGTTTTGATGACCCCTTAAGACGGGTTCTGCTATACTGTAAAATATATGTCATGGTCAAATGTACCTTTATTCGTACTACCAATACATGTATATACAGCGTCAGCTTATTAATATCTATACACATGTACAGTCATTATTTCTATCATGAATATTCATAAAGGTAAAGAGTTAACCCATTATTTCCTACTGACGCCTTTCTGCGCCACTGTGTAAAACTCAATTATTGAAACCATTGTGATAAATAGAGCATTTGCTCCATAGGAGCAAATGCTCTATTTATCACAACGGTTTCAAAACTACACAATTCTATTTCTCATTTTCTACAGTCAATGCTCCTTTTCGGTAGATTAATTCAAAGAGGTTGTGTCTAGAAATAGTCTAGGAGGGAATGGGTTAAGGGACACCAATAAATCATGTACTAAGTCGTCGCTGTAGAGCAATGCAATTGTACGAGTACATATCTTTTGTACGAGTGGACGAATTTGCATCACAGGGAAGTAGACAGCTTTGGAGAAATAGAAATGTAGAAATGACCTAACGCTTGTCAGCTGGTTGTAACCTTGAAAAACGTTTCCCCGTGACGGCGGCCAAGTAAAGACAAAATGAAACGAAATTCACCAACCAGGAAACGTATTTAACTCTTTCGCTGCAAATGTCGTATCTGTGATCACTTATGCAAACAGTTAGGATCCAGATGAGACGCTGAGCAATTAGACCTCTCATCAGGATCCAAACCGCTTTTTTACTGTGATTATGCTTTTTGAAAGGAAACGCAAGAACATTAAACTAAGGAAATTGTAGCAGACAAATTATGAAGACACTGCATGACAACTAAAGTGTTTCAGAAGAACGTATTGTCAACAGTTCGTTGTTTACTATATTCTTGTTCTCGTTTTCTTTACCGTGACGGCCATCGCTGACGTTTACAAGCGGTTTTGCTCCCTGTCATTTGCATTAGTTATTAGTTTTGCATCGGAACATCCCAACGCCAATATGTCAACCAACCAGGAGTCTTCGGCGAGTTTTCCGGAATGAGCCGAGTAGTAACGACACTGTTCGTCAACCTTTATACAGCTCGTATTAACTCTGATCCTTACAAACGCAACTTGATCACATTTGCAAACAGATTGGATCCAGATGAGACGCCGAACAACTCGATTCAATCTATTTGTCACACTGTCAATCGCTTCTAAAATGCATTGAGGAATAGGAGATAAGTGAAAAATACAGCATGTCAGAGTTTGGGCGGACAATTGTTATGACAGGATAAGGGTTAATATAAAGACAGCTCAGACGAGAAGATATAGCTCTAAGGCCATCTTTTTGTCGTCATCATAAGCTTTAGCGTATGTGACGACAACCTTTGCCGACAGAATGAAGATGAGACGCAGGGTAGCTACATGTTCAAGCATTTAAAAGCAACACCAGATGAAGCACAAATGATTTGCAATTATCGTGACTGATTTTCAAATTCTGGCCAGGACCTAACACCAGTCATTTTCTATCTGTATAAGAGTTTTTATTTGAACATATTTTGAATCCGATGAGATGCCAAGAAACCCAACGTCAGTATCGGTGTTAATGGAAGCAAGATTCTAATTGTTTGATACCCTGGTCGTGTTTTAGCCAATTCCCTCACATGCTATTTTAGACCAATTCCCTCATTAGCTATTTTTTTTAGACCCAACCTTTTTGAATAAATCTATTGAAAATGAGCATTCACAAGAGAAAAGGAACATTTTAGAAGTACGTGTATGTAGTTTTGAAACAATGTTATAAATATTTATCACAATGGTTTCAAAAAGTGACTTTTACAGGGGCGTCAAAAGGCGTCAATATGAGATAATGGGTTAAGGACAGATGGAAGAATCTGCACTTTGAAGCAGATGAAAAAGACTTCATTCCAATTCAGCAGTTTTACTCTTAGCATAATGAGCAAGTCTCAGATTTCTAAACAAACTTTATTCCATTTATCTTCAAAGACATAAGCAGAGTGTCAAACGGTTTGGAATCTGATGAGACGCCGAATTACTCGGCTTCTGATCTGGACCCAAACTGTTTGCAAATGTCATCGCGGATTCGATCGTGGTGGGCAAAAGAATAACGCACTTAGATGGATGATGTCAGCAGACTAATCGTGATTAATGATTCGGTGCGAAAGTACGACTTTTCCGAAACAAACCATTCTGCGGTCCTCAAATACGAATTGTTCTAAAGTTCTTTATGGTTTAACCTTTTACTCATAGATATTCATATAACAAATGTCAGATCTATATCATTCGATAAGCAACCAGACAGAGCAGACCCTGATCAAACGGCTCTTTATACGAGCCGTCTGATTTAGGTCTGCAAAGACGTTAAAAGGCGTATTTATGGTGTGAATTGCAAACACTTACTCCATAAATACGCCTTTCTACGCCTTGCAAACAGAGTAGACCCAGATCAATCAGTGTTTGCTCTGTTTGCTTATGATATAATTCTACAGTTTCTGCAATAACCAAACGTGCTTATGTGCATGTGCCCTCATACAATAAAATCTTTTAATATTCATGATCATGGTTGTAATAATTTCTCACTTGGCCTAGTGGTTTGTCGTTGAGCTGATAACCCACGGGACCGGGGATGGAATCCCGACTGGACCAGCTCGAAATTTCAGAGACGCTTTTCAGTTTTCACCGCACGAGGTTGCCTCGTCTCCACCAAGGGGTAAAGCTGGGTACCTGTGAGGGTCACTAGCCGGTACTGCGGCTGCGTTATCGGTACTGGGGTTGCGTTAAGTAGAGCTTAATATTGTAGGCAAATGGCTCAATAACCAGGGGAGTAAATGAACAGTCATCTGAGCGGTCATTCGGACTGAAAGTAGACTATAACTAGGTACTTTTTACTTTTAAAATGCCAGGTAAGACCGCGCACCATACATTGTATACATGTGCAGCAGACATAAAATGCCAGGTAAGACCGAGTACCACACATTGTATACATGTGCAGCAGACATAAAATGCCAGGTAAGACCGAGCACCACACATTGTATACATGTGTAGCAGACAAAATGCCAAGTAAGACCGCATACGATACATTGCATACATCTATAGCAGACATAAATGCCAGGCAAGACTTGTACCATACATTGTATACAACCGTAGAAGGCATAAAACGCCATGTGAGACTGTAAATAGTGCGCTGCGTACAAAAGTTAAAGAAAAGGAAATAAACAAGTTACAGTTGACCTAAATTAACACGCAACATATTTATATTACACGAGAAAGAGTTCATTCTACATGTATTACTATATGGGCCTGGCATCCCATGTTACCATTGGTATGCGATTGTACACCAACAATGACATAAAGAATCCTTGTGGGTGTGTTTTACATGTACAGTAAAACCTCTCTAAACAGGACGTTCAAATTAGAATCAATACCGGTCTTTAAGTCAGGTGCCAGTTTAATACAGACTGAAAGCCATGCAGAAAGCTCACAAGGGAGCGTTTTGCACGACTTTCACCATGGATTAGTATGGCTAGATTTGTAAAAGAAGTTTGGGAAACTAGAAAGAATGCGTCAAATGCTCAAAGAGTCTTAGTTCATCCCAAACATCGCTCCTGTGGAGAAAATGCTATATTTGTCACAATTATTTAAAAAAAATGACTTTTACAGAGGCGTCAAAAAGCGTCAGTAGGAGGGAGTGTGTTAAAACAAAAACAAAATGACAAACTTCTAAAACAAACAACTGTAGCAGACGACAGAAAATGCAGACGACAATAGTTTGCTACGAAAGAGCACAAGGATATAAGTTGTGTTATGATAATTTGAAGAAATTTCAAACAGAGGCAAAATTGATAACACATCTACCCACACTTTAGAATACTCTTAACTACACACGCATCCAAGCATTAAAATAGAGTTGATATCCAAAACAATCATTACTAAAACCTTAACACAAACAAACGCCCTAACATTTCAAACAGTTCAGATTCAGACCAGAGGCTGAAAAGAAATCAGTCAGAATTGATACAGTAATATCTCTCTAATACGACCACTCAAAAGATGTCTAATTCTGGATTAGCTCAATGCAGGACAAAAGTTATACAGAAAGTATAGGAGCTTTCTGTATTAATTTTACCCTGCACTAAGGAACAGGCTGCTTTTAAAAAACAAATATTAACAAATTATGTGGTCACTTTAGAGAGACTCTACTTTTCTTTGTTTTTATGTAATGATTGTTTTTGTAAAATACCGACATTAGTTCTACATTATAAAAAATATATCAGGCTTTATCGTGATAAGCGTGAAATAATTTGGTATTTACGTACAAACAGCTTGGACCCAGCTTAGTAGCTCAATGTCTGATCAAGATTGAAGCTTTTTGCCATTCGTCCAACGGTTTATTAGTATAGATGTAAGAAATAATGACATCATGAGCATGAATCCGTTGAATTTTTATAATAACATTTGTACACAGGATATTTGGTATCGGTAGAAACTGTAGAGTCTGATCTATGATAATATCATAAGTAAACAGAGCAGACCGTGATCTGGGTCCATGCTTATAAAACTTTTTAGCTGAGTCTGAGCTCGTTCCCAAATTTTTGATTGGTCAGATTTGAGCCTTTGCCAATCAAAAGCTTGAGAACAAACTCAGACTCAACTAAAAACCTTTTAAGCATGGACCCAGGGTCTAATTTGTTTGCAAATGCGTGAAAATGTGTTAGTATGAAGTACATGATTAAAAAATGCTTTAGCGAAAAAGATCATAATCAGATTTTTAGCAGACCTTATTTTTTGCATCAAGATAAAGGTTATATTTAGTTTCAGCAGACGACATTTGGGTACAGACGACACTCGTCTTGGATGAAACTCCCAGCGGATACTAATTTTTCAGTCCCATGACTTCTTACTATGTATAACCATCGGTCCGCAGAGGTCATAATGGCAAGGAAACTATAAATTAGCAAAAATACAGCAAAATTTCGTTTCGCACAAAAGCAAAGATAATTAAAAAACTGACAGCGCGCGACCTTGACTTGACTCGGGACAGAGCCGAGGAGACGCGTGGGCAGTGTCGTCTGGGTTAAGAAAATAGCGCGAAAATATCGTATCTAGAGTTCTAGACTACATAATTATACAGGTATATTTTAGCTTAGATTAATCATGTCTAAATCAGCTCTGTACATATTTGTTTTTCCATTTCTTTAACCCTTTTTTCATGTAAGATATAATAACATCGTGAATATTATTTTGATTAATTGTTACAATAGCACATGGGCACATTAACACGTCGCTTGCTATTCACGTCAATATACCTACCTGTAAATAGTGAAGACCCAGATGAGACAGCTCCTGCAGGAGCTGTCTCATCAGGGTCTGCACTATTTACAAGTTGATTGTGCAACCAGTGCACGCCACAGCAGTGATTGCACAGCGAAATACTTGACACAGTGAAGATATATGTAATTATACAACAGGACATGGGTAAAGAAGTAGAAACGTATTTTAAAATACAGCAAGAGAAGGGTTAATGTTTGACCATGGCAGAAACCGTAGACTCATTTCTATATTATTTCACAAGCAAACAGCAGATCCTGACCAGACAGCTCATACAAGAGCCGTCTGATCTGGAACTACTCTGTTTGCAAAGGTGTAGATATGCATATTTATGGAGTAAAGGGTCAACTCTTTACCTGATATTATTAACGCCCTTTGCAAACTTTGGGCCGAGTAGAAACTATATAGTCAAATATTTTATAAGTCAATAAGCAAACAGAGTAGACCCTGGTCAGATGGTTCCTACAGGGACCATCTGATCTGAGTCTACTCTGTTTGCAAAGGTGTGAAAAGGCATGTGTATGAAGGAAAGGGTTACATGGACAAGGTACACCTTTTGAGAAATAATTACAAATACTATTACCCTACTATTTGAACGAACAATCTGTCATACGAGGCTACGAACAACCCAGTGTTTCATCAGGGACCGAACAAAAGCTTTGCAATAAGATCTCAATATATTATTTACGTAAGCATTTACTTTATGAATATCCATGTAAGAAATGATGACATCATGAATATTGATATATAAGTTGACACTTTATTATTGTATATGAACATACAGACCATGGACGATTTTAGAATTTGTAGAATCAGGGTCCATGCTTATAAAACTTTTAGTTGAGTCTGAGATCGTTCTCAAGTTTTTGATTGGTCAGATTTAAGCCTTTGGCTCAAATCTGACCAATCGAAAGCTTGATAACTCAAATCTTACCAATCAAAAGCTTGAGAACGAACTCAGACTCAACTAAAAAGTTTTATAAGCATGGGCTCATGTTTATTATGTTTCATGAGCAAACTGAGTAGGAACAATGTCTTTGCTAGCAATGCAAACCATATTTGGAACCTTACATTTTCTACAACAAGGGTTAAACAGTGCATGAACACAAATAATGTGGACCCCCACACATAGACCACGTGACTAAGAGTAAACCATATCGTTGCTATTAGCGCCATTTTGTTGGTCTTAAAACTACGGCTAAGTCTATTTAAATGTGAATATCTTAATATACTTCTTAAATAATACATTTCTTTCAGTTGTAACGCTCCGAATCAGCAATGTTGATCACTAACAAAGTATATTGTATCTAAGAAAATCTCGATTTCAATATGTTACATATAAGTACCGGACATGACAAAGGGCAAACGATACATCATTTTAAACATGAAGTTGTCAATGTACAAATTGATGACTGTGGTACACATGGTTATTTAGTGACTGTATGAAATATCTTACAAGTACACTAGCCCAGTCCATCATCTTGCTGTACTTTCCCGGCGCTCAAACCTATGTCCGCTCTGATTTGGAGGTGGTACTTTAAATGTGAAATGGACGTTCCTTCAATTTCTTCTCAAAACCTTAATTAGGGCGACCAATAGTTTGGATCCTGGTGAGACGCCAAGTTACTCGGCGTCTCATCTGGTTCCAAACTGTTTGCCAGTTATATATAATAGCATATTCTGTCATAGCAGCAGACCATGTAACTGACTTTCTGGCAACAATTGCGGCGAAACATTTGCAACAATAATTGACCTGACAATTTCTTTGTGGACATATACATGTATATGCTAAATATATTTGACTAGGACTAAGTACATTTTCAATTTGGGGAGGGGTGTCCTTGAGACGATCTACCAGTGTGCACTTGATAGAGTTCTTATTGAAAAAAATACCCGCCTTTAACTTGTCGCTCTCTTTGAAAAGGGTCTTTTTGCATTGCAAACATTGTAGACCGACACCAAGTCATCGCGTCGGACAGGATCTAAAGATGGGTAGATAGATACTAAACTCGTCCTTTCTCCACCAAACCTTTCATCGAGACAACTCTGTAGAATCGCTTCTTCGAGATGTATCCAAAGAGTGGTCACAACATAGGGTTTGATGGAGAAATAAAAAAGTTATTCTAAAATGTTTTAATTCACGCATCTTATCTGGTCCTCTGCTGGTTAAGTTCTGCACTGTTTGTCACACATCACAATATACTGTATGTAGTAATTTGTTCACTAAATTTCTATAAAGCGTACATTTTGACTCGATACCTCATCATGGGTGTAGCGTCTGATCTGGGTCTACACTGTTTGCAATGCAAACAAAACCACCGTTCTTAGAAAGCTACTAATATCATAATTGCCACTTTTCTGATTTAGGATTTTCAGTATTTTACGGGAATATAAATTTCAAGCTTTTAGCAAACATCGTTTTATTTCTAATTCGGCACTCCCTCGCCCCTCCTCAAAAGGTTTTTAACAAAAATTATCAGACTTACTCAAGAATCTGATAAGCAAACAACGTTTAATATACTCTTTCATCGTCGCGTGTTGTCTTCTGCAAAAATTGTTGTCTGCTTCAGTTTCTTTGTTAATTTGTCTCCGTTTTTTGTTTCAAATACATTATCACAGCATCAAACAGATTTGGGTCTTGGTGAGGGGTCGAATTACTCGGCGTCTCATCTAGATCTAAACTGTTTGCAAAGATGATTAAATATTAGCCATTGGCAGCGAAAGAGTTGATCTACAAAATGTCAATATTGTCAAATCGTAGATGGTCTTAGAACGACCTAACATTGATAGGTACAGTCACTCTATGTCACCTATTTGTCGAGTCGACTGCCAAACTGATGTCGTCTGCTTCTTCAATTTAAAACACAGAGTGTGACTACTGTAAAGAAAAACGCACGCACACACGCACGCACGCACGCATCACAGATATGCACCGCACGCACACACGCACGTACGCGCACGCGCACGCGCCACTCACAATGAACCTTTCAAATAGACGTTTGAACCCCGTGAGACGCAGAGTAACTTATATTCTCACCAGAACCAAACTAATTTTAACATGATTATGTTGTTCGAATATTAAAGATGAAAACTGAAACAGATGGCAAAAGGTTTTTTTTGCAAGACGACACTGCAGTAGAACCTGTCCTAAGTGACAATTCATTTATTAACATAGGAGTCTTTATATGCAGGTGGTTGCTTAATGCAGGGCAAAAGTAATGCAGAAAAATCATAGCTTAATGCATGTCAAAATACACGTATTACAGAAAGCTCAATTAGGAGCTTTCTGTATTACTTTTGACATGCATTAGGCTTCCACGTGCCCTATAATTAGAAACTCTTTTTAGCACTCATGTCCATTATGGTATCACAAGTTCCTCGGCACGTGGTTTTGAACAAAACTGTTTGATACCTAATGGCAGCTGTCAAAAAACTGTAAAATCAGATATCTAGTATTGATAAGCAAACAGAGCTGACCCTGATGGGATTGTTTCTACAGAAGCTGTCTAATCTGGGTCTACTATGTTTGCAAAGGCGTAAAAATGCGTATATATGGAGTAACATGTTAATGTTAAAATATTTCATTGCTGAGTAACTTTCGTCAACAAATAGTGTAGTGTATTTATTTCTTCTGTCTTTTCATTGTTGAATACTCGTGTAAAAAACAATGACATAAAAGTATGTATCAGCTGATTTTTTTATCATGGCATACGTACATAAGACTTTCTTTGTGGTATTGGTAAAACCTGTAGAGTCAGATCTATTATAATTTCATAAGCAAACAGCAGACCCTGATCTTGTAGGAGCCGTCTGATCAGGGTTTTCTCTGTTTGCAAAGGCGTGAAAATGTGTTTATATGAAGAAAATGGTTAGTGCATTTTCTTCAATTCCTTTACAAGATCATTGATTGATTGTAAATCAGTTTGGGATCCTGGTGAGACCCCGGGCTATTTGACGGAAATTAGTACGCCCGATCTGCAACTGTACAATTTCAGTTCTGAATGTCAGACATATCGGATCGACTTTGCAACATGCCTGATCTTGATCAAGACATTTTCATATATTAGCGAGTCATACAATAGCACAAAAAATAACAACCCAGGTCAACCGCGTGTGAAAGTTGTAGTCAAAACTGTACTGGCGTGCCCTGAAGAGGATTAACATTGCGTCAAAAGACATAAGTCGGAACTGAATTGATTGTTATTCGCCTTTTGAACAAATATTTGTGTTCTAACCACAGGTAGCGGTAGCGAAGTTGAATCAAACTGGCGTTGTGATGTATGTACACGTGTAGGAAATTATACTGGATAAATATGAACTCAAGAAAAACAACAAACAAGGCGATTTTGATACGTCAGTCTGATTTACTATACGTAGAGCCTGTCTTAAGCTGCCATCAAAAAGAGGTCTAATTATGGGTATACATGTATTAGGTAGGTCGTAGCTTAATGCAGGTCAAAAGTAATACAGAAAGATCCTACATGAACTTTCTGCATTACTGTTGCCCTGCATTTAGCAGCCACCTACTTTTTTTAAGACTCCTATGTTCAATAAATGAATGACTGCTTAGGACAGATTCATGTATATATATGAATATGAATTAATTTTTCAAAATCGCTTCATGTGGAAACGCTTCAGCATGGTCCAGGAAAATTTCTCACATGTATATACATGTACATACATCATAAGGTCAGTTTGAGACCACTTCCTGTGGTCTCAACGAGGCTAACTTTGATTTGTAATTTCGAAACAATCTTTGTCGGTAGCAAAGGGTGTTGATGAATTAATAGCGCGTGGATAGGCGAATAGTTGTTGTAAAGAACATGTGTTGTTATTGTTGTTGTTATTGTTGTAATGGTCTGGGGTGTAAAATACTGAAATTCTCTTAACATAACCTTGCCGATGACCATGTTAATTGTACATATGCAATCAGTGTAGACATAGCTCAGCTGATTCCACAGATATAATTATATGATATAATCTTTTAAAAGGAAAATTAATTTTGTTTCCAATTGAAACATAATTGGAACTTTGCCTGTTAACCGTGACCTGAATGGTATTTGACATCTGGCATTGGCAAACCACTTTGGTCCAGCTAGGTCCAGAATCGTCACGTAACTGACGTCATTATTTCTTGCATGCATATTCATTGCGTAACAGGCTAACCCTGTACTCCATAAATACCCATGTTTATGCCTTTGCAAACAGAGTATACTCAGATCAGACGGCTCTTATAGGAGTCGCCTGATCATGGTCTGTTCTGTTTGCTCATGAAATTAAGACTCGATATTTCAGTCTCTGTTTTGGTAAACATTGCATGTGCAAATATGCCATTATAAAAACAATGTAATTTATATTCATGATGCCATCATTTCTTTCGTGAATATTGACGGCGCAGCAGGAAAAAACAGTTTTGTTCTGAGAGTTCGTTCCAGAGATGTTTAATTCTGTGTATGTTAGAATATATCCGAGGGCAATCAGTTGGTAAAGTATCGCTTAGTCTGCTTAAAAACTATGTCCGTTTAACCCTCCCCCTGTCTAATATTCATGTCAGAAAGTAATGGCAGTATGAATATCTATTCGATGAATTTTATAACGGCATATACAGTAGAACCCCTCTAATGCGACCACTTAATGAATAAACATAGCTGTCTTTATAAGCAGGTGGTTGCTTGATACAGGACGAAAGTTATGCAGAAAGCTCCTATAGGAGCTTTCTGCATAACTTTCGTCCTGCATCAAGCTACCACCTGCCCTTTGCCACTGTGAATTATGCCCCTTTTTGCTGGTCGCAAGAGATTTTGATATCTTTAGAAACTGTAGAATCAGAAATATTATAATCTCATAAGCAAACAGGGCAAAGGAACCGTCTGATCTGGGTCTACTCTGTTTGCAAATGAGTGAAAATGCGTTTATATGAAGGTAAGGGTTAAGCGTTAACCTGCTACGCGTTTATATAAATACATGATTTCGATTCGTTAAACGTTTTGAGAAACCAGTGACACTTTTAATTTTGGCGCCAAAAGAGGTAAACGCGAGTAAGGTCACGCTTAGCAGGTCAAAGGTTGAGAGCGAGATTTCTGTCCTTACGAGTTTACTGAAATAAGACACCGGTAAATAAAACGGGAGCACTTTTCTGTAAGAATAAAATAAATGAATATTAGTAAGATAATTACAAAGGGAAAATGTTTTGGTCGACAGGAACGTTTATGATATATTAGTAGGCTGGAAATAGTCCCTTAAGTGTATGACATACAATATGTCTATAGCGCCCACTTAATAAACATGACTGTCTCCAAAAAAACAGATGACTGCTTACATACAGGGCGAAAATAATGCAAAGAGCTCTTATGGGGAGCTTTCTGTATAACTTTCGTCCTGCATTAGGCAACCGCCTGTGTTAGCCATATCCCTTATGTAAGCGCATTTTGACGTATCTGCAAACAGAGAAGACCCAGATTAGACGGCTCCTATAGGAGCCGTCTGATCAGGGTCTGCTCTGTTTGCTTATGGTGTAATAAAGATCTGATTCCACAGCTTCTGCCTCAGCCAAAATGTCATGTGTTCATATGCCATTATAAAAGCTAATCTTCTGAACATTTATGACTATGTATGTTCATCAGGGAAAGGGTTAAAGAAAAACCCCACTCAGAAATCACTTCAGCTGTTGTTGTAGAGGTCTTACTGAAATCCATTGTCGAAATAGTAAATTTATTTGTCTTTTTGTTTGTTTGTTTGTTTGTTTGTTCGTTTAACCACGAGTACTCTACTGGCGAATGCGTGGTGACCTTTGCCAACATGTTTGATCCAGATAAGACGCCGACAGACTCGACATCTCATTAGGATCCAGACTGTTTGACACTCTTAAAGTGTTCAGAAATTTTAGAATTAAAGCAGACCACATAGTATATTTGCAGACGACAATTGCTCAGAATGGAGAAAGGTAAAGACTCATGTCTCGACAATCGTTTACTGCAGGGCGCTTTGAGTTTCCACACAGAAGAACTCCCTTTGGGTATCCTAGTTAACCCTTTCCCTGTTTGACAGCGTGAATATTTATTAGCTCAATCTTTGTAATATAACCTTTTCAAGGGATGTTTTTGCTCTGACAAAAACTGTAAAATCAGATCTATAGCAAGTCAAGAGCAAACAGAGCATACCCTGATCAGATGGCTCCTCTAGGAGCCGTCTGATCTGGGTCTACTCTGTTTGCAAATGCGTGAAAACACGTTTATATGAGGGGATAGGTTTAATGTGTAGCATACCCAGTGTAAGCTGCAGTTACAACTGATTTAACTATATCCCTGTTCATATTCATGTAAGAAACAATGGCATCATGAATAGTTATTTAAAAACTTTTCTTTTATACTGTCACGTTTTCATGGGAATATTTTGCTTTGACAAAAGCTGTAGAATCCGGTCTATATTATGTCAAAAAACAAACATGCATACTCTTATCAGACAGCTCCTTTAATGGCCGTATGATCTGGATGTACTCTGTTTGCCAATGGTTGAAAAGGTGTTTATATGAAGGAAAGGGTTAATCTATTCCCTCAGTATCTAACTACAGTAAAACCTCTCTATAACGACCACTAAATTACATCAAGTATTTTGTGTTAAAAGGCAGGTGGGAGCTTAAAGCAAGGTGAAAGTAAAACAGAACGCTCCTATAGGAGCGTTCTGTTTTACTTTCACCTTGCTTTAAGCAACCACCTGCCCAAAATACCAACTAATTAACACAATTTAGTGGTCGTTATAGAGAGGTTTCACTGTATTTTTGAAAATGTTTTAATTTTACGCATCTTATTTGGGCCCCTGAAAAATGCTATACTGGTGAGGCAGGTATTTTGTGGCAGGCGAGACTGATTGGTGATAAACGACAACATGTGAAATACTTTCCTGTCATTAAATGGTTTAATGTGTCATTTTAGTCCGTTGCTTTGCCGTTTAGGATATAGCAAAAAAGGCAGTACAGGGGCAAGGAAAAAAACAACAGAAGTTGACATGTGCTAATCAAAATATTAGCACTCTATGCAGGTGTTTAGTTGAATAGGTAAAACACCGGATGTGAGCAAAGCAGTAACCTGCATCCAACCAGTAATTATACGCTGTTAAATAATAATCCATTCTGGATTTTAATTTTAATTTTCAAATCATCTTCTCTTTTTTTGCAACTATAATGTCAAACAGTTTGGATCCTGATGAGACGCCGAATTACTCGGCGTCTCATCTGGATCCAGACTGTTTTCTAAGGTCATCACAGATTTGTCTATGGGAGGGAAAGAGCTAAGAAATACACATCGTTATTGTACCGTGACAATACTTATAAAACACCACTTCACATTCATATTAGTGATTGAAATTATATTTTGTCCAATGGCGTTGCAGTATTTTTCAAATTCTCCGGCGATTTATTTTAGTAAATCAGCCGTTACTGGCCATTTATTTAGTAAGTGTCTATTTACCGATGTAAGTGACTATTTACCCAGTAAGTCGGTCTATTTTATATTGCACCTGCGTTCAGAATCAGTTCAGGGCGGCTAGCGGCTGAAGCCTGTTGGAGCAAATGAAATTGACATGACGCCTCGATATTCCGGACAGTTTTTTAGCAACTGGATGTGGATTCAAGCTTTTGAAATGATTTCAAAGAAGGGGGATACAGAAGACACAATTATCACAATAAATATTAAAATGAATTTTATAACTCTTGAAGTCATCATGCTGGACGTTAGCATTAAACATACATGTAAAAGAAAAATAAATTAAAAACAGTAATCATTTTTGCTGTCTCTTAACGAAAACAATGTTTTATGACACTCTCAGAGATTTGAATTACTAAACATTGTGTGAGTTGGTTGTTAAAGGGGATTTGTAAGTCTTTAGCTATAACTTGGAGCCAGGTCGGTTTGAAGCAGTGTATAGCTCTTTCTCTAAGGAACATTTATAGATCTACGCGAATTGATCAATTCGGGAATATTAATAACCCATTTGTTTAATAATGTAAACTTTTCAAGGGAACATTTGGTTCAAACAAAAACTCTAGGATCAGATCAGATCTATATACTTTTATACGGAAATAGAGCGAACCCTGATATTAGACGTCTGGCCTTTGTCTACTATGTTTGCGATAAAGCGTTGATATGAGGGAAAGGGTTAAGACCGGTGTTTCCTCGATCGAATATAGACAGAGTTGTGTTGCTGCCAATTTCGCTGATGGGGTCACCAAGTTCTGCCTATAGAAGTCGTCTGTTCTTGCATTTATACAAATAAACTTGTAAACGTTGGTCTACTCCATTTGCAAATGTGTGTAACGCGTTTATATGAAGTAAAATGTTAAAAGATTTGTAGACATGTGCATTGACGAAAATGAAGAGATAATCATTCTTGATAATCCAATCGAAATCACGGGAAATCTCTGCAAAGTACAATGTAACCACCTACCGGTTTTATTAGTGAAATTCTGAAGCGGTTATTGAGAGCTTGAGTTGCCGTGACCTCATGTTTGGACAGTATTGGTTCATACATACAAATGTATTTCAATAAATCAAAATCCTCCATTTATAATTCGCTTGAATATCCACTGCTATTCTCGGAAAACTGTGGTGTTGCTGTCGGAAATGTATCGCGTCTCAGGTACAATGTATATACAAGCGTTTGCCGCACGATACTCTTATGAAAGAGGTGACGGGTGGTGACAGGTATGTTTATTACATAGGGTGCGCGACATTTTGTGAACAAAACATAATTTCAATCACTAAATTGGTTAGTATTTGTTAGCCAGCATTTACAAAATAAATCGGTCGCGGGGCTGCGCCCCGCTAGACCGATTTATTTTTGTAAATGCTGACTAACAAACACTAACCTATACGTAGATAGCAACATTCTAATTTTAGTCCGCAATATAAATTTCTTGTATATTTTCTGACATTAATTTGATGGATGCGTATTATCGTGATTAGATAATTCATCATTTTAAGCAATGAATGTTGCGGAATTTCGCCTGTCATTAGCCACCGGAAAACATTACGAGAAGGTAAACAGATAACTCCTTTGCTAGTATGGGCGAGTCCCTAATGTAATTTGTAAGATTCAAAATCCAAACTGTTAACCCTTCCCCTGTTCTATGTTTATTCCAAATTTCAATACCTACTGAATATTCATATAGGATATAGTAAAAACGAAATATGGAAGGTATAACATTGTAGCCATTTTAGAAAGTAAAGAAACAGATATTTCAAATTCCATTAGCAAACAGGAGGAACCGTCTGATCTGGGTCTTCTCTGTTTGTAAATGCGTGAAAATGCGTTTATAGCCTATGAGGGAAAGGGTTAAATACCTCAATTGTGTTCAGAGGGTTAATGATCAGATGTGGAAACGAAATTCATGAACATCATGAATACAGTAGAACCTGTCTTAGGTGTCCATTGATTGATTGAATATAGGTGTATTAAATAACGGATAGTGGCTTAATGCAGGACAATAGTAGTGCAACAAGCTCCTGGGGAAGCTTTCTGCGTTACTTTCGACCTGCATAAAACTGCCGCCTGTATCCGACAAACACCTTCTGCATTATATATTATGTCGTTTATATGTATTTAACTCACGTTGACAGTGTTAAGAAACATGTATAATAGACGGTGTACAGTAAACCCCCTCTAAACCGGAATTCTAGTAGAGAATAATTCAGATACTGTTAGGCAGGTGTTTGCTAAATGCAGAGTGAAAGTCATGTAGAAAGCTCCTAGAGGAGCTTTCTGCACGACTTTCACCCTGCATTAAGCTGCCACCTGTCTTCAAGACCGATATTTATACTAAATTCAATGTCCGGTTTAGAGGGGTTTTCCTGTACTATGTACAAGTCTGAATAAAATATGTTCTGTTCTGTTCGTAAAGATTCAGAAATAAGGCTTATTTTTAATCGTCACTTAAGACAGGTATCACTGGACAAAAACGCGCGGAGAGACAATAAAGCAAGATTTTAACTTCTCATCAACAGAAAGTTGGCTGTTTTATTATTTATGATGTCTGTGTGGTCCATAGTTTTTTATAGCCTACGCAATGTGCTGGTGCTACAAGTAACACTGCCAATGTGCATGCAATAAAGACAACTGGCACTACAAGTCATACTGCCAAGGTACATACAATTAAGACAACTACGTAAGTACGTTGTAACCGTCGCTACAAGTAACACAGGCAAGGTGCATGCAAAAAAGCAACTATGTACGCAAGGAACCGTCACTACAAGTAACACTGCCAATGTGCATTTAATAAAGACAACTAAGTAAGGAACCGTCGCTACAAGTAACACTGCCAATGTGCATTTAATAAAGACAACTACGTAAGGAACCGTCGCTACAAGTAACACTGCCAATGTGCATTTAATAAAGACAACTACGTAAGGAACCGTCGCTACAAGTAACACTGCCAATGTGCATTTAATAAAGACAACTACGTAAGGAACCGTCGCTACAAGTAACACTGCCAATGTGCATTTAATAAAGACAACTACGTAAGGAACCGTCGCTACAAGTAACACTGCCAATGTGCATTTAATAAAGACAACTACGTAAGGAACCGTCGCTACAAGTAACACTGTCAATGTGCATTTAATAAAGACAACTACGTAAGGAACCGTCGCTACAAGTAACACTGCCAATGTGCATTTAATAAAGACAACTACGTAAGGAACCGTCGCTACAAGTAACACTGCCAATGTGCATTTAATAAAGACAACTACGTAAGGAACCGTCGCTACAAGTAATACCGTCAAGGTGCATGCAATCAAGACAATTACGCAAGATGCCGACGCTACAAGTAACACTGCAAAGGTGCATGCAATAAAGACAGCTACGTTTGGTAATAGCGCTAGAAGCACCACCACAAGAGACATGTTCTCGCAAGTAATATGCAAGGTAACTGCTCTACAGTCTAGTCTGCAATGCGCATATGCTTATGTAAGTACATGTATGTACTGCAAGCCAGTCTGCAAGGTATCTGTACTAGAAGTAATTATGCCTGTGTTTCTGACATTAAACTTCTTTGAGTGGTAGTTTAAGTGCAACCTGTTATTTATTACTAAGACACTTTATATCTTCCCCTAATGAGTATTTGAATTGATCTCTTCATGAATATTCATTAAATCTTTATAAGGTAACATTGTCAAGGGAGTCTAATACTTAGACATTTACAGTAGGATCATATTTATATCATTCCATAAGCAAACTTGCTACAGGGGTGATTGCCAAGGCATGGAAAGGCATTTGAATAGGACAACGTGTTTAAACTGGTTATTTTCTTAATAAACAAATACATCAAAAACGATCCTGACTGATGCTCAAATGATTAACAGAGGAATAGATAACATTTGTATACTAAAACATTTTTTAAGAATAGCTCCTTTATTTGTCCCCCAAACCCCATGTTGTGACCACTCATTAGAATCGTTTCTTTGCGACGGTCACAACAGGTGTCTTGGTGGAGAAATGACATTTTAAAATCTGAATACGCATCTTTAACCCATTCCCTCATACCGGTGCCTTTTATCGTCTCTGTAAAAGTAACTTTTTCTTTTTTTAAAAAATGCGATAAATACAGCCTTTGCTCAAAAGGAGCAAAGACTCTATTTATCACAACAGTTTCTAAACTACAAAATTCTAAACAAAAAATGTTTTCCCTAGTAAATGCTTCTATTCAGTAGATTTATTCAAAAAGGTTGGGTCTAAAATAGCCTATGAGGTAATGGGTTATCTATAGCTCTGGTTTAGTCAAATGTCTTGTGCGTAGGTTTGTGCATAGGATATGATGCACAATTAACAATGAACTACCGGAACTGCAACCGGATAGTACTTTACCTTGCAGTTGCTTAATGCTAATTGCTCGTCTAGTTACACAAATTAGGGAAGACAGACTTCCAGAATGTGTTTTCGAGTGCCGGGTGTAAACAATTAATATTGAATCACTGAATTAATTACCATGGGTGATTTAAACTCATTCCCTGATAGGCCGTTTTTACACAACCTCTTTAAACAGCTCTAATGAAGGAGCATTTACTAGAAAAAAGGGAAATTTTAGAATTTTGTAGTTTTTAAACTAGTATTATAAATTGAGTATTTGCTCCATAGGAGGAAATGCTCTGTTTATCACGATGGTTTAAAAATGACTTTTACAGAGGCGTCAAAAGGTGTCAATATTAGGGAATGGGCTAAACTCTTTTGTTGTCGTCTGCAAAATTTGTCGTCTGCATCAACATTGATTCATTTTTCTTATGTTTCATCCTGTTTATTTAACCCTTTCGGCGCCACATTTCTAATTGTCGTCTGCAATCCATATTTTCTTAAACCATTCAGTACAATAAGGTAATGCGATAAATAAATGCAAATTTCAGAAGAATAAAGCACATATATAGAAATAGAGAATGAGACAAAATGTGAAGTCCCTGATCAGACGCCGCCTTGAAAAGGCGGCGTCTGATCTGAGACTGCACTATTTGTCGTGGTGCATTTACGCGACTTCGGCGGTGAAAGGGTTAAAAGCATCAAATAACTACGTCTAAAAGTCTGGATCCTGATGAGATGCCGAGTAACTGTGCGTCACATCTTGAACCATACTGTTTGCGAATTTCATCACAAATTCGCCATTGGCAGGGGAAGATTTAAAAGTACATGTATGTTTAACCCATTACCACATAGGCTATTTTTAGATACAACCTCTTTGAATAAGCCTGCCGAAAAGAAGCATTAACTAGAGAGAAGGAAATTTTAGAATTTTGTAGTTTGAAACCATTGTGATAAATAGAGCATTTGCTGCTATAGGAGCAAATGCTCTATTTATCACAATGGTTTCACAAAGTTACTTTGTCATCTACATGTAGTCGTCAAAAGTCGTCAATATGAGGGAATGGGTTAATTTTATTCGGTGCCATGAAGACGGGTCTGTATCATAAATAAACAGTTTGGATCTAGATGAGACGCCGAGAAAATCGATGTCCCACCAGGATCCAAACTCTCTGACACTCTGTTTATCTAAAGAAATGAAAAACCGTCCACGCTTAAACTTGAAGCAGACGAAAATGATTGTGTCTAGCAAAAGAACCTGCTGGCTCTGAAAGGTCTTAATGCATAGCGACAGTTGGCTAGAGTCATTTGCAAATGCGTGAAAACACGTTTATATGAGGGAATATTTTAACCGATTCTCTCATAAGCAAGTTTTAGATCCAACCTCTTTGAATAAATTTACTGAAAGGAGAATTTACTAGAGAAAATGAGGCTTTTAGAAGTGTGTAGTTTTGAAATCAAAGTGATAATAGTTTCAAAAAGTGACTGATACAGAAGCGTCAAAAGGAGTCAATACGAGGGAGTTCGTTAAGTTACTAAGTGCCTTTACTACGCTGTCAAATGCATGTCCAGGATGCTCAGTGCGAATGCCGTGTAAACAAGATAAAACGTGACAAATCGCGACAGCCTACTATCAGCTATCAATCACATCAGCACCTTGGTCCGGCTTCATGCGGACAACGCCCCTGTACCCAGGCCTCGTACTTATAAAAGATCAGTAATCCACTATTAGGGCCAGGATCAATGCTTAAAAATGTCCTCTTGCTTTGATACATTACTCCTCAATTTATGAAACTAATAAGCTAAATTATGATTTATAGAGTAGATCCTAATTATAGATTTTATTCTCCAGTTGATCCTGGTTTTATCGGGTCATTTTAACTATTTTTTTCATGCATATAAATGCCTTTTTTACACATTTGCAAACAGTGTAGACCCAGATCAGACGGCTCCCGTAGGAGCCGACTGATCAGGGTCTGCTCTCTTTGCTTATGAATTTATAAAATATCTGATTCTAAAGTTCCTACCAACATCAAAATATCCTGTGTACATATGCAACTATAAAAAGTGTGCTAATAGATAGTATGTCATTATGATATACATGAATATGCAACAGGGATAGGGTTAAGATATTAGAATTTTCTTGTTAACCCTTTCCTCCATAAATACGCCTTTCTACGCCTCTGTAATAACCACTTCTTGAAACCATTGTGATAAATAGAACATTTGCTCCTATAGGTGTCAAACTAAAAAAAACTTTTCTCTAGTTAATAGGTAGTTTCATTCAAAGAGGTTGGGTCTAAAATGGCCTAGAGGAATGGGTTAAAATAATCCGTTTTATATACAAATGTATGTATTTCAACCCCTTTCTAGCTATCCTTGTCCAGGCTCACGTTTGCAAACATTCCAAGTACACTTTCCTAAGTATGTACAGCAACACCTGTCTACAGCAACCACCCAAAATAAGTCTAATTCTGGGAGCTGAAGACAGGTGGTAGCTAAATGTAGGCTCCTCTAGCTTTCTGCGTGACTTTCGTCCTGCATTACGCAATCACATTCTCTATTGATCCCATTGTTTATTTATAATATGGTCGCGATTGGTTCCTACTGTTTCTATGAACCACTTTAAGTGTCATTCCAATATGTGTTTCTACAAGTATATTGCTGGTGTGACGTTTGGAAAATAAAGAATTAGCAAACAGCGCAAACCCTGTGCTTAGTTTACACGGTTTGTCTAGGGCATACATGTATATGGATTCTGACACTAGGATGTCGTGAGTTAATGTGGTTTTATAATTTCATATCTCCCGTTTCTATTCACTGTATACTTTGTCGCACACACTTATTCCACATGGTTTATTATGGTAATTTGTACCGGAAACGTTATTTGCTGGGGGTGGTATGCAATAAATTTAGAGTAATGTTTTGTTTTTTATTTTTATTTTATCCTCGTATGTATAGATATAGTGTGTAACTGCAAAATGATATAAGGAAACAGTGAAGACACTGGTCAGACGGATCATATAGGAGTCGTCTGATCTGGATCTACTCTGTTTGCAAAGGCGAAGAAAGGTGTATTTATAGAGTAAAGAGTGAATGTAGTGGTCACCATAGAGAGGTTCTACTGTATTAATGTAAAATACACGTGCTATATATCGTAGGTGGAAAAAGGTCCGTGCTTTTAACCAGTGAATATTTTGTTTGTACCTATATGTAAACAAATGTCAATTTACCACGCAGTGAATTATGCCCACCAGTGATGCATTGACCTCTTAATGGCCGATCTGACCCTGGCTATGGTCAATCGTTAATGTTTTAACCCTTTCCCTAATACAAACGTGTTTTCACGCATTGCAAACAGAGTAGACCCAGATCAGACGGCTCCTAGAGGAACCGTCTGATCAGGGTCTGCTCTGTTTGCTAATAAAATTTGATAGATCGGTTTCTATACTTTCTAAATAGGGCTACAATGTTCCACCCTCCATGTGTCATTATTACAAATTTGTCCATGAATATTCAATAGGTGTTGAAATTTAGAACAAATATAGAACAGGGAAAGGGTTAATAGACGATTCAGTAGTCAAAACAATTTGGCTGTTCCACTACTTAGAAGTTACATCTGCTTTTATATAAGGGAATGTGTTTAATTGCAGTTTCGGTACTGCTCAAGGGCAGTTTAATCCAACATATATTGAATGGGTCAGAAATCTTTCTTATGCAGTAGGACATTAAGCGACCATCAAAAAAGAGGTCTAATTATGGCTATTGTAGGCAGTTAGGAGCTTATTGTAGGCGTAACTTGAAATGTGTCCATAGGACACATATATCCCCATCTTCAACTTTGTTATATTTCAGATGCAATAAAACCAAAACAAGTTATTCAGATTTGTATTTAATGTGCATGCATGTGAGGCAATTTGTTAAAAAAAATAATACAGGCACAATTACAAGACTGCCCGTAAAACATCATTACACGTTACATGCGACACAAACTTAAAATCGCAAATTTCTACATCAAGACCAATAACTATACCAATCTTCAATCTGGATGAAAGAAACACAAACAGGTGCGCAAGCTTACAAATTGGAGAATACGTCCTATATAGGAGATTTTCTGTATCATTTTTGTCTTGCATTAATTTAAGATACCACGTGTTATAAAATCTAGATTTAGACCTTTTAATGGCCGATAAAGACAGGTCTACTGTTTAACAAATAACAGTCTAAAGCATGGGAAATATTGTGTTGTCATACAGTAAAACCTCTCTATAACGGCCATTAAAGTACATCAAGTATTTTGTGTTAAATGCAGGTTGTTGCTTAAAGCAATGTGAAAGTAAAACAGAACGCTCCTATAGGAGCGTTCTGTTTTACTTTCACCTTGCTTTAAGCAGTCACCTGCACTAAATACCAACTAATTAACTCAATTTAGTGACCGTTATAGAGAGGTTTACTGTATGTTTAACTCATATAGCCGGCTAACATGCGAAAACAGTTTGGATCCAGATGAGACGCCGAGTAACTCGACGCGTTTTCAGGATCCAAGCTGTTTGGCAATCGGTTAATGCTTTTTCAAAATCTTGAACCAAGTGGGAATAAGTAGACATTATATTAGTTCAATGGTTTTGCAGACAGTATTTCGTTTTCAGCACGATAAGGGTTCAAACAAGATCAGCGTCTTGTTTTTAAGTTTTCATATAACAATATGTAAATTGTTATTATAGAGTATTTCCCTCCGTGAACTTATGGCATATTAACGATCCTTGGTCAGGTTATTTGGGATGTTTGATAAAATCACAATAAATAGAAAGCACAAAAGTTTGACGGTTGAATGTATGTAAATCCAAACCTTTTATGACCAATAAACTTGTCAGAAAGCTTAATTTGCTCTGAGGTTCTCAGGATTGGTTTTCGTTACACATACTCTGTAGGTTCAAATTGATACAAGCTTCTGTATCACATACTGGATAGCGATTCTCATGTTTCAAACTGTTTAGCACCCTAGATGAGGAGTTACCTCTTTACTTGGTACATGTACAGTAGAACCTGTTCTAAGCGGCCATTCCTTTATTGAACATGGGAGTCAGATTCTGACTGTCTGAAAAAAACTTCTTAAAAGCTGGTGGTTGCTTAATGCAAGACAAAAGTAATGCAGAAAGCTCCTATTGGAGCTTTCTGCATTACGTTGACTTGCATTAAGCTACTACCTGCCTGACAGGTCAATGGTTAGGTATCTTATTGATGGTCGCATGAGGCATGTTCTACTGTATACAATGTGTCTATGCATTGTGACGCCTTTGCAAACAGAATAGACCCAAATCAGAAAAAGGTGTATTTATCGAGTAAAAGGGTTAAATGTCATATCTGCAGAGGAATTCTTGCAGAAAAATTCTCTAACTCTTTCACTGCAAATGTCGACAAAATGCATCACAACAAACAGTCTCAGATCAGACACCGCGTTTTCAAGGCCGTGTTTGATCAGGGTCTTTAATAGTGTTTGTTTCAACCTCTAGTTCTATATATGGTTGACTTCTCTGAAGTTTGCATTTACTTGTGTCTTCATTTTGCTCAATGTTTTAGGAAATGTAGTTATAGGAGTCGTCTGATCAGGGTCTGCTCTGTTTCCTTATGTACATGTAGATATAATTCTAAAGTTACTGTTATCGCCAAACCATTCTGTGTCCATGTGTCATTATAAAAATCAATCTAATTTATATTCACAATGTCATTATTTTTATTTGAATATTCATGGAGTAAAGGGTCAAAGATTAATTTGCAAATTAAACGGTACAACTCCTGACAAGGGGTACAGTCAATCAGAGACATATACACACATGTACATGTATATGAAATACGATAAATCCTTCAAAATATAGCAAATATATTCCAACGAGAGGATACTACTGAAACAAACCAGAGTCTGACATTAAGATACACGAATTGCATAATTTACAATGTTGACTTCGTGACACAGAACTGATGCCTGCGTGACCTAACAAATCTTTGCATTGCCATGACAACAAACAGATTCTTAAGGTAATACATATTTTGCCCGCCTAACCTTTCCTCTGCTGATTTCTGATTGTTTGAAACTAGCTATACATTGTATATATGTACTTTAACGTGTGCTCTATGTTTTCGTTTTCATTTATCGTTTCATTTATAGAAATGATACAACGGAATGAAATTTCTAAGAAAACGCAAGAAGGGATCGAGAAAAAGAAAATGGCGAAACATATCAGAGGAATAAAGGACATGTACTAGACGTTGATATGTGGGATACGTCCAACACCGAAAAGTTATAAAATGGCGTATGCGGTCACCCAAAAACAAAACACCGACCTCATTCTGCTTCTAAAGATGCATGCACTTTACACAGGATCAAGATCAAGATCAAATCATTTTATTTTTTGTTAAGTGTTTAGCCAACGACAATCTCAATGACAATCAGGTTTACCGCTCGTTTGACGAATCTTTAATTACCTTGTAAACAGTTTAGATCCTGATGAGACGCCAAGTAACTTTGCGTCTCATCATGATCCAAGTCTTTTAATACTGTGACCGCGCATTTATCCAGAAATTGCAGAATGTAAGTTGTTCATGAAGGCAGACGACAAAGGCTTGCAGACGACAATTTACCGTGTTCAGCGCGTTGAAGCCTCTGTCGCTGATAACGGCAACAACCAGCCCCCAGGTGAAATAGAAGATACCATCATTCTCCAGTTGTTCACCCTAAATCTGCTAAAGACAATCCCAAGAATGCAAAACGAAGACATGTGTAGATACAGATCAGACGACAATGACGTCAAATATTACCCTAATCCAACTTTGGTTCACCCTTATGCGCGAGACTTTTACATGACATGGCATATAAAACAACAGAGTTGGAAGTTTGAGAAGATAATTTTAATTCAGACAACATTGCTTGCAGCAGACGACAATTTAACAGCAGGGTCTGCGTTAATTTGATATTTATTTGCAATGACACACTTTTGCCTATTATTCAATTGCGGAGGTATGTAAATGTTTTGCCCATTACTGATTCATGGGCATCTATTTTACGCCAGTCCCATCCTAATATAATACGGGTTGGAAAAAACCCAAACTGAACAGACAGGATCGAGATCTGAGGCATAGACGCTACCCGAAATCAAATATTCGGACACCCAACCTCCCCTCTCTATCGGATTGAACAACTACATTGGCACCGTTTTTGATAACTGACCTAGTAGCAAATACCGGTAGTGCAGACCCTGTAGGAGCCGTTTGATCTGGGTCTGCACTATTTGCCTAACTCTGTCTGTCCCTATGCTTAGGACTATTACGGGATATCTGATCTCTTCTTATGCATTGGTCCAGTCAATATACCATTAGGTTGAGGATATGTAGACTCCTATAGCTAAATTTGCTAAATTTGCTAATAGGAGAGATGTTTACTCTACTCGAAAACAGTTTTCTATTCATAAGAATATATAAGAAATAATGAAATCCTGAATGTCTGTCAGCTGAAAAATATAACGGCACATGAGCACAGGAAAGTTTGGATATTGCAAAAACTGTAGAATTAGATTTGTATTATTTCGTATGCAAACAGAGTAGGCAACACGAAACGGTGCGTTAACATGCGTATACAGTATAGTGGAAGCGGTATTTACCGACGATAATTTTGAAAAAAGAAATCTGAATGACAACGATTTTTAACCCATTCCCTTATATCGACGCCTTTTGACGCCTCTGTAAAAGTCACTTTTAAACCTTTGTGATAAAAGCTCTATTTATCCTAATGGTTTCAAAACTACACAATTCTATTTTTTCCTTTTCCTCTAGTAAATGCTCCTTTTCGGTAGATTTGTTCAAAGAGATTATGTCTAAAAATAGCCGATGAGGAAATTGATTAAGCCAATAAGGTATCAGCCGGTCTTTAACCCTTTCGCTTCCGGCATTCTGTGATTAACTATGCAAACAGTTTGGATCCAGATGAGACACCGAGTAACTCGGCGTCTCATCAGGATCCAAACTGCTTGTTACTGTTACAATTTTTGAAACAAAAATACGAAAAAATGAAAATTGAAAATTGTAGCAGACGACAAAGTTTGCAGACGACAAAAGTTGGCAGCGAAAGGGTTAATGCAGACAGTGTAGACAGTGTGACCTAAATCATACACCAAGTCTATGATGACGTACTTGGTCATTTTTCTGGACTAAATACGGGAAAGATAGAGAGATGCATGACATGTGTTACACATAATAAAATGCACCTGAGTATCTATATCTTCGTGAGCTTAGCCTACTAATGTATACATTATATATATGCATTGGGTGTTATCCCTTGCCCCGCTGTAAAACATAATGTCTGCTTAGAATGCATGTGGTGCACATTTACTACATTCGACTTCATCGTGAAACTGTTGAGCGAGTGTGTCAAAGAGCTTGGATTCTGATGAGATGCCGAGGTACTTTAACCTGGATCCAAACCGTTTGCAAAAGCGCGTCAGTGTGCGAATAACGGGATAAGGGAGGGAGAGAGAGAGAGAGAGAGAGAGAGAGAGAGAGAGAGAGAGAGAGAGAGAGAGAGAGAGAGAGAGAGAAGAGAGAGAGGGGAGGGGGTACGATATATACACGTATATATAGGAAGAGAATCGGGATCCATTTGAATAGCACTCTGATCATACTTGAAAATTGGAGCATACTACAAGTTTGTAACTGTTATATATATGTACCATAGATTTGCGTTAAGCCTTCGGTATGCATGTCGTTTCTCTCGAAACACGTGTGACAGCCTTTCAAAGGCTAAGTTTGTCGTCTGCTTTCAAAACCTGTGCAGTTTGCTACAATTCATTTATAACCGCATACGAAACAGGGCAAGTGAAAAAACGTCAGCAAATTAGATAAGTCATTTGGATTCGGATCAGGCCTGTCTTTCCTATACGTCTGATGCAGGCATATCTGTTTAAGAAAATGTTCGGTTATAATTAGTCCCACAAAGTCATGAAATGCCTTACATACATGTATTCTTCTACGTTGTGTTCATCAGAAAATGACAGCACGTTTTGCCTTAAAGGATAAACCATCTATAGCTATACAGATCTCTGTATGTTTGTCCTACACATATCTCTTTATTTCTACATCTATGTGAACAATACTTGTTGACTATCTGCTTATAACCAAACTTGTTGATTAACTGTTTCGCACTACATTTGGGCTATTTATAGTTACCCTGCTTGTGGACTATCTATCTATGTTTACCCTATTTGTGGGCTATCTATGTTTACCCTATTTGTAAACCATCTATATTTACCCTGCTTGTAGACCATCTACATTTACCCTGCTTGTGGGCGATCTATGATTGCCGTGCTTGCGGGCTATCTATATTTACCCTGCTTGTGGACTATCTATGATTGCCATGCTTGTGGACTATCTATGTTCACCCTGTTTGTGGACTATCTATGATTGCCGTGCTTGTGGACTATCTATGTTCACCCTGCTTGTGGATTATCTATGTTTACCCTGCTTGTGGACTACTTGTATCTATGTTTACCCTGATTGTGGACTATCTCTCTATATTTATACTGTTTATGAACTGTCTCTATGCTTACCATTTTTATTGACTATCTTTGTTTATTCTGCATGTTGAATGTCTCTCTATTTTCACTGTACTTGTGGACTATCTATATTTACCCTGCTTGTGGACCAAATAGCTCCTCTAGGAGCTTTCTGCACTGCCTTTATCCTGCATTAAGTTACCACCTGCATCTAGTACCCAGAATTATACCTCTTTTAGGTGGTCGCATTAGCGGGGTTTTATACTGTATGTTTACCCTGCTTGTTGACTATTTCTGTATGATTACCTTGCTTGTTGACTACATCTCTATGATTCTACTTATGGATTGCCTCTCTATGTTTACCCCGCTTGTTGACAATTTTTCTATGTTCACGCTTCTTGTGGACTATCTCTCTATGTTTACCCTGCTTGTTGACTATCTCTATATGTATACGTTTACCTTGCTTTATTGGCTACCTCTGTATATTTAGTATCTTTACCCTGCTTGTTGACTATTTCTCTATGTTCACTGTGCTTGTTGACTACCTCTCTATATTTACATTGCGTGTTGACTACTCTGTGTTCACTCTGCTTGTGGACTGCCTCAGTATGATTACTTTGCTTGTGGATTATCTCTCTATGTTTATTGACTACCTCTGTATCTTTACCCTGCTTATGGACCATCTCTCTGTGTTCACTGTGCTTATATGCTACCTCTCTATGTTTACCCTGCTTGTGAACTACCTCTCTATGATTACTTTGTTTGTGGAATATCTCTCTGTGATGACTGCTTATTGACTATCTCTGTATCTTTACCACGATTGTCTCTATATTTGCCCTCTTTGTGGACTATCTCTGTGTTTACCCTGCTTTTGGAAAACCTCTCTATGTTTACCCTTCTTGTGGACTATCGCTATGATTACCATGCATTACTTTCGTCCATTAAGCAACCATATGCTTTTAACGACGAAAATGTATACCCATGAAGCTATAGAGGGGTTTTACACTATTCCATTATATCACACGTCTTATGCCATATGCATTCGTATAATTTTCCTCAGAAATCCGAACTGTTTTTATGTTGATATAAAAGGGGGTCATGACAAGTCATACAATCCATTTCGTCCACCTGTCACGTGTAACAAGTTCAAGGTCATGTGATCGATCTTACTTCAAAGTGAATCCAGTGATGGATTATCTTTGATCATGTCTCATAACATGGGTATGTTGCGTTGCTGTTCGAATATTTCTGCATTATGTACCATTGAGTCACAAGAAGTTAACAGATTTGCCAATTACTATATATAGTAAAAAATAATATAGATTATTCGAACACTAAAGTACGTATCATAATCTATCTTTAACCCTTTCCCTCATACAAACGTGTTTTCACGCATCTGCAAACAGAGTAGACCCAGATCAGACGGCTCCTAGAGGAGCCGTCTGATCAGGGTCTGCTCCGTTTGCTAATAGAATCTGATATATCTGTTTCTCTGCTTTCTAAACTGTCTACAATGTTCCAGCGTCCATATTTCTTTATTTTGCTAATGAATATTCAGTAGGTATTGAAATTTGGCATAAATATAGTACATGAAAGTCATGCAGAAAGCTCCTCTAGGAACTTTCTGCATGCCTTTCACCATGCATTAAGCCGCCACCTGCCTAAAGGGGTCTAACTTCTTCTATACAAAAAATCGAATAATCGAGATTTTACAGTATACTCAAACAAAAAATCATTACCGATGTTTAAGACTGGTGGCAGCTTAATGCAGGGTGAAAGTCATGCAGAAAGCTCCCAGAGGAGCTTTCTGCATGACTTTCACCCAACATTAAATAGCCAACTTAAGCAGATATCGACTGGTTAGGAAAACAATGCAGACTCTGACCACAGAACTCCTTCATGTGCCATATAATTAGGCTCTACACTGCGTAGTGCGTGTGTCCCATTTATGGGACCGGGGGAATAAACGAGTTCCAGTTCTCGATCGCCTAAACTACATTATGTTTCATCCATTATACCTGTTGAATATGGGCATAGTGACCATTAATTTTATTAGAGGAATGGTTTGTATTAATAGAAACTTTACAGTCATATCTATTATAATTTCATAAGCAAACAGGGCATACACTGATCAGACGGTTCCTACAGAACGAAGTTTGCAAGGACGTGAAAGGGCGTTTGATATGAAGGAATGGTTAAATCTGTCGCCTATAAATTCTCTGATTTCCCAGTGATTTATGATATATTTGTACTTATTGTTGGTGAAATAATTAGTCGATCGGCAATCTTTTCTAGCCTGGATCCCAACTATTTGCTGTTTTTTTTTGCTTGCACGTTTGATTCATTGATACGCCCATGTATAAGTGCGCTTGTATAATATTATCCTTAAGCCTTCTGTAGGATTAGAACTTAATCCTGATTCTGTTGATAAAAGTGTCGTCAGCTCAAGGTCTTGTCTGCTGTATTTTGGAAACATTTCGAGTTCGTCAACTCTTCAAAGCTTGTCGTAACTTATCAAACAGCTCAGATCAGATCCTTACTCGATGGCTTATCTGGATCCCATTTGTCTACAAATGTCGGTCATGTCGGGAATACTGCAGGAGAAGGGTTAATCCATTATATGCGGCAAACTAGTGCACCGGCAATTTCAAACAGTGTAGACCCAGATCAGAGGGCTCCTAGAGGAGCCCTCTGATCAGGGCCTGCACTGTTTATCATTCAAAATTCTCTAGCAAATGCAAGTCTTTCATACTGAATGGATTTTATAGTTAAACAGTGACATGCCACCCAACTTTAAATATACAGCTTACAAAGGGTTAATACTTATACACCATACAGTGCTTATTGAATCGGGTCTTTCACCCGCGCGTGATGGAATCCATGACCGTTTGTTATGCTTTTTATATACAAATATTTGCACTGCCCCAGGTACATACCGCTAAATCCAATACTGAATGGACGGCGGACGTGCTAGGTATACCTGCGTATAAAGTCGTGTTATCATTGCTTCGGGGCTGTTTAATGCATAGTTTTGAATTAAAATTAGCCGAATGTCGTAATTTATTTGACCCTCGATGCCCTGGCGGAGCTAGGGAAACTCTCAAACGCAGCGTGGTCCCTAAACTCGAGCCCCTTTCCACAGGTGTTTGGCGGGGCTCTATTCGGAACATGTATATAAATCAAGGTATTTGTGCTCATACAAAGTAATTGCTATTTATACGCGTAATGATCGGGTTTGAATGAAATGTCGCTCTTCTGAAAAACGATCCTTTAACCTACATACGCCTGCGATCCAGTATATAGGACATAAACATAGTGTTGATCCAGATCAGAGGGTTCTTGAAGCTGCCGGATTAGGATTTACTCATTTGCAATAACAATTAATGCCAAAGATTTGCACTAGGGTTTCTTTCTGCAAGATTTATCCGCATGAAAAAAGATTCGTTTTAACCCTTCGCTTGCTATTCACGTCAATATACTACCTGTAAATAGTGAAGACCCAGATGAGACAGCTCCTGCAGGAGCTGTCTCATCAGGGTCTGCACTATTTACAAGTTGATTGTGCAACCAGTGCACTCCACAGCAGTGATTGCACAGCGAAATACTTGTACACAGTGAAGATATATGTAATTATACAACAGGGCATGGGTAAAGAAGGAGAAATGTATTTTAAAATTCAGCAAGAGAAGGGTTAAATTTCAATTTTAACGAGTTTACCCATAACTTGATTAACAAAAGGGTTGAGTGCTCTATGTGCACTCTTATAGTTGTCATATGGCTGCAGCAAGTCTATGAATGTTCGCGGTTTTACTAGCTTAAACCCTTTCCCTGTTCTGTATTTAGGCCAAATTCCAATAACAACTGAATATTCATTAACAAAATACATGTAGTTATAAAGAAATATTGAAGGTGGAATATTGTATACATTTTAGAAAGCAAATAAACAGATTTATCAAATTCTATTAGCAAACAGAGCAGACCCTGATCAGACGGCTCCTCTAGGAGCCATCTGATCTGGGTCTACTCTGTTTGCAAATGCGTGAAAACACGTTTATATGAGGGAAAGGGTTAACCCTTTATTATATGAATATTCAGGAAAGAAATAATTACAATGTGAACATTGATTAGTTTATATCTTATAATGGCACATGAACACAGGACATTTTATCAATGGCCGCAGAAACCATACAATCATATGTATGATACATTTTAGTTCATGAGCAAACCGAGCAGACTCTGATCAGACGGCTCCTATAGGAGCCGTGCGATCTGGGTTTACTCTGCTTGCAAAGGCGTAGAAAGGCATATTATGGAGGAAAGGGTTATATTAACCAAAGTATTATCCTAGAGGGGCTGTCTGATCTGGGTTTACTCTGTTTGCAAAGGCATTTTGGTCTGGGTCTGCACTGTTCGCCCAAGACTGTCTGTCTAAATATTTAAGGTAGTCATTTTAGTTTACGTTTAAAAAATGCACGGTTTTGAAAGTTTCTGATAAACTGGCTAGCAATGTTGTGCTTTAGCCAGGACAGCAAAGGCCATTTCTTCAGCTGATCTTCTTTTTACTTTGAGATGTTTTTTCTGTAAATGATTTTCCGTGTGCATCGCTTGAAACACAATTGTTTATATAAAAAGATGCATGTACAGTAAATTCTCTCTAAATCCGACATCGAAATTAGCATGAAAACCGGTCTCTCAGACAGGTGGCAGCTTAATACAGGGTGGAAGTCATGCAGAAAGCCCATCTAAGAACTTTCTCCACGACTTTCACTCTGCATTAAGCAGCCACCTGCCTAAATGCATCTAAAATCTTCTTTACTGGAATTTCGGTTTATAGGGGTTTTACTGTACATTTATACGTTTATCAGATGGATCGTTATAATAGCAGGAGAAGGGTATGCATTTTTGCATGTGTCCAGTTGTGTGGACGCCAGGCATAAGTGAGTCAAAATCAGTGGTTAATGATGGCAGAAATGTTACTCATTAGCCACAATACAGTAAAGTTCCGCTAATGCGACCACCTAAAAGAGGTATAATTCTGGGTGCTAGATGCAGATGGTAGCGTAATGCAGGACAAAGGTAATGCAGAAAGCTCCTAGAGGAGCTTTCTGCATTACTTTTGTCCTGCATTAAGCAACCACCTGCTTATTAAGGCACTCATGTTTATTCATTAAGTGGTCGCATTAGCGGGGTTTTACTGTATTAATCAAGGTGAACTCGTCCAAATAGAAATTTGGAACCTAACCATTTTTCATGTGAGGACTCCTGCAAAACAATTATAATACTGCTGAAAATATTTGACATTGATTGATATAGCAAACAGTGCAGGCCCTGATCAGCGAACTCCTTTGTCTATGATCTGGGTCTTCTCTGTTTGCAGAAGCTTAAAAGGCGTTTCTATGACGGAAAGGGTTAAATGAGAAAATTTGTGTCAGTTATAAGTGTTATGGCCAAAACAAAATTGCAAATGTGTTTCATGAAAAAACGTTTCACAAATCAAAGCAATTCTTTTCAAAGTTTATACAGAAATGTCTGCGAAAACTAGATCCGCATATTAGTATGTCGCAACGGTCTGGCATACATCGTGACTCGTCATGACATTGCTCAAATAACTATAGCAAACTACCTCCATACCGAACTTTGAGTAAAGAATAATTTATATTGTTTTTGGAAAGTGGTTGCTTAATACAGGGTGAAAGTCATGCAGAAAGCTCCCAAAGGAGCTTTCTGCATGACGTTCATCCTGCATTAATCTGTCACCCGCCTTGAAGACCAACCCTGGTGCTAATTTGAAAGCCTGGTTTAGAGATTTCTACTGTATAGCGCCTTCGGCAATATGTCGACTAATAAAAAAGTAGGTTATGCAAGAAATTGGGATAAAAGAAGACAAGATGTGCGATAAATTAATTATTAATGCGAGTTTACACATCATTTCATAGAAAATTTCATAACACAGTTAAACTTGTTTTGGGCGACAGTAAATTGATCAAACATAAAAGTATTTAAAAAAAACAGATGGTTGCTTAATGCTCGGTAGAAGTAATACGGAAAGCTCCATTTGCCGTCCTCTAAGACCCTTAATTGGGGTTCTTTATCGTGGTGAATTAAATTAACCCTTTACGTCATAAATATGCATTTTAATGCATTTGCAAACAGAGTAGACCCAGATCAGACGGCTCCTGTAGGAGCCGTCTGATCAAGGTATGCTGTATTTGCAAATGTAATTATACAGAACTGATTATTCAATTTCTGTCATGATCAAAACATAATGTAGGTTCTTTGTTGTTTGCTTTCAAGATTAATACAGCGACACCTCCCTAAAACGACCATTAAATGAATAAACATTGGTGTCTCTAATAGCAAGTGGTTGCTATTGCAACCCAGTGGAGCTTTCTGCATTACATTCATACTGCATTAAGCTACCAAAGAATGAGATGTTTTGAGCGAGCAGTATATAGAAGTTTTGTTTGCAGTGAAGTATCGTTAATACGACCACTGACAAGAAGTCTAGTTTGGGACTTTTAAGACCGGTGGTAGCTTAATTCAATACAAAAGTACTTCAGAAAGCTCCTATAGGAGCTTTTTGCATTACTTTCGTCCTGCATTTATTCCAAATTCCAATACCCACTGAATATTCATAGCTAAATAGCTACAGTGAAATATGGAAAGTGGGACATTGTAGCCATTTTAGAAAGTAAAGAAACAGAATTATCAAATTTCATTAGCAAACAGAGCAGACCCTGATCAGACGGCTTCTTCTGATCTGTGTCTGTTCTGTTTTCAAATGCGTGAAAACACGTTTATATGAGGGAAAGGGTTAAGCAAACAGCAGCTTGTACAGACTCATATGTTAATGAATTATGTGGTCGCATTATCGAAACTTTACTTTATATCGTTAGGTAATACATACCTCTACGTCGCTTCCATATAAGGAATCCTACTATTCCAAGCACAAGAAACACCACTGCCAATGTTGCAAACACGCTTGCAACGACCACCACGGCGGCATCCTTACAGTCCGTGGCACGTGCACCGTGCGGCAAAGAGACCAGGACGAAAACAGCGACACAGAAAATCAGCATCGTCCCGCCGCAAGTTTCCTTAAAACTTCAATTATGCACTGATAAGATGCAACTGCAATACAGGTGCAGAAGCACACCTGTAATGATTCTCCTATAAAAATATTACCACATTTAGTTATCACCTATCCACTTGCAAATCCACACTCGTTCTGTCGCGATGTTTTACACTAGCATATTCCTCTCGTATTTATTTTCCGTATACATATCCAGCGTTTTTCCCTTAAGGTAAGTTATAGCGCTTTTAACCCAGCCTTAAGCACGTCAAAGCGAGTTTAAATGTCCGACTACACTATATTATTTAGATACTATAGCACATAGGTGTAGCCTTTACCTGTAACCAGTCAGGCGTGAGTGTTCCCCAATTACGCGAGGAATGTGTCGCCTGGCCACACTCGAGTTGAAATCCCGGTCAGGCTATTTTACTGGAGTGCATGGCGACACGGCTATCTTTTCTTTTCATAATCAAAATATACCTTAACCTAACCGCACAACAAGAAATGTCTCCCATCATTGCAGCTCCAGATTAGCTTGAACAAAATCTCCCTAGGTTGCAGCGACGTTGTGTAATCGTTTTCGAGTGACAGACTCTGCTAAGAGGTCACCAAACTTGGTCTACACTTCTCGCAAATCTCACTTTTTTCTGCGGAATGATTTTCCGATGAAAATGAAAATAAGTATCCTCATTTAAATTTAGATAAAATCCCTTTTCGGTAAAGCGCAAAGATAGATATCGACGATAAATCATTTTAAGTCTACAGAGATAAATCGGGTTTCAAAAAGTATCTTCAACATTTTCACGCAAAACAAAAATCCGGCTTTGGAATGTAACGCCTTTGTATAGTATTTGCAACCTTTTCGATGTGTAAATGCGGTGTTACATTCTCACACTATTCAAATAAAAACAACAACAACATAATACAGTAGAACCTGTCTTTAGCGACAAACAAAAAGAGGTCTAACTATAGGCATGTAACGCTTTTTTATTTATTTCTAAACATTGTATACCACTTGTTTTAAACATTGTATCACGCTTTATGCAAAATAAATTCGTATTCGCAAGGCAGGTGCTAGCTTAATGCAGGTCAAACGCAATGGAGAAAGCTCCTATAGAAGTTTTCTGCATTACTTTTGCCCTGCGTTAAGCAACCATCTGCTTTTTAAGACGCACGTGTCCAATAGATGAATGACCGCATAGTACAGGTTGTGCGGTATTAAATATTTGTACGCTAACCGCGAGCTCCTGAGTGCCTCTGAAAACACCTTGAATCCAGTCGATACGTCGAGTGACTAGGTGTTTCATAAGGATTCGGAACTGTTTGACACTTTTGAACGCTTCAAGAGAAAATAGCAGAAAGAAAAAAAAATCAGAAATTGCCACAGGTAACAATTTTTGGAAACGACAATTACTTAGTATGTAAAGAGTTATGTATGTTCATTTGCCTAAGGTGTTTTAAAAAACGTCAGTTTGTCCTAAGCGGGATAATCCAATTTCAAGCAGTCATCAGGTATTCCGTCACCGCATGCTATCGTAACAAGAAAACCCAGCTGGCGAGTTCGGACAAGCTTGAGAAGGATCAACATACCTGAGATTCCCAAAGTTTCAATTAATACCTATTGATCGCAGCGAGTCATTTAGACACTCGTGTCAATATTCGCCGACGTATCGAACTCGGATAAGAGAGCCGTCTACAAGGTGCGGACTGAAACAACGACTGAGACATCCAACGATATTTATATACTAGGCACACTAATCGGTTGCCAAGAGGAAAGATCTACAACATTAGCACATGCGACAAGGCGAGAACAACACAGTACAAACTTGCAGAAAATGTGTAGAAAGGCAATCATACAACACTGATAGGAATAAAGTTAACAAAAAGTTCAAAACCAGCACAAGATTGCAAGCCAGCTACGATAAAACATGCATTCTCTCCTACTGGCGCCTTCTGACGCCTCTGTAAAAGTCATGTTGAAACCATTGTGATAAATAGAGCATTTGCTCCATAGGAGCAAATGCTCTATTTATCACAATGGTTTCAAAACTAAACAATACTAATTCTCGTTTTCTTTAGTTAATACTCATTTTCGGTAGATTTATTCGAAGAGATTGCGTCTAAAAATAGCCTAGGAAGGACCACTTACTAATTCAACACAGGAGTTTAACCCTTTCCCTGTTGAATATTAATTTAAGGAATAATGGCATCATGAAATTTTATAATGACACATGTTTGGTATTGGTATAAAAGTTGTTAGAGGCAGATCAAATATAATTCCATAAGCAAACAGAGCGGACCCTGATAGGAGCCGTCTGATTCTGGTCTACTCTGTTCCCAAAGAGTAATAGGTAAATTTGGTCTAGGCCAAAACTTCAAGGGAGGGGGAAATCTGGCGGGAATGTTCCGCCAGATAGTCCCGTGCTTGAGTTTATGGCTGAGACAAAAATTAAAAACCAACAAATAATACATGTATGTATATTTATATAAAACCGTAAGTTTTGTAAATACATTTATTGAGGTAATAGTTATGTTTTAGCATGCTTAGGTGTTTCGTAAATGTAATAAATTAAGAAACTTTGCAAAATCAAACTCCGATGTATGCCTTTAACCCATTACCTCATAGGCTATTTTTAGATACAACCTCTTTGAATAAATCTACCGAAAAAGAGCATTAACTAGAGAAAAGGAAACAAATTAGAATTTTGTAGTTTGAAACCATTGTGATAAATGGAGCATTTGCTCCAATAGGAGCAAATGCTCCATTTATCACAATGATTTCACAAAGTGACTTTTACAGAGTCGTCAAAAGTTGTCAATATGAGGGAATGAGTTAACCCCTTCCCTCATAGTGACGTCTTTTGACAGCTCTGTAAAAGTCACGTGTTGAAACCATTGTGATAAATTGAGCATTTGCTCCATAGGAGCAGTCATTCATTTATTGAACACGTGAGTCTTAAAAAGCATGTGGTTGCTTAATGCAGAGCAAAAGTAATACAGAAAGCTCCTGTAAGTCCTGCATTAGGCTACCATCTGCCTTACAGGCCAATAATTAAACACCTTTTTATGGACGCTTAAGACAAGTGCTACTTATCAAATATCCGTCCTGCCTCTTTCTTTTGAACATACATGTACATTGTTACTGTACATGTATATATCAATATAGCATACTGTTACTGATCTACATGCTATACTATTGCAACTATCTACATACATACATGTATATACATGTGCAAGAAGATTTCTCCAAACCGAACCTTTAGTACAGAAGAATTGAAATCGGTTTAGGAACGTGACTGTTTAACCAATTCCCTCATAGGCTATTTTTTTTAGATCCAATCACTTTGAATAAATCTACCGAAAAGGAGCATTAACTAGAGAAAAGGAAAACTTTAGAATTTTGTAGTTTGAAACCATTGTGATAAATAGAGCATTTGCTCCTATAGGAGCAAATGCTCTATTTATCACAATGGTTTCAACATGTGATTTTTACAGAGGCGTGGAAAGGCGTATTAATGGAGGAAATGGTTAATGCAAGGTGATAGTTATGCAGGCCGCGTTAAATTGCCACCTGTATAAAAGACCGTCAGAAAAGTTGTATCGTTATCGAATATGCGGTTTATGCAGAATTAAATGACTGATTTGAATTGCGTGTGAATAAGTAAAATGACACTATAATCTATTTTGTGTCCGAGCACGTCGAATAAAAAGGGAGATAATGAAGGCTTTTAAAATTTTAAGAGAGTAAGATTTAAGTTCTCGTTGTTTTTATTTGCATTACTTGGCAGTGGAGGCAACTACAAATTAAAGAACAATGAAATGTCTACAGTTTGCCTCCCTTTACAACAAGGTTTAGAAACCCTAACGCACACACGTAGTGAATATTATTATAAACCCAAATAAAGCTAAGCAAGAAACAACCATATTAAACAACATAAAATGCTTTATCGGATTTAATCCTCCAAAAATGCAGACATCGGAGTTTGATGTAGCAAAATTACCCCAATTTATATTAACCCTTTACTGCATGAATTATCATACAAAACATACAGACATTACGAATATTAATAAGGTTAATTCTTATAATGACATATCAACACAAGAAGTTTTTGCTATGACAGAAGTTGTTGAATCATATCTTTATTATATCATAAGCAAACAGAGCAGACCCTGATCAGACGGCTCCTATAGGAGTTGTCTGATCTGGGTCTACTTTGTTTGCAAAGGCGTATACATGGAGTAAAGGGTTAATTATATTTCAGAAACGCACAAGTACATTAAAACAATAGTATTACCACTATAACTCGCTACTCCGTGTACATTCATATAAGAAATAAATTACATCATAAATATAAATTAAATAAACTGTTAGAGTAGTACATGGACACATGAATGTTTTGGCCAAAGCAGAAACTGTAGAATCATATCAATAGTATTATACATGTATCATAAAAGCAAACAGAGTAGACTCTGACCAGACGGCCCCTATATGAGCCGTCTGATCTGAGTCTACCTCTGTTTGCAAAGGAGTAGAAAGGCGTATGTGGTGTAAATGGTTAAAGTAGAACATAAAAGGCAAGACTTTATTATTATCCACATACAGTAAAACCCCTCTAGACCGGGATTCTAATAGAGAAGAAGTTAGATACTGTTAGGCAGGAGGCTGCTTAATTCAGGGTGAAAGTTATGCAGAAAGCTCCTAGAGGAGCTTTCTGCATGACTTTCACCCTGAATTAAGCTGCCACGTGTCTTACAGACTGGCATTGATATTAATATAAACGTCCGGTTTAATGTTTAATACAGTCAGTACCGCCATATTGTCCCGCGCTTGAATTTAAGGCCGAGACAAATATAAGGAGTCAAATATTGATATGTATATTCTTACAGTACCTTTAATTATACAGTCAATACTGTTTGTTTGTATATAATTCAGAGGTTCGGATAAGATGCGCAAACTAAAACATTTTCAAGTATGGTTTCTTTATTTCTCCACTTAACCCTATGTTGTGATCACTCTTTAGAATCGTCTCTAGACGATTTTAAAGAGTGGTCACAATACATATACAGCAAAACCTCTCTATAACGGCCACTAAATTGTGTTAATTACTTGGTATTTAGGGCAGGTGACTGCTTAAAGCAAGATGAAAATAAAACAGAACTATAGGATCGTTCTGTTTTCATTTCACCTTGCTTTAAGCAACCATCTGCCTTTAACACAAAATACTTGATGTTATTTCGTGGCCGCTAAAGAGAGGTTTTACTGTATAGGGTTTGGTGGAGAGTGGACGATTTTAGTATTTGAGTATGCACCTTTATCTGTTGCTCTGAATAATAGATTTGCCAGTATGCTTCGGTTTGTATGTATCGTGGTACAGAACACAAAAGGTGTAGCTTTTTATGCCAGGCAGTGGGTCATGAGAGAATGCAGGATGAACTTTCTGCACGACTTTCATCCTGCATTAAGCTGCCACGTGTCTTACAGACCGGCAATGATACTACTGTAAAAAACTCAAATCGGGCATTACGGTTTGTACCAGTGCCGGTCTTTCAGACACGTGGCAATGTAATACAGACGAAAGTTATGCAGAAATCTCTCAAAGGAACTTCCTGCATGACTTTCACTCAGCATTAAGCAGCCATCTCTCTAAAAAGACCTAAACTAGAAGGTTTAGACGGGGTTTACTGTATATTGTCGGCCGCTGGGGACATATTTGTAAAGGACTTTACCGTGCATTGATTAGTAACCACATTCATTTTAAAACACCTTTCATCCTTTAGCCCATTTCCCTCATATTGACGTCTTTTTGTGCCTCTGTAAAAGTCACTAAATGGTGTACATATATTTGAAACCATTGCGATAGACAGGACATTTGCTCGTATGGAGCAAATGCTCTATTTATCATAATGGTTTCAAAACTACACCACTATAAAAAAATCCTTTTCTGTAGTAAATGTTCCTTTTCAGTAGATTTATTCGAAGAGGTTGGGTCTAACAATTACATATTTTACTGTACACACGCCGCCACTCGGTTCATGGGGTTCAGCGTTCGACAGATATGTTGCTTGATAATACAACACGACAGACATGTTGCTTCATAACACGACAGACATGTTGCTTCATAATACAACACGACATACATGTTGATTCGTAATACAACAAACATGTTTCAAGCCATTATTAAGTGAAGACAATTGTTATACAGTAAAACATCTCTATAACGGCCACTAAATTGTGTTAATTAGTTGGTATTTAGGACAGGATTCTGCTTAAAGGAAGGTGAAAGTAAAACAGAACGTTCCTATAGGAGCGTTCTGTTTTACTTTCACCTTGCTTTAAAGCTGTATTATGCGCATTTTTCGTATTAATCAACCAACACCAGAAGCTGTACAGGTATACATACAATGAAAATAATGCTTACAACCCATTTTCCGACAGGATATATTTGTTCAGCTATATATTATCGCTATCCGAATACTACTAAATTTTTTAAAAGGAGCCTCCTTTTTAGAAACGGAGATTTTGTACTGAAATCAGCGGACATCTTCGGCCAAGTTCTGAATGCCTCAGATTCTATTTCGGAACAACGCTTTGAATATTAATTAGGTTGTTACCACATGTACAATGGCTGACACTGGTTGTTGGCCTACATAATAGATTCTATTCAGGAAAATAAGGCAATATGCCCATCTTACCACATATAATTTACATGCAAATAAGGTAAATATACCGTTCAATGGTGTCAATCAAATATAACGGTCAAAGGGAGCTAACTCATACAGGTACATCGAATGATTATTTCCAGTATGTAAAAAAAATAATCTTTCGACAGATTCCGGCCAATGGCGAAGGCTGTTCCGTTGGTTTCCGTAGCAATCCATTTGTCTAGTTTTTTCGACACAAACAACCATTTACTGACCGTGCTGTTAAGCGTTAAATAAGTGTTAAGGTACATACATGTAGATTCCAATTCTGAAGTCAGTTCGAAACGCAAAATTTGCGGAAATTTGGGCAGCATACATCTTTAAGCAGTCACCTGTCTTTAAAACAAAATACTTGATGTACTTTAGTGGTCGTTATAGAGAGGTTTTACTGTACTGAGAAGCTAGTGGTTGTTTAACATAAATTACCTCACGTAGACGCCTTTTAGCGCCTTTGTTAACAGAGTAGAGCCAGACCAGATCTGAAAGATGACAATTAAGGCAAACAGTTACCGCTCATAACTTCTATGAGTCCGAATAACACACAAGAAAAGATGTAACAACGTTGACACCAAATTACGTCTAAAAGCAATGTGTAACATGCAGTGTTTTGCTGAATGTATGATTGTAAGACAAATTTTGTAACAGAATCTGATATCTAAATGTTTTTTCCACCTTTGACACGGGGCATAATGTATCCCCACACACGCACAAAAATGTACTGAAAGCTAACCTTTACTCAATGTAGATGTGTTTTTTTTAATAAGTTTAATGGTTAATGTTTGCAGTCAGATATATTCACCGTTTTATTTTTCTATTCAGTAGGCCTAACCTAGAAACTGTATTTGTCTATTTGAAATATTTAGGGAATGTTCGGTAAATCTGGAATGTTTTACATGTACATGTAATTGAAATTCCTTGACAACGAATTGTTCATTACATGTATGCAAATACACTTTTGAATAATCATACGCGCATAAAGGAATGAGTGTGTTTTTTTTTTTATCACTCCTTCACTGGCAATGTCGCATATGTTTATTACTTTTACAACCAGTTTGGATCTATATGAAAAGCTGCGCAACTCGGCTTCCCATCACGATTCAAACTGTTTGGTGCTAAAATAATATTTTTAAACAATAAGCGAAGAGAATTAAAAATAAAATGAAATGATCAGACGACAAAATTTGGCAGTGAAAGAGTTAATTCTTTGTTATAAAACTGCATAGTAAAACATCTCTAAAACGACTACCAAAAACAGAAAAGCGGTCGAATTATAATTAGGGGTGGGGTGGGGGCATACTTTAAACATTTACTCCATGCTGAATATTCAATTAAGAAATAATGATCTCATGATTATTATTTAGTACCATTGTTCTAATAGGGCATCGACACAGAAATTTAAAATTGCTCATGGCAGAATCCAGAATCATATTTATATCATAAGCAAACAGAGCAGACCCTGATCAGACGGCTACTACAGGAGTCGTCTGATCTGGGTCTACTCTGTTTGCAAATGCATATAAAAGCGTGTTTATGGAGCAAATTGTTAATATGGGAGCTTTCTGTCATTACGTTCGTTCTAATTCAAACAGCCACCTGCTTTTGTATCATTAAATCGTCTCTTAAGATAGATTCTAGTGTATAAATATAAAAAAATATGCATTTGTAATGCATAATTGTGTCCATTCTGTGCTTGTCAGTGGGTAAACAGATATACTGCATGCCATGCTGGGCTGCATTCAGGATAAAAAGGAAGTCAACAAATATAACTATCCTTTGCGAGCGAACATCGATAATGCCAACTGTTGTTAACCACGTGATCACAGGAAACCAATGACGCCACTGAAAGGTAAATACGATCGGCCGTATATACCTGCTCAATATTTATATGGATAAAAATAACGGTAAACATACAAATTTGGCGCTTCCGCTTTCAGTGAGGAAACTACCCATGACTAATGCGGAAATTTGATACATTGCGTAATTAGTATGACAGAATAAAACATATATAAAACAAATTACATGTATTATCATTATGTTATTAAAATAATTTTAATCCTTAGTCTGATATAAAATGAATATATGTCTGCCCAAACTCCGAGCTGTTACAGTTTTCACATACAGTAGAACCCGTCTTTTAAAGCGGCTATTGAAAATGCGTAATCGTGGGCATGCTATCTTAATGCAGGTCAAAAGTGATGCAGAAAGCTCATATAGGAGATTTCTGTATTACTTTTGTCCTGCATTAAGCAACCACTTGCTTTTTAAGGCTCATGTGTTCAATAAATGAGTGACCGCTCAGGACGTACAGGTTCTACTGTACATCCGAACAGTTCAAGATAGAGAGATAGTTTTGACTGATGGACAGATAGCTTGGATCCTGACGAGACGCCGAATTATTCATCTGGATCAGAGACATATACAGTAGAACCCCTCTAAAGCGACCACTTAATGAATAAACTTGAGTGTCTTTATAAGCAGGTGGTTGCTTAATGACCCCTCTAAAGCGACCACTTAATGAATAAAATTGAGTGTCTTTATAAGCAGGTGGTTGCTTAATGCAGGGCAAAAGTAATGCAGAAAGCTCCTCCGCTAGGATTTCCCGCTCTTGAATTTATGACTGAGACAAATATTGAAACGTATACAAGTATACAAAACCATTATCTTATAATAGAGTTTCTTGTGGTGATAGTGATGTTTCAGTCTGTTTATGTGTTTCCTGAATGTTATTTATGCACAATGTAGTAATTTTGCAAAATCAAGTTTCACCATTAACCTGTTTAATATTCATGTAAGAAATAATGAAATATTTATTAGCTGAATTTTTAAAATGTAAACATTTCTGGGATTTGTGTTGGTTTTGACAAGAACTATAGAATCAGATCTAAATCATGTCAAAAGCAAACAGAGCAGACCCTGATCAGATGGCTCCTATAGGAGCCGTCTGATCTTGGTCTACTCTGTTTGCAAATGTATATGAGGGAAACGGTTAAGGTCAAATTAAAAGCTCTGCAGTAGAACGTTGTTCTGGCTCAATAACACTAGTATGTCTCTAAAAGTGGGCAGAAGACTTGAAACGACTTAACCCTTCTCTTGCTGAATTTTAAAATACATTTCTCCTTCTTTACCCATGCCCTGTTGTATAATTACATAATTATATCTTCACTGTCTACAAGTATTTCGCTGTGCAATCACTGCCGTGGAGTGCACTGGTTGCACAATCAATTTGTAAATAGTGCAGACCCTGATGAGACAGCTCCTGCAGGAGCTGTCTCATCTGGGTTTTCACTATTTACAGGTAGTTATATTGACGTGAACAGCAAGCGAATGGTTAAATGAATAAGGGTAGGAATTCCTGAAATACTTCATAATAGAGTAATGCTTCATGTTTATGTACTTTATATTAGAGTAATGCTGAATGTTTTGTCCATCTTCATTAACCCCTTACTCTACCAACCCTTGCTCCCATGAATATTCATGTAAGAAATAATGGCGTTGTGAATATTGATTAGATCATCATTAATTTGTTATAATTAATAGCTTCACTTGAGTCTTTTAAAAGAACTCTTAAAACTCATTTCTTTTTAAAGATATATGGTGGCTGATGTATATTTTAAGCCCAAATAGCCGTTGCATGTTTTAACTCAGCTACACTTGAATCTTTTAAAAGATCTCGTAAAAATCGTTCCTTTTTGAAGTATTATGGTGGCTGATATATATTTAAGCCCAAACAGCGGTTGCATGTTTTAACTATAGAAATAGTATGCCATCAACTTTGCTTTATTCTCTTATCATAATTGTATTATACCTTACTAGGCATATGGACTTTAAATTTTGAGTTTATGCGATGTTCTTTTTATACCTTAGAAATACACTGTAAATGTTTTTGTTTTGTTTATTATGTTTTTATTTCTATTGCATATCTTATATTTTCTTTAATTTCTGCTTTAGTAAGTATAAATGTTTTAATTGTAAAGCACTTTTGAACGTATTTAGATATGAAAAGAGTGCTATATAAATATGGTATAATAATAATAATAATAATGGCACGTGGGCGCAAGAACTTTTGGCAATGATAAAAACGGTAGAATCATAACTATATTATAAAATAAGCAAACAGAGCAGACCCTGATCAGACGGCTCCTCTGTTCTGTTTGCTTATGAAATAATATAGATGTGATTCTACAGCTTTTGTCATGGCCAAATATTCATTTACTCCACAAATATGCCTTTCTGTTCCTTTGCAAACAGAGTAAACCCAGATTAGACAGCTCGTGTAGGAGCCGTCTTACCAGGGTCTGCTCTGTTTGCTTATGAAATAATATAGATATGATTATACAGCTTCTGGCATGGCCAAATATTAATGTGTCCATTTGGCATTGCAAATACTAATCTTATTTATATTCATGATGACATTATTTCGTCACCCTTCCTTCTTTTGTTTGCCTTGCGTCTTTGTGCTTGTGGTTTGTTCATGTTGTGGAACGTTTGTCCCTGTTTCTTGTGTGTCTTTTGGTGTTTTCTGTGTTCATTTCGTGTGTGTGTGTGCGTTTGGGTGTGTGGTTGTGTGTGTGTGTGTGTGTGTGTGTGTGTGTGTGTGTGTGTGTGTCATGCTGTCTATCGGTGTTTTGGTGGTGGTTGCGTCTTGCATGTGGCTTTGCCTGTTTGACTTTACTACTTTTCCATGAATATTCATGGAATAAAGGGTTAACCAATTCTCTCATATTGGCGCCTTTTGGCGGTTCTGTAAAAATCACATTTTGAAACCATTGTAATAAATAGAGCATTTTGCTCCATAGGAGCAAATGCTCTATTTATCGCAATGGTTTTAAAACTACAAAATTCTAGAAATTCACTTTTCCTAGTAAATGCTCCTTTTCGGTAGATTTATTCAAAGAGGTTAGGTCTAAAAATAGCCTATGAGGTAATGGGTTAAACTATGATGATACCAATTCAAGTGTTTTTGTTGTTGTACTCTTCTAATCCTTTTAACCTATGCATACTCTTGTAAGATGTTTTATGCTGACGTATTTAAACAAAAACGTGTTTTGGCTTTGCAGAAACTGTAGAATCGGATCTGTATAATTTGATAGACGGTTCCTACAAAAAACGTTTTATCTTTATCAACTCCGTTTGCAAAGGTGTTAAAAGACGCAAGTGTCTGTTAAATAGGGGTTAAATAGGGGTTAATTGAGGTAGAATATTTCTACTAAAACATCGAAGTGCTTCAGAAAACTAGAAGGATGTAGAAATGATGAAATACAGAGATACACAATGTAGATTAATGGTGCAGAATTAATCATATATTTGTCAAACAGTTCACAAAAAAATGGTCTAAAGTAAAGGAAATGGATTTTTTTAAAACATTCTTTCGACACTCATTGAAAGATTTACATACATGTACTTATAAAATTGGACTGAATTTATTAATAAAGAAGAAATATGTAACCAAAGATACGCATGTATAGTATTTATTCTAATAATTATTTTTACGGAAAATGGATAATTTTTCATACAGCTGACCAGGAGTTTTCTTGGTATATACATGTACGTGTTATATGTACAGCTTGTTATATTTGCGCAGAACTGTTTCCCTGTTGTTGTTGTTGTTGTATTTTAAACTATTTACTTCATAAATACGCCTCTATAAAAGTCACCTTTTGAAACCATTGCGATAAATAGAGCATTTGCTCCCATAGGAGCAAATGCTCTATTTATCGCAATGGTTTCAAAACCATAAAATTCTAAACTTTCCTTTGTTTCTAGTAAATGCTCCTTTTCGGTAGATTTATTCAAACAGGCTGGGTCTAAAATGGCCCATTGAGGAATGGGTTAAACCAAAGACATGTTATCATAGGTCTTTGTGTATCATAGGTCCTTGGTTAACACTTTATTCCATGTTTATTCATCTAAGAAATATTGAAATAATAAAATATTGGACATTATCAGTATTATTTACGCGGTTTTTATAATGGCATATGAACATAGTAATGTTTCGTCATGGCGAAAACTGTTGGAATAAGATACATTGTATATTATGTCGGGAACAAACAGAGCAAACCCTGATCAAACGGCTCCTATAGGAACCATGTGATATTGATCTTCTTTTTTCGCAAAAATGCGTATTTATAGAGTAAAGGGTTAACCTTTTACTCCATGAATATGCTTTTCTACACCTTTGCAAACAGAGTAGGCTCTTGTGGGAATCGTCTGATCAGGGTCTGCTCTGTTTATTTATAATATGATATAGATATGATTCTACAGTTTCTGCCATGGCCAAAAATTCACATGTCCAAGTACTATTATAAAACATAACCTAATATATATTCACGATATCATTATTTCTTACGTGAATATTCATTGACTAAGGGTTAAACATCAGGTCATTGGGTGGGTGATATTCAATGCCTATGCTGGTTCATGTTTTCGTACAATATTGGTTACCTGTATAGTGCTGGGTATAAACGGCCAGGTAGGTAGATTTTATTGAACAGTATACCGATACAGGACAGATCGAATCAGTTTAACTTCGTAGACGGCAGCCATGAGAATATAGAATAATAGCTGGCTGGGCAGTGACGATTTTTGTACCTTTTTCATACTCTTTTAATACTTTCGACAATGGACTGTTTAGTTCACCCTCAGCACCCATTCTGGACAGGGGCCGTAACTCACGGCCTGCCAAACTATCATCAGAGGAATTATTTTCCGAACTTTTACTTCCCTCGCAAGGGGGCATACAGCTCATCATATTACCCAGGTAAGTCTTTTAATTTGGTTTTCATTGGCAGTATGTATATTTCTTTTCATGACACTCATGTAGGCCTATAATTCATGAAACTCTACACTGCAAACCGGTTGGGTTTCTTTTTTAAATCAACTTTTTTATTATATTTTGAAAAGCATGATCAGATGAGATGGTACATTCTGATGAAATCACCGAGCTCCCCCCAGAGACACATGTCTCTGGTTCCTCGATATCTCGGGTAGAAAATGATGTCGCAGTTTACATCATTTACAGTCTCATGTAGTGAACATTTACTTATTTGTTGTGTTGGTATGTAATTCCTAACACCTCCGTACACAGTTTCAGTTCAAGCGTTATCGGTCATATTGACATTTAAGATTTATAAGTCTTTGGGTGTACCTGTTACTATTCAATTTTGAGGACACGCAAAGAAAACACTTTTCAGTGCCGCTAGATCAACACAAAGTGTATTTGTCATACAAACCCGTTTAAAATTTACTCCGTCGTCTGTACTGCAAAGTATGGCAATAAATACATTGTATATCCCTTTCCCCAATTAATATTTAGGCGTGGATTGAGCACTTCATGAATATTTTAAAATTTCCAATGGCATATTTTGTTTTGATAAAAAAAAAAGTGTAGGAGTCGTCTGATCTGGGTCTACTCTGTTTGCCAATGCCTGAAAAGGCGTTAATATGAGGGATAGGAATAAAGAATTAGATCAGATATATCTATAATTTGTCTATACAAAACCTCTCTATAACGGCCACTAAATTGTGTTAATTAGTTGGTATTTAAGGCATGTGGTTGCTTAAAGCAAGGAGAAAGTAAAACAACGCTCCTATAGGAGCGTTCTGCTTTACTTTCACCTTGCTTTAAGCAGCCATCTGCCATTAACACAAAATACTTGGTGTAATTTAGTGGCCGTTTTAGAGGTTTTACAGTAATTATATTTCCTGGATAGGCATATGACAATCATACATGTGATAACTACCGACGGTAGGTGAATTCTACCGTTTTCAGAGGTGGTTTACCGTTCTACTTTTACATTCTACCGTTTTGAAATTTGACGAAGGCAATTTTTTTAGTGACATATATTTTCTTCCCTGATGGAGTTTATCTGTTAGTTCTCTACACACACAGACCACCTTTAGCTTGTTATCATGCTGTGATCCACGCTTGGTCTGCTTTGGTAGGGACCAATCAAGGGAATCCCCTGTGGAGACCATGGAGAACACCCGAATTACATTATCACGAGGTGGTTCCGGTTTTCACTCTACTACTTTACCAAATAAATTGTTCGGGAACCAGTCGTGTCAAAATGCAAACGTCTACCACAAATATCACATTCAGCAGGTTTATTACTCAAGCGAGGCGACATGGGAGTGTCATGACCCTATAATAGGAATTATATTCTCATAATTAATTTATAACAAATTATAAGACATAGAAATGCTTCTCTGCTTCCTTGTCAAAGACAGCTGTGCTGGGTCTCGTTGTTGCAATGGGCCGAAACACTTCGAAAATAAGACTGCTTCAACAGTGCTTGGACTGATAATCATGAATTTGATTTGTACACTAAATTATTTTTCATTAATATAATAAGTGGTAAGGACACTAAAGAAGTAATTGAAAACACCATGAATTATTATCTACCATTGCAAACTCTTCAAAAAATAATAAATATATCAAGTTGAAATGTCATCAGTTTTCGCGACGATTGTAGATACGGGCTAAAACACGGACTCTGGACCTGTTGGATTTCAACATTTCTGTGACTGTTCAATGTTTGCCGTAACTTGGACTGAGTAAAGGTTTAACTAACTTGAACTGAGTAAAGGTTGTCCTTGGGGAGTATAGCTAAATAAGGGCTATATAATAAGCAACCTCCCTAAAAATGTTATTATAAAATAAGATAAAATAGAATATCTTTTTTATTATATGATTAAACAGTAATAAATCTTGAATTTTTTCATGACATTTTTTAATAAGAAACCCAGTGTTTTGGGCTTGAGACCTATTGATTTCAAAGAGTCATTTTGCCCCATGAAAAATATCTAGAATTATTACTGCATGTCAATTACTAGTATTTGTTTTTAACCATTTCCCTGTTCCATTTTTATTCCTAATTCCAGTCCCTACTGAATATTCTTATTCTTAAGTAATTTTAAAGAAATATGGAGATTGGAACTTTATAGCCATTTTCGAAAGTACAGAAACATTTTAAAATTCCTAAAGCAAACAGAGCAGACCCTGATCAGATGGCTAAAGGAGCTGTCTGATCTGGGTCTAATCTGTTTGCAAATGCGTGAAAGCTTGGTTTATATGAAGGAAATGGGTTAATGGGGGTTTTAACACCACATTGGATTTTTTTTGCCAAACCAGAAAGTGTAGAATCATTCCTATATCATAAGCAAACAGAGCAGACCCTGACCAGACAGCTCCTGTAGGAGCCATCTGATCTGGGTCTATTCTCATTGCAAATTTATGCGTGAAAAAGGTGTTTATATGAGGGAGAGGGTTAAGTGTGTAAATGTTATGTGTGTAATGTAAGGTTTATAATGGTATGATATTCATTTATGGTAAAGTATGAATGATAATGTGAAAAAGTATAACAAACATAGGTATCAAGCAAATTTCTTTTAACTCCTCCATATATTTTGTCGCGTCAGTAAAATCTACCTGACAAAAGTCAAATCTACCTGACAAATTTCCTAAATCTACCTGACATGCCTCAGCAGGTTATCACATGTATGATATGTTCAAATTAAAAACAAATGTATGAATTCCTTAATTAAATGACAATTCAAAGAAAATAGAATCATTCTCAAGCCTCCAAAAATCCCTAGCAGAAATTAAAGAGGAATTTATCTTTTTGAAGATTTTGATGTTAACATAGATTACAAATTAACCATTTACTCCATGAATATTCATGTAAGAAATGATAACATCATTAATATGCATTAGATTATTTTTTATAATAGCTCATGAGCACAGGAAATTTTGACTGTGCCAGAAACTGTAGAATCAGATGTATATAATTCCATAACGAGGGCTTGGTGCAAAACTATTCTAACTCCTTCACAAAGTGATGGAGTTAGAATAGTTTTGCACCTGTTGAAGCCCTCATAAGCAAACAAAGTGGAGACTGATCAGGCAGCTCCTACAGGAAATATGAAGATATGTTGACATCTTGACTATTTATTAACTTGAGTTTAAGACAACTGGATAAGATTGTTTTTTTTTAAAATCAAACACTGTAGAATCAGATCTATAAAATGTCATAAACAAATAGAGCAGACCCGGATCAGATGGCACCACACTCAGAGCAATGTGATCTGGGTCTACTCTGTATGCATAGGTGTTAAAAAGTGTATTTAATTTACGGAGTAAAGGGTAACTGTGAGTTATTGGTAGAAATGTTGTTAATGTACCATGTATAATTTTAACCTTTTACCTGATGAATATCCATGCATGAAATTATGAATGCACGAGTATTAATTAGCTGGAGTTTTATAATGGCATCATAAACAAGGGATTTGATGAACAATGCAGACGACTGTAGAATCAAGTCTATGTTATTTTTATAAACAAACAGAGCAGACCCTGATCAGGAGCTGTTACAGGTGCCATCAGTATCCATGCTTATAAAATGTTTTAGTTGAGTCTGAGTTTGTTCTCAAGTTTTTGATTGGTCAGATTTGACATCTGACCAATCAAAAGCTTGAGAACAAACTCAGAATCAACTAAAAGCTTTATAATCATGGACCCTGATCTCAGACTTTCTGTTAGCAAAGGTGTCAACAGGAATCTGTGTCAGGTTAAGGGTTGGGACCCTTTACTCCATGAACATTCATGTAAGAAATAATGCCATCCTAAATATTAATCAGATTATTTTTTAAAAATGCCATATTTACACATGAAAGTTTTACAAAGTAGAAACTGTAGAATCAGATATATATAATTCTAGAAGCAAACAGTAGACCTATCTAATCTGGGTGTACTCTTTCAGTAATGAATACATTTTGAATTTTTTTTTATACCAATCTGGATAATATTATATGTATTGAATATTCTTGTTTTCATTAAACATATAAATCTGAAATTTAGAAAAAAATGCTGTCATCCATTTTTGTACTAAATGAAATAAAATCTCTCTAAAGCAACCACATAACCCCTTTCTTCATGTAAATACTTTTCCATGCCTGTGCAAACAATGTAGACCATGATTAGACACCTCTGGTAGGAGCCATCTGATCAAGATCTGCTTTATTTGCTTATGAACTTATAATAGACCTGACTCAATAGGGTCTACAAAAACAAAAAAATCTTGTGTAATTATGCCATTATAAATATTCAGCTAATAAATATTTTGATGTCATTATTTCTTCCATGAATATGCAAAAGGGAAAGGGTTAAGAATAAATCTAAGTGCTTTTGCAAGCAGGTGGTTGCTAAATGCAGGAAGATTAAGTAATGGAGCATGCTCCTGTAGTAGCTTTCTGCATCATTTTCACCCTGCATTAAGGTACCATGTACCTTCATGATCAAGGATTAGACCTCTTTTTGTAGTCAATTTAGAGGCTGGTTTTACTGTAATTGTTTTGAGTTACTGTATGTGTTACACTGTTCAATGCTGAATTTTCAAAGTGGAATAGTCTAGTCTATCAGGGTTAAAAGATTATCTAAGAGTTCATTCAGCATGAAAAGGTATACATGTACACTGTGAGAGGATTTTGAATTACAAACAGTGCAGACACTGAACAGAGGGCTCCTCTTGGATCCCTCTGATCTGGGTCTACACTGTTTGCAAATGACATCCAACCCATTTCCCACATTCAAATATCTCATTCATATAAACAGGTACTTCATTGTTCGTCATAGAATAAAGCTAGTCATTATCCACAAATACATAAGCTCAGACTCTTGTAGATTATTGTAAATTGTGCTTTATATGTAATGCCTGGTCTGGGTCTACACTGTTTGCAATGTTCAAAAAGACTCATGTGTATATTGGAGTTGTTTAACCCATTACTCCATGAATACTCCTTTCTACCCCTTTGAAAACTGAGTAGATTCAGATATGACGGTTCCTAAAGGAGCCATCTGATCAGGGTCTGCTCTGTTTGCTTATGAAATTAGATAGATCTGATTCTATAGTTTCTGCCATGGCCAAAATATCTGTCCTATATTATTGTAAATGTTCAGCTAATAAATATTCATGATGTTATTTCTTACATGAATATTCACTGGGTAGATTGTTAGGTTGAATGCTTTTATCCTTTCCCTGTTCAATATTTTTTCAACTCATGAATATTCATGGCCAGAATCGGTAAAATGGAACACCAGGAAAATGGGGTTTGTTCATTGTTTTGGAAACTGCATAATCAGATCTTTAAAGTTTCACAAGCAAACAGAGCAGACTCTGATCAGATGACTCCATGACATTTACAAACAGCTTGGATCTAGATGAGATGCCAAGTAACTCAGTGTCTCATGAGAATCCAAGCTGTTTGATACCAGGTCAATAGTTTATCAGAAGTTTTAACCCATTCCTCCATAGGCTATTTTTAGACCCAATCTCTTTGAATGAATCTACTTAAAAGGAAGATTTACTAGAGAAAAGGAAAATCTTAGAATTATGTAATATTGAAACCATTGTGATAAATAGATAAATAAATGCTCTATTTATCACAATGGTTTCAAGAAGTAACTATTACAGAGGCGTAGAAAGGTGTATTTAAAAGGGGATAAGGGTTAAGGGTTAAGGGATCAAAGATAAGTAAAAATTGCAGCAAATTGGAATTTGAACAAATATAGTTGTTTTTTTTAACTCTTTCCCTGTTCAATATTCATATAAGAAATAATAACATCATGAATGCAATGTATTGATAAGCTGAATTTTTGTGATGGCATAATCCATAATGTACACAGGATGTTTTGGCTCAGCTAGAAACTCTAGAAGCACATTTATATTACATCATATCTAGCAAACAGAACAGACCATGCTCAGATGGCTCTTATAGGATCCATCTGATCTGGGTCTGCTCGGTATGCAAATGTGTGAAAAGGCGTTTAATATATGAAGGAAAGGGTTGATATATATAAGTTTCATTATTAAATTACAGTTTTCAAGACAGTTACATTTAATCTGCTTTTGGACCTTTTTGTAATTCCTCAGGTATATGCTTGCCAAAAAGCTCTAAAACGCCCTGTATCTAATTTGAAATCAAAACTATGAAAAAGAAGTCTTTCATTACAGTGCTGTTGGGATTATAGACAGCATATGGTTGATAAAGTTTGATGTTTAAGTTTGACATGATCTCTACAGAATCAGACAAATGTCAAGATGGGAATTCCTGTTTGCCTTCGTATTCCTATGTAGGTGGCCGACATGGACCGGCATTCTTAAACTGTATTGTTTTCAAATTACATATGCATAATGGTTTGACTTGTTACATACATTTTTACCTCAAGAATATTTATGCAATAATTAATGAATTCATGAAATACTAATTAGAGTAATATTTATTCTGGCATATGAACAAAAGAAGTTTTGGCTTTGGCAGAAACTGAAGAATCAGATTTATATACATGTAGGTTCATAAGCAAACTGATCAAATCCTGATCGAACGGCTCCTATAGGAGTGATCTGATCTTGGTCAACTTTGTTTGCAAAGACATGAAAAGACATGTCTATCAGGTAAGGGGATAATTCTGTTTGGTGAATTGTTGGAGCAGAGGACAATTCCGGGGTAGTACCCAGACAAAATAGTGTTTATCGCCCACATTGCCTCGCTCTGGCTATTTCTTAGACCCTTACTGTATATGGTTCCATTGAAGTATAATGTCATAATTGTGTTTTACCTTTGAATGCCAATTTTCAAACAGGAATATTCCATCATTTATTGATGATCTCAGTTCCGTTCAGCATATAAGGATTAAAGTTGTTTTAGAGGAGTTTCAATAACAAACTGTGTAGACTCTGACCAGAGGGCTACACCAGGAGCCGTCTGATCTGGGTCTATACTGTTTGCCAATGGTAGTTAACTTGATTTCCTATTTCAAAGTATTAATCAGGTCAGTTGCTTAAGTTAAAGCTAATTGAATAATTGGAATTCTGCCACTGGAGTGCCGAGTGGCTCCAAGGAGGATCAGTGTAACCTTTAACATACTAAATAAACTGTCATACTAGAATGAAATGTTGTTTCAGTCAAGATCAGCAGAATTTGCTTTGATATATCATTTCATCTAACATGGAATATAGCAGATTTTATTCTGATCAGAATTTTAAAGCTACGGTTCCAAGCACTTTATGTCATCTGCAAAGTTTTATGTTATTACATGTATAATGCTGATTGTTAGCTATTTGCTCATTAGTTGCATGTTCACGATTACCTACGCGAATAACTTGGATCCAGATGAGCAGAGAAATAATTTGATGAAATATCAGCATTTCATACTGTTTGACACTCTGATTATATTCTTTTAAATGAACAGAGAAAACATCCATTTTAAACATTTGTAGCAGACAACAGTACTTGCAGAAGACATTAATAGTGTAATAATCGTTAAAGACAATACTGAAGACATGCTGTGTACAATGAATAAGCATTCTTGTTGGGGCATATAGAGCTGAAATCATTAAACTGTAACTCTTTGCATGCTAAGTATTTGTCGTCTGCAACATCAGGCATCTTCTGCTGCATGCTGAAAAATAATTTTCATTTATTTCACTTCTAAAAGTGCAGTTAACCCATTATCTGTTGAATATTCATGTAAGAAATACATTTATAATGACATCATGAATTTTAATTAGATTATTTTTAATAATGGTACATGTATATAAACACATGACATTTTTGCTCATGCAGGCAGAAATTGTAGAATCATATTTATATCATACCATAAGCAAACAGAGCAGACCCAGATCAGATGGCTCCTACATGAGATGTCTGATCTGAGTCTACTTTGTTTGCAAATGCTTGAAAAGGTGTTTATTTTAACCCATTACTCCATAAAGACGCCTTTCTACAGGGACCATTGCAAATACAGTAGACCCAGATCAGATGGCTACTGTAAGATTTGTCGGCTCAGGGTCTGCTCTGTTTGCTTATGATCATATAGATCTACATGTAATATTCAGCTGAATGCAGAGTGAAAGTCTATGATTCAGAAGACACTCTGAAATAAGCTGCCACATATCTTAACACTTTACTCTATAAATACAGCTCTCTATGCCTTCGTAAACAGAGTAGACCCAGGTCAGACAGCTCCTGTACGTAGCTGATCTTCTGGGGCATAGCAGATATCGGCACTGGGCATTTCATGCATGCAATCTTATTAGACTTTAAGAGTACTTTCAATCTTTCATACTTAACTATTTGAAAGACTAATGACCATGTTTTTTAATTCTATCTTTGTCAGATCTTAAATTATGAATGATTAAAACAACAGTAATCTTCATTTTTTCTTGTAACCTAATAAGGCATAAAGTTGTGGGGTCAGATATGATTGACAGCTATATAATGCCAAGCCTTTGATATTTTCAACAGGAATATATATTTCAAAAGGAATATATTCAGTTAAAGTTCACTTATTCCAATGTTAAGTAAAAGAAGATTAGTTAAGCAGTTGGCTATTTAAGGCAGAGTGGAAGTCATGCAGAAAGCTCACAGATGGAGCTTTCTGCATGACTTTCACCCTGCACTAATCATCCACCTGTCTTTTAAAACTGATAATATTTATTGATGTGTTTGGATTGGAGAGAGTCTACTGTGGTATAGATTTGGACAAAAGATAATTGTTTAAAGTGAACCATTTGCTAATATACAGTAGTTTTAAATGTTAATATTTTTGCGAATTTTAATTTCACACAATCTACTTTTACAAACCATTGAAGTGTTGAGAAAATGCAATTTAAGCTATCAGTGTAGACCATCTGATCATATGTTGCTTTTCTATAAATAAGTGAAACAATTTTTATATTAAAAGTACTGTGTCACTTTAAGGAATATGTTATACAATTATGGGCTGTTTTATGAGGTGTTTCGTTCATTGGTCAGAGAAATTCCTTTTGTCTTTCACAAAGAGAAAGGAATTTGCAAAACAAAAGAGTATCAAAGTATGAGGTCTTGTGATTTATGGTCTAAATTTCACTTAACCCTTCTCTTGCTGAATTTTAAAAAACAACATTTCTTCTTCTCTACCTATGCCCTGTTGTATAATTACATATATCTTTACTGTCTACAATTATTTCTCTGTGCAATCACTGCTGTGGAGTGCACTCAGGTTGCACAATAAACTTGTAAATAGTGCAGACCCTGATGAGACAGCTCCTGCAGGAGCTGTCTCATTTGGGTCTTCACTATTTACAGGTAGGTATATTGACGTGAACAGCAAGCGAATGGTTAATCTTTTACCTCATGTTAACGCCGTTTCACACCTTTGCAAACAGAGTAGACCCCCATTAGAAGGCTCCTGTAAGAAATAACAATTAGCTATGATTCTGCCATTGTTCATAAAAAACCCAAACAAGCTAATTAATTAATTCATACAGTCACTTTTTCTCTCCAAATATTAATCTCGCAAAGTGCTAACGCTTTCGCTGCCACATTGTTATCTACAAAATTCATAGTCTTTAATTAATGTTCATTACTGAATGTTTCTTCCCTTGTTTGGAAAATTATAATCACTATAATCACAGTATCAAACAGTTTGGATCCTGATGAGACGTGGAGTTACTCATCGTCTCATGTTGAATCATTAACTACTTGTAGAGGTCATCACTCATTCACCATTGACAGCTAAAGAGCGAACGTCATCATCCTTTAAATCCACCAGCGAAATTAAACATTACCACAGGAAATAAATCTCTACTTTGTTGGTCCAACAAAACTAATAAAGTCTTACCTATGCTAACCCTTTACTCCATAAATACGCTTTTCTACACCTTTGCAAACAGGGTAGACCCAGATCAGATGGCTCCTGTAGGATCCATCTGATCAGGGTCTGCTCTGTTTGCTTATGACATAATAGATATGATTCTACACTTTCTGCCTTGGTTACAATTATTACAGCTAATTAATGATTGCATGATAGCTTTACCTCTTACGTGAATATTCATGGAGTAAATGGTTAATCTTTATCCTTAATACTTTCTCTGTTCAATAATCATAGAAACCAGAAATAATGACATCATGAATATTTATTAGCTGAATTCTTATAATGGCATATGTCAACAGATGGGTTTGGTATTGGTTGAAACTGTAGAGTCAGGTCTATTATAATTTCATGAGTAAACAGAGCAGACCCTGATCAGATGGCTCCTATAGGAGATGTCTGATCTGGGTGTACTGAGTCTGTTTGCAAAGGCATGCAAAGGCATTTATATGAGCAAAAGGTTAAATAATTGTTGACTACAGAAATAACTCTGTGGCTATTTTATCAAATGAAGGTACCATAGTGTTAACCCTTTCCCTGTTCAGTATTCGGTAAAGAAATACTGACATCATGAATATTTATTAGCTGAATTTTATATTGGCATAGACATGTACATTTTGTATATGCATGGATTTTCATATCTATATTATTTCATAAGCAAACAGAGCAGACCTTGATCAGACAGCTCCTCTAGGAGCCATCTGTTCGGGGTCTACTCTGTTTGCCAGTGCATGAAAATACATTTATATGAAGGAAAGGGTTAGAGTTGGGATCTTGATAACATGCCAAGTTATTTATCTGCTCATCTTGATCTATAGTGTTTTCATTGATGACATCACTAATTTGCTTCCACACTAGATAAGTTAACCCTTTACTTGTTCAGTATTTATGTAAGAGATAATGACATCATGAATATTTATTTGATGAAAGTTTTCTAATGATACATGAACACAGGAATGTTCCACCCAGACACAAACTGTAAAGTCACATCTATAATAAATCCATAAACAAATAGAGAAGACCCCGTTCAGACTGCTCTTATAGGAGCAGTCTAATCTGGATCTACCCTGTTTGCAAAGGTGTGAAAAGGCATTTATATGAGTGAAAGTGTTAATGCTTTTCTCTACGAATGTTCATGTAAGAAATAATGACATCATCCTACAGGAGTAGTCTGTTCGGGGTCTACTCTGTTTGCAAAGGCATAAATGTTCGTATTTATGGAGTAAAGGATAAATGGTTTGCATATTGAACAATGAAGAAGTTTTACTGTAAACATTGATATCTTGTAAGACTTGTATAATGGACAAATACCAATACGTTGATTTGTTTTGTTACAACCATGTATTGATGTCATCATTATTGATTCATGGAACATTCTGAAACAACAGTCTTCTCTCTTTGAATTGGGACATTCATTAACCCTTTACCTGATAGAGATGACTTTTGTTTGATCTGTTTGCTTATGCATTACAGATTCTGTTTTCCATGGCAGTCGATTCCCTTATGGTCTGTTTTTTAATACAATAATTGAAAATTTGAAATAATTGGTATTCATAATTATAAGGGTATATAAAATCCTCATGTAAGTTTGGATTAAATGGCTATTGAAAGCATTGCAGAGTAATAGACATAGATAAGACAGTTCCCAGTGGAGCCCTCTGATCAGGATCTGCATTGTTTTTCATTTAAAATTATCAAGCAAATTAAGTCTTTTGGTCTTTTCCTACTTCATTGGCACTACCTTTAACCATTTTCCTCAAGTGCTCTGTTTGCTTATGACCTGTTGTAGATATGATTTTACAGATTTTTTCAAAGCAAGAAGTACTCAATAAAAAATACAAAATTTGACATTATACAAATTCAGCTAAAAGATATTCATGATGTCATTATTTCTTACATGAATATTGAACAGGTAAAGGGCTGAATAATGATTGGTTATAATCTCACTTAGAAAATCTAGCATTCAAATGGTTAACTCTAACAGATGCTTTGATACATTCTGGTGAAAATATGGGACAAGCAAGAGTACAGTAACACCTGTCTATAACGGCCACTACACTGTGTTAATTGTGTGGTTGCTTAAAGCAAGGTGAAAGTAAAACAGAACACTCCTATACATGTACTTAAAACAAGGTGAAAGTAAAACAGAACGCTCCTATAGGAGTGTTCTGTTTTACTTTCACCTTGATTTAAGCTGCCCCCTGCCTTTAACACAACCACTACCTAGCACTTACATGGTCATGAAGGCTTAACCCTTTACTCCATGAATATTCATATAAGAAATAATGACATCATGGATATTAATTAGATTCACTGTTATAATAAAAGATGGATACAGGAATGTATGGCCATTGCAGAAACTGTAGGATCCTTGTCTGTGTCTACTCTGTTTGCAAATGTGTAGAAAGGTGTATTTATGGAGTAAATGGTTAACCCTTTCCCTCATGTAAACATCTTTTCATGCCATTACAAACATATTACGCCATTTGCAAACAGAGTAGACCCAGATCAGCAAGCTCCTATAGGAGCCATCTGATCAGGGTCTGCTCTGTTTGCTTATGAAATTATAATAGATCTGACTCTAAAGTCTCCACCAATACCAAAACCTCCTGTGTACATATGCCATTATAAAAGTTCAGCTAATAAATATTTATGACGTCATTATTTCTTACATGAATATTCAACAGGGAAAGGATTAAAACGCTATGCATGTTAGTGGCAGACAGTGTTGATATAGATGAGAACTCAGATCTGGATTCAAACTGTTTGACACTTTGATCATTCACAGTCTCACTGTTTGACACTTTGATTATTCACAGTCTTTGACATTACAGTACAACCAGAAAAGTGAGTGTCTTAACCCATTACTTCATAGGCTATTTTTAGACCCAACCTCTTTGAATAATAAATCTACCAGAAAGGAGCATTTACTAGAGAAAAAGACAATTTTAGAATTGTGTAGTATTGAAACCATTGTGATAAATAGAGCATTTTGTTCCTTTGGAGCAAATGCTCTATTTATCACAATGGTTTCAAGAAGTGGCTATTACAAAGGCGTAGAAAGGCGTATTTATCGAGGGAAGGGTTAAGCGAACTTATATTAAAAGGACACAGGAATCTTAAATAGCAGGTGGTTGCTTAATGCAGGATAAAAGTAATGCAGAAAGCTCCTATAGGATTACTTTTGACCTGTATTAAGCTACCACCAGTGACCTGACTTACAGAACCATAACTTAGACCTCCTTTTGATGGTCGCTGAAGGTTCTACTGTAATGGAGAAAATTTGTAACACAGACAAGTTAAAACTTGCATTCAGAAATTGTATGTTTTTTATTCTTTAGTAATTTGCCGTGTATTTATTTTTTGACTCCATGAACATTTTGTTATAGAAGTTAGTTAAACAAAAAGTAACACAATCCTTTGATGAATATTCCTGACCACTTTTACCTCATTGAGTAAAGCCGTTTTATGCCATTGCATACAGAGTAGATCCAGATCAGACAGCTAGCTCCCAATTAGGAGTCGTCTTATCAGGATCTACTTGGTTTGCTTATGAAATAATATAAACCTGATTCTACATTTCTGTTGTTGCTGAAATGTTACTGTGTACATAAGCCATTTTTAACATTAAATCTGATAAATATTCATAGTGTCATTATTTCTTACATGCATAATCCATGGTGTACAGGGATAAAAAAAATTGTTAAAGCATCAAAAGTTTTCATCCAGATGAGATGCTGAGTTATTGATCTGTATCTCATCTGGATCTACACTACTTGCAAAGGCCATCACAAAATGATATAAAACCAGGGTCCATGCTTATAAAACTTTTAGTTGAGTCTGAGTTCGTTCTCAAGATTTTGATTGGTCAAATTTGAGCCTTTGGCTCAAATCTGACCAATCAAAAGCATGAGAACTCAAATCTGACCAATCAAAAGCTTGAGAACGAACTCAGACTCAACTAAAAAGTTTTATAAGCATGGACCCAGGATGTGGTTCAGTTATATATATTGATTAGAAAAAAAAAGTGCAAGGTTTCCTTCTATCAAAAACTTGGAAAGATTGAGATGGTTTGCTGCATTCTCATAAAGGAATTCTCTGTGTGTGGTAGCTGTTTTAGTATGCTGACTGCGCCGTTTGCTCCATTCAACCGTGTTTGCTGATTTAACCTTTAATAGCGCTTGTTAACCATTGACATGCTGTAGATGAATCTGTTGCAAACAGTTTTGATCCAGATGAGACGCTGTATAACTCGATGTCTCATCAGCATCCAAACTGTTTGATACACTGAGAGCATTTTAAGAATAAAAATAAAAATATCTTTTTTGAACTCTAATATTGAATAGGATGATAATTTGTGCAAACAAGATTTTTAAGGTCTAGTTTTCAGAAAGTCATAATCATCTACAGTAGAACTTGGCCTAAATGGCTATTCATTCATTGAACATAGCTTTAATAGCTTTCTGCATTACTTTTGGCCTGCATTAAGCTACCACCTTCCTTACAGACATATACTTAGACCTTTTTGATGAGTGCTTAACCCTTTCCTCCATAAACACGCCTTTCTATGCCTCTGTAAAAATCACCTGTTGAAACCATTGTGATAAATAGAGCATTTGCTCCTATAGGAGCAAATGCGCTATTTATCACAATGGTTTTAAACTACATAATTCTAAAATTTTCCTTTTCTCTAGTTATGCTCCTTTTCGATAGATTTATTCAAAGAGGTTGGATCTAAAAATAGCTTATGAGGTAATGGGTTAAGACAGGCTGTACTGTACTTCAATCAGCAAGTCATAGTAAAAGGTCATACAAAAACAAAATGCATGGGGAAATTGGCTTCTGTTTATTTTGCATTTTGTTCTGACAGTGAAATGAACTAAAAAGTCGGATTTTAATCCTTTCCCTCATATACACTTTTTCAAGCCTTTGCAGAAGCCAGATCAGATGGATCCCACTAATACCAAAATATCCTGTATACATATGCCATTATAAAACTTCAGCTAATAAATATTCATATCTATTTATTATTCTTCTGTAATTTCCAATGCATTTATTCTTTACTCCATGAATATTCATGTAAAAATGATGACATCATGAATATTAATTAGATTTTTTTTTTTTAAATGGCATATTCTACTTGAAATTTCAGCATTAACAGATTTTGCATAGACATGAATACTTGTAATAAACATTTGCCCATTTATGCTAAAGGCTGAAAATTGGCAGTATTCCACATAGTTGTGGCAAAACTTTACCATTGTTTGAAGTAAATTGAAACACAACGCCAATTTGCAATATATATAATGACACTTAACCCTTTTAACACTGAATTTTCAAATGGACTATTCCAAAATTCAAACAGGTCAAGCATACTGTGAATATTCAGGGACTTTTTTTATTTTTTTAAAAGAAAAGTGTAACATGACAAACAGTGCAGACCCTGATGAAAGAGCTCCTCTAGGAACCCACTCATCTGGGTCTACACTGTTTGCAAAGATTATTAGTGACTGGTTTCCCAAACTGAAAGGGTTAAAGTAGGTTAATCTTAGCTAAACAAAGTTGACAGGTATTTCCTATTAATCACAAAATAAACTTCTAAAATACATGTAATTGATCTCACATTTTTGTTGAAATCAATATTTTAAAATTATTTAATGGAAATGGCTAGTCTGTGTAATGATCAGAATAATTAAAATATTCATAATGAATTGATATCAACCACTAATGATTTTGCCAATGAAATTCCTGCAAGGTATGAAAATGATATAACTTATAAATTACCTTAACCTTTTCCCTCATGTAAACGTGTTTTCACGCATTTGCGAACAGAGTAGACCCAGATCAGACGGCTCCTAGAGGAGCCGTCTGATTAAGGTCTGCTCTGTTTGCTAATGGAATTTGAAAGATATGTTTCTTTAATTTCTAAAATGGCTACAATGTTCCACCTTCCAATTATTTCATTATAGCTACTTTGTTCATGAATATTCAATAGGTATTGACATTTGTAATAAACATAGAACAGGGATAGGGTTATTGCATTCAGACAGACCATCTTAAGTGAATAGTGCATATTATCTAGTTCAAACTGCTCCTAAAGGAGCAGGTAGATCTGGGTCTGTACTGTTTGCTGCTGTGTTCAATACAAACTTATCAAAGTAGTGTCAGATTGAATCATTCAGTGTAAGTTTAGTATATTGAACATATTTTATTTGGATAAGTGTAAATTATACATGATAATCATAGAGTATCACTATAGGATTAGAATGAAAGCTAAAAAGCTTAAGGAATTCTTCTAATACTATCTGTACTATTTGCTATTGTGTCAGTCATTGATTATATAAAGTTTTCAAAATAATGCCAAATTGATTTAAAAATTAGAGCTAAGGGGAGCCAGGGAGTACAGATACTATAAATATAATAAATACATATCATGTATATATAAAACTAAATGACAACTTTTAAAGAAAAAAACATCACTCTGAAGACCTTAATAATTAACCCTTAGATTCATACTCCATGAATATTCATTTGAGAAACAATGACATCATGAATAGTAATTAGATTAATTGTTATTAGAGTATATTAATTGGCCACATGAAGTTTTGACCATGGCAGAAACTGTAGAATCATATTTATATTACATCATATTAGCAGGAGCCATCTGATCTGGGTCTTCTCTGTTTGCAGAGGCTTAGAAAGGTGTATTTATGGAGTAAAGGATTTGTTCAAAGAGGCTGGGTCTGTAAATTAAAAAGCCTATGAGGGAATGAGTTAAATTAACACTTTGTAAAACATCACTGATATAGTATAACCAATCAAAATGGTTAAATGACAAATGAAGCTTTATATACTGGACAGAAGTAGTGTAGCAAGCTCCAAGAGAAGCTTTCTGCATTACTTTTGTCCTGCAGTTAGCAACCGCCTGCTTTTTAAGACTCCTATGTTCAATAAATGAATGGCTGCTTAGGACAGATTCTACAATTTACTCAGTACAGTTATTCCAATGTCATATTTTCAGGCACAAGTTTGTTCTTCCCCCATGACGACGACGTGGATTATCCCACAGACATCAAAGGAGAACTAACCTCATCAACGATGCCATACCCCGGTATGGCTGACGACAATGGCGAAGTGAAGTTGTGCGTAGTGTGCGGAGAGCGGGCGAGCGGATTTTACTTTGGGGCCCTGGTTTGCCTACCATGCAAGGTGAGTTAAGCCTTCCCTTCGTATAAATTCATTTTCATGCATTTGCAAACAGAGTAGATCCAGATCAGATGGCTCCTATAGGAGCCGTCTGATCATTATCAGGGTCTGCTCTGATTGCTAGTGGAATTTGAACATTCTGTTTCTTTACGTTCTAAAATGGTTACAATGTAAAATTCCTTTGTTCATGATGACATTATGAAGTTTAATTAATGAATATTCATACATCAATTATTTCATACATGAATATTCATTAGGGAAAGAGGTTAGCCATTTACTTCATGAATAATCATGTAAGAAGTAATGTCACATCAGTTACATAAATATTAATGCAAGATATAAATGACCTTATGAGTATTAATTATGTTAAATGTTATACATGTATTAGCACATGACCGCAGGAATCTTTTGTGATGGCTGAAACTGTAGAATCATATCTATATTATATCAAACGCAAACAGAGCAGACCCTGAACAGATAGCTCCTAGGAGCTGTCAGATCTGGGTCTACTTTTGGCAAATTAAGGCATAGAAAGGCTTTTTATAATGTTGTATGAACAGATTAAATTTAGCCACTGGAAGAAACTGCAGGATTAGATCTGTATTATTTCTTAACCCATTCCCGCATATAGACGCCTTTTGACGCTTCTCTAAAAGTCACTTTGTGAAACCATTGTGATAAATAGAGCATTTGCTCCACAGGAGCAAATGCTCGATTTATCACAATGGTTTCAAAACTACACAATTCTGGAAAATTCCTTTTCTCTAGTAAATGCTCATTTTTGGTAGATTTAATGAAAGAGGCTGGAACTAAAAATAGCCTAAACGGTAATGGGTTAAACAAACAGATCAGACACTGATCAGATTGGCTCCTACATGAGCTTTCTGATCTTGGTCATCTCTGTTTGCAAAAGCATTAAAAGGCATATCTATGAGGTAAACAACGGTACTCATTTGTTGATTCATGATGTCCTTCTATGAATTCATTTTCATTATTTTTTTCTAAAGATTATCTGAAGATGAAATTTCCGCTTCACGTCATTAATGAACTTTCATATTGTATTCGGGGGTTTATACATTATATCTTAGGCCAATATTTTGTTATCATTTTCAAACACTTGTCAATCGGCTTTGCGCATTCTTTTGTTGTCTGTGATAAGAAACCTGTCAAAATCCATGTATAACACAGTGGTGAACGATGTTATCTCAACAACTAAACATGCCGCCAAATCTGTGGGATTATTTTTCCTCATGCTTGTTGGGCTTCCAATTTCCTATGCAGGCAGTTTAGATCCAGATAAAATGCTAAATAATTTGAAGATCCAAACAATTTGACATTTTGATTACATTTCTTTTAAAAAATATTTGGAATAATTATTTGAACCTATAGATATGAAGCAGACTACAAATTTTGCAGACTACAGTTACTTAACTGTCGGCATTCTGAGCAGTTGTCACCTGCAATATTGTCGTCTGCTTCAATTCTAAAAGTGCATATTTCTTCAATTTTTTCTTTTAAAATATAGTGTCAGAGTGACAAAGAGTTTGAATCCTGATGAGACGCCAAGTTACCCCGCATCTCATCTGGATCCAAAATTTGCAAATGTTGTCACCAGCCGAGTGCCTATGATTAAATTACAGGTGTTCAAAGATAAGGGCGGGAAATATAATCCGTTGCAGGAGTGTGCATGTGGGTAAACAATTTGAATGCCTAAATTTTTAAATGGAATGGCTCATTTTTGTTGAAGAGTATAATCTATTTATAATAAAACCATTAAATTGGCTTGATTTTGAGTGAGAGACAGTGCAGAGCCTGATCAGAGGCCAGACTCCTTTATTATATAGCCCTCTGATCTGGGTCTACACTGTTTGCCTAATTATGTCTGCAGAAACACATTTCCCACATTCATTATACACGCTTTTCCAGCCTTTGCAAACAGAGCAGACCCAGATCAGATGGCTCCTGTAGGAGCTATCTGATCTGGGTCTATTCTGTTTGTATTGAAATATTATAGATCTGATTCTACAGTTTCTGACATGGCCAATCATTTCTCTTGTTCATATGACATTACAATTGTACATGTATACCATTTCAGCTTTTAATATTCATGACATCATTATTTCTTCAATGAATTTCATGGAGTAAAAGATAAAAGATTTCCATTTGAATTATAGCTACGGATCACAAACTGGTTTAGCAAAGTGAACCCATGTCAAATCCAGATCACTACAGTGGTTGAGTCTGTTTACAAAAAATAGAAGGTATTAAAAGAGGTGTTTACACAAGCTTTAAAATTGGAGATTTTATTGAATTTCTTTGTGCTTGTTTACCATATACCTACCAAGTAATCATTGTTGTCTGTAAAAATGACCGTCTGCTGAAAACCTCAGTTTTTATGTTGTCCACATTATTTAAAATCTTGAACAGTTAATAGCAGACAATTATAAAACCTGCTGAAATGTTCTAGTCACTAGATATCTCATCTGGATAGAAATTGTTCACAAATATTATCTCATATTTTTCCATAATAAGCAAAAGGTGAGGGATTAAGCTAGAGATAACGTATGTCTGGGTATGGCCGTATTAACCCTTAACCTGCTGAATAATTAAATCTAGCTCCTCCCTTTCTGAATATTAATTAAACAAAAAATGGTATGAAAATTTATCACTGAAGAATATGATTTTTTATCACAAACAGTGCAGACCCTGATTAAAGGGCTCCCTCAGGAGCCCTTTGATCTAGGTCTACACTGTTTTTAAGGTCTTACATACTCAGTTTCCATACTTAAGGGTTAAGCACCTGATGCCCCTACTCACAGTATAGTACATGGGCAGTGCTCAGATAAGCCTGTACTAGAGAAAAACACTGAAATTGGTTTTGTCTTTGAATAAGATGACCTGAAATTCCTTAAAGGTCATCTGTCTGTCAATAACGCTTTTTTTTTTTAAAGATATCTCATAACAATTGAAATAATGCTGTTCGGATTCCCTGAACAATTTACAGTAGAACCTGTCTTAAGCGGCCATTCATTTAATAAACATAGGAATCTTAAAAAGTAGATGCAAAAAGCTCCTATGGATCCTATACCACCTGCCTTAGAGATCGATAATTAGACTACTTTTTGATGGCCGCTTAAGACAGGTTCTGCTGTGTATTAAAAAATACGCTCATAATTTATGGTTCTGGAACAAAATGTTATTGCAATATCGCAAACACAAATGAAAAACTAAAATACACATCAATTTGTCTAAACATGGGCAAATGATATATATATCAGTGACATTGCTAATTTAACTTGGAACTTTTCACAAATTTTGATAAAATCATTTATAAATTGTTTCCACATCCTGATACTTTTCATTAAACAAACTACAATTCTATTTTAGAATGAATCAATTATAGACACATTGCCATTAATGGTTTATTTTACCTGGTTGCAAAATCTAAATAATAGTGCAAATATAGTCATAAAGGTGTGTTTTCAAATACGGGGTAATTAATCCTTTCCCTGTTCTAATATTTATTACAAAATTTCAATACCTACTGAATATTCATGGACAAAATAGTTATAATGAAATATGGAGGGTGGAACATTGTAGCCATTTTACAAAGAAAAACATATCTATCAAATTCCATTAGCAAACAGACAGACCCTTATCAAACGGCTCCTATAGGAGTCGTCTGATCTGGGTCTACTCTGTTTGCAAATGTGTGAAAACGCGTATATATGAAGGAAATGGTTAAATCATCATTTCTCGACCAAACCCTATGTTGTGATCAATCATTAGAATGACTTCGAAGAGACAATTCTAAAGAGTAGGCACAGCATCGGGTTAATTTATTGCTAGAAATAAAGCAGCTACATTTGTATTAGGCTATTCTTGAAATTGTTTTAACCCTTTCCTCCATATAAATATGCATTTCTACGCCTCTGTAGAAATCACCTGTTGAAACCATTGTGATAAATAGAGCATTTGCTCCTATAGGAGCAAATGCTCTATTTATCACAATGGTTTAAAACTACAAAATTCTAAAATGTTCCTTTTCTCTAGTTAATGCTCCTTTTCAGTAGATTTATCCAAAGTGGTTGGATCTAAAAATAGTCTATGAGGGAATGGGTTAATTAATACATCTTAACTGGGCCTCAGTGTTGTATAATGAATCATTATCAATTGCATCATGAATCTAACACTCCCTGCATCTTAAAAAACAAGTGGCAAGATTTCTATCAATATTGATTATTCCTGTAACTCATGAATATTCATGTAAGAAATAATGAGATCATGAATTTTAACTAGCAGAATATTTATAATGGTCATTTGTGTATGAACAAAGGTTTTATCTGTACCATTGCAATGCATAAGCAAACCCTGATGACATCATTCAGATCTTACAGGAGCCATCTGATCTGGGTATACTACCGGTAGATGTTTGCAAATCCATTACCCCTTTCCCTGTTCTATTTTTTATTCCAAATTTCAATACCTACTTAATTTTCATGGACAAAACAGTTATAATGAAATATGGAAGGTGGAACATTATAGGCATTTCAGAAAGTAAAGAAACAGGTCAATCAAATTCCATTAGCAAACAGCAGAGTCTGCTCAGATGGCTCCTCTAGGAGCCATCTGATCTGGGTCTACTCTGTTTGCAAATGCGTGAAAACACATGTATATGAGGGAAAGGGTTAAAAGGTATCTCTATTGAGTAAACAGCTATTGAAGAATATCATAATAATTACAGAGGACAGTTTGTTTGGGAGGAAACTGTCTTTTGAATAATGAGATTGAAAGCAGTAAAGATAGATTGAGAAGAGCATTTTTGATGAGTCTATATTTGGAAGTATTAATTACGCTTCTTTTAATGATTCCAATATTGATTTTAAAGCTATATTTAGGAATTGAAAATCGATGGCAATTGAAGGCCTTGAATGGAATTGAAAACACTAAACATCCCAGACCACTTATGCAAACATACAGAGGACCCCTTCTAAAGTCAACATATAGATGTGTGGAGAAGTAGCCTGCATGATTGCTTAACCCTTTCCCTTTTCTATGTTTATTTTAAATTTCAATACCTAATGAACATTCATGGAGAACATTCCTAATGAATACCTAATGAATATTCATTAACAAAATAGTTATAAAGAAATATGCAAGGTGGACCATTTTAGACATTTTAGAAAGCAAAGAAACAGAACTATTCAAATTCCATTAGCAAACAGAGCAGACCCTGATCAGACAGCTCCTCTAGGAGCCATCTAATCTGGGTCTACTCTGTTTGCAAATGCGTGAAAACACATTTATATGAGGGAAAGGGTTTACTATAGAGTTGACTCGAAAGGCATAAACTTCCTGGATTATAATATTGTATAACAAACAGTGCAGGTGCTGATTTAGAGGGCTCCTTGTAGGAGCCCTCTGATCTGAGTCTACATTGTTTGCAAATGCCAGAACATGTGTCTCCTGAGTTGAAAGGGTTAATGTAGGATGGAAGTAATTGAAAGGAGCTTGAGGGAGCTTTCTTAAGGAGCCCCTGAAGGAGTTTTCTGCATTACTTTCATCCAGCATAGAGCTACCACCTTGCATTTAAAACCCAGTGTTAGACCTCTATATGTGGCCGCTTTGGAGGGGCATTTCCTCTACAATTAAATAGAGCATTTGTACCATAGGAGTTAAAGGGGTTACCGGTAATTCTAAGCTAAACTTTTATAATGGCATTATGATCATGGGAATATTTTAAAATAGCAGAAACTGTAGAATCAATTGTCTATATTATTTCATAGGCAAACAGATGCTGTTGGAGCTGTCTGATCTGGGTTGAAAAGGCGTTTATATGAAGTAACGGGTTAATAAGCATGCAAATGGTTAAAATCCAGATAAATTAGTCTAAGTAGATAAAAACTGAATGAGGCTTTTCTGATATACCGCAACATGTACATGTGTTTAAGGTGTTACATGGCACTCCGTCTATTGTTAGAAATTTATCCGTTCATTCAGTTTGAAAACTTTGACCGAGAATACAAGCAAGCAATTTGTGTTTTTGCCGATTGTCTCGAAATTACTGCATTGTCATAGTAAGAAGCTACAGTTAGCCCTTTACTCCGTAATTATTCATGTAAGAAAGAATCATTACCTGAATATTAATTAAATGAATTTTTTTTATAACTACATTATGACCACAGGTTTTTGACCATTGCAGAAACTGTAGAATATATCAGATTTATAGTATTCCTCAACTCTTTCCTCCATAAATACGCCTTTCTACACCTCTATAAAAGTCACTTCTTGAAACCATTGTGATAAATAGAGCATTTGCTCCATAGGAGCAAATGCTCTATTTATCACATTATGGTTTCAAAACTACACAATTCTAAAATTTTCCTTTTCTCTCGTATATGCTCCTTTTCTGTAGATTTATTCAAAGATATAGGCTCTAAAAATAGCCTATGAGGGAGTGTGTAAGCAAACAGAGTAGACCCTGATCAGATTGGCTCTTACACAAGCCATCTGATCTGGTTCTACTCTGTTGGCAAAGGAGTATTTATGGAGTAAACAGTTAATTTTTATTGTTTATGTGAAACATACTAAAATTCCAGCTTTTTTTCTAATTACTGGTAATACTGGCTTACCAGAACCTTCTCAGGCTTAACCCTTTATTCCATGCATGAGTATTCTGGCAAGAAATAATGACATGTTGAATATTAATTCACTGAATTTTTATAATGGTACTATGAACAAAATATTTTTATTGTGACAGAAATTGTAGAATCGAATATTAGATGATATTATATCAAGAGCAAACCTGGATCAGATGGCTCCTATAGGAGCTGTCTAATCTGGGTCTACTCTGTTTCCAAAGGCATAGAAAAGTGTATTTATGGAGTAAAGTGTTATTCTAGCAAGACATGATTAACCCTTTCCTCCATAAATACGCCTTTCTACGCCTCTGTGATAACCACTTCTTGAAACCATTGTGATCAATATAGCATTTGCTCCTATAGGAGCAAATGCTCTGTTAATCACAATGGTTTCAAATTATAAAATTCTAAAATTTCCACTTTTGGGTAGATTCATTTAAAAAGGTTGGGTCTAAAAATAGCCTATGAGGGAATGGGTTAACATTTGCATAGAGCTTGGATCCAGATGAAACATTACGTAACTAGACGTCTCATCAGGATCCAAGCTGTCTGCATCTCGTTCATTAAATTAAAAAAAAACTTAAGTGAACTTGATAATATTTAAAAATGATTGTTCTGAAATCTTTCAGTCTGTGAAAACGTGTTTATTATGAAGGAAAGGGTTAAAAGATTCCTGGGATGATTTACTCAGAAATCTATCTTGCAGATGGTATTTGTGAATAAGATTACTATTTCTGCCTCTCAGGCTATTAAATGTTCACAATGTATTGATCAATGCCTTAAAATGCTTGATAATCTTAGTTACAGACTAATGTATCGGTTTTGAGATCAGTTCATCCGTCTTAACCTCAGATCGGACGATGGAAATGCCCTTAAATAGATATTTATCAGCCCAAATAATCTTAACTCTTTCAAACCTCAATTATCAGAATGGAATATCCTAAATGTGTTTTAACTGTAGAGTCCACTCTGTGTGAAAAGTTTAATTTTCCTAGATAATTTTAAATGACAAAAAGTGCAGACCCTGATCAGAGGGCTCCTATAGGAGCCCTCTGATCTGGGTCTACACTGTTTGCAAATGACAAGTATTGTGTCTCCCGGGTTGAAGAATAAAATAAGTTTTTTTAACACTAACCTTTTTTACAAATTGTTTTCTGTCTCATTTGGTTTTAGTAATAGAGTTCACTTTGCTATAAGGCCATTAGGATTATGAAGGCCATTAGGATTATGAAGGCCATTAGGATTACGAAGGCCATTAGGATTACGAAGGCCATTAGGATTATGAAGGACATTAGGATTATGAAGGCCATTAGGATTATGAAGGCCATTAGGATTATGAAGACCATTAGGATTATGAAGGCCATTCGGATTATGAAGGCCATTAGGATTATGAAGGCCATTAGGATTATGAAGGCCATTAGGATTATGAAGGCCATTAGGATTATGAAGGCCATTAGGATTATGAAGGCCATTAGGATTATGAAGGCCATTAGGATTCTCCGTCATTGTTTAGCTGTTTCTCTGTTGAATATTCATGTATGTTAGAAATAATGACATCATGAATATCTTATAATGGCGTATGTACACATGGATTTTTGGTATTGTAGTCAGATCTATTTTAATTTCATTAGCAAACACAGCAGACCTTGATCAGATGGTTCTTAGGGGATGTGCACCTTCTGATCTGGATCTATTCTGTTTGCAATGGCATTGGAAAAGCTTTTGTATGAAAGAAAATGTTATCAGAGTCCTTTTCAGCATGAACTAGGATTAAATTTGCTGGAGGCCTGAGTGCAGACCCTGACTATTTTATGGGCTATGCAAGGAGCCCTCTGATCTTGGTCTACAGTTAAGTTGTAAATGCCAGTATACTCATTTCCTGTATTCAAAGGGTTTTTGCAAACTGCGATTTGCAAACTGTATAGACCCAGATCAGGGGGCTCCTAGATCTAGAGGAGCCCTCTGAACAGGGTCTGCATTGTTTGTCATTCCAAATCCTCTAGCAATTCTAGTTTAACCCTTTCCTCCATACACTATTTTTAGATCCATCCACTATGAATAAATCTACCGAAAAGGAGCATTTACTAGAGAAAAGGAAAATGTTAGAATTTTGTACTTTGCATCCATTGTGATAAATAGACCATTTGCTCCTGTAGGAGCAAATGCTCTATTTATCACAATGGTTTCATAAAGTGACTTTTACAGATGTAGAAAGGCGTATTTATGGCGGAAAGGGTTAAACTTTTCATGTTATATGGACTCTAACAATAAACACTGATGGGCTATTCTAAATAATGTTAACTCATTACCTCATATCTGAGGCAATTTTCAAACCCAACCTCTTTGAATAAATCTACTGAAAAGGAGCATTTACTAGAGAAAAGGAATTGTTTTTAGAATTGTACAGTTTTGAAACCATTTTGATAAATAGAGCATTAATTTTGCTTCTATGGAACATAAATGCTCTATTTATCACAGTGGTTTCAAAAAGTGCCTTTTACAGAGGCATCAATACCTGCCAATATGAAGGAGCATACATTGTACATAATAACTTGCAGGTACTTATAGAATAAATGGCTTGTGAAATGCGTTAATAATTAATGATTGTTAGAACTAGATTGTGAAATGCATTGCTCTATTAATTCTTAATCCAGAGTAGAACGGCAGATCAATTGGCTCATATAGGAACTGTCTGATCGGGGTCTGCTCTGTTTACTTATGGAATAATACCTGAAAACCAAACAATCCTATGTATATAATTATATGCCATTATACTCAGGCTTCAGCTTATAGATTTTCATACAATTGTTTTTTCTTACATTAACCCTTCTCTTGCTGAATTTTAAAAAATAATTTCTCCTTCTTTACCCACGCCCTGTTATATAATTACATATATCTTCACTGTCTATAATTATTTCTCTGTGCAATCACTGCTGTGAAATGTACTGGTTGTACAATCAATTTGTAAATAGTGCAGACCCTTATGAGACAGCTCCTGCATGAGCTGTCTCATCTGGGTCTTCACTTTTTACAGGTAGGTATATTGACGTGAACAGCAAGCGAAGGGTTAATATACAACACGGAAAGTGTTAAAAATATTTGAAAAGGTTGGTGGAAGTGATCAGATCAGGTTGGCTATGACTGTATACATTAATATTTCATACAGACCTAACAAAAAAAGTATTGTATGCTGCATCAAAGTTCTGATCTTGGCATGGGGCGAACGTTTTGGGGATTTCTGACGTAACCGGGAGGCAGTATCAGTTTAATCAACCAAATTTTATGACATTAAAAAGACCACCTCTAAAGTTCACACGCTGTGTGGCTAAAATGTACCATAGAAATAACCTAAAAGTGACCACTCAAAATATATCTACAGTAAAAACTCGATACTATGAAATCTTTGTAATGAAGAATTGAAGTCTTTGTAGGCAGGTGGCCGCTTAATGCAGGGTGAAAATCGTGCAGAAAGCTCCTAGAGGTGCTTAATATATTACTTTCATCCTGCATTAAGCTGTCACCTGTCTTGAAGATCAATAATCAGATATGTATCGAGTTCGAATAATCAAAATTTTACTGTGAAGCAGACCCAGGTATAGATTTATGTATAGATGAATATTCATAAATTGCATGGACAAATTGATTCATTTGTCTTGATTTGAATGAAAAGTAATTTGAAATCAAACCCATTAAGTGATGTTGCATGTATTTTGACTGGTAATCCATAAGCATTGTGCTTTTCCCCAATCAATTAAATTTTGTCTGTCACTAATTAGACTATTGTCCGTTTGGGTTCAACATAGAGTTTTCTTCAGTTTCTTAACCCTTTCCTCCATAAATACACCTTTCTACGCCTCTGTAATAGTCACTTTTTTTTAAACCATTGTGATAAATAGAGCATTTGCTCATATAGGAGCAAATGCTCTATTTATCACAATGGTTTCAAACTACAAAATTCTAAAATTTTCCTTTTCTCTAGTTAATGCTATTTTTAGGTAGATTAATTAAAAAATTCATATATACCATTATAAAAAATTAAAAACTCATCCTCAGATATCGGTATTCATGATGTCATTACTTAACCGTTTACTCCATAAATTATGCCTAAATTCTACGCATTTGCAATCACAGTAGACCCAGATCAGATGACTCCTATAAGAGCCATCTGATCAGGGTCTGCTCTGTTTGCTTATGATGTAATATAGGTATGATTCTATAGTTTCTGTCCAGACCAAAACTTTCTGTGTTCATGTGCTATTGTAACAATTAATCTAATTGATGTCCATAATGTCATCATTTCTTAATACATGAATATTCAAGGAGGAAACTCAGGAAAGGGTTAATAATTGCGACAAACATCCAAATCCAAACTGCTTGCCATGGTAATAGCAGAGCAACAGATAGAGGTGTGTACTCAAAATTACTAAAATTGTCCTGTCTCCACCAAATCTCATGTTGTGACTACTCTTTAGAATCATCTTGAAGAGAGGATTCTACAAAGTGATCACTACATATAGGGTTTGGTGGAGAAAATGTTTTAATTTACACATCTTATCTGGATTTCTGGATTAGTATGGTTTTGTTACCAATGGTGATGAAAAACATACTGTATTTATGATCTCTAATAAACTCTCCTGTGGGTGTTACGTATTTTAAAAGGAGCTTGTACATAGGTAGTAGCTTAAAGGAGTATGAAAGCAATATAAAAAGCTCTGAGTTGAGCTTTCTGCATTGCTTTCAGTCTGCATTAAGCTATCACATGCGTTTTGAAACCTACTTCTTTATTTAATTGAAGTTTATTATATAGGGTTTTAGTTGTTTAATTGATCTTTTAAGTTTCCTACAGAAGTAAATGGACGTTTATTAGAGTGTTTTTTTTTAGAGAGGATACAGTACTGTAGAACCTGTCTTAAGCAACCATTGTTTCATTGAAGTCTTAAAAAGCAGGTGGTTGCTTAATGCAGGACAAAAGTAATGCAGAAAGCTCATATAGGAGCTTTCAGCATTACTTTTGACCTGCATTAAGCTACCACCTGCCTTATATGCCCATAATTATACCTCTTTTTGAGGGTCGCTAAATTAAGACAGGCTCTACTGTACATGTATTAATGTGTTTGAGTATGAGGAATACAAAGCATTCAATGTCCATCCTAACTATGTACTATTGATATATTTGAAGATGTCGAACATATTCAAGTGGTTTCAATGATCCTCTATGAGGCTTCTGTTTTGAAATTGATGACGTCAGCTGAGTGATTGTCAATATTGTGGCTATCTAAGTACGCAAACAACAGCTATGATGAAGCTATTCTGCCAGGTGTCTTTTTGCTGGCAGTTTTTATTTGAAACATTTATCAGTTCAATATTCATGTTAGAAATAATGACATCATGAATATTTATTAGCTGATTTATCGTAATGACATATACCTGGAAATATTATGATATCAAATCTATATTATTCCATAAGCAAACAGAGCAAACCCTGATCAGACAGCTCCTGCAGGAGCCATCTGATCCGGGTCTAGTCTGTTTGCAAAGTGTGGAAAAATCATTTCTATGGAGGAAATGGTGGTCACAACATGGGGTTTGGTGAAGAAAATAAAGGCACTTTTCTTAAAAAAACTTTAAAATTTTCACATTTTTTCAATGCCTCTGAATATGTACAGTAAAACCTCTCTAAATTGACCACCAAATAATGGTCTTTTTCTCAGCCTTAGAAACAGGTGATAGCTTAATGCAGGATGAATGTTATGCAAAAGCTCCTACTGGAGCTTTTTGCATATTATTCATCCTGCATTAGGCAATTACCTGTTTTTAAAGACCATTATTGTTATTCATTTAGTGGTCACTATAGAGAGGTTCTAAAGTGTATCATAAATTGAGAAACAACCGGACTAACTTCTGACAAACAGTGTATACCCTGATCAGAAACCAGTTTTTTTGTTAAACTTATATTATTATAGATTAGCCCATTCCCTGAAGACTCATCCTTAAGCTATTTTTAGATTCAACCTTTTTGAATAAATCTACCGAAAAGGGACATTTACTAGAGAAAAGGGAAAGATTATAATTGTGTTGTTTTGGAACCATTGTGATAAATAGAGCATTTGCTCCTATGGAGCAAATGCTCTATTTATCACAATGGTTTAAAAAAAAAGTGACTTTTACAGAGGTGTCAAAATGCGTCAACATGCGGGAATGGGTTAGACAAGCAGGACATATTTTATCAAGCATGGTCTTTATTTTGGTCTGTGTAAAATTACGTTACTGGGCGGGTATTATTTATCAATAAAATCCCAAAATAGCAGGTGAGAACTTGATCTTCAGATAAATTATCTGAAACTGATTTTCAGGTGATTTCCCTACAAATTTGACTCAGCCCTAATACAGAAGTAAATATGACCTCTGAGCCAAATTTTGAAAATGATAATTATTCAAATTACAATGTTTTAACTCTTGTCGTGCTATAATGTTTCATCTGCAAAAGGTGTTTATCTTCAGCAGCTTGGAAAGTTTTACTTTATTTCAATTTAAATGCAGAATGTCAAATAAGATCAAGTTAACCCATTCCCGCATATTGACGCCTCTGTAAAAGTCACTTTCTAACACCATTGTGATAAATAGAGCATTTTGCTCCTGTGGAGCGAATGCTCTATTTATCACAATGGTTTCAAAACTACACAATTCTGAAAATTTCCTTTTCTCTAGTAAATGCTCCTTTTTGGTAGATTTAATAAAAAAGGTTGGATCTAAAAATAGCCTATCCGGGAATGGGTTAAGATCCACACAAGAAGAGTTATACAGCATCTCATCTGCATCCAAACTGTTTGCAATAATCACAAATTAATGCAGCTTAATATCATTTACTCAATGAATATTCATGAAAGAATGTGAGAAATTAGTGTACTATGTTGACCTGGATCAAAGGACTCCTAGAGGATCCCCCTGATCAAGGTCTGCACAGTTATAATGTCAGAGTCCATTCAGTTTAAACAGATATAATTTGCAAAAAAAGAATTTTAAATGACAATCAGTGCTGGCCCATTACCAGAGGGTCCCTTTAGGAGCCCTCTGATCTGGGTCTACACTGTTTGCACATGCCGGCAAGTACACTCGCTTCCCGCTTTCAAAGAGTTCAAGTCTGTATAAATTTACGTCTCGCCACAATTTTTCTGTCGCCAGCAGGTGACACGCACTTCTTAAGACTTTTGACTGCATATACCGTAGTAATTCAGAGTTGTTATTAAATGTTTTGGTTACCTTCCAGTAATTGGCATTATTTGTACGAAAAGAACACAAGGTCAGCTACATTGACAACTTCTGTAAAAGCTTTAACCTTAACCCTTACAGTGTGGGACACAAGTCGCTAATGTCATTTGCAATCAATGTAGACCCAGAAAAATCCCTAAATATTCATCATAAGCTTAACCAGTTTGAATTTTGGAATAGTCCATTTGAAAATTCAGTATTGTATACTTAAGGTTAAGCCCTCTAAACTGCAGATATTGTTGTCTGCTTCAAATGAAAAGGTAGATAATTTCTTATGTATCTTGCCAGAAACATAACCAAAGTCGCTAAAAGTGTGGATCTTGATGAAATGCTGAGTTACTCGGCATCTAATCTGGATCCAGACTGTTTGCAAAGGTTTTAACCCTTCTCTTGCTGATTTTTAAAATACATTTCTCCTTCTTTAACCATGCCCTGTTGTATAATTACATATATCTTCACTGTGTACAAGTAATTTGCTGTGCAATCACTGCTGTGGAGTGCACCCAGGTTGCACAATCAACTTGTAAATAGTGCAGACCCTGATGAGACAGCTCCTGCAGGAGCTGTCTCATCTGGGTCTTCATTATTTACAGGTAGGTATATTGATGTGAATAGCAAGCGAAGGGTTAACAAATTTTCTGGTACTGAGGGCTGAGAGGTGAATTTACTTAACCTTTACAACCAGGTCCATGGCAGCTTATGGTGAATATTTAGGGACTTTTCGAAAGAAAATTGTAACATGACAAACAGTGCAGATCCTGATGAGAGGGCTCAAATAAGAGGTTTTCAAAGGACATTAGTGATTGGTGTCCCACACTGTATGTATGGGTCAAATCACTGATACCAATCACTGCAATAAGCCATGAAATTATATCTAAGTTTTAAGCATAATAAAATTCAGATAACGTTTCAAATGCGTTTTTATACGCTTTTGACAAATAATCTTTCATTGATCAGTACTATAAGCAGTTCCAAATTGGCTAACGGTTAATTCTTTTCGCACTAAGTAAAACAATGTATTGCTGTCTGCAAAAATTTGTGATCTGCTGAAATTCTCAAAATATTTTTCTATAATTTTCTTCAAAAATACAAAGTTTGGATCCTCAGCCCGAGACAGATGAGTCGTGAAATTTAACTTGGCAGCTCATCATTCTGGATACAAACAATTTGTGCAAAAGTTATCATGAACTTCCTGCTATTGAGTTCAAATAAATGCATGTACAGTAAAACCTCTCTATAACGGCCACTAAATTGTGTTAATTAGTTGGTATTTAGGGCAGGTGGCTGCTTAAAGTAAGGTGAAAGTAAAACAGAACGCTGTTATAGGAGCGTTCTGTTTTACTTTCATCTTGCTTTAAGCAGCCACCTGCCTTTAATACAAAATACTTGACGTAATTTAGTGGCCGTTATAAAGAGGTTTTACTGTCCTGTCTTTGATCTATTCATACATCAGAGTTCCAGATAAGATGCCTAAATATAAATATTTTCAAGAATTATTTCTCCACCAAACCTTATACTGTAACCACCCTATAGAATCGTCTCGAACAGACAATTTGAAAGAGTGGTCACAGTATAAGATTTGGTGGAGAAATGATGATTTTAGTATTTGGGTATGCACCTTTATCTGTAGCTGTGACTGTACATGTATATTTCATTAACCCGTTTCCTCATAGGCTATTTTTAGATCCAACCACTTTGAATAAATCTACCGAAAAGGAGCAATAATTAGAGAAAAGGAAAATTTTAGAATTTTGTAGTTTGAAACCATTGTGATAAATGGAGCATTTGCTCCTATAGGAGCAAATCGTCACCTTAACGCAAAACTATTGTAACTACATTTTGCAAAATTTTACAGGAGAAGGAAAAAACTTCCAAAAAAATTTAAAACATGTTTTATCCAACTTCTTTTTCAAACAGAGACACCTCAGTGCATAATACATATGAATATAATGTACATTTTGTGGTTTATTGATGAATTATGACATAATATAAGTTATTTGACTTACAATAGTTTTGCACTAAAAATCAGTATGTTTTTTTCATAAAACTTAACGCAAAACTATTGTATTTGGACTTACAATAGTTTTGCACTAGAAACAAGTCTGTTTTCTTCTTAAAACTTGATGCAAAACTATATTATATTGACTTACAATTAGTATTGCACCAGAAATAAGTTACTTTTCAGTTTAAAAATTGTAGAACCTGATTTTTATGCCCCCCAGATCAGATCTGGTGGGCATATTGTTTTGCCATGTCTGTTTGAGGACAACTTGAACATTGAACATAACTTTTGAGCCAGTACAGATAGAGACTTGATATTTGGCATGTATATGTATCTCATAAAGCCGCACATGTTGAGGGGTTACATGTCAAGGTCAAGGTCATCCTTCAAGGTCAGAGGTCAAATATATAGGTCAAATCACCGACTATAACATTGGCCATAACTTTTGAACCAGTAGAGATAGAGACTTGATATTTTGCATGCATGTGTATCTCATGAAGCTGCAAATTTTGACTGGTGACATGTCAAGGTCATCCTTCAGGGTCATAGGTCAAATTGGAGGAGGGGGCGTAGTGTTTCACAAACACATCTTGTTTTACACAGACAGATTCATCTATAGCAAAAATTGCTGAAATATTAGTGGTTAATATTCTTTTGAGGAAATAGGCTCCTATAGATAAGTCACAAGATTTTTAAGTCAAATCAGAGGCCATAACTCTGCAATTCTTCAGAGGCTGATGAGAAAACCTCTAGAACAAGATGTGTTTGTGAAACACTATGCCCCCTCATATATTTGACCTCTGACCTTGAAGGATGACCTTGACCTTGACATGTCACCCCTCAAAATGTGCAGCCTCATGAGATACACAAGCATGCCAAATATCAAGTCTCTATCTCTACTGGTCCAAAAGTTATGGCCAATGTTAAAGTCGGCGATTTGACCCATATATTTGACCTCTGACCTTGAAGGATGACCTTGACCTTGACACGTCACCCCTCAAAATGTGCGGCTTCATGAGATACATATGTATGCCAAATATCAAGTCTCTATCTATACTGGCTCAAAAGTTATGACCAATGTTAAAGTTGCTGACAAACAAACAGACAAACAGACAGACAGACAGGGCAAAAACAATATGCCCCCGACTATCGTCTATGGGGGCATAAAAATGCTTGCCAGGGTCATCACAATTATGAGAATAGACTGGTCTTCTATATTTTGTAAGGGTTTAATATTTTAATTTTATTTTGATATCTGAGGTAAATTCTGATATAAATTAGAAATATATTCTGAACACAGTAAAAGCACAGTGTACGGTCATATAGTGTTAATTCTAACCAGTCATAAAACTTTTTACAATCTGATATGGATCAAAACTGCTTGAAGCTGTTAACCCTTTGCTCCATGAATATTCATGTAAGAAATGATGACGCCATAAATATTAATTATATTCAAATTTAAAATAGGGCATATTAACACATGAATGTTTTGCCAAAGTAGGAACTATGGAATCCGATCTATTTTATTCCATAAGCAAACACAGCAGACCCTGATCAGATAGCGCTTACAGGAGCCATCTGATCTGGGTCTACTCTATTTGCAAAGGCTTAGAAAAGCTTATTTATGGAGGAAAGAGTTAAATCTTTATTTTTCATAATGTTTCAACATATCTGAAGTGTATAATTGGTATAATTTCAATGTTTATATTTATTGCAATTTGCATGTACTATAATTATGTGAGTGAATTCCACCTTATAATCTCCATACAAGCTTTTACTTGTAATAATTAAAGTAAGTCTGGACTCACAAGTGAACAAAAAATGAAGAAATATTAACATCAAAACCATATCAAACAAACAAATGTATACACAATGTGTCTCTGACGTACGTTTTTACATTATGACGGGAAGTGTAATTCTCGGTCCTGAAAGTGAAATGTCTACGCTCTCCCCCCACTTTCTCCGTTTGTGCAAAATAACTGTATTTAGGTTAAGGATTTAAGAAGTTCATTTCATCTTCATGATTTAAATCATTTTGTTGATGGTCAGATCGATAAAATCAGAAGATATCCTGATGTGGGACCTATTCAGTGCGAGCGCAACCTATAAATTGAATTTGGGCAGATGCAACCAACAAAAGTCACCCATAAGTTTTAAATTTCATTTCGTTTAATAAACCCATCTCATACTAATTGTAAACAGTGTAGACCCAGGTCAGGCAGTTCCCATAGGAGCTGCCTGGTCAAAGTCTGCACTGCTTGCATGCAGATTTTTTTATCCAAATCTAAATGGTTTAACGGTTTAAACTTTTTCTGTTCATAAAGGACACATTAATAAAAAGTGTTCAGATTACAGAATCATCTATAAAAACATACTTATAAGAAGAGTTATAATTCTATAATATTTTTATTTTGTTTATTATTTTTGTAATATAGAAAATAATGAATTATAAAAACTCTATTGTTTAAACGAAGTTTTGAACGACATAATGGGAAAAAAACATGTCAATATCATTTATATATGACATTTTTATATAAATCAAAGGACAAATAGACATACAGAAAGGAAAAATGGAATGACAGACACTTGGTCAGAAAGATTATAACTTTATGTCACATTGTAAATTACGTGTATGTAGGACAGATATCCAAGAAAATTTCTTCTAATTTTGTATATTCCAAATAATGTATCAGGGTTAGGAGTTCAATCAATTTAGTGGGGGATTGGGGGGTTATTTCCCACCCACATCGGGAATGCAATTTGAATCTAAAATCAAAGGCCTGAATGGCCATAATGGCTTTCGGGTTTGATATGGATGTCAAGTGTAAGGGGAGAAATTGCTGTATACATTAATAACAATAACATCTTGGAATTGATAAAAGTATTAATAACAACACATTTTTGTGAAACATTATGCCCCTGATTGTGACCAATATAAATCTGACCCGTAATATAACATTTAACTGTTATATGACCTTGATTTTAATAAGTCCCCCCATCCCCACCCCCCAAAAAAATAAAATGTTCGCCTCCGTAAGCTGCACAGGCATGCAAGGTTTGAAGTATGTATGTGCAATGGCTACAAAGTTATTGCCAACATTAAACCAAGTCAACAAACCAACAAACAGGGCAAAATCAGCCCCCCCCCCCCCCCCCCCATTGATTGGGGGCATAAAAATATGACAAACTGAAACAAAAGGAGCCATCTCATGATCTGCTGTTTATATATAGACATGCTTCTAGTTTCTACTATGGCCAAAAGAATATCTTAATTATATTCATAATGTCATTATTTCTTACATGGATATTAAGTAACGGGTCAATTAATGCTTTCATGTCCAAAGCTGATGCAAAAACTGAAGCACAACATCACAGGGTTTTTTCACCTTCTATAACAGAGGCCTGTAAAAGGCCCCTTCCCAATTGAAAATATCTTTAAAATCATGCAGTTTTCCCAAAATACCAAACTTACACCAGCTTTTTTGTTTCCCAAATCAGCAATTTTAGCAATAATTCTTCCCAAAATCAGCAGGCTAAGGCCCCTTCCCAATAATGAGAGAAAAAGCTCTGCATCAAAGTTATACAAAGGCTACCTATAATCCTACATTTTTTGTTCAACTAATTCTTACACATAACATTTATTTTTCCATGTTCACCACTCGTTTATTTTGAATAAATGTAGTCTGCTTACAAATTGAAGGTAGATTGTTTTTATTTTTGATTACTAAGTAGATCCATACATGTACATACAATTACGGTAGTTGTTTGGAACCTGATGAAACTCAAATTCAGAACTACAGTCTGAAGTAGAGTTGTAATCTGGGAAAGACATTTCAACAAATTGCTACCTACTTTCACTTTTACACGACACAAACGTCTTGAGCAAACAAACAACAGTGTCGGCGACTCGGCGGTTACACGATGCTATAGAACAGTTGTTATTGACACTGGAATATAATTTGATTGAATATGTGTTGAAAACCTTCTATGGATAATACTTACTTTGATAAGCCGATAGAACCCCGTGTTTTTACGGTTTTACTTCTTGTAAGACTTAGACTTGTGTTGAGGTTGGGTGCCATAGTCAAAACACGCTGTTCGATGCATGATACATATGTATATGGGAATTCCAAATTTCATTGGTTGATTATTTTAGATTTCTTTGACCTTGTCCTTTATGAAACTTCCTATTTCTAATTTGAGTACGGGTCAATCGGAAATGACCGAATACGACGCAAAAGGCAGTTTGATTGGCTGAAGATGTAGGTCTTTATGCTAATCAGTTACGAATGTGTATAAAAATGCAATCGGAAACCTCAGCTATATTCCTTCTGCTTTAGAACGCCAAGGTGTTGCGAAAACTACTTAAAAAGTTTATCTTTGTGTAGATTAGTAGTAATTATCTTACACAGCAAATTATTATTAAATACATGAAGAGCAAACAAATAAAAGAACATTTTACAACCAAACTAGTGCAGACTTGAAGAAAACTATTTTGTCTTGCGCATGTTCACTAGACAAGTGAACTCGTTGCCGTAAAGAGATCGATTGCTATATGGCTCCGAAAGCCATAAAAACAAAAAACAAAAGACAAAAAAAAATGTCGAATCTTTTTTGCACCAAAATTGTCCGACATTTTATGAAATTGGTTCCGATAATCACATTTTTGACAAATTTCAGAGTTTGGGTCCAAACTTGAGATAAAATATTTCACGATGTTGGATCTGACAACCACATTTTTTACAAAATTCCAGGGGGTCCAGATAGGGGTCTAGATCCATACATACTTTAATATAACCAGGTTACTTTGTCCATTGACTTTACCCCACCCACCAGCAGTATGAAATTATTTTTTATGGAATATTCTTTTTAAGCAAACAATTGGATAGATATTCTTAATAAATAAATGATGATAAAACTTACTGCTTCAAAATGACCGAAACTACTTTCAATTTTTGGCCATAAATAAACTTTCTGCCATATTGAAGGTCAGTATTATCAAAGACCTATGATAAGACACAGATAAGAAACTTAGACAAATCTCACCAAGTCTCGCGGCAAATGTACCAAATCACGCAAAGTCACGTTTGCAAATATCTCTAGTTATAAGAAAGGCTCATAAAATATAAACATATCATTGTGTGGAACAATTATTCAGCTACAATATGGTACCTTGATTGTTAAAATCGGTCCACAAACAAAAAAGTTTTGTGCAAAGACCCAACCCACCTGTCTGAATTGCAATCTACTTATTTTGATGAAAATTACCTTAGTTTGCAATTAAAAATCAAGATTTCTAAAGATTTGCATACTTTCTTCAAAATAATATGGTATAATTTAATTGGAAAACGATTATAAATACTATTAATACAATTTTTGTCACAGATGAAACTTTCGTTTTTCAGTAGTTTATAAAATATAAGAGTTTGCCACGTGCTGAAATAAGGTATGATTTTAGCGTGTACAAAATCAAACAAAGTCACGTTTGCAAATATCTCGGATGGTAAAAAAAACTCGGGAAATATAAGCATATCATTGTGTAGTGCAACTATAAAGCTACAATATGATACCTGGATTGTTAAAATCTGTTCACAAACAAAAAAGTTTTATGCAAAGAACCAAGCCACCTATCAGAATAAAGTTCTCCTAGTGTTATACAGTAGTTTCTTATCTATGTCTTATCATAGGTCTTTGGTATTATCATTGAATGCAAAATTTTACTTATATTTATTAGCCACGACATTAGGAGAGATAATTTTCTATTTTTTTTTCATTTCCAAAATACAATCAAGTCTACAGTGAAAAATTATGTTGACCTGCTTCCAGCTATATAGATTTGTATTATTCCATACATACTGCTTTTACACTCATTTACCACAAAATATAATTCAACCATATTCTCACAATTCTTGATAAATCGGCCCTCCTACCAGTGAAATTCCATCGAAAGCATTCCATAGAGACGAGGCCTTCAGGCTGCGCCAATAAACTGTACTTTACTGTTTTTTTAGTGCAGTTCTGTACAAAATTAAATGTACTTGCAATATTTTTACAATGACTTTTCCCTGAAGGATTTAGATTTTCTAATGCAAAACTATTGCAACTCAAATTACAATAGTTTTGCACAAGCAGAATAAAAGAAAAAAGAAGATTTTTATAGTGCAAAACTATTGTAAGTCAAATTACAATAGTTTTGCATTATATTTAAAAGAGTTGTGAGATACAATATTTTTGTACAAATTAAATAATTACATAAATATGTGGAATATAGCTAAAATATTTCAAGACATGATGTATTACTCATATCTGAGCCTGAAAATGCAAAAAAGTGTGTTTCGGAAAAATATGTAGTTACAATAGTTTTGCGTTAAGGTGACGAAATGCTCTATTTATCACAATGGTTTCAATAGGTGATTTTTACAGAGTAGTAGTTCTAAAAGACGTATTTACGGAGGAAAGGGTTATGTTTAAATGGCTGCTAGTCCTCGGGTAAGCTGAGGTCTATATTTTAACCCATTCCCTGTTGAATATTCATGTAAAAAATAATTAGCATCCTAAATATTTGTTTACTGAATTCTTATAGTAGTGGCATAATTTTGTACACAAGAGTTATAGGTTTTATAAGTAGAAAATGTAGAGTCAGATCTTTTATAAATATAAGAACCATGTGATCAGGGTCTGCCCTGTTTGCTTGTGGAATTATAATAGACCTGACAATTTCTACCAATACCAAATAACCCTGTAAAGTTTGTAAACATATACAATTATAAAAAATTATGTAATAAATATTCATGTTATCATTATTTCTTACATGAATAATTCAACGCAACAGGGAATTTCGGGTTTAAGGTGATCATCTATTATTGAACTTCAAGGTCAAGCCTCCAAAAGTTCATGTACTAAAATATTGTCACCCACTGGTCAAAGCTTCATGTACTGAAATATTGTCGCCCACTGGTCGGAGGTTTGTTGGGAATTTTGCCGTGTGTATGGTGTTTGATTTATAGGTAAGAACATTTCTATTAGGTAGTAATTTATTTGGTTTTCTGTTTGGCGAGATATTTCAAAGCCTGATAACCTTTTCAAAGCTAGGCCTTTGATTCTTTGTAGCGAATAGAATGGTGGAATTAAATTGTGAAGCACACGACTAGGTGGGATTAATCTGTGTGCAGTCGCAAAAGTCCTCTTGTCTGCTGAAGTTTGAAAAGGAACAATTCTTCTTACATATGTAAACCCCCTTAAACATGAAATAAGTGTACACATGTTCACAAGACTTAATTTACCTTTTACCTCATCAATATTCATAAAATAAATACTTATTTGATGAATATTTATTAGCTGAATTCATTTTTACAATAGTATATGAGCAAAGAACTGTTTGCCCATTGCAGATATTGTAGAATCAAAGAATCAAATCTGTATTATTCTATAAGCAAACAGAGCAGACCCTGATCAGATGGCTCCTACAGGAGCCATCTGATCTGGGTCTACTCTGTTTGCAAATGAGTGAAAATGAGTTTATATAAAGGAAAGGGTTAAGTCTGAATTTGTCAAGCTATTTGCAAATAAGAATCTAGTTCATCCCTTTGAATGTGGGAAATAAGTGCACTGTCATTTACAAACAGTTTCGACCCAGATCAGAGCGTACCTAAAGGAACCCTCTGACCAGGCTCTACATTGTTTGTCATTCAAAATCCTCTCACAAATTTTACCCTTTCATACAGTATGGACGAGACTACCAATAGACAATGATGAAAATTCAGCACTGAAAGGGTTACGGAGCTTAATTCAGTGTAGAACCAAGTGTTCTAATAGCACCAGTAATAGGCGGCTCCCAGGGTTTGACAAAGAGTGTAAACCCAGCCCAGTTGATGATGCTATAGAAGTCACATTTTATTAGAGTTGATGTTGTTTGCCGAATTGATAAGATGCTGAAGATTCTTGTAAGTCTCTATAAAACAGTGTATTCCCTGATATGAATTTTGCCATGTCTTCAAAGCAATGGCTGGTAATTGCATCTACAGTAAAAAAACCTCTAAACTGGATGTTAAAATCAGACAGGCGGCAGCCTAATGTGGGATAAAAGTCATACAGAAAGCTCTTTTTGGAGCTTTCCCAGTGCATTAACCCTCTCCCTCATATAAACGTGTTTTCACGCACTTGCAAACAGAGTAGACCCAGATCAGACGGCTCCCAGAGGAGCCGTCTGATCAGGGTCTGCTCTGTTTGCTAATAAAATTTGATAGATCTGTTTCTTTGCTTTCTAAAATGTCTGCTATATTCCACCTTCCATATTTCGTTATAACTATTTTGTCCATGAATATTCAGTAGGTAATTAAATTTGGAATACATGTAGAACAGGGAAAGGGTTAAGCAGCCACCTGTCTAAATTTATTAAAATTCCAGTTTAGAGGGGTTTGTAACTGTATATTTTTCCAGTGTATCTTTTAACCCTTTTGTTCATATTAATAAACACGTTTTCGTGCTTTTGCAAACAGAGTAGACCCAGATCAGACACATCCTGTAGGAGCCATCTGAGCATGGTCTGCTCTGTTTGCTGATGGTGTAATTCAGATCTGATTCTACAGTTTCTGCCTGAGTCAAAACATCCTGTGTACAAATTCAATATATGACGTCAGTATTTCCTACTTGAATATTTAACAGGGAAAGAGTTATCTTTTTTTTCATCACTTCACTTTTATGCCCTAGCTTGCACACAGTCTCAAAAGGCAACTTCAGCATTGCCTTGTCTCCGATCCTCAGGTCTGCTCTGTTTTCTTACTGGTAATATGCTACAGATTCTCTACTCTGTTTTCCATTGCAATAAATTTCTTTATTTATACTTTTATTAGAAGAACTTAACTCTTTGCATGCTAAGTAATTTTTCGTCTGCAACAATTGTCATCTGCTTTAATTCTTAAAATAAACTTTCTCTCATTTCTTTACAAACATATGGTCAATGTGACAAACAGTTTGGATCCTGATGAGACGCCGCATTATGCGGCGTCTCATCTGGATACAAACTGTTTTTTCATAGGTAGTCACAGTTTCGCCGCTAGCGTGCAAAGAGTTAATGGACAGTGTCTTTCATGAATATTTCATCAAATAATGGGTTAACGCTTCCACTGTTGAATATTAATGTAAGAAATAATGACATCATGAATATTATATTAGCTGAATTTTAATAATGTCATATGTACACATAAACTTTGGGTATTGGTAAAATCTGTAGTCAGATCTTAGATTTATTATTTCATAAGCAAACAGAGCAGACCTTGATCAGATTGCTCCTATAGGAGCCGTCTTATCTGGGTCTACTCTGTTTGCACAGGCATGAAAAAGTGTTTAACCCTTTCCTCCATAAATACATGTACACCTTTCTAGGGTGTGCCTCTGTAAAAGTCACCTGTTGAAACCATTGTGATAAATAGAGAATTTGCTCCTAATTAGGAGCAAATGCTCTATTTACTTACCAAAATGGTTTCAAACTACAAAATTCTAAAATTTTCCTTTTCTCTAGTAAATGCTCCTTTTTGGTAGATATATTTAAAGAGGTTGTATCTAAAAATAGCCTATGGAGGAATGGTTCAAAGGAACAGGTTAACAGTGTTGTGTCTCTCAGGAATGAAAAGCAATCTTGCATGCATGTTGATATATTAACCCCTATGAATGCTAAGCAAATTAACTTGCAGTATTGCAAACAGTGTAAACCCAGATTAGAGAGTTCATGGACTCCCTGGAGAACTCTGATATCGATCTGTCAATCACAATCTTCTAGCTTTTACCCTCTCATACTGAATGTACTCACTATATAACAGTGGTGGACCATTCCATTTTGAAAATTCAGCATTCTGAAAAAATGCAATGTAACAAATTACTTTAACAATGAGGAGTTTTGTGAGACACGCTTACTCGACTCTCAAACAAGCGTTTGATCTTCATCGATTTGTTTGAGGCTATTATACTGCGGGTATGAATCTACTAGTCTTAGTATACTGACTGAGGTAAAACTGTCAGATCAGACAAAATCAATACACCTGATTGATTTTCCAGGAACAAAGTTAACTCTATGGCTGCCAAGTATTGTCGTCTGCAAAAGTTGTCGTCTGCTTTAATTTTCATCTTTGATTTTTTCCTCCATTTTGTTTAACCCTTTACTCCATGAATATTCATGTAAGAAATACAGAAATTATGAATGTTTATTAGTTTAATTGTTATAATAAAAGATGGATATAGGATATGTCTATGGATAGAGTCTACTCTGTTTGCATCATGTCAATATTACATTTGTATTTCACAAGCTATAGGAGCCATCGGATCTAGCTGGGTCTACTCTGTTTGTTAGAGATGTGTATTTATGAAGTAAAGGGTTAATACAAGTGACAGCTTAATGCAGGATGAAAGTTATGCAGAAAAGCTTCATAAGCAAACACATGTTCTTATAGACCTTCATGTTAATTCCAGAGCAACAGATAAATACTAAAGTCGTCATTTCTCCACCAAACCCTATGTAGTGACCATTCTTTAGAATCGTCTTCAAAGAGATGATTCTAAAGAGTGATAACAACATAGGGTTTGGTTGGGAAATAAAGAAATTATTCTTGAAAATGTTTTAATTTATGCATCTTATCTGATCCTCTGGTTTTGTCATAGGCAGATTCTGCTGTATGCTTAACCCATTCCCTCATATTGACGGCTTTTGACGACTCCGTAAAAGTCACTTTGTGAAATCATTGTGATAAATAGAGCATTTGCTCCTATAGGAGCAAATGCTCTATTTATCACAATGGTTTCAAACTACAAAATTCTAAAATTTTTCCTTTTCTCTAGTTAATTCTCATGATTTCGGTATATTTATTCAGAGGTTGTATCTAAAAAAAGCCTATGAGGTAATGGCGCACATTAACTACGGTAGTGCAGATGATTCTTAAAAAAACTCCAAAAATGTTTCTAACATACTTGGGAAAATATTTCCCGAAAACCCCTGAAAATACTCTGAAAGTATGGAAAAAAAAATCTGAAACCTTCTAAACCAAGATCAGTAGCTACAGGGGTATCTGTCACATAATTAACCTTCAACAGTAATTGATAGTAACTAAATTTAGACAATTTCTTTGTAATTTATTTCCATTTTTAGCTACAAATGTCTATTTTCTCTTTACCACAACTGATAATAATCATTTTAACATGACCGCAATAAAACTGTGAGTTACTATAATTATCTGACAGATTTAATTCTGTTATTGTCAATGTCGTATCTATGATTACCATTGCAAACAGTTTGGATCCATATGAGGCGTCGAGTAAATCAGCCTCTCATTGGACTGACCAAACCAGTTTGCCACTGGACAACAAAAACAAAAAGGAAATTCAAATACATGTATAAAACTTAATGAAGCAGATGACAAGTTTTGCAGATTTGCAGATGACAGTATTTGGCAGCAAAAGATTTAATGTTTTCTCACAATATTGGACACACCCTTTTTTATGTTACTTTATATTACAGATCTAGAATTCATTGATAAAGTTTTCATGATTTTCTTGCAGTTTTGGTGCATTGACATATATTGCAGAAAAAATATATTCAAATCATATGATAATGCAATGAAATTACTAGAATAAATAGCAGTAGTATGAAAATTAATAATTTTGAGAAACCAGCAGCAAATTCTTGATACTCTTTACAGTTTTGATCCAGATGAGATGCTGAGTAACTCATAAATATCAAAACTGTTTGACACTACAGTATAACCTCTCTATAACGGCCACTAAATTGTGTTAATTAGTTGATATTTAGGGAGCGTTCTGTTTTACTTTAACCATGCTTCAAGTAGCCACCTGCCTTTGATACAAAATACTTGTTGTATTTCAGTGGCCGTTATAGAGAGGTTTTACTGTACATCTATATCATTTAACCCTTTACGTATATACTCCATAGATATGCCTTTCTTTGCCTTTGCAAATAGAGTAGACCCAGACCAGATGGCTCCTATAGGAGTCGTCTGATCATGATCAGGGTCTGCTCTGTTTGCTTATGATATATTACAGTAGAACCCCTCTAATGCGACCACTTAATGAACAAACATGACTGTCTTCATAAGCAGGTGGTTGCTTAATGCAGGACAAAAGTTATGCAGAAAGCTCCAATAGGAGCTTTCTGCATAACTTTCTTCTTGCATTAAGCTACCGCTTGCCTATGCCACAGTGAATTATGACTCTTTTTGCTGGTCACATTAGAGGAGTTTAACTGTATGGATATGACTCTATAGTTTCTGCCATGTCCAAACATTCTTGTGTCCATGTGCTATTATAGCAATTAATCTATTTAACCCTTTCCCTGTTCTATATTTCGAGGGCTTGGTGCAAAACTATTGTAACTCCTTCACAAAGTGAAGGAGTTACAGTAGTTTTTCACCAAGCCCTCGATTTATTCCAAATTACAATACCTACTGAATATTCATGGACAAAATGGTTACAATGAAATATGGAAGGTGGAACAACGTAGCCATTTTAGAAACTAAAGAAACAGATCTATCAAATTCCATTAGCAAACAGAGCAGACCCTGATTAGACGGCTCCTATAGGAGCCATCTGATCTGGGTCTACTCTGTTTGCATATGCGTGAAAATGCGTTTATATAAGGGAAAGGGTTAATATTCATCATGTCATTATTTTTTGCATGAATTATTCATGGAGTAAAGGGTTTAAAGGAAATTGAAGAAATTAACTTTGGACATAAATTAACACTAAGCAACAGACAATAATTTTGTCCTGCAATTACTTAGCATGCAAAGAATTAACCCTTTCCTTCATATAGATGCCTTGTGATGCCTTTGCAAACAACAGCATAGACCCAGATCAGATTGCTCTAGTAGAAGCTATTTGATTAGCGTCCTTTGTTTGCTATGAATTTATAAAAGGTCTAACTCTGCAGCTTCTTCCAATAACAAAAATACCCTGTGTATATTATGCCATTATAACTAATAAATATTCATGATGTTATTATTTTTTTTACATGAATATTCAACAGGGAAACGATTAACCCTTTACTCCATAAATACGCCCTTCTACGCCTTTGCAACGATTCTAAAGAGTGGTTACAACATAGGATTTGGTGGAGAAATGATGATTTTAGTATTTGAGTACGCACCTTTTTAGATTGCTCTGGGGTATTTGTAGAGTAATGGGTTAAGACTTATAACAAAGAGCCCAAGGAAAGCATAATATCTGTGAGGTTAATCAGGTCGACAGGATTATAAGGATAAGCCAGGCATTACAGTAAGGAGCGGTCTCACATTAAAAAAACAATAGGTCTTCGATAAACAGGGTGAAAGGTCATAGTGCTTGGTATTTATTTATGTAATAAAGCTAAAATTAGTAGATTTAGCCATTGTTGTTTGAGTTACTCATCTAAATGGCCATGATCTCTTAAGCTTTAAATTAAACCGAGCTTAACTCTAATTGTCATCTGCAAAGGTTATCAGCTGCTGCAAAAGTTTTGACTCTTCCAAATTTCAATACCTACTAAGTGTTCATGGACAAAATAGCTATAATGAAATTATTGGAAGAGGTGGAACATTCTAGCCATTTTAGAAAGTTAAGAAACAGAGATCTGTTCAATTCCAAAGGCAAGCATTATAAGCAGACCCTGATCAGATGGGTCTTACAGGAGCCATCTGATCTTGGTCTACTGAGACTGTTTGCAAAGTTGTGAAAAGGCATTTTTATAAAGGAAAGGGTTAAAGTGCATTTTCTCCATTATTTTTTACAAAACTTACGATCAGATTGTCAAACATTTTGTTTCCTGATTAAACCTTTCCTTCATATAAACATGTTTTCACACATTTGCAAACAGAGTAGACCCAGATCAGACAGCTCCTATAGGAGCTGTCTGATCAGGGTCTGCTCTGTTTGCTAATGGAATTGGATAGATCTGTTCCATCTTCCATATTTCATTATAATTACTCTGTCTATGAATATTCAATAGGTATTGAAATTTGAACTAAATACAGAACAGACAAAGGGTTAATAAGTGCAATGATTTTATGAATGAACTCTCAGAGCAGCTTAACCTTTTACCTGTTGAATATTCATGTGAGAAATAATGACATGAATATTTATTTGATGAATTTTTATAATATAAGAAATTCAAGGGAATGTTTTTTCATTGACAAAAACTGTAGAAGCAGATCTATATCATCTGATCTGGGTCTACTCTGTTGTAAAGATGTAAAAAAGTGTTTATATGAAGGAAAGGGTTAACCCGTCTTTTGATAATCCCTTACCTTTTTATGGTTTTTTTTGTTAGATGTTACAGATCTGATTTTCTGCTGTTTGTAATGATCGACAAGAATAAAAGTAATCTTCATAATTGGTAGAGGCATGCATTAATGATTTAACCCTGTTGAATACCAATGTAAGAAAATAAGCTAATTTCAGCTAATAAATATTCATAACGTCGTTATTTTTTACATGAATACTAAACAGGGAAAGCATTAAACACTTTGAAAAATCTCATGAGTTACAAATTTTCTAACTGATGTTCAAACTGTTTGCTATTTTTAGCTTTATTACAAATTCCCCTGAAGACTTGTCTTAACCCTTTCCTCCATAAATACGCCTTAAGTAAATTTCTATGCCTCTGTACAAGTCACTTAATGAAACCATTGTGGTAAATAGAGCATTTGCTCCTATAGGAGCAAATGCTCTATTTATCACAATGGTTTCAAACTACAAAATTCTACAGTTTTACTTTTCTCTAATGTAAATGCTCCATTTGGGTGGATTCATTCAAAGAGGTTGGGACTAAAAATAGCCTATGGAGGAAAGGGTTAACCCTTTCCCTCATATAAACACCTTTTCACGCACTTGCATACAAAGTAGACCCATGAATATTGAACAGGGAAAGGGATAAATAAGGTTAACATTTTGACAATGTATGAAAAGCAAACAATTAACCTTGATGTTTTGTCAATTCTTGTAATTAATATATTTTCATTAATAGAGTCGTAATTTTTCGCTTTCAGAGCTGATTTATGTCTGATTTGAGTTTTAAAGTACATCAAATTAGTGTCAGCAAGTTCAATCCGAATCATTAAAAAAGAAAGTTGAACGATCTGTGGTAGCAGTCAAATTGTTATTTACAAGGATATTAGCTTTTGGTGCTTGTTACATTTGCAAACAGAATCCAGGGTTAACAGATGCCAAATATCATGGCTTCCTATCAGGATTCAAACAGTTTCACACTGTGAGATCATGTTTCTTGAAAACTATAGTAAAAAGGCATTTGTTTATTTTTTAACAATTTGCAGATGACAGTTTGAGCTTGCTAAGGGTTGAAAATAGCCCTCATGACAGTATAATGACCAATACAATTTATTTAATGAATGGTGTCACAGATTTCTATAACTGTCTGCATTAGGCTATCCTTAATTTTCATTATGATCTGAATGTTATAGCGCTCATAAAGTTAAATAAGGAATTTTCGTAATTCTAGTTATTCTATGTTACAATTCACAGGAAAACTTTGTCCAATAATATAGACCAAGATCAAACTGCTCCTAAAGGAGTAGTTTGATCAGGTCTACAGTATTTGCTACTATGTCAGTCTAATTTAAGTTGTCTAACAGTTAACCCTTCACTTGCTGAATTTTAAAATACATTTCTCCTTCTTTACCCATGCCCTGTTGTATAATTACATTTATCATGCAACGTCACAAAATACAGTCACTTCCTACTAGCATAATATTTTCCACGTCGACGCTGTATTTTGTGAGGTACAGTGCATGTGTACTGACCCGACTGGAATGCAAGTTTGGTTCAGCCAATAGGAGGAAAACAGAAGGACGAAAAAGGCATAATTAAACATGAACATCAAATTAACACATTTTCCCACCTTTGTCTCAACTATATGTCCATATAAAAGGATTAAATCAAGTTTGTTTATGTTGTAAAAGTCGATGACGTCACTGCATGCCAACATGACGTCACGTAATTCGTACTTGCATGTATTTTCATTCAGGGGACGAAACTGCTTTAGCAATCTTTCTTTTTCTTCATTTTCTCCATTTTTCTTTGAGTTGCATGATAAAAGAATTACTATGCTAGTATTTTGGCTCGTCAGAAAAGTAGTTAAATGCTCGCCAAGGCTCGCATTTAACAACTTTTCTAACTCACCAAAATACAGCTGAACTTCCAAACTACTAGCATAGTAATTCTTATATATCTTCACTGTGTACAAGTATATCGCTGTGCAATCACTGTTGTGGAGTGCACTGGTTGCACAATCAACTTGTAAATTATGAGTGCAGACCCTGATGAGACAGCTCCTGCAGGAGCTGTCTCATCTGGGTCTTCACTATTTACAGGTAGGTATATTGACGTGAACAGCAAGCGAAGGGTTAATGATACCAAATTGACTTATTCAGCTTTATAAAATGGGTGCAGAGTGGTGTCGTTTTCAGACACTGGTTAGATTCAAGTTAAATTGATCAGTGCCTCATTTATGCTCAAAAATTGATCAACATACATGTAACAAACAATGAGAATACATTTATGAATGAAGTTTGTACAGTATAGTCTCGGTAATAGATTAGTCTAATTCTAGATTTTTAAATATTAAAGTGGAAGCTTACTGTGGGACAAAAGTAATAAAAAAAGCTCCCATATGAGCTTTTTTCATTATTTCTGCCCTGCATTATAAGCAACCACCTGTTTTTACTCCTATATGTATGTTAATGAATTATGTGGTCACATTTAGGAGACTCTAGTGTATATTAACCATTTACCTCATGAATATTCATGTAAAAAATAATAAAATTGAGAATATGTAATATTTAGATGAATTTTCATTTAAATGGCATATGAACGAAATATATGTGACAATATATGTAACAATCAGATCTATATTATCCCTTTCTATGAATAATGCTTTAACCCTTTTCCTCCATGAATATTCATGTAAGAAATAATGTTGTCATGCATATTAAATAGATTATTTTGTCATCGTTACGTAAGCACATTGAAACAGGAATTTTTGGCCATGGCAGAACCTGGAAAATCATATCTATATTATTTCGTATTAGCAAACAGAGAAGACCCTGATCAGACGGCTACATTGTTTACAAAGGCATAGAAAAGCGTATTTATGGAGTAAAGGGTTAAAAACAGAGTAGTCATCCAGATCAGAAGACTCCTGCAAGATGTGTCTTATCAGAGTCTACTCTGTTTTAGCTTCCAGAATACAATGTACTTTCTATGTGATTCTACAGTTTTTGCTGTCTTGTTCATATATCATTATTAACATTCAACCTGTTAAATATTCATACATACAATATTTCTTACATGAACACTCAAGAAGGGATTAAGGTTGAGAAAACAGTAGACCCTGATCAGATGGCTCCTACAGGATAATGTCTGATTTGAGTCTGTTCTGTTTGCAAACTTCTATGTCAAGTAGTGTGTTATTCGCTTTTACTCTATAAATAAATATTTTATCACCTTTGCAAACAGAGTAGACCCAGATCAGACAATTCCTGTTGGAGGTCTGTTCTGTTTGCTTACAGAATAAGATAGATCTTAATTTCACATGTTCTGCCGTGACCAAAATACATGTATGCCATTATAAATTAAAGCTTTAATGTTATTAAAATACATGATGTCATTATTTCTCAAATGATTATTCATATCGTGTAATGGGTTAAAGAAGCAGTAACTGTTGATAGCAGTGATCAGAGTAACAGACAAAGGTGCATTATAACTCAAACACTAAAATTGTCATTTCTCCACCAAACCCTATGTTATGACAACTTGTTAGAATTATCAATGTCTCGAAGATCTAGAGACTATTCTAAAGAGTGGTCACAACATAGGGTTTGATGGAGAAATAAAGGAGTTATTGTTGAAAATGTTTTGATTTACACATCTCTGTTGATAGTTTAAGGACAACTTTTCAGTCTGCTATTAGGAATGATTGTTACTTCCTTCATGTCAACGCATTGCACAATAGCAGAGATAACCAAAATGCAAATCATAGTTGGGATCTGGATGAGGATTGTCATGTAAATCAGTGTCTCATCAGGATCCACTCAGACTGTGGTTTTGAAGAGACAGAGTAGGAAGATGTGTTCAAAAAAAGAAAGCAGTTGAAAAAATTTGCAGACAACAATTACATAGCATGCAAAGAGTAAACCCCATGAATGTAGGAAATGATTGTACAGTAGAGGTCCAGATAAGATGCGTAAGTTTAAACATTTTCAAGAATAACTTCTTTATTTCTCTACCAAACCCTATGTTGTGACCACTCTTTAGAATCGTCTCGAAGAGACGATTCTAAAGAGTGGTCGTCTCGAAGAGACGATTCTAAAGAGTGGTCACAACATAGGGTTTGGTGGAGAAATGATGATTTTAACATTTGAGTATGCACCTTTATCGGTTGCTCTGTTTACAGTCTTTTACTAATAGTAAAGATCCAGATCAGAGGGCTCCTTATGAGGGTATTCACAGTTTGTCATTCAATTTCCTCTAACTACCATTTCATACTGAATGGATTCCACTTTGAAAATTCAACATTGAAAGGGTTAATTTATTCAAAGGAGGGGTTGTAGTGGAACATAAAACTTACTTCTTTAGCCATTGCAGTCTTTTCTGCAAAATATGCCACAGATAATGATTTTTTTCCAGATTTGATTTTTTGTATAAAAACAATGATGAGCATATCAAACAGTTTGGATTCTGATTGAATTGTAGCATAGTGCTTGATCATTAAAGGAAAAAAATGCTTGTCATAGGATAGCAATGATTTGAAGATAAGAGGGGCAAATAGATATTGGAAAGGTTTGCAAATTTACCACATCCAAATGTTTGCATAAGCAATTAACTATTTATAGCCTTGAAGAGCTTAACTCTTTGCACGCTAAGTAATCTTTCGTCTGCAACAATTGTCGTCTGCTTCAATTCTTAAAATGAACTTTCTCTCATTTTTTTGCAAAAATATGGTCAAGATGACAAACAGTTTGGATCCTGATGAGACGCCGCATTATGCGGCGTCTCATCTGGATCCAAACTGTTTGCATAGGTAATCACAGTTTCGCCGCTAGCGTGCAAAGAGTTAAATATTTAGTACTTGCGTTTTAAATTGTGTGGGCGGTTCTTGTTTTTTTGTCATTGGACAAGTTTTACTCTGTTGACTTCCTTAGTTGTTATCATTGCTATAGCAACAACTAAAAACAGCCAAAATTTAGAACACTAATTAGGGGTTTCGCTAAATTCGGTCTAGAATTATTCTTTAAAAAAATAGTAACAATGATGTTTTCTAAACCACAAACTTTAAAAATCTTAAATTAATATTTAATGATGCAACCTGATATGACTGTACCCAATGCCAGTGGGGAATTATACCACAATGTTGTAGATATATGATCAGAAACGTGACGAGCGAATTTATCACGCTGCAAAATACAACTTAATTCTGTAGTAAACTGAAAGAGTGCAGAATGACTTGCAAATTACTCAATTTACCCCTTACTCCATGAATATTTATATATGAAATAATGACCTCATGAATATTAATTGGATTCATTTTTATAATGGCACATGAACCCAGGACCTTTTGTTCATTGGCAGAAACTGTACTGTCAGATCTATATACTAATGGCTGATAGTGCTGTATTATCAACCAGAGCAGACCCTGTTCAGATGTCTCCATCTGATCTACTCTTTTTTCGTTAAGGCTTATGGAGGTAACTGTAACAGTATCAAATTATAATATGCAAATTGCATAGCCTTGACATAATTATTAAACACTGCACCTTGCTGAGAAGGAGTACTATTACTAGTTTACTTACCCTTGTTTACCGTCAAAACTTTTAACGTCTTTGCAAACAGAGTAGACCCAGATCAGACAGCTCCTGTAGGAGCTGTCTGATCAGGGTCTGCTCTGTTTGCTTATGACATAATATAGAATACTTTCTGTCTTTGAATTGGTTAATTTTTTGTGTATTCATGTGATATTTTGAAAATACAGCTACTTCATAATAATATGCATGAATTCATACTCATCTTACATGAATATGCATAGAGTAAAGACAGAATGACTGTTTTTTTTATTTGGCAGCAGCAATGATGTTTTGCTATACATGTACATGTTTATTTGTGAAGTAATTAGAGAAATTATGGCCTAAGTGCAAATGCCCTCTGAGATTAAGCCTTAGACGGTGTTCTGACAGGAACAATAACAACAGACCGATGAATAATTGATAATCTGTTAGAAGCAAAGTCAAAATTCCAGCAAACATGACAGATTACCTGACTGCTCAAATTACATTTACATATTTGGCAAGAAAAAATGGAACATAGTGTAGACTGAGGTGAAGATCTACACTATTTAATGATTCTTCACTTGATTTCATTAACCCTTCGCTTGCTATTCGCGTCAATATACCTACCTGTAAATAGTGAAGACCCAGATGAGACAGCTCCTGCAGGAGCTGTCTCATCAGGGTCTGCACTATTTACAAATTGATTGTGCAACCAGTGCACTCCACAGAAGTGATTGCACAGGGAAATACTTGTACACAGTGAAGATATATGTCATTATACAACAGGGCATGGGTAAAGAAGGAGAAATGTATTTTAAAATTCAGCAAGAGAAGGGTTAAGACTTTACCTTAGTTAAATATTCCGCTCATTATGAAATAACCTTTTTCTTATACAGTAAAATCCTGCTAATGCGACCACCTAAAATAGGTATATTCTGAGTGCTATATGCAGGTGGTAGCTTAATGCAGGACAAAAGGATGCAGAAAGCTCCTAGAGGAGCTTTCTGCATTATTTTTGCCCTGCATTAAGCAACCACCTGTTTATAAAGACACCAATGTTTATTCATTAGGTGGTCGCATTAGTGGGGTTCAACAGTTTTTACTGTACTCTTATATAACACTTGTGAACACATTGCTGTGATACCCGTAGTATAGAGTCATAAGATATACTATAATCAAACTGCATGAGCAGACCTTAAAAAGTGAGACAGTCAATTCCTACACAAGCCATACTGTCTGGGTCATCTCTGTTTGCAAAGGTGTCAGACATCTCTATCAAGTAAAGGGTTGAATTATCCACTGATGCAGAATTAAATTATTCATGCAGTCATACAAATATATTTTTATTCATTCCATTTGGCATGTTTAACCTTTTCCTTCATATAAACACCTTACATGCATTTGCAAACATAGATCCAGATCAGATAGCTCCTATTGGAGCCGTCTGATCAGGGTAAGCTCTGTTTGCTTGTGAAGTTATAATAGATCTGGGTCCATGCTTATAAAACTTTTAGTTGAGTCTGAGAACGTTCTCAAGCATTTGATTGGTCAGATTTGAGCCTTTGGCTCAAATCTGACCAATCAAAAGCTTGAGAACTCAAATCTGACCAATCAAAAGCCTGAGAACGAAACTCAGACTCAACTAAAAGCTTTATAAGCATGGACCCTGACTGCTGTTCTACCAATACCAAAATGTCCTGTGTACATAATTATGCCATAAAAATTCAGCTAATAAGTATTCATGATGTCATTATATTTTATATGAATATTAAACAGGGAAAGGATTTATTTAGAAACCTATTGCAAATGAGTGTTGGCACCTGCATGCGGTGCTCTTGTTTTCTTTGGTATGATTTTGGCTGGGCTTGAACCTGTGACCTTCTGCTCGGGAAACTGATGTTCTACCTACTGATGAGCTAATCACACAGATTTAGTAATGATGTATTTCTTCTTCTGTTTCAGAGTTTTTATATTCGCTGTACGAAAGATGGAGAGCCTGCCTTCACTTGCCAATGCAGTGGAAACTGTGACATTGTTAAACAAGGCCGTATTCGCTGCCAGTATTGCCGATACCAACGCTGCCTTATGGCAGGAATGTGCCGCAAAGGTCAGTCATTACATCTTAGTCCTATGTATAGATCTAATTATTGTCTGCAAAAGTGTTATTTTGTTTTAGAAATATTTAACCCATTCCCTCATATTGATGCCTAAAGTTTGATGTCTCTGTAAAAGTCACTTTTTGAAACCATTGTGATAAATAAAGCATTTGCTCCTATAGGAGCAAATGCTCTATTTATCACAATGGTTTCAATAAGTTTCTGATTAGGGTCTGTACAGTTTGTCATTCAGTACTCTCTAGAAAATGTATGCCTTTCTTAACCCTTTTCCTGCAGAATATTCATGTAAATATTATGACGTCATGAATATTTATTAGATGATTTTTTGTGGTGGCATTATTATAATATTTCACAGGATCTTTTGGTACTAGTAGAAACTGAAGAGTCATATTTATAATTCCATAAGCAAACAGGGCAGACCCTTGTCAGACAGATGCTACAGGAGCTGTCTGATCTGGGTCTACTCTGTTTGCAAAGGAGTAAAACAGTGTTTATATGAAGGAAAGCGTTAATGAACAAACACTATTGTCAAACAATGATGGATGATGATGATTCCAGTTTGAAATTTCAGCACTGAAGGGGTTTATACATTTCTTCTATTCAAAAGCTAAATCATATACTTGACTGAAGTCTAATTAAGTGTTTATTTCATAATAAATGTCTTATAAAAAACACTGATTCCCTAATAAAAAAGCCATATAATTTATTATTTGATTCTATTCTTCTTCTAAAGAGTTCATGCATTCAATTTCTATCAACTGAAATTATGGTACAAAAACTGTCTGCCCTTTTCAGACAATACCTTATCTACCCAAAGTATTGGGATATACAAACTTGGGCAAATAGTGCAGACCCAGATCAAACTGCTCCTGAAGGAGCAGTTTGATCAGGGTCTACACTATTTGCTGTTATGTGAATCTAATTTAAAATTATCAAAATGGTGCCATGTTGACTGTTTAGTTGCACAAACCAATGGAGAGGGTAGATAGGGTGTCCAAATTCTTACGGTAATTAGGACAAGACAATTGTTCGGTGTAATTGGATGCTGTAATGGACGTGGAAGTTCGTTTAACGCTTTAAATGCTGATTTTTCAATTTTGAATGATCTCCATATTTAACAAAAGAGTTCATTCAGTTTGAAGGGCTTAAATTTGATAATGGAATTTGAATGACAAACAGTGCAGACCCTGGTCAATGTTTTCCTCTAGGTGCCTTCTGATCTGGGTCAACACTGGTTACAATTGCTAGTACACTCATTTTCCCACATGCAAAAGGTTAATATACCGTAAATGTCATTAATTTACAGGCATTTGTCCATTGAATTTGCAAACTAATGCTTTCATAGACGCCATTTTGGTGCCATCATATATTTGAGCTCTCCCTTTGTCCTGTAATTTGCAAATACTTCAAAAGGTGTTCAATTCCTTTAAATACTCCTTTGCATATTGTTGTCTGCAAAAATTGCTTCCTGCTTCAATTCTCACAAGTTAATTTTTCTTTAATTTTATTCAAATATATAGTCAGGGTGTTAAATAGTTACATGATCCTGATAAGACGCAGAGTAACTTGGTGCCTCATCCATCTCAATATCTGGATCGATCTCATTTGTCTGTACAGGTTAACACAAATATGCCGCCAGTGTACAAAAGACTTTAAAGGGTTTTAAACCTTGACTTGCTGAATAATTATCACTGGCTTCTTCCTTTCTGATTATTCATTAAAGAAATATTGTATCTGAATGTATTACTAAAGAAAATGATTTTTATGACAAACAGTGCAGACCCTGTTCAAAGGGCTCAGCCAGGAGCCCTTTGTTGTGGGGCTACACTGTTTTCAAAAGTCTTATTATACTCGTTTTGTGCAGTTTAATGGTTAAATATATAAATTGAACATGTCAACATGTTGTATTGTTGGAAATATATTAACCCTTCTCTTGCTGAATTTTAAAATACATGTCTCCTTCTTTACCCATGCCATGTTGTATAATTACATATATCTTCACTGTGTACAAGTATTTCGCTGTGCAATCACTGCTGTGGGGTGCACTGGTTGCACAATAAATTTGTAAATAGTGCAGACCCTGATGAGACAGCTCCTGTAGGAGCTGTCTCATCTGGGTCTTCACTATTTACAGGTAGGTATATTGACGCGAATAGCAAGCGAAGGGTTAACATTTAACAACCAGAAAGCTGAATGTTTCTTAAACCATTAGTTTGATCAAGACTTAAAATGAACAATTTACAAAGTAAAGATACATACACAAATGTCTTTATTATATGATAGGGATAAGAATTAAAAAATAATAAATTAAAATTGATTTGATCTCAGTATTAAATAAATATCAAACTATTCAATAAAAAAGAATTGAGGGTCGACTAAGGGTTTAGAACTGGCGATTATGTCAAGCGGTAAGGACTATTGTTGTTAATCGGTCTAGCTAAAGTCATACCGAACCACTCATTCTTGAAGTATGTATACAGTTCTTTATGTAAATAATAAGTTTTAATCCTTTACTCCATAAATACACCTTTGCAAACAGAGTAGACCCAGATCAGACAGCTTCTGTAAGAGCCATCTGATCAGGGTCTGCTCTGTTAATTTGCTTATGATATAACATACTGATATGATTCTATAGTAACTGTTTCCGCAATGGCTGAAAACTCCTGTGTCCATTGTACATGTGCTATAATGACAATTAATCTAATTAATATTCTCAATATCATTATTTCTTGCATGAATATTTATGGAGTAAATGTAGAAGGATAGGAAAAGCAACAACAACAACAACAACAACAACAACAACAACAATCCCTGGACTACAACGAGACTATAATTCTATTTTTATGCTCAATTGAGCTTTTAAAGGATTAATACTCCCATGTGCTTTAAACTTTAAATCCTTCAGACAATAGAAATGTGTTTGCTGCATTGTAAGATCATTGTTTATTCTATCATGTGACCAGGACGTACAGTAGAACCTGCCTAAACCCATTACCTCATAGGCTATTTTTAGATCCAACCTCTTTGAATAGATCTACCAAAAAGGAGCATTTACTAGAGAAAAGGAAACATTTAGAATTGTGTAGTTCTGAAATCATTGTGATACATAGAGCATTATTTTGCTCCTATGGAACAAATGCTCTATTTATCAAAATGGTTTCAAAAAGTTACTTATTCAGACTGGCGTCAAAAGGCGTCAGTATGAGGGAATGGGTTAAGCGACCATCAAAAAGAGGTCTAATTTTTGGTCTGTAAGGTAGCTGGTAACTTAATGTAGGTCAAATGTAATGCAGTAAGCTCCCATAGGAGCTTCTCCATTACTTTTGCCCTGCATTGAGCATCCACTGTGTTTTAAAACTCCTGTTTCAATAAATAAATGGCCGCTAAGGACCGGTACTAGTACTGTACTTGCATAGGAATAATTAGCGGGGGAACAACATGTATTAACTCAATAAATATGTATATAAGAAATAATGAATATTAATTAGATTATTTTTCACAATGGCACATGGACACTGGAAATTTTGGCCCTTGTAGAAACTGTGGAATCATATCTATATAAATCCATATGATAATATGGTAACAGGAGCTGTCAGATCTGGGTATGCATTGTTTGCAAGGCTTAAACCCATTCCCTGGTAGACAATTTTTATACCTAACCTCTTTGAATAAATCTACCGAAAAGGAGCATTTACTAGCAAAAAGTTAAATTATATAAGTGTGTAGTTTTAAAACCATTGTGATAAATAGAGCATTTACTCCTTAAAAAATGGAGAACATGCTCTATTTATTACAATGGTTTCAAAAAGTGACTTCTACAGAGGTGTCAAAAGGCGTCAATATGAGAGAATAGGTTAAATTTTTTTAGGTCTATCTATGAAGTATAGTTAACTCTTTGCACTCTAGTGATAAACTTTGCAATATCGACCCTTTGATATCCTATGCAAACAGTGTTGATCCAGATCAGATACCAATTTGCTCTTTTTCTTATCAGGATCAAAACTGATTGATGCTCTGACAGCATTTTTGCTTCCATTGGAGCATTAATGCTCCATTTAATATAACAATGGTTTCAATAAGTGACTTTTACAGAGGCATAAAATGGTGTCAATATGAGCGAATGGGTTAACCCTTTCCCTCATATAAACACATTTTCACGCATATGCAAACAGAAGACCCAGATCAGACTGATCACGATCTTCTCTGTTTGCTAGTGGAATTTGAAAGATCTGTTTCTTTTCTTTCTAAAATGGCTACAATGTTCTCCCTTCCATTATTTTATCGGTGAATATTCAGAAGGTATTGAAATTTGGTATAAACATAGAACAAGGAAAGGGTTAAGACAGGTTCTACTGTACTAAACAATACCAGAGGACAGATTACAAGGATTAGTGAAATATTTATGCAATGAGACCATCATAGTGGGAGAAATTTAGGTTGAACTGAAAGTTTAACTGGACAGTCATTTTGAAATAATGTGTGCATCCATTCATGCAATACTAAAAAGATCAACGTTCTGTATGATCATGTGGAAATTTGTATCGGAACATTGCATTTAATTAGCCGCTCCTTAAATAAGCACTGGATCATGTGACTAATTATGCAAAAATATTTTGTATGTTTGTTCTTGTGATCCAGATTAACCCCTTACTCCATAAATATGCCTTTCTATGTCTTCGTAAATAGAGTAGACCCAGATCTATCTATCTATCTCTCTATCTATCTATCTATCTATCTATCTATCTATCTATCTATCTATCTATCTATCTATCTATCTATCTATCTATCTATCTATCTATCTATCTATCTATCTATCTATCTATCTCTCTGTCTGTCTATCTATCTATCCATATATCTATCTATCACTCTCTCTTTCCTCTCCTCTCTCTCTCATACTCTCTCTCTCTCTGCAAAATCATGAAGGGCATCTCATACATATTTATCAGCTGATTTTGCTTATTAGTCAGACATTATGTATGTACATGTACACTGAGGATTGGTATAAACTGTAGAGCCCAATCTTTTATAAATTTTATAAGCAAACAGAGCAGACACAAATCAGATGACTCCTACAGGAGCAACTAATCTGGGTGTATACTCTATTTGTAAAGGTGAGAAAAGGGGGTTTATCCCATTCCCTCATAGGCTATTTTTAGATCCAACCTCTTTGAATCTACGGAAAAAACTTTTAGAATTATGTTGTTTTGAAACCATTGTGATAAATAAAGCATTTGCTCCTATGGAGCAAATGCTGTATTTATGACAATGTTTCAAAAAGTGGCTTTTACAAAGGCGTAGATTAATGGAGGAAGGGTAACATGTGAAGAAAAGAGTTTAGCTGTAGGCCCCTACCATGATATTTATTTTGTCAAAATCTTTTCTGGACAGGAAAACGAACAATATTGTTGCTTTCTGCAAACTTTATACATGTATTTTACTTTGTTTCCTTCTTTTTCTCAATCTGCTTTCTTTGTTCATTTTTTCTTTCTCTCTATATTTCTTTATTCCTTTTGTTCTTGTTTGTTTATTTCTTTCATGTGTCTTTCTCATTTAATTGTTTCTTTCTGTCTTACTATTTTCCTTTATTCCTTGAGTTCCTCTTGATTTCGATAATACCTGAAGTCCATTCTTTCTTCCTTATTCTTTGTCTTCAGCAAAAAAACCCACGCCCAAGTTAAATTCATGCACATGTAAACAGAAAATAAATTTGCATTTTCATGTTGACAAACAAAACAGCATTTGATAAAACCTGTTGTATGCATTTTCTGTTTAACTTCTTGAATATGGGGAACATTTAGATAATTATAGCACATGCAAAAAAGGCCCAAGTGTAGACCCAGATCAGGGGGCTCCAAGAGGAGCCCTTTGAATAGGGTTTACACTGCTTGTGATTCCTCCAACGATTTGTTTTTTGTGCTAAATGCACAGTACAGTTGATGGACCTTAACATTTTGAAAATTCGTCATTCAAAGTGTTAATATTGCATAATTGTAAACCAGCATGTGAAAAACCCATGTAGTTTTCGACATATGACACTGAACTACAACTCCATTGTATTGTGCCAGCTTCAATGTATGGTATTGAATGTTGATAAAAAGAACAGACTTATAAACATTTCATTGATTTGAAATACTATTTTGTTCTGCATTTCCAAACGTCTTGATTCACTAGGACTCTGCCATAGCAACATATTGATTTCATTGTTGTGCAAGATAATACTCGTCAAACAGATAAAGTAATTATTATTATAGTGTTGTTTGCACACAAAACATTAATAAATCAACCCTTTGAAAATGGCAGAATGAGAATCAAATCTATAATGTTTGGTGCGTCTAAATGACACTCTTTTGAAGTCTCCTGTATGGATATTCACACAGTTATGATAAAAGCTGAGCAAGATATCTTGGCGGTCAGTGTCACACCCGACAATGAAAAAATTGATTACTTGATTTTTTAGGACAATTTTTTTAAAAAGGCTATTTTTAGCCCTTTGAATATGGGAAATTTGTGTACAGTGTTGACCCAGGTCAAAGGATTCCTAGAGGATCTCACTGATCAGGGTCTGCATTGTTTTGTCATTCAAAATCCTCTAGCTAATTTAATCCCATCAAACTGAATGCATTCTCTAATAAAACAGTGATGGATCATTCCACTTTGAATATTTAGTATTTAAACAGAATGAAAGCAGTGTAGTGTTAGGAAATGTTTTTAATGCAGTCATTATTTCTCACATGAATACTGATGGAGTGAAAGAGGACGTACAATGACTTAACCCTTTCCCTCATATAAACGTGTTTTCACGCATCTGCAAACAGAGTAGACCCAGATCAGACGGCTCCTGTTTGCTAATATAATTTAAAAGATCTGTGTCTTTACTTTCTAAAATGGCTACAATGTTCCACCTTCCATATTTCATAATAACCTTTTTGTCCATGAATATTCAGTAGGTATTGAAATCTGTAATAAACATAGAACAGGGAAAGGGTTAACTTTGATACCTGAGTACATGTATACTCTTATCTCCTGTTACCTTGTATAATTCTAATTCATGAAAGAATTTATGATTTTGTTCTTATTATTTCATTATAAAACATAGGGAAATTTTGCCATGACAGACAGTGTAGAATCAGATGCAGAACATAATTCTTGCAAACAGAGCAGACTCAGATAAGATCAATGGAGTAAAAATGTGAATATGAAGGTTCTTTTTCTTTCAAATTTGGCTGTTTCAAAAATAGTTCTCTAGCCAACAATTTTCTACATGCATGATGATAAGCAACAAATTCATGGTAATTGTTACAAACTGTTTGGAGCCGAATGAGGCATAAAGTAACTTGGAATTTATCAGAGAAACAGATAAAGGTGCATACACAAATTGTCATTTCTCCACCAAAACCCATAATGTTGTGACCACTCTTTAACACATTCCCTCATATATTGACCTCTTTTGACGCAGCTCTGTAAAGTCACTTTTGTTTGAAACCATTGTTATAAATAGAGTAATTTGCTCCATAACAATGGTTTTAAAATTGCACAATTCTAAAATATTCCTTTTCTCTAGTAAATGCTCCTTTTTGGTAGATTTATTCAAAGAGGTTGGGTCTAAAAATAGCCTATGAGGGAATGGGTTAAGAGTGGTCACAACATAGGCTTTGGTGGAAAGTTAAAGGAGTTATTCTTGAAAATGTTTTTGTTGGCTGCGGCGATCTTGTTGTCTGGACCTCTGAATTATATTTAGCGCTAGAACACTTTTAATGTTGGTCCATCATTGTTTAGTTTCCATTCTAATTATGAAAGAGTAAAATTTGAGACAGGACAAGTTGAATGGCTATCAAAATGGTACCAAAAAAGCTATCACGTTTTTGCGAGTAGAGTGCTAAAAATTAAGATTAATCCTTTAAATGTGTGGGAAAAAGTATATATTAGACTTTTGCAGACAGTGTACACCCAGATCAAAAGGCTCCTGAGTCTGCACTGTTTGCACTGCACATGGTGTATGTTTTTAATATTTAACCCATTTAGTGCCAGCATTGCCATTTGCAAGACACATTTTCGTCTGCTTTGAGAATAGGTTTTTCTTTCTTTTTAAAAAATAAACAGAGTCGAACAGTTTGGATCCTGATGAAATGCCAAATTACTTGGTCTCTTATCAATACGGAAACTACCGGTATTTGCATATGATATCATATTATGTAGACCCATCTTCAATGGCACTGAAGGGGTTTAACTGTTTAACTTAGTTAAGGCTTGTAATGGTTAATCATCATAGAACATACCATTCCTAGTTCCCATGTGATTGAAGCTGATTATCAGGTCTTATCAAAATAATCAGTCTTGTATGATAATTGATTGATCTAGATATAATGTTGTGACTCTTTGAGTCTTTGCTAAATGTCTATACATAGTTTTGTGACTCTTTGCAAACTAAGTAATAGCCTTTACCCTTTACTCCATGAATATTTATAAAAGAAATGATGTTGTCATGAATATCATTTAGACTATTCTTTATAAGGGTAAATAAAGGAGCTTTAATTGCCATGGCACTGAAACTGAAGAATCAGATCTTTATAAGGAAACAGAGAAGACCCTGATGAGACAGCTCCTTCAGGAGCCATCTGATCTGGGTCTACCCTGTTTGCAAAGGCATAGAAAGGCATATGTAAGGATTTCAGGGTTAAGAGTGTTCTGTTAGATGTTTTAATGCTTTTTTATGGAGTATTAAGGGTTAGAAGCATTATACTTCTTTTTTTTTAAAAAAAAAAAAGTCTGAATGTCAGTTAGTTTGGATTTGTTGAGACATTGATGTACTTGGTGTCTCATCTGGATCCAAACTGCTTGCAAAGATCACCACACACTTATATTGAAAGAGTTAACCCTTTCCCTGTTCTATGTTTATTCCAAATTTCAATACTTACTGAATATTCATTCACAAAATAGTCATAAAGAAATATTGAAAGTACTACATTGTAGATGTTTTAGAAAACAAAGAAATTGATCTATCAAATTCTATAAGCAAACAGAGTAGACCCTGATCAGACAACTCCTCTAGGAGCTGTCTGATCTGGGTCTACTCTGTTTGCAAATGTGTGAAAACACGTTTATATGAGGGAAAGGGTTAAAGGTATAATCCCACAGACATATAAGAATTTGAAGAAGTGGCCCTTTTGGTGCCTTATCCCTGACCCTAATATAAACGCCTTTGCACGCATTTGCAGAGTAGACCCAGATTAGATGGCTCCTGTAGGAGTCGTCTGATCTGGCTCTGCTCTGTTTGCTAATAAATTTACTACAGTTTCTCACAATATCAAAACATCATGTGTAAATTAATGCCTTTATAAAAAGTCAGCTAATTAACATAAATTCCCTGATGGCGTATTAAAGGTAACAATTTTTAATACATTTACATGCAACCTTATTGCAAATTGTTTGGATCTAGAAGAAATTCCAAGTAACTCATTAAGAAACAAAGTTTTTAACCCTTTACTCAATATAATATGCCTTTCTATGCCTTTGCAAACAGAGTAGACCAAGATTAGAGGGCTCCTATAGGACCCATCTAATCAGGGTCTGCTCTGTTTGCTTGTGAAATAGTACAGATATAATTCTACAGTGTAGAGTTCTGTACGGCCAAAATTTCCTGTGTTCATTGACCATTAAAAAAAAGAATCTAATCAATATTCATGATGTCACTACTTCTATCATGAATATTCATGGAGTAAAGGGTTGATATTATTAATACTTAGAAAAGAATTAATTTTGAAAATTGTTGCAGGCAACAGTTAATGTTTCAGAATGATGACAGTTATATTGAGTTAAATTGATATCATAAAAGATCAACAGCTCCCACAGTTTTTCACAAAAGACTGTTAAATAAATATCCTATATTTAGCCTCGGTTCAAAAGGTCCTCCCTATGAATGTAAACAAAAATGTCAAACCAACTTATTATCGCAAAATATCGAAACAACGATTGATAGTTTTCTTGTTGTTAATTGAACCGGTTAAAAGATTATATTATAGTGTAAAGTCAGATTAAAGACAGAAATGTTAAAATCCTAATTGATGTCTGCAGTATTTGTCTGTGTTAACCCTTTCTCTGTTGAATATTCATGTAAGAAATAATGACATCATGAATATTTATTACCTACATTTTTTTAATTTTCATTGAATTTTTTTTGTTTTGCATTAACAAAAACTATAAAGTCATATCTATATCATATCATTTATAAACAAAAAGAGCCGACTCAGCCGTTTCACAGATCTGGGTCTACTCTGTTTGCAAATGTGTAAAATAGCATTTGTATGAGGAAAAGGATAAATGTGAAGATGCAAATATGTTAACCCATAACCTAGTGAATATTGATGTAAGAATTAATGACTTTATGAATATTAATTAGATGAATTTTGTAAATGGCATATGAGTAACTAAGAAATTTTGGGCCTAAAGGTGTAAAATCAGATCTATATTATCTAATAAGCAAACAGAGCAGGCCCTGATCAGACAGCTCCTACAGGAGCTGTCTGATCTGGGTCTACTCTGTTTGAAAAAATAAATGCTTAAAAAATATCTTGATCAGGTAATATAGATCAAACATGCAATAAATTACAATTCTCAGTCTGTCTATAGATAAACATGTATAGGGTTAGGTTATGTAAAGTCTGACCTGAATCAAACTTTAACGGTGACTTATGTAAACGTCCCTTATTGATATTTACAGAGAATGTAGATCATTTTGAAGTCATGGATCCTTTCATGTTATTGAATTTCTGCTCAGTGACCTTTGATGTTCAATGAGGTGAAGGAGAGAACAGAACTTATCAATATTTTGCATATCAATATTTTGCATATTGATATATTTTTTATCAAGATTCTAGATAACAAAGTTCTGATATACTTTTGATAAGAGTAATTTCATTTCAATGCAATCAAATGAGGATTCTCATTTTGAAAACACTTTTATCTGTTTAAAATTTAAATTAATTAAAGAAAATCATATAATGAAAGACAGTTACCCACCCAATGAATACAGGAGCTCAGTGAACTAGTACAGTAAACCCCCTCTAATGCGACCACTTAATGAACAAACATGGCTGTCTTCATAAGCAGGTGGTTGCTTAATGCAGGACGAAAGTTATGCAGAAAGCTCCTATAGGAGCTTTCTGCTTAACTTTCGTCCTGAATTAAGCTACCACCTGCCTTTACCACTGTGAATTATACATAATGCCCCTTTTTGGAAGTTGCAATAGAGGGGTTTTACTGTACTTGCACACACTGTAGACACAGATCAGAGGGGTTTACTCAGAGTCCTCTAATTAGGTAGCTGCATAACATGACTTTCTTTGGGGCTTGTTTTGCACAAGTAGGACAAATACAGAATCTAAGATATGACAGGAAATCTGGTGATGGTGATTGTAAGTATCCAAAATACTCCATATTTCTGCCTTCTATTTGTAGTCTTACATGTTATAATCAACTTTAAAGTGATAATATTAAAGTTTTAGCATACTATACATTTTGTGAATTAACCTAAATTACCGATCCATAGATATGCCTTTCTATGCCTTTTTGCCTATAGGGGCCATCTGATCTGGAGCTGCTCTATATGCTTAACCCTTTCCGCCTTTCTACGCCTCTGTAAAAGTCACCTGCTGAAACCATTGTGGTAAATAGAGCATTTGCTCCTAGGAGCAAATGCTCTATTTATCACAGTGGTTTCAAACTACAAAATTCTAACATTTTCCTTTTCTCTAAATAATACTCCTTTTCGGTAGATTTAATCAAAGTGGTTGGATCTATTATTATAGCCTCTGAAGGAATGGGATAAGAACTTACACATGTAATAGATCTGACTGCAGTTTCTACCAATAAAAAACCTCCAGAGTACATAGTTATGCCATTATTAAAATCAAACTAATAAAAATTCATGGTGTCATTATTGCTTACATGAATATTCATGGAGTAAAGGGTTAAGTAAGTTTGCAACATCAAACTGCAATGTCTGCCTCTCTTTTTAGCTCTACCCTTGTCGGCGTCGGCTTCGGCGTCTGTGTCGGAATTGGTTAACCTTTTTGTGAACCCTTTCCCTCATATACATGTGTTTTCACGCATTTGCAAATAGATTAGACCCAAATCAGACGGCTCCACTAGGATCAGGGTCTACTCTGTTTACTAATAGAATTTCAAAGATCTGTGTCTTTACTTTCTAAAATGGCTACAATGTTCCACCTTCCATATTTCATTTTAACTATTTTGTCCAGGAATATGCTGTAGGTATTGAAATTCGTAATAAACATAGAACAGGGAAAGGGTTAAGGTCCATTTCTCAGAAACCATCAAAGATATTTGGTTCACATTTGGTATGCATAGTTATATCACAAGCAGAACCCATTTCACAAGGATAAGTTACCCTAAAATTAATATTGCCATAGTTATGCCCCTTTTTCGTCTTAGAATTTTCATTGTTGGTTCAGTTTTATGTTAAGGTCCTTGTCTCAGAAACTGTCCAAAATATTTGGTTCAAATTTGGTGTGCATGTTAATTATTACAAGGGGGATCCATTTCACAAGAACAGGCAACCCTAATATTAATGTTGCTATAGTTATCTCTTCTTTCCGACTTAGACTTCCACTACACTATAACCAAGCAAAAGAAAGTGGAGCGCGCTGTCTGTTGACAGCTCTTGTTTAAATATACGGTCAGAATATCAAACAGTTTGGTCCTAATGAGACATTTATTCATTTAGAGTCTGATCTGGATCTAAACTGTTTGCAAAATGATCACAAAATTACCAATTGTGAGTCAAATTCCTGTGTTGAGCTTTGGTTGTATCATGAGATGTTTGCAAATATTCGTTTCAAGTGCTCAAATGCAAATATTGGGTACCTCGACACTTTATTATTAACTTCTTACCTCAGGAATATTCTTTAACTAAAGTTAAAGCAACAGTTTATGAATACAGTAAAACCTCTCTAAACCGGAATTCTAGTAGAGAATAATTTAGATACTTTTTAGGCAGGTGGCTGCTTAATGCAGGGTGAAAGTCATACAGAAAGCTCCTAGAGGAGCTTTCTGCATGACTTTCACCCTGCATTAAGCTGCCACCTGTCTCCAAGACAGATATTTATATTAAATTTAACGTCCGGCTTAGAGGGGTTTTACTGTACAGGATTTTTTCATCCGTAACAGAAGCTGTATAATCAGATTTGAATAATGCAATAAGCAAACAGAGTAGACTCAGATCAGATGGTTCCTACAGAAATTGTCCTACAGGAGTCTACTCTTTTTGCAAAGGTATTAAAAGTCGTCTGTATGAGGTAAATTAAGGGATAAATATTTATTTGCACACTAGCGGGAAAATCTTGTTTACCTATAGAAACAGTTTCGATCCAGATGAGATGCTTAGTAACAATATTTAATTATGATCCAAACTGTTTAACACTCTTATCATATGTTTTGAAAACTTTTGGAGAAAAAAAAAATACATTAAACATTTGTAGCAGACAACAAAGTTTGCAGACAACTCTAAAAAATACTTAATAGCATGCAAAGTAACAGTTACTATAGGTGAGTTCATGATTTATTCTTGTGAACATTCAAATTGATCCAAATGAAAATGCTAAGTAACTCCTCTCGTTACATCTTAGTACACACTGTTTGACACTTTGATCAGGCAAAAAACTGTTTGACACCATAATTCTGTTTTTGGAAAGAAAAGTAAGACAAATCTGTTTTGAAATTTTATGTCTAGATGAAAATTTAATGTTTTTATGATGTCAGTTGTTTAGCATGCAAAATGTTAAGCATTTTACTCTTTGCATGTTAAGTAATTTTTCGTCTCCAACTTTAATTGTCATTTGCTTCAGTTCTTAAGATAAAAGTTTTCTCATTTCTTTGTAAAATATGGTAAAAGTGTCGAACAGTTTTGATCCTGATGAGAGGCCGTATGATGCGGTGTCTCATCTGCTGGATCCAAATTGTTTGCATACAAAATCATGTTTTCACCGCTAGCATGCAAAGAGTTAAGGGGTATGTTTTTATCACTCAACCTGCTGGATACTTCCTAACATACATGTACATACAGATGTAGTTTTGTTTAACCCTTTCCTTCATATAAAGACTTTTTCATGCATTTGCAAACAGAGTAGACCCAGCTCAGCCATAGGGGGCTGTATGTTTGCTCCCTGGGAACGTATAATTACCGGTATATATAGACTCCCAGGGAGCTGTTCAGAACACTATAGATCAGACAGCTCCTAATTAGGAGCCATCTGACAGATCAGACAGCTCCTATAGGAGCCATCTAATCAGGGTCTGCTCTGTTTGCTTATGAAATTAAATAGATCGGACTCTACAGTTTCTACCTGGGTACATAAACGTCCTACCGGCTGCGTGGCTCAGTGGCAGAGCATCCGCCTCCGGTATGGAAGGTCGTGGGTTTGGTCCCCGGCCGCGACAGACCAAAAGTCTTTAAAAGTTGGTACTAGTAGCTCCCTTGTCTACGCTCGACATTAAAAGTGTAGTTCTAGGACTGGTCGGCCTGGTGTCAGGATAATGTGACTAGGAGGGGTGCCCTTGCCATGTACCTGCAGCAGGGGTATTCCAGTGAGGCAGCACTATAACTTGTCTCATGCGGGTGCCGTCTGCAAATAACTGAAATACTGTTGGTCGGACGTAAAACCCAACTCACTCACTCACTCACATAAACATCCTGTGTACATGTGCTGTTATAAAAATTCAGCTAATCAATATTCATGATTATTTCATACATGAATATTGAACAGGGAAAGGGTTAACCCTTACAGTGTGGGACATGAGTCACTTTCATCTGCAAACAGTGTAGACCCAGATTAGAGGACTCCTAAAAGAGCCTTCTCATCAGGGTCTGCAATGTTTGTCCATGTTACAATGGTCGTTAGAAAAATCCCTAAATATTCACCATAAGCTTGATCTGTTTCAATTTTGGAATAGTCCATTTGAAAAGTCAGCATTGTAATGGTTAACCCTTCCCCTTTCTACGCCTCTGTAAGAAGTCACTTATGGAAACCATTGTGATAAATAGAGCATTTGCTCCATAGGAGCAAATGCTCTATTTATCACAATGGTTTCAATACTACACAATTCTAACATTTTCCTTTTCTCTTGTAAATACTCCTTTTGGGTAGATTTATTCGAAGACGTTAGGTCTAAAAATAGCATATGGAGGAAAGGGTTAAGCACGACAATTTCTCAGAGTGAAAAAGGTTTGATTGACTGATATTTGGAAAGGATTTGGTTTTCCAATGCATGGGTCATATGGGTGTACTAATCATTGGTGCAACTGCACCCCTTTGATAAATTACCTCATAGAGAATATGTTGCAATGTATTTAAAAGAATTTAATGGGCTTGTTTTGATTGTATTGGATTTCAGCTTTCAATGTCATGCAATTCTGTGTCAGAGCGTTTTAACCCTTTACTCCACTGACACACCTTTTGACACCATTGAAAACAGAGTAGACCCAGATCAGATATCTGATCAGATTAGACGTCTGATTCTATAGTTTCTGCCATGGTCAAAATATCCCGTGTTAACTCACCATCAGAATTTTTTTTTTTATCTAATTGAGATTCCATGATGTTATTATTTCTTACATGAATATTCATTGAGTAAAGGGTTGATCATAGAATGAGAAAATGTATCAAATTATGAAACATTGAACTTTGCCCGAACATACAAAAGAAGTGTTTGATATAACCATGGATGATAAGGCTATTATTACTAGCATGACTACAAATGCTCGCTATTACCAACATGAATACATTAACCAACAAATTTAACTATGTAATTATTCTCCCTATGGAATCCCTTAACCCATCCCCTCATATTGATGCCTTTTTACGCCTCTGTAAAAGTCACTTTTTTAAAACATTTGCTCCATATTTATCACAATGGTTTCAAAACTAAACAATTATGAAATTTTACTTTTCTCAAGTAAACACTCCTTTTTGGAAGATTTAATCAAAGAGATTGGATCTGAAAATAGCCTATGAGAGAATGGGTTAATCTGGTCAAGTGCATATGATTTACATTTTTATTGTCTTTCAAAAATGTTCATTTGAAAGATTAATATAATAATGTATATTCTTGACTAGACTTTTACTTTTCCACTCTCTACTTGCAGAAAAGCCCGAGACAGTCCAGCCAGCAGAGGGTCAGGTACTGTGTAAAGTGTGTGGAGACATAGCCAATGGGATACACTTTGGCGTCAACACCTGTGAAGGATGCAAGGTAAGACTGAATTGTCACCATTTTGTAAGCTTCTGAGCATTTAAACCTTTACTTCATGGAAATTCATGTAAGAAATAATGACCCTGTGAATATTAATTAGATTAATTGTAATACTAGTGCATGGACACAGGGTTTTTTGGCCACTTAACCCTTTCCCTGTTCTGTTTTTAGGCCAACTTTCAATACCTACTGAATATTCATCAATAAAACAGTTATAAAGAAATATGGAAGGTAGAACATTGTAGACATTTTAGTAAGCACAGAATCAAGTCTATCAAATTTTATTAGCAAACAGAGCAGACCTTGATCAGATGGCTCCTCTAGGAGCCATCTGATCTGGGTCTACTCTGTTTGCAAATGTGTGAAAACACGTTTTTATGAGGGAAAGGGTTAAGGCAGAAACTGCAGAATCATATCATAAGCAAACAGAGCAGACCCTGATCAGACGGCTCCTGTATTAACTGTCTGATCTGGGTCTACTCTGTTTGCAAAGGTGTAGAAAGACATATTTATGAAAGAAAGGGTTAACCATTTCCCTGTTGAATAATGACATCATGAATATTTATTAGCTGATTTTTTTTACAATGGCCGCGATAATGTACAAAGGATATTTTGGTATTGGTACAAACTTACCAGTCACATCTATTATTATATCATAATGAAGAAAATATTCCAAAATAGGGAAATAATATATTACATAAATACTTAAACTGCTCTGATCTAATATTTCGACCACTAAGGGCCTTTGTCAAAGATTATCATGATAATCTTTGACAAAGGCCCTTAGTGGTCGAAATATTAGATCAGAGCAGTTTAAGTATTTATGTATTATATCATAAGCAAACAGAACAGCCCTATTTGCAAAGGTGTGAACAAGTATTGATATGAAGGAAATTCAGGATTAACATGAGGGCTTAAAAGTCATATACAAGTATTTTTGCATTATTTTTTCTATTTTTCATTACAGAAATTTTTCCGACGTGGGTTGGTGGAGAACTCCAGTTACATCTGTAAAGGTGAAAAAGACTGTGGAATCAACCCTAGAAACAGAAACAATTGCCGTTACTGCAGATACCAAAAATGTCTGTCAGTCGGCATGTCCAGAGAGGGTAACTAGCTTCTTTATCTCTTCGAAGAGCATCATTAACACTTTTTACCTGACATAGACACCTTTCGACACAATTGCCAACAGAGGAGACCAGCAGATCAGATGGCTCCTGTAGGAACCATTTGAACATTGTCTGCTCTGTTTGGTTATGGAATTACAGTAAAACTTTGATTATTCGAACACTAAAATAACATATTATCATCGATCTTTAAGACAGGTGGCATCTTAATGCATGGTGAAAGTCATGCAGAAGGAGCTTTCTGCATGACTTTCACCATGCATTAAGCAGCCACCTGCCTAAAAGGGTCTAAATTCTTCTATACAGAAAATTCGAATAATTGAGATTTTGCTGTACATGTATATACTTGTAGATACGATTCTACAGTTTCTGAAGGGGCCAAAGCTATATAAAAAAAATCAGCTAATATATACTCATGATGCCATTATCATCAATTACATGAATATTTGTCAGACAAAGGGTACATGAATATTTGTCAGAAAAAAGGTACATGAATATTTGTCAGAAAAAGGGTACATGAATATTTGTCAGACAAAGGGTACATGAATATTTGTCAGAAAAAGGGTACATGAATATTTGTCAGACAAAGGGTACATGAATATTTGTCAGGCAAAGGGTTAAGTTATCTTGGTATACAATATATGTAATAAATGTAGTGATATGAACTGTATTTTTACATTTTGTCTAAAGCAGATGGTACTGATATTTGACAGTAAATAAACTATTTTTGAGTATTTGTTGATTTTACCCTTTGCCTGATCGATACATTTTTATGCCTTTGGGTTCGGCAATTTCCGCACATTTTTTGGAAAATTACAGGCATTTTCACTTAGGCTGCTGTAATCTGATTAGCTGATTGGATTCCACGCAATATCTCCTCAAGGAATGGTTCAATTTTCACCAAACTTGCTCAGTGTACTTGATATCTAATTACATGTACCTTGCATGGATTCTGTGTTCAGCAATTTCAGCGCATTTTTCGGAAAATTATGGCCTTTTTCACTTAGGCTACTGCAATCTTATTAGTTGATTGATTTCTGTGCAAATATCTGCTCAAGGAATGGTCCAATTTTCCCCAAACTTGCTCAGTGTACTTAATATCCAAGTACATGTACCTTGCATGGGTTCTGTGTTCAGCAATTTCCGCACATTTTTCGGAAAATTATCGGTATTTTCACTTAGGCTGCTGCAATCTGATTAGCTGATTGGTTTCTGCGCAATATTTCATCAAAGGAATAGTTCAATTTTCACCAAACTTGCTTAGTGTACTTGATATCTAAGTACTTTGCATAGGTTCTGTGTTCGGCACACACAGTTTTAGTAAAATTATGGGCATTTTCACTTATGCTACTTGTGGCAATCTGATCAGCGGATTTGTTTCAGTGTAATATCTCCTGAAGTAATGGTCCAATTTTCACCAACTTTGCTTGGTGTACTTGATATCGAAGTACCCTGCATGGGTACTGTGTTCGGCAATTTCCATGCCTTTTTTTAAAACTACAGGCATTTGCACTTAGGCTGCTGCTCTCTGATTAGCCGATTGGTTTCCTTGCAATATCTCCAAGAGGAATGGTCCAGTTTTCACCAAACTTGCTCAGTGTACTTAATGTACTTGTATGGGTTCTGTGGTTGGCATATTCTGCACATACCGGTATTTATTGATGATGATACATTCTGATTGGCTGATTGTTTCTGTGACATATCTTCTGAAAGATTGGTCCGATTTCTATCAAACTTGCTCACTATATATACTTATAAGTATTCAAGTACCTAGCAAAGAGTACCCTTGTTAAGCAAATTACATGCATATTTAATTATGCTGCAGCAGATCTGCATTAGGAAAATCAGACTTACAATATGCAGGCATATGCGATATCTCCTACATGGGCCGGGCCCTTCCTCGACGTAGTCTAGTTTCTTTCTCATTTGGGTTTTCCATACATAAAGTTGTGATGGCTGTTATATAATAGTGACTTACCTGAAAAAGTACATGCTTACATTTTTGTTTTTCAGCCATCAAGATGGGTAGACCAAAGAAAGCTGATGGCAGTGAGGCAATGTCTCCACCCACTTCCAGTCCTAAAGTTACACAGAGACCCCTAGTAGACATAGATAGTTGCAACCAGCAGAATGAGACACTCCCCTCTGGGGACAATACTAACGACGCTCTGAAGACTTCTTCAGTTAGCAATAAAATCAAGGAAGAAGAGAGACCAAGCTGTGAGTTTGAGAAGAAAAACAGTGAAGCATTGACCCAAAGCCAGGAGCGGCCAGATATGTCTCCATGGCAACCATGTAGCCAACCAAGGATGGTACCCAGTGGCAACCAGGGTCAGAGCTCAAGAAATAGGAATGTTGCAACAGAATTCATTGAAGAGGAGATGGATGAGATTTTAATGCTCCTGCAGAATGACAATCAGTCAGGAGCTACAGACAGTGCATGGAGGAATAGCAACAAGAAAATGCGCAGCTGCAACTACACCATGATGGCTGCCCAGAAGGAATGCAAAACTGAGTATTTTGATGGCCAACAAGGCAATTCATGGCATGTAACTGACTTGTCTGGACAGCAAAACATGTCCCCAATGAACATGTCCATGAACAAGCCAATGAACATAAATGCAAGTCATATGACTTCAATGGCTTCACACCCACCACCACAGTACCCAGGCTTCAGCAGTGAGTTCCAGCAGGACCAGATTCCCATCCAGCATGGAATGCCATCATCCCCTTGTAACTCTCCACACCGACAAATGCCTTCCCCGGCCAGCTATATGTCTGATGCCAGTGTGCATTCACCTGGCTATGTCCCTAATGGTAGTCCTGCACATTCTCCATCCTACCAGTATTCCCCACAGCACAGTCCAATGTACCACAGTGCCCCATCTCCTCAAAACAGCGGTTACCAGAGTGACGACTCTTCTTACTCACATTCCTATGGACAACAAGGATCTTTTCCTATGAATGACCTCTCCATCAATGTCAACTGTAACCATGGTAACATGAATCCAAGGTCCCCTCCTCAGGGCTCACCAGCATTCACTTCACCCATGAACCTCCAGTCTACTTCCAGCTTACCAATGACCATTCCAACTCAGGAAGGGGGAGTTAACTCCCATGATAACTGGAACATGACTGGTTCCCCATCTCATTACTGTCACAGCCCGTCCAACAGTCTAGGCTCCCCATGCAGCTCCCAGACAATTCCCTCTCAGGAAAGGAACTGCAGAAGGAACACAACATGGAACAAGAATCTTCAGCTTATCAACCAGTTCTTCACCATGCCCACAGCATGTGACAGGACGGATCTGACTTTACTTAATGATGAAGATATGGAGGGCACCGTTAGTAGAAATGACATTGAAAGAGAGGTTGTTTACAAAACTCTTTCCTCTATCAGCCCTGCCGAATCATACTACTATGTTCTCTCTGACAACCACACCTGCTCCAGTGACTCAAACTGCAGTCCCAGTTATGAAGAGTTCACATCTTGCCGAAGACTTAACAAACGTAAATCATATGACAATTCGGATGCATGTGACTCTCAGGGTTTCCAGTTTGGGCGATACAAGAAGCAGGTCACAGGGAGATATTGGCAGAACTCTGTTGCCATGGATACTTTCCCCATGACAATGGAAAAACAAGCACTTCTTGAGCATCTCAACAAAATCTTTCAGCAGATGTCTGAGAGGTGTCATGAATCCAACAAGCTAGTAGGATCACAAGTAAGTTGTGTTTAACTTTCCTTTTTCAGTATAAGAAAAAATGACATCATGGATATTTATTGATTATATAATGTTAACATTTCAAGGTATTATTTCCTTTAACTAAACCTGTAGAATCAGATCCATCTCATATCCAAAGCAAACAGATCCGATGGCTTCAGAAGAAGCCATTTGATGCGGGTCTACTCTGATTGCAAATGTGTGAAAAGGCGTTTATATCAGGGAAATGATTAACCCTTCGCTTGCTATTCGTGTCAATATACCTACCTGTAAATAGTGAAGACCTAGATGAGACAGCTCCTGCAGGAGCTGTCTCATCTGGATCTGCACTGTTTACAAGTTGATTGTGCAACCAGTGCACTCCACAGCAGTTATTGCACAGCGAAATACTAGTACACAGTGAAGATATATGTAATTATACAACAGGGCATGGGTAAAGAAGGAGAAATGTATTTGAAAATTCAGCAAGAGAAGGGCTAACGCTTTCCCTGATAGATACCCCATTGTGTTGATGACAATGATAAAAAGTTTGAATTCTGATGAGATGCTGAGTTACATTCTTCCAGTATGCAAAGGGTTAACCCTTTCTCTGTTTTATATTCTTGTAAGCTATAATGACATCACAAATGTTTATTACCTGAATTTTTACAATGTAAACTTTTCATGTAAACTTTTCAAGGGAACTATTTGCTTCTGCAATAACTATAGAATCACATCTATATAATGTCAATAGCAAACAGAGCAGACCCTGATCAGACAGGTCCTTTAAGAGGCATCTGATCTGTGTTTACTCTGTTTGTAAGTACGTCAAAAAAAAGGCGCTTATATGAGGGAAAGGGTTAAAAAATAATACCTCAGTATTTGATCCGAGTTCAGTGCCCCAATGTATCCTGTCTTGTGGATTTTCCATAAAGATTACAGAATCACAAAGTACCATATTTAACCTAAATAGTCAGACACCTTATCCCATCTCTCCTGGTTTGTAAAGCTGAATAAGTTAAGTTGGCACTGTTGGTAACCCTTTCCCTCTTATAAACGTGTTTTCATGCATCTGCAAACAGTGTAGACCCAGATCAGATGGCTCCTATAGGAGCCATCTGATCAGGGTCTGCTCTGTTTGCTTATGGAATTTGATAGATTTGTTTCTTTAGTTTCTAAAATGGCTACAATGTTTCACCTTCCGTATTTTATTATAACCATTTTGTCCATGAATATACAGTAGGTATTGAAATTTGGAATAAACGTAGAACAGGGAAAGTGAAATTTGACTGACAAAGTAGCAGATAGGCTAGACCTTGATCAAACTGCTCCTTAAACTCTTTACTCCATGAATATTCATGTAAGAAATAATGACATCATGAATATTAATTAGATGATTTTTTTTTAAAATGGCATATTAACACAGGATACCTTTGCCAAGGCAGATATTGTAGAATCAGATCTATATCATTCTCTAAACAAACAGAGCAGACCCTGATCAGATGGCTCCTGTAGGAGCCATCTGATCTGGGTCTGCTCTGTTTGCAAAGGTGTGAAAAAGATTTATTATGGAGTAAAATGGTAAGGAGACTTTTGATCATTGTCTACACTATTTGCCTAGGTTCATTCATCCGAATACTTAAGGTAATAAGGGTAATGGAGCTTTCTTACAAACTTTGTATGTCCATTAACAAATTAAATTCATTGATCGTTTTCAATGTCACAGTGTTCAAAATATTTGTTATTCTTTATTGATACAATAAACCCTGTCTTCAGCAACTATTAAAATTAGGTCAACTTCTGTTTTTTTTAAGACAGGCAGTAGATTAATGCAGGATGAATGTAATACAGAAAGCTCCTTAAGGAGATCCTCAAGGAGCTGTCTGCCTTACATTCATCCTGCATTAAACAACCACCAGGTCCTGCTCTTATCAACTTCCATCTATATTCATCTATAGGCTGGTTCTTCTGTATCTGTTTTTGTTAACCCTTTCCCTCATATAAACGTGTTTTCACGCATTTGCAAACAGAGTAGACCCAGATCAGACGGCTCCTAGAGGAGCCGTCTGATCAGGGTCTACTCTGTTTGCTAATAGAACTTCAAAGATCTGTGTCTTTACTTTCTAAAATGGCTACAATATTCCACCTTCCATATTTCACTATAACTATTTTGTCCATGAATATTCAGTAGGTAATGAAATTTGTAATAAACATAGAACAGGGAAAGGGTTAATCCTTTCCCTTATGAACATTTACACATGAATTAATCACTTCATGAATATTCATTCACTTAATTTTATACATAAAAAGTTGCAATGTAGTTCGGTTGTTTGCTTAGACAATAACCATAGCATCAGACCTATATAATTTCATAAGCAAATAGAGCAGACCTAGATCAGGGTCTGCTCTATTTGCTTATGAAATTATAATAGATCTGACACTATACTTTCTACCAATACAAAAAAATCATGTTTACATAATTATGTCATTATAAAAGGTCAGCTAATATATATATACATGTATATGATGTCATTATTTCTTATGTGAGATGTTTTTAACAGGGAAAGGGTTTCCCTGTTCTACATTTATTCCAAATTTCAATTCACTGAATATTTGTTGAAAAAATAGTTAAAAAGAAATAATAAATTGGAAGTTTGAATATTGTAACCATATTAGAGACTAAAGAAACATATCTATCAAATTCTGTTATCAAACAGAGCAGACCCTGATCAGACAGCTCCTATAGGAGCTGTCTGATCTGGGTCTACTCTTTGCAGATGTGTGAAAAGGTGTTTATATCAGCAAAGGGTTAACAGGGAGAGGGTTAAATGTTCAGGCTAACCTGGTGTACTGTTTATGATATTGAGAATGTGGAACACTTACAAATGTTTTTAAAATTACTCATTTTAGGATGGACGCAACTGGCAACAAATTCAGCTTCGTATTGTCCGCAATACAACTGCAGGAGTGAAGTTTGCCTCCCAGATACCAGGTAAATTTAGCTGTAGCATGATTAACTCATTCTCTCCCAGTCTATTTTAGACTTAATTTCTTTGAATAAATCTACCAAAAAGGAGCATTTTAGAATTGTACATGTGCAGTTTCAAAAGTTTGTGATAAATAGAGCATTTGTTCCTTTGAAGCAAATGCTCTATTTATCACAATGATTTCAACAAATAACCTTTACAGAGGTGTCAAAAGGCGTCAGTAGGAGGGAAAGGTTAAACCAATATTTTTACATATCAACTGACTGAACCAATATTTTGTGCATTAAATGGCTTGATTAATTTTATATGTTGTAAATTGATTGGCATGGTGGAACAAATAATTTTGAACATTGATTGGCATGGTTAAAATTATATTATGCCAATGAATTGGCATGTTTGAACTAATATTTTGCATATGAATTGGCACGGTTGAACCAGTATTTTGGTCATGGTTTGGCATGGTTGAACCAATATTTTGCACATAGATTGGCATGGTTGAACCAATAACTTGCATATGAATTGGCATGGTTGAACCAATATTTTGGTCATGGGTTGGCATGGTTGAACCAATATTTTGCACATAGATTGACATGGTTGAACCAATATTTTGCACATGGATTACCAGCATTCAAAGAAAGTAAGAAAGTAATTCTTCTGAGTTATGAAACTTTACACTCCAATTTTCAATAGTCAGTACTACTGGTGACTTTGGATGTCATCTCGGCATCTCATCAGGATCCAAACTGTTTGTAACTCTGATCAAGGATATGACAAAAAAATATAACCCTTTCCATATTCAATATTCATGTAAGAAATAATGAGATCATGAATATCATTCTATTAGCTGAATTTTTATAATGTAAAATTATCATGTCAAAAGCAAACAGAGCAGACCCTGATCAGACAGCTCCTATATGAGACGTCTGATCTAGGTCTACTCTGTTTGCAAACACATGAAAAGGCGTTCATATGAGGGAAAGGGGTAAGAGAATCTTTGAAGCAGATGAAAACATTTCGCAGATGATAACTGTTTAGAATGTAATAGGTTGAAACTTTTATTTTCTCCGATACTAGGCTTCAACACACTGCACCCAGAAGACAAGACATACCTGTGTAAGACAGTTACGTTCATGACCAGTCTCTTGATGGCTGGGCACCAGCAGTACAATACTGCAGACAAGAACTTTCGTGACTTCTGGAGCTGGAACATCCAGCCAAACAACCCATTCTGGGCCTTCAAACAGCAGCTGATCAGAATAGGGGAGACAATCCATAACATGAACATGGACCAGTATGAAGTTGCCTCCCTTGCAGCACTGCTTTATCTTGCCTCAGGTATATCACCAAACGTATTTAATTCCAGTCACATTTACGTGTATAATACAGTAATTATAAACTGTAATTATTAACAAGTCTCTCACCAGAAACATTTGCATTTTCAACGTGAAATAACTAATCATTGTTTATTGATATTGGTAGAGCCCATACAGTATGAAAAGGTAAACTTTGTGGGAGGGTGTTTTGAATGACAAACAGTGTAGACCCTGATCAGACAGTTCTCACTGAGGCTGTCTGATCTGGGCCTACTCTGTTTGCAAAGTGGTGAAAAGTCGTTTATATGAAGGAAAACACATTTATTCATGAAGTGTCCATTAAAGAGAGGTTCTACTACTACTTGTTTTTATATAGATTCATCAGATCATACTTTACTTTTAACATGTTTGTAAATAGAGTAGACCCATATCAGACAGCACTTTACCCCTATACTCCATAAATATGCCTTTTTCTGCCTTGGCAAATAGAATAGACCCAGATCAGATGGCTCCTATGGGAGCCGCCTGCTCAGGGTCTGCTCTGTTTGCTTATGAAATTGTATATTTATGATTCTACAGTTTCTACAATGGCCAAAAATTCCTATGTTCACCAAGGATCCTCGATTGCAAAGGCATACAGTGGTGAATAGTTCAGATTTCTACATGAGTGATCTGTCAGGATTGACACTTAATAAATGAGTGCCGTTATAAAAATTGATCAAATTATTATTCATGATGTCATTATTTCCTAGATGTATATTCATGGAGAAAAGAAGGGTTAAGATTTTTGTCTTACCCAAATGTTCCCTTCAAAGTTTAACAATAAAAATTGACTTAATGATTATTCATGAAGCTGTCAATCCAGATATTAACCTTTTCCTCCATAAATACGCCTTTCTACGCCTCTGTAATAACCACTTCTTGAAACCATTGTGATAAATAGAGCATTTGCTCCTATAGGAGCAAATGCTCTATTTATCACAATGGTTTCAAACTACATAATTCTAAAATTGCACGTTTCTCTAGTAAATGCTCCTTTTGGGTAGATTCATTCAAAGAGGTTGGGTCTAAAAATAGCCTATGGAGGAAAGGGTTAATGGTATATTTTTGTTTGTACAGATTTTACTGAGCTTGCGTACCCTGAGGCTATTGAGGAGGCCCGGCACAAGGTGATTGAGGCTCTTCAGTCCTATCTGCTCTGTAAGTATAGTTGCTGGTTAGAGTGTACTACTTTATTTCCAGAATTCTAGAAATAGGATAAATGTTTAAGCCTGCATGGTCCCAGTTGACTAAATTGTGCCAAGAATATTCATGTAATACTGCTTTAATGCTTTTTCAAACCGAGCAGACCCAGATCAGATGGCTCCTGTGGAAGCCGCATGATCTGGGTCTGCTCTGTTTGCTTATGGTATAATGTAGATATAATTTCACAGTTTCTGCCAGAGCCAAAATATCTTGTGTTTTGTGTACTATATTATAAAGATTTTTTCTAATTAATATTTTTGATGTCATTATTTCCTACATGAATATTCATGAAGTAAAGGGTTAAAGTTAAGACTATGTTGTTCAAGTTGGCAGGTCATAATCCCATGCTTAACTCCACTGTCATGTTTGTTTATAGCTCGTCTAATTTTTTTAAAGAAAAAATACAAATTATTGTTGCAACTCCAACCTGTATTTTGTCATCTTTGTTGTCTGAAACTTTAACATAGCTTACTCAGAATCTGACCAATCAGATACTTGAGAATGATCTCAGACTCAGAGTTTTATAACCTTTGACCATTGTTTATATATATTTCAACTGTGTATGGAATATCGTCCAATAACATTGGCACTAAAAGGACTGTCTCTATCAGGTTAAGGGTGAAATGAACACTGAGAAGCAAGCATGAGGACATCTGACAGAAGAATGATTGATCAAGGTCTACTTTCTTTGCTTATGGAATAATAAATATCTGATTCTACAGTTTCTGAAATGGTAATCATATCCTCTGTTTTTTATTTTAGCCAAAGGAGCCGATGCAAAGTCTCGTGTTGCCGAAATGTTTGGGATTGTGCCTGAGATACGACATGTGGGCATGTGGCAGCAAGAACTAATGAAACAGATGAAGGTGAACATTCAGATGCAGGAAGTGCACCAGCTTTTTGACCTCGTACAGTACAGAGAGAGCTGAACATCATCCAGCAGTTCTAATAAAACATCCAAAATACTGTCAAACTGATGAAAAGCAACCGCTCAGGAGATGTTTAATCGTCTTTCGTAACTCTTCTCCTGCTTAAACTCTGATATGTTGCAAGTTTCACTTTTGATCGTCCAGACTTTCGAGACATGACTGACTGAGTAGCTTGGATCCTGATGAGACACCGAATTACTCAGCATCTCATCAAAATTCAAGTTGTTGGCATACAGTATGTCAGTGAAAGTGTGTTAAGTAGGAGAAGGGTTGTGATAAATGGAGGCGTTATTAACCCTTTACTTCATAAATATTCCTGTAAGAAATAATGACATCATGAATATTTATTATATAAATGTTTATAATGCCTAACGAACACAAAAGAGTTTGGTCATGGCCAGAATCTGTAAAATCAGGTCTATTATTTCATATTAACCAAATACAGCAGACCCTGATCAGATTGCTCCTACAGCTAGGAGCCATCTGATCTGGGTCTACTCTGTTTGCAAAGATGTAGAAAGGTGTATTTATGGAGTAAAGGGTTATGGATGAAAGCAATACAGAAAGCTATCATCTGCCTTTAAAGACACCCGTATCATCTTACAGAGGTTGTGTGCTGTTTTTATAATACCAACTTTTAACAGCATCAACTAGAAGGAAGATGGCCTTTTAACACTTGAATATTGGACTTTCTTCATACTCTGTTAAATTTTATAAATTAGAAAATAATACAATGAACATTACAATCACTTTTTTGTCAGCAAAGTGTTAAAACCTATAAAAAATTTCCAATGCCATCTTGTGCTCTGAAAACTGTAGCTATTAGAATTAGCTCTTTTAAGATAAGCGTATTGTTATAGAGGGGTAATTAGCCGAGTCAAAAAATACAGGTGTAGTTTTAATGGTACCCTAATTAGGAGAATACCCTAAAGTATTTAGACGCCCAACCACTCCCCTCCATTAATTGCTGTCCAAAGCTGAATAATTCAATTTGGCGTCATTTTTATAACTTTGAATCAGATTGACATAGTAGCAAATAGTGTTGACCCTGATCAAATGGCTCCTACAGGAGCTATTTGATATGGGTCTAAACTGTATGTCTTTGTTTGTCTGTCCAGATACTTAAGGTAATTAGGGTATTGTTTTTCCTGTTCAGAGTTCTCCAGCCAAGTTTTGTGTTACTCCAGTTTTGTGTTTTGTCTCAAATTGGAGCCACCTGTTCTTATATGAATTTCTCAGAAATGGAACTCTACAAAACATTTTGGTCATGTTAGCAAGCTGAAATATTCTGTATTTGATCAGATTCTAAATTTTTTTAGTCATGGCTGGTTATGAACATGTACTGAAAACTTCAGCTGCTTCATCTTTCAAGCTGTAGTGTACTCGCTATAGTTAAAAGCAGTTTGAATCATGATGGAGTGCAAAGTTTCTTGCTGGCTTATCTGGATCCAAACTGCTTTCAATTATATAGGAATTTGCCAATAATGTGCGTAAGGTTAAACGAGTTGTATGATAATACCCAACAGCTGTGTTAACCCTGTACTTCATAGAGATTCCTTTTAACACCTTGCAAACAGAATAGACCCAGATCAAATGATCCCATAGGAGCCATCTGACTTGGGTCTATTCTGTTTGCAAAGGCGTGAAAAGGCATTTATATGAGGGATAAGATTAACAAGAACCGGTATATTCCAAGGATTTTGTCCAATGACAAAGTCACTCTAACATGTTTAATGTATTTTGTGTTGTTAGTCTCGAATGAGTGAATTATAAAGCTCAATGATAAGTTAAGAAAATCATTGTCATTTCGTCATTTTGTACAATGTGCAAACTTGAGTTTTCTTCAATATCTTGTAAAAAAAACATGCAAAGACATGAGTGTCAAACAGTGGAGATCCTGATTAGACACCAAGCTACTCAGCATCTTATCTGGATCCTGTTTATATATCTACCAAACTTTTCTACAATTATACATATGATTGAGTCAACTCTTTACTCCATGAATATTCATGATAGAAATAATGACTGTACATGTATTAATTAATGAATGTTTATAATGGCATCATGAACAAATGAATTTTTACCATGGTATAAACTGTAGACATAGATCTATATTGTTTCATAAGCAAACGGAGTAAACCCTGTAAAGGCAGCTCTTACAAAAGCTGTCTAATCTGGATGTATTCTAGTTTGCAAAGGTGCCAGAAGTTTGTCTCTGGGGAGTAAAGGGTTAACCCTTTTCCTGTTCTATATTTATTCCAAATTTCAATACCCACTGAATATTCATGTATGAAATAGTTATAATCAAATATGGAAGTTGGAGCATTTTAGCCATTTTAGAAAGTAAAGAAATGGACCTTTCAAATTTAATTAGCAAACAGAGCAGACCCTGATCAGATGGCTCCTCTAGGAGCCATCTGATCTTGGTCTACTCCGTTTGCAAATGTGTGAAAAGGGTTTTATATAAGGGAAAAGGTTAAAGTGATAAGACTCTTTGTATGTGTCAGTTTGGATCAGAATTAAGGTATGATTATCTCTACAGTATCTAGAGATTCGGTGAAATGTTGTGAGCCTAGAAATACACTTAAACTTTGTAAATCATGTAACATATAACACAGCTTATGCAGTAGGACCTCTGTATAAAGTCAACAAACTCAATTTGCATGGAAGTGTTACAAAGCAAGGGACAGTTTAACCCTAAATTACTCCATGAATATTTATGTAAGAAACAATGACATCATGAATATTACACAATCATGTAGTTAGCTGAGTTTTACAGTGACATTTGAATACAGGAATATTTTTCCATGGCAGACACTGTAGATTCAGATCTATATTATTTCATAAGCAAACAGAGCAGACCCTGATCAAACAGCTCTTATAGGAGCCATCTTATCTTGGTCTACTCTGCTTGCAGATGTTTAAAAAGGTGTATATCCTCGATTCCTATATTTCCGTTCTTTCCTATTATTCCGTCCGCATCACAAAAGCGCTTGATATGGCGCGTGCGACCTCTCTACGTCATCGCTCAAAGTGTTTTTCGATTGTAAATAAAACACTTTTAGATACAGAGCCGAAAAAATTAGGGAAAAAACAGGTAAATTGAATGAAACTTTAAAGATAAAGATTATTTTCAACAAAAATATAAACATTCTCATCACGTGACACCATTTTTCTAACAATATTTCCCAAAAATAATCGGTTTTTCGAATCTTAAAAAATTGACAGATGCCGTGGAAACGTTCAGGCAGGTCCTTATTACGTGGCCAAGCAAATAACACGTCACAAGTATACTGTTCAGCAAAACTTAGGGTTCATGTTATGAACATGACCCATTTCAAATTTTGTACAATGGAGTCTGTTATCAGACAGCATAAATACATTTCTGTACTGAATAAAATGCCCCAGTACACATCTAAATTGTAAATATGTTGGTATTTCTTTAATTTTAAGTGTTATCTGTTTAGCTGATTGTAATCTGTATATTTCAAAGTATTTTTTAAAATCAAATCAAATCTCAGTAAACCCTTTTTGTAAAATAACATTTGAATTTATAAGGCTGATAATTCTGTCTTATTTTGTTCATGGTGCTTTTGAAAATGATGTCGATTAATACATAGTTCAACATGACTGAAAATGTGTATTAGGTATAGTGAGTGTCTGGGACTTAACCTTTCTTGTGCAGTATATATTTGACCCAATTGTGCTCCTTTTATTTGAGTGGGAGATTACATATGACGTCATAGGAACGGCAATATAGGAAACATGGAGGCTGCATTTGCAGCATTGAGTGAGTTAAAAGAACCGACATTTGGTTCAATTGTTGGGTTATTTGTTTACTAAAGTGTTATTTTCCGTTAGAAAAATATTTTTTCTCACTATTCCTTCAAGGAAGCTCCTTGTTGCATTTAAAGTAATTGTTTTCATGATAATTATTTTGCTAAGGGGAACGGTAATACAGGAGAAGGGGATATATGGAGTAAGGGTTAATGTAGAATGAAACTAATGCAGAAAGCACCTTTAGGAGTTGTCTGCATAGCTTATCCTGCATTTAGCTATACCATCTGTCTTTAAGACCCAGAATTAGATCCCCTCGTTAATGGTCATTATAGAGAGGTTTTACTGTACATATATCTGATCCAAATGAATGAAAGGGAAATTCTGTTTGTGTCTATTTGTTGTATATGTCTATTTATATTTGTGTATTTTTGTTACACATAAGTTGTTCAGTGAGAAAAGGTGCTTTATTTCAAACAATGTAGACACAGTCCACCTAATGCAAAGCATGATTAGAGCCTGCACTATTTGTCCAGTTAACCCTTTCCCTCATAGAAATATGTTTTCATGCTTTTCTTTCAAATGGAGTAGACCCAGATCAGACAGCTCCTACAGCTACATTCCATGTCCCAGAATGAAGATTCTGTCGATGAATATTCATAAGGTCATGAACTTTAAAAGAAATGCTGAACATGGAAATGGGTTAAGTCACATGATTATTGCTGATGTTGATGAATGTCAAACAGTGTAGACCCTGATCAGATGCCAACACTCTGGTCTGGTGTGATGGCTTGGTTTCTTGTCTTCATTGGTTGGAAAGCTAAACATCACCTATTCTCATTGAGCAGTCCCAATACAGTAGAACATGTCTATAGAGGCCACTTAATAAATCAGAATGAAAGTGTTTCAATGCAGGGGGCAGCTAAATGCAGCATGAAAATAATATAAAAAGCTCATGTAAGAGATTTGCTGTATAGCTTTATCACCTATAATTAGATTCCCTTTTTAGTGGTCATTATAGAGAGGTTTTATTGTATGTTAGATCATTGATATAACAGAATGCTTTGCCAGATGCTTAATGTTTTGTATTTTCATAATGTTGCTTTCTGTTTTTTTCTAGGACATTTTTTTCTTCAAAATCCTCAATTGCACTCGATTTGTAGAAAACATTGTTGCAGAATCTGGCTTGCTATGTATGTTGCTTCTAACAAGTTTTGCAAACTGCAATATGAATGGCAGCGAACTCATTTAAAATACTGTGTTTTTTGTGGTACTTTCTTGACAACTCTCACATAGTGAGGGCCTATTGTGTGTTAACCCTTTACTTGATAGGGATGCCTTTTGACACTAGTATGCAAACAGATTAGATCAAATAAAATGGCATATGTAAGTGCCATTCTGGTCAATCAGTCTACTCTGTTTAGTTACAGATTCTCTACTGTTTGCCATGTAGCAGAGGAACAGATAAATGTGCATACTCAAATCACCATTACTCCACACCAAACCCTATGTTGTGACCACTCCACACCAAACCCTATGTTGTGACCACTCTTTAGAATCGTCTCTTCGAGACGATTCTAAAGAGTGGTCACAACATAGGGTTTTGGTGGAGAAATAAAGAAGTTATTCTTCAAATTGTTTTAATTTATGGATCATATCATTCTGGGACCTCTGTATTTTTCAATATTAGAGTTACTGGGTATTCATAATGCATGGATATTCATCAAGTAAGGGGTTAAAATATACAGTGCTATGCTGTGTTTAAGGCATGTTGGATTTCATTGCAGGTTTGAGGTATCTTCTGTTTATTGTCCTTTCATTTTATTATATTGATCATCAGAAAAATGTCAAAAGATGTAGTTTTGGGTGTGTCTATAAATGTGATAGCACTGTCTATTGAGCTAAAGTTTTATTTTGTCCTGAACATTTGTCCTGAACGTTTGTCCTGAATTAAGCTTCTGCCTGCCTTTAAAACACAAAATTAGACCCATTTTTGGTAGACACTTTAGAGGGGGTTTACTGTACTTGATCATGCAAGGAAATTAACACATTGGAGCTTTAATCCTTTACTCTATGAATATTTATGTAAGAAATGACGAGATCTAAGAAATTAGAGTAAGTTTTAAAATGGCATATTAGCAAAATTTTATGGATTTTTTGCCAAAGCAGACACTAGAATCATACCTATATTATTCCATAAGCAAACATAGTAGACCCTGATCAGAAAGCTCTTGTAGGAGCCATTTGATCTGGTTCTACTTGGTTTGTAAAGGTGTAGAAAGTCATATCTATGGTGTAAAGGGTTAAAACTATGTTAGTATATGATGTTTCCATTTGATACAGAAATGAAGTTCTTTCTGGTTGAATCAAAGGCTTTTAATTTTGTTCTACTCTACAGTATTGAAAGGTTGACATTATTTTTATTTTTTATTTTGAAACTGAGAGGGGGTAATAGATAAAAGAGAACAAGAGAGACAGAGAGATTGATATGTTTATGTTTTAGTTGGTTTTGTGTGTATATTTGAAAAAAATGAAATGTTTTCTTCATTAGCTTTTAGCTGCTCTGTTGGATTTTTGAATCAATGACCTTTGATCTGTCCCATTATTGTACATATTATGATTATATCCAGAGAACAGGGAGCTTATGTGTTTGTGTGCTTGTCATCCACAGAATAGGGAGCTTATGTGAGTGTGCTTATCATCTATTGAAAGCTGTTTCTGTCAATTAACTGGCATTTGCAGACATGGAGATACCAGCTGATTATTTGCTACAGTAAAGTTTGTTCTGTTCAAAAGAATTATTATACAGTAAAACCTCTCTAAACAGGATGCTTAAATTAGTAGTAATGCAGGTCTGTAAGACAGGTGGCACCTTAATGCAGGACGAAAGCCACGCAGAAAGCTCCTCTAGGAGCTTTCTGCATGACTTCCACCCTGCATTAAGCAGCCACCTGCCTAAAGTATCAAAATTCTTCTCAACTAGAATTCCGGTTTAGAGAGGGTTTACTGTAATAAGCTTCGATCTTGATCTATTATAAAGTAGAAAATTCATACATGTATATCAGATGATTTTCTTGATCAGTATTGCTGGTACCATTTGCAGATGCCTGTCATTTTGTTGGAAGCTTGTAATGGATGAGAATTTTTTCATGACTACTGAACAAGAATAAGTGAAAAATATTCTTATCAGTTTGTAGTTTCATAAATTTACAAGAAGTTGTTTGTTGTTGACTTGTAAGATTTTTGAGAAATATCCAACAGTTTGAAGACTGATGAGATGCTGGGCAACAATGTACCCCATCTGGTTCCAAATTATTTACAAAGCATATTTCAAAACTATGTCGTTAGTATGTTCAATAATTACTTGCAGTACCTTAATTATGCCTGGTATTTAGACACACAGTCTTCCTTCTCCATCAGTTTGCAAAGCTGAGTATTAAATTAATTAACCCTTTCCTCCATGAATATTTATGTCATGAATATTAATTAGATTAATTTGTTATAAAAGCACATGGAAACAGGAATTTTTGGCCATGACAGAAACTGTATAGTCATATCTATATTATATCATAAGCAAACAGAGCAGACCCTGATCAGATGGCTCCTATAGGAGCCGTCTGATCTGGGTCTACTCTGTTTGTAAAGGCGTAGAAAGGTGTATTTATGGAGTAAAGGGTTAACACCATTTTGATAAATTTAGATTAGACTGATATTGTAGCAAATGTGTAGACCCTAATCAAACAGTTCCTTCTGGAGCCATTAGATCAGGATCTGCACTATTGCATAAGTTTGTCTGTCTGAGTACTTGGTGTGATAAGAGTGTCATTATAATTGTTGACATTGAAGACTGTTATCTTTCACACATACCTGTTGTACATATGTACAGTAGTTTTCATAGGTTATAATTGTAGGTATACATTTAACTCTTCACTTGATGAATATTTATACAAGACTCCACCCATTATGAATATTGAATAATTTCATTCTTTGATTAAATCATAAACAAAACAAATGTATTGCCTTGGCAAGCAGTAATTCTAATCAGATGTTTATTGATAAGAACAAACAGTGCAGAATGTGATCTTGGTCAACACTGCTTGCAAAGGTGTAATTATTAAATGAAGGGTTAACCTTTACTCCATAAATACACCTTTTAACCCTTTCCCTGTTTTATGTTTATTCTAAATTTCAATACCTACTGAATATTCATGGACAAAATAGTTACAATGAAACATGGAAGGTGGAACATTGTAACCATTTTAGAAGCTAAAAACACAGATCTTTCAAATTCTATTAACAAACAGAGCAGACATTGATCAGACGGCTCCTTTAGGAGCCATCTGATCTGGGTCTACTCTGTTTGCAAATGCGTGAAAACACGTTAATATGAGGGAAAGGATTAATGCCTTTTAACACATTTTGCAAACAGAGTAGATGCAGATCAGATGGCTCCTGTAGGAGCCATCTGATCAGGGTCTGCTCTGCTTGCTTATGGAGTGATTCTTCAACAGTTTCTTCTGTGTTAAAAATTTCATGTGTCCATATGCCATCTTTTAAAAACAACGACAGCTACATGTAATTAATATTCATGTTGTCATTCTATTACTTACATAAATAGTCATAAAGTGGAGGTTATACATGTATCATTATCCCATAGTAGCATATGAAGTGCTTTTTCATACAGTATTGTGCTAAATTTGCATATTGTTATATTACATTATCTTTCCACACTGAGGAAGAATGGTCTGAAAAACATGTTGTCTGCTTAAACTCTCAAAGTTATTTTTTCTCCTATTTGTCTACAAAATTAAAGTGTCAAATATTTTTTATCCTGATTGGACACTAAATTACTCATCTGAATCCAAACCATTTGCATATCCTGCCAGCATACACATAGTTAGTTTAATCCATTATCTCACAGGCCATTTTTAGACCAAACCTCTTTGAATATATTTACAGGAAAGGAGCATTTACCAGAATTTTTTTTATTTTTTTTAGAATTGTATAGTTTTTAAACTATTGTGAAACTTGGGTTACTTTAATAGAGGCATCAACATTAGAGAATGGGGTTAAACTTTGTCTGAAAGGTTTGTTCCAGCTTTAAAGGTAAACCTTCGCTTGCTATTCACATCAATATACCTACCTGTAAATAGGAGCTGTCTCATCAGGGTCTGCACTGTTTACAAGTTGATTGTGCAACCAGTGCACTCCACAGCAGTGATTTCACAGCGAAATGCTTGTATACAGTGAATATATATGTAATTATACAACAGGACATGGGAAAAGTAGGAGAAATGTATTTTAAAATTCAGCAAGCGAAGGGTTAAGACTTTGAATACATGTCTGAGAACTGAAAGAAAAATAACTCTTAAGAATTGTAGTAGTTATCATGTTTTGGAGATACAGTAGAACCCCTCTAATGCGACCACTTAAAGAATAAGCATAGCTACCTTTATAAGCAGGTGGTTGCTTAATGCAGGACAAAAGTAATGCAGAAAGCTCCTCTAGGAGCTTTCTGCATTACTTTTGTCCTGCATTAAGCTACCACCTGCATCTAGCACCCAGAATTGTACCTCTTTTAGGTGGTCGCTTTAGCGGGGTTTTACTGTACTTTGAATGTGAAGAGGTGATTACATAGATGATACATTTTAACAATTTAAAAAGTCCATTGTGAAGAGTCTATAAAGGTCATTGTTTATTACATAATAACACCAACCCATCTTCTCATCGTTACACAGGGTGAGTTTTTACACATGACAATATCAGTTATATAAGAATGGTGACATTGCATTGTATCTCAATTAATGTCAATTGTATATCATAATGGATTAGATATTTTAGGAAAACATTATCATTAGAGATTTGGGAATGCATGTACATCGTATATGCCAGTATATGCCTACTGCATATCATCAGAGATTGAATAATTTTGGAAAAACATGTACATGTATATCGGTTTAATGTCATAAAGGATTGAATATTTTGGGAATGACTGTTCATGTTTATCAAATGATGTCTATTGCATATCGTTAGTGATTGAATACTTTTTGGAAATGGATGTACATGTATATCATAATGTCTACTGCATATCATTAGAGATTGAATAATTTTGGGAATGCATGTATGTGTATGTCAGTTAACATCCACTGCATATCATTAGAGATTGAATAATTTTGGGAATGAATGTACATGTCTATCAGTAAATGTCTACTGCATACCATAAGGGATTGAATATTTTGGGAATTTATGTACATGTATGTCAATGTCTACTGCACATCATTAAGGAATGAATTTTTCAGAATGAATGGACATGTATATCAATGTCTACTGCATATCATTAGTGATCATATTTTTGGGAATGCATGTAAATGTATATTAATTAACATCAGCTGCATATCATTAGGCATTGATGAATGTTTTTCATTTTCATACATGTACATGTTTGCTTTATTTTTGTGAGTGTTTATACTTGCTTTATCAAAAACATTCCAAGTTTAAAACATTCCGTCCATTTGAAGATATGATGTATACCCGGTACTGCTTGCATAGTAGAAAAAAAGACAGGTGGATATTTCAGACTATGTAGATCTAGATCAGTCATGATATTGGAGACATTACATCTGATCTTGGTCTGCTCTTTGTGCATCAGTAATGAAAAAGATGCTTTTACTGATTACGAGTGTGAAGCAATGCAGACCCTAATTGCTACTGTACATTAGGGTGTATACATTTCACCCTTTTCCATATTAACCCTTTCCCTCATATAAACCTGTTTTCACGCATTTGCAAACAGAGAAGACCCAGATCAGACGGCTCCTAGAGGAGCCGTCTGATCAGGGTCGACTGTGTTTGCTAATAGAATTTGAAAGATTTGTGTCTTCACTTTCTAAAATGGCTTTTATGTACCACCTTCCATATTTCATTATAGCTATTTTGCTAATGAATATTCAGTAGGTATTGAAATGTGTAATAAACATAGAACAGGGAAAGGGTTAAACCTTTGAATGCTTATTTTCACATTTAGAATGGTTCATTATTACTTAACCATTTACTCCGTGAATATTCATGTAAGAATTAATGACATAATACGTAATGAATTTGATTAGTTTAGTTTCATAATGGTACACTTTACACAGGTATATTTGGCTATGGTAGAAACTGTAGAATCATATCTATATTATTTCATAAGCAAACAGAGCAGAACATGATCAGATGGCTCCGATACGAGCTGTCTGATCTGGGTCTATTCTGTTTGAAAAGGTGTAGAAAAGTGTTTTATCAAATTGTGGAGTAAAGGGTTAAGGAGCCCATTATAAGCATATGCATTGTTTCTTTAAACAATATACTTCAGTGGATTGCACCAGTATATACATGTATTGTTTGCTGGTGTAATCCTGCAAACTGACCATGCAGGGTCTGCACTGTTTGTCATTTTAAATCCTGTAGCAAATTTAAATATTTCAAACTGTGTGAACATTATAGTTAAACACTGATGGGCTATCCCAGGAGTCTGTTTGTTCAGTGTTCTCATACTGAGCGTATAAAGTCTGATAAAACCCTGACTTGTTATAGATTTTACTTCAGAAACTATTGAGAGTGTCATTTAGTTTGGATCCTGATGAGATGCTGGGTTACTCTGTGTCTCGTCTTTATCCAAGCTGTCTGCAAATGTTAGTCAAATCAAGCTTAGCATGAGAATGATTTAATAATTTGTGTCAAATTAAGGTTATTCCGAATCGTTAGAAAAAAATACTTTCGTCTGAATGCATTGATTTGTCTGAAATAAACACAAATACGTATACCTATTACTATGTCTCCTTTGGAGAAATGAAAACAGGTTGGCTGTTTTTGTTTGTACCATTGCTGGTTCCCATTTCTTACTTGTAATTGGAAACCAGATTTACTTTAAACCTGTTTGAACATTTCTAACCCTTTACTTATTAGCAATGTTTTGGACATCTTTGAAAACAGAGTAAACCCAGATCGGATGGCTCCTGTATGAGCCATCCGATCAGGGTCTGCCCTGTTAGCTTAATATTACAGATTATTTATTGTTTGCCATAGCAATAAGTATCTTTATGCTATAGTTTTAACCCTTCGCTTGCTATTCACGTCAGTATACCTACCTGTAAATAGTGAAGACCCAGATGAGACAGTTCCTGCAGGAGCTGTCTCATCAGGGTCTGCACTACTTACAAGTTGATTGTGCAACCAGTACACTCCATACCAGTGATTGCACAGCGAACTACGTGTACACAGTGAAGATATATGTAATTATACAACAGGACATGGGTAAAGTTCTTCAAATTCAGCAAGCGAAGGGTTAATGCAAGAGTTAAACTTCATAATGGGCAGAGTCTCCCATGAATATTCAATAGGTAAAGGGTTAATAAATTGTTCCACTTATGTGATAAAATGTGACGTGATACCATTGAATTTTTAGGAATCTTTTATCATATAGTTATATAATTATACTGTTGGTTAGCTGTTAGTGCAAATGTACTTGTGTCAAATTTATATCAATAAACATTAATTATTGTTAGAATTTAGTTCGTAATGGCTTTCTTTACCAGTTTATTTTAATAAAATCCCTCTAGACTTTAATGAACAGTTTAGGTATTTAGGTAGGTGGCTGTGGTGAAAGTCAAACAGAATGCTCCTTTGGAAGCTTTCTGTATGATTATGCCCCCACATAGTGGTGGCATATAGGGTTGCCCTTGTCTGTACGTACTTCCGTACGTACGTCCGTCCGTACGCACATCTAGAAGAAAGTGTTTTTTCAATCCACACCAAACTTTACATACATGTTTGTGGCCATTATATCTTGGTCAAGTTTGATAGCCATGTAAATCGCTTCAGTCATTTAGGAGTTGCGGCCCTTTATTTGCAAAAATGACCTTTATTGTGACAAAAAGTCTGAAGTGGGGGCATCAGTGTCCTATGAACACATTTCTAGTTTCCATCTTGCATTAAGCTACCACCTGTCTGAAAGACTAATATTAATACTGATTTTAACGTTTGGTTTAGATAGGTTTTACTGAAAACAGTAAAATCTCTATAACGGCCACTAAATTACATCAAATATTTTGTATTAAAGGCAGGTGGCTGCTTAAAGCAAGGTGAAAGTAAAATAGAACGCTCCTATAGGAGCGTTCTGTTTTACTTTCACCTTGCTTTAAGCAGCCATCTGCCCTAAATACCAACTAATTAACACAATTTAGTGGCTGTTATAGAGAGGTTTTACTCATGCAGGACAGATGGGACCCAGTGTAATGACCCAGGGAATGGGGGAGAATCCCATCCATCTTGCGTCCATGATTACCGTGAATATTTTCTTGATGATACTGTTTTCGATCTCCAAAATTTTCTGATTGTCATTAACCAGCATTTCCACCTTTATCATAAGACTGAGGTACTGACTCTGCTATTCCGTACTAAGTGTAACCTTTTTATGAATGCAGAAAGGGACCAGTGTTATCTAACTCTTCCCGTATAAAGAGAATGCAAACTCACATGCTCTATTGGGAGAGTTCCTGTTTTAAGGCAAGTCTTGGGGTTAGACCTCAACAAATATTGCTGTACACTAATGCCACGCTAATAGTACGACCACTCAAAAGAATACAATTCTGGAGTTTTAAAACTGGTGGTAGCTTAATGCAGGACAAAAGTTAGTAGATTCTATTGGAGCCATCTGATCAGAGTCTGCTCTGTTTGCTTATGAAATTATTATAGATATGACTACAGTTTCTACCAATGCCAAAACGTCCTGTGTACATACATATATATATATATGCCATTATAAAATAATAAGCTAATAAATATTCAAGATGCCATTATTCCTTGCATGAATATTGAATAGGGAAGGGGTACTCATAACATTGATACTCATAACAGGATGAGTCTGCCATGCTTATTCATGGAGTAAAGGGTTAGTGTATGTGATATACAGGGATCTTATACAAACTGCCAAATGTATGGCACCCTTTGGTGTCCACAATACTTGTTCTACAGACCCCACCCCATCTAATGCAACCACAAAAAAGAGGTCTAATTCTAGGTCTTAAAGGCGGATGGTAGCTTAACCAATTTGCTCCCAGTGGATTCTTCCATGTTTATATATTGGATTAGTCCATTTTTTATCTAAGGGGTGCATGGCCTAAATTTTTTAATTTCGTTTTGTTTTATATTGAAATTCCTATCAGCAAACAGTGTAGACTCTGATCAGACGCCGCATATACGTCTCATATATGGGATCGTGGGAGCAAATGGGTTAATGTTATACTATATATAATGAACGTTATACTGTAAGCTTCTACAAGAGTTTTCTGTATTACTTTCGTCCTGCATTAAGTAACCACCTGTTTCTAAAGATGTTCGAGTTTATTAAGTTTATAAAGTGGTCGTTTTAGAGGGGTTTTACTACAGTTATCATACATTGGACAAACAGTGTAGGTCCCGACCAGACAAAGCAGCCGGTATGTTGCGGACACAACCAAGTATCCCATGTGCTCCCTCAATCATGACTGTGGGTTCTAGTCTTGCATCCAAACGCTTCTGGTGGGATAATGTCTATCCTGGTAGGGCATTGTCATTTCATTGTTCATATATACCCATGTCAGTTCATCTTTGATGATGTGGCTTGTAATTACGCCCAGGTCCGACCCCTCATCAATATCTGGTGTGTCTGTAACAGGGAAGCCATTGACAAGATCTTCCGGATGTTCCTTTCACTAGTTCAGCTTATCTTTTGGTTTTGTTCCAATCTTTGTCTCTTACGGGTAGGTGGTTGAATGGTTGTGTTGATTATCGTCCGTTTCTGCCAATCATGGGCAAGTTGAACACTCCAGAGATTGGAGAGCGGATAGAGAGAAAACCAGGCGCGATGCCCTACTCTTATTATCGACAGAGTTTCTCTGGTTCTTTTAGATGCCAAGTGTAAAGCACTGATATATCGGACCTCGGTTTATAAAACCCCATCGTGGGATCGAACTCGGGGCCCATAGTATTGTAGTCGAGCTCGTTAACCACTCGACCACTTCCCTCGGTAGGTAGTGTTTTGCCTATACTCACGGCGATATATAATACAATAAACCGTCACTAAACTGGAATTCTAGCTGAGAAGAATTTGGATACTTTTAGGCAGGTGAGTACTTAATACAGGGAGAAACCTGCATTAAGCTGCCACCCGTCTATAAGACCGATATTTATACTAAATTTAACGTTCGGTTTAGAGATATTTTACTGTATGTATATTTTCTTAAACTCTGAGATGCTGCAATTTTTTTTTATCTACTTCCGATTCAGCTGAGCTTTTGAGCAGCTTTTGCTTTTACCTTCAAACAGTTTGGATCCTGATGAGACGCCGAATTACTCGGCGTCTAATTTGGATCCAATATGTTTGCTAAGGTCAGATCAAATCTCGGGTTGGTTGACAGGCGAAAACCTGAAAGAGAGAAGGGGAGTAACTCGTCCAGTCATGTATGAGAAACCAGTTATTGGGAGAGTTATTGCTGAAGCACAGTGCAACTTTATGTTCAACAGACTGTAAATGAATATTTTGTAGAACATTCATTGGTGTTACCCCTTATCCCGCTATCCGCGACAAGAATCGCAATTGCAAACAGCTTGAATCCGGATGACATGCAGAGTACAATAGCTCGGCGTCTCGTCAGAATCTAAACTGTTTGATACTCGGCCAATGCTTTAGCAAATCGGAAGTACGGTAAAACCTCTCTATAACGGCCACTGAATTACATCAAGTATTTTGTGTTATAGGCAGGTGGCTGCTTAAAGCAAGGTGAAAGTAAAACAGAACGCTCCTATAGGAGCGTTCTGTTTTACTTTCACCTTGCTTTAAGCAGCCACCTGCCCTAAATACCAACTAATTAACACAATTTAGTGGCCGTTATAGAGAGGTTTTACTGTAGTTAAACATGCGCATCACAGCGTGGTAAAGGTTAACCCCTTTCACACCTGAATTATCAGAATGGAATATTCCGCTAGTGTTTAACTAAAGAGTCCACTCAGTAGGAAATGTTGAAACTTGTTGAAGGATTTAGAATGACAAACAGTGCAGATCCTGATCAGAGGGCTCCTATAGGAACCCTCTGAACTGGGTCTACACTGTTTACAAATGATAGTGCCATACGTTCCATCGGTTTAATAGGATTAATATTGATAACAAGAAAATGACCAGTCAGTGTGCACACTTATATACCACTGTCCAGGTCCTATATTAACTCATTCCCTCATATTGACGACTTTTGACGACTCTGTAAAAGTCACTTTGTGAAACCATTGTGATAAATAGAGCATTTGCTCCTATAGGAGCAAATGCTCTATTTATCACAATGGTTTCAAACTATAAAAACTATTTTTTTCTTTTTTTTAGTTAATGCTCCTTTTCGGTAGATTTATTCAAAGAGGTTGTATCTAAAAATAGCATATGAGGTAATGGGTTAATATAACTCCATATAAACACATTTTAACGCCTTTGTAAATAGAGTAGACTCAGATCGACGGCTCCTATAAGAGTAACCTGATCAGGATCTACTCAGTTTGCTTATGAAATAATATACATGTATATCTGATTCTACGGTTTTTGCATTCCTGACATTCCTGTGTTCATTTGTCATTATAAATATTCACCAAACTCATAATCATGATGTCATTATGCCTCACATGAATATTCATGGGAATCATTCAAATACGTAGTCCAAGATTAGAGAGTTTCTGTCGGTTTTCATTGTTGGTTTCATTTTCTCTCTTTAAAATAAAATCATATTAATTATACTCTACTAATGAATATTAGATTGGTTTAAAGTTTATATTTACTCCTTCCCTCATATAAACGCCTTTTCACGCATTAGCAAACAAAGTAGACCCAGATCAGATGGCTCCTGCAGGAGCCATCTGATCAGGGTCTGCTTTGTTTGCTTATGAAATTATAATACACATGACTTTATACCAAACTTGTCTGTGTGCATATGTCATTATAAAAAATCGGCTGATTAATATTCATGATGTCATTATTTTCTAACACGAATATTCATCAGGGAAAGGGTTAACTCTGTACTATTTACGAAGCAATCTGTACAGTTTCTCAATCAGCGGGAACTATAATTTTCTTGTATGGCAAATATGGTTTTGATCTAATAAAAAATAGATTTCCTTGATACTTGCTCTTTGCATACCAGTTAAGTATTTCTTTGAAGTTAATTGCGCCTGTTACATCAGTAACACTTGACAAATATCATTTACAGACATAATTACAAAAAAACGTGTCACGTGCATGTTTTGTCTTTGAGAGGTTTAGTATGCACCATCGATTAACGCTTTGCCCTCTAGTTCTGACTTTGTAGTAAGGTAAGTAAACATTCTGGATCACGATCAGACGTCGAGTAACTCGGCATGTAATCAGGATCCAAACAGTTCGACACACTGACCACGCGTTTGAAGAAAGATACGAGAAATTCTTATCTTAGAATATGTTGCAGACGACACAAAATGCAGACGATAATTAATTAACGGCCACGGTTAACGCTTTCGCTGCCATTGGAGACTTACAAACAGCTTGGATCCAAATGAGACACCAACTAGCATGACGTCATCGGAATTCAAAGTGTGTGTTACTGTAATATTTTTGTGTGTGTTTTAAGACAATGGAACAATAAACATAATGAAAAGCAGACCACAAATTTTACAGAAGAGTGTGTAGCAGTAAAAAATTATTAACTCTTATCCCGCTGTGAAAAAAATGTCTGCTAGAATTTGGATCTGGTGCAAATTGACTATCTCCGAGTCAATCAGCTTTGGAAAAACTATTGACCGAGTGTCAAACAGCTTGGGTTCTGATGAGACGCCGAGTTACTCGGCGTCTCATCTGGATCCAAACTGTTTGCAAACTCGTGGCACGTCACGGATAGCGGGATAAGTATTAATAATGTATTCTGCAATCTATTTATTGTACATCTTATGACTATGGATAAGCTTTCACCAGGAATTCATCGTTCCAGTAAGATCAGTTATATCAATGGAAGCTGAAGCGAGCTGCATTGCATCTGCTGATTGTATGCTTAACTACTTTACAGTAAATTCCCATCTAAAACGACCACTTTATGAATAAACATGTGTGTCCTTAAAAGCAAGTGGTTGCCTAACGCAGGGCAAAAGTTATCCAGAAAGCTCCTGTTGGAGCTTTCTGGATAACTTCCATCCTGCGTTAAGCTACCACATGCCTTTAGTATCCAAAATTAGACTTCTTTTTGGTGGTCGATTTAGAGGGATTTTACTGTAATTATGTTATGCATGAAGTTTTTTTCCAGTCTACTTTTTTCATGTTTAACCACAGCACGATTAGAACACCGTAAGAGATTATTTGTAAGATTTGAGAACAGACTGGATCCAGATTAGTAACTCGGCGTTTAATATGGACCCAAAGGATTGGCATTAAATTTACATTTTCATAGTGCAGAAAAAATAAATATCACATATAATTTTGAATGATGAAACAAAAATTCAGCAGACGACAATTAGCTCAGCATATGAAAGGCTAATGACTGGAATGCAAAAAAAAGCATGAAAACGAGATGAGACGACACACGAATCCATCAAACAGCGAACCGCGCGTGCTTTTCACATCACCGCGTTTGATGTTCTTCTTCTGCATGCAAAAAACACCGTACGTTCTCCGTTCCTCTCGGCACGGTCTCTGACAATGAAATATCATATGAAAACAAAAATCATGAGAACGTCATCAAAATATACTGCAGAAAGTAGCGCTCCTCGATATTGTAGATCCTGATCAGACACCAGTAATTCAAATTAACCATTTACTCCCTAAATACGCCTCTCTACGCCTTTGCAAACAGAGTAGATCGAGATCAGACAGCTGACCAGGGTCTGCTATGATTGCTTATGATATAACACAGTAGAACCCCTCTATAATGGCCACTGAATTGTGTTAATTAGTTGGTATTTAGAGTAGGGGCTGCTTAAAGCAATGTGAAAGTAAAACAGAACGCTCCTATAGGAGCGTTCTGTTTTACTTTCACCTTGCTTTAAGCAACCACATGCCTTTAACACAAAATACTTGATGTAATTTAGTGGCCGTTATAGAGAGGTTTACTATATTGATATGATTTTACAGTTTCCGTCATTGCCAAAATTCCCTGTGTCCATGTGCTATTAAAACAATTACTCTAATTAATATTAACGATGCCAGTATTTCTTATATGAATATTAATGGAGTAAAGGGTCAAGGCGCTACACGTTTTCTATGATTAACTCTTTCGCTGCCAAACTTTGTCGTCTGTAAACTTTGTCGTCTGTTACTACAATTTTCATTTGTTTTATTCATTTTTGTTTAACCCTTTCCCTGCTGCTTATTCGTGTTAGAAATAATGAGATCATGAATATTTATTAGATTATCTATTATAATGACATATGACCGAGGCTGTAGAGCTGTAAAATCAACCGTATATTATACCATAAGCAAACAGAGCAAACCCTGATCAGACGGCTCCTTTATGAGCCGTCTGATCTGAGTCTATACTCCGTTTGCAAAGGTTTGAAAAGGCATTTATGAGGGAAAGGCTTAAAACAGTCATAGTAAAAAACAAGTTTGATCCTGATGAGACGCCGAGTTACAGTACTCGGCGTCTGATCTGTATCCAAGTTGTTAACAGAGGTAATCACAAATGCGACGAGTTAACCCTTTCCTCCATGAGTCATGTAAGAAATAATGACATCATGAATATCAATTAGATTATTTTTATAATGGCAAATGGACACAGGAATTGTTGGACATGGTAGAAACTGTAGAATCATATCTATATTATATCATTAGCAAACAGAGCAGACCCTGATCAGACGGCTCCTATAGGAGCCGTCTGATCTGGGTCTACTTTGTTTGCAAAGGCGTAGATATGGGCCTACTCTGTTTGCAAATGCGAAGAAAGGCATATTTATGGAGTAAAAGGCCAGCTATGCCCATCTGCATTGTTCTTCAAACTAGAGTCAATCGAAACTGAAAACATGAGAAAGTAATACACTTGATTGACGATAGATTAACGCTCAGCGCGACCCGAGTTTCATTAGCAAGCACATTCATCAGGATACAAGCTTTTTGACACTTTGACAGTAGTTTCTGAAAGCTTAAACGACTCGTAAGAAGTGAAAGAAAATGCAATAGATTTGATATATAATGTAATATATTTGACATGCCTAAAAGATCTAAATTTTTCTTTACTAAAATTCCAGATTAGAGGGATTTTAAATGACTTTAAACAACCAACGGCATTGACCTTATATAAACATGTTAACACATGCAATGAACATTTATGTCCGATGAACCTGTCGATACAGAAACTCTATCGATAATAAAAGTAGAGAATCGAGCCCGGATCCTCTGTATCCACTCCATTCTCTCTTGGGCGTCCTGTAGGTCCATATTCGAAAGAAATGGACGCAAATCAACACAACCAACGAACCAACATTTATGCATGAAGTGGTCATTTCATGAATATTTAATCAGCAATGTGGAGATATATTAAAGGAATTTGCAGAGGTCCAGATAAGGTGCATTTCAACAATAGCTCTTTATTTCTCCATCAATCCCTATACTGCGACCACTCTTTAGAATCGTCTCTTCGAGACGATTCTAAAGAGTGGTCACAGTATAGGGTTTGGTGGAGAAATAACGATTTTAGTATTTGAATACACACCTTTATCTGTAGCAGTAAGTTAAGTACAGTATATCTCACTCATACTTTGCCTATTCAATATTGATGTCAGAAATTTTAAGTATTTATTAGCTGAAGTTTTATAGTGTAAATTTTCCAAGAAAATGTTTTACTTGCACAAAAACTGTAGCATCAGCTCTATATTATGCCAAAATCAAACAGAGCAGACTTGATGACACCTTAGCGAAATCATCATGACGCGAATTAATACAAAATCACATTTACGCGAAATAATCATGACGCCAATATAACCCGTTTTACAGTACATGTACAACTGTATATGTACATGGGTATACTCAGTGCATATATAGGATATTTAAAGCAATGGCTATTTAAGACATGGGTATTGATAAGAATAATGAAGATGGAATTGATTTAAGAATCATAGCTAAAACTAATTCATCCTTATCTGTTAGTTTATAGGCAAGTAAATCAAGGAATATAGACACATGCTATAACTATATTGTGTCAGCTCACTCAGATCACCCAAACTCATATATTCTATGTACAGAGTATACATGCACGTCACACAGTTTTGACCTAGAACCATGGCTTGGGTGTATGTTTGGCATACATCATTACACATAAAATATTGCCTTATGTGTATAATATTTGTCATTAACTTCGGTAAATCGACACTTACTAAATAAGTGGTCGGTTAACGAGAGAATTTGAAAAATACTGCAATGCGATTGGACAAAATATAATGTTAATCACTAAATACTATATAGAAATAGCACATGCCATGAAGGGCGACGACCTAAGGCTGGACATGTCCACCGAGGCGCTAGCTGATGAAATTGACTGCGATGTTCGGTATAATAAAATAGATATCACATCCTATGTAGGGCGACAACAATAAACACATTGAAACAAAAGTTATACTCGGCTCTTGCACTTTGATATCAAACAGTCATTTTGACATTTTTGTTAGTTTAATAATTCGAGAAATATCGCGTTGTACGACTATTTCGGAGGAGGATCTGTCAAGATTGGACAGCGAAAAGCGCCCGCCCGTATCAAACCTGTAATGAATAGAAGAGTGAAGCTGTTCCGTGATTCTTAAGCACCGAATATAATTTTTGTTTCAAACTGTTTATTGTTGCCTTTGAATAAATCCTTTTTACTAATGAAATTGATTGTGATGTTCGGTATAATAAAATGAATATCACATCCCATGGAGGGCGACAGCATTTATTGTCAATGTCAATTCTCTGTATGGTAATGTCCACCTCGGCTAGCGCCTCGTTGGATATTTTCAAACCTCGGGTTGACAATACGTGCTGTCGCCCTTCATGAGATGTGATATTAATATTATGCCACACGAATCGCCTCTCATTAGAATTGCATAGGAGATGCGATTCTAATGAGTTTTCAGCAGGATCGGATCTAGTGGAGAAACGTAGAAAAATAGTTTACCCAACTATATCCTTAGTACCCCTTCTATATGAATCTACGGTTCTGAAACTGTTAGTGATCTTATTGTTTTATAAATTACTATTTTATAACAAGCATTAACCTAATGCGTTTCTACCCTCGACTGGTTCTGTTTCGTCAGATACTAAAGAATGAGGTGGTATGTCTTTATTAAACCCTTGTCCTGATATCCGTAATCTTATTTCAATTTGCAAACAGCTTGGATCCTGATGAGACGCCGAGTAACTCGGCGTCTCACCTGGATCCAAGCTGTTTGACACTCGGTCAATAGTTTCACAAAAGTTTGATCGAATCGGACGAAGTCACAATTGAACACAAATCCAAATCATGGCAGACATTTTTAACAGCTGGGTAAGGGTTGAAACAATTTCCTTTTCCTATTATGTTTGATAGATTACTAGTCTGATCTGCCGTACATAACTCCTCTATGCCGAAGAACACAACGAGAAAAATATTTCGCCGACGAAAAAGGTAAAAGGGATTTTATATGCATTCAATTACAATCTCATTAGGTTCTGCCATAGGGTGATTGGCAGTTGCCGTGTAGATTTCACCTGAAATAGACCCAAAGCGCCCAAACAACCCAATATATTACAGTAATTCGGCTTTAGTTCAAGCTTTAGATTCACTGACAAATCACTAAATGCCGGGATACGAAATATTTCCCAATAATTTATCAAGACTAACTGGACAGGCAGATAAGAATGAATATTGTCGCTGGATTTTGAATGTCGTAATTATCTGCCATAAACCGTCAATTATCAGGTAGATGGCGTACACAATCCGATGAAATGAAAAAGTACTGGGTTAAACTGCTGTGATACGATGTGATGTGTTGATACTGTCCGTTTTAAACCTTTTCTATACCTCATGCATAGTTGAGTAGGTGGGATTTTTATAATGGCATTGTAAATATGGGCACAAAACTGTACACTCATATATCTTAAGCAAACAGAGCAGACACTGATCAGACGACTCCTACAGGGGCCGTCTGATCTGGGTCTTTTCTGTTTGCAATGGTTAAAACGTGTCTCCAAATGTAAAGCGTTAAACCCCGATTATTTTGGGTGTCCATGGTTGTCGCGATGCCCATGCCATGGAAGATTGAAGTAGCAACACGAGAGTCATCATGGCCCTATTATTATCAGCTCACTTTGGGGTACATTTAGCAATAGGTTACTTTCAAGGCAGATATGCTGTTCAACATATATACATGTATATCGGGTAAACTGTTTTGAAAAGTGAACAGTATTATCATTTCCGTTTTGTAAAACCCCTGTCACACTGCGTTGCCACTGTCACTGCAAGGCGTTGCTAAATTTTCCAGAGCGCCGTGAAATCGCAGAATGAAATGATAATTTTTCGTGAAGATGACGATGTCAAGGCGTTCTCACGGCAACCTAAACGTTTCTACAGAACTCTCATGGCGTTCTACCGCGTTTATGTGGGGTTCTAGTTGGCGATTGTCTGTGCTTTCACAGCAAACTCACGGCGCTTCCACTGCGTGCATCGAGTTGGCACGTCCCGCGCACTGGGTGTGCACTGCGCTTTCACGGCGATAGTGAGATTAGTGACCATTCTGCAACTATCTGCCTCCGTCTAGCCGTGGTCGAATCCAAAGCCTTCCATGCCTTCTACTCAGCGGGGTCCTCCTGTTTGTTTGCATATATCTTTCCTTTATACTATTTTGGTGGGTTGGTTCATCCTCATGCAAACGACGATGGACGCGGAAGAAGCGCATTGCGTACAGTCGTTGTATGAGTGCAGTAAATTTTTTTACAACACTCTGTGTAAGCGCCATACACGCACCGTTGCGCGGTAAAGACGCACTGCCATCTCAGAGAACACAGTACGATCGTCGTGCAAGCACCATTGACAGCCATTGCGTTAGCATTGCGACATATGTGCGCGCCCGCGTCGATCCCATGGCGTTGTAGGAGACCTCACTGCTTTAATCACTATGGCGCTCTTATCAGAACACAGAGCGACGGCGTTTGTTTTGTGCATGCTCAAAGTGCGCGTCGTCGTTCGGCCTTGTATACGACCCCATCGCGTTTAGTGGCGATGCCACTGCGTTGCCGAGGCGATGCTTGCGATTCCACTGCGAGCAGCTCGGGTGTTCTTGGACGCCGTGGGATCGCCACCTGGTGTGACAGAGGCTTAGCCACTTGTAGAACGCAGAGACAATGTTATAAAACTTCTGAGTTTGAGTCTGAGATAATGCTCAAGTATATGATCTCAGACTCAAGCAAACAGTTTTATAACACCGGGGGTTTATAACCCCGGGGCCTGGTGGTTAGTTAGTTTAACTCTTTCGCTGACAATGAAGCATCAGTGATTTCCTTTGCAAAATGCTTGGATTCTCGGGGTCTCATTAGGATCTAAAGTGTTTTATACCGTGTTGATTCATTTTCAACAAAACGGAAGCCATTTCATAGACGAAACTTGCAGACGACAATAGATGACAGCGATAGAGTTAAAGAGATAATGGGGGAATTAATAAATCACAGAATCATCAATTTTGTTTAGAAATGGTTTGAAATTGACAAGCAATTGTTTTAATGAATATTCCGCTGAATTTAACCTTTAATCCATAGACACACCTTTATACGCCTTTCAAACACAATAAACCTAGAACATGAGCTGTCTGATCAGAGTCTGCTCTGTTTGTTTGTGGCATCCTATGTTATTATGACATTCTAATGATTCATGTATACAGCTAATATTTTTTAAATGAATATTCATGAAGGAACGCATTAACAATGTGGAAGAATTGCCAATCATTTCTACATACTGCTGCAGTTGTCTGACTACTTCCGATTCGATCAAGTTTTTGGGAAACTATTGACCGAGTGTCAAACAGCTTGGCTTCTCGGCGTCTCGTCAGGGTCAAAGCTGTTTATAAATGCGAGTGGGGTTGTATAGTGCGGGGTAAGGGTTTAAGGACATCGGAAGAATAGAACAGTTATGGAAACTTGAGACAGGGGTAGCTTGACGCAGATCGAAAGTAATACAGAGAGCTGTTATAGGAGCTTTCTGTATTGCTTTCATCCTGTATCACGCTACATATGTTTTAAAGACACAGCTTTTAACCTCATTCTGTGTTCACTTTAGAGAGATTTAACAGTAAATTCTGCAAACATCCTTCTCCCCGATGAATGTATGAATGAATGGATGAATGAATGAATGAATTGCAAACGGTTGCGAATGTTATGCTACTGGCACGACTCTTACAGCTACTGGTGTTTAGGTAAATATTGGTAAGCACGCTAGCTCAGTAGACCGTACCCCCGCAGCTCATTCTCAGTCGGTAAACATCCCGTCAGTTTACTGTGGGTATTCGAAGTGGATTGGACGTTAATTAAACACACACAGCTCTCGACTTAAAGGTAATTAATTCATAACTATAGGTTAAGGTACCCGGAGTTTTAACTGGGTGTCGTTTTTACCAAAAGAGACATGCAATCACATTTGTGATAGTGGTTAAAATAATCCAAATATGAATTTATTTTTGTTCATAATATGTAAATGATAAAAAATATGCATATACATGTACATAGAGGATTGTATGTTTATTTAATGTCACTTTTCTCATAAAAACGAAAAGTAGAGACATTTGAAAAGTATTAACCCTTTACTCCATAAATGCACCTTTCTAAGTATTTGCAAACAGAGTAGACCCAGATCAGACGGCTCCTATAGGAGCCGTCTGATCAGGGTCTGCTCTGTTTACGTATGAACTAATATAGATATGACTACAGTTTCTGTCAAGGCCAAAATTTTCCAGTATTCATTTGCCATTAGTAAAACGAATCTAATCAATATTCAAGATGTCATTATTTCTTACATGAATATTCATGGTTGAAAGGGGACAATAAGCCTTTTGGATACTAACTAACAGGCCTGTATATGATGCGTACTGATACATGTATATCATACTCTCTTATTTCGCAAATGAACCCTGTCTTGTTCACCCAAACCCTATCTTGCTGCTACTCATTAGAATCGACTCGGAGAGTCTCGGAGAGCCTCGGAGATGTGATTCTAATGAATTGCTGCAAGGTAGAGTTTGGTGGAGAAATATATAAAGAAATCAATTAAATTTCCGAAATACAGTAAAACCTCTCTATAACGGCCACTGAATTGTGCTAATTAGTTTGTATTTAGGGCAGGTGGCAGCTTAAAGCAAGGTGGAAGTAAAAACAGAACGCTCCTATAGGAGCGTTCTGTTTTACTTTCACCTTTAACACAAACTACTTTATGCACTTTAGTGGCCGTTATAGAGAGGTTTTACTGTATGCGCATTATCTACAATTCTGTGCTCAACATTATCTTTTCAATATACGAATGTGGTATGAAAGTGATACAATTTGCAAAACTACCGAACTAGTATAACTCCGTCAATGTATTTGATTTCAGCAAAGGATAAAACATGATTTCATTAAATTTTGACATTTATTAGGAAACTTTAATTCTGTCACTGAGGAGATATGATTTATAACTGACAAGCAGGAGTCAATAATGCATGATGTATTACTAATTTAAATAATGGATGGTTTTGCGTAAGAAATGTTTTTGATGATTTATTTTATTGGAAAATTGGCAAATGAAGAAATATGAATATTCCGAATCACTGCATATACATGTTGAATGGCATGTCTACTTTTTGCTGTATTGACAGAAATACAAACAAATCTCATAGAACTTATAATTGAGACGTTCTCTTAAAAATGGGTCATACCGCAATGCAAACAATGTAGACCCAGATTGGGATCAAGTTTATGATCTTCCTATTATGCAGCGGTTGATTAGGTTGCACGGATATCCCCATTTAACGGCAATCATTATGGATATCAATTATTTCAATTACATGTAGTTACCTTTTCTTTTCCTCCATATAAGCGCATTTTCACGCATTTGCAAACAGAGTAGACTCCTTTACTCCATCAATACGCCTTTCTACACCTTTGCAAACAGAGAAGATCCAGATCCTATAGGAGCCGCCTGATCAGGATCTATTCTGTTTGTTCTAAATATGATATCTGATTCTACTGATTTTGTTACAGCAAACAAATCCTTGAAAAGTTTACATTATAAAAGTTTAACTTTTTTAGTATTAAATGCTCATGATGTCATTATTTCTTTCATGAATATTGAACAGGGAAAGGTGTTAATATTATAGAATATATAGGATGTATCGTCATTGACAATAGAGAATCAGATAATACAGTAAAATCCCGCTAATGCAACCACCTAAAAGAGGGTATGATTCTTGGTGCTAGATGCAGGTGGTAGCTTAATGCAGGACAAAAGTAATGAGAGCTTTCTGCATTACTTTTGCCCGCATTAAGCAACCACCTGTTTTTAAAGACACCCATGTCGATTCATTAAGTGGTCGCATTTGAGGGGTTATACGGTAGTAACCTACAAGCAAACAGAGCAGACTCTGATCAGACGGATCGTAATGAGCTGTCTGATCTGGGTCTACTCTATTCGCAAAAGACGTTAAATGGCGGGATCAGATCCTGTACGTACGGATTAGGCGAATAACTGAACTTTAAGGGGGCGAGGGATTTTTGTTTATTAGAAACATTGGTCAACGTTGCTTGCAATACTTCACATGAGTTTGACTCCTATCAGTTTATAGGGTACACAACTATTCTTAATTCATTTTTGTATCCCACACGTTTTGTGTATTGAATCTCCTGTAATTGGTAGAAATAAAAGATCAATCAAAATAGAAGGAGTTAAAATCCAGATCTGAGGTACAGTAGAACCCTTCTAGTGCGACAACTTAATGAATAAACATGGGTGTTTTATGAGCAGGTGGTTGCTTAATGCAGGACAAAAGTAATGCAGAAAGCTCCTCATTAGTTTTGACATGCATTAAGCTACCACCTGCATCTAGTACCCAGAATTATACCTCTTTTAGGTGATCGCATTAGCGGGGTTTTACTGTATTGTATATTGGGCAGATATATACAAGTGCAGATCCAGTTATTTCAACGTATCTCTAACGCAGCACCTAGTAGTACTAGAGAAAAGTCTCGCTAAAGTGATCACATGGTTTATTAACATAGGATACTGTAAACGTAGATGGTTGCTTGATGCAGGGCAAACGTGATACGGAAATTTGTATCGCTGTTGTCCTGCATTAATCTGTCACTTGTTTTAAAAATCCAGAATTAGACAATCTTTTGAGTGGTCGTATTAGCGAGACTACAGAATGTGCAACTGCCAATGAGTGACAAACAGATCCTGATCAGACTACGCTTTGCAAACGTCACGCTTAATCTGTGTCTACACTGCTCTTAAATATCTGTGAGCACATGTATTACATTGTTCGTTTGAGGTCTGTATTTCGCCCTGATTCAAAACTATTGTCTGCTCAAACACTTACATGAGCTACTTACCTCAGACTCGTCCATTTGTTTTGAGAAACTATTAACCGAGTGACAAACAGATTAGATCCTGACAAGACGCCGAGTTACTCGGCATCTCGTCTATAACCAAACTGTTTGTAAATTGTCAGGCCACATTTAGCGTCCTAAGTGTAAAACTGTAAATGCATTTATTGGCTAATATTTTCAGATCAAATTCTTATTTCTATGAACATATTTTTGCAGACGTTGACACAAAGGCTTCATTTATCGTATTTTGCTGATGTTAATTTTAAGCCTGATAAATAAACACCTAACCTCTCAAACTTTGACATGTTTCACAAGCACTTTTTCTATCTTGCACAGTGAAGAGTGCCAAACAGTATGGATCCTGATAAAACACCGACTGATCCGGTGGCTTCTCTGAATTCAAACTGATCGTTATGGCAGTCACACTATTCACTTACATCATGTCGAGGGTTACAACCACTTACATTTACCCAGTTCATGATAATGCAACTTAACAACGTAACCAATAATTACAATGTACAGTTAAACCCCTCTAAACCGGAATTCGAGTAAAGACGAATTTAGATACTTTTAGGCAGGTGTCTGCTTAATGCAGGGTGAACGTTATGCAGAAAGCTCCTAGAGGAGCTTTCTGCATGACGTTCACCCTGCATTAAGCTGCCACCTGTTTCCAATACCGATATTCATACTAAAGTTAACTGCCGGTTTAGAGAGGTTTTTCTGTACAGCTTTACAATGTAACCAATAATTACAGTGTACTGGGAGTCACCATTGTTTACATTTAAAGGAATAGTTCCCTCCCCATCCCCCGGAAAGCTTTAGAAAATTGCCTGCTTTCTTTAACCGAAAAGAACATGTTTCGTTATTTTCAAACAAACCTGTCTTTTACAAAACTCAACGCCTAGTATAGTCGACACTATTTCACCCAAAACAACCTGCTGCAACACATGTGTTATAGAAATTCAAGATAATGAAGTCGTTTCTTATCTAGGTCAAAAGGGAACGTTTAAATCTTTACGTAGTGGGTATACATGTAAGAAATAAATGACCTCATGCATATTAATTAGATTTTTTAAATAATATTTATATATGAACACACACATTTTTAACCGTGACAGAAACTGTAGAATTTTATTTATATTATACCATCCGCTAACTGAGCAGATTCTGATCAGCCATCTGATCTTGGTATACTCTTTTAATAAAGGCTTTACTTTGGGTCTCTATGGAGTAAAGGGTTAAGAACTTTTCCCATTTAAACCCTCAACACTCTACAGACAAACAGATTAAACTCGGTGTCTCATCATTATCCTAACTGGTTGACACTCTGGGTGTATGTTTAGAAATGGAAGGTCAGGCTACATTACTGAAATGGAAGGTCAGGCTATATTACTGAAATGGAAGGTCAGGCTATATTACTGGAATGGAAGGTCAGGCTATATTACTGAAATGGAAGGTCAGGCTATGTTACTGAAATGGAAGGTCAGGCTATATTACTGAAATGGAAGGTCAGGCTATATTACTGGAATGGAAGGTCAGGCTATGTTACTGAAATGGAAGGTCAGGCTATATTACTGAAATGGAAGGTCAGGCTATATTACTGAAATTACTGAAATGGAAGGTCAGGCTATATTACTGAAATGGAAGGTCAGGCTACATTACTGAAATGGAAGGTCAGGCTATATTACTGAAATGGAAGGTCAGACTACATTACTGAAATGGAAGGTCATGCTATATTACTGAAATGGAAGGTCAGGCTACATTACTGAAATGGAAGGTCAGGCTACATTACTGAAATGGAAGGTCAGGCTACATTGCTGAAATGGAAGGTCAGGCTACATTACTGAAATGGAAGGTCAGGCTATATTACTGAAATGGAAGGTCAGGCTATATTACTGAAATGGAAGGTCAGGCTACATTACTGAAATGGAAGGTCAGGCTACATTACTGAAATGGAAGGTCAGGCTACATTACTGAAATGGAAAGTCAGGCTATATTACTGAAATGGAAGGTCAGGCTATATTACTGAAATGGAAGGTCAGGCTACATTACTGAAGTGGAAGGTCAGGCTATATTACTGAAATGGAAGGTCAGGCTATATTACTGGAATGGAAGGCCAGGCTACATTACTGAAATAGAAGGTCAGGCTATATTACTGAAATGGAAGGTCAGGCTATATTACTGAAATGGAAGATCTGGCTATATTACTGAAATAGAAGGTCAGGCTACATTACTGAAATGGAAGGTCAGGCTACATTACTGAAATGGAAGGTCAGGCTATATTACTGAAATGGAAGGTCAGGCTATGTTACTGAAATGGAAGGTCAGGCTATATTACTGAAATGGAATGTCAGGCTATATTACTGAAATAGAAGGTCAGGCTACATTACTGAAATGGAAAGTCAGGCTACATTACTGAAATGGAAGGTCAGGCTATATTACTGAAATGGAAGGTCAGGCTATGTTACTGAAATGGAAGGTCAGGCTATATTACTGAAATGGAAGGTCATGCTATATTACTGAAATGGAAGGTCAGGCTATATTACTGAAATGGAAGGTCATGATATATTACTGAAATATAAAGACCAGGCTATATTACTGAAATGGAAGGTCAGGCTATATTACTGAAATGGAAGGTCATGATATATTACTGAAATATAAAGACCAGGCTATATTTCTGAAATGGAAGATCAGGCTATATTACTGAAATGGAAGGTCAGGCTATATTACTGAAATGGAAGATCAGGCTATATTACTGAAATGAAGATCAGGCTATATTTCAGGCTATATTACTGAAATGGAAGGTAAGGCTATGTTACTGAAATGGAAGATCATGCTATATTACTGAAATGGAAGGTCAGGCTATATTACTGAAATGGAAGGTCAGGCTATATTACTGAAATGGAAGATCAGGCTATATTACTGAAATGGAAGATCAGGCTATATTACTGAAATGAAGATCAGGCTATATTTCAGGCTATATTACTGAAATGGAAGGCCATGCTATATATTACATTTTCTGGCCATGACTATTTGTACAGCATGTTAATTAGTATCTGTGCACCTATCTGTCGTTAATACAATAGAGTCTAGTCATGATTTATTAACCTTTTCCCTGTTCTATGTTTATTCCAAATTTCGATACATGTACCTACTGAATATTCATGGACTTTGAATGAAATATGGAAAATGGGACACTTTACCCATTTTAGAAGCTAAAGAAACATATCTACCAAATTCAATTAGCACACAGAGCAGACCCTGATCAGACGGCTCAGAAGAGCCGTCTGATCTGGGTCTACTCTGTTTGCAATTGCGTGAAAACACGTCAATAATTATGAAGGAAAGGGTTAATAATAACATAGGTGACCGTGAAAGCATGTGGTTGCTTAACGCAGGGCAAACGTGATAGAGAACGCCCCTGTAGGAACTTTCTGTCCTATATTAAGATAACACTTGTTTTAAAAACTCAGAATTAAGAGTTCTTTAAGTGGTTGTATTGGCGAGACTTTACTGTATATATAACTTGTTTTGAACGAGCTGTTGGAAAAGTCGCCTTTGTACCCTGTGATAAACTGTTGGAGGGGTTGTTTTACATTTAAAAACTGGTTTCGGAGAGAATTGTTCCATGGAAACAGGCTTGTTTAATATGTTATTGTTTATGTTTGCTTTTGTTTGCTCGCAGCAAGTAAATCCTCAAGATGCTACTGTGTTTGCTTTGTCGACACATTATTTACACATTGTTTACACATTGTTTACACATTGTTTACACATTATTTACACATTATTTACACATTATTTACACATTATTTACACATTGTTTACACATTGTTTACATATTATTTGCATACTTTCTGAAGGTTCTGAAGTACATCGTTGAACAAACTTAGGTTTTTTTTGTAAACTCTAAGTGTAATGTTTTTCAAAATCAAAAAGAAAATATCCGATGTTTAGGGGTAATAGTAAACATTCAAATGAAAACGGTAATTAAGTTTGAAATATTCTACTTTCGAAGTTCATACGAAACTGTTTCACTAACACGTTCGTACGAAATTCACTTACGAACTTCGTAGCTACGAAATTCGTAATTCCTCGTCAGAAAAGACGCTTACGAAGTATGTAAAACTTACGAGTGCGACTTACGTATAGTTACGACAGACTTAGAAGAATTCGGATGAAAACTCGTACGATTTTGAGTTTAGTGAAACCCAATTTAAGGTCTGTGAACTTCGTATATACGAATTTCTTACGATATATTTAATGTTACGAAATTTAGTGAAACGGCCACCAGCTTATCTGTTGCTTACTTATTCAAATTTCCTTATTTCATGTTTTAATACAATACTTAATTAATATTCATAATGGGTGGGTATTTGTATGACTATTAATCAGATAAAGGGGTAACCTGTGAGTGTGTATGTCCAGTGTCCCTTAAAAAGGGACATTGGCAAACAGTGTAGACCCAGATCAGAGGGCTCCTGAAGGAGCCCTCTGATCAGGGTCTGCACTGTTTGCTGAGCCCATTGATGACTTATACAAGCAAGTATATTGTATGCTGTGTCCCATTATATCGTACGTGGATATTAGTTTGACAAACGTGTTCATATGTCATTAAAATGCTCATTAATATTCATAAATTTGTTATTCTGTACATGGATATTAATTAGGTAATGGATTTAAACAGGGTTTACTATATACTACATTCTACAGTAAATTCTCTCTTATACGACCACTAAAACAAGTCTTACATTCTGGATTTTTAAAACACGGGGTAGCTTAATGCATGACACAAGTTATGCAGAAAGCTCCTATTGGAGCTTTCTGCATTACTTTTGTCCTGCATTAAGCAGCCACTTGCTTGTAAGGACTACTATGTTAATACATTATGTGGCCGCTTTAGCGAGAGTCTACTGTTTATGCAAGTAATGTCTTCCGGTAGATGAAAAAGGAGAACTTTGCAATCCTACACCCCTGAGATATGTAAGGCTGCTTATATACCCCACCCTGTCCATTTGTCAACCCCCGTGGCGGCCATAGCAGCTAAGATTACCGTTTGATTGTATCTTCTTGCTATAAAATAAACTGTCCATCAAAATGTAACATGATCTCAGTTTTGATTAATGTCTCTCTTAAGAAAAAAAGCTTGCAACTTTATACACATGGCATTCAACAAAATCTCCCAATTTTCATTGACGGTGCGAAAACGCCTTCTCGTGGTCTGTGATATATCATCTCATCACCCGCTAGGCTTCCGCCTGCTTTATCTTACTGAATACTGAGAATTCAAAGTGGAATGGTCCATTATTGTTAACCATTGACTTCAAAGTGGAATGGCCCATTATTGTTAACCATTGACTTCAAAGTGGAATGGTCCATTATTATGAACCATTGAATTCAAAGTGGAATTGTCCATAATTGTTAACCATTGAATATTTATACTAATGTTATCGTCCGGTTTAGAGGGGTTTACTGTACAGTCAGATTTTCAAACTGTTTGGATCCTGATATCACAAATTGAAAATCTGCCACAACTTGCTAAATGTTAAAAAGACCGACATTCCATGTAATTTGAATTCTGGGACCCAATCATCGCTGAGATTGATTTGGGTCAAAGTCGTTCGCAGTCCTTTCGGATTCTCACATAGTGTGATAACAGCGATTTACTCCTTACAAGTATGATTTATTGATCTAAATGGAGTTTTTGCTTTTGGAGCGAAAATTATGAAATTTTAAACAGGTAATAGCTTAACCTTTTACTCCATATGTAGGCATTTCTACGCCAAGGTCTGCTCTGTTTGCTTACGGCATTCTATAGATCTATTTCTACAGTTTCTGCTTTGGCCAAAAATCGTGTACATGTATATGATATGTGTCATTTCGAATAGTAATCTAGTTAATACAATTATCCATGACGTCACCATTTTTTCGTGAATAGTCACGGCGTAAAGGCTTAATGCACAACACAATATATACAAGAACTTTCTTCATCAATGTTTTCCTGTACTAAGCAACCACCTGCTTTTATAGACTCCTATGCTGATAAGTGATGTGGTCACATTAGTCAGACTTTACTGGACTATGTACATGTACGCTCATACGTGTAACCAGTTTGTGCCCAGTGTCCCTGTAACCCTTTTTCTCCATGAATATTCACGCAAGGAATAATCACGCCATTAGGTCATTTTTTCTCTGATCTTGGTTTGAGGACCAGGGATGTCTCTTGTCTCAACCTGTAGTTTTCTGCAAGATATGGAGCTCTTTCGCTTCTGTCAAAGGCACTGTCCACGTGCTAAGCAGTGTTGTCGTCAATATGCTTTAACAATCAAGTAAACTGGATCCAACCTTGATTTTAACCCTTCTTAAGCTGAAAATATAAAGTCTTTAGCGCTAAATTCCTACATGTACTATATTATTTTCACCAAATTTGATCATTTTTTTCAGTAACTGTTGAAACGATTCCCTGTTGTATGTTCATGTAAGAAATAATGACGTCATGAATATTAATAAGATTATTTTTTATAATGGTATATGAACACAGGACATTTTGCCGCAGACAGAAGCTGTAGAATCAGATCTATATTACACGCATAAGCAAACAGAGCAGACCCTGATCAGACGGCTCCTATAGGAGCCGTCTGATCTTGGTCTACTCTGTTTGCAGATGCGTCAAAATGCGCTTACATAAGGGAAACGATTAATACCACTCAAAAACATATGCTTATTCATATTCATACAATTATTTTTTCTTACATAAATATTCATGATGTTAACAGTTAATTTAAATATTTGTTTACCGTCTTCGGTATACTCTTGACATTTAGTTTGATTCTGTTGTCTGACTATGATGTGTTTGTTTCATATCCAGTTACTCTCTCAAATGTTTGTACACAGGGTGATATGTGTTTACTGTCTTCTTAATCCCTTTCCTTAATACAAACCCCTTTTTCACGTTTTTAAAAACAGAGTAGACCCGGAAGCCGTCTGATCAGGGTCTGCTCTGATTGCTTATGAAATTATAATAGCCCTGACTCTACAGTTATTGTATATATGCCAATACCAACAAATGATGTGCACATAATTATGTCATGGTAAAAAATCAGATTATAAATATTCATGACGTCATTATTTCTTTCAAGAATATTGAACAAGGGAAGGATTAATCCATTTCCTGTTTAATATTCATGTATGAAAATGATAAAATCCTGTAGGAGTCGTCTAATATGGCACTACTCGGTTTGGAAAGTCGTGAAAATGCGCTTCTACGAGTTAACCCTTTACGTCATAGGCTATTTATAGATACAACCTCTTTGAAAAAAATCTACCGAAAAGGAGCATTAACTAGAGAAACGGAAAATTTTCGAATTTTGTAGTTTGAAACCATTGTGATAAATAGAGCATTTGCTCCTATAGGAGCAAATGCTCTATTTATCACAATGGTTTCACAAAGTGACTTTTACAGAGTCGTCAAAAGTCGTCAATATGAGGGAAAGGGTTAAAGAGGTAATCCAATAACGACTCCAGAACCTTACCTTAATTTGATTTATACATATAGTAAAACTTCGATTATTCGAACACTAAATTACGTATCATCATCGATCTTTAAGACAGGTGGCAGCTTAATGCATGGTGAAAGTCATGCAGAAAGCTCCTGGAGGAGCTTTCTGCATGACTTTCACCATGCATTAAGCAGCCACCTGCCTAAAAGGGTCTAAATTCTTCTATACAGAAAATTAGAATAATCGAGATTTTGCTGTATAATAACCTGGTTGTGAAAAAGTGTGTGTAATTTTACACAATACAAAATTTGACCAATTATTTCGCACGCTTGTGGGTTTTTTTGATAACCAATGCTTGGTCAAACAGAGTGGATCCAGATCAAACGCGGATTTATTATGTGGCTCATACAAACCAAACAATTGGACAATGTGATATTAAACATTTCCCTAATATAAACGCCTTTTCGAGCAAACATGAGACCCAGGTCAGTCTGCTCATATAGGAGCCTTCTTATCAGGGTCTGCTCTGTTTGCTTGTGACACGACATAGATCTGATGCTACAGTTTTTGCAAAATAAAATCTCTTGAAAAGTGAATTTTATAAACATTCAGCATATAAATAATCATGATGTAATTATTTATTACATAAATAACGAACAGGGACAGTGTTGAATGTAAGAACAAACTCAGTTGAGAATTGAAACAGGAGGCAAGTACCCAGCATGCATACATGTATTGACATGGAAACTGTCTGTCCATTATTACACATCCTTTTGATAGTGTTCAATGGTAGTGACGTCTACTTAAACCATTTCCAAGTTCAATATTTATCTAAGACATTATGACATCATGTATATTTATTAGCTGAAGTTTTATAATGTACACTTTTCAAGAAAAAAAATGCTTTGCTTTTACAAAAGCTGTATAATCAGAACTTTACCATGTCAAAACAAAACCGAGAATATCCTGATCAGACGGTTTGTATATGAACCGCTTGATCTGGGTCTACTCTGTTTGCAATTGCTCAATTGCTGGGTCTACTCTGTTTGAAAATGCTTTTGAATATAAGGGAAAAACATTGTCCTGCTAACGGGGGCCCGAGTTGCATTTCCAAACAGTTCGAATACAGATGAGATGCCGAGTAACTCCACGTCTCATCAGAATCCAAACTGTTGGGCACTTAGTCACTTAGTTGGGCACTTTCTCAAAAAACTAGAGCGAGTCGTCGTTAACCCATTCCCTCATATTGACGACTTTTGACGACTCTGTAAAACCATTTTGATAAATAGAGCATTTGCTCATAGGAGCAAATGCTCTATTTATCACAATGGTTTCAAACTACAAAATTTCTAAATTTTTCTTTTCTCTAATTAACGCTCCTTTTTGGTAGATTAATTCAAAGAGGTTGTATCTAAAAATAGCCCATGAGGTAATTGGTTAAGTTGTCAAAAATGTACCAGATCCAATTTGAGCAGACTTTTTTTTTACGTCGCTTTTAAGCAGACTGTTTATTTTTACATAGGGGTAAGGGTTGAACTTGACGCTTGCGGTTTTCTTTTTATCATGAATAAATTACGTACAGGCCAGTTTTAATGTGTACTTCATCTACAAATCAAACACTAGAATGATAAATCTGCTGAACTATTTGACTGCCATGTCACGTCATCTGAAAACTTTTTCGAAAATATAACCACTAAACCATGCAGTTGGCATCCTGATCACATGTCGAGATACTCTTGGTCTCATCTGGGTCGAATCTGTTTGTATACATATTCCCAACTGGTCGAGAAAGAGTTCGAGGCGAGGTTGGCATAGGTTCGTAATGCTCTCGTCTGCTTCAAAGTTTTTTTAATAATATTTTTGTTTTCGCTTAGATTGTTCGCACGATGTGTGTGCATGCGCGTGCGTTTGTGCGTACGTGTTTGTATCTCAGTCTATAAGTTTAACCCTTTACTACATACACACATCTGAACGGATTTGCAAACTGAATAGACCCAGATCAGACAGATTCTGTAGGAGTTGTCTGAAAGGGCCCTGCTCTGATTGCTAATGGGAGAAGCTAAATACTTCATATACATGATGCCATTACATGTACTTCTTACATGAATATTCATTAATAAATAGTTAAATATTTGTTATTATAGTTTAAGTTGTTCGCACCAGAAACAGGATTTACAAGCAGATAACATTATCTGGTCGTTTTTCAGGATATGTAAAAATTATGAAGCCCCACCGCTGCGCGCCATATTGGTTTTGAAATATAAACATGATTTATTCGTTTTAAGACTTTTAACAGGTTTTTAATACGACGCTTGAATATTAATCAAGAAATGAGAAGGCTGTATTAACTGTCGTCTGCAAAATGAAAAATGTGTCGTCTGCAAAATGTGTCGTCTGCTTCTTTGAATGTTTTCACTATTGCGTTTTGAAAACATATTCAGAGTTCCTTGAATATTTTGAATCATGTAAACAGTTTGGATCAAGACCACCATTTAAATCGATGTGATATCTGGATCCAAACTGTTTTAAAATTTGAACATAGTTTTGCTAAAGATTTAACACATTTGTCGCCATATGCGATTCTGTGATAACCATTGCCAGTACATGTACAATAAAACCTGTCTTAAGCGACCATCAAAATGAGGTATACTTAACCCTTTCCCTGTTCTATATTTAGCCCAAATTTCAATACCTACTGAATATTCATTAGCAAAATAGTTAGAGAGAAATATTGAAGGTGGAGCATTGTAGGCATTTTAGAAAGCAAAGAAACAGATCTATCAAATTCTATTAGCAAACAGAGCAGACCCTGATCAGACGGCTCCTCTAGGAGCCGTCTGATCTGGGTCTACTCTGTTTGCAAATTAGTGAAAACACGTTGATATGAGGGAAAGGGCTAAGGGTTTGTAATTATGGGTTTGTAAGGCAGGCGGTAGCTTAATACAGGTCAAAAGTAGTGCAAAAAGCTCCAATAGGACCTTTTTGCATTACTTTTGCCCTGTATTAAGCAACCACATGCGTTTTAAGATTCCTGTGTCCAATTGATATAAGGTCGCTTAAGACAGATTCTACTGTATTTTGAATCCAGATGAGATACTGGATGATCTGCCATCTCATCAGGATCACAACTGTTTGACAGTCAGATTTGGCTTTTTTGTAAATAAATATGAAATCTCCCATTTGAAACCTAAAGCAGACGATAATTGTTGCAGACGAAATTTATTCGGCGTCGAAAGAGTTGCACGGTGTAAAAGACCCCAGAGATGATCCGTATCACGTTAAATGAGGTTTTTATGTTATAAAAGTACATGTTATTTATTTACAAAGAAGTAGAGTGGTTAGCCCCTAACCTGCTGGTTCCCTCCTTTCTGAATATTAAGTATAATGTATAACAAAAATGTTTAATCAAACTTAATCACTGAAGAAAATGATTTTTATGACAAACAGTGCAGGTCCTGATCCAAAGACTCACCCGGAGCCATTTGATCTGGATCAACAATGTTTGTAAAGGTATCATATATTCGGTTCTCGCTCTTTGGAAGCTAGATAAGTACGTGATAACATATCGAGGGCTTGGTGCAAAACTATTCTAACTCCTTCACTTTGTGAAGGAGTTAGAATAGTTTTGCACCAAGCCCTCGAATTATGCAAACAGTTTGAATCCAAATGAAACGCCGAGTACTTCGGCGTTTCATCATTTTGGATCCACGTTTGGTTTTCATCCTACCAACGGAAATGGCAGAAATAAGTAACTTGCAAGAATAAATGAGAACAATTTTCTTTTGCGCACGAAGATTACCTAAGCGTGTTGAAGATGTGTTTTGCAAATGGATATATTATGCAGAAAATCGGAGATGTGAAATGGCAAAATAATGATTTTTAGATTGATGTTAATTCATTTGGAACAACATAAACAGGTGTTGATGTTACATATGCTCAAATAACATAACAAAATTACTATTGCTGTTACCAGTTATATCAGCTCTACTGCTACATGTAGAAATACTACCAGTGCTATGATGCTACATTTATAACTACTACCAGTGCTATACTGATACATGTACATGTATGACTACCAGTGCTATACTGCTTTGTGTATAACTACTATCAGTGCTGTACTGATACAAGTATAACTACTACCAGTGCTATATTGCTAAATCTATAACTACTACCAGTGCTATACTGCTGCGTGTATAAGTACTATCAGTGCTATACTGATACAAGTATAACTACTACCAGTGCTATACTGATACAAGTATAACAACTACCAGTGCTATACTGATACAAGTATAACTACTACCAGTGCTATATTGCTAAATCTATAACAACTACCGGTGTTATACTGATACAAGTATAACTAATACCAGTGCTATACTGCTAAAAGTTGATGACTGGGGCACCGTGTCTGCCATGGTAAAACAATCCTGTTTTCATATACAGTAACACCTCTCTATAACGGCCACTAAATTACATCAATAAAGTTTGTGTTAAAGGCACATGGTTGCTTAAAGCAAGGTGAAAGTAAAACAGAACGCTCCTATAGGAGCGTTCTGTTTTACTTTCACCTTGCTTTAAGCAGCTAGCTGCCCATATATACCAACTAATTAACACAATTTAGTGGCCGTTATAGAGAGGTTTTACTACATATCATTGTAAACAATCAGTTTATTGATAGTCATGATACTATCGTTTCTTACAAGATCATCCATGGTGTAAATGATAAATACCAAAATCACTACTTTTGCAAAGAAAGTACATGCAGACTTGTCAAACAACTCAGCGTTTAATCTGGATCAAAGATGTTTATAGATTACCGCCCTGTCACTATTGACAGGATATCGATGGAGACCTAATATTTATCTAACCCGAGTGTCTGTAAACGATCTTCAAATTCTACAGTAAAACTCGTCTAAACTGGGCGATCAAGGTAGTAGCAATGTCGATGTATATAATAGGCGTCAGGTTAATGCAGGATGAAAGTTATACAGAAAGCTCTAAAAAGGAGCTGTCTGCATGACTTTCACAGAGCATTAAGCAGTCATCTGCTTACAAATATCTAAATTCTTATGTTTTAGATGCCCCGGTATAATTGAATTCCTTTCACCGCCAAATAAAGTTCGTCCGGTATGATTATCTCCGCCTCAGGTTTCTTAAAAGTTCTGTTTAACCTTTTCCATGATGAATATTCATGTAGGAAATAATGACGTCATGAATATTAATAAGATTATTTTTTGTAATGGCATATGACCACAGGACATTTTGGCCCAGGCAGAAGCTGTAGAATCAGATCTATATTACACCATAAGCAAACAGAGCAGACCCTGATCAGACGGCTCCTCTGCTCTGGGTCTACTCTGTTTGCAGATGTGTCAAAATGTTTAAACCATTATGAGTGTTTGACACCTTTTTAAAGTTTTTACTTTTTAGGGATTGTCATACGGCGGTAAAAATATTCATCCCTATTTTGCTCTGAAAAATTATGCATTCTCAGATTCATGTCTGCTGCATTTTATACTCATTGTCGATCAATCAAGTATCATAGGCTATTTTAGACCCAACCTCTTCGAATAAGTCTACCGAAAAGGAGTATTTACTAGAGAAAAGGAACTTTTTAGGATTTTGTAGTATTAGAACTATTGTGATAAATAGAGCATTTGTTCCAAAGGAGCACAATTTAATACTCCATTTATCACAATGGTTTCAAAAAGTGACATTTACAGAGGCGTCAAATGGCGTCAATATGAGGGAATGAGTTAAATAGTATTGGAATGGGTTAACCGCATATCTAACAGATTGGATCCTGATTATACGCTTAACGATATCGCTATTGGATCTAACCTAACAGAATAAGAGTTAATCTCTTTCAAGAAACGTCCAAGATATTACGATCTCTAACACCCCGCCCCATGCTGTAAATTGTTTGCTTTAGCATAATGGGATTATGCTTCTTTATGTATGCTATCAGTGATATTGTCTTTTCAGAAAGTGTTCGGATGCGGGAAATATGATGGTTCGGCTTTGTTGGGATATTCATCACTGTACTTGCCCTTTGAATGCTAAATAATTGTCGTCTGCAAAATATTTGTCGTCTGCCACGTTTCTTCTGCCCATGTTCTCCTTAACCATTTGCTCCATAAATACACCTTTTAACGTTTTTGCGAACAGAATAAACTCTTGTAGGAGCCGTCTGATCGATGCTGTAATAGTTCTGTCATGGCAAAAAACCCAACTCGTGTTGTTATTTACCAGTATAAAAATATAATCCAGTTAAATTTGATGATACATAGAGGATCTTATATGAGTGTTCATTACACAGTGTTTTTATGAAACGAGTTTACATTATAGTAAACGAGTTTCATGAAAACAATTCGTAATGAACACGAATGTAAGATTCTTTTTATCACATAAGCCTTAAAAATGCCATAGAAAATTAAACATGCTATAGCTGACGGCTGTTTCGGCCATCCCTTACAGACAGCGCAGTGATACAACGGACGACGCCTACGGATCGCTACGATTGGCTAACTCTTAAACGAGCGCCACGATTGGCGAACGATTGCTAATTTGCATACAAAATGCACTAGTGCATTTCCGCTATTTACGGCACTCTGTTACGGCACTCCCACAAGGCAGATTATGTGATAAAAGTATTTCTTTCATGAATGTGCATGGTGTAAATGTGTAATCATACAGCCAGTGTCTAACCAGTTTGGATCAGGATAACTCGGCGTCTCATCTGGATCTACAATATTCGCATAGGTTATCACAAATTCACCAACTTAATCCTATGGGTGCTGAAGTTTGTGACAGGATTATGTTTCGATTTTGTCTGTATCACTTCAATAAAATTGAACCCTTTACTTCATGAACATTTATTAAAAATTTGATGAATATTCATTTGTTGAATTTTATAATGACCAATGAAAAGGAAATAGTTGGCTATTTTAGAAACTGTAGCATCATATCAATATAATACCGTAAGTAAACAGAGCAGACCCTGATCAGACGGCTCCTACAGGAGCCGTCTGATACGGGTCTGCGCTATTTACAAATGCGTTATAAGGTGGATATATAGAGTAAAAGGTTATACAGGAGTCGTATGATATAGGTCTACTCTGTTTGCAAATACATGAAAAGGCGTTTGTATTAGGTAAATGTTTAAGGGTGTTTTTTCCTCAAATTTGTAGAGAAAAATACCAATTGAATATGCAAATTCTGATTAGAGGAGTTTCTCAGTCTGGTTTTATACTATGAACCTTTTACTGACGTTTTGAATTTGAAGTTCCGTTCTTGTCTTGTTTTCAACCCACCTGCGCTTTGTGAAATGAACATTCTGTTTCATGTTTAATCCTTGAGCACTTGACAGTGCAGTCCATGTGAGATAATTTGTTTTATCTACTTCATGGAATACAGTAAAACCCCTCTAATGCGACCACAACAAGTGGTCTGATTCTTGGCACATATAGGCATGCGGTTGCTTAATGAAGGTAGAACTTTATGCAGGAAGCTACAGGAGCTTCCTGCATTACTTTCGTCCTGCATTAAGCAGACACATGTTTTATAGACATATGCGTTTATTGATAAAGTGGTCGCTTAAGAGGGGTTTGCTTTATAATAAAATTCCCCTGTTCAGTGACCATCATAAAAATAGCTTAATGAATATTCAACAGTTATGAATGGTTGTATAAATATTCATGAGGTAAAGTATTAACCCTTTCCCTTATGTAAGCGCATGTTTCGCATCTGCAAACAGAGTACTCCTATAGGAGCCGTCTGATCAGGGTCTGCTCTGTTTGCTTATGGTGTAATATAGATCTGATTCTACAGTTTCTGCCTGAGTCAAAGTGTCCTGTGTTCATATGCCATTTGTGTAAAAAAAAAATCTTAATAATGTTCATGATGTCATTATTTCGTACATGAATATTCATCAGGGAAAGTATTACGTGACCGCTTTAGAAATGGTCTTATGTACATGGACCGCATTTACAGTAGAACCTATACTAGATGGCCATTCATGCATTGAACACAGGAGTCTTAAAAAGCAGGAAGCAGGTGGTCGCTAAATGCAGGGCTAAAGTAACACAGAAAGCTCCTATAGGATCTTTCTACATTACTTTTGACCTGCATTAAGCTACCACCTGTCTCACAGGATCTACTGTATGCGTTTAAGTAGCATCAAAACGTTTGGTCAATGTTAATGCAATGGACCTCCCGTAGTCAAAAGAATGTTTAACCAAACACCCCTTTACTTTAAAAAGAGCGGTACTTTCCACAATGGCCAATTTGACTATAAATTCAATCTTATTGCCTTCTAAACCCGGTTTAATAAACCAGGTCTTTTCGAATATTAACTCGCTTAAATGCGGCAAAAACCTAATCACCTGGAGATTTTGGTATAATGTGCGTTTTAATGTGAATGTTAAACTGCTGTTGCGAACCCCTTAAAAGCACATTAATCTTTATCATGCTAAGTGTGAACTGCCTTGCATGTGCAAGCAGCTTGGATCTAGATGAGACGCCGAGTAACTCGGCGTCTCATCTGGGTCCAAGCTGTTTGAATCTCGGTCAAAAAAACTCAAAAGCTTTAGTGAATCAAACGGAAGAAAAATGCATCAGATCGAAATTTGAGCAAATATTATTTTTGTCAGCGGCATAAGAGATAAATTTCTTTTAATCGTTAGCACTTCAGGCCCGAAATGGTGATTACTTATGTAAGCCTGCAAACACTATGGAATCCAGATGAGTCGACGAATTACTGAGATTCTAATGACAACGCAGACTGTTTTACACATTTATTGTACGTTTAAAACGAAAGTAATAAATACAGAAATGTGAAGGTAAGCAGACGACATTTATTTGCAGACTACAGCTACCAGGCATATTAAGTGAAAAGTAGACGTAAATTTTGTGAGCGGCAAGGGAGATAAACTTTTTGTCTACAGTAGAACCAGTTTTAACCCTTCGCTTGCTGAATTTTAAAATACATTTCTCCTTCTTTACCCATGCCCTGTTGTATGATTACATATATCTTCACTGTGTACACGTATTTCGCTGTGCAATCACTGCTGTGGAGTGCACTGGTTGCACAATCAACTTGAAAATAGTGCAAACCCTGATGAGACAGCTCCTGCAGGAGCTGTCTCATCTGGGTTTTCACTATTTACAGGAACGTATATTGACGTGAATAGCAAGCGAAGGGTTTAGCGGACATCAAAAAGAGGTCTAATTATGGGTTTGTAAGGCAGGTGGTAGGTTAATGCAGGTCAAACGTAATGCAGAAAGCTCCTATAGGAGCTTTCTGTACTGCATTAAGCAATCACCTGCTTTTTAAGATTCCTACATGCAATGAATGAATGGCCGCTTGGCACAGGTTCTACTGTATTGTAAAATCTCTGTAAATCAACCACTTCTCTATACAGTGAAACTCCGCTTATGCAACCACTTAATAAACAGCCACTGGCGTCGTTTGAAGCAGGTGGTTGCTTAATGCAGGACGAAAGTTATGCAGAAAGTTCCTATAGGAGCTTTCTGCATAACTTTCGTCCTGCATTAAGCTACCAACTGCCTCTGCCACCCGTAATTATGCCCCTTGTTGGTGGTCGCATTAGCGGGGTTTTACTGTATATGAAATCAAAATCCGGTGTTGATGGCATGACGAAAGCAATGAAAAATATTCCATCTAACTTTTCTGCATACCATGTCATTCTGCATATTAAAAGTCCGCCTGCTAAGCACAGCCTGCCTGGCACTTGCAAACAGTTTGGATCCAGATAAGACGCCGAGTAGCTCGGAGTCTCATCTGGATCCAAGCTATTTGACATTCGGTCAACAGTTTCTCCAACGTTTTAAAGATTAGGAAGTAAGTAAAGCGTAGTAGATCAAAGTTTGAGCAGACGTTATTTTTTCAGTGGGCCAAGTGTTAACTTTAGGAACCAGCAGCTTTCAAAGGCAGCCCATGCTTATACACTATGTGTTTTATTTCTGTACAATATTGCTTGTTAATTAAAATAAACTATGAAAGATAGAAAGTTCCTTAAACAAAAGTTTTACATAACCTTCAATATTCAGGGTAAATTTGTCCTTTTTAAATTTTATAACAATCAGGTCAACCTTACCATAACTGTTCAGGGATTTGTCTGGGTCTGCACAGTTTGTAAAGGACACCAATGACTTAGATAAGCCCTAATATTTCTGTAAATATTTTTATTTGTTCAAAAGTAAATCTGCTGTAATAGATACTTTTTTTCAGTTCGATTGCACGTTTGAAAAAAACCCCAAAAAACACAAAAACTATTATATTGGGAAAGTGTCAGTTTGGATCCTGATGAGACGCCGAGGTATTCTGGATCCAAACTGTTTAGAAATGGGAGTCATGTTGAGGGCAACCATATAGCGGTTAAATGGTTTTCTATTTCAAATTTGAGAGTACGTACGTCTTGAATTTAAAACATTAAAATAGTTAAAACCATTGATTTTACATCAAAACTCTATATTGTCAGTTTGATGTTGCTCATACTAATTTCATAAAAATATGCTTATTATTTACTCCAAAGATACGCATTTAACACCTTTGTAAACAGAGTAAACCCAGATCAGCTTTTGTAAAATCGGGGTCTATTCTGTTTGTTTATGGGATTTTGTAGATCTGATTCTACAGCTTCTGTCATTGCAAAATTCTTGTTGGCATAATTATGCAATTGTAAAATTTTAATTAATATTCACGATGTCATTATTTTTTACATAAATACATATGAGTAAAGGGTTAACCTATTCCCTCATATTGATATTGACGCCTTTTGATGCCTCTGTAAACGTCACCTTTTGAAACCATTGTGATAAATAGAGCAAATGCTCTATTTAACACAATGGTTTAAAAAAAAATTTCTTATTCAAAGAGGTTGGATCTAAAGTAGCATAAATTATGAGGCAATGTGTCTAAAAATAGCCTATTAGGGAATGGGTTAGTGTTATTGAAACAAGGTGTCTAGTTCTAGCAGATGAACTTACATACAGCAGACCCAGTATTTGCGACAGATGATTGATAGCTAACGGTTCTATACTCTTGTACACCAGTAGTCCCTTACCCTATGGTTATCTTTTCAAAATGTCAAGCTGTGCGCTCAAAATGATTTTGTTTTACTACAAAACGGCACAGAATGGATTCTAAATTACAGCCATTCATCACGGAATGGAAGCTTATTGTGGACGAATTTGACCTACTTTTCCAATTAAAATGTTTGCTTTTCAAATAGTTGCAGGTAAATAGTATAGAATAAAATAAAATGGTCTCAGAACGAATGCTGTGGCTTCATAAACTGATTGCTTCAGCAACAAGTCTTTTAAAGCTTTGTCGTTTCTGAAGTATGAAAGGAAGGTGTTTTACATGAATATACAAGAGGGAAGGGTTCAACCTTTCCTCCATAAATACGACTTTCTACAGAGTAGACCCAGGTCAGACGCATCCTATAGGATCTGCTCTGTTTGCTTATGGAATATACGAGTAGATCTGATTCTAAAGTTTCTACTTTGGCAAAATCAAATCGGTGTTGATATGCCATTTTAAATATTTCAGGTGTTAATATGCCATTTTAAAAAAATAATCTAATCATTATTCATGATGTCATTATTTCTTAGATGAATATTCATGGAGTAAAGGGTTAAATTGTAGTAAACAACACATTTTGCAAACATCAATAAATTATTATATATTTCAAAGTTAGCCTATGGATTTATTTTAGAAATAACTACAATTTTAATTCCTAAAACGCTAAAGTCATTGTAGTCTGTAAATTGTCGTTTGCTGAAACTCTCCATATATTTTTCTCCCATTTATTTTACAAAACACAGTGAGGGTGTCATGTATCTTGGATCCTGGACATTTACTTGACTCCTTATGATCCAAACTATGTTTGCTTATGTTATTACAGATCGCGCATGCGTACTTGTAAATGAATCAAAATATCTCTCATTATTTGTATGTGCCAATTCAATTAGTGAAACAGTAGTTTTAAATAGAGACATGTAATAGAACACCTAATTTATTCGCATTAATTGTTTTAAAGCAGGTGGTTGCATTAAACCTTTACTCCATAAATACCTCTTTCTACGCCTTTGCAAACAGAATAGATCCAGATCAGACGGATCCTATAGGAGCCGTCAGATCAGGATCTGCTCTGCTTGTTTATGAAATAATATAGATATGGCTAATACAACAGCCGTCTGATCTGGATCTTCTCTGTTTGCGAAGGCGTGAAAAGGCGTTTATATGAAGGAAAGGGTTAAGCTATCACCTGTATCATAACCCAGAATTAGATATTTTATGTGGTTTTTACGGTACAGAATGTTGTATGGTGTGACAACAGCGGACAGATACAAGTCCACCACTATATCATCAAACTTTTCAGGACAGTGGACATGTGATATATGATTTGGAAATTTTATTTTGTCATCATAGGCTTTCATTTCTAACCGAGGGGCAAACATCCACAATTCACGCTGCATTGTAATTTTGAGTCGTTGAATACATGTATATGGTAGTACTGTTATAACTCGGATAACTCGAATTTCGGGATAACTCGAAGTAAAAGTCCGGTCCTTCCAAAAATTACAATACAGAATTGTTCTTAAATGTATCACTACACACACCTAGAAACACACGTGACAGCTTAATGTAGGTCGAAAGTGACGCTGAAAGCTCCTAGATAAGCTTTCATCATTATTTAGACCGACAAGAAGCTGTGAAATGGAGAAGTCGGATGACCCGAACTTCTCTTATCTCGCAGTGATTTGTATAGTTCCTTGAAGATTGAGATATTGAAGTTCAACTGTATTTGTAAAACATTGCGTTTTCTTTTATATGACTCACAATGCGTAGACATTGTCAAGATTCAAGTTTTAGCATGTTGCATTTGCGAACAGTTTGGAACTAGTTGCGACGCCATTTTGAAAGCAGTTAAGACGCCATTTTGAAATCAGTTGATACGCCATTTTGAGTCTAGCCGAGACGCCAATAATCAAATAGTTTTGTATTCGGGTCGGTTTTTAACTATTTTGCCGTCAAATATTGTCCTGTGCAAAATTTACCGTCTTCTACAATTTTCGTTTGTTTTTCTTTCAAATTCATTACCACAGAAACAAACAGTTTGGGGTCTGATGCGATGCCGTGTTGCTCGGCGTCTCATCTGAATCTAAACTGTTTGCATTGGTAATCACAGATGCAACATTGGCACCGTAACAGAGAATCAGAAGAAGAATCTACTTTTACAGTTATATGTTGGCAATGATTTGTTTATAGACAATCTTTCTAAAGTTTAGCTTCCTTTTATGATATAAGAAGTATGGACTTTTAACCCATTCCTCATAGACTTAATTTTAGGTCATTGCCTCATAGGCTTTGTTTAGAACTAACCTGCTTGAATAAACCTACTGAAAAGGGGAACATTTATTAGAACAAAGAAAAGTTTAGAATTGTGTAGTTTTGAAACCATTTTGATAGATAGAGCATTTGCTCCTATGGAGCAAATTCTCTGCTTATTACAACGATTTAAAAAAAGTAGCCTATACAGAGGCATCAAAAGGTGTCAATATGGGAGAAGAGTTTAACAATTAACAATTAACAAAAAACAAAAAAACACAACAGATCTCTGTCATAAAAATATGGCATTTGAATTATTATGTCTGCAAACACGTGCTTTTTGTACAGGTACATGTGTAAAACCAAATATAGAGGTGTGAGCTTTTATTTAAAACACTTCATGAATATTCATCTGATTTTTTTTCAAGGGATTTTTTGCTTAGGCAAAACTTGTAGGATTCATAAGCAAACAATCCGATTCTGATCAGACGGTTCCTACAGGAACTGTCTTGGCTGAGTCTACTCTGTTGCAAAGACATGCAAAAATGCATTAATTAAACTACTAAGGAGATAGCTGATTTGTGCTTACACCGTTTGTCGTGCCCTAGCCCATGACGCAGTCTCTGTTCATATCATTAACTCATGTGCTATTATTTTGTCTAATTGCAGATATGAGCAGTTCGCATCGGTAGGGGTTGTGACAAAAAAACCCCGATTGCATCTATCGAACAGCGCATCGACTGTTTCCAAAACTGTGACAGTGGCCAGAAGAGCAGAAACAAACTTGTCAATCACTAGCGACTGACGGAATGAACTTGAGCGAAATGAGCTGCAGGTCTGATATATTTATTCTCAAGAAGTGACAAAAACCTATTTTTGTTTAAACACTCATTTTCGTGAGAAAATAATATCTTACTAAACGAAAAAGGATTTTCCATTGCTGATAAGGGAATAGTTGAAAGAAGACTGTCCGTGAAGTAATGAGAGGCGTGACATTAGATTTAATGAATTGTGGAGTTAATTATTACTTGTCAAACTTAAGATTCAATCTAGGTGACGGTCGTTTGTGCGCGAGGACGAAGCGATAGCCACTTGACACGCCTCCTCCTAAATTAGACCCCACCGGAAATGTAAATATCTCCATTGTCTATGGTAGTCTTTACGCCTGCTGATGGAATTATTAGCGACCAGAAAACCTTTCCTTTTATAAAGAATGGTTTAAATGAACAAAATTCAATTTGCAAGGTTTAAACGAAATATTAGTAAGTGTTGACACCTCTTCAGTGGGTCATGGATAACACCGAGGCCTGTTCTGAACTGAAACGTTTCGAGTACACTCTTTCCGCGTCTGCAATATTTTGTCGTCTGCAGCTCATTTAAATAACTCGGTAAAATGAAGAATTGATATACATATGCAGTAAAACCTGTCTTAAGAGGTCATAAAAAAGATGTATACTGTGGGTTTGTAAGGCAGGTGGTATCTTAATACAGGTAAACAAGTAATACAGGAACCTCCTGCATTAAGTCACCGTTTGCCTTCTAACACTCACGATGTTACATAAATGAATGACCGCTAAGGACAGGTTCTATTGTATAAAAAAAATCAACGAAATAAATCACAGACATAGAACATAAATACATGTATAGACATCTGCAGTGAAAGAGTTTTCTTATATATATTTACAGATCTAGATCCAGGAGTTATCTTCAGAAGTCTGCAATGAAGGTTGACAAAAGTGCTGAGATGCTGTTAATTTGAGTGCGCTTACAAACTCGTTTCCACATTATAAGTGGTTATAAGCAATAACACGGTCTATTACTGGCGGCGGCGCTTGTTTAGATAAACTTGACTGAAGTGGCAAATTCATAGCGTCGAGCTTTATCTACCCCTGAAATAAACGAAAACAAACATTATTGGAATGAGCAAAACACTACGTTCTATTTTATTTAGTCCAATGCTTAAAAGTGTGTGGAGAGAAAATCAGCTGTTTGGTTCGTCTGGTGTGCCTTGTCTTGGGTTCTCGTGGAGAATTCGGATTAAGTGCTTTTAGCATAATCTGGAGCAGCTTCACAGGATTATCAGCACTGGCTAATATTTGTGATATTCGAGATTTCCAAGGATTTTCAGAAATTTCCGACTGATCAAAAAAGTGAGAAGGAAAAGATTAACTGAACAAACAGCTGCAAACTAATGTGCGGAAGGCTTAGACAGCTTTTGCCAGATAAGAGTGATGTTGCTATCGTCGTAAGTGACAGATAGATTACGAATACGCTCTGACGTACAGTTAAACGCCGAAGCAATCTGCATATAACGAATTCTACAGACAGCATTTTTTTGACACTGGAAAGATTTATTGCTGCAAAAACCGAGCCCATAAAAATGCAAAACTGACAGAAAAATCTTTCAAGCGAGAGAGAAATCGCGATGTGTGATGAAAAATAAGCGAGGGTCATTTGGTGGCAAAATTTTGAAAGAACATATTTATCTTTCCGAGAAGTGAGGCGAAATCGTTATAACTTTAACAGATAATAATAAATATTTTCGCTTAGCAGTTTTGGAACATTCACAACGGAGTAGTAATTTGTATACAGTATTAACGTGAGCTTTAGCTCCAGTCAAACGGACTTTGAGAATTATTTTTCAGGGATAAGTGCTTGAAATAGGCAACACTTACGGCCAAATGTGAGCAGACACGAGACCACCATTCATATGTTCATAAGGAATTTAGTTTTAATTGAAAGAATAAAATAACATACAGAATATTTGAAGTGTTCAAAGTTAGCGTATGGATTTTCAATTAGATTCGCCTGATTACATCTGCGTTCACACGTAAAATAGGACCTTTCTTACATAGCATGAATGTGGCTTAACACGCACAGGCTTGGTAAGCGGAGTTTGTCGGGGTTTTGATCATTGACTGCACTTGAACAGTTGGCTATTCAGAAAAAAACTGCATTTCAAGTTGACTTGCCGCGTTCAGTGGATAATTTTCCTCAGTGACTGAAAGATTACAAATAGTTTTATCTGGTAGATCTCGTACGTTTAGCGATGGGAATGTATAGATCGTAGAGGCAATTTCACAGCGAGTGTTTTCTTTCATGTGGTATTAGCTTAAGAAGCTCTAAGATATGGGCAGAGAGATGCCCGCTGGATCGGATGTATCAGCCACCATGGTCGTGTATAAACTGGCTAAACATGTGAATGACGAGCAATATACAGAGTACGACATAATAGAATACACGGTAACCATGGAGAACGAAACTGCCAGAGATTGGCCGGATATTGAGAGCGGGTGTATACATACTGCCACTCTAGCAGTGTGTACAGTGCTCGGGATCTTCGTGCTGTTTTTAGGATGCACGGGAAATGGAGTTGTTCTTTTTAATGCCCTCACGACCAAACGGTTGAGGAGTAACTTTGACTTAATAATAATAAACCTTGCTGGAGCAGATTTTATTACCTGCACGTGCATAGCACCCATATTTCTGTTTTTACTCTTCTCAGATTCGCCAATACCGGAAGTGTTTTGTGGCAGTGTTCTATTTTTAGGCGTTACAAGCTGTTTCCTGTCTCTTCTTAGCCTCGTGTCAATATCTCTTCATAGAAATTGTCGTGTACATGGACGGCTTACTTCGCCATTAACGTTGCAGCAAACTTCATCAATTGTTGGAATCACGTGGCTCATTAGCATAAGCATGGCGGTCGGAAGTACCGTTCATGTGACGTCATCGTGGAACGGGAGCGCTATGAACGAATGCCGGAATGTTGTGAACAATGGTGATTCAGCGACGAGCAATTTCATGCTGTATTTCATGTGTCCAATTACAGCATTAAGTCTTGTCGTAATTACTACGTGTTACGGGAAAATAGCCTCTATGGTGAGAGGTAAAGGCTCGCCCGAAAATGTCATGTCCACTGAGCGGATGAAAAATTATATGGATGAAATCAACTGTGAATCTCTGAATGGTGATAATCAGACCAGCGTGGTAATAACAACTGATAAATGTACATCTCGATCCGCGGACAACTGTTCGGACAATGGCTGTAGGGCGGTCACCGTGTGCATAGTAGTGATTCTTACAGTGACATTGTGTTGGGGACCATTTGTTACGTCACAGTTGGTTGAACTGGCAACCGGGGAGTCCATAATTTTGTACCAGGTCAAATTATGTGGAATAGCCCTTGTATTTCTTAATAGTGCACTGGACCCATATTTATACGGACAGACTGGTGGGAGAATCAAACATAAATATGCGAAGCTGCTTTACAGTTTCGCGCGCTGTGAATATAAGGTGGGCAATTCGAATAAAATTAGGAGAGGAGACAAGAGGACATTGGAGGCGTGTCCCCTAAAATCGTCTCCTCATACCCAGGACACAACTAGCGCACAGACGGACTGTCACAATTACGGGATATGTCCAGAGAGAAAGAAACCAAAATGTTTTAGAAAAGAACTGAGTTATCATAATGCAAACTTCACACAAAATATTCTGTTAATGAACGGTGATAGTTACATTTCAAATCTGACAAACAATAAGGATTCGTTTGATAGACAATCTCATTCAGTTGACAAATCATAAGCCATACTGGACATCAAGTTTAACCCAAAATTGTTTTAACCCTTTCCCTGAAAGGTTATTTTGACCCAACCTCTTTAAATAATTCTACTGAAAAAGGGCATTTACAAGGGTAAAGGACATTTTTAGAATTGCTTAACCATTGAAACCATTGTAATAAATACAGCATTTGTTCCTAAGGCGCGAATGCCCTATTTATCACAGTGGTTTCAAAAAGTGACTTACAGAGGTTTTAACCCTTCGCTTGCTATTCACGTCAATATACATACCTGTAAATAGTGAAGACCCAGATGAGACAGCTCCTGCAGGAGCTGTCTCATCAGGGTCTGCACTATTTACAAGTTGATTGCGCAACCAGTGAACTCCACAGCAGTGATTGCACAGCAAAATACTTGTACACAGTGAAGATATATGTATTTATACAACAGGGCATGGGTAAAGAAGGAGAAATGTATTTTAAAATTCAGCAAGCGAAGGGTTAAAAGGCGTCAATATGAAGGAAGGGGTCAACTACATTTGTAAACATTTGCCTGATGAATATTCATGTAAGAAATAATGATATAGCCTACACACATGATACTTTGGTCATGACAGAAATTGTAGAATCGGATCTATATTATATCATAAGCAAACAGAACAGACCTTGATCAGACGGCTCCTACAGGGTCCGTCTGATCTGGGTCTACTCCGTTTGCAAGTTTGTCTTAAGGCATCTCTATCAATTCAAAGTTAACATTTATAAACGTCTGTAATTGTCCTCTTATGATGATAGCATCTAACATGTTTTCTATCATTACATTCGAAACCTTCAGTCAGTTTAGATGTTGAACTACGCAAACTCCGTGTCACAGCTGAATCCAAAATCTTGGCAAATGTTATCAGGAGACCCCACCCCCTTGCCCATAGATTGTACTTACAATTGTGTTGATTTAATCCTTTACTAAATAAATAATACCTTTTAACGCCTTTGCAAACAGGGTAGGCCCAGATCAGACGATCCTCACAGGGCCTACTCTATTCGTTTATGAAAGTTACATATATCTGATTCTGCTATTTCTGCCATAGCCAAAGATTCCTGTGTCCATAGACCGTAATAAAAGTCACTCAAATAATATTTATGGTGTAATCATGAATATTCATAGAGTAAAGGACTGTTAACTCTTTCGCTACCAGGTGTCGCCTGATTCTTATTTTTTTCAACAGGGGCGGTCTGATCTGATTCTGGTCTATTCTGTTTGCAAAGGCGTAGAAAGGCATATTATTTGAGAAAAAAAATAACTATTTACTCTATGAATATTCAAGTAAGAAATAATGACATAATTGATATCATTTACCTGATTGTTTATGACGATGGTACTGTATAGGATCAGAGGAAATTGTGTCCATGACAGTAACTGTAGAATCGGACCTATATTTATCCATAAACAAACAGAACAGACCCTGATCAAACGGTTCCTACTGAAGCCGTTCGATCTGGGTGTACATGGTTAAAAGGCATGTCTATGGAGTAAAAGGTTGACGCACGTGACTGCTTAATGCAGGGCTAAATTAATGCAGAACATTAATATAGGATATTTTTGTATATCAATAGTGCTGCATTAATCTACCAGATACCTTTAAACACGCATGTTTAACCCTTTCATTGATACAAACGCCTTTTCGTGCATTTGCAAACAGAGTAGACCCAGATTAGACGGCTCCTATAGGATCCGTCTGATCAGGATCTGCTCTGTTTGCTTATGGAGTAATATAGATCTGATTCTACAGTCCTTGCCAATACCAAACTAGTCTTGTACATACGCCATTATAAAAGTTAATCTAATAAATATTCATAATGTCATTGTTTCGTACGTAAATATCCAACAGAGTGATATGGAAAAGCCGTTGTAAACAGGGTAGATCCGAGTAGCTGTAGTAGCTGTCTGATCAGGGCTGCTCTGTTTGCTATTGACATGGTACAGATCTGGTTCTACAGTTTCTGCCATGGCCAACATTTCCTCTGTTCATATGCTATTATAAAAAATATTCTAATTGATATGCATGATTTCATTATGTCTTATGTGACTAATCATGGAGTAAGGGGTAAAGAACTAATGGTAGACAATGGTAATTTTACCGTACGGTTAAGACGGGTTTTACTGCATCGAGCAACACTGACAACCCTTTTAGGTCCTCAAAAGGAGCTTATATTAGTCCAATTGTCTGACAGTTATGTAGTCTGTCCAAGCACACGCGGTTGCTTTTGTTTTATATGTTCGAACAATCAGGTCAGCTGGCGGTTTTAATTACGTTAAACGACCGGCCGGCGTAATGGAGAAAATGACACCCAGACATTGCAAACCATGTGTACTGGGATCTTAAAGCTCTGATAAGAAATTTCACTGCTGGTATTAACTCTTGTTAGTAGCACACAAACGATTGTTTGTGATTACAATAAACCCAGTCTGAAGCGACCACCCAGAAGGGGCCTGATAAAGTAAACCTTACAGAGCGACCACCCAGATGGGCCTGTTAAAGTAAACCTCACAAATCAGCCACCAAGAAGAGGTCTAATTCTTGGTTATAAAACCAGCAGGTAGCTTAATACAGGGCTAGAGCTATGCAGATAGTTTCCGTAAGGTATCGGCCTACATTAGTAGCCACCTGCTTACGAGACATACGCGCTTATTTTTTTAAATGATAGTTTTATATAGGTTCTATTAAATGCAGTAGAATCTGTCTAAGTGTAAATTCAACATACATTTAGATGTGTTAAAAATCAAACGGTTGCTTAATGTAAGGCATTCTTACTTATGAAAGTTCCTATAGGAGCTTTCTGTATTCCTTATTACCCGCAATAAGCTACCACCCGTCTTGCAGACCCATAAATAGACATCTTTCTTGATGGCCGCTTAAAACGGGTTCTGTTGTATATCATTAAGACAAGCGTTTGTTTATTTCCGAACAAAATTAATGTTGTTTTTTTTTCGATTTTCTTTAGGTAATTACCATGTCTTTAAGATTCTCGTGTTCGTCTAGTAAGCGGTCTTTTTGCCCTTTACTCCATGAATTTCCATGTAAGAAATAATGACATGATGAATATTTCTTTGACTAAAATTTAGTCTGGCATATTAACATAGGGATTTTGACCATGGCAGAAATCGTAGAATCATATATATATCATTTCATAAGCAAAAAGAATAGACCCTGATCAGACGGCTCTTATAGGACTGAAGCAAACAGTGTATATGTTCACACGTCATGTTGATAACTCAGCAGCTGATCTTGGTATAAGCTGTATGGAATTATCTAGATGTCCCTTTCCCCCATGACATCAGTCATATGTGTATAGAGACAGATAATTTAAAGATAATTACTCTTTGGAAATTATCTGAATTTTATGATGGCATTTAAACAACGGACTTTTTTAGCATGATGGAAACGGTAGAATCAGATATATTATTTCATAAGCAAACGAATCACAACCAGCTCAGACACTCCCTGCAGGAACTGTCTGATCTGGATCTTCTGTGTTTGCAATTTTGTAAATATGCGTCTCTTTACCTAAAGTTAACCCTTCGCTTGCTGAATTTTAAAATACATTTCTCCTTCTTTACCCATGCCCTGTTGTATAATTACATATATCTTCACTGTGTACAAGTATTTCGCTGTGAAATCACTGCTGTGGAGTGCATTGGTTGCACAATCAACTTGTAATAGTGCAGACCCTGATGAGACAGCTCCTGCAGGAGCTGTCTCATCTGGGTCTTCACTATTTACAGGTAGGTATATTGACGTAAATAGCAAGCGAAGGGTTAAGACTTGTACTCAGTACTAGGTCACAGAGCTCCAGATAAGACGCGTACATTAAAACCTTTTCAAGAATAACTTCTTTATTTCTCCAGCAAACCGTATGTTGTGACCACTCTTTAGAATCGTCTCGAATTACTCTAAAGAGTGGTTACAACTAGGGTTTGATGGAGAAAAGGACGATTTAAGCATTTGAGTACGCACCTTTCTAATTATGTTGCTCTGCTAGAATCATCATTTCTTCACTAAACGGTTTATAGAGAAACAAAACGAGCTATATTCTTGAAGATGTTGTAACCCTTTACTGTATAAGTACGCCTTTTTAACGCATTTACAAATAGAGTAGACCCAGATCAGACGGCTCCTATAGGAGCAGTCTGATCAGGGTCTGTACTGTTTGCTTATGATATAATATAGATATGATTCTACAGTTTCAGCCATAACCAAATCCCAGTGTTCATGTACAGCCGATATTATAACACATAATCTAATTAATATTCATGATGTTGATGTCATTATTTCTTTCATCAATATTCATAGAGTAAAGGGTTAATTTATGCATCCTATCTGTGCCTCTCTCAAGTGAAGTGTTTTGCACGGTGGCAATGGATTCATGATTACTTAGCCAGCAGTTTGAATACAGCTGAGGCGATTGGTTACATCAGAATCCATAATGATAGACACACTGACATAATTCATTAAGAAGAAATGAAAGAAACAAAAGTTTCAGACTTGCAGAAGACGACAGGATTGGAAGCCGAAGTTACTTAGCATGAGAAGAATTTAGAAGTACAATAAAATCTGTCTTAAGTTGCCGTCAAAAAGAGGTATTATTATGGGTCTGTAAGGCAGGCGGTAGCTTAATACAGGTCAAAAGTAGTTCAGAAAGCTCCTATAGGAGCATTTTGCATTATCTTTGCCCTGCATTAAGTAACCACCTGTTTCATGAATTCTACAATCCATAAATGAATAACCGCTTAGGACAGATTATATTGTAATCTATGATATAATTATATGTTGTTTCTTATGTCAACGTTTTGCTTAAACTTATTGTAAAATAAAAAAAAGACGAAAAGTAACCATGTTCGTTGTTAGTTAAAATGCTTTTCCGATACATCACATCATCCATAGTGTTTCTATAATTGCATTTCCTATCTTATCAGCAATTATATGGATCAAATGCCCAGTTATCGTAAACAAATATACCACATGAAGAAGGCATCGAAAACTGCAAAGCAGTGATGGAACTACACAAGTCATGTTGATTTGCTGAAACTCATACTACGTATAATGGGACCAGGTATGAACATACATGTACTATGGTGTCAACCCAACTTTTTGTGTTGAAAAACAAAGTTCGACGTACCTTGGTGTTGAAATCGCTAACATTGAAGTATGTTCATAGTTTTCGTGTTAACCCTTTCGGCGCCAAATTTCTAATTGTCGTCTGCTATCCAAGTTTGTTAAAACATTCAGTAAAATAAGGAAATGAGATAAATAAATGCAAATTTCAAAGGAATAAAGCACATATATAGAAATAGAGATTGAGACAAATAGTGAAGTCCCTGATCAGACGCCGCCTTAAAACATCAGACTGCGGCGGTGAAAGGGTTAAACACCAAAATTGGGTTTACACCGTAGTTCGTTCCTACATTGCAGCGTACTTTGTGATTGAAATCGTTCAATACCAGAGTTAGGTTTAGACCGTAGAAAGGTCCTACATACAGGGCACTTGGAAAAAACCATACTATCGGGACAGTATACATCTTTGGTAGTTTACCATTGTGGCGCGTTTCATTCCATCGATGTATACTGAATGATCTTTCGCATGTAAATGTATAGTTTAGTTTAAACATATTTTATTGCCAATATACAATTTGGGTAGAACATAGGATAATCAGACAAGAAAACAAATCATATCAATGTCATGTATAGTAGCAAAAAGGTCGGGTCACAAGCTCTGACAACATTAATTACGGTCCACGCATTATGTAAATGTATCCATGCACAATGATAATAATAATAGTAATAATAATAATAGTAATAATAATAAAATAATAATAATGACTTATTTTTTACGTGGATTACAAATTTGGTAACAACTAGTTTTCAATATGGTCCACGATGAGGCTTGAGCACAACAGTATTCTGAAACAGTGCTGATGGCAATGGAATACCAGTGTATCAGATATGTATATAAAACACGTGTTCATCTATCAAAATCTCTTATTTCTGAGCCAAAACGCAGTCTTGCTACTATTGATTATAATCGCCTCGGAGTGGCGATTTTAATGAATAGTAGCAAGATGGGGTTTGGCGGAAACCCCCCCAGAAAAAACAACAAAAGCCATAATTATAATTATTCTAATCTTTAAATCTGAATACATGACAGTGATTTAGAAAATACTATTTAGAATTCGAAGGAAGTGGGCCTCTGATATGGATACGATCTGCTTGCACGAACACACCGAACTGCAGACAGACACTGAACATTTACAGTCGCACCTGTCTAGTGTCTACCACGGAGACACAAGGAAGTGTAATGTTTGGTTTCAAAGACAGGTGATAGCTGAGTGCAGGGCACACATCACACTGTTCTGTATGAACTATTACACCGCTATCAGAGACTTGGACTTTTATTTGCACACACCTTGGATCCAGATGAGACGCCGGGTAACTCGATGTCTCATCAGAATCAAATCTGTTTGACACTCAGTGACTAGTTTCTATTGATTGAATGGAATTATTCAAAATTGCGCCAGATCCAAATCTGAGCAGGTTTCTTTTCCTACAGCGGAATAAGTGTTAATCAGCCACCTACCTTTGAGGACACGTATGTAACTCTTTACTCCATTAACCCTTTCACCGCCGATGTCGCATAAATGCACCATGACAAATAGTGCAGTCCCACATCAGACGCCGCCTTTTCAAGGCGGCGTCTGATCAGGGACTTCACTTTTTGTCTCAATATCTATTTCTATATCGGTTCTTTATTCCTTTGAAATTTGTATTTATTTATCCCACTTCCTTATTGTACCGAATGATTTAACAAAAATTGGATTGCAGACGACAATTAGAAATTTGGCGCCGAAAGGGTTAAAATACATGTAAGAAAAACGATTATTGATTGAATTGGTTCTTTTTTATATTGGCATAATTTTTATGAATAAATGGCATTTTGGTCATAACTAAACTGTAGAATCATACGTATACTATACCGTAAGCAAACACAGCAGACCCTGATGAGATAGCTTTTATAGGAGCCGTCTGACCTGGGTCTACTCTGTTTGCAAAAGGCGTTAAAATGCGTATTTAATGGAGTAAAGGGTTACTTTGCCGCTATACAGAAAAGCTACTGTGTACTGGTAGCAATAAACGCGTAGGCCTACTGGTTCCTGGTGATTTCTATGTAATGCTTTTAACGCCGAATTTTCAAATGGGACCATTCCAAAATTCATACAGGTAAGGCCTACCGTGAATATTCTGGGTCCATGCTTATAAAACTTTTTAGTTGCGTCTCAGTTCGTTCTCAAGCTTTTGATTGGTCAGATTTGAGTTCTCAAGCTTTTGAGCCAAAGGCTCAAATTTGGCTCAAATCTGACCAATAAAAAACTTGAGAACGAACTCCGACTTAACTTCAGGTTTTATAATCATGGACCCAGGACTGTTTTGAAGAAAAAATGTAGCAGACAAAACGTGTAGATTCTAGTGAGAGTGCTCCTATGACATCCCTCTAATCTGTGTCTACACTGTTTGCAGAGAACATAAATGACTCGTTTCGAGCACTTAAAGGTTAAATTACTTAATGTGTATGTTTGACAAAAAAACAGCATCAAAACTCAGAATACCAAACGCAACATGCTAATTGTTTAAATGTGCATATTATGCTGTAAAAACCTTAATATTACCATGGAAACGGGTTCCGAGTGAATCTGCTATTAGATAATGAATGTACATTCCTACTTATTTCGCTACTACTACTACCACCACCACCACTACTACTTCTACTACTACTACTACTACTACTACTACTACTACTACTACTAAAATTACTGCAGGGTGAAAGGCATGCAGAAAGCTCCTACAGGAAACCGGACCAACCTGGCATGCTCATAACAAGCTATGCTGAGCATTTGCACTCTTTGGTAAAATCCGACCCGCGACCCCCTGTTCCGGAAGTCTAATCGGGCAGTGACTGTATCCAGTCTTTATGTTGAAGAATGACACACATAAGACTGATTATGGTAGCCCTGCTTGGTAGTCAGAGAGGCTTAACTCTTACTCCGCTGTGAAAAAATAATGTCTGCTCAAATTTGGACTAGATTTAATTTTGACATCTTCTCATTCGTTTAAGCTTATAGAAACTATTCATTGGGTGTTAAGCAGCTTGGATCCTGATGAGACGCCGAGTTACTCGGCGTCTCATCTGGATCGAAGCTGTTTACAAATGCGAGGTAGGTCGCATATAGCGAGATAAGGGTTAAAAATTCATCGAATCTAATTGAGTGGAAATATGCATTAGGCGGATAAAAATATGCCTATTGCGATAGACATTTCTCTTCAGGAGGGAATTTTAATGGAGAGATTCATGAAAGACCGCAAATCAACCATAAACACAGTCCAAATTGTAAGTAGGTTCACTATCCAGATCTTCCTTTGTTTTTATAATCTGAGAACAATGTCTATACAGTACAACTTGTCTTAAGCAACCATTAAAAAGAGGTCTAATTAAGGGTCTGTAACGCAGATGATATATAGCTTAATGTAAGGCAGATGATAGCTTAATGCAGAACAAAAGTAATGCAGAAAGCTTCTATAGGAGCTTTCTGTATTACTTTTGCCCAGCATTAAGCAACCCCCTGCTTTTTAATATCACCGCGTCCAATCAATATAATTTCGCTTAAGACTGGTTGTACTTTATTTGTAGACATACATATCATGCCTTAACAATTAATATTTGTTTAAACTCCGCCCTGTTGCATTTTGTTTTTATGGAATAGGTTTAGTTATTGAGGTTCTATTGACAGAGTATCGAGTAGTCTAGTTCCTGATCAGACGCTAAATTACTCAGAATCTTCTCAGACTAAACCTCGAACTTGCACCACTTATTAATCAGGTTTTGATGCGCAGTATAAAACTCTATCCCCCCCCCCCCCCCCCCCCCCCCAACACACACACGCGCGCCCTATTTAATTGTCAAAGTGGAATGGTCTATCACCGATTACCAATACATTATATTTAGTATCAAAGGGTACTCTTGGCCTGAGGATTTTTTAATAACTAATAGTACAGATCCTGATCAGAGGGCTCCTCTAGGGGTCCTCTGATCTGGGTCTACATTTATTGCATAGGCAGTGCAGACCTTGATCAGAAGGCTCCCGCTAATTACGTAAGATCTCCGACAGCATTACATTTTAGATTTTCATTATTTCAAGGCTTTGTTTATCTATATCTGGTTACTTATTTCAGTGTCAAACTGTATTTTCTTTCTGCTTTGACAGCGTGTGTCCCGAATTCAATCAAGTTTTAAATTATTGATTGTAGATCCATAAGTCAATAACACTTCAATGGATTCAGATCAGGCGACGAGTGACGACTCGTTTAACCTAGGCTGGTAATGTTTATTTACTAACGATGTGTATAGTCAAACAACTAGGTCTGACGGGTCACGGGTTCGCCGAGTCCTTTTTTAAGGGAGATCAGCATTTCGGATATCCACGTGCCATTTATAAAAGAAAATGTTTAGTTATAGGTATAAAGAATAAGCGCATTAGTTATCGGAAATATAGCGTAGTGGATAAGACGAAGGACCATAAAGAAGTATATGATCGACGAACATTTTATTAGGCGCAGGTTCGAGTCTCGCATCAACCTAAAATTATATTTTTTTGGCTAAAAATATTTAGGAAAGTCCCCTTAAGAGCATTAGTTTTGTTGTGCATTAAGAAGTCACTTGTACAAGACATTTGCTATTTGATATTTTAGCATCGATTTATTATTGAAAATATGGCTAATATAGGACTCGAACTCAAATAAAGGCACCCTTTCCTAACATAGACGACCATGTGCATAAATGGCCATTACAATTATACAATATGACATAAAATAAAACTCTACTATTCATTAAAAAGTAAACAAAGTTTAAGGTTGACACGGGATTCGAACCCACGCTCAATAAAAAAAAATCTCGCAATGTCTTCTGCGTACCTAGACTTTACCCACTGCGCTAAACTGCTGACAACAATTTCGCCTTCAATTTTATCTTTTTACTAAACTTGTCTGTTTAAAAAAATGGTCCGAGAACATGCGGAATGCTGATCTCCCTAAAAAATGGACTCGGCTGACCTTTGACACGTCAGACCTAGTTGTTTGACTATACAGAATACAGAATACAGAATACAGAATATTTTATTAGGCATAAAATGTACATACATTTGCTCGACTATACAACCTGTATGTGTGTCAATGCCAGTAGCGGTTTCTTTGATCACATGACAAAGAGCTGGGTTGCCGGTCAAGCATTCATGAATTTACCCATTGCGCACGCCAAACTTATTAAATTATTCTCATTCCGTGAACAACCCGATTATTTTCCAAATCTAGATCTGACATGAACTGGATCTGGATCTGGATCTGTTTCTGTTCCTGATCTGATCTCGATCTGGATCTAAATTGCATCTGATATGGATCTGGATCCGAATCACTTCTGATCTGCATATTGATCTGATTTGGTCTGACCTGATCTGCACCTGGATCTGGGCTACATTTATCTGATCTGACCAAAATCGTATCAAGATCTAGTTCAGATCCTGATCATTGTAGATCTAATCTAATCAGATCTGGATCTGGATCGGATCTTGATATAATGTTGATCGTATCTAATCTAATATGATCTAATGTATCTGATTTGATCTGGATCAGGATCTGACCTGAATTTGGATCTCATCTGATCTGATCTGATCTGATCTTTTCTGCATCTGCATCATGATCTGATCTAATCTGGCCTGACCAGGCCTGACCTGAATGTTGATGGACGAGCTAGATATAACAGCACAGCATTCGGTTTCCTTATATAAAGACGAATGCCGTTGGGCGAGCTAGGCATTCCAGCACGTCATTCAATTTCCTTATATAAAGACGAATGTTGATGGACGAGCTAAACATTGCAGATCGACATTCGATTTCTCTATAGTATGGTGAATGTTGATGGGCGGGCTAGACTTATCAGTTCGACTTCCGGTTTCTCTATATATTTGCGAATGTTGATGGGCGGGCTAGACATTCCAGCTCGACATTCGGTTTCCTTATATAAAAACGAGTGTTGATGGGCGAGCTCGACATTCCAGCTCGATATTCATTTGCCTTATATAAAGACGAATGTCGATGGACGAGCTCGACATTCCACCACGACACCAGTTTCCTTATAGAAAGACCAATGCCGATGGGCACATTCAATTTCCTTATATATAAAGACGAATGCTGATTGACGAGCTAAACATTCCAGCTCGTCATTCAGTTTCTCTATATAATGGCGAATGTTGATGGGCGAGCTCGACATTCCAGCTCGACATTCAGTTTCCTTCTATAAAAACGAATGTTGATGAGCGAGCTAGACATTCCAGTTCGACATTCAGTTTCCCTATATAAAGACGAATGTCAATGGGCGAGCTCGAAATTCCAGCTCGACGTTCAGTTTCCTTATATAAAGACGACTGTTGATGGACGAGCTAAACATTCCAACTCGTCATTTAGTTTCTCTATATAATGGCGAATGTTGATGGGCGAGCTCGACATTCCAGCTCGACATTCAATTTCCTTATATAAAGACGAATGTTGATGGACGAGCTAAACATTCCAGTTTGACATTCAGTTTCCTTATATCAAGAGAAATGTCGATGGACGAGATAGGCATTCCAGCACAGCATTCAATTTTCTTATATAAATAGTTTTAAATACGAATGTTGATGGACGAGCTCGACATTCCAGATCTACATTCAGTTTCCCGATATAAAGACGAATGTCGTTGGGCGAGCTCGACATTCCAGCTCGACATTCAATTGCCTTATATAAAGACGAATGTCGATGGGCGAGCTCGACATTCCAGCTCGACATTCAATTGCCTTATATAAAAACGAATGTCGATTGGCGAACTCGACATTCCACCACGACATTCAGTTTCCTTGTATTAATACCAATGCCGATGGACCAACTAGGCATTCAATCACATTCAATTTCCTTATATATAAAGACGAATGTTGATTGACGAGCTTAACATTCCAGCTCGACATTCAGTTTCCTTATATAATGACATTCGGTTTTTCATGTTACGGCGAATGTTAATGGTCAAGCTAGGTATTCGATAATAGCAAATGTTGATGGGTGAACTCGAAATTCCAGCTCGACACCCAGTTTCCTTATAAAAAGATGAATGACGATGGGCGAGACATTCTAGCTCGACATTCAGTTTCCCTATATGAAGACGAATGATGATGAGCGAGCTAGACATTCCAGCTCGACATTCGGTTTCTCTATTTAATTGCGAATGTTGATTGGCGGGCTAGACATTCCAGCTCGACATTCAGTTTCCATATATAAAGACGATTGTTGATGGGCGAGCTCGACATTCTAGCACGACATTCAGTTTCCTTATATAAAGACGAATGTCGATGGGCGAACTCGAACTTCCAACTCGACATTTAGTTTCCCTATATAAAGACGAATGTCGATGGTCGAGCTCGACATTCCAGCTCGACATTCAGTTTCCATATATAAAGACGAATGTCGATGGGCGAACTCGAAATTACAGTTCGACATTTAGTTTCCCTATATAAAGACGAATGTCGATTGGCGAGCCCGACATTCCAGCTCGACATTCCAGCTCGACATTCAGTTTCCTTATATAAAGACGAATGTTGATGGTCGATGGTTGATCTCCGAGCCAGCTTCACACACGAGTTAAACACTAGAAATAAAACAGAATTAAGGTAGGTAACTGGGGAAGGAAATCGTATTTCAGGAAGTGCGGTTCAGTTCCCTGAATTTAATCTAATGTCATGACGTCCATAATGCAAATTTATACAAAACTTTAGAAATTGATAAAGGTGTTTCCCGTTTTTGGTGATAATTGCATGTATAAATTCTAGATAGCACTCACTTACTTGGCTTTTATGTGTCAGTGTCTTGGTTGGCATACAGTAGGCACTGCCTTAAGCGGCCATCAAAAAGAGAGGTCTAAATTAATTATGGATATGTAAGGCAGGTGGTAGCTTAAAGCAACTACCTTCTGCAGGTCTAAAGTAATGCTGAAATATTATGTAGGAGCTATCAATCTATAGTTGTGCGCACGCCCGTGCGTACGTATGTACGTATAAATAGATAAATGGATAAAGAGACAGATAGATAGACAGACAGACAGACAAATAGAGATAGATAGATAGATAGATAGATCTATCAATAGATAGATAGATAGATAGATATATAGATCTAGATAGATAGATAGATAGATAGATAGATAGATAGATAGATAGATAGATAGATAGATAGATAGATAGATATATAGATAGATAGATGACATACTGACGGAACATAATTCAATTTTTTAATTGACAATGGTAACTGGAAATTCAACACAAACAATGTCTTGGTTAACGTCGTCTTTCAACATAGCCTTGGCTATCAAGCGAGTCTATAAAAATAAAGTGGCAATTGATTTCACTGTTAAGGAACTGATACAAAAGTGTGTAAAAATGTGTTGTGGCGAAAAAGAAATAAATGTTAATGTTTGGACACATTTAAACTAAACACATCTGTTGTGAAATTGCGAATAAGCAAAAGGTCAATTAGAGTGAATTGTAATGTACAGCATAAAATGGAACCTCGATATCTCGAACTTTATCACTGCGAGATAACTGCAGTTCTAGTCATCCTATTTCTAACTTGGAAACTTTCTCCATGTGACAACTTAATGTAGGTCGAACATAATTACTTTCGACATGCACCAAGCTGTCACATGTTTTTATAGATATGTGCAGCAGTGAATTTTGTATCTGTATTACAAATTTTGGAAGGGACCAAAGTTTTTTAACTCGAGTATTTTCGAAATTTGAATTGTCCGAGTAACTCGATCGAGTGTTTTCGAAGTTTGAATTGTCCAAGTTCAAGATTTCGATATTCTACTATATAATTATGCGATTTGAGTGTCGGTTCTGAATCAAAACGAATGCTATTCCAATTCTATTTTCCCGCCAATTATTGTATAATAAAAAGAGACTAAATAAAATCGTTATCCTCCGATGTCTTATGCCTCTACAAGAATGCACCGCGTGTAGGTAACAGCATCGATAGAGATTCTGATCGATAGCGGTGCCAAAGAACTTTGAATAAATATAGGAAGGAGCTTTGCAGTTCAACTTGTGTCATGAAACTGAATAATAATCATGGTAGTAATACCAAAATGAATATGGATGAATTGAATTTATCAAACATACTTTCTATATGTATTTAAGCCTCTGTTTGGCGATGTATTCAAAACTGAAAACTGTTTTATTTACCTGAAGCCGCTCGGAACCTTTAGCAGAAACATGGGAATGTTTAAAACTACAGGTGAACATCGTCAACACGACTACTTGGTAAAATGCTATAACTGGTTACATGTAATGAAGCACGGAAGAAACAAATCTAGTAACTATTTTACGTCTACGCATGGAGGGACATTTCTGCGTAATGTAACAAGACGGATTTTACATTGATAGCTCTTAACCCAGTTGTCCGTCCCTTCTAAGATTATTCAAAGATAACATAGCACATGAGACTCCTGGTTATCATGGAAACGGTAGAAAAACCCATAGCAGGAATGAGTTTTTTCATGGGTACAATTTTGATTTCCATTCAGCAGACCCTACCAAACACCCTGGTACCCATGAAAAAAGTCAGACGGGGGTACACGGTAACCCTTTCTGGCCCCCGGGGTAAAATAGATTCACTATTGGTGTCACCCGGACAGCTTGCAGTTCCGGGTCGTTGTGGAGTCGCAAAAATATTATATAGGGTGAGATCTGACTGGGGCGAAACCTATTGTACAATTAACCTGTGAGGTAAAAGCTTGTCACGCAGACTCGACCCATAGGTTGGGAAATATATTAACTATAATTCCCTTTCAGATGCCCATTGACTCATAGCCATTTCAAAATCGAATAATAAGTGAGCGCCATATTATAGTTTGTTTGCGCCAGGAAACGACGCATATTGAGCACAAGGCACTCGATGGCATGTTTTACTTGTTAACCCTTTACTCCATTAATACGCATTTCTGATCAAATGGCTTCTAATTGGAACCTTCAAATTAGGGTCTGCTCTAGTCGTTTATGGAATGGTATAGCCCTGATTATACAGTTTCGTCCTTGGCAAAACTTTCATGTGTTAATTTGCAATTTTAAAAATTAATCTAATATATATTCGCTATGTCATCATGTCTAATATGAACATTCATGGAGTAAAGGGTTAATTAACTGCAGCAAAATTTAAAACGCAAGTTACCGGTGTGAATAAGTCCTGTATTATGGTTTCTGTTTTGCTGTAAGTTTGCCTGACGCCAGGAACTAAAGGACACGATAGCCCCAGACTGCACGCATCTCTGAATCCGAGTCCAGCTTGATATTCTCTAGATGCAACAGAAGTAACCACGAAGGCTGAAGCTTCAAATGTGACAGTCCGACTGTTGGTATCTGCGAATTTGAAATATACATATTATAACTAGAGGTTTGTTTTTGTCATAAAAACCAGATGTCTCCCCATAAAAACCAGATGTCTCCCCCTTTCACCCTCTTTCCAATACACAAGTGTAATGTCTGTAACTCAACATTTACCAGGGTCTAATTTTAAGTCATCAGGGGCAATAACTCCAAAGTAATCTGGGGGAGACAATTAAAAAAACCCTGGTGCACAACAACCCATGTATGTCAACATTCATGTGAAGTTTGATGAGGACGCTAGCCCTAGTGGTTTCATAGATACGTGTGACACAAAGTTTGTTTAAATGTAAGTCATCAGGGTCAATAACTGCAAAGATATCAGGAGGAGACAATTAAAGAATACCAGGTGCACAACAACACATGCTGGTCAACATTCCTGTGAAGTTTGGTGATTGTATCCCTCTTGGTTTCAAAGATACGCATGGCACAAAGTTTCTCTAATTAAGTAATCATATGAGGGACAATAATAACTCAACAATTATCAGGGGTAGACACGTAAAACAACACAGGTGCACAACAACTCATGCTGGTCATTATTACTGTGAAGTTTAGTGACTCTAGCATTAGTGGTTTCAGAAATATGCACGACACTAAGTAAAGTTTGTCTAATTTTAAGTCATAAGGGACAGTAACTCCAAAGGTAACAGAGGGAGACAATTAAAAAAACAGGTGCACAACAACTCATGCTGGTGAAAATTCAAGTGAAGTTTGGTGACTCTAGCCCTACTGTTCATATCAGGGGTCATAACTCAACACGTAACAGGGGAGACAATTCAAAACCCCCAGGTGCACAACAACTCATGCTGGTGAACATTCCAACTCTTGTCCTAGTGGTTTCTGAGATACACTCGACAAAAAGTAAAGTTTCTCTAATTTTAAGTCATCCGGGGCAGTAACTCCAAAGTTATCAGGGGATACATTTAAAAACCCAGGTGCACAATAACTCATGTTGGTAAACATTTCTGTGAAGTTCGGTGACTCTAGCCTTACTGGTTTCAGAGATACGCGCAGCACAAAGTTTCTCTAATTTTAAGTTATTATATCAGGGGCAATAAATCAACAATTATCAGGAGAGACAATTAAAAAAACACAGGCGCAAAGCAACTCATGCTCGTCAACATTCCTGTGAAGTTTGGTGACCCAAGTCCTAGTGGTTTTAAAGATATGCATGACACAAAGTTTCTCCAAGTTTAAGTACAGTGCTCCCTCCCTACAACGGCCCTCTCTATAACGATTCCCTCCTTACAATAACGCATGTCACTGTTTCCGAAACAACACGGCTCCAGAAACAACTTTTTTCCATCGTATTTTCTGTATGCCTCAATCAAACCCTATGTTGTGACCACTCTTTAGAATCGTCACTTTGTGACGATTCTCTTTATGCCTCAATCAAACCCTATGTTGTGACCACTCTTTAGAATCGTCACTTTGTGACGATTCTAAAGAGTGGTCACAACATAGGGTTTGAGGGTTTGGAGGAACGTTAAATGCGCATCCGGTTAATAATTTGCTTTTGACCACATTTGATTCGGCATGTTTTGACGTTTGATGTTTAAGTCCGAAGAACGTTTTACCCGATAATGTATTACACGATTTAGTTGAAACATTTTCCACATAAGCGGTGGCAAGTTAAGTGATGCATGTAATTCTCGTGCAAACCGCATGGATATTTTACAACCTTTGTTATTATACACTAGAGCAAATGTTAGTTTGCAACATGGAGAAGAAAGCGTCTGAGGAGACAGCGATTGTAAAATCGAGTACAGCTCGGGTATCCGTCGTTAGAAATCCATGCCGATTGGCAGCACGTTAATAGAAAGAATGCTTGCACGTAGAGTACATTTCTTAAATAGGTGCAGCGTTTTAGAGAGGTTGGGAGTAAGTTGAATATTGCCCTAGGGGAGGAAGGCCTATGTTAGGAAAAATGTTCTCACATATGCCGTTGATTTCTATCAAAACTAAAGACCACACACCGGCATCCGCAGCATCATGTTACTGCATGATAACACACCGTCTCATAAATCATCCACTGTACATGAGTTTTTGGCCTGGGCTGACTTGCCAAGCCGATAGCCATTGTAGTCATACCAAAATTTCAACCCCTATCCACGCATTTCCGAAGAAAACCGAGCACAAGTGCGATTTACCGCTTGCACAATATGGCAATGCGCTAAAGCAAATAGATCGGTGAAATTCCAATTTGTTTGTGCTTCAACAGTAAAAGTTTGTTAAAATATACCAATAAAACTTGGTAATAATGCGATTTTAAGAGTGAACAAAAAATGAGTGGGAGTTTGGCATATAAATGAATTTTGTCATACCTACAGATTTCTACGCACAGCATTGTGCACAAATATAATGCTAAATTGTACGGAAATGTCCGATTACTTACGGAAAAGCATGGTTGTGCACTTTTTTTGTGGAATTGAACGGAAATGTATGGAGAACAATATATAACGGTAAATTCTGTTAATTCCATCTGTATTGTTGAGTACTTTTGTGCCCTTGTTGGGTACTTTTAGCTCATTCCCTCCTAGATTTTTAGATCCATTCTCTGTCAAGAAAATCTGTAGTATACCGCTAGGTAATCGGTTTGATTTATCTGTATATACAGGCTTATCTCCCCTTTTGACTGTTAGTAATAATTCATTGTGTATCAAAGTTATTTCACTATTAAACTTCATTTTGTTTGTTTTATACCTTATCAAAATTGGTACTTTGTATATATTCAAATGTGTGAGGCGGTTGGTCAATCGAAAATGAATAAAAAATAATATGAATAAAAAACTGTTAATATGCTAATTTGCTGAAATTACTCAGATTAATTGAAACTGTATACAGATGCTGAGACTGGAGCAAACATATTCTACAATCACTGCTGGTAATTTTGTGATCAGGGCATTGAATTTTCATTGAAATCTTCAGTGACGGCTTTATCGTTGGTTCTTGACTGATAGAGTATTGCACTCATGAAAGTTAAAAACTGGCGAATGTATAATTGTCTGTTTTTGCAATTACCTGTTCTTTTGAATGGGCTAAGTAACTGTCATCGGAGTTCTCTCTTTGGGTATGCAAACTGCACGTTTAGACTGTCCAACCAGCCTTTAATAAATTTATACTGTTATTTTATAGTGGTCTCAGAGTAACTGAGGCATTAAGCTAGCGTTGCTCAGACTGATATGGCATGGGGTTATATTCGGTTTGAAGCAGGTTTGCTGGAGACATATAGTGCTCAGGGTTCAGAGTGTTGCTGAACAGTCTTCCCGAGATTGTCTTTTTGAGGCAATGTTTTCGAGCATGGGCTCGGAGCATATTGCAAGCATGCTTCAACTCGTTATGTTTTATAAGCTTCTCGAAGCAGGTTTCATACACTGCACAAGATAGGTTTCAGAGCGTAGGGTTGCATACCTGTTTTGAGACATAGGTTCTGAGACATAGGTTTGAAGTCACAGTAGTATCAAGATAGCTTCAAGTCACAGGTTTCAACAGAGTTTGATGCTTAGGGGTCAAGGCGCATAATATAGGGATATAACTCACAGTTATACAATTTCATGATATAGTTTGAAGATCATGTTCCAATCATCATTTTGAAGTTGAGGCATTGACCAGCCGTCTCGCTGGCTTGGGGCTACAGTAGTTGTTCACAGTTATAGTTTATTGTTTTATTGTTGGCCTCGAAGCTGGGATATCGTTGATCACCGTAACATAAGTGTTTGTGCATAGTTTATATTTCATGTTTTCATAGTGCTCGTCTCAGGCAAAGTAGCCTCAGAGCACCATACTATCATCGTCGGCTAGCATAGCCCAGTCACATCAATTTTATAGTTTCAAGCCTTGTGCTGTGATTGGCTCAAGACATTGTCACCTCAAAGAATGCCCGAAACATTTTGAAAAGGTCTGAAGCTGGGTCTTGTCATTGGGGCATCCCCCAACACAACCTCTTTGAATTAATCTACCGAAAAGGAGCAGTAACTATAGAAAAGCTGAAATTTAGAATTGTGTAGTTTTGAAACTATTGCTAGTATTTATCACAATGGTTTCAATAAAATGTTTTACAGAGGCGCAAAAAGGCGTTAGTAGGAGAGAATTAGTTAATTAAACAAAGCAAATACCCAACAAGTTTCCATACACGTATGTTAGAACATCTGTCAGTCTGATTTTATTTTGTCCACGCGGTTTCTCCAAAACCTTTGATCAGAATTTCATCGAAACTTCATAGGATTGATCAGCACCATGCCTAGTTGTGAATGTCTTATTCCTGTTCAAGTTTAATGATTTTCTGAAGAGTTATGGGACTTTGAAATGTTTACATAGACAATTTTGTCCGCGCTGTTTCTGGAAAACGTTACGTCAGATTTAAATGAAACTTCATAAGATTGATTAGCATCACACCTCGTTGGGCATATCGTTTTCCTGTCCCGGTTCGACAATTTTCTGCAGATTCATGGGACTTTTACATGGAATATTTTATCTGCGGTTTCTCCAAAATCTTTGGTAGGAGTTTCCTGAAACTTGAAAAGATTGATCAGCGCAACGCCTAGTTGTGTATATCTTAATCCTGTTCCGATTCAATGATTTTCTGCAGAGTTATGGGACGTTGTATTGTTTACATGAACCCCCCCCCCAAAAAAAACAACAAAAAAAAAAACAAAAACAAAAAAACTTCGTTAACACATGATCAACCCTTCTAAGGCCCATGCCTACACCGCCTGCAGCGCTTTGATCCTAAATACATCCTAGACCTGTCTCCATGCCACTTTTCGTTTTTTCCGCGACTGAAAGAAATGCAAACATGTCGCCGCTTCGATTCCCGCTGAGGGATAGGAAGTGCGGTCTGCCAGAATCTTATCATAGACCTTAAGACGAGTACCGTGTGTGCAACCTTCCAGAAGTGGGTAGATATATGCAAAAAGATGGGGCATACTTTGAAGGATTGAAATACATACAATTTCAAAAAGTAATGGAAAACCACCTTAAGAAGTGATCATCGTATAGTAATATATGCTTGCTGTTCAATGACACGTGGCAATAAAATAATTATTGACTTACATCTAGTTATTGTGCTGCGGCTAAAGTATGTATTGCTTTGGTATGGTCTGCTTTTTTGGCCATACATGTTTACCTTCTGCCTGGAACAGCTTAATTGTTATGAACGGAAACAAAACCGACAAACCCTTCAATACGCACACGCGAACATTTAGCATGTCAATTATTACATGGATTTAAAGAGATTCCAAGTGTACAAAACTGTAAAAGCACAATAAATGTAAAATAAATATGTCGATTTTGTAAAATAAATATCATCTGGTGTGACCCAATTTTTCTTAGTTTGGTGTCGGGTCGTTTCGGGCCCAATCCGTTTCGGCCTTTAGTCATTTCGGACCCAATCCGTTTCGGGCTTGGTCGTTTCGGCCCATTATAAAATATAGCCCTTTTACGCAAATTTTATCCAACGGATTTGCATGCACGGGAAAATAAATGGCAGCTGTGGTATGATTGAATGGAAAGAACAATATACGCATAATTAAATCCAATAGATATATGTTTTTGATTCGATAATAAATAAGCTTTCCACACCAGTATATGCAGTATTATGATAGTCATGTTTGGGGAACGATGACGGTAAGTATCCTGTTTAATTTGAATTAAAAAAATGTGGAAATTGTAAAGTCAAGGCATGGCATTAAAACAAATCTTGGTTCATTATGAAACTGAAAACACACTTATCAAACAATAAATATACCGAATAAATATGAATGAGCAAACATACTTATCAAGCAGGAAATATACAGAGCAAATAGATAAGGGACAAATAGCAATGATTGAGCTATAAAGCGACATATAAAACATACATTGTATTTGTTTTATTTTATAAAAGAGCAGACCCTGATCAGGCTGATCCTCAAGGAATGCCGAATCTGGATCTGTTTGCCAAGGTGTTAAAGTACATTTGTACATTTATAAGCACATTTATTGCAAAATATAGCAATATATAGAAGTATTTTCTGAAAAAAAGATAAAATAGTTTGCATCAGTTAAAATCGGATGCACGGAACTAATTGCGTATGCGTGCATACCGTACTAGATACTCCCAAGTCGCAATGAAGTATTAAATTTTGGGTACTCAGTTACCGATTCCCTCAGCAAAGTAGGTCTGACATTCATTAAAATATTATTCATTACCACAGTAATTAACAGTAATTCCATTTTCATTTTTATCAAATGTACATGACTTTTTGGTAACAGGTGCCAGAATCCATTCAATCTCATCGACTCAGCAATTCATTATGAAGTTATTTAAAAAATACTCAGGTTTGTTCCCACGGTTTTAACTTTAATTATCCCCTCCAACTAGTTGAGGGGGTATATACTGCAATCACTCTGTCTGTTGAACAGTCTGTCTGTCCGTTCATCGATCTTTCCGGTTGTGTCCGGTGCATTACTGTCATCTTTCTTTGAATCTTTCTCAAGCTTTGTATACTTCTTTGTCATCATATGGCATTGTGTACATGTGATTTTGGTCATGATGACTTATGAATACAACTACGAGCAAACTTCAAACTTTAAAACTACATTCTACGACATCTGTGCAAATTCCACAAAATGGTAATTTTAGATCGTTTCAACCTTCATTGTGTTTAAAGCCACTAAACCTTTATTCTGCAAAATCGTTCCACCTACCTTCTGTTTCTATTAACAACTGTTTTCACAATGGCCCAAAAGTGGTACTTTCTCCGTTACATGAATCTATTCAACATAGTACTGTAGTTAATATAATTCAAAATAAACTGATTTTGCACGGAAGACGTAGAATTTATCAAACCAAGTGCAATGCTAAGAGGTGTACGTGCTGCAAATATCTATCTTGTAATTCTACCATTAAATCTACAATTAATGGTAGAGTTTTTACCACAAAATTTACATCAAATATTAACTGTAAAACTTCTCATGTGATTTACGTTTTAACATGAAATGCACCACTCTGTGGTATACAATATGTAGGACAAACTGGACGCTCACTAAAAACTAGATTTCGTGAGCATATATTATCAATGCCGGAATAATAAAATAAATTGTTTTCTATACCAGCATTTTCGTAAATCGGGTCATTCATTTAAAGATATTACAGTTCAGCCAGTTGAACATCTTGTTTATGATTATAATTCTACAAACAGCATCAAATCTAAAGCCAGATTTATGGCAGAACTCAAATGGATAAAACATTTACAGACACCTTTCCCTTTAGGCCTAAATGATAACATATATCAAACCGGAAATATTTCTAAAGACCCTAACATTGATATATTTTCTATTTACTCAATTAGAAAACGAAAAACCAGATCACATGGTTTACGTATAAACGGCAATATCAAACGCAAAGCTCGACTTAAAACGTCTGTTTCAGATTTACACAATATACGTCTACAATCTGGCAAACATACTATGCTCTCTCGTCTATGTTCTTTGTCTATTTCTTCCATAAGAGACATTGACATAGAAGCAGACAAAGTGATCTTACGAACAGATCCTTTATATAACACAGCTTCTTTCATTCAGAACTACACTCGGCATGTTCTTCGACCACACGTTGATTCAGTGTCTGCCCATAAAATATATTTTTTGAAAATTCCTTTTGTTAATAAAGGTATAGATTTTATCGATCTACAATCAATATTTCGCGATAAAAACGTAATTAATACCATCCCAGCCTATTTCAAAAACTTAGAATCTCCCATTATCTGCTATAAGTACAAAATACCTATTAGGAATACTATTTTTAATTACAATAAAATTGTATCGGACCTTAATATTGTAAATAATACTCCTGTTAGTTGAAATTGTAATTCTTCTAAGTTATGTTACGCCGAGGCTGGTCATGTTATTACAGGCAATTTTGACATTATCGAAAACAAACGTCTCCGTACTTTACTAACTAAGGGACCTAAATACAGACTACCTTCTTTGATAGATTTCGAAATCTGCCGTAGCAAAATTATAGAATCTTTGTATGCATGCAAATGCCATTATATATTTTTTAATCTATTTCATAAGCATAAGGGCATTATTTCTTACATAAATATTAAAGGAGTAAAGGGTTAACTAAGCCATCAAATTTATGAAAATATCATGCAGCTCATCTTTTTCATTTTTACAAAAGTGGCAATAATCCACTAACTAAATCTGTATTTTATATATGAAAACTTTGGGAAATTTAAGATTCGAAATTTGCTTATTTCCAATTTCAAATTTGCTTACAGTGGTGTACATTTTCAGAGAAAATGTATTAACCCATTCCCTCATATTGACGCCTTTTGATGCCTCTGTAAAAGCCACTTTTTGAAACCATTGTGATAAACAGAGCATTTGCTCCATAGGAGCAATGCTCTATTTATCATAATGGTTTCTAAACTACACATTTCTAAAATGTCCTTTTTCTGTAGTAAATGATCCCTTTCGGTAGATCTGTTCAAATTGGTTGGGTCTAAATATAGCCTATGAGGTAATTGGTTAACAGCTTAAAGCATTTACTATAAATCCAAAAGAGTACTAACCTGTCCCTCATATATAAACATCTTTTCATGCCTTTACAAACAGAGAAGACACAAATCAAATTTCTCCTGTAGCAGCTGTCTGATCAGTCTGCTCTGTTTGCTTATGGAATACTGTAGATATAATTTTACAATTTTTGCCAAAGCAGAAATCACCTGTATGCATTATTCATTATAAAATTAAGCTGATAAATAATAATGATGAATATTAATAAGGGAAATGGTTCATAACTGAATAAAAGAAACTGTCTTCATATTAGTGGCAGCTGTTAAGTTACATATAATCTGCATAAACTATTTTCCTTAACACTTGTGAAAATACAGAAATTGGCAGCATGTTTGCACACTTTGTTTCTACGTCTTCTTCTCTAATGTCTAAAGCAATGGCCAGAACTGTTACTGAAATGGTCAGGTCCCTCGACCCACAGGCAGCCTCTACCTCAATCTCCACACCAGAATCAAACACAAGGTATGACACCAGCTGGCGGTCATTGGTTGGTAGTTGTGCCTCTATCTCCTGCAATAAAAGAGTGAGATAGAAGCAAGCATGTTAAGAAAATCAAGAACATCCAGATGGATTTGTTTTTAAAGAAAGAATGCATATACATGTACATGTATGTCACATTGACTATGCCTCATATCTTTCACTGAAAGGTCATACATGAACCTTACTTCATAGCCTTTTAGTGTAGAACTAGAATGTGTCCATAGGACATGAATGACCCCCCACACACACACTTCTGGTGCCTCTAAAGCATGTTTTTAAGTGCAAAAAAAAATTACAAAGTTCTTTTTATTTGCAAAAGAACACTGCAAAAGTGTTCTTCTTTATACACATCTTCAAATCAAGGTTCCATATCTGTGAAAGTTTCAAGCAAATTCTCCAAGTGGTGTATGAGGACTTTGATCCACAAGGTTTTATACTGAAAAAAGTACAAAGTACTGTAGCTCCTGTAAAAAAACTAAAAATGGAGCAAAAGTTCCCTTCTATACAACCTTCTTCACATTGAGTCTGTTCACTTGTGAAAGTTGGAAATAATTCTCTACATGGAGAATGAGCAGTTAGATACACAAGAAATGTTCACTATGACTTATACAGGGTTACCACAAACCAGAGAAACAAAATTCCCTGACATTTCTCAGATAATTTCAAATTTCCCTGACACATTACATTGCAACATTTTGTCTTTTCTCTGATAATTTATATGTAATATTTTTGAGGAAGTCTAAAAGATATTGCCTTAAATGATAAATCTCTTCTTTTTTCAAAATTCCCTGACATTTGCCTATATTTTCAAATTTCCCTGACAGTTCTCAAAATTCCCTGACAAGTCCCTGACCTTGAAAAAACATTTCCCTGACATGTGGCAACCCTGTTATATAATGAAGAAAATTGCAGTTCCTAACTCCAGTAACAATGGCTGAAACAAAAGTTTCCTTCTCTTTGTCCATTTGCACACCAAGGTTGTTTACCTGTGCAAGTTTGAAATAATTCTTCTAAATTGTGTTCATACATTTATGTGATTTACATATGGACAGACAAGAGCATGATTATATGCCTCCCGCCATGCTGGGGTCATAAGAATGTATTGTTTATTGGTGTTTAACATGGATTTTCAGTGTTACGACAATGTTCAGCTAATTCCAGGTCCAGGAAGGACCTTGGTGCTTTTTGTACTTGATCCCTATATCTGATTCCAGTCAAAGATGCCATCAAGGAAGAACTACTGACTATCCAAAAGCAAGCTAGAAAGATTCATCTCATGTCCCTGATGAGACAATGAACTTATACACAGCAAAAAGGGCCTTGCTAATGTTCATGTATTTTGACGGCACATTTGTCCTCTTTGTCATGGAGGTCCCTTCCCCTAAAGTGATTTTCAAGTTTGCTTGAAATATATAATATTATATTAGTAATAATTACGACATGCTTGCCGCATAAACAGTCTTCGATCAGGTATTATAGAGCTTAATCATATTAAATGCTATGTACAGTAAATAAATACAGGAGCAATTATAACTGGGTCTACTTTGTATGCAAAGGTATATGAGTACAGAGTAACTGATTAAAGAATAACTCATGTATGTGAATGACTGTCCTTACCTCCACAGTAGACAGCCTAGTGCTCTTCAATGTTGTTTTGATGCTAGGTTCAAACATGGCAGTTGGTCCCCTTGACAAATGATCCAAGCAAGACTTCTCTTGAAGACAGTTGACGTCATAGAGTAATGTGTATGGTGATACCATCTTGCGAAATGGTCAATGTTCTGATGTCTGCAAATGCAGCAGCTGCACCAACAATCAGCTTGTGTTTTGCCTCCATCTGAAAAAGTATGAACAGGACAACTAAAGTTAAAAGATACAGATTGCTACCATACTACTGATAGCTTATCAAAGAAAACCCTAAAGTTACATGATGATTATTCAATAACAATTTTTTTTATCAAATCATGATTATTTATTAGTTGATTTTTCCACCAGGGACAGAAGCTACAATCACATCTGAATAATTCCTTTGGCAAACAGAGCAAACCCTTATCAGATGGCGTCTTAAGGAGCCATCTGATCTGGGTCTACTCTGTTTGCAAAGGTTTTGGTTTAGATCAAAGAATCAATCAGTAAATCAAGTCATTATTAAAGTTTTTATGGAGTAAAGGGTTAAAATAACCCTTTACTCCATCAATACACCTTCCTACATCTTTGCAAACAGAATAGATCCAGATCTGATAGTCCCCATACATGCATGTAGGAGCCCTCTGAGGCTGATCAGTCTGCTCTGTGTGCTTATGGTATACATGCCATGGTCAACATGTGTCAGAGTGCTATTATAACAACAAAACTAATAACTATTCATGATGTAATTATTTACTACATGAATATTCATGGAGTAAAGACAGGGTTGCCACAAACCAGAGGAAACAAAATTCCCTGACATTTCCCTGACATAATTTCAAATTTCCCTAACACATTTCATCGCGAATTTTGGTCTTTTTGTGAAAATTTCTGTAATACGTTATGGATTTTTTCATATTTACATTCATTCTCATGTTTCAAAATTCCCTGACAATTACCTGACATTTGCCTATATTTTTAAAATTTCCTGACAGTTCTCAAAATTCCCTGACAATTCTATGACCTTGAATTTTTTTTTAATTTCCCTCACTTTTCCCTGACGCGTGGCAACCCTGAAAGAATTAAGTAGACTTTAACATCCATATTACATCATCCCAGCAGTCAACATAATTTATCCCTTATAATTACTCATTACAAAGGCTTATTGAATATTCACATATTTTGCAACCAGTGGTGTTCCAGGTCAGACAGTTTCAGCCAGTGTCACAAATAGGCAAATTGAAATGGATCGAACAGGATATTTACGTGTCACAGTGTGTAGGTTTATCATCACTTGTACGGCTTTGCAGTACAAGCGTGCTTTTATGGCGATGTGGTAGAGTGCATGACTGCGAACCTGGCGACCTGGGTTCGATCTCAGGTTTGAGCGGGTATATTTCTTTATAAGAACACCCGGTTCCATGCTAAATAAAAACCTATTTCAAAAAGCATTGAAGATCATGAACTCTAAAGATCAGAAAATCAAAATGTAACAACACTATGACTGAGGTACAGCAATTCAAACACTTTTATTTGGTCTCAATGCTTCTATTTATATCAGAAAATATTGTCTGATCTGCCAGATCAGGTAGATCTATGATCCAATAGTTTATTATACGATAATTCATGATACCACTTTCAGAATATGTCTGATCAGGATCTGCACTGTTTGCATTCAGCATTTGATAGCTTTCTCCTGTCTTCTATGCATGATATTCCTTTAAATTAAACTAAATATAACATTATTCAGAGGCGGTAATTATGATAAGGTTGGTACTGAATAGGAAGATGTTTTTATGATATAGTAACATGTAACATCCATGACTGTATGAATATGTAAGAATATTTGTATGAATGAATGTATTATATGTATATACGGTGTATCACATATGTAAAGTTATTATTTATAACTTTATAAGCATTATTCTATCTTTAGATCTGAGTCTTGGTCTGATAAATTCAGCCATAGTGACACTCAAACAGCTGCATTGTCCCCAATGTGGCTGTTACTCAGGGTCTGAACTATTTGGCACACACCTGTATCATTGTTTTTAAAATGCAACACATCTAATAAACAGCACGTCATGATCATATATCTATTGTTTAAAATTGATATGTTCATGCCAATCAATTATCATTTTTTAAATTGATTGAGGTTGTCCCTTAAATTTCCAGACTTAATCATTATGGATAATCATTGGATGCCATTTTGAATTATTCAAAGAATATCAGGATTTATGAAAAAACAAATGACTGTCTTTAAATGTAAACAACATGGATTCTTCTTCAAAGAAGGTGTCATTATTAGAGTTAAATCTATATTACAAAGATTAATAATGATTTTCTATCAAATCAATGATATAACTTTATAAAATTATTGGGTATAACACTTTTTACCCTTTACTCCATAAATATTTAGTAAGAGATAATGATGTCATGAATATTAATTACTAGCAGATTAATTTTCAAAATGGCATATTAATCCATTATCTCATAGGCTATTTTTAGTCCCTTTACCTCTTTGAATAAATCTACCGAAAAGGAGCATTTACTAGCAAATAGGAAAATTTAAGATTTATGTAGTATTTAAATCATTGTGGTAAACAAAGCATTTGCTCCATAGGAGCAAATGCCCTGTTTGTCACTATGGTTTCAAAAAGGGTCTTTTACAGAGGCATCAAAAAGTGTCAATATGAGGGAATGGGTTAACACATTAACTTTTTGCCAAAGCAGTAACTATAGAATCACATCTATATTATTCTATATTGAGCAAACAAAGCAGACTGATTTGGGTCTAAAGGCATATTTATGGAGTAAATAGTAAAGTCTGTTTCCTGAAAATATATTATTCTATCATCAATACACAACAAGAAAATTGTTATAAAAGATCTCATTTAACCCTTTCCTTCATATTCAAAACATGTTTTCACATATACAAACAGAACAGACCCAGATCATACGGCTTCCAGAGGTCGTCTGATCTGGGTCTACTGTTTGCTAATGCAATTTGAAAGATCTTTCTTTACTCTCTAAAATGGCTACAATTTTCTACCTTCTATATTTCGTTATTTCTATTTTGTCCATGAATATATTCAGTTGGTTATAAAAATTTGGTATTGACATTTGGAACACAGTACAGGGAAAGTGTTCATTGAACAGTTTCACATCTCATAGTCTCAGCATTGAATTGTTAAAAACAGTATGCTAATTTTTTTTAAGGTTGTCGTCTGTTGGAATATTGTTAAAACCAAAAGTAGCTTTATCATACAGATATTAACATTTAGACTTAAAAATACACAATTGTGATATATCATATAAGCAAGCATAACTTATAAAACAGATAGCAATTAATATCGACTAAATTTATCTATCTATCTTTGTATAATGCCCCCGACTCCGCTTTTGCGTATTACTGGCATGAAAAGGTGCAGGCTGTGCGAGAATAAAAGCTATAAAAGTTGTGAAAGTGAGACTTCAAAAGTGGGATAGAGAGAAAGAGTATAGTGAGATAGGTGTTAAAACAAGGTGAGGATTAAAATCAGGTAAAACACTCGATGCCAGACCTTTAGAGGCGGTTTGAAATAAGAGAGGGGGGTAATACTGATTTGAGCCCCTCTAGATCTGGCTGCATAACAGCAGATGCTGGCAAGCTGTTCCACATGACCACTGTTAAAAGGAAAAACGAATATTTAAAGTAGTTTACAGAGGTGTGTATTTGACGGAAAGATAAATATGTGCATATGGCGAGTCATTCTCACAGGTCTACCGAGATACGATGGTAATGGGATGGCGACTAAACCATGCACGATCTTATAAAACATGACGACCCATCCTGTGTCACTAAGTGTCGGCCAGCAGAGGGACTGCTGTAGTTCTTTTACGATCTGATTGTAAGAATAGTTGGAGGTAGTCCATCTTAATTGCTGCTCTTCGCTGAACTTTTACATTATATCTACTACAAAAGGATGGGACGTTTTGACATTGGCAAATCTGGTCCGAGATATTAAGTGGGCCGTTTTGACCCACATTCAATAGAAATCTTAAATAGATGGTAGCTAGTACGAATTGTTATGGGACGAAATGATATGGATAAAAGTAGTGAAAGATTTAATTTACTTATGCAGATCTACATGTAGATACATTATTTAAAATTTATATGTACTATTCGATAGGCTACTGTGTTAGGAGAAATAAAATCTACTTACCAGTACCATGATCTGTAAATCGTTTGAAAACTTCTGTTTCTGGCCATTTCCGATTTCGAGCAGTTCTGTAGATCTGTTCGGGTGCTAATGTCAGAGATATGTCTCTGCTAATGTGTAGAGATCAACGACGTTCTGACCATCAATCATTAATCTTTCTTTGTAACTTTACTGATCCGACAAATTCAACAAGTGACTGTAGATTTCAACATTTCCGTCCAACTTAACTTTCAGTGATGCCTTTTTGCGCATTTTTTGTAAGATTCCGGAACCGGATTGTAAGTCCAGCACTGCACATGCGCATATATAGGGTGACTTCGCTTTGGTCTATAGTTTGAACAAATTATTACCACAGTTTGATATAAACAGCGATAGTCGTGACTAAAGTTACCTATATGAGCTTCCAACCACACCACAGGGCTTGGTTGCTGTAGTTCCAAGATTGCGGCATACGATAAACTGAAAGTTGGTATTTTAATTTTTCATTAGAATTAAAGAGATTATTCAACATCATGCGTAATTTAACATTATTTTGATCTCGACAAAATTTAAGATGGGTCACGTCACATGTACTATTTTGTAACATACGGTAACGTATTACATGTTATTTTCGTCGTTAAAAAGATCGATAATAGTTTTGTTTTGGTTTGTTTACATTTATTGACAATAGTTTCACTACACATGTTCACTTGCAACAATCATTGCGCATGTCTGCAATTTCTATATTTAGCATTTAGAGGCATCTATGGTTCAAACTATAGACCCAAGTGAAGTCGCTCATAGTGCTGTCACGATTATCTCCCTTCTATTAATAATTAGGGGAATTCCCGCTAGGTAGCGCTCGTGCAATAGGGTTTTCCACCAAAGTTTGAGTCGCAATCCATTTTGTAAGGATTTCGGCAAAAGCCGAAACCCTAAAAAGGGATATGACCCCTCTATATTGCAGCACACTACATGCTTGGTGGTCGACCCCTTTACAGTTGGTCATTATGCTTTCCTCTTTGCTTGTGCGACGACGGAAAAGGCTTAATACTCTATGAAGATTCCCTCTTAAACCCGTTTACGGTGGGAGGACATTAGATATTTGTATTTTGCCAGTTCTGTCGTACCCCAAATGACTTCTCCACAGCTGCTCTGACCTGAATAGTCATCGAGTACATGTCTACGATGTCAAGTTTATTCTTTTTCAAACAAAACAGTTGTGCATGCTTAATATCCACTAGTAATTGTATCTTCTTGCGATTTATCTTTTATTAAATGTCGGTGTAGAAGTGTTTCATATAGTTTTCCCGTACTTTTAAATTATGACGTCATTTAAATGATGACGTCGCGTGTTTACCTCTAACGTTTATGTTCAAATCATTTTCATTTTGGCAGACATCGTTATGCATGTTTTGTGGAGTTGTCTGGAGGGGGAATGTTATGTACATTTTGACTTTGGTGAAAGTGGGATAAGGACGAGGTTGGGTACCCGTAAACCAGGTTTAAGTCCCCAAGTAGCCCTTTTTTGGCTGCTGGTCGTTCCAAGGCGGCACTCCTGCTTTCAGCCTACGGTCAGTTTTGTTGTTTAATATAAGTACAAAAATGAGTCATGCAGGAAATACCACATACAGAACAAGCGCTTAATGTTTAATGTGTTTCGTCTTGATATGCGTCCTGTTATGTTTTGTCTTGTGGCTTTACCGTTTCTTGTTAGATGGTGTTTGGTGCGGTGTCATTTCGTGTGTTGCTCTCCCTGTTTGACTATTTTTCCATATTGACCGATAAATCAGTTGACAATTTTAACTTGGAGGAATGCGGCCTGAGCAGTAGTAATACCAGGTGGACAATACTTATTAAATATCATATGAACCTGTAAATATGGCATGATATCTTGACCATTAAGTTCATTTTGGCATTCTTTATGAACCCCCTGGTCAGAATCGGCACTGTTTTCGAATTCAGAACAATATCTGTAAACTATCCATAGTTCCTAGTAAACTAAATGATAGTTTGCTGTCAAAATATCTGCAATGTACATAACGATTACATGGTTTTGAAAATATTAAATTATTCACTTATTTCTACAGTCTCATTGGAGGGTTTTGAGTATTTTACTTATGGTACAAAGTCTTGTGTATTACACTGATCTTTTGGTATGATTTCTTTATAAAACGTATGTTACCTGTACTTTCTTTGTGTAGATTAGATTGTTTCAAATATTTATTTTTAACCTTTTCTCAAACAGATACATTTAAATATCCTTGCAGAGTAAACTCAGATCTGAAATATCCTTAAGGAACTAATTCATTTTCGTCTGCTACTCAGTTAAATGAAAAAAGTAGTAAAGTCAAACAGGAAAACATACCAGGACACACATAAAACGCAACAGGACTCACATAAAACGCATCCACTACCAAAACACCGATAGAAAACAAGTAACACACATACACAACCACACACACACACGCACGCGCACGCGCACGCGCACGCGCACGCGCACGCGCACGCGCACGCGCACGCGCACGCGCACGCGCACGCGCACGCGCACACACACACACACACACACACACACACACACACACACACACACACACACACACACACACACACACACACACACACACACACACACACACACACACACACACACACACACACACACACACACACACACACACACACACACACACACACACACACACACACACACACACACACACACACACACACACACACACACACACACACACACACACACACACACACACACACACACACACACACACACACACACACACACACACACACACACACACACACACACACACACACTTACACGCACGTACAAAGATACACGAGATGAAAATATTAAACAAACAAACATAAAAGGAAGGGTGACAAAGAGAGTACCGCCTTGGAACGTTCAGTGGCCAAACCACCACTGGGTTTTTTACTACTGGCAGTGAAAATTATTTTTTTCTATTTTTCCAAAAGATTTATTTCTATAAAATATTCACCAAAATAAACTTCTGTATAGATAGATAAACGGTGAAAATACTAATCATTCTTGATTTTGCGCATGCTGTAATGAGGCACATTAGTTGTTCCCTTTGCTACTCTTCAAAGAAGGATAGGACCTTAATTCTTTTCACAAAATTAAGTCCATCCATATTATTTATTCATTGTACCAATGTGAACTTTTACTTGGTCGGCATGTGCATCAAGGATAAAAACAAAGGTTTTCAAATAAAAGGACCCATGCATTCTTTTAAAAAGCTTCTACTTTAATCAAGAGAGAAACTTAACGTACTAATGCCCCGCATTGTCATTTACTTAGTAGTTTTAATTATGCTATCAACACCAAAAGTATTTTTCTACTGTATATTATTTAGAAGCTTTTTTAACAATAAGTATAACTAATCATTAACTTTGTTGTTTCTTTTCTATACCCGAATTTTGCCCTTCTAATTACCTTCTAGCATAATACATTCATATCAGCATCAGAAGACTAGCCTTTCGTATACTCGAAATAAAAATGGTATTTTACCAGTGTCTATACTGTTTAAAACAGCTTTGCTTTCAATGCTCGAGTAATAAACACTATACACTTCACTCAAACAATCATTTAATCATTTAATTTGGTTTACATAATGGTTAACTTTGTTTTGCCGTAGCACTTACTCATTTTGCTGTAAATGTACAGCAATGTTTTACTTGTTTATTGATCCACCAACCCACTTGCTCCGTTGCTAGTTCTATTGAAATCTCAATCAATGAATCAATGAATCACTACTTGACTTCATTACTTACTCACTTACATACAAGTCACTCACTTACTCCCTTACTTACTTATTCTATCACACATTCACTGACAGAATGAAACATTTGTCGACCAGTGTATGTACTTACTTCCTTTGTTGCTTATATACTGCTATACATTGCATTTGCTTATTCAATTTCTTACTTATAGTTACTCGTTCTCTCATTTTCTTATCCTTGATTTGATTCCTTTTCCCCCATAGCTCCTTTATTTCTTATTTTCTTACTGGATTTCCTATTTATATGTACCCATATATCTTAATATTTCAAACTGTTCATATTTTTATGTAGCGAATACTGGAACTTTGATACAATATATGATATGCGAAATGGTACTTACGTGGTATGATAGTATAACTGCCGGTGACTGTCCCACCTTTGTGCAAATGGCATGGATCAGATAAACAGGGTGAAAGATCAATGGAAACCACCGTTGCAGATGACCCTGAAACATAAATAAGAGTTATTACACATCAGTTACAAGTGTAATTTGGCCAATAGTAATGCAGAACAAAATTTCACGAACTTAGCCATAACGTATGAGTGAGCCACTAACATATAAACTACGCCGTAAACGCATTGTCCCTTTCCTTCAACCACTTTTCACTTATAAATTCTGAAAAGAGGAGACATCCCTTGAAAGCAAAAACAAACACCCCCCCCCCAAACAACAACAAAACCAACAGAAATGCGAAAAGAGCAAATTGCAGACTCTTGATTTTATTGAGTCTGTTCCTGTGCAGTTATTAAAAGTGCAACACTACCCACGCCCCCTAGCACCAGTTTAAGCGGTATTCAATTTTCAAATTTACTATAAAATATAGTTACTCTCCTGCCAAAATACACCCACGATGGGGGTGCGATATATTAAATAGTACTATGACCCCCATGTCAACATGCTATAAAATATGAGACTCCCTTGCCAAAATACATCCACGACGGGGGTCGATATATTATAATACTTTGACACCCATGCCATTTTACTAAAAAATAAAGTGATTCCCTTGCAAAAATACATCCACCACGGTGGTCGATATATCATATAGTACTATGATCCCGGTCATTTTACTACAAAATATAGTGACTCCTTTGCCAAATACATCCACCAGGGGGTCGATATATTACATCATGTACTATGATCCCATACCATTTTACTACAAAATATAGTTACTCCCTTGCAAAAATACATCCACTGCGGGATCGATAAATCATAAAGTACTATGCCTCTGGCCATTCTACTATAAAATATAGGTAATCTCTTGCCAAAATACACCCACGATGGGGTGTGTGATATATTATATCGATAAATCATACAGGTGACTCCCTTTCAAAAATACATCCACCACGGTGGTCGATATAGTACTGTTGTGCCCCCAACAGGCGTTATCTCAGTTTTCAACATTTGTCAGGATGCTGGACCTGAGGGACATCAACACACAATTCTGCTAGATCAAGATCTAGCTTTGATAATAAATGTGGGTTCGCTCTGAGATCTTATTTCAGAGATTTAAGGCATGAAATAAAAGACAAAGTTTCAAATATCAGTCATATTAGTTTGTATTTGTATAATTCTTCAATAATCCTAAACTCTAATTATTACAATTCTATAAAAACAACAAGCTCATTAAAATACAGATGTAGATTCTACTGTGTCAATTATATTTGTCACCCGGTAAGGGTCTGATAACTGCTTTAAACGTAGAGTGAGTTTGTGATTCTGGGTAATTATAACTGGTTATATATTCTTATATCATTTTGGGTAAAAATACCTCAAGGTTCCTACTCATAGTGAGACAATTTTCATTTGACCGAATCCGGTCGACCTTTCTCTAAGTGAGTAACATACATACTGGCGCTCCATCAGAATGAGCCGCCTTTTATACCCATCTTGACGTGACGTCATCAAAAACAACAAGCAAAGTGCACGTAGCGTTGTCGAAAGATCATCAGCTTTTACATAGAAAATAGAGCGAGTTGAGACATTTCAAGTGAGTTATAGATTCTATGTGACTTATATAAACTATAACTGTCGAAATCTCAACAAGAAATAGCGAAATGACGCTAAAATATGACTTTGTAAAAACCGGAAGTCAAGATCGAAAATTACGGGAAAGTTTACGTGGAGCGAACGATTCAACGTGACAGTTGCCGAAATCTAGGTTGTACAGGACTCGATATCATTTAAAACGTATATATATCGATACGATATACAGAATAATAAGTGACTGCCTTGCCATTATACACCCACCAGGGGGGTCGATATATTATATAGTACTATGACCCCATGCCATTTTACTATAAAATATAGTGACCCCCATGCCGAAATACATCCGCCGGTGGGGTCGATATATTATATAGTACTATGACCCCCATGCCATTTTACTATGGAATATAGTGACTCCCTTGCAAAAATACATCACATGCGGGATCGATAAATCATATAGTACTCTGACCCCAGGTTTTTTTACTTTAAAATATAGTGACTCCCTTGCCAAAATACATCCGCCGGGGGGGGGGGGGGTCCGATATATTATATAGTACTATTACCCCATTTAACTGTAAAATATATTGACGTCCTTGCCAAAATTGCACTATGACCCCATGCCATTTTACTAGAATATATACTCCCTTGCCAAACTACATCCACGATGGGGGTTCGCTATACTTTATAGTACTATGACCTCCATACAATATTACTAGAAAATATAGTAACTCCCTTGCCAAAATACATCCACGATGGGGGTCGATATATTATATAGTTCTATGTCCCCCGGTCATTTTACTACAAAATATAGTGAAACCCTTGCACAAAATACATCCACGATGGGGATTCGATATATTATATAGTACTATGAGCCCTATGCCATTGTACTAGAAAATATACCGACTCCCTTGCCAAAGTACACCTGCGATGTGGTCGATATACATGGGGGTCATAGTACTTTATAATACCCCACCGTGGATATATTTTGGCAAGGGAATCACTATTTTTATAGTGAAATGACCAGGGGGTCATAATACTATACGATATGTCGACAATCGTGATGGATATAGTTTTGCAAGGGAGTCCCTATATTTAATAGTAGAATGGCCTTGGGTCATAGTACTATATGATTTATCGATCCCGTAGTGATGCATTTTTGCAAGGTAGGCACTATAGTTTATGGTAAAATGGCATGGGGATCGTTGTACTATACAATATATCGAATACCCCTATCGTGGATATATTTTGGCAAGGGATTCAGTATATTTTCTAGTAAAATGGCAGGGGTCATAGAACTATATAATATATCGACCCCCATCGTGGCAAGGGAGTCACTATATTTTATAATAAAATGGCCTGGTGGTCATAGTACTCTATGATTTATCGATCCCGTAGTGGATGTATTTTTGCAAGGGAGTCATTATATATTTTATAGTAAAATGGCATGGGGGTCATAGTACTATATAATACACTGAACCCCCCCCCCATTTTGGATGTATTTTGGCAAGGGGGTCGGTATATTTTCACTTTGAGATATATAACGCATTTTGAGCCAGTTAAACAAACATACATTTTCATGATTTGTTTATAAAACGCATTAAAACATTTAAAAAGAAAGGTTATGATCCTATTATATTGCAACGCATTGCATGTTTGGTTATCGACCCTTTTACAGTCGGTAGCTACGCTTCCCTCTTTGCTTGTGCGGTGACAGGCCGAGGGTAGTACTCTATGATGGTATACTCTTAAACTTGGATACAGGATGAGCTTACCAGACTCATGTATTACTTTTTCCCTGTCGTGCCCTTAACGACTTACCTGCAGGTGCTCTGACTTCAGCAAAGTCATTGAGTACATATTTGACGGATTATCACCGTTATTATGCTATGTTTTACATGTTGTCCTGTGTTCACCGTCGTCTATGTTGTGGGTAAGTCCAGCGCGGATACCTTTATTTACAATATTTGTAAAGCTAGGGTGATTTTGAGAGAAGTGTGAGGTTAGGACGTCCGTAAACCGGTTTAAACCCCCAGTGGTGTTTTTGCTACTGACCGTGCCAAGGCGGTACTCTCTTTGTCACCCTTCCTTTTTGTTTGCATTGCGTCTTTGTGCTTGTGATTTGTTCATGTGTGGAACGTTTGTCCCTGGTTCTTGTGTGTCTTTTGGTGTTTTCTGTGTTCATTTCGTGTGTGTGTGTGTGTGTGTGCGTTTGGGTGTGTGGTTGTGTGTGTGTGTGTCATGCTGTCTATCGGTGTTTTGGTGGTGGTTGCGTCTTGCATGTGGCTTTGCCTGCTTGACTTTACTACTTTTCCATAATTATAACTTATCAGGGGCAATAACATCTTAGGAAATCAAAGGACATAAGTCACACAACTCAAAAGATCATTATGTTACCTTGACCTGGTGTGAAACAATCACTTAAAATATATGACTCCTGCTTGAGCTGTGAAGAAGATACATGATGGTATATATTTGCTACGATTTATGTCTAAAGAGAATCAAGGTAAGCAACTCTAATGCTTTTTATTATTTTAATTATCTATCAATCTCCAAATATGTTCATTGACGTTTCCAAAGGTAATTTTCATTTATGTAACTACTGACACAAACAAAATATTGAATTGACACAACTGAACAAGGTACAAATCATCAGATTTTTAACTATTTTAACGCATATTTTAATTAATCAAGGGCAATACGTTAAAAAAAAACAAGAGAGAGGGTCCTGAAATCACAAAGGCTCACAACAATTCATGCTGGGCAACATTTCTGTGAAGTTTCAAGACAAGCCCTATTAGATTTAGAGTTATGTGTGACGCACAGTTCGTTATAAACTACAACACATTTCAACTTGTCAGGGGCAACAACTCCACATTAAAACCAGGGGTACTGAAATTATAAAGATGCAAAATAACTCACGCTGGACAACGTGCCTGTGGAATTTCAAGACCCTAGCCGCATTAGTTTCAAAGTACAAAAATGAGTCATGCAGGAAATACCACATACAGAACAAACACTCGCCCGAACAGCAACACAAGGAAACAGCAAATATACATGGGTAGAAAAAACAACAAGAGACGCACAAAGACAAAACAAACATACAATAGGAGGAAGATGGAAGTACCGCCTTGGAACGGTCAGTGACAAAAGTCACCGGGGGTTTAAACCGGTTTATGGGCGCCCAACCTCACCCTTATTCCATCCCCATCCTAAAAGACAAACAGTGTAAATAAACGTATCCCCTCTCCGACTAATCTACAACAACCGCGACAGCAAATACAGTGGTAAAGTGCATGTATAACAAAAAAACATTTAATTGAACATACTGTATCCACCTATCGCTAGTGTACTCAATGATTGAGCTGCAAACAGAGTAACTGTAGAAAAGTAATAAAGGGTACGACAAAAATGAAATAGTTATGAATGCTGTAAAGTTTATCATTAATGTATTCAGGGGCAATAACTTCAAAATTATCCGGGGAAGAAACTGAAAATATAAAGGTGCACAACAGCTTATGCTATGCAATATTCCTGTGAAGTTTCTAGACTCTGGCCATATTAAATTCGGAGTTCGTAATAAACTATGACAAAGTCCAACTTGACAGGGCGAATAACTCCAAAACTACCAGGAAGAAGGAATTCAAAATATTGAGGTGCACAGTAACCAATACTGGGCAACATTCTTGTAAAGTTTAAAGAATCTATCCAAAACGATTTCTAAGTTATGGATGCCGCAAAATTTGTGATTAAGTATCGCATATTCATACTATTCAGGGACAATAACTCAAAAACCTACCAGGGGAGAACTGAACATATGGAGGTACACAACAACTCATACTGGGCAAGATTCCTGTGAAGTTTCAAGATTCAAACCGTAACAATTTTTCAGTTACGCGTGCCGCGACATCTGTAACAGACATACTCTGGCAAAAACAATATGCCCCATATACATTTGGTGGAGACATTTATAATAATAACTTAGTAGGAATCTACCTCACTTTTATGCAGACTTTTGAGGGTCAGGTTGTTATGCGAGGTCACTTTTTTATACGCAAGGGGGTTATTGTACTACGACTCACTCTGTCATAGTAATACAACCGGGGGTCATAGTACTATATAATAAATCGAACCCCGGTCGATCACTACAGGGGCCAGTTTGTTATATGAAGTGTCAGAATATTATATGTAAGGGGGTCTTAGTACTACGACTCTCCCGGTCATCGTACTAGTAAGTAAGTAAGTAAGTAAATTGTTTATTATAGTGACATGTGTTACATCATATTCTTATATGTACAAACATATATACAAATACATAAACACCCGGCCCCATGGGCCTATATGTCACCTACCAAAAAAATGTAACTTTAAACATATTCACATAGATATATCATAGCTTATATGAAAAGATCAAATATTATGGATGTCAATTATATGTACATAGATACTGTTAGTGGCGTCATCCATGTTACGTGGCATAGATAAATCTGCGCCTAAGAAGAAATGCCTTTACAAGAAACTTGGCAGTCTTTCTTGTCTGTTCATTTAAAAGAAAGCTTATTTTTTCCAGACACGTTTTGGTTGTGAACACATTGTCAGTAAACAGACCATTAAAAATGTCTTGGCGCATTACGTCATACCTATTACAAACTAACAGAAAATGAGTTTCAGTCTCAATATCATTTGAGTTGCACAAAGTGCAAATTCTATCAGTCACTGGTTCGTTAATGTACCTGCCGGTCTCTATACGTAGAGGTAAAATGCCACACCTGAACTGTGCCATTACAGACCGTTCACTTTTGTTTAGGTTTAGTGTCACATAGTGTTCTTCTTTGAAGTCACTTTTAAAGTGTTTGTAAGTTCTTAATTTGGGTGAACTTTGAACTTTTGTAACCCATTCATTTTTATAATGATTCATAAGTCTTTCTCTGGCCAACTGTAAATCTACTATGGCTTTATTATCGAAATTGTCCCTTAATCCAAGTGTATACATAATTGTTTTCATCTCACTGCTCCAATTACTATTACACATTCTATAGTCTGTTTCAAAAATCTTGTATGTAAGTCTATCATTGTCAATACAATTTAGCCGGTTCCAATAACGCACCATATTCAACCATCGTCGATACCGGCAAGGTAACCACCCTATGTCACCGGAAATAGCTGCAACTGGCGCGAACCGATGTACACCGAGGAAATAACGGATTGCCCTGTGCTGTATGTTGTCTGTGGATTGAAATTGCTTAAAACCCCATACACCCGAACAAGAGTCTAAGATCGGAACAACACAACTGTTATAAAGTTTACCATAAGATCTGAAACCAAAATCTTTATAAATGTGAATCTTACTGATAATACCACCCAATGCTCTTCCTGCGCCTCTGCTTAATGCTTCACACTGCTCATTAAAACCACATTTGTCGGAAAATATAACACCAAGGTATCTATATTCTGCGACAGTTTCCAGAGCGTTTGCTCCTATATGAAATTTAAATTCCGTCATTTTTGCACGGCCTTTACGAAAATGCATGCACTTGGATTTACTCGTATTAATTAAAACGCGCCATTTTTTACACCACTGATGGATAGTGTCTAACATGCACTGTAACTTCATCTCACTGTCAGCGATTAGAACTATGTCATCCGCGTAAAGGAGTGTAGAGACTGATATGTCTCCCATTTTGATTCCAAGGTCAAGGTCATTAATGTCTTTCACTAGGTCGTTAATAAAGGTCGCAAAAATCGTTGGCGACAAATTATTTCCTTGAGCTACTCCGGATTTACAGTCAAACCAGTCAGTTAATTTGCCATTAATTTTAATGGCTGCTGAAGTCCGTTCATACATAGTCTTAATAGTTTGATAAAGTTTGCCGTCAATTCCTAAAGCTAGCAGTTTGTACAACATCATGTCTCTATCCACAAAGTCAAACGCTTTTTTAAGATCAATAAATGCTGTAAACACTTTGTCATTGTTTCTAACAATACTATTTAAAGTAAAAATATGATCTTCGCATGAGCGATTCTTCCGGAAGCCATTTTGCTCATCAGCTAGTATACCATGTTCGTCTAGATACGCTGTCAGTCTTTTGTTTATGAGAACACTGTAGACCTTACTGATGCACGATAAAAGGCTTATCCCGCGGTAATTTAGAGGTACACGGCGGTCTGAGTCACTATCTTTCAATATTGGAAATATGACTGCTTTTCTCCACTCACTCGGAATCACGTTAGTATCAAATACAAATTGAAACAGTTTGTAAAGGACGACAATAACAGGTGGATGTTTTAGCTCTGCATATGGAATATTATCTAAACCACACGCTGATTTTGATCTGGTTGCCATAACAACATTAGTCACCTCTTCAATAGAGGGGGTCATAGTACTATATAATAGATCGACCCTCAGCCTCGGAATGCATCGGGGTAGTGCATTTCGGAACACACTCGTTTATGAATGAGCGCAATAAAATCTGAAGTAATTGCAATTAACGTTCAAAAAAGCCCTTGGTCACGATTAGTTTTTCCGCGATTACCGTCGCAACCAGTCTGGATCCAGATGAGACCATTGATTCGGACTTTAACTAAACGTTTGGTTATGATATTACTTTTAAGCTTGTGCTATGGCACATCAGTAGTGTTTCACCTTTAATTACTGCTCATGAACAGGCCCAATAAAACCGTCTCTGAAATTTTCTCTTTTATCATTGCTATGTTTACTTCCAAAGCATGTCCCACTTTCAGAATATATTTATTGACAAAAGTTAATCGATGAAAATAATCATGGCTATTGCAACGTGGTTAAATTAGTTCAACCGTTAAAGCTTTGTTATGTTCGGGCTATCCCACTTATACCCCTATTCCACACAGACAACGAATACAACGAATGGCCAAGAATTGAAAAAAAATAGGATTCGTGACGATTCGTGGAGTTTTGTAAATGTTCTGGTCCAATTAGTGACGCTCTACGACTTAGCTACAATACAGGTACGATTGTGTTACGAATATTCGTGGGATTCGACTGGAATCGCACGAATATTGCAAATAATTCACTACGATCTACCAGAATCTACTACGAATACTACACGAACGTTAGAAATCAGTTACGAATCAGTTCAGTACGAATCATTATGAATTCTTGACTATTCTTGACAATTCGTTTGATATCCCCTAAGTATAGTAGTAGCCATTCTAAATGAAAAAGTAGTAAAGTCAAGCAGGAAAAGCCACACACAAAACGCCACCATCACCAAAACACGTACAGAAAGCATAGCATTTTATACTCATACAAACACATACAGTAGAAAGTCACATACAAGTACAAAAATGAGTCATGCAGGAAACACCACATACAGAACAAATATTCGCCCGAACAGCAACGCAAGGAAAAGAGTTGTGTACAGAGTAGAAAAATCGTAAGTGCTTACAGTGGATGCAAGATACCGTTTGTTCGTAAGTTTGTTTAAGACTTCTGAAGAGTTCTTAATAGACCAGAAGAGATTTATTCCAGAATTTTCATAAGTCTTATCACAGTAGAACCTTACATGTTCCTTTAACTTCGTTAAACAAGAAGTCAAAAGTATAGACAATTTAGTAGTTGTACATGAACTAGAATTTGCAAGGAAACGCGCTTTATATGGTTTTTATGTAGTTTTGGTAACCAATACATTGTAGGAAGTTTATGTTGTGTACTTTTAATATCGGTTCCAAGTTGTTCACACTTTTTGACATGGTCTGAAACGATGATCTTTTCGTCAGTAGTATCTGAAATGTATGACTTGGTATTAATAATTTCCTGCTTCAAGACATCGATATAATGTAATCGTCAAATAATAATCACATTATTCGATGCCTTATCAGCAGGAACAAAAACGTATTTTGAATGGAAATCCTGTAAACTCTTTTTAAGATGTCTAAAATAAATTCTAGGTTTAGGTGGAAGAAGGTGTTTATTAGAGCTATAAAAGGAAATGCGTTTATCAATAATATCAAAAGTTAGTTTTTTCCAACTAGAAAGAGCATTCGACTCAACATGTTCTCTTCGACACCATTTAATACTAAAATTTTGTAAAGCCTCCGCAATCTGAACTCGACAAGAGTTAAAATCTATCATGGATGGTATTCTATATTTGGGACCTTTATTCAAAAGAGATCGTAAACGTTTATCTTTAATTATGGAAAAGTAGTAAAGTCAAGCAGGCAAAGCCACATGCAAGACGCAAACACCACCAAAACACCGATAGACAGCATGACACACACACACACACACACACACACAACCACACACCCAAACGCACACACACACACACACACACACACGAAATGAACACAGAAAACACCAAGAACCAGGGACAAACGTTCAACACATGAACAAATCACAAGCACAAAGACGCAAGGCAAACAAAAGGAAGGGCGACAAAGAGAGTACCGCCTTGGCACGGTCAGTAGCAAAAACACCACTGGGGGTTTAAACCGGTTTACGGACGTCCTAACCTCACACTTCTCTCAAAGTCACCCTAGCTTTACAAATTAAGGTATCCCCACTGGACTTACCCACAACATAGACGACGGTGAACACAGGACAACATGTAAAACATAGCATAATAACTGTGACAATCCGTCAAATATGTACTCAATGACTTTGCTGAAGTCAGAGCACCTGCAGGTAAGCCGTTAAGGGCACGACAGGGAAAAAGTAATACATGAGTCTGGAAGCTCATCCTGTATCCAAGTTTAAGAGTATACCATCATAGAGTACTACCCTCGGCCTGTCATCGCGCAAGCAAAGAGGGAAGATTAGCTACCGACTGTAAAAGGGTCGATAACCAAACATGCAGTGCGTTGCAATATAATAGGATCATAACCTTTCTTTTTAAATGTTTTAATGCGTTTTATAAGCAAATCATGAAAATGGATATGACCCCGAATTTTCCTAAGTTTGTAGATAACATCCCCATAAAATTCTGGTTGAGAAATGCCTTGTCGCAGTAACGTCCGTAGATTGCAATTATATTTACTAATGAGAGGTAAATTTCGATAATAAAATTTAGAAAAAGTATTCCGAAGTTTGTGATATCTGTAACCTTGCTTAAGAAGTTTATCAGTTATAACTAAATTACGTCTGTTAAAATCTTCAAGCAAAGAACAGGCTCGGGCAAACCTAATAAGTTGAGAAATATAAACCCCATAAGATGTAGAACGTGGCACATCCCCATCTAGAAAAGGATAATTAACAATTTTAAAATTAAAATCTTTTCTTTTATCGTATACTTTGGACGAAACTTTATCAATAATAATTGAAAGATTCAAATCTAAAAATGAAGCATGAATGTCAGATTGATTAGCTTTGTTTAAAGACAGTTCTTTTGGGTAAATTGAAGAAATCTAAATTCAAAATATCGTCTAAATACCTTGAAGTTTTATTAAAAGCATTAACAATATCGGTCTGTGTATCAGGTTTTAAGCTAAGCATAAAATCCCTCTCGTAGCAATACAAAAACAAATCTGCAACAAGAGGGGCACAATTTGTACCCATGGGTATACCAACAACTTGACGATAAATGGTATCCCCATAACGCACAAATATATTATCTAAAAGAAAGGTAAGAGATCTACAAACATCAAGGCAAGTCGACATTGTGTAATGTTCAACTTCTGAATTCGAAAAGAATGAACGTTGAACATTACAAGCAATGGACATTTTGTTTTCTCTGGCAAAGGTTTTTTCTATTAATTTAATAAGTTTATCCTTTATAAGATGGTGAGGTAGAGTAGTGTAGAGTGTAGAGAAATCATTAGAGCTCAGTAAAGAAATGTTATACTGTTCATTTTCAAGTTTTGTTAAAACATCATTTGAATTTTTTATGGACCAAAAAACATTAATACCAGAATTTTCATATATTTTATCACAGTAGCGTTTAACACGTTCTTTGATCGTAGTAAGACAGGACGTCAAAAGTATAGATAATTTAGTAGTGGTACAACAGCTAGAGTTGGCAATAAAACGCGCCTTATAAGGGTTTTTATGTAGTTTCGGAATCCAGTACAAAGTAAAAAGTTTATGTTGTTTTATGTTAGGACCAGACTTAAAATCATTGCACATATTTACATGTTCCGAGACTATATCTTTTTGTTTGAACTGTTATATAAGTTTTTTAATCAGTTAGCTCCTTCTTTAAAACATCAACATAATACAATCTTCAAATAATGATTACATTGTTTGATGCCTTGTCAGCAGGAACAAGAACATAATCTGAATGAAAATTAGAAATGTTTTTCTTCAAGTAGCGAAATGTAACTCTAGGTCGAGGTGGTAAAAGATGGTAATTTGATTTGTAAAACGTTATTCGCGTACATGTATCAATAATATCGAAAATACATTTCTTCCAATCCGAAAGGGCATTAACATCAGCATGTTCTCGTCGACACCATTTGATGCAGAATTCTTAAATAGCTTCCGCAATATGAGTTCGACAAGCGTCAAAATCAATAAGGGAGGGTAATCTATATTTAAGTCCTTTAGTTAGGAGGGTCCCGAGACGGTATCTCAAAATTACCAGTAATCACATGCCCAGCCGGAGAATAGCAAAATTTTGAGGTGGCGCAATCTCAATTAACAGGCATATTTTCATTAATATTAAGGTCGGCCACAACTTTATTATAGTTGAAAATTATATTTCTGATGGGTTTGTTATATTTGTAGCAGATGATAGGTGGTTCTGTATTTCTAAAGTATTTAGGAATAGTGTCAATTACATTTTTGTCTCTAAAAATACTTTGGAGGTCAATAAAATCAATACCTTTATTAATAAAAGGAATTTTCAAGAAGAATCTTTGGTGTTCAGATAATTTGTCAATGTGCTGTCTGAGAACATGTAGAGTATAGCTTTGTATCAAACTAGCCGTTCCTATGAGAGGATCTGATCTAAAAATAATTTTATCGGCTTGCTCGTCAATTTCTTTTAATGAACATATAGATAAGGAGGAATGTCTAGAAAGCATGGCATGTTTGCCAGAAGTAAGACGTAAAGTATTTAGATCAAGAAGAGTCATTTTCAAACGATATTTTCGTTTAATATTACCATTTTTGCGAATGCCATGTGATCGAGATTTGCGTTTTCGTATAGAAAAAATTGAAAAAATATCTGTATCTGGTTCTTTTGAAATACTTCCAGTCTGGTAAATATTATCATTCAGTCCTAAAGGAAAAGGTGTTTGCATTTTTTGATCCAATTTAATTCAGATATAAATCTAGCTTTCGATATAAAGTTACTAGTAGCCTCCTTATCATATGTTATATGCTCAACAATTTGTACTAAAACATCTTTAAAAGGATGGCCAGATTTCCGAAAGTGTTGGTATAAAAAAATGTTTAGTTTACGATTTCGACACTGATATGCATGCTCACGAAATCGAGTCTTCAAAGCACGTCCTGTTTGTCCTACATACTGTATACCGCAACTAGGCGCGTTTCAAGTTAAAACATAAATAACGTTAGTAGTAGTACACTCAACGTCTGAGTTTATCTTGACATTAAATGTTCTACCATTAACTGTAGATTTTATAGTGGAATTACAAGAAATGTTACTACAACATATGCACCTCTTAGCAAAGCACTTTTGGATAATCGGATACACTCTGTGTCGCTTGTATAAGGACCGTTTACGAATAGAAGAAACATTTAGGATAACAGATTTTAAAGGTGAAAGTACAACTCTTGGTCCATTGAAAAACATTTATTAATAGAAAGAGATGGTATGTGAAAAGATGATGCCGACTGAAAATTAAGTTGTTTTAAACGAACAAAAGGTTGAAGGGAAGAGAAATTAGAAATATTTCTCAGTACTTGTACAGACGGCACAGATTGCATATTTATAGCTTTCAGTTCTATCAGAGGTATTTTAACTTTATTCATATTGGAAAGTGATAGAGGGGCACCTGTATTGTGTTCATCAACACGTCAATACATTAGTGTAGCTACCAAGTGCATCAAATTGCTGGTGAATACAACACCTACCACGAGGTGCATGACATAATTATGATGATGTAAGAGGCGAATAAGAGTTGTGTATGTTACTTGCATATCCTGCAAGAGAAGGATAACAACATCGATAAGTCGCAATATCCACCAACACATCAATAGACAGCATGTCACACACGCACACACACACACACACACACACACACACACATACGCACGCACGCACGCACGCACGCACGCACGCACGCGCGCACGCGCACGCGCACGCGCACGCGCACGCACACACGCACACACACACAACCAAACACACGCAAACACACGAGAACAACACAGAAAACACCAACAAATACACGAGCACCAGAAACAAACATGAACAAAACACAAGAACAAAGACACAATAAAAACAAAAAAGTAAGGGTGACAAAGAGAGTACCGCCTTGGCACGGTCAGTAGCAAAATCACCACTGGGGGTTTAAACCGGTTTACGGACATCCTAACCTCACACCTATCTCAAAGTCACCCTAGCTTGTTTAACATTGTAAATAAAGGTATCCCCGCCGGACTATCCCACAACATAGAAGACAGTAATCTCAGTACAAAATGTAAAACATAGCATAAACAGCTGTGAAAGTCCGTCAAATATGTACTCAAGGATGTTGCTGAAGACAGAGCAACTGCAGGGAAGCCGTTAAGGGCACGACAGAGAAAAGGTAATACATGAGTCTGGTAAGCTCATCCCATTTAAGAGTATACCATCATAGAGTACTACCTTCGGCCTGTCATCGTGCATCCAAAGAGGAAAGCGTAGCGACCGACTGTAAAGTGGTCGATAACCAAACATGCAGTGTGTTGCAATATAATAGGGTCATAACCTTTCTTCCTAAAAGTTTTAATGCGTTTAATAAACAAATCGTGAAAATGGATATGACCATGAATTTTCCTAAGTTTGTAGATAAAATCACCATAGAAATCTGGATGAGAAATACCTTGTTGCAGTAACGTCCGTAAATTGCAGTCAGTTATATTTACTAATGAGGGGTAAATTTCGATAATAGATTTTTAAAAAAAAAGATTTCCGAATTTTATGATATCTGTAGCCTTGCTTAAGAAGTTTATGAGTTATAACTAAATTACGACTATTAAAATCTACTAGCAAAGAACAGGCTCGGGCAATTCGAATTAGTTGAGAAATGTAAACCCCATAAGATGTAGACCGGGGAACATCTCCATCTAGAAAAGGATAATTAACAATTTTGAAATCGAAATCTTCCCTTTTATAGTATATTTTAGACGAAACTCTTTTTGTGTTGCAATTTTTGCTCTCGGGGGATCACCTCCCTTCAGAATTTATAATCTTCACAACAGCAGGTGTTAAGTGCTTGTGTGGCGGCCGTAAAACGTCGCCCCGTACTTCATTCTCAGTGTTGTTATACCTTCTGATTCTTCGAGATCATGAATTTCAGTACTTCTTGTTCTGAAAATTGAATACCGCTTAAGCCGGTGCTAGGGGGGCGTGAGCAGTGTTGCACTTTCAATTACTGTTCATGAACAGACTCAATAAAACCGAGTCTGCAATTGTCTCTTTTTGTGTTGCAATTTTTGCTCTCGGGGGATCACCTCCCTTTAGAATTATCATTAGTGATGGAAAGATTCAAATCTAAAAAGGAAGCCTGAAAGTCAGATGGGTTCGCTTTGTTTAAAGTAAGTTCTTTTGGGTAAATAGAAGAAACCATATTTTCAAAATAAGGATTATCCAAATTCAAAATATCGTTTCATTAAAAGCACTAACAATGTCAGATTGTGTATCAGGTTTTAAACTAAGCATGAAATCCTTCTCATAGCAATATAAAAACAAATCTGTGTGACACAATTGGTTCCCATAGGTATACCAACAACTTGACGATATATGGTATCCCCATAGCGCACAAATATGTTATCTAAAAGAAAAGTTAAAGATCTACAAACATCAAGGCAAGTTCACATTGTGTAATTTTCAACTTCAGAATGCGAAAAGAATGAACGTTGAGCATTACAAGCAAGGAACATTTTATTTTCTCTGGCAAAGGTTTTTTCTATCAATTTAATCAGTTTATCCTTTATAAGATGGTGAGGTATGGTAGTATAGAGTGTAGAGAAATCGTAAGAGTTCAATCAAGAAATGTTATACTGTTCATTTTCAAGTTTAGTTAAAATATCATTTGATTTTTTATGGACCAAAAACATTAATACCAGAATTGTCATATATTTTATTACAGTAACGTTTAACATGTCCTTTGATAGTAGTAAGACACGGCGTTAAAAGTTTAGATAGTTTAGTAGTAGTACAACAACTGGAGTTAGCAATAAAACGCGCCTTATACGGATTTTATGTAGCTTAGGAATCCAGTACATATTAGAAAATTTATGTTTTTTTACGTTTGGATTAGACTTGATGTTTGTAGATCTCTTACCTTTCTTTTAGATAATATATTTGTGCGTTATGGAGATACCATATATCGTCAAGTTGTTGGTATACCCATGGGTACAAATTGTGCCCCTCTTGTTGCAGATTTGTTTTTGTATTGCTACGAGAGGGATTTTATGCTTAGCTTAAAACCTGATACACAGACCGATATTGTTAATGCTTTTAATAAAACTTCAAGGTATTTAGACGATATTTTGAATTTAGATAATCCTTATTTTGATACTATGGTTTCTTCAATCTACCCAAAAGAACTGTCTTTAAACAAAGCTAATCAATCTGACATTAATGCTTCATTTCTAGATTTGAATCTTTCAATTACAAATGATAAAGTTTCGTCCAAAGTATACGATAAAAGAGAAGATTTTAATTTTAAAATTGTTAATTATCCTTTTCTAGATGGGGATGTGCCACGTTCTACATCTTATGGTGTTTATATTTCTCAACTTATTAGGTTTGCCCTAGCCTGTTCTTTGCTTGAAGATTTTAACAGACGTAATTTAGTTATAACTGATAAACTTCTTAAGCAAGGTTACAGATATCACAAACTTCGGAAAACCTTTTCTAAATTTTATTATCGAAATTTACCTCTCATTAGTAAATATAATTGCAATCTACGGACGTTACTGCGACAAGGCATTTCTCAACCAGAATTTTATGGGGATGTTATCTACAAACTTAGGAAAATTCGGGGTCATATCCATTTTCATGATTTGTTTATAAAACGCATTAAAAAATTTAAAAAGAAAGGTTATGATCCTATTATATTGCAACACACTGCATGTTTGGTTATCGACCCTTTTACAGTCGGTAGCTACGCTTCCCTCTTTGCTTGCGCGATGACAGGCCGAGGGTAGTACTCTATGATGGTATACTCTTAAACTTGGATACAGGAGGAGCTTACCAGACTCATGTATTATTTTTTCCCTGTCGTGCCCTTAACGGCTTACCTGCAGGTGCTCTGACTTCAGCAAAGTCATTGAGTACATATTTGACGGATTGTCACAGTTATTATGCTATGTTTTACATGTTGTCCTGTGTTCACCGTCGTCTATGTTGTGGGTAAGTCCAGCGGGGATACCTTTATTTACAATATTTGTAAAGCTAGGGTGACTTTGAGAGAAGTGTGAGGTTAGGACGTCCGTAAACCGGTTTAAACCCCCAGTGGTGTTTTTGCTGCTGACCGTGCCAAGGCGGTACTCTCTTTGTCACCCTTCCTTTTGTTTGCATTGCGTCTTTGTGCTTGTGGTTTGTTCATGTTGTGGAACGTTTGTCCCTGGTTCTTGTGTGTCTTTTGGTGTTTTCTGTGTTCATTTCGTGTGTGTGCGTGTGCGTTTGGGTGTGTGTGTGTGTGTGTGTCATGCTGTCTATCGGTGTTTTGGTGGTGGTTGCGTCTTGCATGTGGCTTTGCCTGCTTGACTTTACTACTTTTCCATTGAAAGCATTGCGCATTTTTCATGTTCCGTGACTATATCTTTTTCAGGAGTTTGCACTGTAATATATGTTTGTGAACCAGTTAATTCCTTCTTCAAAACATCAACATAATACAATCGTCACATAATTATTACATCATTTGATGCCTTGTCAGCAGGAGCAAAACATAATTAGAATGAAAATTCGAAATGTTTTTCTTCAGATATCGAAATGTAATTCTAGGTCGAGGTAGTAATAGATGGTAATTAGATTTGTAAAAAGCAATACGTGTATCAATAATTGGTCAATAATGTCAAAAACATGTTTTTTCCAATCCGAAAGGGCATTTACATCAGCATGTTCTCGTCGACAAAATTTGATGCAGAGTTCTTGAATAGCTTCAGCAATATGAGCACGACAAGCGTCAAAATCAATAAGGGAAGGTAATCTATATTTGGGTCCTTTAGTAAGGAGGGTCCTGAGACGTTTATCTTTAATAATATTAAAATTACCAGTAATGACGTGACCAACTGGTTTATAACAAAAGCTTGAAGTGCTACAGTCTCAAGAAGTAGCGGTATTGACATCAATATTTAAGTCGGATACAATGTTATTGTAGTTAAAAATAACTTCCTTATTGGTTTATTGTATTTATAACAGATGATAGGTGATTCAGAATTTATGAAATATTTAGGAATAGTATCGATAACATTCTTATCATCAATGAAAGTACAAAAATGAGTCATGCAGGAAACACCACATACAGAACAAACAGTCGCCCGAACATACAATAGGGGGAAGATGGAAGTATCGCCTTGGAACGGTCAGTGACAAAAGTCACTGGGGGGGTTAAACCAGTTTATGGGCTCCCAAGCTCACACTTATTCCATCCCCACCCTAAAAGGCAAACAGTGTAAATAAACGTATCCCCTCTCCGACTAATCTACAACAACCGCGATGGCAAATACAGTGGTAAAGTGCATGTATAACGAAAACATTTAAGTGAACAAAGTCGATACCTTTATTTATGAATTGAAGTTCAAGAAAATGTCTTTTATGTTCAGATTCTTTATCAATATGAGGACGAAGAACATGCTGGGTGTAACTTTGTATAATAGAGGCAGTTTTGATCAGTGGGTCTGTACGCATAAAGTTTTTATCAGCCTCCTCGTCAATGGACTGACTACAAGAAAATGGCAAAGATGATAAACAAGAAAGCATAGCATGTTTGCCAGTTTCTTTAAGAATAGTATGTAAATCGTGAACTGACATAGTAAGACGTAATTTGCGCTTAATATTACCGTTTCTTCGTTTACCATGCGATCTGCTTTTACGTTTTCTAATTGAAAATATTGAGAAAATATCGATGGTACGATCTTTAGATATATTCCCACTTTGGAAAATGTTGTCATTCAAATTCAAAGGGAAAGGTGTTTGTAATTTTTTAATCCAGTCTAGCTCTGTAATAAAACGAGCTTTAGATTTCAAACTACTGGTAGTATTAGAATCATAATAAATTTGCTCCACTGGTTGAACCGGAACATTTTTAAATGAATGTCCTGTATGACGAAAATGCTGGTAAAGAAGATTGCGAACTTTTTTGATATGAGAATGGTAATTATGTTCCCGAAACCTACATACTGAATACCACAGCGTGGCGCATTTCAGGTTATAACATATATAACATTTGACGATTTTAGTCTACATCAGAATTAATCTTCACACTAAACACTCTACCATTTACAAGATATTTAATAGTTGATCTAGTAGAACGTGACGCCAATGACGTCAAAAGACGTGGCCCATTTTGGCGTAATTTTATACACATAGATCTAGTTAAGGATCAAAGATGATAATAGTTCCCTGCAAACATTGCAATGCAAAACATATAAATATTGGCAAGGAAAACTAACTAGAATGTAAAAATTACATTAGGAAGAATATGTATGCAAAAATATAACTAAAATAATATTCTAGCATTCATGCCATTAGGCCCGACTGTATTAAGTGTGTGGATCCAACAAGTCTCTTTCATTAGTCTAGACCAGTCGTTTTTCACGATGTCAAAAGGCATGAAAGAGAAGTCGTTCACAGTATGTTTTCAGAATTGAAATGTTCTGAAACATTTGTAAGAATATTAGAATGGTGCCAACTGTCAAATTTATGACTGTGCATTCTTTGTGAACACTTTTGATGAGTCTGTCCCACATACTGCAATTTACATTTTTACATGCGATTAAGTAAATAACATTTTCATACATGCAATTAAAATTTTGTCTAACATGAAATTGTTTTCAAATTTTGAAAGTTAGTACATTCTGCAGATTCAGTGATACTTGCACAATGAGAACACCGTGTTCTGTTACATATAAGAACACGCCCATGTGTATCTTGTTTAGTAAGGCTACTATGAACAAGAATATCATTAAGAATTGTAGGTCGCTTGTATGCAATAACTGGTTTGTGTTTGGCCAGGTTACGTATACTACCTTTTTCAGATATTTCAAATCTTAATAATATTCTTGTTCACAGTAGCCTTACTAAACACATGGGCGTGTTCTTAAATGTAACAGAACTGAGAGCTGTGCATTGCAGAATCATCTCCCCTTGAACTTAGTGGTTGATTTGTAATTTTGGCAAACTCCTACTTCAGTTTTTAATTATTCAATGTATATGCAGCATATCTAATAACATGGATAGTAGATGTGCAAGATGGAATTTTCATGTGTTTAGCACTGGGCATTGCAGAAGTATCTCGCCTTGAACTTTGAGTATTTCTGTGTTTTGGTACTGTTAAAATGGGTAGTTCGTGTCACAAACTTGGTTTTGCAATCAAAGCTGCCGTGCGGGTCTTCATCACCTTTAGTGATAATTCTAATTTAATCTTTATCTGCAGAAAGACATTTATCCAGATAATTGGAAAATAGCCGATATACCACCTTTATTTAAAAAAAGAGACAAATCGGATGTGTCTAATTATAGACAAGTTTCGTTGTGCTGTTGTGGTAAACTGTTTGATTTTTAAAAATATAATGTATGTATAACCTTTTTATTGATAACAATTTCATATACAAGTACAAATCTGTTTTTACCGAATCATTCAACTTCCATGCAGTTAGTAGATACACTCAGCGACACTTATAAGTGTACCAGTATAAAAATACCATTTATCTATTTATTCCTTAATATTTTTATGCCCCCATTGACGATAGTCGGGGGCATATTGTTTTTGCCCTGTCTGTCTGTTTGTCCGTTTGTCTGTTTGTCTGTTTGTTTGTCAGCAACTTTAACATTGGTCATAACTTTTGAACCAGTATAGATAGAGACTTGATATTTGGCACACATATGTATCTCATAAAGCCGCACATTTTGAGGGGTGACGTGTCAAGGTCAAGGTCATCCTTCAAGGTCAAAGGTCAAATAAATGAGGGGGAATAGTGTTTCACAAACACATCTTGTTCAAATAAATTTTGCACACGCGTTACATACAGCTATGTCGATATAATAAACTATTTAATTTTTAATAAATGAGCCAAGTATACGTTCCATTGCGTAATTCAACCTAACAATGCACGTGCAAATAGAGATGTGACCGGAAACGAAATCGCACATGGCCGACAATACGAGAAATTCACACTGCTATATAAAAAACGGAAGATGCCACGATTATCGCTTCAAGAAAGGGCTATAAATGTGGCCTTAAATCAAGCCGATGTTTCATATCGTGAGGTACGTGATTTGTTTGTAACATTAACAAACCAATCATTTGTTTTAAAATGCCAATTTGAACTGTAATTAATAGCTAGTTATTGCTTTACAGACTGGTCTGATTGGTTTTGAAAATAGATATCCCATATTTCTTGAAAACATACTTTTGACCGTCCACACGGCTTAACATTTTCCACAATGCAAGGATTACATGGAGGGTTTTAAAATCGTTAAAACAAACTTAAAACATTTATGAATTCATGCAAAAAGTACTGCTGCAATAGAGTGCATAGTCGTTTTACTTTTTCATTTAAATGCCGGTTTACTGTAAAGTAACGTTCACCGTCGTCTATGCTGTGGGTAAGCCCGGCGGGGATACCTTTATTTACACTATTTGTAAAGCTAGGGTGACTTTGAAAGAAGTGTGAGGTTAGGACGTCCGTGAACCAGTTTAAACCCCCAGTGGTGTTTTTGCTACTGACCGTGCCAAGGCGGTACTCTCTTTGCCACCCTACCTTTTGTTTGCCTTGGGTCTTTGTGCTTGTGGTCTTTTTCATGTGTGGGGTGTTTGTCTCTGGTTCTTGTGTGTCTGTTGGTGTTTTCTGTGTTCATCTCGTATGTGAGTTTGCGTTTGGGTGTGTGGTTGTGTGTGTATGTTGGTCATGCTGTCTATCGGTGTTTTGGTGGTGGTTGCGTCTTGTATGTGGCTTTGCCTGCTTGACTTTACTACTTTTCCACTTACGTTGAATTCACTATAAAGTTTAATCGAGCATTAAAAATCGATATTTGATCTAGAAGAATGTCCGATCATAAAAACACTATTACCAAATAAATAAGCAAGTAGGAAAAATCTACATGGCAACAGGAACTGTTGAAAATCTACGTAGAAAACCGCGAGGAAGAACCACTCTGGTCCAAGATCATTCATTGTTACTTCGCATCTACGGCAACGAAAACTAACCGCAGCCGACATTGCCAGAAACGTGCATTCACCGTCCGCAGAAGACTGAAATCTCTGCGAACATTGCGTGCAAGACATCCACTTGTTATTCAATAAAATGCGTATCACTATAATGTTTGTCTCCTGAGTACAACTCCTAAAAGTTTGACTTAATTCGGTCAATACGTTATCAAGATATTAAGAAACGATTACCGGTACGCTTAAAAGTGTCGGTGAGTGTATGTATCATCACATATGCCAAACATTTGTGATATATTACAAGCCTTTGACCGAGTTTGGCACAGAGGACGTTTGTTTAAACTACAGCAAAATGGAATTAATGGATCTCAAACTATCTTAGTGAAAGGTCTAGGCGTGTTGTGCTTCACTCATCAAAATCAAAGTACAACAAGATGTGTTTGTGAAACACTATGCCCCCTCAATATGATATTTGATATTTGTGCAGCTTCATGGGGTACACATGCATACGAAATATCAAGTGTGTATCTCTAATGGTTCAAAAGTTATGGCAAATGTTAAAACTTGGTGACCTTTGACCATGAAGGATGACCTTGACCTTGACATGTCACCCCTCAAACTGTGCGGCTTCATGAGATACGCATGCATACCAGTATCAAGGCTGTATATCTACTGGTTCAAACGTTATGGCCAATGTTAATGACCTTTGACCTCCTTCAAAGATGACCTTGACCTTGACATGTCACCCCTCAAACTGTGCAGCCAAATGAGAAACACATATACACAAATTATCTAGTCTGTATCTCTACTGGTTCGAAAGTTATGGCCAATGTTAAAGTCGGTGACCTTTGACCCTGAAAGATGACATTGACCTTGACATGTCACCCCCAAACTGTGCAGCTTCATGAGATACACATGCATACCAAATGTCAAGTCTGTATCTACAGTTTCAAACGTTATGACCCGTGTTAATGTCGGTGACCTTTGACCCTAAAAGATGACCTTTACCTTGACATGTTGCCCCTCAAACTGTGCAGCTTCATGAGATACACAAGTATGCTAAATATCAAGTCTCTATCTGTACTGGTTCAAAAGTTATGGCCAATGTTACAGTCGGTGATTTGACCCATATGTTTGACCTCTGACCTTTAAGGGTGACATTGACCTTTACATGTCACACCTCAAAATGTGCGGCTTTATGAGATACATATGCATGCCAAATATCAAGTTTCTATCCGTACTGGCTCAAAAGTTATGACCAATGTTAAAGTTACAGACAAACAGACAATTTGACCTTTGACCCTGAAGAAGGACCTTGACATGTCACCCCTCAAAATGTGTAGCGTCATGAGATACACAAGCATGCCAAATATCAAGTCTCTATCTCTACTGGTTCAAAAGTTATGGCCAATGTTAAAGTCAGTGATTTGACCCTATATTTTACCTCTGACCTTGAAATACGACCTTGACCTTGACATGTCACCCCTCAAAATGTGCGGCTTTATGAGATACATACGCATGCAAAATATCAAGTCACTAACTGTACTGGCTCAAAAGTTATGGCCAATGTTAAAGTCGGTGATTTGACCCATATATTTGACCTCTGACCTTGAAGGATGACCTTGACCTTGACATGTCACCCCTGGAAATGTGCGGCTTTAAGAGAAAGTTACAGACAAAGAAACGGACAATTTGACCTTTGACCCTGAAGAATGACATTGACCTTGACATGTCACCCCTCAAAATGTACAGCTTCATGAGATACACAAGCATGCCAAATATCAAGTCTCTATCTTTACTGGTCCAAAAGTTATGGCCAATGTTAAAGTCGGTGATTAAACCCATATATTTGACCTCTGACCTTGAAGGATGACCTTGACCTTGACATGTCACCCCTTTATGAGTGAGCGGCTTTATGAGATACATATGCATGCCAACTATCAAGTCTCTATCTGTACTGACTCAAAAGTTATGACCAATGTTAAGGTTGCGTTAAAGTTACAGCCAAAAAAACCCAGATAATTTGACCTTTGACCCTGAAGGATGACCTTGACCTTGAAATGTCACCCCTCAAAATGTGTAGCTTCATGAGATACACAAGCATGCCAAATATCAAGTCTCTATCTCTACTGGTCTAAATGTTATGGCCAATGTTAAAGTCGGTGATTTGGCCCATACATTTGACATCTGACCTTGAAGGATGACCTTGACCTTGATATGTCACCCCTCAAAATGTTTGGCTTAATGAAATACATATGCATGCCAAATATCAAGTTTCTATCTGTACTGGCTCAAAAGTTATGACCAATGTTAAAGTTGATGACAAACAAACAGACAAACAGACAAACAAACAGACAGACAGGGCAAAAACAATATGCCCCCCCAGATTTGATCTGGGGGCATAAAAATGAGTCATGCAGGAAACACCACATACAGAACAAACAGTCGCCCGAACAGCAACAAAAGGAAACAGCAAATGTAAATGTACATAACTATAAAAACATCAAGAGATGCACAAAGACAAAACAAACATACAATAAGGGGTAGATGGAAGTACCGCCTTGGAACGGTCAGTGACAAAAGTCACTGGGGGGGGGGGTTAAACCGGTTTATGGGCGCCCAACCTCACACTTATTACATCCCCACCCTAAAAGTCAAACAGTGTAAATAAACGTATCCCCTCTCCGACTAATCTACAACAACCGTGATGGCAAATACAGTCGTAGAGTGCATGTATAACGAAAACATTTAAGTGAACAAACTGTATCCACCTATCGCTAGTGTACTCAATAATTGAGCTGCAAACAGAGTAACTGTAGAAAAGTAATAAATCTAAAAACAATAAATGCCTGTGTTCCGCAAGGATATGTACTAGGGCCACTGTTGGTTTTTATACATGTAAATGGTATTCTTGAGCATCTATTAAGCCTAACAAGGCTGTATGCTGATGATAGTTCTGCTACATTTGTTGAGGATATAGAAGGTATACCAAATCATGATTTGAGTATTTTTTCGCACTTGGCCAAACAATGTCTTGTAAACTTTAATCCTGCCAAAACTGAATTACTTTTCTTTTGTAATGAAACATACACTCAGCGACACTTATAAGTGTACCGGTATTCGTTTCTTAATATCTTGATAACGTATTGACCGAATTAAGTTAAACATTTAGGAGTTGTACTCAGGAGACAAACATTATAGTGATACGCATTTTATTGAATAACAAGTGGATGTCTTGCACGCATTTTACTGTGATAAGACTTATGAAATTTCTGGAATAAATCTCTTCTGGTCTATTAAGAAATCTTCAGAAGTCTTAAACAAACTTAAGAACAAAAGGTATATTGCATCCACTGTAAGCACGTACGATTTTTCTACTCTGTATACAACTCTTCCTCATATTATAATTAAGGATAAGCTTACTAACTTAATCCAGGAAGTATTTGCCCGGGAAAAACATAATTCCTAGCATGTAATGCTGAAAAAACTTTCTTTACTGACGAGCAAATGAAATATTACACTAATTGGACGTGCTCAGAAGTTTGTGAAGCACTAACCTTTCTTTTGGATAACATATTTGTACGTTATGGGAATGCTATATACCGTCAGGTAATTGGTATTCCTGTGGGTACGAATTGTGCACCACTTGTCGCATATTTTGTTTTTGTACTGCTATGAGACAGATTTCATGTTGCGTTTGAATCCTCAATCACAAGCGGATGTTATAAAAGCCTTCAATGAAACTTGTCGATATTTGGATGATATTTGTAACTTAGATAACCCTTTGTCTGTCTCATTGGAAAACGTATATATAAAGAATGCGATTGGGAATCTGTTAAATCTAGGAGGAAACTGAAGAAGTATTATTTAATGCATAAATTATATAATAACATAATTCATTTTAAATTTTAGATCTTTTCCCATTTGCAATGTGAATACAAGAACCAACTACCAGCTTAGAAATCTAGAAAACTTTACAGTGCCTCTATGTCGAACTGAAATCATGCACAGTTTTGTTTATCTGTGGAACAACTTTGGTAGAAATATTAAATCATCGACATCTAAGTCCAGTCTAAAACATAATACTCCGATCACTATCCCAACGTTTTATTCACATGGCAACAGGCGAATTTCAAGCAAAGATTCGAACTGTAGTAATTTAAAACTAAATCTCTATAACAATAAAATATATCCTGATCTTTCTTGTGTCCACTGTAATAAAAATACAGAAGAAGACGGACGCGGAACTTTATATTCATTTTCATGATTTGTTTATTAAACGCATTGAAACCTTTAAGAAGAAATGTTATGACCTCATTATATTGCAACGCACTGAATGTTTGGTTATTGACCCTTTTACAGTCGGTAGCTACGCTTCCCTCTTTGCTTGCGCGATGACAGGCCGATGGTAGTCTTCTATGACAATATTGTTATGATGTCACCTACTGTATGCACGAAAACCGATTGTGTCAGCAAGTCAATTTCATACAAAACGCAACCACCACCAAAACTACACACCCAAACACTCGCACATACACGAGATGAACACAGAAAACATTTACAAAAACACAAGTATTAGAGATAAACAGTCCATACATGAACAAAAGTACAAGTGCAAAGACACAAGACAAACAAAGTAAGGGTGACAAAGATAGTACCGTCTTGCCACGGTCAGTAGCAAAATCACCACTGGGGGTTTACATCGGTTTACGGACGTCCTAACTTCACACTTATCTCAAAGTCATCCTAGCTTTACAAATAGTGTAAATAAAGGTATCCCCGACGGACTAATCCACAACATAGAAGACGGTAAACACATGACAACATGTAAAACATAGCCTAACAAATGTGAAAATCCGCCAAATATGTACTCAATGACTTTGCTGAAGTCAGAGCACCTACAGGGAAGCCGTTAAGGACACGATAGGGAAAAAGTAATACATGAGTCTGGTAAGCTCATCCCGTATCTGAGTTGAAGAGTATATTGTTATGATGTCACCTGATGTATGCACGAAAACCGATTGTGTCAGCAAGTCAATTTCATACATTTTTACCTCGTATTTCTTTAAAACCGCATGACAATTTCTACGGCCTATATGATCCTTTCATAAACAAGTTGTACAATCGATTTATACTTCTTATTCGTCATGATTGTCTTTGAATTTGTAAATATTCATGAATTTGTATCTCTCAACAAACACAACTTTCAATCGACAGATTGAAGCGGAAGTGGAATTATTTGTTATCTTGTCTCTGATTGGCTAATGAATACTTTCACTTTGAAGCCTCTGTGATGCTTAGCAACCGGAGATTTCGATCTATTCTTCGGTCCGCGCTTTCCGAATAAATCGGCCGAATTTCAAACGGTCCGTTAGAACGATATTGCTTTTTGAAAAGGTTTTCAAACTTCTCAAAAATGGTTAAGATGAATTCTTGTGGAAAGGTATTAATTTTATAAATGTATAGATCTATATTTATTTAAATATAAATATAGAACTATATTAAAATGTTATTAACATTTAATGTGGAAATATGATAATAGAAGAAAATAAAAATTAAATAAATATTTGTCTTTTTGTCCACACTTTGGCCCGTCCTGACAAATGGTGTCAGAAGTGTCAGAAGTAACCTAATTTCCAGGCCAATGTGTAATCTGGACGGTGTAAACCCTGTTGATGCCTGGACAGAAGATCTGTATGCCATCATGACCAGGTCAACATGTTCATCCCAGTACTTTTGATTGTCAGACACATATGGAGTAAGCATTTTTATAATTGTATGATTATGTTTCTCTATGAATCCATTGCTTTGAGGACGAAAACTTGAAGATCTTGTCTTTTCAATACCTAACAATTTACATAACTCTTGAAATAATTGAGATTCAAAGGTCTTTCCTCGATCTGTATGACAAATCAATGGACAACCCCAGTGACTAATATATCTATCTACCAAAACTTTAGCAACTGTAGAAGCTTCTAAATTTTCTATACTATAACATTCAGTCCATTTGGTGAACAAATCTCCAACTACCATCATATACTTATTTCCTTTATTCGTTTTCACGAATGGACCCATAAAATATATTGCTATCCGTTCATTCGGAGCGCCAACCTTATACGTTTGCAAAGGAGCCTTTGAATTCCTAAGCGTACCGTTACGACTATTGCACATATCACATCTGTTTACCCAGAGCTCAACATCTTTACGTAATTTAAACCAAAACTATCTATCTCGTACCTTCTGAAGAGTTTTCTTAACACCTAAATGAACTCCTGGTTTACCATCATGCAATTGTTTCAACACTTACTCTCTGTGAGATTTTGGAATTACTAACAACAACTTGTATGAACTACCATGTTCAGATTCCCATTTTCTGTAAAGCTTATCATTTTTCAAAACCATTGAATCAATTCTTGCCCAGTAATACTTTACTTCTGGACCATATTTCGACACATCTTGCCAACTCAACTTTTCACCTTCAGAAACCATGTCCTTTATGACTTTAAGATCATTATCTCGATCCTGAATTTCTGAAACATCTAGGTCATCCAAACCAACACCTTGATTATCAGTCTGAGAAGAAACCTCGTCACCTCTACTAGTATTTGGTGTATCTAATGCACATGTATGTATGAACTGATCTGATTTTTGACTGTTACTATTAATGGGACAAACATTCGATTCACCTTTTTTTATCATGTTACGGCCATCATATTTACATTCTGAATTGACCACCGTAATAACATGACCTGTAATATCAACCTCTTTATCCTTTAGAACCATTTCTGTTAAACAGGTAACTTTCTTCAGACCACCTAAGCTCACAAATATGAGTACAACTAATATTGCTACATTTTCAGACATCAAGAACAATAAAACTACTAGAACAAGGGAGGTAATTGTGTCTATACCCCAATTACACTCATCGGCCTTATTGCTTTCATTTACATATACTTGTTCTACATCTGCATTATGTATACTAGCTACAACCAACTCATCTTTCTCCTTTGATTCAACTCTGTCACAGTACTTACAATTTATTTCTATACATGGACGCCTTGAAAGTGCATCAGCATTAGAATGAAGTAAACCTGCTCTATGTTGTATGGTGAAATCATATTCATTTAGAAATGTTAACCATCTTGCTAATTGACCTTCTACATTTTTGAAGTTTAGTAACCATGTCAAACTTGAATGATCACTACGAACTGTTATTTTCCTACCATAGACATAATGATGAAAATGTTTCATTGCATTAACAATGGCCAATAGCTCTCTCCGTGTTACACAATATTTTCTCTCAGTTCTCGTGAAACATTTGCTATAGTAACCAATAACATTTTCTTTACCATTTTGCACTTGAGAAAGAATTGCTCCCTGTGCTGAGAGACTTGCATCACAATCTAAGATAAAGTGATCAGTTTCAGTTGGAAATGCCAAAATTGGAGCTTTGTGAGAGCCTCCCTTATTTTCTTAAAATATTCTTCACAGTCTTGTGTCCAAACAAATTTTCTACCATTCTCTGCAAGTTCATGAATTGGCTTTGCCAATTTTGCAAATTGAAAAACATAGGATCTGTAATAACTCGCCAATGAAATAAAACTCCTGGCCTCTTTTGTATTTTTAGGTGTAGGCCAATTCTTGATATCTTTGATTTTCTCAGGAGAAGTCCCAACACCATTTGCACTTATTGTATGGTCTAAAAATGTGACCTGTTTCTGAAACAATATACAATTCTTTGCATTCAACTTTAAATTAGCATTTTTCAACCTGCTGAACACTATCTCCAAATTTTGTAACTGACCCTCAAACGTTTTTGAATGACAGATAATGTCATCTAAATATACTATTACTATTTTCCAGAGCAAGCCCGAAAAAAACATTTGCATTAACCGAGTGAAAGTGGCTGGACTGTTGCACAGACCGAAAGCTAGACGCCGCCATTGCCACTGTTCTCCACCAGGTATAGAGAATGCAGTTTTATATCTATCTTTCTCATCAATGTCTACCTGCCAATAACCTGATTTCATGTCTAAACAAGACCACCACTTTGATCCTGCCAATGCCTCTATGCTATCATCAATTCTTGGCAAAGGTTGTGAGTCTTTAATAGTACAAGAATTAAGACCTCTGAAATCACAACAAAACCTAATGCTACCATCTGACTTGGTTACCATCACAACTAGAGCATTATACGGTGAATGTGAACATTTTTCTATGATACCATCATTTTCCATTTTCCTAATTTCTTCTTCAGCAGCCTTGCGTTTTGCTAATGGAACTCTATATGGATATTTCTTTACAGGTTTTGAATCTCCTGTATCAATGTCATGCTTTATCAATGTAGTGTGACCAATATCATTTGAATCTTTACTAAATGCATATTGATGTTTAATCAAAAATTGCTTCAGCACTTCTGTTTGACTGATGTCTAAATTTGGACATGACTTTTCATATAATGCTACTAGGTGATCTGGCAATTTATCTGAATCCTTAGCAATATCTGAAGTACAAGCTGAGCCAACAAATTCATCTTCAACAACCTCAACTGTTTCCATGGTAGCAGTAACTGTGTCTTTAAATACCTTAATAGGCTTGTCTGTCAAATTAGCTAATCTAATTGGAACTCTACCCGTATTTGGATCTACTACTGATTTTGCAACTAGTAAACCAGTTTTCTGCACAAATTTTTCTGAACCCTCAATGATGCAAGAATAATCTTTATCAATATAATCTAGTGTGTTTCCACCTACTACAACTTCACTACTAGGAGGTATCTCAACATTCTCCACAAGAGCTATTCTACAACAAGTAGATTGATGTATATTATGTTTCATATAACAAGGTATATTTTCTCCATTGACTTTTAAATAACCCTTACTAATCATCAAATCACATTTGCGAGCTTTCATATTTCCTGATTAAATGTTTGGCTACCTAAAGTTATTTTAAATGAAGCTTTCCCTTTAAAAGCAATATTCTCTGCAGTCACAGTTAACAATCTAGATTTAACTGATGTAATTTGAGGTTTTACACTGTCTGGCAAAGACTCAAACAATTTACTACTCAAAACTGAAACATTTGCACCAGTGTCACACAGAAAAGATGTAACACTATCATTTATCTTGCCATCACAGTAATAACCTTTTCTACTGCCAAAACTACCTATATTTTCATATTGAATGTTTGAACCTAATTTGTTTGCGGTCTGGCTGCGGTTCCCCAACTCGACCTCTGTCCGTTTCCCTGCCACCTTCTACCTTGTACATTCTGATCATTTCTCCTTGTATTATTTGAATTAAACCTATTCATCCTATTGTAATTATTTGAGGATCTATAATTTTTAGATCTACCTTGGAAATTTGAATTGTACCTGTTCCCCTGTATATTTTGACCATTTGAATGATATCTATTATTTTTCACATTCTGGTAACTATTTTGAGAACCAAAATTTTGACAAGTTTGTCCAGATGTATTACTATAATTTATCTTCTCTACTTGTTGTGTGAGAGATTTTATTTGATAAACCAGATCTGCCATATTCGGTGTAGCACTTTCTTCTCTAGACCTTGAAGTAGTTAAAGAGGAAAAAGAGGCTTGCTGATATGCATTAACTGGTTTCATTCTTTGCTTATCAGCTAGCTTATGTGTCTCCAATCTAACAGCTATCGTCTCGGCTTCTGTTACAGATTTCGGACAACACTCTCTCAACCTTAACCTTATGTCAGAGTCATCAAGACTATCGATGAAATAATCTAGAGCTAAAATTTCTACTAATTCTGTATTTGCATCTGGATAAGCTTGTCGAGTGAGCTTTTTCACCTTTTGTGCAATATCAGAAATTGACTGGCCAGGATCTTTGCTAAGTGATTTTAACTGTGTTCTAAAAAGTTCTGCTTTATTCCTTGTTCCAAATCTTGACCTTAGAATTTCTGTCAAACTATCAAAATCTCTTTTCTTTCTTTCACTCAATTCACTGAGCAAAGATCTAGCATTTCCACTAAGACTACTAGCCAAATATAAAGCTTTATTCATATATGACCAGCCATTAATTTCTGCAATTATATTGAATTGTGTTAAATAATCCTCTATATCTGTAGAACCCTCATTCTGCTGAGGTTTAACTTTTAGCCCTCTATTATTATCTGAAATATTTTGATTCGTATTTATGTTTTGCTCAAAATGAGACCTATTCCTATGTGGAGCTAAATTAAATTGAATTTCTGGATCTGGGTTTTGCATCTCTAATATATTAGTTTGCATTGTCAACATTTGATTTTCCAAAGTGCCAATTTTCTATTGAAGCTGTGAATTCATACCTAAAATTGTTGAACTTAAAGAATTTATATTCTTTGACATTTCTGAAATTTGATTTTCTATATGAGAACCACTGTTTACTCCATTCATATCATATCTGCTCATTCCCACCATCTCCATTTCATCTTTATCTGTATCCATCATTATCAATATACATGTAGCAACAGTAGTTATCAGTAGATCTATAGATCTATTTTCTAATATTTATCTATTTTATTATTTTTATTTACAGATCCAGAACCCATTTCCAGCTTCTACACCAGCCATCAATTCAACCGACTGATTTCTACTGAAATGTTCCATTTTTATTTTAAATAAAATTTATCAAATTTTGAATTTTATCTTTTTCTTCTATAGAGTCTAAATGTTTCAACATTCTGGCTATACCAAAATTCTCATTTGAAACATTTATTTTTCAAAACATATTCTTTTCTTCCGCTTCTGTCACCATTTGTCAGGACGGGTCAGAGTGTGGACAAAAAGACAAATATTTATTTAATTTTTATTTTCTTCTATTATCATATTTCCACATTAAATGTTAATAACATTTTAATATAGTTCTATATTTATATTTAAATAAATATAGATCTATACATTTATAAAATTAATACCTTTCCACAAGAATTCATCTTAACAATTTTCAACAAGCAATATCGTGTGAACAGTTTTCAAAGTTTGAGAACCTTTTCAAAAAGTAATATCGTTCTAACGGACCGTTTGAAATTCGGCCGATTTATTCGGAAAGCGCGGACCGAAGAATAGATCGAAATCTCCGGTTGCTAAGCATCACAGAGGCTTCAAAGTGAAAGTATTCATTAGCCAATCAGAGACAAGATAACAAATAATTCCACTTCCGCTTCAATCTGTCGATTGAAAGTTGTGTTTGTTGAGAGATACAAATTCATGAATATTTACAAATTCAAAGACAATCATGACGAAGAAGAAGTATAGATCGATTGTACAACTTGTTTATGAAATGATCATATAGGCCGTAGAAATTGTCATGCGGTTTTAAAGAAATACGAGGTAAAAATGTATGAAATTGACTTGCTGACACAATCGGTTTTCGTGCATACAGCAGGTGACATCATAACAATATACTCTTCAACTCAGATACGGGATGAGCTTACCAGACTCATGTATTACTTTTTCCCTATCGTGTCCTTAACGGCTTCCCTGTTGGTGCTCTGACTTCAGCAAAGTCATTGAGTACATATTTGGCGGATTTTCACAGTTGTTAGGCTATGTTTTACATGTTGTCATGTGTTTACCGTCTTCTATGTTGTGGATTAGTCGGGGATACCTTTATTTACACTACTTGTAAAGCTAGGATGACTTTGAGATAAGTGTGAAGTTAGGACGTCCGTAAACCGATGTAAACCCCAAGTGGTGATTTTGCTACTGACCGTGGCAAGGCGGTACTATCTTTGTCACCCTTACTTTGTTTGTCTTGTGTCTTTGCACTTGTACTTTTGTTCATGTATGGAATGTTTATCTCTAATACTTGTGTTTTTGTAAATGTTTTCTGTGTTCATCTCGTGTATGTGCGAGTGTTTGGGTGTGTAGTTTTGGTGGTGGTTGCGTTTTGTATGTGGCTTTTCCTGCTTGACTTTAATACTTTTTTTTTGGATGCAATCAGTTTCAAACACAGCGTAATTTTAATCAAACAAGATATTTTAATTCACTTAGCACCAAATATTTACCATTCGGAAAGGATTCTGTCTCGGTTAAAGATAATTGCACAGTGTTTGAAGCTGTGCAGATCTATATAAGGAATACTAAGAAATTCGAATAAACATCTTAACTTGTTAAGAACATTTTATTATTCCTGACTCAATCCTTGATGCTGATACTCATTAAGACAGTGTTGATGATTTTTCAAAGTGTTAAATATTGTAAAAGGAGTAACACCAAATATTGAGTCATATCCAATTCTTTCCTGCTACTTATTTTCTATAAATGTTTTAATTTTCATATCTAAAGGGTCTGGATTTCTGAGTGCCTCTTGTCATTGTTCTGCTGGATATATACTTAATTACTAGTTCTCAAGCTTCACAAGGAAATCTATACCCTATAGCAGCAGTTACTTTAGCCTGACCACTAAATTTCCAAATTTCAAATTACAATATCTAGTACTCTAAGACCTTCTTACACATTCTTCTTCTGTTTTGCCTTTTCGTCTTCTTCATTTTTTCTTCTTGATATGTTTGTCATATTCTTCTTCGTCTTCTTTTTTCCTTCTTCTTCTTGTTCGTATTCTGCTTCTTCTTGATTTGTTTGTTTATATATAGCCATATTGTCAAACATTCATTTGCAATGTTAATATATTCTGAAAATGGGTGATCCTTCGAAAGCAAAAGAAGAAATGCAAAAAGAAATAAAAATGAGACTCGGTTTTATTGTATGGGAATTGTAGGAGGAGGGCCGTAACTAATGTTGGTAGAACTTGTGGCCCAATCCCTTTCAAGTTTCATTGAAATATGATAGACTATATATGTTAATTTCAATTGGATTCAGTATGATTTTCCAGATTTGTATACATCACCGCCACCTGTGCCTCTCTGCATCGCAATAGCATCGTATTCAGTGTCAAAATGATAACGATCAATTACGCTTTGTGTCCTTAAATGTCACCTTTTGCAAATCTGAAAGAGTATTAACTAGCTTGAATCTCATGAAACACCAAGTTACTTTTAGATTGAAATTTTTGTGGCGGTCTGGTGCAATGATATTCTACGGAGAGAAATATATAAATTGCGTGACGATTTGCTGTTACATAATGATATCTCTATATTTTAACTTCGAGACTGGGGAAGTCTTGATTAAGATTGTATGACTGACACTATTGTGGGTTTTAACATACAACGCTGACATCTTCGAGTTGTGATCGTTGTAAATTAACTAGTATTTGTATCGATGTTGTTATCATTCTCTTGCAGGATATGCAAGTAACATACACAACTCTCATTCGCCTCTTACATCATCATAAGTATGTCATGCACCTCGTGGTAGGTGTTGTGTTCACCAATAATTTGATGCACTTGGTAGCTACACTCATGTAATTGACGTGTTGATGAACACAATACAGGTGCCCCTCTATCACTTTCCAATATGAATAAAGTTAAAATACCTCGAATAGAACTAAAAGCTTTAAATATGCAATCTGTGTCGTCTGTACAAGTACCCAGAAATATTTCTAATTTCTCTTCCCTTCAACCTTTTGTTCGTTTAAAACAACTTAATCTTAAATCGGCATCATCTTTTCACATACCATCTCTTTCTATTAATAAATGTTTTTTCAATGGACCAAGAGTTGTACTTTCACCTTTAAAATCTGTTATCCAAAATGTTTCTTCTATTCGTAAACGGTCCTTATGCAGGCGATACAGAGTGTATCCAATTATCCAAAAGTGCTTTGCTAAGAGGTGCATATGTTGTAGTAACATTTCTTGTAATTCCACTTTAAAATATACAGTTAATGGTAGAACATTTAATGTCAAGATAAACTCAGACGTTGATTGTACTACTACTAACGTTATTTATGTTTTAACTTGAAACGCGCCTAGTTGCGGTATACAGTACGTAGGACAATTAGGACGTGCTTTGAAAACTCGATTTCGTGAGCATGCATATCAGTGTCGAAATCGTAAACTAAACAATTTTTTATACCAACACTTTCGGAAATCTGGCCATTCTTTTCAAGATGTTTTAGTACAAATTGTTGAGTATATAACATATGATAAGGAGGCGACTAGTAGCTTTAAATCGAAAGCTAGATTTATATCTGAATTAAATTGGATCAAAAATTGCAAACACCTTTTCCTTTAGGACTGAATGATAATATTTACCAGACTGGAAATATTTCAAAAGAACCAGATATAGATATTTTTTCAATCTTTTCTATTAGAAAACGCAAATCTCGATCGCATGGCATTCGCAAAAATGGTAATATTAAACGAAAATCTCGTTTGAAAATGACTCTTCTTGATCTACATACTTTACGCCTAACTTCGGGTAAACATGCCATGCTTTCTAGACTTTCCTCCTTATCTATATGTTCATTAAAAGAAATTGACGAGCAAGCCGATAAAATTATTTTTCGATCAGATCCTCTCATAGGAACGGCTAGTTTGATACAAAGCTTTACTCTACATGTTCTCAGACCGCACATCGACATATTATCTGAACACCAAAGATTCTTCTTGAAAATTCCTTTTATTGATAAAGGTATTGATTTTATTGACCTCCAAAGTATTTTTAGAGACAAAAATGTAATTGACACTATTCCTAAATACTTTAAAAATACAGAACCACCTATCATCTGCTACAAATATAACAAACCCATCAGAAATACAATTTTCACCTATAATAAAATTGTGGCCGACCTTAATATTAATGATAATATTCCTGATAATTGAGATTGCGCCACCTCAAAATTTTGCTATTCTCCGGCTGGTCATGTGATTGCTGGTAATTTTGAGATAATTAAAGATAAACGTCTACGATCTCTTTTGAATAAAGGTCCCAAATATAGAATACCATCCTTGATAGATTTTAACTCTTGTCAAGTTCAGATTGCGGAGGCTTTACAAAATTTTAGTATTAAATGGTGTCGAAGAGAACATGTTGAGTCTAATGCCCTTTCTTGTTGGAAAAAACTAATTTTTGATATAATTGATAAACGCATTTCCTTTTACAGCTCTAATAAACACCTTCTTCCACCTAAACCTAGAACTTCTTTTAGACATCTTAAAAAGGGTTTACAGGATTTCCATTCAAAATACGTTTTTGTTCCTGCTGATAAGGCATCAAATAATGTGATTATTATTTGACGATTACATTATATCGATGTCTTGAAGCAGGAAATTATTAATACAAAGTCATACATTTCAGTTACCACTGACGAAAAGACCATCATTTCAGACCATGTCAAAAAGTGTGAACAATTTGGAACCGATATTAACATTACACAACATAAACTTCCTACAATGTATTGGTTACCAAAACTACATAAAAAACCATATAAAGCGCGTTTCATTGCAAATTCTAGTTCATGTACAACTACTAAATTGTCTATACTTTTGACTTCTTGTTTAACGAAGGTAAAGGAACATGTAAAATTCTACTGTGATAAGACTTAACCCCCGGTGACTTTTGTCACTGACCGTTCCAAGGCGGTACTTCCATCTTCCTCCTATTGTATGTTTGTTTTGTCTTTGTGCGTCTCTTGTTGTTTTTTCTACCTATGTACATTTGCTGTTTCCTTGTGTTGCTGTTCGGGCGAGTGTTTGTTCTGTATGTGGTGTTTCCTGCATGACTCATTTTTGTACTTTTATAAAAATTCTGGAATAAATCTCTTCTGGTCTATTAAGAAATCTTCAGAAGTCTTAAACAAACTTAAGAACAAAAGGTATCTTGAATCCACTGTAAGCACGTACGATTTTTCTACTCTGTACACAACTCTTCCTCATATTTTGATTAAGGACAAGCTTACTAACTTGATCCAGAAAATATTTTCCCGAGAAAAAAATCATTCTTGGCATGTAATGCTGAAAAAGCTTTCTTTACTGACGAGCAAATGAAATATTACACCAATTGGACTTGCTCAGAAGTTTGCGAAACACTAACCTTTCTTTTGGATAACATATTTGTACGTTATGGGAATGCTATATACCGTCAGGTAATTGGTATTCCTATGGGTACGAATTGTGCACCACTTGTCGCAGATTTGTTTTTATACTGCTATGAGAGAGATTTCATGTTAAGTTTGAATCCTCAATCACAAGAAGATGTTATAAAAGCCTTCAATGAAACTTGTCGATATTTGGATGATATTTTTAACTTAGATAACCCTTTCTTCGATGCTCTGATTCCTACAATTTATCCTAAAGAACTCAAATTGAATAAAGCTAACCCGTCCGACAATTATGCAGCGTTTCTTGACCTAGACCTTAAAATTAATTATGGAATGATTTCTTCTAAAATATATGACAAAAGAGATGATTTTGATTTTAATATTGTAAATTGTCCTCATCTTGACGGGGATGTTCCCCGTGCACCATCTTACGGGGTTTATATATCTCAACTGATTCGTTTTACTAGAGCTTGTTCATCTATTGACGATTTTAACAGTCGAAATCTCATTTTAACTGAAAAACTGCTTAAACAAGGATATAGATACCATAAACTAAGAAAAACTTTCTCTAAATTTTACTATCGAAATCTCTCGCTTATTGGCAAGTACAAATGTAATCTCAAGGTGCTTCTGCGACACGGTATTTCACATCCTGAATTTTATGGTGATGTGATTTACAAACTTCGTAAAATTATTGGACATATCCATTTTCTCACTTTGTTCATCAAATATATAAAACAATTCATTAAAAAGGGATATGATCCTGTAGTACTACAACATACTGCATGTTTGGTTGTGAACCCTTTTACAGTTGGCAATCACGCTGGCCTCTTTGCATGTACGCCGACAAGAAAGGTTTAGTACTCTATGAAGGCGACCTCTTAAATCCAGAAATGGAAGGAGAACGTCGGATATCTGTACTATTTCATTTTTGTCGTACCCTTTATTACTTTTCTACAGTTACTCTGTTTGCAGCTTAATCATTGAGTACACTAGCGATAGGTGGATACAGTATGTTCAATTAAATGTTTTTTTGTTATACATGCACTTTACCACTGTATTTGCTGTCGCGGTTGTTGTAGATTAGTCGGAGAGGGGATACGTTTATTTACACTGTTTGTCTTTTAGGATGGGGATGGAATAAGTGTGAGGTTGGGCGCCCATAAACCGGTTTAACCCCCCGGTGACTTTTGTTACTGACCGTTCCAAGGCGGTACTTCCATCTTCCTCCTATTGTATGTTTGTTTTGTCTTTGTGCGTCTCTTGTTGTTTTTTCTACTTATGTACTTTTGCTGTTTCCTTGTGTTGCTGTTCGGGCGAGTGTTTGTTCTGTATGTGGTGTTTCCTGCATGACTCATTTTTGTACTTTTACCTGTATGATAATCCCAAAATCAAGCCATATCGTTCGATGACTGAGTAAAAGGTTTGAATGTAATTCTTCTCCTGCAGTTTGCGATATGAATGGACTAAATAAACAACTTTACGTCTAGAAAAAACGACGAAATGAGACTAATTTAAAAACCCTACGCAAATAAATGCTACAGAGAAGACATTTTAAACAACTTACCACAATCCCTGAATTTGATTTTCAAACACAATCCAGGGACAAAAAGACACACTATTGGCAGTAATTTGTACATGCTTTTAAATCAGTAACTCTAAAGTGAGCTATGATATGAGATTGGACAGATTTATACAGAGACATAAGATTACCACACTATCTTTACATCTTTTATATACGATCTAGGTCAGGTCGCAACAGTCATTACACCGTAACTGATAAGTTTCGAATTTGTATGCATATGCTCACCTTCTTGGCCTTGGGTAATAATACTTCTAAGTTTGAGTCTGAGTTCATTCTCACGTATTTGATTGGTTGATTTTGAGCTTGCTAAAATTCTTACCAATTAGATGCTTGAGAATGATCTCAGACTCAGACTGATACGAGAACAAGAAGCGACAATTGCGTTGTTTACATCTGTGAAAATGGCATACGTCGCAGACGTACGATAAATGTTCAGGAGACAGTATTCATACAGCGAGTCATCGGTGAACTCGATGGACATCTGAAACTCAAAGTGGCTAGTATAATACTAGCCACTTGAGTTTCAGAAGATGTCCATCGAGTTCATAAATGACACTCAAAGTCAAAGTACCTCCTCTTCTGTGCACTTTTGTGTATGAGAATGGTTTACTCTTTGAAGATGCCCATGCATGTCAGCAGTCGGTTTGTTGAATTTGTACGTTATTTGGTTGACTCGTTGGTTGGTTCTTCGGTCGGTCGGTTGATTAGTTGGTTGGTCGACATTCGAATAATGTCATCTCTGGTGTAGAATGGGGAGTGAAATAGTTACCCTTGTATAAGAGAGAGAGAGAGGGAGAGAGAGAGAGAGAGAGAGAGAGAGAGAGATGGGAAGGTAGGTAGAGATAGAGGGAGGGATGCAGGGAGGGAGATAGAGAAAGAAAGTGTTGTAAATCTGATTTTGTGATCTGATTTTTTATCAATGGACCAAATTTAATTGATTGTTGGCTGTATCACCTGACTGCGAATCGCACCCCGATTCAAAAGATAATGAATATATCGATAGGCACATACAAGAGCACGATAACACGAGGTATAGTTATGCGGAAACAGGGACCGAATCATGTCATTTCAATTTAAATAATACATTAATAAATATGAGTATGTGTAATGTGAACTTTCTGATTAAAAATGTCCGACTGATATATAACTAGAGGCGAATTCTGTTGTAGGCGAGAATAGCCTTAGCATAATTAATTTTATGCTGTCACGACATTGTTAGCAGACGATTTTGTTTTTTTCAACCAATAAGAACAACTGAATACTTTAAAGGCAATATTTTCGGTTTAAAGGTAATCTGTATATAAATAACGCATTAAATAAGGCGTTTATGGAAATAGCTCATAATCGTTCGGATAATTTTTTAAAGATTTCCCTGAACAAATGATATCGTACAACGAATGTATAGATCAATAATAACGGTTTACATTGCCACAAGTATGGAACGCCATTCTTTAGATATGGAACGCCATTCTGCCGTGCTAATTGCTAAATACAAAATGTGAAATGCTGTTTGCCAATTGTGTAAATTGCTAGGGAGTGTTCCAAATTATGGATGTAAATGACAAATGCGAAGTGCGAAATGCTTATTGCTAAATGCATGTTTTCACTACTGGCATTGAACAGCGCCATTTTAAGGTGACTGTACATTTACTAAATGCATATTTATTTACATTAAAGCTTATTGCTTATTGCACTACTTAATCAAAAATGTCGCTATTCAATGCTAGTAGTGCAAACATGCATTTAGCAATAAGCATTTTGCATTTCGCATTTGTCATTTACATCTCTCATTTGGAACATTCCGGTTCTTTCCCTAGCAATTTCCACAATTAGCAAAAACGCATTTCGCATTTTGCATTTAGCAGTTCGCATTTAGCATTTAGCAAACAGCATGGCAGAATGGCGTTTTATACTAAAGTAAAATATTGCTATATCGCGGAAACATACGGAAGCAATCGGAACACATCGGGGAAGCAATCGAAACACCGCGAACTTAAGTTTACGCGCATGGGTTTTGTTTACAATGCGGACAAAAAACATCGACTGCATCGATATCTTAACACCAAACTTTGATTTTGTTAAGTTGCTAGTATTTCTTTAACACCACTACCCTGCTTCTTTTCGATAAACAAATTATACGTACGGACGTCTAACACGGACAATTTGCCTTTCAATTATCTCATCAGAATCCAACCTGCTTGACACTCTGGTCTTTTTTCAAATATAAGATAGAATCTTTAATGGGAGTAAGATTTGATAAACATACAAAACGTCTTAAATCCATATCACTAACATCTCATTCCCTATTTGAGTGGGGTACTATACTATTGATCGAGTGTCAAACGGTTTGGATCCCGAGGAGAGGCGGCGTTACTCGGCGTCTTATCTGGATCAAAGCTGTTAACAAATGCGAGTCAGGTATAGCGGTGTAAGGGTTTAACATTCATCGAATCTAATTAAGTGGAAATATGCATTCGGCGGATAAAATTATGCCTATTGCGATAGACATTTCTCTTCATGAGGGAATTTTAAGGAGATATTCATGAAAGACTGCAAATCAACTATATATAAACAGAGTCAAAATCTGGAAACAATGTAGAACCTCTCTTAAGCGGCCATTAAAATGTGGTCTAATTAAGGGTCTGTAAGGCAGGTGGTAGCTTAATGTAGGTCAAAAGTAATACAGAAAGCTCATATAGGTGCCTTCTACATTACTTTTGACCTTCATTTAGCAACCACCTGCTTTTTAACATGCCTGCGTCCAATCAATATAAGGTCGCTTAATTAATTTAACACTTTATCTCCTATTGACGCATTTTTGAGTCTCTGTAAAAGTCACATTTTGAAACCATTGCAATAAATAGAGAATTCTAAAATTCCCCTTTTCTGTAGTTAATGCTCCTTTTCGGTAGATTACTTCAAAGAAGTTGGGTCTAAAATAGTCTAGGGGGGCAATGGGTTAATAAGACAGGATCTGCTATATTTGTATACACACAAACCATGCTTCAGCAATTAACATTTACTTAAACTCCGCTCAGCTACTGAGAAATTATTGACAGAATGTCGAAGTGTCTAGATACTGACCAGAGGCCAAATTACCCAGAGCCTGGTAAGATTAAACATCGATTTTGCACTTGTTTAATCAGGTCGTGATTGGGTAAATTTGTTATGACGACCCCTGTTTAATCCTTTAACCCTTTATTCCATGAATATTTATGTAAGAAATAATTACCGAATGAATATTGATTAAATTATGTTTTACAATAGCACATGGACACAGAATTTCATTTGGCATGACAAATGGTATAGAATCATATCTATATTATAAGCAAACAGTTCAGACCCTGATCAGAAGGCTTTTCAGAAGCCGTCTGATCTGTGTCTACCCTGTTTGCAAAGACGTAAAAAAGCCTGTTTAATTAATAAACAGTTAGATACTGAGTTTTCAAAGTAGAATGGTCCATTGAATGGCTTATTGCAGCAAATATTCTGTTTGCTGTGCTCCCTCCGCATGAAAAGTGGATGCGCTACAAAGTAAGATCTGGGCGGGTTTTCCTAAAATAGGAATAAATTGGTAATATTTGGCTATTTTATATACTATTCGTTATAATTCATATTGTTATGTAGTACAGTATATACAGTATAGTACCATACGTTATATACTAGTAATGAGATAGATAATGAAGGTAGGTAACTGGGGAAGGAAGTCGTATTTCAGGAAATACGGTTCAGTTCCCTGAATTTAATCTTCTAATAGGGTCAACACCGGTACGATCGGATGGTACGGTACAGTCGGACACATTCGTGTTTGAGAAACTGTGTATCATCTATGCTGTCAGCGGTTTGTAGTGGGTCATAATACAAGATACAAAACAGATAGATAAATCGTTTTCCGTTTTTGGTGATAAGTACATGTATAAGTCTTAGATAGCGCTCAATTACCTGACCTTTATGTGTCAGTGTTTCGGTTGGCATATAATAGAACCTGTCTTAAGCGGACATCAAAAAGAGGTCTAATTATAGGTCTATAAGGCAGGTGGTACCTTAATAAAGGTCAAAAGTAATGCATAACGCTCCTTTAGGAGCTTTCTGTATTACTTTTGCTCTTCATAAAGCAACCACCTGCTTTTTAATCTCCTCGGAATGAATGAATAGATGAATGAATGAGTCAATGGCCGCTTAAGACAGGTTCTACTGTATACAATATAACCCATTTTTAACTCTGTCGTTGCCAATATCACAGGGCACCGTCACAATGAATTATGAACCTCGACAGAAAAAGAAATGTATGAACACTAGATATATAGACAAGGGGTCGAACTTCCTATTTACGAATTTTACCCCTCTCCCAAGTCATGCCTCTGTTGACATTCAATCAAACGGTATATCGGGTAAAGCTTTTTGCCAATAAGTAGCCTAATGTATAATCTATGTAACTGCAAAGCGAAAAGCTCGTAGTTGAAACGGTTCTCAGAAGCCACAGCGGAGAAGTGGACAAAATCTGGCGGCGAAAGAGAGAAACTTTTGAAAACGTGATGTCTGATCATATTCTGCACTGTTTTCACTCAATCCGGGTCTTTTTTGTTTTATTGGCTCGTACGAGCTCGTTGTGTAGAACATTGCCAAACGGTGAGTTAGATAAACACTGCGGCTTGTCCGATTTTAGCCTACAGGTTTGTTTTCGTGTGTTGGGGCCATATTCATTGACTAAGAAATGAATAACGAACTTAGTCCGCTGAAAATAAAGTCCACATACCACCGCCACCACCTCCACCACCTCCACCCCACCACCACCACCACCACCACCACCACCAAAACAACAACAACAACAACAACATCAACAACAACAACAACAACAACAACAACGACAAAGAAGTTCTCATTGCGGCAAGAATTCAAGTGATCGATCATTTTAACGAATAATGGAACAATCAATCGAGCGAGACATACATGCACCTAGAAATATATAATAAACAAATGTCAAAATAGTGGTAACAAATATACTTTGCAACCACGGAGAGGTAACTGAAATTTAGTATTCTAGCTTGCTACGGTGCTTTGCACTTCAATAGTACTTACTAGCAAAAGGAAAATTTTAGAATTGTCTACGTTTGAAAACCGTTGTTTCAAATAGTAGAGCATTTGCTCATATGGAGCAAATGTTCTATTTATCACAATGAATTCAAAAAGTGACTTTTACAGAAGCTTCAAAAGGCGTCAATATAAGGGAATGGTTTCCTATTGGAGCGTTTTGAATTACTTTTGCCAGACATTAAGCTGCCACCTGACTTTAGGCCCCGAAACTATACTTCTTTTTAATACAGGTTTTACTGCATCTACGAAGGAGTAGTTTCCTACAGACACTTACGTACAAGTTCTTATCATGCTCACGAACGTAGCATTTGCGGGTCAACTCGACGTTCTATATAGATAAGACCAGAAGAGATCAGGGTCCATGCTTATAAAGCTTTTTTAGATGAGTCTGCGTTTGTTCTCAAGCTTTTGATTGGTCAGATTTGAGTTATCAAGCTTTTGATTGGTAAGATTTGAGTCTTTAGCCAAAGGCTCAAATCTGACCAATCAAAAATTTGAGAACGAACTCAGACTCAACTAAAAGTTTTATAAGTATGGACCCGGATGTGGAGAGTGCTTATATATTATCATTAGCTGGTCAGTCGCTAACTAACTGTTACTGTACTTTTAAAGTACAAAGCACAACGGCAAACAGTATACCCAGATCAAACGGCTCATATATGAACCGTCTCATCAGGGTCTGCTCTCTTCGATTATGATATAATACAGGTATGATTCTATTGAATGAATTATATTTGGTGAAACGGTTAAACGTGTGAAAACTATAGTAATGTTAAATGTATGGGGAAACAGCTACTGGTACTGCGGTTGCAAAAACTCAAGTCTTACTTCTTCTTCACAACATTTAAAATTTCTACAGTTTACTAAAGTTTACTTCTGTAATTTCCTTTCATTCTACTGTGAACTTCTTTGCTTTCCAAAAAAGCCTAAAAGTGATCTTACATCCAAGTTCTCTTTATTCTCAGTAACTAAATTTTGAATTTCTCCCCCTGAACAAAGGAACCCTGGTTTATATAAGATGCTAAACAAAGAAAGGCTACATAGGCTAAACTAATTTGCATAGCTAAACATTATCAAAGCTAGCTCCAAATATGGGAAGCAGCATGCTAAAGTATAGCACCTCCACTGATCAGTGCTAGCATCCCTTACTAGCCGCTTGGGCTAAAGTAATTACAATTTATGGGGCTACATGATGACAGGTCTCGGCTAAACAGATGACTGACAATCTCCACTAGCCCTCTGTTTAGCATTTCCAAAACTAACACCTCTTTCCTTTGTTCAATGCGTCAACCGTATTGCAAACCTATGGTGACCAGAATTAAACTTAATTCTTACATAAATGTTCTAAAGTTGCCTAAACCCCTATGTCAAAAAATACAACAGTATATACACACCAGTGTTTCCTCTCTATTATTGGGAGTACCAATCCTTGATGTACATGTATACAGTTGAACCTGTCTTAAGCGACCTAATATTGATTGGACAAAGGAATCTTAAAAACCATGTGGCTGCTTAATACAGGGCAAATGTAATGCAGAAAACTCATATAAGAACCTTTTTGCATTACTTAAGACCTGCATTAAACTACCACTTGTCTTACAGAGCCATAATTAGGTCTCTGTTTATTGGCCGCTTAAATGTAAGACAAATTCTATCTTCTTATATGATATTCTATATGTAAACATGTACAGTAATCCCTCTCTAAACCGAAAATTCGTATTAATATCGACCAGGTGACAGCTTAATGCATTATGAACATCATGCAGAAAGCTCAATAAGGAATGTTCTGCATTACTTTCGCCCTGCATTATGCAACCACCTGCCAAAAAGATCTAAATTATTCGTTGGTTTGGAGGAGTGTTAGTGTATATTACCACACATTAGTGCGCATATTGGACTGAGGTTGATCCTTTCGCCGCTTAATAAATTTATTCTGCTAAAGTATATCGTTTCATCGTTTAGGTTTCACGGTGAAGTTTTCTTCAATATCTTTCCATAAACATAAACAGTGTGGATACTGATGAAATGCCGAGTTACTTAGTACCAATTTGGATCAAAACTGTTTGCAAAAGTTATCATGGATTCGCTTATGGCAGCGAAAGAGTTAAAGACACACTATTACCAAATTTGGACTGCACAAATAAAAACCATGGGAGCGTTTCCTTCTGTCGACATTTGCGATAAGTCAGCGCTGCCTTGTTGTAAGACTACAGATTGTGAGAGTCCATATCAACAATGGTTTGGATCATAGGTACGAGTTCTCTTTCAAAATTAAACTATTTATACAAACCTCACGTAAAGCAATTTAGTTCAATTAAGTATTTCGCTGCTAACTATATTCGTCTTCATTTCAAGGTTCCATGTTTATCTTTGAGTTTTCTTCACTTTTCTTTAAAAACATTCACAGTAATAAACAGTTTTGATCCTGATGAGACTTCGAGATGCCCGGCGTCTCATCTGGTTCTAATATGTTTGCAAACGTAGTCACAGATATTTGCCATGACCATGACTTTTAACTTCAACAATGACTCTTTAACACTTCGCTAGCTATTCGCGTCAATATACCTACCTGTAAATAGTGAAGACGAATATTGGAGCTAAATGATTAAATCAATTTGGGTGGATAGTTTGAAGACTTATTCAACGGTTGAGTTTGACTATTTATTGCAGGGTTATACGTTTCCGTCATTTTACAGTTACCATATACCTGTAAGTATATTTACACTTTAACCCTTTCTCTAATGAACGTTTATGCAAGAATTGATCACTTACTGAATATATTCATTAAATTCATTCTGATAGGTTACACATTTGAAATGGATTTGCTGGCTAAGCTTAAATCTATAGGATCGGATCTATATTATCTTTAAAGTAAACAGAGCATGTTCTGGCACTCATACGGAACCGTCCAATCTGGGCCTGCTCTGTTTACAAAAGGGGTGAAACGGCATTTACACGAAGGAAAGGGTTAACTTATGAATTAAGCAAAAATTGTTAATTTAGTGTTTTCAGTTTTCTGTTAATATATTGAGGCGTTTACTACTCAGAATTAACTTTGCTGCGACTAAATTGAACCTGGTTTACCTATTTTAATAAATAACCAGGATAGAAGAAGAAGGAATAGGAGGAGAAGAAGAAGAAGAAACGGAAGAAGAAGAAAATTTGTATGGTAATAATATACTGAGCCAAAAAAGAAACCTGACTGTGCATAGTTGGCCTATTTTGGTGGAAATCGGTCGGCATGTTATTTATTTTGAAGTAATAAACTTAAATTGGATGAGTTTTGAGCATGTATGTGAATTTTTAGCTTTCTTGCATACGTAACGTATGATTTAGACGCCAGTTTATATGGTAGGGATGTAAAACGTAAATTTCAAAATGTGTATGTGTGTAACATGGTCACTGGATGCCCCGTAAGTCAGGTTTCTGTGCAGTTTGTCGCTTCCATGTTGCCGTTAATATCGATTGTGACCACCCCTTGCACGTATGAGTGCCAATATACGCCTCCTCATCGAGTTGACGTAGCGCTGGATCACATGATTAGGCATGTTGTTCCATTCTGCTGTGAGGGCGTTCGCCAAATGGCCGATGTTGTTAATGTTGTAATTGCGGCGAACACGTCTCCCTAACTCATCCCATACATGTTCGATGGGATTCATGTCGTGAGACATGGCTGACCACTGCATAATGTTGACGTTAGCAGCGGCCAACCGAGCCCTTGTGACCCTCGCCACATGTGGACGGGCATTGTCCTGTCGCAGTGTAGCAGGAGCATGTCTTTGAAGGAATGGAATGGCTTCCGGAACCTAAAACTGCATTGATGTACCGTTGGGCATTCATGTTTCCATGAATGACTACGAGTCTTGTCTTCCACCCGCCCATAATGCCACTCCATACCATCACGCCTCCGCCGCCAAACCTATCATGCTCCCTGACACAACATTGGGCGAATCTTTCACCTCGACGACGGTAAACGCGTTGCCGACCGTCGGCAAAACTCAGATTGAAACTCGACTCGTCCGAAAAAAGGACAGAGTTCCATTCCCGGCGACGCCAGTGACGGTACCTACGCGCCCATTGCATACGTTCACGGCGGTGGCGTAATGTCATTACACTTCCAGTACATGGACGTCGGACTGTGATAGGGCGATTCTGTTCACGCAATCTGTTGCGGACAGTCTGTGGGTAGACAAAGTGACTAGACGTGCTGTCTGAGTTGCGGGTGTAACCCTGTTACGTAAGTACCACTGGCACTTGATCGAAAAAGACTATAGTTTATTTATAGCAACTAGTACATTAATACACTACATGGTGCGGCAGCCGATTCTCCCCCTGTTCCGTTCCGGCGGAAATTTCCGATATAAAACGCAGATCAACGTGAAATCTACTCATCGGTCGGGAAGGAAAGACATTCATCTCTGTAGAAACGGTAAGTTCTTGTCCATAAACAACCCTCTATCGAAAATATTTGATGATATTTGGAGGAGAAAATGGTGTTTGATTTTGTCTCCGTTTTCCTTCCTAGTCAACTTCCGGTTTGAGCGACCTTCAAGTGTCTCGGTTGAAACGGGCGTTTTCATTGGACAAATCAGAGAGGTGTGTCAAGCGCTGTTGTTCCCGCGGTCTGTCAAATATTTGTCTTTAAAATGCAAATGTTGGCAATAAAACCATCTTAGAAGGCCACAACTTTGTGGTTACTGGTCCTTATGACGAGGCTAGTGAGGGATGATGATGCAATTGGGCTATGTCCGTCAGAATGTTTTGCGAACGGATGTTTTGTTATTTGATGAAGTTTCAATGTTATCAAAGAAAGACGCGCTCATGACGTCATTTGGTGACGTCATGATATTTAAAGTAACGACCCAACGTCACCATGACGCTAGATCAACATTGTTCTCTTTTATTTTATGGCTGAATGCATGTAACAAAAATGTGACGAGTATTTTGAAATGAAAATCTTTGAAAAAGGCCCTTAGTGGTCGAAATGTTAGATCAGAGCTGTTCAAGTATTTATGTTTACATGTAGTTTGACTTCGAGCAGACAGTCGAAATAACCGGGTCATTGTCAACCAATCAAATGGCTCGTAACATTTTCTCGGGGTCAGAGGAGGTCACCGGAAGTTAACACGGAATGAAAGTCCTGACAAATCAACTCTGTCAATTTCTCCCTGAAATATCATCAAATAGCTTCGATAGAGGTTTGTTAATGGACAAGAACTGGCCGTTTCTACAGATATAAATGTCTTTTCTTCCCGGCTGCTGGGTAGATTTCGCGTTGATCTGCGTTTTATATCGGAAATTTACTCCGGTACGAAGCAATAGACGAATCGGCTGCCGCACCATGTATATGATATAACTATTATATTACACAACTATAGTCTATTTCGATCAAGTGTCAGTGGTAAGTACGTAATACAATAGCATGATCGTCCCAATGGCTAGTTGCACTTGGTCTACCTGACCTGGGACGATCATGCACAGTACCAGTCTGCCGGAAACGTCTTGCCAGTTCAAAAATTGTATTTCTACTGCAATGTAATGTCCGGCTGACGTTGATCGGAGATACTCCACCCTGCAGTATCCCAATTGCTCTATTTCTCTCTGCTTCTGAAAGCCTAGGCATTATATCGGTCTTGAATTTTTGTTGTGTTTGTGATGTCGGTGTAGCTTAGCTAACTTGTGAGACTTTTGTCTGCCTGCTATCTGACCGGATTCGTGCTGCACAAGGTTCACGTGCGAAAAAAGATAATGTGGTTTTGACCGAGTTTAAAAGATAGCACACAGTACAAATTGTACACACATGTTGTGTGATGATAATTCGATACACTGGTAACCAAATAAATGCATACAGTGTTTTAATTAAAAAGTTAATTAAAGTTATGTATCGTCAGGTTTCTTTTTTGGTTCAGTATAATTATTATAATAACGTTAATAAGAATTATAATAATAGAAAACGAATTATTGGAAGGAATTGTATGAAAAAAAGAAGATCGTAATGAAGAATTGATTATGCCCAAATTACTAGCAACATCCTCTCCGTCCAAACTGTGTAGAAAGTACAGATCAACGGATAAATATGCGTACTCAGATACTCAAATCGTCAATTCTCCACTGAATCCTATGTTGTGACCACTCACAGTTCTAAGGAATGGTTACAGCATAAGGTTTGGTGGAGAAATGACCAAACCCTATGTTGTGACCACTCCTTAGAATCGTCTCGAATAGGCAATTCTTAGGAGTGGTCACGGCATATAGTTTGGTGGAGAAATAAAGGAGTTATATTCTTTAAAATGTCTTAAATTATGCATCCTGTCTAAACCTCTTGAAAGTATATTAGCACTGTTTTATTTCAAGTTGATGTGTACTATTCTGGTTTGTTTGCAGTCTGTTTAGAATGTTATAGCTGCACGGATGTCACCATGATGGCTGATTGCAAGTCCGTGACCCAGTGCCCGGCTGGATCTGTAAGTGCGATTGAATTATTCTGACATTGTGTCCCAAGACATTCATCTATTTCGCCGACTTGTTTCATAGACATGTTTACTATTGATTGCCTACCTTTTATGCACTTGTATTTCTTTTCCAATCTCCTTGCAGAGTTGTCGCTCGTTACTCACGCATACAACTCTGCGATGGGCTCAATGACAAGAATCTTGACAAAAACAATAGTTTGTGTTTTATGGTTATCGGAGTCAATAGTTTATATCAAAATAGCCTGAATCAAGAATAAATAGTTTTTATTTTTATCATAAAATCGGTAATGCAGTTTAATTTTCAGAGAATATTTTATGAACTATTTTTCATGCCTCTTTAAGCTTCGATTATTGCACAAATGTAAACAAACAAAATGGAATGATGTCTGCTCAATATTTCGGAAACAGTTTCTACAAACTGTAGATTCCGAACCTCTTATAAGGGCACTGAATTCTGCTATAACCCCAAAGGACACACAACTTATTGGGACATCCCAACCTTTTGCTTTTCTTCCGTTGAAGTCCTCAACGAAACACACTAAACAATTTACTTTCTGTTTTGTACGGGAGTTAGTTTCATTTCGGGATACTTTCTGAACCAACTACAGAGGTATATGTAATGTAACCAGGTGTAAGAGAGCGTTTCTTTCAATATACATTGGGCATTGTTTTTTGTATAATGACCTTTAGCTTGCTTCAGGCAGATGCATGATTACCTATGCAAACATTTAACTGTTAAAAGTCTGCGAATGTGTGTTTTTTCTTATTTCAGATGTGTCATGCCTATTTCAGATCCAACAAATTTAGCCTGGGATGCATTGATTCGACAGTAAGAAAGTTTCTCATGTATAGTGGCTTGCACGGAGTCTGATGACACGCGCTGTTTAATACTGAATTTTGCATTGAATACTGAATGTCCTTACCGCCCCCTCTCTCTGTCTCTCTCTAACTGTCTGTCTGTCTGTCTCTGACTCTCTCTCTTTCTCTCTCTCTCTCTGTAATGTTGTCTGTCTTTCTCTGTGTCTCTGTGTCTCTATGACTCTCTGTCTCTCCATCCCGCCACTCTCTCTCTCTCTTTTTCCTCTCTCTATCTTTTATTATTGTGCTTTATAGCTTCATAGTTATTTATATTAAATACTACACGTTTTGTTAATTTTAAGCTCTGTCCGGTTACAAACACTTCTACAAGTACACTTGTCGGTCGTTCACTATCTACTCGCACCAACGATGAATGTTCTGCCTGCTGTGCTAGGAATAATTGCAATAGACAACTATGTCAGCCGGACAGTGAGTCGCTTTCGACGGTTTCGTTGGATGTATTTTGAACCTGTCTGTGATATTCTAGGTGGTTTGATATTACATAGCTTTTCGGTCCCCTGTCGGAGACACCCGGGGGGGGGGACTTAAGTGTTTGCCATTGGCAGTCCGTCTGTCTGTCCGTCTGTCCTTTTGTCCGGATGGTTTCTACAAAAAACTGTGTTAGGGGTGACGCATTTCATTGAAACTTCATACAATGTTACCTTATTAGGAGGTCTAGTGCGGGATTGCATTTGGAGTAAAAATGTCAAGTATAAAGATGACTGTTACTAAAAACAGAAAACAGTAAAACGCAATTATTTGAACACTCAAAAAAGTAAAATAAACTGTAAGTACCTAGTAATAGTCTACTTTCAGTCCGAGTGACCGCTCAGCCGACTGTACATTTACTCCCCTGGTCATTGAGTCAATGGCCTACAATATTGAGCACTGCTAACATATGACACAATCATGCAGCCGCAGTACCGGCGAGTGACCCTCACAGGTAACCATTTTAACCCCTGGGTGGAGAGGATGTACGGGTGGGAGACACGGAAAAGCGTGTCTGAAATTTCCGGGAGGGACCGGGATTTGAACCCCGGACCTCCGGATTGATAGTCAAGCGCGTTACCACTAGACCATCACCACCTACATACCATCGCGACCTAATACGTACCATTATTGATCTTTAAAGTAGGTGGCAGCTTAATGCAGGGTGAAAGTCCTCTAGGAGCTTTCTGTGTGACTTTCATCCTGCATTAAGTAGCCACCTGCCTAAAAAGGCACCAATTCTACATTACTAAATTTTCATAGTATCGAGTTATTACTGTAATCTGATTTCCGAATGATACATTCAGTTAGGGTTACAAGGTGTGGATGAAACTGTATACAACGTTAAGTTATCAGAATATAAGTGTGGGGATTGTGTTAGGTCGAAAGATCAACTATGTAGTTCAGTGTTGCTAACTTAAACACTTATCATCATAGTTTGGTTTCCGGGTAGTAATTTGAGTTAGGGAAACTAGATACGAATGAAATGTGATAGTATGTTAGCTTATGAAGTAATCTAGTGTATGGTAGTGTGTGGGTAGAAATTAGACATTTATCGCCACAAATTGGGAGTCGTCTAATCTGTGTTTTTTTCTGTTTGCAAAGTGTAAATGTGTTTATATGGAGTAAAGGGTGAAAGGGTTTTGACTGAATTGTCATCTGTCAGGACCCAAAATGTCTCTTCTGAATAGTGAACACACCTGGATGCGTTATCAGTTCTTCGCGGTGTGTCCTCTGTTCTATGGTTTATCCCTTTACTCAATGAAATTCATGTAAGAAATAGTACTATTGGGAATATTAATGAGTTGAATTCTTATAATGTCATTATAAACAGAAACAAGTTGGCAATTTGCAGAAACTTTAGAACATATCTATATTATATCATAAGCAAACAGGGTAGATCTTGATCAGACGGCTCCTATATGAATAAAGGGCTAAAGAAACCCAACTATCCATAGATATTGCATTGATCCCAAATTGATTATTATCAGATAAAGACAGCCAATTAAATAAAAGTTTCAATTAATACAAATCAACAAAACCTGCTGGTTTCAATGAATTCGGAGCAAATGTCAACAGTTACACAAAAGCAAATGAACAACAGCGATACGCTTAATAAAACACACATACGATGCATTAATAAACGTTATGTATTGATACATATAGTATAGTGAGGTATGTGGTTTTATCATATGAAGTTCCATTGAACGAATAGTTTTACAGTTCTGTAAAAGGCTACTAGGAGTAAAGAAAACAACTCATAAACAACTTAATATATGATGAACTAGGCATAATGCCGTATTAATATCAACGTTTTATTAACATAACAGTGTGTGGGGTAAAACTATCACAAAATCCTGAACAAAGATATACTACAGTGCTCCCTCTCTACAACGACACCCTTTGGGATACGAATATTGTATGTGTTGTTCAGAGGGAGTTGTTATAGGGAGGGAAAATCAAACATAATTAGCTTGTTTGCAGCTCCCCAGATAAGGTGTATGTCGAGACCTAAAACCGTTATGCCTCAATCAAACCCTTTGTTGTGACCACTATTTAGAAACGTCACAAAGTGACGATTCTAAAGAGTGGTCACAACATAGGGTTTGATGGAGGCATAAAGAAAATACGATGAAAAAAAGTTGTTTCCGGAGCCTTGTTGTTTCGGAAACAGTGATATGTGTTGTTGTAAGGAGGGAATCGTTATTGAGAGGGCCGTTGTAGGCAGGGAGCACTGTTTTACAATCCTGAACGAAGATATACTAAAACGTATATCTAATGCTACAGTCAGACCTAAACTCTCAACCGAATAAGAAAACATGATGATCTTTAATGCTTGATTTATTATGTCAGTTAGATTTTCTCGAAGTATGGATTTTTCAGGAAGTAGGCCAACCAAGGTTACATGTATTTTAACCATTTCGCTGCCAATGCCGGATCTGTGATTACCTATGCAAACAGTTTGGATCCAGATGAGACGGCGTCTCATCAGGATCCAAACAGTGTGTTACTGTTACTATGTTTTTGAAACAAAAATGAAGAAAATCAAAAGAATGAAAATTTGTAGCAGACGACAAAGTTAGCAGACGACAGAGTTTTGCAGCGAAAGGGTTAATCTATGGTGAAACAACGAATAAAATATCAATATTTGCAAATTTGGAATGGTAGGCAGAATATTTACCAAGTCGAGCTAGCTTATACAAACACATTTTCAACTATAAACTACAACCTTACTTACAAATTATCATTATTAATAAATTCCGAATATAACTCACCAAACTTAGAGTATGGTCTCATAGGCTGTATACAGGAAGATGGTCAAGACCAGTTGCAACGCCAGTAAATGAACGACTTTACTGACTGTAGGGCTCTAGAAGATGAATGTCATCATGTATGCGAATGTACCATATAAATGAATGCAACCAGGAACACGTGTATGCCGACATACAAAACACCTTTAAAACGGCTAAGCAGCTTCATCCAAAAGGTTTTCCAAACAGACAACAAGCAAGGTTTTACGCAAGCGTAAAATGGCTGCGTAACGTCTTTAAGCAGGATAGAAGAAAAAGAGGGAGCAATATTGTTTAGTAGTTTAAATTAACAGATACATAGGGAAAACATGACTGTAATGTATAAATTAACAGCAGAAACGGGGGAATGTTTTAAGGAGCCATGATGCATAATACCTGTGTATGACACCAATAATACACATTACCACGAAGTAAATGCAGATCAATGGTATTCATGCACAATTGTGAAATATTCAAAACGGTCAACAAAACCACGAGTAAAAGGTCTCAGCTAAATAACTTTACCAAAGACAAAATTCAAACAAAGGACTTATACTTTTACAATATTTGTGTACAGAATTGTTTTTAAACCAAAAGCACGTAAACTAAGGGTGCTAACAAACAAAATGAGAGAAAAACATTATGCTTCCGCCGAGGATCGAACCCGCGACCTCACATTTCTGAATGTGACCTACACCGTTACAACCCCTCGACTACGCTGACTGCTACAAGTGGTGCGTGCTTTTAAATGATTTATACCCAATACACTAGCATTTTCAATGGCAGAAAAGAAGCAAATAACCTTGACAAAAATATTTGTCCCCGCTAACAAAAAATGTATGAATCAAAATAAGTAAAATAAATGAATGTATATAAATAAAAGTTTGTCTCACAGTAACCCATAGTTATTAAAAAAGATTGGCTTTTATAGAAACACAGGAACGCAGAAACGCATGGTCAAAATTCAAAGCCGTATAATTGTGGGCTGCTTTCAGCAGCCCAATGACAATGTATATATACCTGTATACAAACATATTAGAATAGATCAGACAACTAGATTCGACTGATTAGGTTATGTATTTGCCAACAATTGTTTGAAGTCTACATCCAATCACTGCATATCTTCCATGAAATCCTTATTGAACCTATTAATATGGCTGTCTTGATGTAATATCTATTATACAGATGATTTTTTTTAAAAAGAACAATAGGTGTTTGATTGCGTTGATTTATCTTATATTTACTCACCCCAAATGATAGATTTGTTTTTGGTTTCGACAAGCTTATCACCTTTTGGATGAAATTCCGTATGCTGTTCAAATTTGAAACGTGTGTCTCATTAGTTCTATCACAAAGGCATTAAATGTAATTTTCCAACTCATAAGATAAGCATTGTGTTTCGTTTCGACAACCTTGCCACTTTACTGGGTGAGAAAATACCACTTTCATTACAAATGGTTATTCTTGCAACATATCAACTATCCTGATATAATTGTTCTAGACAATAGTATTCCAGAAAACTCCTAACCCCTTCTCCCTATAGCAGTGGCCTGAGTTACACTTTGCAATCCAGATTACACGCCGTGTATCTCGGTGTCTCATCAGGATCCAAAATATTTGACACCGGTCACATGTTTTTCAAAAGCCTGATTATATCGGAAGTAATGAAACTCGTACTAGACCAACATTTCGAACAGACTTTTTCATTTTTACAGCTGTTATAATTATGTTTACTGTAATAATAACAAAAACAATTATTATTATTGTTGTTGTTATTATCATATTTAGTGAAATAAGGGATAACCTTTTTGTTCTTTCACGACATCTCCAGTAAAGTAGACTCTGGTCTGGCGCTCCTGAAGGAGCTGTCTGATCATATCTGTTCTGTGTTCTTATGTTACAGATCTGATTCCTTATTCTCATTACAATACAATTCCTCCATTTAACCCGAGGAATAAAACAACTTAATTTAGGGAATATTTATGATTGACAGTCTTACATAAATATGTTATGATGATGGACAAAGTGAAGCTAACCTTACTATGAATAATGTTTGTATGCTACCTATCCACATAGGCATATTTGACCTTCTAGTTTATTGTTAAACTTGTCATACTTGTCATATTAAATCCGACCTTCGTATGCTTTTATGCTGAACTTCTTATGTGATTCAACACAGGATAGTATCAATGGCCGTCGATAGAGGTGTCTGGTAAGAAATGACAAACTGACGCAAAGTATAAATAAGTAATTTAGGTGATATTTATTAATGAGTATCGAATAAAATTATGGAAAGTAGACGGAATAATCAAGTGGTAACATGACTTGGGATCAAAGTCACGTGGTCATACCCGGGGACAAACATATACGGCACATTGTTATTAAGTTCAAATCGAGACATAATAGAATAATACAAGAAAACCATTGATGCAAAGCATCAAAGGCGCGGTTAACCGAATAGTGAATAAAAAAGTGTTTTATATAATTTATTGTCAACAGAATGTTTGTATTACTTCTATGGCCTTAGTAACACAACACAATTCTTCCGTTTCGCCTTAAAGGGTCCTTGAAACAGCAGTCATTTCAGTCAGATTGTCCTAGTTATACATTAACCCTTCCAGTCTCACACTGGATATCTTATCCTCCTTGTTGTTAAATATTCAAGTAAGAAATAAAGACATCATTGATATTTATAAGTTGATATTTTATTATCGCATATGCACTCATATATCCGATTTCTAATCTGAATATTTTGTCAAGTTCACTGCTAATTGCAGGTCTAAAATCCGAACACTCACTTCCGTAAAGAATGTGTTCTTTATCGTGTTCTTGATTACAGAATCAGCCGTCACGGTCTTTCCCCTGGATCTCTTTTAAGAAGCAGTAAGCCATAGTTACCAACAAACGCTCTTCAGTTCTGTGTCCCTGATCCTTTAGAAACTGTCATTTTAGTTGATTTTTCATCGAAATATCTTTACTTATTAAGCCCCGCCCCTGATTTAGTTGGTTGTCATAAACGTATTGCTCCTAATGCGAAAAATGTCGGTACCGCAACATCTTAGTTATTTCCTCGGCTGTTATCGTTGCTGACCCTGCTGTTGCGGTATTAAAGTTTTTTTATTAGCCCTGACCTAGGAGAAATAATTTTCTAACATTTTCATTTCCAAAATACAAACAATTCTACACAGAAAAAAGTATGTCGACCTGTTTCAAACTATGTTTTGTTTTTTATAATCATTAAGGCAAATTCACTCTTGTACCAATGAAATCCCAATGCCAGCGTTCCATATATAGCGCGGGGCATTCAGGCTCCCGCGCAACAACGTATCACTCTTTTCATAAGGTGACAGCCCGGTCAAATTTGCCCTTCTTTATTCTATATAAAAACAGCCATTTTCTGCATCTCCTAGCTACTTCCAGGAATAGATTTGGGCTATGCCCTCTTAACATATTCATATTTAGTCCAAACTAAAACAAACCAGAAAACAAGGTCAAGAACGTTGACTTGTTTCCCTACACACACAAATATTTTTCGCTTTACATTTGGGCCATTCTAGCGTTCTTCTACACACATATTTCCCAACATCCACCAGAGGAAGTAGTTCTGTAAGAGACTCACAAAAAATGACCCCAATGGGCAGAGAATACACACACTAACTTGTACATATGCAATTTTTTAGCCTTTCAGGTTCTTGAGAGACATTTATTAGCTCATATTTAAAGCGCTGCATTTCTAAAGAACTAATTTTAACTGTATTACGATCTCCAGAAGCAATTCCTCACCGTTGTCACACCATAAGCTATATACATGGAAGTACGTTGAAACCATGTACATAATGTATTTTGCCACTACTGACAAAACGCTTCCCATTCTCGCCGTTAGTACAATTGGTACAAGATTTAATATATATTTGATCTGGGTCTACTCTGTTTGTAAATGCGTGAAAACACGTTTATATTAGGGAAAGGGTTAAAACACGAACTGCCTGACAGATTAATGGACGGGCTGACGGACGGACAGCGGACGGTGGTCGATCACAAAATTTCAACTGAGTATTCTCAGATGTGCTAAAATACCCAGAAACTACAAAAGGAGGAAACATCTTAAATTCCGTGTCTAAAACAGACCAATCTAGAGCTAGGCGGTCTATATCGAGTTTCTCGTACTAGTGCAAATCACATGTACAATGTCACATAGGAGTTCATTATTACTTGTATAAAGTATAATGTATAAATAATAATACATATAATGTTGTTTCTGTTACTATTGTATTCAATCTATATGCTGCTACTTCGTTATTATGTCTCACCCTTTAGGGGAGGGAGACATATTGATGTTGTGCTTTCTGTCTGTCCGTCTGTCCGGACACCGTCTGTCTGTCTGTTAAAATTCTAGTGCAGATGAACCAGCTGTATGTAAGGATGGTCATATGGATTGGAATTTTGGCTGCAACACTTTTGACAAAAGTTATGGCCCTTTGTAGTTTTTCCTAATATATAATATACATGTATAGCGAAAACATCTTGTGCGGCTAACTCCTCCTACACTATTTGAGGGATTTACTTCAAACGTTTACATATGAACCAACTGCAACAATTTTAACAGAAGTTATATGTATGAACCTTTGTAGTGTTTCATTATAATGAAAAAATATTGTGCAGCTAACTCCTCCAACACTATTTGCCTTATAAAGAATATATAGCGAAAATATCTTGTGCTCCAACACTATTGTCATTGTATAGAATGTATAGCGAACAAATCTTGTGCAGCTAACTCCTCCTATACTATTTGAGGGATTTACTTCAAACATTTACATATGAACCAGCTATATGTGATGATGGTCATGTGGTTTGGAATTTTGGCTGCAACAATTTTGACAGAAGTTATGGCCCTTTGTAGGTTTTCCTTATAGCGAAAAAGTCTTGTGCAGCTAACTCTTCCAACACTATTTTCCTTATATAGAATATATAGCGAAAAAATATTGTGCTCCAACACCATTTTCCTTGTATAGAATATATAGCGGAAAAATCTTGGGCATCTAACCCCTCCAACACTATTTGAGGGATTTACTTCAAACTGTTACATATGAACCAGCTTTATGTGAGGATGATCATGTTTTTTGGAATTTTGACTGCAACAATTTTGACAGAAGTTATGACCCTTTGGATTTTTTCCTTATATAGAGTAATAGCGAAAAAGTCTTGTGCAGCTAACTCCTCCTATACTGTGTAAGAGTTTTCATTCAAACTTTAACATATGAACCAGCTATATTTGAGGATGGTCATGTGGATTGGAATATGGGCTGCAACAATTTTGACAGAAGTTTGGATTTTTTTCTGATATGAAATTTATAGGGAAAACTAGTGTTTATAGATGTCTACAGAAGTTTACAGATAACCAATCTATATGTGATGCACAACACATCTAAATGTATCTATAAGTGACGCACAACCAATCTATATCTATATGTGAAATCTATATGTGAATGTGGTTATGTGATTTTGAATAAAGGTTGGTTATCATAACAGTTGTTAAAACGCAACTCTTGGTTACAACGTTCATTCCTCTTATGGGTGCAGGGGCAGGGTACCGGGGGAGACATGTGTTTTTCTCAAAAACAAACTCTAGTTTTATATTAATTTTGTTTTCAATTTGTATTAAATGAATACACATTGCGTTATATTGCTGAACATTTTTAACGTGATTTGAAAAAAAAAATCATTGTCCTTTTAAATTTTATGACAAAAGGGTTATACCTTATCTTAAACCTCAAATGAAGAATACTTGACTGGTGCGTATTGTATTGGTTGTCCATTTGTTATAGATCCTACCTGCAGCAATTCTGGCGACATTGACTGCGATGCTGTGGGTTCGTTTGTAAATTTTTGTTCAATTACTGACCATGCCAAGACGGTGTGTAAGAAGTTCTGCGGACTGTGTAACATGGGTGAGATACCATTGATTAAAATATTATTTCTTTGATGGGAGCGGAATAGTTTTTTTTATTTAAATGTGTGATAAAAAAATTCATTTATTTACTGCATTGTAATATATTTTTCCCCAGCGATGGTTATAATTTACTGCAGACTACACTACAGATTTACACTCCAGAAGAATGCAGCTGCAATATTTTTCAATGTGCTCTCATCACTAATGTCAAAGAACTGTTTGATGTTTAATGTGTTGTTAACATTTTGCAGATCATTTGCAGGTCATTTGCTGTCCCGCATTATGTCTGCACTCTGAGCAATTAATCCTTTCAGTGCCAGAATTGTCGTCTGCTAGACATATTTTCGTATGCTTCAAGTTTTAGAATGGAAGTTTGTCCAACGTCTTTATAAAACGATAAACAATGTAACAAACAGTGTGGATCCTGATGAGACGGCGTCTCATCTGATTCCAAACGGTTTTGCATTTGATACTACAAACATACCCGTCTTCATGGAACTGAAGGGGGTAATGTCTGCAAATATTGTCGTCTGCTGCATATTTTCCCTTCCATGTCTATTCAAAAACAAATGGCAGAGTGAAAAACCGTTTGGATCCTGATGAGGTGCTAAAGATACGCGGTGTCTCATTTGGATCCAGACTGTTTGCAAAGGGTTTACACAAAAGTATGTACACATTTGCAAAGGAAATTTCCATTTCTCAAATAAACATTTGCTATATATTGTCAGCACGTTGTCTGTTTCTGTAACAATTAATTAGACTTTCCTTTTTTCATTTCTAGAAAGATTCGTTATATTCTGTTTCATGTTTTGTATATGGCCATATTCGGCTACATTTGCTTTCGAATGCTTTACTTCACAACATCAGATGTTTCATTGCTCGTGTTGCGGCCGTATGTTGCCCCGTACTTCATTTTCAGTGTTATTATATTTTCTAGTCTTTCGGGATCATCAATATAAATATTTTAAGTGATGAAAATTGAATACAGTCAGCTAATCCGGTGCTAGGGTGTGCGAGTGGTGTTGCACCTTTTATAACTGCTCATGAACAGACTCAATAAATCCGAGTCTGCATTTTTCTCTTTTCGCATGGATTCTTTCCTATCGAATGACCCCCTACTTTAAGAATATATATACACAAGGCCACCGACCACTAATTATTTGATATCCATACTTTATTTACATTTGCGGTGTAAACTCGGTCACATCATCTTCTGAGTCACCTAATCAGATTTACGTGACATTACACTGTACTTGGTGTTGTTTATTTTCAGGATCGAATCGGGAATACGGCACTTTTTTCAATTGCATTTCCTCATTTTGACCACACGTTTCTGAAAACTTCATAAATGTGTACCTTTGCTTTCAGTTGATGGTGGCTGGTCGGCCTGGAGAGGTTGGATGCCATGTTCAGCGAGTTGTGGTAATGGTACCCAGACAAGGACACGGTCTTGCTCACAACCGTATCCTGCCAATGGTGGTAGTGATTGCACGGGAGTCAGCCACGAGACACGCGCATGTTCCAAAGACAATTGTCCAGGTTAGTGAAGTAATCTTCGATTTAGAACAAATGGGAAATGTATTTCCCTCGAAACTATGCAAACGAATAGCCCCAGACAGATACGTGGCGTTAAATCAGAATATATTCAGCTGAAGTGTGTAAAACACCGACTCTGTTGTGTGATGTCTATTATTAGATTGCTCGTTTTTAACATAGTTGCTGGTCTTGCTAACTAACCTCTGCGACTAGTTTTATATGCATTGAAAAATCATTTTTCTCAAATCAACAACACAAATTCATCTATGCATTCAGATTTTAATATGTCCTTTCTGGAGTACAAACTGTAAGTTAGGATATCGAAAGGCTGGCGTGTTTGATTATTCATTGTGTTTGTTTATACGGCCCTTGTCTATCTTGTACTTACTTTGCTTTTTCAGCCAACGGTGGGTGGAGTCATTGGTCGCCATGGGGGTCATGTAGTGTTACCTGCGGAATCGGCCTTCAGCGCCGTGATCGCGCGTGCAACAACCCTTATCCTTCCAGTTCGGGAATACATTGTTTTGGTGACGCGCGGGACGACAGAATCTGTACAGCTGTGGCATGCCAAGGTGTACTATCACTGTTACTGTATCTACCCCTTTTCTTATGTTAAAAATTATTGTCTACATTTACTTAATTTAGCGTCCAATATGTATATAGGAAATGCTGAAGAAACAAAACCTTTGCTAAACATTTAACACCCTCATCAAAACATACGATGCATTTGGTAAACCGATTCTCTTGTTAACAACGTAAGAGATAATATCTAGAACCAAACATTTATAAAATCCCCATTTTATATAATTCAAAATGTCATTAAATACTGTTGTACTGTGTACCATTATTTGCTATTGCTGCTTGAGTGACTTGGTTTTGGTGATTAATTTATTTCTAATAACTGAAGAGTATACAATCTAATAAAACAACTGGGCTTCGTTGTTGCAATCAGACTAGGCAAACATTCGCCACGCAGATTGAGTGTATTAAATCTAGCATATGTTTTTACAAATAAAACATGTGCATGACAAACACATGCAGAAGAGTTCCGATTTACCATCGACAATACTGTTTCATCACATAACACCGACCTTTATTGCATACCTTCAAAATGGTGTAACATAATTGTTTATTTTCTCTTTAAGGTTAAATCCAAACCTTGTGCTGCGACAAAATGATTCATGTTGAAACTTTTCAGAAAACATACTATGCTTTAATTTTGTCGCACAATGGATCGTGTTTATACCACGTTCTTGAATTTCAAACGTAAATTAAATATGCAGGTAATGATGGTTTTGCTAGATTCTGTTTTCCCTTTACTGTGTTAAACAGAACATCACATTCGTATTTATTTCTCTTTTTTGGTTTATAATCTTCACAACAGCAGGTGTTAAGTGCTTGTGTGGCGGCCGTAAAACGTCGCCCCGTACTTCATTCTCAGTGTTGTTATACCTTCTGGTCCTTCGAGATCATGAATTCAGTACTTCTTGTTCTGAAAATTGAATACCGCTTAAGCCGGTGCTAGGGGGCGTGAGCAGTGTTGCACTTTCAATTACTGCTCATGAACAGACTCAATAAAAGTACAAAAATGAGTCATGCAGGAAATACCACACACAGAACAAACACTCGCCCGAACAGCAACACAAGGAAACAGCAAATGTACATGGGTAGAAAAAACAACAAGAGACGCACAAAGACAAAACAAACATACAATAGGAGGAAGATGGAAGTACCGCCTTGGAACGGTCAGTGACAAAAGTCACCGGGGGTTTAAACCGGTTTATGGGCGCCCAACCTCTCCCTTATTCCATCCCCATCCTAAAAGACAAACAGTGTAAATAAACGTATCCCCTCTCCGACTAATCTACAACAACCGCGACAGCAAATACAGTGGTAAAGTGCATGTATAACAAAAAAAACATTTAATTGAACATACTGTATCCACCTATATCGCTAGTGTACTCAATGATTGAGCTGCAAACAGAGTAACTGTAGAAAAGTAATAAAGGGTACGACAAAAATGAAATAGTACAGATATCCGACGTTCTCCTTCCATTTCTGGATTTAAGAGGTCGCCTTCATAGAGTACTAAACCTTTCTTGTCGGCGTACATGCAAAGAGGCCAGCGTGATTGCCAACTGTAAAAGGGTTCACAACCAAACATGCAGTATGTTGTAATAATACAGGATCTGCAATTTTCTCTTTTTGTGTTGCAATTTTTGCTATCGGAGGATCACCACCCTTCAGAATTTATAATCTTCACAACAGCAGGTGTTAAGTGCTTGTGTGGCGGCCGTAAAACGTCGCCCCGTACTTCATTCTCAGTGTTGTTATACCTTCTGGTCCTTCGAGATCATGAATTTCAGTACTTCTTGTTCTGAAAATTGAATACCGCTTAAGCCGGTGCTAGGGGGCGTGAGCAGTGTTGCACTTTCAATTACTGCTCATGAACAGACTCAATAAAACCGAGTCTGCAATTTTCTCTTTTTGTGTTGCAATTTTTGCTTTCGGAGGATCACCACCCTTCAGAATTTAAATCGTTGATTAAATAATATAATGGCACTTGCCAAGGTTCGTGTCATGCCAGTTTAGCATACACGTCTGAAAAAAAGATGAAAAATATTGTATAAGATCCACTATATAAATCTGAAAATGAAATAAAGTAAATAAAGTGAACAAGTTGCGTGATAAAATTAAATTAATATTTAGTACTTGTAACTAGATGGCGGATGGACCGAATGGAGTGGCTGGAACACATGTAGTTCAACCTGCGGGACAGGGGTACAGACCTCCTCACGTTCTTGAACAAACCCTACCCCCTCTGTACTTGGGAAAGCGTGTACAGGTGACAATGTTAAAGTGAGGACCTGCTCTGGGGCACCGTGTGTCGGTATGAATTGTATGAATTATTATTTAGACATATGAACTCTAGTGCAGACCTTTATAAGATCTTGCAAAGGCGAGTAGTACTTATTCAAGAATTATGCAAATCAGTACTGAGAAATGTGACACATTCAATATAAAATTGCAACACGCAACGTTTTCTTTTGTCAGTTGCATGAAAAGTGTTATTGATATTGAAACAAAGTTTAAAACCCAGGTACTACCTATATCCTTCGAAGCTCAAGTGCATGCAAAACCTGAACAGCAAAATAATGTCTGATAGTGGAACTATAATATCAAATATACAACTTTGGCGATCGAGACTGGGTTCAGACACGTCAATATGTTCTGATCCTTCAGAAAGTAGTTATTCTTTCCAAAGTCAAAATGTTGACACTTATGAATTCCAATAACATTTCAATTCAGTGATCATTTCTATTCAATAAACCTCACAAAGCGCTGAGATAATACGGTCTAAGAATATTCTGCCCAATGCGACTCTGTATTTACCAGGGTAGTCTTAACCATTTCGTCAAATTTTTAATTGTGGTCTGCGACCGAATTCTGTTAAAACATGTCGGTAAATAAGAAAATGGGGTCAATAAATGCAAATTTCAAAGGAATAAACCATAGATATAGAACTACATTGAGACAAAACGTGAAGTCTCTGATCAGACGCCGCCTTGAAAAGGCGGCGTCTGATCTGGGACTGCACTATTTGTTGTGGTGTAATTTTGCGACATTGGCGGTAGAAGGGTTAATATTCATCATAGAAAAAATGTACCTATACAGAATATATAGATGAATATCATAATTATATACAGTTTGGTTTTAAGACATTAATTTTTGTGTGAAATGTGTTTGTTTCTTGTTTAGCAAACAAACTATTGGCGAGGACATACTCGTTCAGTTGTACATTGTTTGCAAACTTACGACGAAGGTATCAGTGTATCCCAAAATGAATTTTAAATAATAATGCGTTTCTAATTGAATAATGACTCAGAGGTACTGTATCTGTATGAAATTATCTATATTCGTTCTGACTTACCCTACTATATTAGTTATACAGTTCTTTCCCTGGTACATGACGATTTATTCATGGCTGAAGAAAATTATGATGCCCGAGCCGTTAGGTAAAGGTTACATGATTTCATCAGCCGGGAATAAATCGTCATGTACTCTGGGAGAGACCTGTGTAACGGAGTTATCATACTGCAAAGTTTTACGGCTTGGATAATTGATATAAATCTATTTTGGATTTTTGGCATGTTGAATCACTAAACTAATTCCCCTAAACGCGCCCCAATACATTCTTTCTACTCGAAGGTATCCGAAGTGGTGTGTATTGTATTTCACAGACGTTGTTATAATAGATGGCTGAACGATAAAATAACCGATTTAAAAACTGTTTTATTTATTATTTCAAGCAATAGTTTTATTAATTCATTTCTGCATTTTTGTCTACGTATCAAAAGTTGTCTATTATTATTATATCTTATGATGCGAACGCCCACGTCAAAACAGTTTTTCCGCGACGTCAGTGAAGTCACGTCGTAGACCCGTTACGCCGATTGTATATCTGCTTATACTTTGAAATCAGTGTCTATGAAAGTATTGAACTAGTAGATCGCATTTATATTTGCTACCATATCAATTATTAATTTTGTTACTGTTTAGCCGAGTCGGTCATTTTGTTTCTGACCATAAATATGTGGGGCCTGTCATAGGGATTTTCTATGTACCCTGTCAGCTCACAGGGTACATGGATACATGTACACAGCTAGTAAACCAATCAGAAGTGAGGAATTTACTTTGCAGTATAACAATGCACGATCTAAGTGGCATTTGCAACCAGCTTGGATCCAGATGAGACGCCGAAATAATTCAACCGCTTTCAAATTAATTATGATTTAATTATGTTATTATATCAAACCATGGTGGTATCCGTTATTTTCTTTATACGGGCATGATTGTACACCTTTCTGGTATGAAAACAAATGAACAGTTAAGGTGCAAATAGCGTTTCATTTTCCAAGTGTGATATGAAACTACTACTTTCATATTCATAAAAATGAGTAGGGTATCACAAAACACGTGAAATGATTTACCTTGTGTCTGACTTTCAAGCAAAGATTAAGATAATGACTCAAGAACTTAACTTATTAAGTAAACTAAACGGAGTATTTGCAGACTGATGTCTCGGCTCATTTGAACAGTTGTATATGTACGAGTATTGTCGTTGTTGTTATCCGTATCAGTACACCACAACAATGATTATGATATTTAAAAAAAACATTTTTAAAAGTATCATGTTTTAGAGGACGCCATTGTAATGACATGTAAATTAACAGTATTGATGAGGACATCTAAAAGTAATATAACATGATTTGTAAAGTAGAAATGAAACAAGGCTTTTTAAATGGTGTGTTTCGTAACATACAAATGACATTATACTTATCGAGGCTAATGCTTTTGACACATACACGTATTTACAAACAAAAGCATACATGTATTTACAAACCATTATATCATTGTTGTTTTCAGCACATGTACAAAACGTTATTAGTGCATGCTGTAGGTGCATAGCTAGATCTTTAGAAACACTATATTTCACATTACTAAAATAGGATACATGGCAATACATTAAACATTATCATATCAAATTCAATAAATACTAATGATAACACAAGAAAGGGAAAACACATCCCTCATTTCGATTCTGCTTCTCAATGTTAAGAATGTTTCTACGGGTTTAAGCGGTAGACCTTTCTGTGTGATATATTCAACTATCATCACATCTGTATCATGCGGGTGCCGTCTGCATTTAACTGAAATACTGTTGGTCGGACGTTAAACCCAACTCACTTACTCACTCACTCACATCTGTATTAATCGTAATGCACGTTTAGACCGAATGATAATCTTCAAAGAGCCCCATCCACTTCTTCATATTCTTAAGCTGCTTCAAGAGCCTTCTCCAGTATGCTTCCACAACTCATCCTCAATCCATTATGGAACCAGACAAAGTAGTAGGGCATCGCTCTCGGTTTTCTCTGTACCCGCTCAACTATTTCTGATGTTTCAAATTAGCATAAGGTTGTGTAAGCTCTAATACAAGACGATCGTAACTGGAACACAAGACAATGTCTGTCGTAAGAATCTTACTTGTCGCATACTTGAATGTGTGATGATTTTGGCTATGTTGATCATGGTTGTTATTAATTAGGACTAATGACAAGTTTGGTCGTACTGTCATAAAATGGGTCCCAAGGATTTAGCATGGCTGGTTTGTATAATTACAAGGGTAAAGTATAGCTCGTTAAAAGGATTAATAAATTAAATAACCTAAACATTTGTGTTTTGATCGAGAAATATTTTGAAACATTTTATGAATTATTTGAGCAAACAGTTGGAAAAAAACTATCTTGGTTTATTCGTCATATCTTGCTCTGCCAAATATTATCGTCTGCAAATATTGATGTTGTCGTCTGCAAAATGTGTCTTTAGGAAACATAATTCGTTTACTTAATTTTCTCCTCATTTCTTTCAAAATATATTACCGAAGTAATAAGTTTGGTTCCTAATGAGATGTCGAGATGTTTGGCGTCTTATCTAGATCTAAACTGTTTGCATTGATAATCATTGAGTTAATATACCCTTATATAGATTTGCATATTATTTACAGATACACGGATTGGTTTTACCGTCGGCGGTATTTCTAGAGTTGGTACAAATGACAGTAACGTCATATTCAGCTATGTTTACACAAACCAAGGCGGTGGCTACAACACCTCATCAGGAGTTTTTACCTGCATTGTTCCAGGGATGTACGCATTTAGTCTCAGTATAATGAAAAAGTCGTCGGTGCCCGAGGCAGTATGCTGGATCTACAGAAACAACAAGTTTCTGTTTGCAGCTTGGGTATATGGAACAATTGGTGACTACTTACCTGCCATTGCCACTGCTTATCTTCATCTGGTGGCCGGAGATCGAGTACACGTTGGACGCTGCAGCGCACTCTCTACATTCCACAACGATATACACGTGTCTTTATTCACTGGCTATTTGGTAGATGCAGATTATCATTAAACCATTCCCGTGTTTAACTCAAAATATAAATATCGTGAACATAATATTTGAAATGTTATTAATCCTTTAAAGGAGCGTGCATTGTCATTTGAAAACGGTGCAGATTAAAGAGCAGAGGGCTACGTGAGGAACACTACCACACTGTTTGTTATTCGAATTCCTCTAGAATGTTTAAGCCTTCCATACTGGGTTCACTCAGTACTGAAAAGTTATTCCACTCTGGAAGTTTACCTTTGGAAGAGTTCAGTACAGATAGCCGCATCAAACCGAGTTATGTATGAGCTTTGGTACTACTCCTTATACACATATCACGGACTATGATTAACCCGCTAAATTGGCATTAACATTTAGTTTGTAAAGTAAACTACAGACGGTAGAAAATATTTTAATATTACTATGTTTAATGGAGGATGGGATGATAAAGATTACCATAATAAAGATTATCATGTTTAAGGTTACCATGATTAAAAGTACAAAAATGAGTCATGCAGGAAACACCACATACAGAACAAACACTCGCCCGAACAGCAACACAAGGAAACAGCAAATGTACATAGGTAGAAAAAACAACAAGAGACGCACAAAGACAAAACAAACATACAATAGGAGGAAGATGGAAGTACCGCCTTGGAACGGTCAGTGACAAAAGTCACCGGGGGTTTAAACCGGTTTATGGGCGCCCAACCTCACCCTTATTCCATCCCCATCCTAAAAGACAAACAATGTAAATAAACGTATCCCCTCTCCGACTAATCTACAACAACCGCGACAGCAAATACAATGGTAAAGTGCATGTATAACAAAGAAACATTTAATTGAACATACTGTATCCACCTATCGCTAGTGTACTCAATGATTGAGCTGCAAACAGAGTAACTGTAGAAAAGTAATAAAGGGTACGACAAAAATGAAATAGTACAGATATCCGACGTTCTCCTTCCATTTCTGGATTTAAGAGGTCGCCTTCATAGAGTACTAAACCTTTCTTGTCGGCGTACATGCAAAGAGGCCAGCGTGATTGCCAACTGTAAAAGGGTTCACAACCAAACATGCAGTATGTTGTAGTAATACAGGATCATATCCCTTTTTAATGAATTGTTTTATATATTTGATGAACAAAGTGAGAAAATGGGTATGTCCAATAATTTTACGAAGTTTGTAAATCACATCACCATAAAATTCAAGATGTGATATACCGTGTCGCAAAAGTACCTTGAGATTACATTTGTACTTGCCAATAAGCGAGAGATTTCGATAGTAAAATTTAGAGAAAGATTTTCTTAGTTTATGGTATCTATATCCTTGTTTAAGCAGTTTTTCAGTTAAAATGAGATTTCGACTGTTAAAATCGTCAATAGATGAACAAGCTCTAGCAAAACGAATAAGTTGAGATATATAAACCCCGTAAGATGGAGCACGGGGAACATCCCCATCAAGATGAGGAAAATTTACAATATTAAAATCAAAATCATCTCTTTTGTCATATATTTTAGAAGAAATCATTCCATTATTAATTTTAAGATCTAGGTCAAGAAACGCTGCATAATTGTCGGACGGGTTAGCTTTATTCAATTTGAGTTCTTTAGGATAAATTGTAGGAATCAGAGCATCAAAGAAAGGGTTATCTAAGTTAAAAATATCATCCAAATATCGACAAGTTTCATTGAAGGCTTTTATAACATCTTCTTGTGATTGAGGATTCAAACTCAACATGAAATCTCTCTCATAGCAGTACAAAAACAAATCTGCGACAAGTGGTGCACAATTCGTACCCATGGGAATACCAATTACCTGACGGTATATAGCATTCCCATAACGTACAAATATGTTATCCAAAAGAAAGGTTAGTGCTTCGCAAACTTCTGAGCAAGTCCAATTGGTGTAATATTTCATTTGTCCGTCAGTAAAGAAAGCTTTTTCAGCATTACATGCCAAGAATGATGTTTTTTCTCGGGCAAATACTTTCTGGATCAAGTTAGTAAGCTTATCCTTAATTAAAATATGAGGAAGAGTTGTGTACAGAGTAGAAAAGTCGTACGTGCTTACAGTGGATGCAAGATACCTTTTGTTCTTAAGTTTGTTTAAGACTTCTGAAGAGTTCTTAATAGACCAGAAGAGATTTATTCCAGAATTTTCATAAGTCTTATCACAGTAAAATTTCACATGTTCCTTTACCTTCGTTAAACAAGAAGTCAAAAGTATAGACAATTTAGTAGTTGTACATGAACTAGAATTTGCAATGAAACGCGCTTTATATGGTTTTTTATGTAGTTTTGGTAACCAATACATAGTAGGAAGTTTATGTTGTGTAATTTTAATATCGGTTTCAAATTGTTCACACATTTTGACATGGTCTGAAATGATGGTCTTTTCGTCTGTGGTAACTGAAATGTATGATTTGGTATTAATAATTTCCTGCTTCAAGACATCGATATAATGTAATCGTCAAATAATAATCACATTATTTGATGCCTTATCAGCAGGAACAAAAACGTATTTTGAATGGAAATCCTGTAAACCCTTTTTAAGATGTCTAAATGAAGTTCTAGGTTTAGGTGGAAGAAGGTGTTTATTAGAGCTGTAAAAGGAAATGCGTTTATCAATTATATCAAAAATTAGTTTTTTCCAACAAGAAAGGGCATTAGACTCAACATGTTCTCTTCGACACCATTTAACACTAAAATTTTGTAAAGCCTCCGCAGTCTGAACTCGACAAGAGTTAAAATCTATCAAGGATGGTATTCTATATTTGGGACCTTTATTCAAAGAGATCGTAGACGTTTATCTTTAATTATCTCAAAATTACCAGTAATCACATGACCAGCCGGAGAATAGCAAAATTTTGAGGTGGCGCAATCTCAATTATCAGGAATATTATCATTAATATTAAGGTCGGCCACAATTTTATTATAGTTGAAAATTGTATTTCTGATGGGTTTGTTATATTTGTAGCAGATGATAGGTGGTTCTGTATTTTTAAAGTATTTAGGAATAGTGTCAATTACATTTTTGTCTCTAAAAATACTTTGGAGGTCAATAAAATCAATACCTTTATTAATAAAAGGAATTTTCAAGAAGAATCTTTGGTGTTCAGATAATTTGTCGATGTGCGGTCTGAGAACATGTAGAGTAAAGCTTTGTATCAAACTAGCCGTTCCTATGAGAGGATCTGATCGAAAAATAATTTTATCGGCTTGCTCGTCAATTTCTTTTAATGAACATATAGATAAGGAGGAAAGTCTAGAAAGCATGGCATGTTTACCTGAAGTTAGGCGTAAAGTATGTAGATCAAGAAGAGTCATTTTCAAACGAGATTTTCGTTTAATATTACCATTTTTGCGAATGCCATGCGATCGATATTTGCGTTTTCTAATAGGAAAAATTGAAAAAATATCTATATCTGGTTCTTTTGAAATATTTCCAGTCTGGTAAATATTATCATTCAGTCCTAAAGGAAAGTTATCGTGATTCAGGTTCCAATAATGAAGGTTACTATGATAAAGGTTGCCATGGTAAAGGTTACCATGATTAAGACCATCGTGTTAAAGGTTCCAATTATTAATGTTACCATGACAAAGATTACAGCGATACAGGTTACATAATTAAGGTTACAAGGATAAAGATTACAATTATTTAGGTTACCATGTGATAGGCTACCGTGAAACATGTTATCATGATAAAGATTACAACGACAAAGGTTAAATTGTTTAAGGTTACCATGATAAAGGTTACAGTGATTAAGGTTGCCATGATTAAGGCTACCGTGATACAGGGTACAATGATAAATGTTACCATGATGAAGGTTACATTGATTAAGGTTACACTGCTTATGGTTACCATGATTAAGGCTACCGTGATACAGGTTACAATGATAAATGTTACCATGATGAAGGTTACACTGATTAAGGTTACACTGCTTATGGTTACCATGATTAAGGCTATCGTGATACAGGTTACTATGATAAAGGTTACCATGATAAAGGTTACAATGATTAAAGGTAACCATGATAAAGGTTACCGTGATACAGGCTATCATGATAAAAGGTTATAATTATTAAGTTTACCACGATAAAGGTTATCATGATAAGTGCATCTCCTTATCAGATGACAAATCAGTTACTCGTTAGCAGCCAAATTTTGTCCTTTTCTACAGTTTTCTTTTTTTTTTTTTTTTATTTCTCTTTCACATTTGTATAAAACAATCCCTGTAACAGTTTGTTTAAAACTGTTTTGGTAGGTAATCACAATATGTGATATTGGTATTGAACGGATTAATGCTGACAAGTGGCAAAAGATGCAGACACTGCTGCGAGTTAACGCTGGAAGAACACTATATACGAGGGGTGATTAATAAGTCCGTTGCCTGAGACAGGGAGCAGCAGTTTGACCTCAATATTTTCATTTATTTTTCAATGTAGTCACCTTGCAAGGTTACACACTTTGTCCAACGGTTTTGGAGCATTTGGACACCTTCCCGGTAGAAGGTGGCATCAGGAGCCTCAATAAATGCTTCAACAGCTTGTTTGACGTCATCATCAGTACGAAAATGGCGGTCGCCGAGTTCCTTTTTCATCTTTGGAAATAGGTAATAGTCAGAGGGTGCTAAATCAGGTGAATATGTTGGATTCTCAACCATTTGGAAAACACATTCCTGAATGGTAGCCATGGCAACAGTGGACTTGTGTGCTGGGGCATTGTCCCGATGGAATGGCACACCTTCCAATGACAGCTTGCCACGCCTTGTGTCCTTGATTTTTTCACGAAGCTGCCTCATGAGGTATTCATAATACCTTCTGTTCACAGTGTGACCTCTTTCAAGATAACCCACTTGCAGCACACCTTTCGCATCCCAGAAAAATGTGGCCATCACCTTTCCAGCGGATGTTGTCGACTTGGCCTTTTTCAGGGGTAGTGATCCTGAGTGTTTTCACTGTTTTGACTGTTGTTTTTTCTCAGGTACGAAGTGGTGAACCCATGTTCATCAACAGTTATAAACTGCTTGAGAAACTTCTCCTGATCCCGCTCAAACATGGCAAGGTTTTCCCTGGACATGTTGCACCGAACTCGTATCTGGTCGAGACTCAGAAGTTTTGGGAACCATCTGGCAGAGACTTTTGTCATTTGCAAAGCATTATTGATATTTGCATGGACTCGTTCCTGTGATACATTCAGCTGTGTAGCAATGTACCTCCGTGTAATTCGCCGATCTGCCATAATCATATCATGGATTTTATTGATGGTGTTCTTTTGAGGTGACAGTTGGTGGCCTGCTAGGACGGGGTCATCTTCAAGACTCTCTCTACCGCGTTTGAATTCAGCGGCCAATTTTTTCACCATGCTTTAAGATGGGGCATGCTCCCCTAATGTAGGTACCATGTCCTCATGAATCTCCTCAGGTGATAAGCCTTTGAGGCGAATGTATTGAATGATCACGCGATGGCCAACGTTGTCCATTTGCTTAGAAGTATTCATAGTAAGAAGCTTTGAGAATCAAATTCTGGCAACCAACAGAGAGAAAATAATCCTCCTGTCTCTACAGAGTGATTATAACACCTTTTCTACACAGACATCAAATGGTATGTTTATAAATGGTCTGTTTCTACCCCAGGCCACGGGCTTATCAATAATCCCTCGTATAATGTCCTTATCAAGTGCATAGCGTGCCACATTTTATTGTCAGCAGGGCTGAGGAAAATAACCACAGTAAACAAGGTGTAAATATTCCGATTATACATTGCAATAAATTACTCCCCTTTTTTATTGAGATCGACAGTCATGCTTATAATAATGCTACTTCGGAATAAAATGGTCATCACAGATGTGTCATATAATTCCTTTGGTGAAATCTATTACAACGAATTGCCACACGTGATCAGGAATATTCGATTGCAAATTCTTTAACCCGTAAACCCGTAATTATCCGAATAATTAAACGGGCTCTCTCTTTCTGACTATTAATTAAACAAACACTCGTATCAAATTATATCAATGAAGAAAACTCAAGGTTCAGTGTACGGGAACCCATTATATAAGACCGGATGTTATTCGACAATGTATTAATATTTATTCGGCTCGCGTTTCAGTTTCATTAACTGTTCGACCAAGGCCGATAATATATGGTTGGTACTTTTGCGACACGGTATTTCACATCCTGAATTTTATGGTGATGTGATTTACAAACTTCGTAGAATTATTGGACATACCCATTTTCTCACTTTGTTCATCAAATATATAAAACAATTCATTAAAAAGGGATATGATCCTGTATTATTACAACATACTGCATGTTTGGTTGTGAACCCTTTTACAGTTGGCAATCACGCTGGCCTCTTTGCATGTACGCCGACAAGAAAGGTTTAGTACTCTATGAAGGCGACCTCTTAAATCCAGAAATGGAAGGAGAACGTCGGATATCTGTACTATTTCATTTTTGTCGTACCCTTTATTACTTTTCTACAGTTACTCTGTTTGCAGCTCAATCATTGAGTACACTAGCGATAGGTGGATACAGTATGTTCAATTAAATGTTTTTTTGTTATACATGCACTTTACCACTGTATTTGCTGTCGCGGTTGTTGTAGATTAGTCGGAGAGGGGATACGTTTATTTACACTGTTTGTCTTTTAGGATGGGGATGGAATAAGGGTGAGGTTGGGCGCCCATAAACCGGTTTAAACCCCCGGTGACTTTTGTCACTGACCGTTCCAAGGCGGTACTTCCATCTTCCTCCTATTGAATGTTTGTTTTGTCTTTGTGCGTCTCTTGTTGTTTTTTCTACCCATGTACATTTGCTGTTTCCTTGTGTTGCTGTTCGGGCGAGTGTTTGTTCTGTATGTGGTATTTCCTGCATGACTCATTTTTGTACTTTTAGAACAATATACAAGGTGCAAGGAACTTTATTTTCAGTCGGGTTTACAACAAATAACAGTAGCTATATCAGTAGCTATTTGCCGACTATAGTAACATAAAACAATAACACTTTAAAACAAACAGCCTGTAAATATAAGATAAAGTTAAGCATATTGAAAAAATACATATAAGATAGATCTATATAGATATATTAAAATCTCAAGTTTAATATCAATATAAATATTTGTTAGCATTTATGATTCTAAAACGATTCCTATAAATTTTAAGATATAAGAAATATTTCTTTAAAATTATTAATGCATACATGTGTTAAGGCGTAACATTACTATATCAAGGGAGGCAATGATGGCATTTAAAATGTGTCTACAACAGATTTGCCTCCTTTAATCATATTGTATAAGAGAAAAAAGACCAAAACTAGAGCATTAGGCACGGACTTATACAGTAAAATTCTGTAATTTAAAATTATTAATAACACAGTTTCGAGTAAGTACTTATATTATCATACACCTGTAGGGCATATCGAGACGGCGTTTATCCTGATCAGATGCTAGGTGATCCAGCGTCTTTTCCGGGCCCAATCTGTCTATGAAATCAGTGCAACTTTTACAGTACTCATTTGACTCGTATGACATATGCAAATATAAGATAGCGCATGCAGTAACTAAAAGCAAACATCCACATATAAAGCAAAGTGTTCTTATATACATCAGTAGGGCTGTATATATTGTAAAATCATGCTGCTAAGAGATTTTAATTGAATTTTTTATCCGTCTATTTCTTTGTTTATTTATATTTTAGATAAAGGTAAACAAACAGGTTTTTTTTATCCTATCCGAGTCCTCTCGGTTTAGAGAACCGACGAACATTGCACCAAACTGCGATATATTTCTAAAGCATGATTAACAGTGTATTATTAGCTAATAAATACAAAATACAGACTGAATTAATGACTATATTAGTTAATATTTACATTCGCCCTGCAACGTCCTTATATAACCTTATTCTAAAAAGAATGTTGCATAACCTCATGAACACCGGAAACACGTCATTCATTTCTTAAATATAAGTAATACAATTGAATATAAATATAAGAAATGAATGACGTGCTCCCGGTGTTCATGGGTTATGCAACGCATAGCTTTACGAGCAAAGATTCACGTGAAGCCCTTCGGGCTTCACTAACTTTGCTCGTAAAGCTATGCGTTGCATAACCTCATGAACACCGGAAGCACGTCATTCATTTCTTAATTGACAGTATGAACCCTGATAAGAGTAAGACATTGATCTCCTAAAAAGATCTACCTCCACACCGTCATGGAGTTGAGGGCACTTAATTGGGAGATTCTGATTAAAAGCTATGATTAATATACCACATTTCGGTTAACTACATCTGTAAATATTGGTTGATGCATAAGTATTGCCTGTGAAAAATAAGCTAGTTACAAGGTTTATAATGGTAAATCTATATGGCTATTTGAGTATGTACTATCAGTTGGCTATATTAGTTGCGCGGCAATCCACACATATTCCACTATATTCCACCTTTTGAAAAATGCAGCAACTCGTGTCATACAGGATACTAAAATACATACATATACAAACAGAGGTTATACATACATGTACAGACATTACAAAGCTAAACGAAGCATCAAATTGCATGCCAATATTCATGCTTCATAGTTGCATGAAACCCGACATACAGATTGAATTAATGATTAGCTTAGTTATTGACCAGCTTCAAACAGTATGAACCCTGCTAAAAGACATTGATCTACTCGAAAAGACCTGTCTCCAAACCGGCATAGAACTGATGGCACTTAATTTGAGGATTATGGTTAAAACTATTATCAATATACCAAAATTTAGACAACTTCATCTGGTAATGTTGGCTGATGCATAAGTATTGCCTGTAAAATAAATAAGCTAGTTACATGGTTTGTAATGGTAAATCGTTTTTGCTAATTGGGTACGTATTGTCAGTTGGTGTTATTAGTTGCACGGCAATCTACATATACTATATTCAACCTTTAGACAAATACAACTACTCGTGACATACAGGATACTAACATACATACATATACAAAAGGAGGTACTAACATTACGAAGCGATTCATTCTAATATTCTTGCTTAAAATATTGAGTATCAACATTTTAATTTTTTTTATAACTTTATTCATGCTAACTAAACACAATAAGAACTAGAGGTTTGTTTTTGTCACAAAAACAGATGTCTCCCCCTCCCATCCTCTTTCCAATATACAAGTGTAATGTCTGTAACTTCAAACTTATCAGGGTCTAATGTTTACGTCACCAGGGGCAATAACTCCAACATTGTCAGGGGGAGACAATTCAAAAGCCCTAGATACACAAAAACACATGCTAGTCAACATTCTTGTGAAGTTTGGTGACACTAGTACTGGTGGTTTCAGAGATACATGTGACACAAAGTAAAGTTTCTCTTATCTAAGTCATAAGGGGCAGTAACTCCAAATTTATCGGGGGGAGACAATTAAAAAACCCAGATGCACAACAACTCATGCTGGTGAACATTCCTGTGAAGTTTGGTGACTCTAGCCCTACTGGTTTCAGAGATACGTGCAGCACAAAGTTTCTCTAATTTTAAGTTAACATATCAGGGGCAGTAACTCAAGAATTATCAGGGGGAGACAATTAAAAAAACCCAGGTGCACAACAACTCATGCTGGTGAACATTCCTGTGAAGTTTGATGACTCTAGCCCTAGTGGTTTTAAAGATATGCATGACACAAAGTTTCTCTAATTTTATGTACTCATACCAGGGGCAATAACTCCAAAGTTATCAAGGACAGACAATTCAAAAATCCCAGTTGTACAACAACTCATGCTGGTCGACATTCCTGTGAAGTTTGGTGACTCTAGCCCTAGTGGTTTCAGAGATATGCAAGACACTAAGTAAAGTTTGTCTAATTTTAAGTCATCAGGGGCAGTAACTCCAAAGTTATCAGGGGGAGACAATTCAAAAAACACAAGAGCAAAACAACTCATGCTTGTGAACAATCCTGTGAAGTTTGGTGACTGACTATCCCTACTGGTTTCAGAGATACGCGTGACACAAAGTTTGTATAAATTTAAGTATTCATATCAGGGGCAATAACTCAAGAATTATCAGGGGGAGACAATTCAAAAACCATAGGTGCACAACAACTCATGCTGGTGAACATTCCTGTGAAGTTTGGTGACTCTAGTACCAGCGGTTCCAGAGATACGCGCGACACAACGTTTTTCTAATTTTAAGTCATCAAGGGCAATAACTCCGAAGTTATCAGGGGGAGACAATTCAAAAAACCCAGGTGCACAACAACTCATGCTGGTGAACATTCATGTGAAGTTTAGTGACTCTAGCCCAACTGGTTTCAGAGATACGCGCGACACAATTTTGTGACGGACAGACAGACAGACGGACAGACAGACAGACGGACAGACGGACGGACGGACGGACAGACAGACAACTCTGGCAAAAACAATATATCTCCCCATAAATGGGGGAGACATAATAAGGAATTTGCAGACAGATTACATACGTACAATGCAGGACAAGGACATACATAAGCACGTGGTTCAGGTTACACACAACGAGCATTTACGGGGGGGGGGCTGTCCAGATGCGGACCAACCTTGTAAATTCCTTGAAGTTTTCAGCTGATGATTTCTTACCATATGTAGTGGTTTTGACTGATAGTATGTCTACTCTATTGGCGTATCTGAAAGAGTAATTACAGGTTTTATAAGTTACAAGATCTGGTGAGTAAGGAGGAGATATTTTGTGAAGGCATTTGACAACGTCAGTTGCTGCGGATCTGATTCTACTAAGCAGTAATATTAGCAACTCAGTATTGATAAGTAGCTGCTCATAACTGGATGTGAAGTCATTGTATGTTATTTTCAGAGTCCTGTGTAGAAGTATTTCAAGTTTCTCAGCATTTAATTGATTGCAGCAGTGCGAAACCAGAGGACAAAGGTTAAATTTGATCTGATGAAAGACTTGTTGCCTTGCAGCTGTTTTCATATTAAGCCTGTCTGTTCATTAAAATTTGATATGATAAATACAGTTAAATTACAAACTTGTTTTACCAAAATCTCAACACCCACACTAGCAGAGTCTAGTAATTGTCTTTGCACCACCACAGTACCAACATGTAGTATCAGCGACTGTCACTGTGCTATTCTTACCTGCACAAAAGAACATATAAAGGCTGTACGCAAAAACGAAATCTTATTTAGAAGCTACAAAAGTTTGATGAAGACATATTTAACAAAGATATTTCTCAAGTTCCATTCCATATCTGAGATATTTTTGACAGTACTGATGATAACTACCGGGCTTTTGACATGCTACTGAAAGATGTAGAAAACCATGCACCTATAAAACAAAACAAAACACATAGAAAGGGAGCACCACCGTACATGTACTCTATCTACCAAAAACATATTTACAAAATCAGACAGGGACATAATACCTATTTACGTAACAAAACGCGCCAAAAATATGAAAATTATGCAAATTTTAGAAATAAAAAAGGAACAAACGTTCCTCAACCAGACCATATTTTCTTAAAAGATGTGGTGGTTTGCCAAAATCTAAGGACTTTTGGTCTACAATTAAACCTTTTCTATCTAGCAAAAATCAACATAAAAACAATAATGAAATTATTCTTACTGTACATAACCACGTTGTATCAGATCAGACTAAATTCAGCAATATATTAAACAACTTCTATGTATCTATGTAAACTTAGCTCAAAACAAAGGAATCTCTGATTGAGTCACACCCACGTTACCGTAAACTTTTATTACAGATTGAACAGAAAGATATTTCAAACACTTTTTACTTTAGACAAGTGGATTGTAACCATGTTAAAAACAGCTCCAATCTCTTATTAAAAAGCAACTGGAGTTGACTCATTATCTTCTATTTTTTTTTTAAATGTGCATCTTATCCATATCGTTGATTTTTCATTACTCAAAAGATCACACGACACTTGCTGTCCATTTCTTACAACAGCTGATGAAGGTTAGCAATTAAACTGAACTAATTATTTAATACAAAAAGTGTTCTCAGTTATGGTTTAACAACATAAAGTCCTTAAAGCAAAGTGTTATGTCCCCACATGGTGGGGGCATATAGCCTTGTTCTTGTCCATCTGTCCGTGCGTTCCACAAATTCCTCATACACCAATAAGAGGATTTATTCCAAACTTTCACAGATGAACAACCTTGGTGTGTATATGTACTTAACCCACTTCTCCATGAATATCCAGGTTAAGAAATAATTACACCATGAATACTAATTAGATTAATTATTATAATAGCACATGGACACATGGATGTTTGGCCATGGCAGACACTGTTGAGTCATATCTATATTAATCAAGAAAGAACATGCTGTACATGTTCAGCAAATTGAATAAGTGCTGCGGCAAAACAAGGCTTACCATTGAATGTAAACCTAATTATTTGCTTAATAAGTATTAAATGGTATTTTGACCGGATAGTAAAGTGTTTATTATTTGAGCATTGAAAACAAGTAGTTTTAACAGTATTGACACTGGTAAAATACCATTTTTATTTCGAGTATGCTAGTATACGAAAGGCTAGTTTTATGATGCTGATATGAATTAATTATGCTAGGGAATTACAAGAAGATCAAAAGTCGGGTATAAAAAAGGACCAACATAGTTAATGATTAGTTATCTTTATTTAAAAACAAAGCTTCTAAATAAAATACAATACTAAAAAATACTACTAAGTAAATGGCAATTAGGGACATTAGTTAGTTGTTTGCTCTTGATAAAAATAGAAGCTTTTTTTTTTTAAAAAAAAGTCACGGCTCCTTTTATTTGAAAACCTTTGGTTTTATCATTGATGCACATGTCGACCAAGTACAAGTTTACACTGGGTTAATGAATAAACTGTATAGATGAACTTTTGTGAAAAGAAATAAAGACCTATCCTTCTTTAGTAGCAACGGGAAATGAACAACTAATGTTTCTCATTACAGCATGCGCAAATCAAGATTGGTCAATCTTTTCTCCGTTTATCTATACGGAAGTTTATTTAATCATTAGGTAAATCAAAAACCTCTAATGAGACTATAGCAATAAGTGAATAATCCAATCTTCTCAAAACCAAGTAACTTTTATCTCCAATGTACATATTTTTGACACCGAAATATGAATTATTTCTTGGAACAACGGATATTTTACAGATATTGTTCTGAATTCGCTAACAGTACATATTCTAATATGAGGGCTCATAAAGAACGTCCTAATTAACTTATAGGTCAAACTGTCATGACAGATTTACAGGTCATATGATATTGAATAATTTATCCATTTGGTATTACTAATGCTCATGCCACATTCCTCCAAGAAAACAAAAGTCAAAAAATGCTCTTAACTGATATTGTAATATTGTCATGTAAATATGGAGATCGGCAAGCGTACACGGCCTTTGAAGAGGAAATGACCATTTAAAGTGTATCGACTGATATACAAGCTAAAGGGCGATTATACAATTTGGTTAACATTTCCTGGTTCACTAACTGTGTACATAGAGCTAAATTCCAGCTAAGAGAAGACTGACTGGAGACTGGTTGGGGAACTGGCTTGATTCTGGGTTTAGAAGTCTGCCAGTTTTTCATATATCTAGGTTTGAGAAATAAAGATCGCAACCAAAGTCATGGTGTCGTTATAATACTATCACTATATTACAGTAAATCGGTAAAGTGATCATGACCAAAATCATAGGTACACTGTGCCATATAATGACAAAGAAGTATACAAAGCTTGAGAAAGATGAACGGGTAATGCTCCGGACAAAACCGGACAGATCGATGAACGGACAGACAGACTAATCAACCGACAGAGTAATTGTAGTATACCCCCCTCAACTAGTTGGAAGGCGTAATAAAAGTTAAAACCATGGGAACAAACATCAGTACTTTGCATATAATTTATAATTGCACATAAATCGTTGTGGTTGAGTGGTTTCTGGGTCGTTATTCTGGCATCGCTTTTCAAATAGTAGTGTACAGTTCATAAAAACAAAAATGGAATTACTGTTTATCATTTTAATGAATTTTAGACCTTCTTTGCTGAAGTAATCGGTGACTGAATACCCAAATACTTCATTGCGACTTGGGAGTATATAGTACAATATATATACACATGTAGTTAGATCAGTGTGATCAGGGTCTGCTCTGTTTGCTTATGAAGTAAAACATATCAGATATATTCATCATGTCGCTATATAGCTCAATCATTATTCTATTTGCTCTGTATATTTCTTGCTTGATAAGTATGTTTACTCATTCATATTTGTTCGGTATACTTATTGTTTAATAAACTTGTGTTTTCTTATTTGTTTCTTTTCACAATCAAATTCCAATTATAAAATGAACCAAAGTTTTTTGGAAATTCCATGTCTTGACTCTACAAGACAGGCTTTATCACACATCAATGGAATACGAATTGCAGGTCGTTTAGCGCTCATGCCAACACCATGCAGTCTGTTTCGAATGGTTGAGTTGAAACCCGAACCCCAGTTGCATTCTGGAAGTCATCCTGGAGGGTCGTGGCGTTCATAAAGCGACGACGTCGGGCTTGTACCATAATAAAACGGTATTCTGCCTGTATAGTAGCCCAATTATCTGTGGAAGCGGTTCCACATCCTCGCTACAACGCTCTGTGAAACGCCAAGTTGACATGTCACGCGACGCTGTGACGCCCCTGCTTCCAGCATCCCAACCCCTCTGTTCATTTCTTCCACGCTAGCCATTTCAATCAAATTCAAGATGAATTATTGAGCTACAAGTGTAGATCTGAAGCATGTACACAAAGTACATGTCAAGGTGCACCCCACTTTGCAATTTACTTTGGTTTTCTATCTTTCTCCATTCAAAAGTTATGACGGTTTTAATATTTCAATTTTGTTACCCGACCCACATTCGTGCCGAGAGACCGGTGGTTGTCGGTCGTGTTGTCCTGATCCAAATACGATCTAAACCCAGGCTTGTCGCATATCGTTGGGAAGGTATCAATGCAGTGAGTATGATACTATGGTCATATGGACAATTCGGCTGAATACAAACGGGTTGTCTGCCCTTGTTTGTGTTACAGCCTAATGGATTAAATTTTCTCTTATAACAAGCTACTGAACAGATTTGGAATAGATATGTAAAAACAAAAGTTGTTCAGTCAAAGCCAATAAACCGATTGATATCAAGGTTTTGAACATTGGACCTCAAAATCGTGCACTAGAGCGAAACTCCGAACCAAAAGTGCTAGGTGAAAAAAACGCGACAGCAATCGACATGGCTTGTCGAATGAAGCAAAATTACTGTTTATACTATCTTTCTATTTCCTATGGATCCTGAGTTATGCCGGATCGAACTTTGGACGGAAATGGTTTTCGGTCCCGTTCTCGGCCAATCGCTTAGCGAACCCAGTAAACATGGCATCAATTGATAGATCTCACCAGGACAAGCAACTTTACAATTTACTTTGGTTTTCTATGTCTCCGTTCAGATGATTTCAGGAAGAAGAGTTCGGCTAATCTCATTCACTGCAAAGCAGCGGATGGGATAAAAACCACCGACTTTACCTGTCTTCCTTTCAGGGTATTGAAATCATATATAGTAAATATATTTTATTTAACCCTTTCTCTGTTCCATGTTTATTCCAAAGTTCAATATCTACTGAATATTTGTGAACAAAATAGTTATAATGAAATACGGAAAGTGGGAAAGTAAAGAAATAGGACCGTCTGATCTGGGTCTACTCTGTTTGCAAATGCATGAAAATACGTGTATATGAAGGAAAGGGTTAAAGTGGTGAAAGGGTAAACAGAATGTCAGGTTAGTGTCGTATATTGAAAAGTTTATCTAATTCGGCTGCGGAAAACATTTCGTCTTGTAAAAGCTCGGCCAAACTGTTTCCCTGGGCCTCATCGATTAAACGTTGGTATAATTTTATACGGCACTTTCAAAGTATGCTCCACAACGACTTGGGCACGGGTGCTAGTATCATGCGTGGGTGAAACATTTATAGTTTACTGCCCGCGTGCCTGTTCATAGGAACATTTGTTTAAGCTGTTAAACAGAAGTGTTATACTCCAATTTGTGACATTAGTGTGCCACACTCATAAGTATAATATTTTAGCCAAAACAACCCAACAACATTTAGCTACATAGCTACATAGTTCAAGCAAATATCTAATTTTGAAAGAGAACATCTTACCCAATGCAAAACAGAAAATTAACAAACCAAATGAGTTCCTCGTGTTTTAAGGTAATGTAATTATAAATCAACCAAAGGGAATGTTCTCAATACCCCGGTACTACTGTGATTAGTAATCGCTTGTTGAAGATATATAAATAATGCCAAACATTTTAAGTTCACCATACTTTTGCAAATATCAGAACGAGTTTCTTTAAAGTTTCTTTAACTCATATATATATGCGTGTGGTACTGTCGTACAAGTATATATAACATTATCTGCAAAACGATGATTTTCTAATTAGACAAGCAGTGTATTTATGTCACATTTTCTCTCAACATACATTTACATGTTTGACAGGACTGCTAGCGAATTGCAGCCTGTTACATGTTACCTATGTATTACATTGTTACACAACTGCTATTCACATGTTTCCTATGTATTACATTGGTACACTACTGCTATTCACCTGTTTCCTATGTATTACATTGTAACACAACTTCTATTCACATGTTTCCTATGTATTACATTGCTACCCAACTGCTATTCACATGTTTCATATGTATAACATTGTTACACTACTGCTATTCACCTGTTTCCTATGTATTACATTGTAACACAACTTCTATTCACATGTTTCCTATGTATTACATTGTTACACTACTGTTATTCACATGTTTCTTATGTACATGTATTACATTGTTATACTACTGCTATTCACCTGTTTCCTATGTATTACATTGTTACACTACTGCTATTCACCTTTCGCCTTCAAGATGCGACCTGACTCTTAATATGTAAACAGCTTAGAACCAGATAAGATGCCGAGAAACTCAGCGTCTTATCGGGATCTAAACTGGTTGACACTCTATCTTTAGTTTGTATAAACGATTTAAAGTGTCGAAAGTAGGTACAAAATGTAGTGTAGCAGACTTCAATTTGAGCTGACAATTTTATTTTGCAGACTAAGAGTTAATTATTTAACATTCTACAGCAGAACTTGTCTTACGCGGTCATCAAAAACTATATTCTAACGCAATCTGTCAATTTTCTGCAATCTGATTGGCTCATGTGACTAAATTTGCGGCATATAAAAACTGTTTCATATGTCGCAATTTCAACCAATCGAAAACGGCCGAATAACAGAATTAGCCTGTAAATATATTAATGCGCTTTGTTTATCAAACACTTAGATCTACTGATAAATTCGTATGCATACACTGACATGTATTCAAGTTCAGTCCGGTATTTTGAAAGTTATTAATTTCCATTCTTTGTCACGACTTGACCGGTCTTTTATATGTCATGTGGAGAATTATTGATATACTCAAAGCGTTGTGATTCAGATTCAACCTTATTTATCATACTATTCAAACATAACGTTATAACGTGACGTCATTGTTACAGACGACGTTTTTGCGTACGGTGCCAAAGACTAGGATAACGTTACTTTTCCTGACATGTGTAAACCAATAATTGGCCCGGTGTTTTGAGTAAACCAGGGTGAAACAAAATCCAGTTATTTTAAGAAAGCTGAGAGAAACTGGGCACTATTTCTCGCCTCATCACTCATTTAATCACCTGCGTGCATGGGATATAACACCAATTTGGCATTTTTCGTGTTAAGATTACGTTAGAATAGGGTTAACTCTTAAATTATTTGAATGACTCCGCCTTCGGCGTCGCCATTAAAATAATTTGCGACCGTTAAAAACCTCATATACCGTCGCAAATTTCAAATTACAGTAGGATTAACCCTATAATTATGGGTATGTAAGACAGGTGGTAGTTTAATGCAGGTTAAAAAATGTTATACAGAAATCTCATATATTACCTGTGCCCTGCATTAAGCAACCACCTGTTGTTAAGACTTCTGTATTCAATAATTGAATAGCCGCTTAAGAAAGCTTCTGGTGTATTTCAATAGTGCGCTGTACGAAACGCTACAGCAAATTCCATTAGTACCAGTGTCTTATTACATTGTACATCATGTATCTGCATGTATTCCAGCTATACAATAGTTTACGACTTCATGCATATTAATTAGAATACCTTTTGTTTTGGTATATTAGCACAATAATGTTTGTCCGTGGAATGAACTGTAGAATCTGATCCATAGTATTCCATAAGCAAACATAGCAGACACTGGTCTCCTACAGAAGCTGTATGATATGGGTCCTCTCAAATACTTGAAAAGGGGTTTCTATAAGGGAAAGGGTTAGTGATGATTTGAATAATCATTTGATGGTTTCTTATTTGGTCACACGGGTCTGGATACAAAACTATACCTCGATTGATTCTCAGATTTGGAGTTAACGAATGGTAGTTTAATTAAAATGAGACATATATCCTATGACTGGTTTTCCCTGAGTCAATTTATAGCAAGAGTGAGTGTGACATCATGTGTCCATGGTATGTTATCACCATACTGTAGTAGTACTATAACTGGCTTACGTCTTTACTCCCGCTATATTTATGTAAGAAGCTATGTCATCAAGAATATTCCTCAGATTTCGTTCTTGGCAATAACACAAGAAAGTTCTGCCCTGGCAGAAACTGTAGAATCAGATCTCTATTATACCAAAACGAACAGGACAGACTCTGGTCAGACAGTTCATACAGGCGCTGTCTAATCTAGGTTTACTCTGTTTGCAAAGGTATTAAATGTATTAAGGAAGTAAATGGTACAGTAGACACATACGCCTACACATAATTGAACAATCTTTTATAAATGTTTAAACCAACCACACACGGGGACACGTGCACGACAAACACCCACTATTAGACTACTAGTGGTCCTTCCTACATCCGGCGAGTTGCAAAAAAACCTAAAATATACAAAACCCGTTTGTTTGTATGCTTAAAACTAGTATATCGCCAGAAAACCTATCCAATAAACGTTGAAAATTGCAAAACATCCATGTGTTTAAATATCGACGATCCTGATTTAATTCCCGAATGTATCAGTTTTATTCGGGTTGGGTTTTAGTTTCGTATGTTGTAAGGGGTTCTTTTTTACAAAGGCGAAATGTTGGCAAGTTTAAACGTCAGGATGACACCACTGACCTCTTGGGTCAGAAATAAAAGAATAACTGAAGATCAAAGTGTGATTAAAACTGTATTTGAATTAAACTCTAATCTAAGTAAACAATCTAATCTAAGAAACATGGAAAACAATAATATTTACACAATATTTACACCAGAGCCAAAAAGTACACAAACTTAGTTCTAAAAAGTGCAGCAGCCAATTGCTAATGAAAAGATGGAAGAAAATAGCCAAAAATGGAACTAGGGAATAATTTAGATTGAATGAGCGATTCTCTCCCCTAACAGTTTAGAGTCAAAAATATTTAATGCCAAAGATCAGAAATGCTTAAGGTTTCACCAAATAGCAATAATGTAAAATAATGCTACATAGTAATACCACAGAAAGTTACTTTCTACATAGTAAGAAGAGTAGCTTTCAGGTCCCTGGTTCTGGAGAGAATCCTAGATACACTGAACAGACATGCTTATATAGAGAAATGTCACATGACCTAAACTAAGCTATCTGATTGGCTGGCTCCAAGATCTCACCAAATCTCACACTAAATTGTTTTTCTTAAGACTAATGCAATAAATCTAATTTAAACAAAAATAGACTTATTTAATCTCAATATAATCAAATATGAGTGCCAAATTGCAATCAAAAATCATCTAAGAAAAACCTCTTTAGACCACGCCTGCAGCCCCTAGGCTTCAGACCCATTCACTCTTGAAAATCATTAATTACAGAATATAGATAATCTCAATAATTCTAGAAAAATAGCAATCCTAAATCTGGCATATTCATAAACCCTAAGAACATATTTCCAGAATTTATAACAATTTATTGACCGTAAAAATAGCAAAAACAAGTGACTCTCAGGCTCTGCAACCCCTAATGGCGGCCATTACTTTAAGGGCACCTGTTGCTAAATATTCCAATAATTGCAAACTATGGCTCTCTACAACATGTCACTGTTAATGTAATATGCCTAAATCATCTAAACAACAATAATCAACATATTAGCCATACAGAATAGTTCAACCTAATCTCAAACATGTTTAAAATGGCATTAGTTTGGGTCTAACTGAGAAGTAGGTCAACTGCCCAGAATGCAAACAAAGAAGATTATGGCTAATTGCTCTAATTATAGATAATGACACATCACATAAATGTATACAGAATGTTTTCTTACTAAAAACAAACCAAAATAAGTTACAGATCTTAGAGAATTTCTATTAAAAGATGTATTTCCACTCTAGATCATATCTGTCTATATAAGCTATATAGAAGGAAATGACATCAGAGCAAAAGTCAAATTCCAAGCTTAAAACACATTAATTTCACCAAATATACAAAGTGTCAAGCACGTAAATGTGTATCGTAACTATCAACATTAAGATCTGTATCAAAACTAGCTAGACAGATTCATAGATCTGTTCAAGAATGGCAACTCAACTCCAGTTTTACAACACGTATATTCGCGCTCGCGCTATTCGCGTCTCTCTGATCGCTTGAAAAGCTGTTACGTAAACACTGGAAGGACTGGGTGATCATCGGCAAAATGGAAATCTTAAACGGAAAAGGCTTTGTTGTAGTACTAAAATTATAAGTATAAATGAAATCGGCTTATTTTGTATCACAGGGGCATTTTTAGATATAAGTTCAAATTGACAATCTTCATAACAATGATTGAGCTAATATATAGCTACCTATATGTGTACGCAATGTTACACCCAACTAATACCAAGTTTTATGGTATTATTGAAAATATTCGTTCATTGTAGGGACTTCCTCTTTAAGACGGGATTTATTTAAGACGGAGACAGGAATGTTTGGTCAGGGCAGAATTTGTAGAAGCATATTTTTAGTATATATTAAGCAAATAGAGCAAAATTCGATCAGCCGGTATCTACAGGAGTCGTCTAAACTGGAACTACTCTGTTTGCAAGGCGTAGAAAGAAAACAGTAAAACCTCTCTATGACGACCACTAAATCGTGTTAATTAGTTGGTATTATGAGCAGGTGTTGCTTAAAGCAAGGTGAAAGTTAAACAGAACGTTCACCTTGCTTTAAGCATCCACCTGCCTTTAACCCTTTCCCTCATATAAACGTGTTTTCAGGCATTTGCAAACAGAGAAGACCCAGATCAGACGGCTCCTAGAGGAGCCGTCTGATCAGGGTCTGCTCTGTTTGCTTATGGAATTGAATAGATCTGTTTCTATACTTTCTTAAATAGCTACAATATTGGATCTTCCGTATTTCTTTATAACTATTTTGTCCATGAATATTAAGTAGGTATTGACATTTTGAATAAACATAGAACAGGGAAAAGGGTTAACATAAAATACTTGATGTAATTTAGTGGTCGTTATAGAGAGGTTTTACTGTATATATGGAGTAAAGGGTTAATATCAACCATGTAGTCCTTAAACATAAACGTATAAACGAAACCTTTGTTCGCCAAATACCCGTATCCGACTTCGTGTGGGTCGAAAGTCAATAGTACCTATGTATTTACGCGTGGTTACACAAATCAATAGTACCTATATGTGTACGCGTTGTTACACCCATCAGTAGTACGTAAGTGTGTTCACGGTGTTACACAAATCAATAATACCTATATGTTTACGCAATTTTACACCCATCAGTAGTACGTATGTATCGTACGCGTTGTAACAAAAATCAATAGTACCTATATGTGTACGCAATGTTACACCCATCAGTAGTACGTATGTATGTACGCGTTGTCACAAAAATCAATAGTACCTATATGTGTACGCAATGTTACACCCATCAGTAGTACGTATGTATCGTACGCGTTGTTACACAAATCAATAGTACCTATATGTGTACGCAATGTTACACCCATCAGTAGTACGTATGTATCGTACGCGTTGTTACACAAATCAATAGTACCTATATGTGTACGCAATGTTACACCCATCAGTAGTACGTATGTATCGTACGCGTTGTCACACAAATCAATAGTACCTATATGTGTACACAATGTTACACCCATCAGTAGTACGTATGTGTGTACGTGGTGTTACGCAATTCAGTAGTACGTATGTGTATTTGTGTTGTTAGATAAATCAATAGTCCGTATGTGTGTATGCGTTGTTACACAAATCAATAGTACGTATATGTGTAAACGTTGTTACACAAGTCAATAACACGTGTGTGGTTCTGTTGTTGCACAAAAACAGGGGGTGTAACCCAGATCTGGCTTTGTACGAATACTGTGAAAACTCGCTATAAGTATAATTCAGGGTAAAAATACCGTAAAATTCCGGAATTGGCGCCCAACTTGAGCCTCGCTTTTAGTGTCACCCAGACATTTATGGCCTTGACTTAAAAGGCAGTTAAAAGTGTTGTCTACATGGCAAAACGGTCACCGTCTGAGTAAATAAATTCTATTTATAAAACCACAATAGTGTTTATTGCAGAAGGAATGCAATACATACCATTCCTTTTGGTGTTTTCTCTAGTCTAACACATGTATTAACCAATTTGCGCCCAGTGGAGTTTTCCATGTTTATATATTGGATAAGTCCATTTTTTAGCTAAGGGGTTCGTGGCATTATTTTTCAATTTCGTTTTGTTTTATATTGAAATTCCTATCAGCAAACAGTGTAGACTCTGTTCAGACGCGACATAATGCAACGTCTGATCAGAATCTACACAGCCTATGTCCCATATATGGGATCGTGGGGACAAATGGGTTAAGACCGACAATTTGAGTTCTGTGAGTGGTCGCTTTAGTGAGGCATTGCAGTATATGCTTTTGTTGGTGTATTTCACTAGTCGCCATATTGCGACGGGTCCTACAAAAGGATTGCCCGTCGCGGAGACCGTGAAAATGTATCAGAGTGAGAATTCAACTATTGGTCATCTGTTGCTGCTTCTAGAGGCAAGAACCATGGCGTATAATTGGTGTATGTGCGCATGGCTTTCGAACGAAACAAACGGGTTTTCGCGTGGATGACCCTTGTCATAACACGCTACCGGAATCATCTTAGGTGTTGGTATTCATGGTATTATGTATCCTGAACTGAGTTGCACTGAAACAGTCCGAACACACGTTTAAAAGCATAACCGAATCCAGACAGGAAATGTTACACGAAGGTCCAAGACAAGCTTAGAAACACAAAGGAACAGCGTGCGCACATATGTGCACACTTTTACACCATAACCGAACTAATTTTCTCACATATGTACACACTTGTACACCCTAACAGAACTAACTTTCTGACATATGTATACACTTGTTCACCCTAACAGAACTAACTTCCTCACTTTGTACACACTTGTACACCTTAACAGAACTAACTTCCTTACGTATGTACACACTTGTACACCGTAATAGAATTAACATCCTCACATATGTACACACTTTTACACCCTAACAGAACTAACTCACTCACTTTGTACACACTTGTACACCCTTACAGAACTAACTTCTTCACTTTGTACACACTTGTACACCTTAACAGAACTAACTTCCTTACAAATGTACACACTTGCACATCCTAATAGAACTAACTTCCTCACATTTGTACACACTTTTTCACCCTAACAGAACTAACTTCCTCACTTTGTACACAGTTGTACACCTTAACAGAACTAACTTCCTTACATATGTACACACTTGTACACCTTAACAGAACTAACTTCCTTACATATGTACACACTTGTACACCTTAACAGAACTAACTTCCTCACTTTGTACACAGTTGTACACCCTAACAGAACTAACTTCCTCACTTTGTACACACTTGTACACCTTAACAGAACTAACTTCCTTACGTATGTACACACTTGTACACCGTAATAGAATTAACATCCTCACATTTGTACACACTTTTGCACCCTAACAGAACTAACTTCCTCACTTTGTACACACTTGTACACCTTAACAGAACTAACTTCCTTATATATGTACACACTTGTACACCTTAACAGAACTAACTTCTTTAAATATGTACACACTTGTACACCTTAACAGAACTAACATATTTAAATATGTACACAATTGTACACCTTAATAGAACTAACTTCCTTACATATGTACACACTTGTACACCCTAATAGAACTAACTTCCTTACATATGTGCACACTTGTACACCCTAAAAGAACTAACTTCCTCACATATGTACACACTTGTATACCTTAATAGAACTAACTGCCTCACATATGTACACACTTTTACACCCAAACATAACTATCTTCCTCACATATGTACACACTTGTACACCTTAACAGAACCAACTTCCTCACATGTATACATACTTGTACACCCTAACAGAACTAACTTTCTCACATGTATACTTACTTGTACACCCTAACAGAACTAACTTTCTCACATGTATACTTACTTGTACACCCTAACAGAACTAACTTTCTCACATATGTACACACTTGTACACCATAACTTCCTCTTGCCTGCTCGACACCGACAGCACATCTGCTGGCAAATAGTGTCAAGATGCCCTCTACGTTATATGAACAATATGACCAAATTATGCCACAATGCCCTCTACGTTATATGAGCAATGTGGTGACCAAATTGTGCCACAATGCCCTCTGCGTTATATGAACAATTTATGACCAAATTGTGCCACAATGCCCTCTGCGTTTTATGAACAATATGACGAAATTGTGCCAAAGTGCCGCTGAACCAAATCTGAAACCCATTGAAAACATATATGACGCCATAACTGACACAATAAGACATTGCGTCACAAAATGCCATACTGAAAAGCATGGTATTGCTTGAGCATGGTCTAAGGCACTGCAGCACTGTTTTAGATGGCGTAGAGTTTAGGGCACTCAACAGAACAGGTCACGTAGCTCGGAAGAATATTTAAAAAATTAAGGATATCCGAATGTACTGAGTCACACATACGCATACCATGCACATAAACACCATCGCATGTCCAAGGATGAAAGGTACACGTAATGAACATAGAAATAGGATGAAAACAGGAATACTGTCTGAAATTACCACTAGGGGACGTGTCCAACCTCATACTCGTCCTATCTTCACCAAAATCAGACGAACAGTGTAAATAGATACACACCCTGGCTAATTCACAACAAAAGGAACACAAACACAAAATACGTATGACAATAAACATAATTATATAGGAAAAAGCATTCGTTTAAAACGTTAATTGAAACAGTTACGAATAATCCAAACACGTTCTGCCTTCAACGAATCAAAAAGTGTAACTCTTTAGCCATACATCAAACTTCACCAACATACACAAAACGAACTATGAGAAAACAATACACTTGACGAGAAAGCTGTACGCTGACCAGAAACTCGTCAGTATAATGTCATGACCTGACGTCAGATCTATTGCGGGGTAGCTGATTGGGGTCAACACAATTTGCAAAGTTATAGGTATACAATATAGTAAATCAATTTTATAGCTATGCACATATACTGTGCTAGATGTTCTGTATTTACAGTGGATGTTTTTATTATTATATATGCTAGTGATATACGTCATATCCATGGCTATTGAATTCGGTTAAGAAAAAACTCGGGAGGAAATTGCATCTCCTTTATATGGAGATAAAAATAGGAGCGTCATTGTAGCCCTGAAATGTTCACCGGGTGTCTTCAATTGCAATATTATTGATTAGGCTAACTGATGTCTTACCTTGGACTTTCTGTACAAAACAACAAGTTTGCCATTAGTTTGATAAATCGAGGACACCTAACTAATCAATAATGATTGTCTGTCAAAGTGATAAATTCGATCTTTGCTGTTCCGTTTTGGGATCGATGATACCCAGACGGGCAAGGGATTTCAATGAATCAACAGCAGTCATTGGTAAACTGTACAAGATGGAAGTTATTGGGACTCTTGTCCTTTCTGCCTGTTTCCTTGGTGCTGAGGCACTGTCTGGACATACATATCGTTTTATTCACCGCCCAGAGAGAAAACTGAAAGAGATATTTGTTAATAAGAAATTGAATGGAAGCAGTAAAATAGCCTGTATTGTAGCATGTTCGGTTGAATCAGGATGTGGAAGCATATCATGGCATTCGACCAACAGTCAGTGTCTGCTGTCCACAGCTAACACCGCAGATTTGGGAACAGACAGCCATTTTCTCGCGGCAGCATCTTCGTGGACAACAATGGCACATATATACTATCCAGGTAAATTATGTCAGATGGTCAAAATGTAGAGGTGGCATTTAGGCTTTTTGTAACAATGTAGACCTTGAACAATGTATGTGTCACCTTGTAAATAGGGAAAAGGGGAATTCCCTACATTCGACGCGTTTCAAAAATACCTAAAATAAACACAACTCGTTTGTTTATATGCTGAAAAGTAATATATCGCATAAAAACCTATCCAATAAACGTTGAAAGTGACAAAACAACCATGTGTTTGATATCGACGAATCCGCTTTTATTCCCCGATTTTTCAGTTTTATTCGGGTTTGGTTTTAGTTTCGTATCTGTTCGCGTCTCTCCGACCACTTCCGAGAAATGCCATTACGTATAGAATAGAGCGGTCGGGTGATCATCGGCAAAACGCGGAATATTTGAACGGAAAAGACCGATAATACTTTGTTGTAGAACAAGAAATATAAGAATTGATAAAATCGGTTTATTTTGTATCACAGAGGCATTTTAGAAATAAGTTCAAATTGACAATATTCATAATAATGATTGAGCATAACAAATACCAAGTTTTATCATATACAGTAATTCAAAATATTCGTTCATTGTAGAGACTTCCCCTTTAATTTGCCTAATTATATAAGAATTGATGACTGCATGAATATTAAGTTTATCACCTGAAAATTTAGAATGGAAGATGTACACAGATTGTTAGGTTATGACAGAAAGTAAAAATCAGATATATATAACTCTGTTCTGGATCTACTCTGTGTGCAAAGATGGCAAACATCGTCTCTTTGGGATAAAGTGTTTAGACAACTGAACACAGTGCTTTATTTGTTTCAGATTTAGCCCCTACCTAAATACTGTCACACAAGTTCAGAGGTCATCTTATGAAATGTTCCTTAAATAGTCTCCATTTGTGTGGTCGCTACCTCTAGGGGACAGTTTGCATAATGAATTTAACCATGCCTTATACAACGTCAAGAATCACGGCGACATAATAAAACAAACTGAAAGAGCATAAGCGAGACAAAATTATCTTTACAAAATTTGCAAAAGATCTCTCTCAACCCTTCGCTTGCTGTTCACGTCAATATACCGACCTGTAAATAGTGAAGACCCAGATGAGACAGCTCCTGCAGGAGCTGTCTCATCAGGGTTTGCACTAGTTACAAATTGATTGTGCAACCAGTACACTCCATAGCAGTGATTGCACAGAGAAATAATTGTAGACGGTGAAGATATATGTAATTACTCAACAGGACATGGGTAAAGAAGGAGAAATGTATTTTAAAATTCAACAAGAGAAGGGTTAACATATAACTTAAAGAATAAACATAGGTATCGTTCAAGGAAGGTGGTTGCTTGGCCGTTTCCCTGTTGAATATTCATGTAAGAAAACTGACCACGTTTCACACAGATAGACTCCAAATAGACGCTAATTAAATTGGTGTCTCATATGTTGTTGGTTTTTTTCATAAAGTTTTATTTCATCCATCGTTCATTTTATTTTACATGACTTTTCAAAATTAGACAATTTTTAATCAAGCATTTCACAGTTTAAAAGGGAGAGAGAAGTGAAAGAGAAATAGGGAGAGATTAAGAGCAAGTAATAAAATTAGGCGAAAGGTGAGTGGATATAAGAAGGGAAAGCACAAGAGAGAAGGACACATACAGCAATGCTATATTCATATTTTGAGTTAGATTCTATGTTACAGATTCAAGGTGGTGTAGAAAATGTCACTACTTCATAGCATTGATATTTAGCTTATCATATGTATGCGCTATTTGATGTTCAATGCTTATTCTTTGTAATAGGTAATGATTAAATCCTGAAAGATTTGGGATCTCCTTCAAATACTTTTTTCCGAAATATAGAATATTTTGCTAAAACAATTTTAAAATGTATTACTTTTGTTTTTTATAAGAGATATTAGATCGAAATTTATCTTTACGCCCAACAGAGTATTATTTAAGAGGTTTGATATATTGTTCCAGAAATGTTTTACAGTTCTCCCTCCTACAACGGCCCTCTCAATAACGATTCCCTCCTTATAACAACGCCTATCACTGTTTCCGAAACAACAAGACTCCAGAAACACCCCTTTTCCATAGTATTTTCTTTATGCCTCCATCAAACCCTATGTTGTGACCACTCTTTAGAATCGTCACTGTGTGACGATTCTAAAGAGTGGTCACAACATAGGGTTTGATAGAGGCATAACGATTTTAGTTCTCGAAATACACCTTATCTTGGGATCTGCAAACAAGCTAAATATGTTTGATTTTCCCTCCCTATAACAACTCCCTCTGAAAACACATACAATATTCGTATCCCAAAGGGTGTCGTTGTAGAGAGGGAGCACTGTACATGCGGGCATTCCCAGAAAATATGACAGCATAATAGTTACTAATTGAAGAAGACTAGTATTGCGAATGATAATTATCGAGACTCTGACATTAGATATGATACAAAAATTTGCGGCCATTTTGATAGTGTCTTTGATAAATGGAAAACAATGTGCATGTGTATGTCGATAAAACTATAATGTTAAAACAGATTAGGCCCAGATGAGACGACTCCTATTGACCGACTCCTTTAGGAGGCGTCTGATCAGGGTCTGCTCTGTTTGCTTATAGAATTATAACAGATCTGAGGCTAATAAAATTTCCTGTTCAATCCTTTCCCTCATATAAACGTGTTTTCACGCACTTGCAAACAGAGAAGACCCAGATCAGACGGCTCCTAGAGGAGCCGTTTGATCAGAGTCTACTCTGTTTGCTAATAGAATTTGAAAGATCTGTATCTTCACTTTCTAAAAGGACTATAATGTACCACCTTCCACATTACATTATAGCTATTTTGCTAATGAATATTCAGTAGGTATTGAAATGTGTAATAAACGTAGAACAGGGAAAGGGTTAAACATATCATTATAAAACATCAGCTAATACGTGTTCACGATATCATAATTTCTTATTCATCAGAAAAAGGTTCTTAACCCACCTATGATAATTGTTTGGTGAAATCCATGTTTATGATCGAAGGGTAAAACTTATACACGGTCACTAGAACAGCAATACACATTCAGTAGGAATTCAGTACACGGTCAGTAAATAGGTTACTTCCCCTGCCAGTGGCGTAGCTTCCAATTAGGCACACAGACACGGGCATGCACTGTTTATTTCAGAAGTCGAAAAAAGGCTAAAAATGCCGAAACTGCAATAAAATCTAGAGGTTTGTTTTTGTCACAAAACAGATGTCTCCCCTCCCATCTTCTTTTCAATACACAAGTGTAATGTCTGTAACTCAAACTTATCAGTGTCTAATTCTAAGTCACCAGGGACAATAACTCCAATGTTATCAGGCGAGACAATTCAAACACCTCAGGTACACAACAACGCATGCTGGTCAACATTCCTGTGAAGTTTGGTGACCCTAGTACTAGTGGTTTCAGAGATACATGTGACACAAGGTAAAGTTTCTCTTATTCTAAGTCATAAGGGGCAGTAATCAGGAGGGACAATTAAAAAACCCAGATGCACAACAACGTATGCTGGTGAATATTCCTGTGAAGTTTGGTGGCTCTACCCCTACTAGTTTCAGAGATACGTGTAGCAAAATAGTTTCTAAGTTATCATATCAGGGGCAATAACTCAACAATTATCGGGGAGACAATTAAAAAAACCCAGGTGCACAACAGCTCACGCTGGTCAATATTCCTGTGAAGTTTGGTGACTCTAACCCTAGTGGTTGGTTTTAAAGATACGCATGGTACAAAGTTCCTCTAATTTTAAGCAATCATATCAGGGGAAATAACTCCAAAGTTATAAGGGGGAGACAAGTCAAATATCCCTGCTGCACAACAACTCATGCTGGTCAACATTACTGTGAAGTTTGGTGACTCTTGCCCTAGTGGTTTCAGAGATATGTGCGCGACACTAATTATGGAAAAATAGTCAAACAGGGAGAGCCACACACGGAATGACACCGCATCAAACACCATCTAACGAGAAACGGTAAAGCCACAAGACAAAACATAACAGGACGCATATCAAGACGAAACACATTAAACATTAAGCATATTAAAAAACAAAATTGACCGTAGGCTGAAAGCAGGAGTGCCGCCTTGGAAGGGCCAGCAGCCAAAAGCAATAAAAAAAAGGGCTACTGGGGGACTTGAACCTGGTTTATGGGTACCCAACCTCGTCCTTATCCCACTTTCACCAAAGTCAAAATGTAAATAAAATTCCCCCTCCAGACAACACCACAACATGCGTAACGATGTATGCCAAAATGAAAATGATTTGAAAATGAACGCTATTAGAAGTAAACAAGCGACGTCATCATGTAAATGACGTCATAATTTAAAAGTACGGGAAAACTATTTGAAACACTTCTACTGCGACATTTAAAAGATCAATCGCAAGAAAATACAATTACCAGTGGATATTAATCATACACAACTGTTTTGTTTGAAAAAGAATAAACTTGACATCGTAGGCATGTACTCGATGACTATTCAGGTCAGAGCAGCTGTGGAGTAGTCATTTGGGGTACGACAGAACTAGCAAAATACAAATATCTAATTTCCTCCCTCCGTAAACGGGTTTCAGAGGGAATCTTCATAGAATATTAAGCCTTTTCCGTCGTCGCACAAGTAAAGAGGAAAGCATAATGACCAACTGTAAAGGGGTCGACCACCAAGCATGTAGTGTGCTGCAATATAGAGGGGTCATATCCCTTTTTAATGAATTGTTTTATACGTTTGACAAACAAAGTATCAAAATAAGTATGTCCAATAATTTTTCGAAGTTTGTAAATGACATCACCGTAAAACTCCGGATGTGAAATACCTAACTTTAGAAAAGTACGTAAATTACAATTGTATTTGCTGATGAGTAGAATATTACGGTGGTAAAATTTTGAAAATGTTTTACGAAGTTTGTCATATCTGTAGCCCTGTTTTAGTAGTTTTTCAGTGATAATAAGGTTACGATTGTTAAAATCATCAACAGAGGATAAAATCATCATACAGTAAAGTTTGTCTAATTTCAAGTTATCAGGGGCAGTAACTCCAAAGTTAACCCTTCTCTTGCTGAATTTTAAAATACATTTCTCCTTCTTTACTCAGGCCCTGTTGCATAAGTACATATATTTTCACGGTGTACAAGTATCTCGCTGTGCAATCACTGCTGTGGAGTGCACTGGTTGCACAACCAACTTGTAAATAGTGCAGACCCTGATGAGACAGCTCCTGCAGGAGCTGTCTAATCTGGGTCTACACTATTTACAGGTAGGTATATTGACGTAGCAAGCGAAAGGTTAACAGGGGGAGACAATTCAAATCCCCAAAGTGCAAAACAACTCATGCTAGTGAACAATCCTGTGAAGTTTGGTGACTCTAGACCTACTGGTTTCAGACGTTCGCACGACAAAAATTGTATAAATTTAAGTGTTAATATCAGGGGCAATAACTCTAGAATTATCAGGGGAGACAATTCAAAAACCATAGGTGCACAACAACTCATGCTGGTGAACATTCTTGTGAAGTTTGGTGACTCTAGCTCTAGCGGTTTCAGAGATACGCGCGACACAAAGTTTTTTCTAATTTTAAGTCATCAGGTGCAATAACTCCAAAGTTATCAGGGGAGACAATTCAAGAAACCCAGGTGCACAACAACTCATGCTGGTCAACATTCCTGTGAAGTTTGGTGACTCTGGCCCAACTGGTTTCAGAGATACGCGCGACACAAGTTTGTGACGGACAGACAGACAGACGGACGGACGGACGGACAGACGGACGGACAGACAGATAACTCTGGCAAAAACAATATATCTCCCCATAAATGGGGGAGACATAATTACCACTTCATTGTGATTTGGGAGTTTATAGTACAATATACACGCACACGCAGTTAGTTCCATGCATCAGAATTTAACTGATGAAACCTATTTCTAGATCTATATGTTGCTATATTTTGCTATACATGTATTTATATAATGTGCATTTTAACACCTTTAACACCTTAAACAGAACAGCCCAATATTCGACACTCCTGTATAATCAGACTGATCAGAATCTACTCTGTCTGCTTATGAAAAACAATATCCGATATACTTTTATTATGTCGCTATATAGCTCAATCATGCCTATTTGTTCCTTGTTTATTTGCTCATCTTTATATTGCTTGATAGCTCATTCATATTTTTTCGGTATACTTATGGTTTTGATTCTTATCACAATCAAATTCCAATTTCAAAACAACGAAGATTGTTTTTTAATTCCGTGCCTTGAATTTACAATTTCCACAACTTCAAATTAAACAGGATACTTACTGACATCATTCCCCATACTTGACTATCATAATACGACATATACTGATATGGAAAGCTTATTTATCACCTAATCAAAAACATATATCGATTGGAGTTGATTCTGCGTATATTAGTATCATATCACAACTCCATTTATTTACCTTTAAATACAAATCAGTTGGACTAAATTTGCGTAAAAATAGATCTAGAAAAGCTGACGTAGTGGCGTGCTGCAGGTAGAGATCTGTTTGTTGGAAATCAAAAGGAATTGTACTAATTTCCGTTCCCCTGCTGCGCAGTTGCTGCTGGATGTTTGAGAATATCAACCATAACGCCCGGCATTTGTACCAGAACATATAATAAAATGCACTATCAAGATAACAGTAGGAAAACAGTAGTTCGGTCGATAGCGAAATCATACTAAGAGGTTTGTATGAATTTGCTCTGAATAAAATAACCTAAGTACTTATGATAAGGCAGTAGTTTTTCAAAAAGGGCATTGCATCAAACTGCCATAGCGTCTATGATGACTAACATGCTGGGACATTTTACATTCCCATAGCGCTAAACATCACCCATCTGAAATCAACACATACAAGGCAAACCTGCAAATATCTACAATATCATCAGTACATTCAGATTGCATTCATCTCGAGTTTATTTCCAAACAGTCAATTATTGAAAAATTACCTTTGTTGTTGTTGTTGCTGTTGCTGTTGTTATTGTTGTTGTTTTGTTTCTCTGACAAAAGAGTCTGTTATAACACAGTTCTGTACCCGAAAAAAAAGCCGTCTAGGCGAAAGTATTCTCCGTTTTCTTCGTACTATATTTTGTTAGACGAGTCTGTTTCACTCTGTTTGTTCAAGTTCTACAATACTGAAAGAAACCATTAAAGCTGGGGATTGCTTATTGCAACACGAACGGAAGACATGACATTCCATTTTAGAGTGTTTTTGTTTTCAAGTCTAACACTTGTTTTAAGACTAACAACTTGAGTGGTCGCTTATTGTTGTACATGTTTTTGTATTTCACTAGTCGCCATGTATGCTGAAGAAGGATTAAACTTCCGGATGGCCGAGGGCAGGTGTCGACGTGAGAATTCAACTATTGCTCCTCCATCGTTGCTTCTAGAGGCACGTTCCATTGGATATAGCTGGTGTAGGTGCGCATGGCTTTCTGACAAAACAGCCGGCTTCGTATTACAACGCCCAACCACAGATTGCGGCTGGCCAAAACATAAACAAGTTCCCGGGATCATCAGTTGTGGACACACAACAAAGGCAGCGGTACTATGTATCCTGAATTGAGTTTTGATGAAAATGTCCGAATTCCTATTCTGGACATAAAACATATTACACGCAAATACTTTTTACATTTTGACAAACAATATTGACCATAACCTGACATTAGATCCATTCATTACAATGTCAGAGTCTACATTGGGTGCACATTAATGTTAGTTAATGAATTTTATAGCAATTCGTGACATTCTGCACTAAATAATTCAGGTCAATATGACCCAAACCGTGACATTCTGTCACTGAATCATCCAGGTCAGTATGAACCAAACCGTTACATTCTATCACTGATTCATTCAGGTTAATAGGACCCAAACCGTGACATTCTGTCACTTAATTATTCATTCAGGTCAATATGACCCAAACCTTGATATTCTGTCACTGAATCAATCAGGTCAATATGACCCATACCGTTACATTCTGTCACTGATTCATACAGATCAAAATGACCCAAGCCGTGACATTCTGTCCAACAAAAATGTCAATTAGCAATGTAAAAACCAGACTATTTCTTTCCAGATCCAGACATTCCTTTTACTCTTAACACGCACAACCTTAATCGCATTTGCAAACGGCTTGGGTATAGACGTGACGACAATTAAACTATTGAAATCTTTGAAATATTGGAAATAAATTGCTAAAATGCATTGTTTTGAGCAGACATTTTTCTTCAGCATAATATGGGTTGATATGGCGTACTGGTCTTATACTGGTCTTTTTGACCAGGTGGTACCATTGATAACTATATTGTATGTGAAAATACAATAACCCCCTTTCTAATACGACTGACAAAAATAGGTCTAATACCGGGTTTTTGATGCAGGTGATAACTTAAACATAAAAAGGTATATGATCCTGTAGTACTACAACATACTGCATGTTTGGTTGTGAACCCTTTTACAGTTGGCAATCACGCTGGCATCTTTGCATGTACGCCGACAATAAAGGTTTAGTACTCTATGAAGGCGACCTCTTAAATCCAGAAATGGAAGGAGAACGTCGGATATCTGTACTATTTCATTTTTGTCGTACCCTTTATTACTTTTCTACAGTTACTCTGATTGCAGCTCAATCATTGAGTACACTAGCGATAGGTGGATAAAGTTTGTTCACTAAAATGTGTTCGTTTTACATGAACTTTACCACTGTATTTGCCGTCGCGGTTGTTGTAGATTAGTCGGAAAGGGGATACGTTTATTTACACTGTTTGTCTTTTAGGGTGGGGATGGAATAAGTGTGAGGTTGGGCGCCCATAAACCGGTTTAACCCCCCCCCCCCCAGTGACTTTTGTCACTGACCGTTCCAAGGCGGTACTTCCATCTTCCTCCTATTGTATGTTTGTGTTGTCTTTGTGCGTCTCTTGGTGTTTTTATAGTTATGTACATTTGCCGTTTCCTTGTGTTGCTGTTCGGGCGACTGTTTGTTCTGTATGTGGTGTTTCATACATGACTCATTTTTGGACTTACTTTAAAAGTACAAAAATGAGTCATGCAGGAAATACCACATACAGAACAAACACTCGCCCGAACAGCAACACAAGGAAACAGCAAATGTACATAGGTAGAAAAAACAACAAGAGACGCACAAAGACAAAACAAACATACAATAGGAGGAAGATGGAAGTACCGCCTTGGAACGGTCAGTGACAAAAGTCACCGGGGGTTTAAACCGGTTTATGGGCGCCCAACCTCACCCTTATTCCATCCCCATCCTAAAAGACAAACAGTGTAAATAAACGTATCCCCTCTCCGACTAATCTACAACAACCGCGACAGCAAATACAGTGGTAAAGTGCATGTATAACAAAAAAAACATTTAATTGAACATACTGTATCCACCTATCGCTAGTGTACTCAATGATTGAGCTGCAAACAGAGTAACTGTAGAAAAGTAATAAAGGGTACGACAAAAATGAAATAGTACAGATATCCGACGTTCTCCTTCCATTTCTGGATTTAAGAGGTCGCCTTCATAGAGTACTAAACCTTTCTTGTCGGCGTACATGCAAAGATGCCATCGTGATTGCCAACTGTAAAAGGGTTCACAACCAAACATGCAGTATGTTGTAGTACTACAGGATCATATACCTTTTTACTGAAATTTTTAACATATTTGATGAACAAAGTGAGAAAATAGGTATGTCCAATACTTTTAAGAAGTTTGTAAATTACATCACGATAAAATTCAGGATGTAAAATGCCGTGTCGCAGAAGCACCTTGAGATTACATTGGTACTTGCCAATAAGCGAGAGATTTCGATAGTAAAATGTAGAGAAAGTTTTTCTTAGTTTATGGTATCTATATCCTTGCTTAAGCAGTCGAAAGTAGAGCAGAAAGCAGAAACGTTCGACCCACATTAAGCATCCATCCGCTTTAGAAAATGCCAATGTTTTTACTAAGTTGTCTCTTTGGGACGATCTACTCTGTTATTTCTGCACATTTCCACGCGTCACTATAATGATTTAAGTACTCACGAGTGGCTACATATCATTATATAAATACATGTTTCAAATCTATTTTATAGATTGTTCGATGGTGTGATGTGAAATGCATAAATAGACACACAATCTGTGTTGTTTAAGCCTTGACTTCATACAAACTTGTGCAAAGATATAAGATCCAGGAATTTGTCATATCTAAATATCCGGTAGAAAATTGTTAACTGACATAACGATTTCTACCAATAAACATTCTGTCTACATATGCCATTATAAACACTCTGCTTATGTCACGATGTCATCATCCGGTGTACATATGTCATCATTTCTTACAAAAAGACAAAGTGTTAAACAACGATATGTGTATGTATTTTTTGAATTTCCTATCATTGTTTAATGTATGCCCCTTCCATTCTTTAAACCCTTTAGTGTCGTGAAAGCACTATCACATGCTAACGGTTCGGATCCGAGTCCTCCGGATCCAAACTATTTGGCACACGCTGTCTGCCTATTAATAATGAAATCGAACACGCGCCCACTCTAAAACAAAAGAAATCGAAAGATTGTGATCAGCAGACGGCAGTGCTGGCACTTATTGGGTTAAATCATACGATATGTTTACTATATATGTATATATGTATGTTAGTTTGGGATACAAGTAAAACATTGCTCTACATGTACATCAAAGTGAATACATAGATCACTATCATGTAAACCAAATTATTTTCTTAATAAGTATTAAATGATATTTTGAGTGACGTGTATTCTATTTATTACTTGCGCATTGGAAGCACACTAGTTGTATACAGTATAAACACTGGTAAAAATACCTTTTTTTATTTCGAGTATACTAGTATACGATAGGCTGGTCTTCTGATGCTGATATGATTGTATTATGCTAGAAGGTAATTAGAAGGGCAAAAGTCGGGTATAGAAAAGGAATAGCAAAGTCAATGACTAGTTATCTTTATTTTAAAAAACCCAGCTTCTGAACAATATACAGTAGAAAAGGAACACTTTTAGTGTTGATATCATAATCAAAAATACTAAGTAAATGACATTTAAGGACATAAGTTAGTTGTTTGCTCTAGAAAAAAGTAGAGGCTTTTTTTTTAAAAAAAAAAGGAATAATGGCTCCTTTTATTTGAAAACCTTTTTATACCCTTGATGCATATGTCGTCCAAGTAAACCTTTTCATTGGATTAATGAATAAAGTTTATGGATGAAGTTAATTTTGTGAAAAGAAATAAAGACCTATCCTTCTTTGAAGTATAGCAAAGTGAAATAAACAACTAATGTTCCTCATTACAGCATTACACACAAATAAAGTACAGGTAATATATGTTTTTATGAAGCAGTGATAACAAAAAAACAACAACAGTGCAATAGACAATACTTTGTACCATAAGTGAACGACACACAAACCTCCTATTCGACTATAGAAATAAGCAAATAATTTAATCTTTACAACAGCAAGTAAATTTAATTTCAAATGCAGATATTTTTGACACCGAAATAAGAATTAATTTACAGGAACGACGGATTCTTTACAGATATCGTTCTGAATTCGCTAACATTGCAGATTCTAATATAAGGGCTCATAAAGAATGGCCTAATACCCTGATTGAGTGTTGAAGATATCATGATTAAAATGGCAGACTTACAGGTTCATATGATATTGAATAAGTATTGTCCATTTGGTATTACTAATGCTCAGGCCACATTCCTCGAAGAAAACATTGTCAAAAGATGCTCTATCTGTATTATCGGTCAAGTGGTCATGACCAAAATCACAGGTGCACAATGCCATAAAATGACAAAGAAGTATAAAAAGCTTGTTTGCCCTTCCTTTTGTTTGCCTTGCGTCTTTGTGCTTGTGATTTGTTCATGTGTGGAACGTTTGTCCCTGGTTATTGTGTGTCTTTTGGTGTTTTCTGTGTTCATTTCGTGTGTGCGTGTGCGTGTGGGTGTGTGGTTGTGTGTGTGTGTGCCATGCTGTCTATCGGTATTTTGGTGGTGGTTGCGTCTTGCATGTGGCTTTGCCTGCTTGACTTTACTACTTTTCCATTGGATAAGATCCCTAGAAAGATGACCAAGTAATGCTTCGAAAAAAACTGGACAGATCGATGATCGGTCAGACAAATTGATCAACAGAGTGATTGCAGTTACAAAAGGGGGTTATAAAAGTTAAAAACCGTGGGAATAAACATCAGTATTTTGCACCCATTTTGTATAATTTCAAAGTGAATTGCACATAAATCGTTGTGGTTGAATGGTTTCTTACCGTTATTCTTGTGCCTATTTCAAAATAGTCATGTACAGCTAAAAAAACAAAATATAATTACTGTTAATTACAATGTTAATGAATATGTTAATGAAGTTCAACTGAATACCCATTGAATACTCATTGTGACTTTGAGTTTATAGAACAATATACACGAACACGCATTAGTTCAGTGCATCAGATTTTAACTGATGAAAACTATTTTATCTTTTTCAGACAATAGATATATATGTTGCTATATTTTGCTACACATGTACTTATATTTATTCTACTGCAAAGTAAAATCCTCGATTTTGATTGGTCAATTAGCCATGTATAAAAGCCGTGAAACTCTCTAAATTCTAATGTATATACGGAGTCATGAGCAACAATGGACTCTCCCCCGTCGAGGGCCTAGCTTCCTTGCTGCATTAAAATAAAAATGGCCGACCAGCTTCACTTCCTCGATTCGATTCAAACAACCGCTCTCAAACGAAATAACAAGAGTGGGCGGAACAAAGTTATCCAGTGAGAAACATTTTTGTTATAGTTGTTGTATAACAATATAAATGAACCCGAAACCTGGCGTCTTATTCTGCTCTGATGCTGCAAAGGTTGTCAAAGTGCTTGTGCACTTAACGATTAGCTCCCAAATCCGCTTTTACAAAGACAATCGACACCCAATTATATTCAGATTTTATTTATGCACATGCACAGTACACGTACCTGTAAATTGCAGTATAGTCGCTCCTTCTAACGCCAATTTGGTTGAATATTACAAAACCGTCATGTTGACGTCATCCAAATGACGTCGGATTTGCGCAATTCCCTAAATTAAGTTTAACCGTTCTCATGCTGAAAATAAGTGTCTGCTTTAAAACCGCTGATCTGCTGAAAGTTTTACAATTTTTTCAATCCTTTGAGAAACTAATGCACTCGGAATATCCCTTTCTATCCACAAATGCAATGAACTGGTTATTATACACGGTGAACTAGGGTCGCAGAGTGATATAAGACCTTGCCTTACAGTATGAGGCTCCTAAGGGGAAGCAAAACGACGCCTACATTAACAATGCTAATTAACTGCTACAGAAATTAAACTTTGCAGTATATTAAAATCGTTATATAGATCATCGGCGGGATATCTGATCTTTTATTCCCTGCTGAGGAAAATACATACAGCCCTTGCCTTAACTCGGGCAACATGAGTTCCTCAGCAGAAAACAAAAAGTCAGATACCCCGCCAATGATCTGTATAACTATTAATGCACATATGCATTTTAACACCTTCGAAAACAGAACAGCCCCAGATTCGACACTCCTGTATAATTAGACTGATCAAGGTCTACTACGTATGCATATGAAATAAATATACCCGATATGTTTTATAATGTCGCTAAATAGCTTCCTATGTGTTCCTTATTTATTTGCTCCGTATACTTCTTGCTTGATAAGTATGTTTGCTCATTCATATTTATGTTCTTTATAATGTTGGTTTTATTCTTATCACAATAAAGTTCCAATTTCAAAATAAAAGAAGATTTTTTTTAATTCTATGCCTTCACTTTACAATTTGCACAACTTCAAATTACTGCCATAATTTCCCATTCTTTACTATCATAATACGGCATATACTTGTATTGAAAACTTATTTATCATCTAATCAAAAACATGTATCGATTGGAGTTGATTCTGCGTATATTGGTATCATATCACAACTGCCATTTTATATGCCTTTAAATACAAATCAGTTCGACTAAATTTTGAGTAAAAATGGCTATATATAATAATGGGACCGAAATGACCAAGCCTGGAACGGGCTGGGATCGAAATCGTTCATAACAAATAAGCGATTCTAGGCAGAAGGTAAAAATGTTACTCCAATGCCAAAACAGTAGGTCGTGCCAAACCATTACACTGTCGAAATTGAAACATAAACTGATATTTCAAATGTGTTAGTTTTATACCCCAAAGGGACGCATTATCCCAAGCAAAGGCGTATGTCTGTCCATCGATCTGTCCCTCTGTACCTATTGTCTCATCTAGATGCAACTGTTTGCAAATAGAATCGCCCATTGTAGCAAGCCTTGTAATTTGCTTCCCGGCGGCGAAAGAGTTAATCAATTGGCCAGAAAATCTTGTGTTCGTATACTTTTATAACAATTTATGATGGCATTAATTTCACATGCATATTCATGGAGTGAAGGGTTAATATGCAAAGATAACAATGATGCGATTTACGGAACAAAGTAATGTGCTGGGCAGCACCCTACTTTTAGTATATATTGCCTCGCCTTGCGGAGCTCGGGCTTTGCTGCAATGGATGGATAAATCTATGCTTACATAGTGGAATTACTGCAGTGAGGAGAACGCTGCATGCATCAATGTCTTCACACTGCTGGGAATAATATGTGTGTCTTTATGTTGTCTATATAACCTACACAAAGATACACAATGAATGTATTTACCCCTCAATCTCATGAATATTCAATAAGAAAAGGAATGGATGCAAAGACCTACACATGAAGGTACGTACTCCAAATTTATAATAGTCGTTTTCCCATCACCCTATATTGTAAACCACTGTTTAAAACGCTCGCTTCTTCGAGAAAAATCTAAGGAAGTTGGCAACATAGGCTTCGGTGGAGAAATAAACACGTTATATTTAACTAGAAAATGCGTCCATAGGACACTGATGCCCAAACTTTAGATTTTATCTACAGGCAATAATCATGTATGCAACGACTGAAGGGCTGCAATTCCTAAAGGTCTGAAGCGATTCGCATGGCTATCGAACTTGACCAGGATGTAATGACCACATAAATATGTGTGTACAGTTTGTTGTGGATTGGCTAAATACTTTCTAAGAGATAGTCCGGACATTTTTTTTCTAGATGTGCGTACGGACGTACGTGCGTATGTATGGACATGCGGACAAGAGCAACCATATATGCCACCACTTTGTGTAGGCATAGCTATATTTTAATTTACGCATCTTGTCATATCTCTGAATGCATGAAAATCAATGAGTCGAATTTCAGAATGACATTATGAACAATATATATTTGCCGTATAGGAATCTTCAGACTCGCATCTATATAATGTCATAAGCAAAAAGAGCAGACCCTTATCGGATTACTCCTGAGCCAGACAGTATTCTACTTCCTTTTCAGGTACGTAGACAGGGTATGAAACTGCTTCGGATTTTAATGAGACGTCGAGTCACTTGGTGCATTCTTGGCGCCTTCTTGGGAACCCTACTATTTGTATGAGTAGTTAGTTATGAATTTGCTAGCAACAGTTTGATTTTTAAGAAACAGCAATATTTCTTGTAACTGTTACATATCTTTACGTAACGATTAATAAATTCTGAAAGTAGGAGATCCTTCAAAAAGCAGCAAATTGCAGACTCGTTTTTTAGTACAACACCACTCGTACACCCTAGTACCTGCTTAAGCCATATTCAAATTGCATTACGAAACGCATTGCGTTTTATGATTCAAACGGACCAGAAACTACATGTATAACAAAACGGAGACTGGCAACTTTTTACGGCCGCCACACAATCACCTAGCACCTGCTGTTGTGAAGTACATAAATTCAAAGAGTAGGAGATCATTTGAAACAATAGCTGCAAATGAGAAAAAGAGAAAATTGCTTACTCGGTTTTATTGAGTCTGTTCATGGGCTGTTAATTATATTGGAACCCTACTCACCCTAGTACCGACTTAAGCGGTATTCAATTTTCGTAACGAATAGCATTGAAATTTACGATCCCGAAGAATATATAAACAAAACTTAATATGAAGTACGGGGCAACTTTCAACGTCCGCCATACACGTACTCGACATATGCTGTTGCGAAGTACATAAATTATGGAGGTAGAAAACCCTTCGAAAGCAAAAGCAGTAATGCGAAAAAGGAACTTGATGACTAAGTTTTATTGAGTGTTTGAATAATGCAGAACCATAAGAAGAGAGAGTGTGTTGTTCAATATAGACATAACATTCATTAGCCAGTCTATACATTGCACGTCAAGGTTATGCGACCACAAACTATATCAACATAAAAGTATGTAACAAGAGTGCCAGTGGGCACAATATACGCCTGTTGAGGTCTTGTTCAACATAAACTGAGGTTAACATATGTGATAGAGTAAAAGATGTTACAGACAGACAGACAGTACCATTCTATAATATGTTCCGATTTTTTTTCAAATGGGTGGTTGCCAAATGTTGTCGTCTGCAAACGTTAACTAACGTCTGCTACAATTTTCCATTTTTATTTTTCTTCATTTATGTTTCAAGAAACACTCACAGTAACAAACAGTTTGGATTCTGATGAGATGCCGAGTAACTTAAGTTAATACAGAATACTTCTAAAGGAGCTTCCCGTATAATCTTTGTTTTCTTTTTTTACCCTGCATTTACCCTTTCCAAGTTCTATGTTTATTCAAAAATCCAATACCTACTGAATATTCGTATACATAATAGTTAAAATGGAATATTTAAGGTGGAACACAGTAGCTATTTCAGAAAGTAAAGAAACAGGTCTATCATATTCCATAAGCAAACAGGACACACCCTGATCAGACGGCCATCTGTATCTACTCTGTTTGGGGAAAGGGTTAAACTACCACCTGTTTTAGAATACCAGAATTTTACTTCTTTTAGGTTTTAGTTTTAGCGAGACTATACTGTACGTTTATATATTAGCCGAATTCCAAGGAAGGTTTGTCTACTGTTATAGTTATTGTTTCTTTATGACAAACAATGCGTGTATCAGTTATACTTCTGATATTTATTTACGTCTGATCATGGTATATAATGTTAAACTGGTCTGCATCAGCCATCATAATATCGTGCAAAAGTTTTGACAAAATACAAGCTTATTTCAGACACATGTTTTTAAGTTGTATCATAAACTGTGAGAAAGGGTTTAAATTTTAATGGTTGTTAGTGTACATCTTTCAATATTTCTCTGTGCTTCAATATATTTTTAGCGACACTGCATATCTAAAAAGACCAGCAGGATCCATGCTTATACAACTTTTAGTTAAGTCTGAGTTCGTTCTCAAATCTGACCAATCAAAAGCTTGAGAACGAATTCAGACTCTACTAAAAAGCTTTATAAGCAGGGACCCAGTTTAACAATATTCCGGCTGGTAAATGATATATATTTAACCCTTTCCCTAATATAAAAGTCCTTTCGCGCATTTGAAAGCAGAGTAGATCCAGATCAGACAGCTTCTATAGGAGCCGTCTAACCAGGGTCTGCTCTGTTTGCTGATAAAATTATAAATATCTGACTACGATTTCTATCAATTCCAAAAACCTATTTTGTACATATGCTGTTATAAGAAGCGCATGAATATTGAACAGGGAAAGGGTTAACCCTTTATTAAATGCATTTTGATTATGAAATAATGTATGAATATTAAGTAGCTGAATTTGTTCATGGGTATCACAGACAATGGTATTGTTTATGGCGGATGTGGTCGATACATCACTATATCATTTCTTCCAAATATAGCAGACCCTGACCAGACGGTTCATACACGTCTGCTCTATCTGCAAACACCTTAACGCTTTCCCTAATATTGACGACTTTTGACGACTGTGTAAAAGTAACTTTGTGAAACCATTGTGATAAATAGAGCAAATGCTCTATTTATCACAATGGTTTCAAACTACAAAATTCTAAAATTTTCCTTTTGTCTAGTTCCTTTTCGGTAGATTTATTCAAAGAGGTTGTATCTAAAAATAGCCTTTGGGGTAATGGGTTAAAAGACTACCGATGGAGTAAATGATTAAATTCCGGTCTGTTGCATGTTTGTTCTTATCGCCAATTCGTTTAAGTTTTTTTATATATAATTGACCATATGCAATAATTTGGACATAAGTTGTTTGAAGATGGAAGTTAGGTAGAGCTTAGCAGGACAATGAGTATCATAATGTTGGTTACAACGAGTAGTATACTATTAGATACAATGAGTACCATATTATAAGTTACAATGAGTGTCATATTGTTAGTTACAAAAGCTTAGAATCTGACAATAGATGCTTGAGAATGATCTCAGACTATGTTAGTAAGTAAGAGTTATACATTTTTGAGTACAATTGTTTAATATAGATACCATGTATAAATATGGAAATAATCAAATTAACTCTTTTGTTGCTAATTGCGAGTCCTGAATTACTAATTCCAACAGGTTGGATCCAGATAAAACGTCGTAATAACTAGGCGTCTCATCAGGATTTGTTTGACAATGCGGATATGATTTAATATGAAATTTAAGGAATTTTAACCCTTCTCTTGCTGAATTTTAAAATACATTTCTACTTTTTTACCCATGCCTTGTTGTATAATTACATATATCTTCACTGTGTACAAGTATTTCGCTGTGCAATCACAGCTGTGGAGAGCACTGGTTGCACAATCAACTTGTAAATAGTGCAGACCCTGATGAGACAGCTCCTGCAGGAGCTGTCTCATCTGGGTCTTCACTATTTACAGGTAGGTATATTGACGTGAATAGCAAGTGAAGGGTTAACAATGAAAATTTTAGCAAACGTCAAACTTTGTAGACGACAATACATGGCGGCAGAATAATTTAATAGATTAAATCGTGCGTTTTTCCTTCCGAATGCAATACGACCAGGGACTTGTATGAGAAGAAATCCTGGTAGTTTTGTGCACGTTATAGGGCGGTGTGAAAACTGAAATGTCATTCATACGCGTTAGGTTAGTAGTTGACTCGCTGATGTATTAGTGAATTGCAAATTACATCACAACTGCACACCCTTACACTGGGGGATAAAAGTACTATTTTCCGTTGTCAACAGTATCACTGTGGTGCAAGCTGTACGGCCGCAAATGTTTAGACTTTTCTAAGATGGCGGACAAAACGGAGGCTGAAAGGTAAGCATCACATTTTTACACTGTTTAAACTATGTAGATTTTTCTTTCAGTCATTTAATTGGTGTCATAACACAGAATTATAACGCCCGTCAACAGCGGCGTATCCCTTTATGGTTCATGTCTGTTTGTAAGGCTCAAATTCTGCGGTAAACTTTGCAGAAACTAAAAGTCAGAAATCGAATCGAGAAGGACGTCATATTTTGCCTCATTGTAAGCTTACCAACTACGCTAAACATTTTCTAACACTGTGGATATATGCATCTGAGCCCTATATTAACGTTGAAATACCTAGTTTGTGGCACAGATCTATATTTTGTCTTTTGGAGACGTTTGAAAATAACGTTGAGTGTTCGGTTTAGCCGTTAGAGGTAAAAGTGCACTGTACGGTTTAGACCCAATGTTTTTTGTACGGTTTAGCCACGATTTTCTTTCGAAAAACTGTACGGTTTAGACACAAAACAAATGCTACCATTTGAATCTGCGCCGTAGGTCTAGATAGTATAATCCCAACTATTTATTATGGATCTTCCTTCATGCAATGCATGTTTGCGATTATGACAGCATATCACAATTAGGATCGAGATCAGAAGCACAGTATATAATTGGTTTAAACGTATTTTATTTTTAAATATTTGAATGAATATTGTTATGACAACACAAAGGAAAAGAAAAGGATGGGAACGAAAACAAGACTGCTTATTGTGTTTCTCCCCATCACCGTAACAACTGCACTCGCTTTATGCAGAAATGACTGCCCGTTATGGTACTATATTAATTGTATACTAATTAAATAAATTAACCATGATATATCAGTTTATACAAAAACTTTTTGAGAAAGATACTTCAGAATAAAAGAAAGAAAAAAAATAAATAAAAGAAGCAAAAAAAGAAACGAAGGTTGACACATATATGTAGAGAGGTCTAGGATTCTGAGCAGTACAAGCACATTCGAAAGAAGGTGAGCGTTACCGAGTTTATTAGAATCGTTTTGAGGTTTGGATAAACCAATGTACAGCTTCGTCTATAATGATGTTTGTATTATAATGTAAAAGAGGATCACCAAACAGAAAGACAGACAGGGGCGGAGTAGTGAATCTGGCAACATCATCAAAAAGTTGTTTTCCTTCGTTGTTTTCCTTCGTTGGTATATTTGCAACAGCTGAAGAAGAAGTGCGATGCGTTCTCAACGAGGCCACATGTACTCAAGGCAGTGTCAGATATGTTCTTTGAGAAGAGGTCATGATTCAAGGAACTGCAGTTTGTACGAAGCCTCTTGTGCAGGAACTGCTGTTTTATGACACCGTAATAAAATGGTTGGGAACAGTTAGCAGATTGATATTCAAAGACGTTTTGAATGCGTTTAGAGTAGAAAATTGTTTTTCATTTTCGGGGAGGTTGTTCCATTCCTTTATTGTTGCAGGGAGGAAAGAATTGCTATAATGTGTTGTGCGACAGGCCAGCGGTGGAATATCACCAGCGTTTCTTAATCTTAAATTGATCCAGACAAACTTCCAGCCACTTCAGGTACCAGTTCTGCGAGATATTTTGGAGTTAAATGAAACACAATTTTATAAAAGAGAATAAATCTGTGTTTTACGTCTGGTGTCAAGGCGTTTCCATCCAACTTCATGCAATAACTTACCAACAGAAACCAATTTAGTTGTCCCAGTTACTATACTTGTAGCTTCATATTGATTCTTTTCAAAACTGTTAGATTCTCTGGCATTACAGTTATCAATTATAGTATGATCGTATTCTAAAATAGGTATCACGAAATATACGTATACATGTAGATTGTTTCAATGGAAAATCTGTCCGAAGGGAATTTGAGTTTTCGCATGACATTTATTCTTGTCCATGCCTTAGTAGCGATATATTCGATATGACAATGCCATGTTAGATCACGTGAGAGATGAACGCCAATGTGTTTATGTGAATCTAGTTCAGGAATTTGATGGTCTTGCATATATACGGATGAGACATTTTTCTCGAGATTATTAACGACTCAGTCTTCTTAGGATTGAATTCAACTAGCCATTTCTCTGCCTTTTTAATATAATATTATTGATATTTGTTGCCATATGTACGGGAGTAATATCTACACTAAACAAGCTAGTGTCGTAAGCAAACAAACGAATGTTCCATCCAATGTCGCTCACAATATCATTTATAAAAACAAGAAATAACAATGAACCTAATATATATCCTTGTGGAACACCAGTTTCATAGTATTCCAGTCAGAGAAGGTACCAGGTAAAATTACACGTTGCATTCTTACAGTAAGATAGCTGGAAAACCATAATAGAATTATGGGCAGAACATGACCAGGACATATACAAATGTACTGGTTATTAAACATTTAAGGACAACGTTTTACTTTAAAAAATGAAGTGAATTGATTTTTAAGTTTAACTTACATATTTTGACATGCCGGCAATTCATTTAGCGAACATAATGGTTAATCTGTATCATCTGTCAGAAAGAAAGAACCGACCCTCGGATTATGTTTTACAGGCATTTAGTTGAGTTCATGTAATTTAGCACCTAGTCGATATCTCGTCAGTTTCGCGATGACGGATCTGGGCTGAGTCTGTATGGAATTGCTTAATGCCATTTCGTAGGGCATACTTGCATTTTAAAGGTGACATAAAAATAAACGTGAAATAATTATATAACAGAAAAAGATAACAAGTAAATGAAAAATAAACATATTTATTGGACCAAATAAATTGTCAAGTCTAAAATCTTCGTCAATGTCTTGAATGTCAATCGTTTGCATTTCACCATTAAGAATTATTTTGCTTGTTTATTTCAAAACGTCTGGTATTACATTAAAAGTTAACGTATGTTGCCCCGACTTTCCCGATATATATGACTTAGCTCTTTTCTTCTAATTTTCATTGGATTTTTCGGATAGGCATCTACATGTACACAGTGGCTGATGGTTTCCTTTGTCTCGCAATAGTAACAGGCAAATAATCTGAAAAGATATGTAAAGTAACAGTACAAAGTGCTTGACTTCATTTCAGACGCTCTGTATTTGCATTAGGACTGAAATTGGTAAAACACTTTTACCCAAATACCCAATCAGTTAAACTTAAAAATCAATTCACTTCAAAACTTTTTAAGTGTAACATTGTCTTCAAATGTTAACCAGTATATGTCCAGATTGTATGCTATGCTTCTGTTCTCGATCCTAATTGTTTGTAATATACTTCAAAATCGCAAATAGGAATTAGTTGGGATTACACTATCTAGACTTACGAAGCATATTCAAACGTTAGTATTTGTATGTGTCTAAACCGTACAGTTTTTGTAAGAAAATCAATCGTGTCTAAACCGTACAAAATAGATCGGGTCTAAAGCGTACAGTGCACTTTTACCACTACGCGCTAAACCGTACACTCGACATTTTTTTCAACCCTCTCAAAAAGACAAAATATAGATTTGTGCTTCAAACTAATTAACTCAACGTTAATATAGGACTCAAATGCATATACCCACAGTGTTAGAAAAGGCTTAGCGTTGTAAGTAAGCTTACAATGAGGCAAAATATGACTTCCTTCTCAATTCGATTTCTGATTTTCGGTTTCTGCATTATTTACGGAAGATTTTGAGCCTTACACACAGACATGGACCATTAGGAGGTAAATCGCTGTTGACGGGCGTTATGATTCTGTGTTATGACACCAACTAAAAGACGGAAAGAAAAATCTACATTGTTTAAAAAGTGTAAAAATGTGATGCTTACCTTTCAGCCTCCTGTTCGTCCGCCATCTTGGAAATGTCTAAACATTCGCGACCGTACAGCTTGCACCACAGTGAGTGTATTCCCAGATAAGAGGGACCATAGAGGAACACTTTCATCAGGGTCTACGTACGTTGTTTGTCATGCTACACTTTTCTTAAGAAACATCCCTAAATTTTGGAAAAGTCCGTTTGAAAATTCAGTGTTGTAAAGGTTAATCTTTCGCTAATCCTTTCTGTCTGACATGTGTGCCAAGTCTCGGAAGCTGTGATAATTAGATGTTAGTTATGACACTGAAGATAATAATGTTCAGTGGAAGAGGATAAACTCGGATGTCCGTATTTTATATCCGTGTACGAGGAAGGGCTCAGCCAGTCTCTTTTATTATAAAACGATATACTGGAAACGAAGAAAGGGGGCCACAACAACTCATCCAGAAAGTGTTTCATGATTAATAAATTGCGAATCTTGTTCGTCTTGGTCCCGAGTTGCTTGAGTCTGAGTTACCCTGATACCCTGTCTACGTATCTGAAAAGAAAGTAGACTAATGTCTGCTTCGAAACTGTCGTTTTCTGTTAACGGAAAATTGCAAACGAGCTAATGTGAACTGGGGTTTGTCATATTACCTCTACGTTATAGAAAAAATCATTTTCACGGTTTTGCGATCAGAGTTGACCCAGATCAGACGGCTCAGGAGTAATCCGATAAGGGTCTGCTCTTTCTGCTTATGACATTATATAGTTACGAGTCTACAGATTATTATACGGCAAATAAATATTGTCCATAATGTCATACTGAAATTCGGCTCATTGATAATAATGCATTCAGAGGTATTGACAAGATGCGTAAATTAAAACATGTTTATGCCTTCTCAGAGTGGTGACATATAGGGTTGCTCTTGTCCGTATGTTATGTCCGTACGCACATCTAGAAAAAAATGTCCGGACTCTTTCTTAGAAAGTATTTGTCCAATCCACAACAAACTTTACACACATAGTTGTGTCCATTACCTCTTGGTCAAGTTCGATAGCCATGCAAATCGCTTCAATCGTTAAGAAGTTTCTGCCCTTTATTTGCAAACATAGCATAACTCGCTTCAGTCGTTGCATACATGATTATCGCCCTTACTTTCTGTGGAAAAAGTGGGGTAATCAGTGTCCTATGGATGCATTTCTAGTTAAATATAACTTGTTTATTTCTCCACCGAACCCTATGTTGCCACCTTCTTTAGAACTTTCTAGAAGACGCGACCGTTCTAAACAGTGGTTTACAATATATGAGTGATGGGAAAACGACGATTTTAAAATTGGAGTACGTACCTTTATGTGTAGGTATGTGCATGCATTTCTTTTCTTTATTGAATATTCATGACGTTGAAGGGTAAAGGCATTCACTGTGTTGACTATGTTGGTGTAGGTTATACTCAGGCAGCCAATGGGGTCTACTGTGCACCCCACAACCTTAGACTTTGTTCATGTGTACCAAAATGTTCAGAAAAGTCTGTGAATCAGAATCGCGAATGTACTCAAGTTTAAATTCTTTTAGGCTATGTGTATTTTAATCGTTTCCATGGCAACCCCCAATGATGACCCATACCTACGAATTCGCCCATATCACAGCAAGTTCTTGTCTTAAAACTACACAAGTGGTACCAAATGGAAGATAAGTAATTGTGCTTTTATTTCCAACTGTTGCTTTAAATTACCTTATTTACATAATCATGAATATTAATGAGAACATTGAAAATAGTAAAAAAAAGTATAGAAATAACGTAAACCTTCTAGCATAAATCAATCATATCAGCGCCATTAAGTATAATAGTATACTCGAAATAAAAAGGGTATTTAGCAGTGTTTATACTGTTTAAAACTACTCTGCTTTCAATGCTCAAGTAATAAACAGTATACACTTCACTCAAAATATCATTTAATACTTATTAAGAAAATAATTAGGTTTACGTGGCAGTAAGCTATGTTTGGCCGCAGCATTTACTCACTTTACTGTACATTTTTTGTGAATCTATGTCTGCGTTGTTTATAAACTCTCTTTGTGAGTTTACATTAGCATTCGTAGCTGTGTTGTCTATTGTCATGACAGTGTGTATTCGTGTGTATATGTGTTTATGTGTGTCAGTATTTTCTATGCGTATCTGCGTATCTGTGCCCTTTCTGTATTCGTGAATGCAAGTGTTGTCTTTGTGTATGTATGTTGTCTGTGAAAGGTATGCGTCTTTGTTGTCTATGTGTGTGTTTGTGTCTAAGTTTATCTGCGTGTTGTCACCACCACCACCACCACCACCATAACCAACTCAGAAGTAAGCATTATGGCAAGAATTCAAGTGATCGATCATTTTTACGAATAATGGAGCAATCAAACGAGCAAGCGAACACATACACATACGTAGAAAATATAATAAAAATATCAAAATGCATGTAGTGGTAACAAATATCCTTTACTATCACGGAGACCAAGAGGAAACTGCAACTTAGAACTATTTTGATGTCCTCAAATTTAGTACTCTAGCATGCGTTTGCCACGGAACTTTGTACTTTAATAGCAGAGTAGATCCGGTCTTAACCCTTTCCCTGTTCTATCTTTGTTTAAAAGTTCAATACCTACTGAATATTCATGGACTAAATAGTTATACTGAAATAAGGAACAAGGATATTGTAGCCATTTTAGAAACTCGACAACCATATCTATCAAATTATATTAGCAAATAGAGCAGAGCCTGATCAGACGGCTCCTCTAGGAGCCGTTTGATCTGGGTCTACTCTGTTTGCAAATGCGTGAAAACACATTTGTATGAGGGAAAGGGTTAAGCGACCATTTATTGAATAAATATAGAAGGCTTAAAGAGTAGTTGCTTGCTAGACCCATTTCATCGTAAACTATTTTTAAACCCTGCCACTTTGTATAAAACTACTAAGGGGGGCATTTACTAGATTTTAGAATTGTTTTAAATAGGGCGTTTGCTCCTATGGAGCAAATGTTCTATTTATCACAATGATTTCCAAAAAGTTGACTTTTACAGAGGCTTTAAAAGGCGTCAATATAAAGGAATGGGTTCCTACTGGAGCGTTTTGAATTACTTTTGCCAGACATTAAGCTACCGCCTGACTTAAGGACTCGAAAATATAATTCTTTTAATGCAGGTTTTCCTGCATCTACGAATGAGTAGTTATCTACAGAGACTTACGTACAATTTCTTATCATGCCCAAGACTGTAGTACATGTACATACATGTTTTTGCGGGTCAGCCCGTCGTTCTATAGAGATAAGACCAACAGAGAACGTATGTGGAGAGTGCTATTATATAAATAACTAGCTAGCTAACTGTTACTGTACTATTAAAGTACAAATCACTATGGCAAACAGAGTAGACCCAGATCAAACGGCTCCCATATACCATGACCAAACATTTCAGTATCCATGCACTATTATAACAATTAATTTAATTCATATTCATGATGTAATTATTTCTTGCATGACTATCCATGCAGTAAATGGTTTATTTGAGGACATCATGGATATATGCAACAAATACATTTTGACCTATCTTGCATCTATTTTGACTTAATCTTGTATAATCCTTTACTCTATATAAACACGTTTTCACGCATTTGGAAATAGGGTAGACCCAGCTCAGACGACTTCTATAGGAGCCATGTGATCAGGGTCTACTCTGTTTGCTAATAGAATTTGATAGATCAGTTTCTTTACTTTCTAAAATGGCAACTGTGTTCCTCCTTTTTGCCCATGAATATTCAGTAGGTACTGAAATTTGGAATAAACAGAATAGGGAAAGGCTTAATACAGGTGTTAGCAGATGTATCTCTTTATCTCTTCGACAATGATCCATTAATTGCAACTAGGCAAGAAATTGAGCTACGTATAAATGTTTGATTTATATATTACAGACAAATACAGCTCGAATGAAAACATATCGAGAAAGTAAAAAACGGCCTGTCTGTTTAAAATGAGCAAATAACAAATACGATAGAACATGTCTTAAGCGGCCGTTCATTTATTGGTCATAAAATGCAAGGGGTGTTTAATGCAGGGCAAAAGTAATATTAAAAGCTCGTACAGGAGCCTTAGTACTTCATTATGTTTTACCTGCATTAAGCTTCCACCTGCCTTACAGACCCATAATTAGACCTCTTTTTGATGACCGCTGAAAGCAGGTTCTATTGTAGGCTTAAAAACGGAATCACTAAGATGCATATGCTAACATTCAGCGTAAATGTTAACAAAAAGATTAAGACAATTAAACAACTGCAATCTATTAAATGAATTTATTTGGTTAAACGGTTAAACTTGCGAAAACTATATACATGTAGAACCCCTCTGATGCGACCACTTAATGAATAAACATGGGTGTCTTTATAAGGAGGTGATTGCTTAATGCAGGACAAAAGTAATGCAGAAAGAGTTTTCTGCATTACTTTTGTCCTGCAATAAGCTACCACATGCATCTAGCACACAGAAATATACCTCTCTTAGAAGGTCGCATTACTGTAATATATATACACATCAGTGTTTCCTCTCTATTATTGGGAGTACCAATCCTTGTTGTACATATATACAGTTCAGTCTGTCTTAAGCGACCTCATATTGATTGGACACAGGACTCTTTAAAATCATGTGGCTGCTTAATACAGGACAAATGTAATGCAGAAAACTCCTATAGGAGCCTGTTTGCATTACTCATAACCTGCATTAAACTACCACATGTCTTACAGACCCATACTTAATTAATTAGGTCTATGTTTATTGATCGCTTGAGACGAATTCTACAGATTCTTCCATCTCGGTATGTTATTATATAGTATTCCACATGCAAATAGTACAGTAATACCCCTCTAAACAGGAAATTCAAATTGACCATTCGCTTGCTGTTCGCGTCAATATACCTACCTGTAAATAGTGAAGACCCAGATGAGACAGCTCCTGCAGGAGCTGTCTCATCTGTGTCTGCACTATTTACAAATTGATTGTGCAACCAGCGCACTCCGCAGCAGTCATTGCACAGCGATATACTTGTATACAGTGAAGATATATGTAATTATACAACAGGGCATGGGTAAAGAAGGAGAAATGTGTTTTAAAATTCAGCAAGAGAATGGTTATTAGTATGAATATCGACCAGGTGACAGCCTGATGCATTATGAAGATCATGCAGAAAGCTTCATAAGGATTTTTCTTCATTACTTTCGCCCTGCATTAAGCAGTCACCTGCCTATGAGATCTAAATTGTTCGTTGGTTTGGAGGAGTTTTAGTGTATATACCACACTATATTGGGCGGGGGATGATACTTTCGCCGATAAATAAATTTATTCTGCTAAAGTATATCGTTTACTTTAGGTTTCACGGTGAAGTTTTCTTCAATATCTTTCCATAAACATAAATGCCGAGTTACTTGGTACCAATTTGGATCAAAACTGTTTGCAAAAGTTATCATGGATTCGCTTATGGCAGCGAAAGAGTTAAAGGCACACTTTTACCAAATTTGGACTCCGAAAATAAAAACCATGGGAGCTTTTCCTTCTGTCGACATTTGCGATAAGTCAGCGCTGCCTTGTTGTAAGACTACAGATTGTGAGTCCATATCAACAATGGTTTGGATCATAGGTACGAGTTCTCTTTCAAAATTAAACTATTTACACAAACCTCACGTAAAGCAATTTAGCTCAGTTAAAGAAGTATTTCGCTGCTAACTATATTCGTCTTCATTTCAAGGTTCCATTTTTATCTTTGATTTACCTTCACTTTTATTTAAAAACGTTCACAGTTATAAACAGTTTTGATCCTGATGAGACTTCGAGATGCTCGGCGTCTCATCTGGTTCTAAAATGTTTGCATGCGTAGTCACAGATATTTGTCATTGACAGTGAAAGAGCTAAGGCTCAGTACTTTTTACTTCGCCAATGACTCTTAACCCCTTTGCTCGCTTATCGCGTCAATATACCTACCTGTAAATAGTGAAAACCCAGATGAGACAGCTCCTGCAGAAGCTGTCTCATCAGGGTCTGCACTATTTACAAGTTGATTGTGCAACCAGTGCACTCCACAGCAGTGATTGTGCAGCGAAATACTTGTACACAGTGAAGATATATGTAATTACATAACAGGGCAAGGGTAAAGAAGGAGACATGTATTTCAAAAGTCAGCAAGAGAAGGGTTAAGAGTAACATCGGTGTTTTACAGTAACGCTGTTTCATACGAGCAGACTCGACTCTCTATCAGGTAAATGTATAAAATATCTATTTTAGGAACGGCCAATGGTGCCAACCCTACTTGGGACATTTTAAAAACAGCTGCAATTACTAAAGCACTTTCTAAGATGCAATTATCTTGTAATTGAACTATTTGTTCCAAACATACATCGAAATTAAGAGAAATTGAGATATTGCACAAAACCGCTGTTATTTGACAAAACTTTGATGATAGCCGCCCCTACATGTGTCACTGATATATACAACAAAACACTGATATATACGAGCGTACATGTATGTATGAGTATAATCAATGGTGCATCAATATTCGCTTGGCAGTTGTTATAGAGTAGACTCTTCATTTAAGTACGTTTAGTGCTAGTGTGTTTATAAAAATACAGTTGAACTTCGATATCTCAAAATCTGATAACTCGAATTTCGAAATAACTCGAATTAAACGTTTGTTTCTCACAAGATTTACAATACACAATTGTTTTAAATGTATCACTACGCATATCTAGAAACACATATGGCAATGCAGTTAGTTTAATGCAGATCTACTTTAAACCTGCATAAAGCGGTGAACTTGAGAACGTGTTCAGATTAAAATCTAACAAGAACCTGGTTATCTCGAAGTAATTTGTATGGTACCTTGAAACTCGAGATATCGCAGTTCAACTGTACCTTTCATCCTAAATTTAACTGACATGTACTCTTATGGCGAAACATGACACTGCATTATATAATGTGTCATAACATTTTCTTCATGTATTATTGAAAACATTGCGAATAATTAACAAATGAAAGTTGCCCTACACACACTTTACATGAATATAAAAAAATTGTCGTCTACCGCCACCTGACTCCATCTGATCAGCAGGTGTAAAGTATTCGTGTGACGCCCCGTACTCAATTCTCAGTATTGTTATAACCTCTGGGCCTTCGGGATCACCAGTTTCAATACTTTTAGTTATGAAAATTGAATATCGCTTAAGCCAGTATTAGGGGGCGTGAGTAGTGCTGTATTTTAAATAAGTGCTCATGAAAAGACCCAATAAAACCGAGACTGTAATTGTCCTTTCGCATTGCTGGCTATGCTTTCGAAGGATCTCCTACTTTAAGAATTCTTACTAAATCTTGTAGAGCCACCAGTTTAACCTATGAACACCCGTGACTCCGTGCATGGGACATAAGCAAACAGCGTAGACTCGGACAAGAAGACTTCTGAAAGATGTCAAGGTTCGTTAACGGGACATATATCTTTTGCAGGATCCCCCCCCCCCATGAAAAATGGATGGGTTTTAGATTTTAACGTTCATGTAATCAAATATAGGAGTCAAATATTTAAATCTATTTGGATTGAATTGTCGACGGTTGTATTTGTCTGTTCTTTGCAGGGTTATACGTTGTCGTCGTTTTACAGTTGCCATATTCCTGTAAGTATATTTACACTTCACCCTTTCTTTAGTGAACATTTATACATGAATTGATCACTTAGGGGGTGTTCATTAAATTCAATGAATTCATTAAAACTATGCAGGATCGGATCTATTCAAAGAGCACACAGGAACCGTCTGATATGGGCCTGCTTTGTTTACAAACTTTCATGAAAAGGCATTTAAATGAAGAAAAAAGGTTAAGTTATGAAATAAGTAAGAGTTTGATGTTTTCAAATAATACACCAATGCGTTACGTTGCTATGACTACTGCGTCGCACGCAGTGATGTCAAAATCGAGCCTTGTTTGGATATTTTTTAAATAACCGGGAGAGATAAAGAAGAAGGAGGTGGAGGAGAAAAGAAAAAATGAAGACAATATGTATTATAATAAAATTAATAGGACGGGAAAAAGAAAACGAATGATTAAAGATTTGTATGAGAAAGAGAAGATCGTAATGAGAAGAAAAAGGAATATGATGATACTCGATAAAAACCGGTTTGAGTTTGTTTCTGTTGTTTTAACGGAACCAAAGTGTCAACAGATCCGATGCTGATTATGGCCAACATATAAGCAATATCTGCGTTCAAACTGTATAGAACGTACAGAGCAACGGGTAAATGTGCGTACACAGATACAACATTCGTCATTTCTTCGACAAACCTAATGTCGTGACCACTCTTTAAGAGGCGATTCTAAGAAGTGGTCACAACATAGGGTTTCGTGGAGAAGTAAATGATTTATGCATCCTTTCTGGAGCTCTGGAAAGTATAATAGAACTGTTCTTATTTCAAACTGATGTTCACTACTCTGCTTTGTTTATAGCCTGTTTAGAATGTTACAGCTGCACGGATGTCACCATGGTGGCTGACTGTAAGTCCGTGACCCAGTGCCCGGCTGGATCTGTAAGTGCGATTGAAATATTTTGACATTGCGTCAGTCATCTGTTTCATCAACTTGTTTGATCGACTTGTTTACCCATGTTTCGTCTTCTTTTCAAACACACACATTTCTTTCCAAAACGTTCATTCTGGATATATAAGATTTGCATTTTGCTGGCGTGTTGAAGTAGACAGGAAAACTGAAGTTTGTGTTATTGTATTGTATGTTATAGGTACCATTCTGATATGAGACGAAACTACAGCTTTACAATCATTGTATTTGAAAACAGCTCTCCAGTGCATACTACCACATGTAAAGCCCCTCTAAACCGGACATTCAAATTAGTGTCATTGCTGGTCTTTAAGATAGGAAGCAGCTTATAGAGTCTGAAAGTCATGCAGAAAGCTCCAAGATGAATGCATAAATTACCTTAATTCTTATCTATGAAGGGGAGTTACTGTATACCTAATGAACAAAATGCGTTTGAACCATATCGGCATTGGGGGAATTTTTTGGGGCCTTGCAAGCGCTTTATCTTATATGCCTTTCTTGACACGATCTCAGATTCAAACACTATACAAACCTAAGATATTAATTAATTGAGAAACATAAATACCCTTATCAGAACCTGGTTTGTTCGGGTTGTTTGCAAAGTCTGTGATGACTAAATGTTTAACCCTTCGCTTGCTATTCACGTCAATATACCTACCTGTAAATAGTGAAGACCCAGATTAGACAGCTCCTGCAGGAGCTGTCTCATCAGGGTCTGCACTATTTACAAGATGATTGTGCAACCAATGCACTCCACAGCAGTGATTGCACAGAGAAATACTTGTACACGGTGAATATATATGTAATTATACAACATGGCATGGGTAAAGAAGGAGAAATGTATTTTAAAATTCAGCAAGCGAAGGTTTAATTCATTATACGAATACAACTGAACTTGAATAACTGGATTTGTTTCGCATTTCAAGACTGAACGTTGTCTAGATTGATTGCTTATAACCACTATGTATTATTGCTGACAACAATTTTAAACATAGTGGTTTACCCTTGTTCCATGAATATTAAAGAAAGAAGCAATGGCGTCATGAATATTAATTAGATGAATTTTAATAATGGCGCATGAACATAAAACTTTTTCATCGTGTCAAATGCATAATTATACCATTACATAAGCAAATAGAGTAGGCCCTGATCAAACGGTTCGTGCAGGATCTGTCTGATCATGGTCTACCCTGTTTGCAAAACTGTAGAATGAGATACGAAAACAAACACCCTGACCGGACATCTCCTATAGGAGATATCTGATAGTGATATACCATGTTTGAAAAGGTTTTAAAAAGGCATCTCTATCAGGGAAAGGGTTAATCTGCTAATGTGTTTTATATATTATATATTTCAGATGTGCCATGCCTCTTTCAGATCAAACAAATTTAGCCTGGGGTGCATTGATTCCACAGTAAGAACAGTTATTCATGTTAAGTCGCTTGCATGAATGACATGTGCTGTTTTATACTGAATCTTGCAAAGTGGAGCAATCGATGTAATTGTTGCGTTCTGTGTGTATCTCTTATTTATCCCTCAAGCTCTTGTTATTGTTGTTGTTACTTTACGTTAAAAATATACTCTGTGCACATATTCGCCTATTTTGCGTATCAAAACAACTTCTAAATCTAATCGGAGTCTGTGTGATTTGACGTAGTTACAGTAAAACCTCTCTTAACCGGAATTCTATTACAGAAGAATTTAGATATTTTAGGCAGGTGACTGCTTAATGCAGGGTGGAAGTCATGCAGAAAGCTCCTCTTGGAGCTTTCTACATGACTTCCACCCTGCACTGAGCTGTCATCTGTCTCCAAGGCCGATATCTATACTAAATTTAACGCCCGATTAAGAGACGTTTTACTGTATTTGTTTTGAAAGGGAAATTTGTATTACCTCAAAGACTAAAGGAAGCACATCCACATTACACCGGACTCTGTGGTATATATAATCATTTATATGTACCATTAAATAGTGGATATTCTCTATTCGCATGTTTTCACTTTCTATGTGTTATAACAACAACTAAATATCCATACATTGTAGTATTGTACCGATATCGGGGACTGGTCTAATATGCTTTTTAATTTGCGTTTAAATGGTGAAGTTTTCCACCTTTTAAAAAGTCGGCGGTTTTGGGGGGATTTCGCAGTTACCGTTACAGGTACCTAGCTAAATATAATATAGATTCATGGAAAATGCGCAGTAAGCATAATTTTAATGATATTAATATGTGTACAACGTTTGCTGTCGATTGAGATTTGTACGAAAAATGTGCTGAATATAACTTTATAATACTCCTCGTTTTGTTTTTACTTCAAGCTCTGTCCAGCTACAAACACTTCTACAATTGGGAATGGCAACACGTTTGTTGGTCGTTCACTCTCTACGCGCACCAATGATGAATGTTCCGCCTGCTGTGCTTCGAGTAACTGCAACAGACAGCTATGTCAGCCGGACAGTGAGTAGCTTAATTTTCGACAGTTCGAATCCAGTGATTTATTCGATTGCTGGCGTCTCTTATGGTAAAGGTAAAGGTTTAAGGTGAAGTTTATACATTCTCTCGACTTCACAATTTACCCCCTGTTCACTGGGTTATAAGTCGTATCATAACATACAGAAGCGCATGGAAAGAATGCGTGTTTGCTAGATTTGTATTTTCACACACATTTAGCTTGAAATAGCCGGTATAGAAAATAGATATATGTAACTGATATGAGTGTTGTGCTAGGAAGTGTAATGCGTAGACATGGAATAGTTATCAGGTAATATTTTGACACACATTAGATTTGCAACGTATATATCTGATTAACTCATTTGGAGACTGTGCCTAGAAACTGATGAACATTTTTATTTTACTTTTGCATGTGATGTAACATGCTTTTTGACCTGTATTACTTCAACAGAATTGAATTGTAGCTGGTCTAAGAACTGATGACTTCCTAGAGGAAACAAATTGTTTTCGTGGAAATAAATATTATATAATATTAATAAATATGTTTTTATAAGTAGGACTAGTGCAGTATAATTTGCTTTCATTAAATAATTAATTCCAAACATTTGGAAATGTCCTGATGAAACATTTCAAAAGACATTGCCTACAACATGTAAAGTGAGTAGGAGATGTTTGGTAGATTATATACTACTTTCATGAGTAAATAATTAATTAATCTGACATAAGCGTTACTGTGTAATTTAGAATGTTTGGTGTTTTAAAGTGTTTACTTTCTCTGTTCTATGTTTATTCCAAATTTCAATACCTACTGAATATTCATGGACAGATGTGTGAAAAGGCAAAGTATTACTATATATATTATCATTATTATTAGTTTTATTATTACGGCTATTAACATTATTGGTATTATTGTTATTATTACAGGTTGTTGTAGCAGCCACAGATGCTACAACAACAACATCAGTAGTATTAATAGTAGTAGTGGTAGCAGCAGCAACAGTTGCAGTACTAGTAGTAGTAGAGCGGTAGCAGTAGTAGTAGCAGCAGTGACAGTAGTAGTAGCAGTAGATAGTAGTGGCAGCAATAGTAGTAGTAGTAGCAGTAGAAGTTGTAGTTATAGTAGTAGTAGTAAAAGTAGTAGTAGTAGTAGTAGTAATAGTAAAACTAATAGTAGTTGAAGTAGCAGAAACAGCAACAAAAGTAGTATTAGTAGTAGCGGTAGTAGTAGTAATAGTAGTAGTTGTAGCAGTACTAGTAGTATGATCGTACATTGTCCTGAGCAATTAATCTAGTTTATGCCGCAACCCCTCTCCTCCACTTCCTCCTCCGCTCCCCATCCATCCCCTTCCTTACTACCATCATCGATATATGCATATTTGTCGGCGCTGTCAGAAAAAGATTGTAGTGCTGATTCGTTTTGACACAAAAGTCGCCACGTACTTCACTCTCAGTGTTGTTATATTTTCTGGTCCTTCAGGATGATCAGTTCCAATGCCTTAAGTTATGAACATTGAAAACCGCTTAAACCGGTGCTAGTGGGCGTGTAGTGTTACATTTGTTTTATAAATGCTCATGAACAGATTCAATAAAACCAAGGCAACATTTTTCTCATTTCGCATTTCTGCTTTTGCTTTCGAAGGCTCTCCTACTTTCAGAGATTTTGTAAAGGTAACAGCATTTTCGTTTAGGTAACCTAGTGAAATGTTGTACTCCTTTCGAGGCAGTAGTATAATTCGTAGATATCCGGTGACCTCGAGAAACATTTAGAAACATTGTTTAAACCGTTGTGATTCGTCAATAAATCTATTTGTTACTGACGGGCATTCTTTCATGTAACAACTAGCGATAGGTGGATACAGTTTGTTCACTTAAATGTTTTCGTTATACATGCACCTTACCACTATATTTGCCATCGCGGTTGTTGTAGATTAGTCGGAGAGGGATACGCTTATTTACACTGTTTATCTTTTAGGGTGGGGATGGAATAAGGGTGAGGTTGGGCGCCCATAAACCGGTTTAACCCCAGTGACTTTTGTCACTGACCGTTCCAAGGAGGTACTTCCATCTTCCCCCTATTGTATGTTTGTTTCGTCTTTGTGTGTTTCTTGATGTTTTTATAGTTGTGTACATTTGCTGTTTCCTTGTGTTGCTGTTCGGGCGGCTGTTTGTTCTGTATGTGGTATTTCCAACACGACTCATTTTTGTACTTTCATTTATGCTGATGGTTCAGAAATTGCGGGCCATTTCGGTATAAATTGGTATTGGTGGTCCTTGGGAAACTCTATATATGTCATGTAACTGCACAAATGCCACAAAGTTAGATTATAATAATCCTATTTTAAACCTTCAATAAAGGTTGGATATTCTACATAAAAAGCTTTCTGTGTACAGTAGTTCACGTTGCCGTTTGACCAATTGTCCATTTGTTATAGATCCTAGCTGCAGCAATTCAGGCGCTATTGACTGTGATGCTGTGGGCGCGTTTGTGGATGTTTGTTCTGTAACTGACCATGCAAAGAAAGTGTGCAAAAAGTTCTGCGGACTGTGTAACATGGGTGAGATATCTTTGATTAAAACAATCATTGTAATTCTAAACCAACTATTTGGAGGAACTCAAAAGTATCCGTTAAAAGCCTATGTTATGTAAGGTTAACCTTAACCCTTATTTTTTTTATTATAAACGCATTGTCACGCATTTGCACATAGAGTAGACCCAGATTGTCTAGACAGCTCCTGTAGGAGCCGTCTGATCAGGATCTGCTCTGTTTGCTAACGAAATGTAATCATTTAGTTTCTCTTCTTTCTAAAATGGTGAAAATGTTCCACTTTTCATATTTCATTATAACTATTTTGTCCATGAATATTCAGTAGGTATTTAAATTTGGAATAAACATAGAACAATGAAATGGTTAATCAGACTAAATCGGCTAAATTTGCAAATGTGTACACGCAATACAGTTATTATGAATATGTTTTTCGATATGATTGCAATGGCATTGTGGCGGTATTTGTGGTATGGTCTACACAACCAAAGACCACTTAACAATTAAACTGTTTTTCGAGTTCTCAAATAAACACAAAACTCCATGTGCATAAATAATAACCAAGTTCTCTCTTCATTGGCTTTATAATTAATTAGACATTCAAGGTGTGTTTTCAAAGCGTAGATTCCGGATAGGTGGGATGTTCTGTTTCATGGTTTCATTTTGCTATATTTAGTTACTATATGTTCGCCGGTATAAATAGGATGGGGATCGCATACAAATCAAAACACATTTGATCAACATTTGTACGTTTTTAATATTGTAGTACAAAACTATATCACACGGCTGGGCAAGTGTTAAACGCAGTCAAAGTGTCGTATTTTACCTTTTAAAAACTTTCGTTCAATGAGAATATTAAGTCTTCATTAAAAGTTTTGCTCAGAATTCGGGAGCAATTCCTTAGGTGGCAGTTAAAAACAGTATCATGACAAAAATCGTGTAAAGATATTTATATGGGTATCGTGAACATGTTCCAGTTTCGAGTTTTCAGATAATCATCTGAAAAATAATGCCAACGGTTTCGTGAAAACTAAACAGTTAAGTAGTTATGTTAAATGTTAATAGGAACCTATCACATGTTAAGTAAGTTGTTAAATGGTGTCAGAAATATACATATACTACCGTAATTTTCTAAAACTCGATTAAGTAGTCACAAAGTTTGATTTATAGGTGAACATCTCTTTTTATCCTTGCACTTAATACAGCCGGAGTTCGTAATCGCCAAACTGATTAAACTCATTTTGTAAAACACGTGTATAGCTATGATTCTTTACAAAAGACTCAATATGTGTTGACGTCATGAATTCATTGCGTGTGTTATGCCAAATAAATCAAAATGAACAACTATAGTTACAGTGTGACTTAACAAAATAAGAGTTCAGATAAATAACTGATTTTAATGTCGTTTTAAAAAAGCTTCAGAGTAAATAAAATAGGTAGTCAAACCTTTTCTTTTGAGGCAACAAATAAGTCAAATTATTTGGTGATATGAATCAAGTGCAGTATTGAATGGCATTAAAACGCATATCTTCAAACAAAAGAAATCCCCAATAAAGAGAAATTACTCGCTTCCGAATTCTGCCAAAAGCAGATTTGAAACAACATGAAGTACAAAAGCAGTAAACAGCTAACCTCCCGTCTAAAATCCCGTCTTCAAAACAGATGCTAGGCGGCCTATTTCTAGCTCCTCGTGCTAGTGCATATCGTACTTGCGTAGCGACGAAGAAATTAATGAATTATAAGTCAGCTATGGTTAATTGTTACTAATACAAAGTATAATGTATGGATATTATTATATGTGTATAAATGTAATTCAGTTAGTATTGTATTATATTCTATTTATATACTGTTATTCGTTCTTTGATATTACTGTCCCTTTTCAGTGTGTTGAATGAACTCAATATAGACACAATGTCTACGCAATTTGAAAAAAAACCATTACGTTTCGCTGCCTGAAATTTAATGTTACTTGAAAAAATAATCCATTTTGCGTAACGGTGCCCGATAATATAAAATGCAATTGAAAAAAAATCAAAAAGTTACTTGTTTTTCAAATTACACGTCTTCATAGCAATACTGTCATTTTGGCCAAATCTTTTCTCCATAGTTTTGAAAAGTTCACACTTATGTTTTCAGTTGATGGTGGCTGGTCTGCATGGATGAATTGGTCGTCTTGTTCATCGAGTTGTAATGGCAGCGAGACAAGGACACGGACTTGCTCAGATCCATTTCCTGCCAACGGTGGTAGCGACTGCACAGGAGTCAACCGCGAGAAACGCAACTGTTCCACGGACAGCAGCTGTCCAGGTGAATTAATCAACGGCTTAGTATGAATGAGCCACATTGTAATGGTAGTTGTTTCCCGTACTATCCAAACAATGTTGACGAAGACAAAAAATAGGCGCCAGATCAGAATCGTCAATGCTTTAAGCAAAATAGTATATAATATTGAAGCTGCTGATTGATCTTGGGCTACACTGGCTTAGTATCGAACAACGGCTCATATACGAAATCAATGAATTACGGCAGCTTTCAAACATTAAGGGAACATTGTAAAGATAAATAATCGAGCTACTACCGTTGATTACCCTTGTTCGCAAATACGACATTCATACTATTGAGAAGGCTGGTCTAATTTGTTTCAGATAAAAAAAGCGTGATAGTCATTAATTCTAAAATGTGAAAACTAAATTTATCTGTTTGTAACGGGTTTTACGTCGCTTTAGAAGTACATGTATTTCAGTCATATTGCAACGTCCAGCTAATTACAGGAGGTGGGAGACCTGAGATGTTTTCTCCGCGTACGGAACAAATTGAATTTTAACATGCACAGAATCCTTAGGTAGAGCCTATCGCAAGTCAGCTGGAAGACTTTCTCACATGAAAACTCCAAATGCCTATGCCAGTATTCGGACCACAGCGAGGAGCGGCTAAGTGATTTTAAGTCAAAGACTATAACCGCTTGACCATTAAATGTGAATAAACGAAGTTTTAAGACATGGTGTATCCCCTGTTTCAGTCAACGGTGAATGGAGTCAGTGGTTGTCCTGGGGGCAGTGCAGCGTTACCTGCGGAATTGGTCTGCAACGTCGTGAACGCTTGTGCAATAACCCATATCCCACTAACTCGGGAATGCACTGCTTCGGTGACTCAAATGACTACAAAGTATGCCTAGCTAGTGCATGCCAAGGTATGATATTACCTTTATTGTCTCCACTCTTCTTGTGGTAGTCACTTCTGTCGATTTAAATCAATTGTAAATAGGGAATACTGATGGATTATTTTGGGGGAAATAATTCACATCTAAACATACAATACAACCGATGCGACAAATTAACCGACGGTATTGTCAACGACGTAAAAGTCCCCCCCCCCCAACTCCCACCAAAAACAAAACAAAATCACAAACAAAATCACAAACAAAATTAAGAATAAAATGGTTGGAGAATTCTGTATTTTAAGAATAATCAATATTCTATTTAAACCGACCTTTATTTCCACTACATCACTTATTTTGTATTGTAATGTAAAGCGTTTGTTGTTTCGATATTGTCTAATTATTGGTCATTGCCAAAAGAAACAGTAGGCGTTTGCAATGCTGATACATATCATGTGATAGTAATAGACAATTTAATATCATAAAACCGCGTTTGTCTCATAAACCCGCTATATATTGCAACATTCGTGTGCTGTGTTGTTTTCTTTTGTCTTTTGGGCTACAGACCAAATCGCTGATGTGAAAGAATAAAGCTTTATTTATTAATAGCATGTTTTACTGTTTTCTGTAAACTACTGTGTTGGATTCATGTCGAAACAAGAGTGCCAGTGGGCACAATATACGCCCTTCGAGGTCTTGTTCAACATAAACTGAAGTTAACGTATTTGCTAAACGCAAATGCTACACACAAATTCTAAGTCCAATTGTGCGACCAAGTTTCAAGACTTTATCTCAAAGGGTTGTAAATAGGCGTACTTTAACAAAAAACCTAAACCAAAAATTCTAAATTAAAAAGGGTCATAAATCTGTCTAAATGTTTGACAGAGTTATGTTCCTTTGCATACAGATGAATGTTGTTATGGTGAACAAGTGTTCTAAGTATCAAAGCTTTATCGCAAAGGGTTATGTAAATAAGTGGACTTACATAAATTGAGGTTAACTTTTTTGCTTTTTTTAGTTATTACTCTTGTCTACAGATGACGCTTCTAATGGTGAACAAGTGTTCCAAATTTAAAAGCTTTATCTCAAACGGTTCTGAAAATACATGGACTTTAACAGAAACCTTAACTAAAAATTCTAAGTTAAAAAGGGTAATAATTATGTCAAAATGCTGTATAGAGTCATATACTTTTGCCAACAGGTGACGGCTGTAATGGTGAACAAGTGTTTTAAGTTTCAAAGCTTTATCTCAAAGAGTTATGTAAATAAGTGGACTTTAACAAAAACCTTAATGAAAAGTTCTAAGTTAAAAAGGGTCATCATTCTGTCAAAATGCTTGACAGAGTAATGTACTTTTGCATACAGGTGAAGGTTGTGATGGTGAACAAGTGATCTAAGTTTCAAAGCTTTATCGCAAATGGTTATGTAAATAAGTGGACTTTAACCAAAACTTTAACCAAATTTCCAAGTTAAAAAGGGTCATAATTATGTCAAAATGTTGGAAAGAGTTCATACTCTTGCCTACAGGTGAAGCTTGTGATTGTGAACAAGTGTTCAAAGTTTCAAAGCTGTATCTCAAAGGGTTATGTACATAAGTGGACTTCAACAAAAACCTTAATGAAAAATTCTAAGTTAAAAAGGGTCAGAATTCTGTCAAAATGCTTGACAGAGTTATGTACTTTTGCATACAGGTGAAAGTTATGATGGTGAACAAGTGTTCTACGTTTCAAAGCTTTATCGCAAATGGTTATGTAAATAAGTGGACTTACATAAACTTTTTGCTTACGCAAATGCTAAACGCAAATTCTAAATGGAAAAGTAGTAAAGTCAAGCAGGCAAAGTCACATGCAAGACGCAACCACCACCAAAACACCGATAGACAGCATCACACACACACACAACCACAAACCCAAACGCACACACACACACACACACACACACGAAATGAACACAGAAAACACCAAAAGAGACACAAGAACCAGGGACAAACGTTCCACAACATGAACAAACCACAAGCACAAAGACGCAAGGCAAACAAAAGGAAGGGTGACAAAGAGAGTACCGCCTTGGCACGGTCAGCAGCAAAAACACCACTGGGGGTTTAAACCGGTTTACGGACGTCCTAACCTCGCACTTCTCTCAAAGTCACCCTAGCTTTACAAATATTGTAAATAAAGGTATCCCCGCTGGACTTACCCACAACATAGACGACGGTGAACACAGGACAACATGTAAAACATAGCATAATAACTGTGACAATCCGTCAAATATGTACTCAATGACTTTGCTGAAGTCAGAGCACCTGCAGGTAAGCCGTTAAGGGCACGACAGGGAAAAAATAATACATGAGTCTGGTAAGCTCCTCCTGTATCCAAGTTTAAGAGTATACCATCATAGAGTACTACCCTCGGCCTGTCATCGCGCAAGCAAAGAGGGAAGCGTAGCTACCGACTGTAGAAGGGTCGATAACCAAACATGCAGTGTGTTGCAATATAATAGGATCATAACCTTTCTTTTTAAATGTTTTAATACGTTTTATAAACAAATCATGAAAATGGATATGACCCCGAATTTTCCTAAGTTTGTAGATAACATCCCCATAAAATTCTGGTTGAGACATGCCTTGTCGCAGTAACGTCCGTAAATTGCAATTATATTTACTAATGAGAGGTAAATTTCGATAATAAAATTTAGAAAAGGTTTTCCGAAGTTTGTGATATCTGTAACATTGCTTAAGAAGTTTATCAGTTATAACTAAATTACGTCTGTTAAAATCTTCAAGCAAAGAACAGGCTCCGGCAAACCTAATAAGTTGAGAAATATAAACACCATAAGATGTAGAACGTGGCACATCCCCATCTAGAAAAGGATAATTAACAATTTTAAAATTAAAATCTTCTCTTTTATCGTATACTTTGGACGAAACTTTATCATTTGTAATTGAAAGATTCAAATCTAAAAATGAAGCATTAATGTCAGATTGATTAGCTTTGTTTAAAGACAGTTCTTTTGGGTAGATTGAAGAAACCATAGTATCAAAATAAGGATTATCTAAATTCAAAATATCGTCTAAATACCTTGAAGTTTTATTAAAAGCATTAACAATATCGGTCTGTGTATCAGGTTTTAAGCTAAGCATAAAATCCCTCTCGTAGCAATACAAAAACAAATCTGCAACAAGAGGGGCACAATTTGTACCCATGGGTATACCAACAACTTGACGATATATGGTATCTCCATAACGCACAAATATATTATCTAAAAGAAAGGTAAGAGATCTACAAACATCAAGGCAAGTCCACATTGTGTAATGTTCAACTTCTGAATTCGAAAAGAATGAACGTTGAACATTACAAGCAATGAACATTTTGTTTTCTTTGGCAAAGGTTTTTGCTATTAATTTAATAAGTCTATCCTTTATAAGATGGTGAGGTAGAGTAGTATAGAGTGTAGAGAAATCATACGAGCTCAGTAAAGAAATGTTATACTGTTCATTTTCAAGTTTTGTTAAAACATCATTTGAATTTTTTATGGACCAAAAAACATTAATACCAGAATTTTCATATATTTTATCACAGTAGCGGTTAACATGTTCTTTGATCGTAGTAAGACAGGACGTCAAAAGTATAGATAATTTAGTAGTGGTACAACAGCTAGAGTTGGCAATAAAACGCGACTTATAAGGGTTTTTATGTAGTTTCGGAATCCAGTACAAAGTAGAAAGTTTATGTTGTTTTATGTTAGGACCAGACTTAAAATCATTGCACATTTTTACATGTTCCGAGACTATATCTTTTTCAGGTGTTTGAACTGTTATATAAGTTTTTGAATCAGTTAGCTCCTTCTTTAAAACATCAACATAATACAATCTTCAAATAATGATTACATTGTTTGATGCCTTGTCAGCAGGAACAAGAACATAATCTGAATGAAAATCAGAAATGTTTTTCTTCAAGTAGCGAAATGTAACTCTAGGTCGAGGTGGTAAAATATGGTTATTTGATTTGTAAAAAGTTATTCGTGTATCAATAATATCGAAAATACATTTCTTCCAATCCGAAAGGGCATTAACATCAGCATGTTCTCGTCGACACCATTTGATGCAGAATTCTTGAATAGCTTCCTCAATATGAGTTCGACAAGCGTCAAAATCAATAAGGGAATGTAATCTATATTTAGGTCCTTTAGTTAAGAGGGTCCTGAGACGTTTATCCTTAATGATATCAAAATTACCAGTAATGACATGACCAACTGGTTTATAGCAAAAGCTAGAAATGCTACAATCTCAAGAAATAGGGGTATTAACATCAATATTTAAGTCAGAGACAATTTTATTGTAGTTCAAAATAACATTTCTAATAGGTTTATTATATTTATAACAGATGATAGGTGATTCAGAGTTGATGAAATATTTGGGAATAGCATCGATTACATTCTTATCACGAAATATACTTTGAATATCAATAAAATCGATACCTTTATTTAGGAACTGAAGTTTCAGAAAATGTCTTATGTTCAGATTCTTTATCAATACGTGGACGAAGAACATGCTGTGTGTAACTTTGTATAAGTGAGGCAGTATTAATTAACGGATCTGTACGCATATAGATTTTATCAGCCTCTTCGTCTATTGACTTAAGACAGGAAAAGGGTAAAGACGATAAACAAGATAACATAGAATGTTTACCAGTTTGTTTTAGAATAGTATGTAAATCATGAATAGACATATTACGACGTAATTTACGCTTAATATTACCATTTCTACGTCTGCCATGTGATCTACTTTTACGTTTTCGAATAGAAAATATAGAGAAAATATCGATACTTGGATCTTTAGAAATGTTGCCACTTTGGAAAATGTTATCATTAAGGCCTAAAGGAAAAGGTGTTTGTAATTTCTTTATCCAGTCTAGCTCTGTGATAAAACGAGCTTTAGATTTTAAACTACCAGTAGTTTTAGAATCATAATAAATTTGTTCTACTGGTTGAACCGAAACATATTTGAAAGAATGTCCTGTATGACGAAAATGCTGGTAAAGAAAATTGCGTACTTTTTTGATCCGGCAATGGTAACTGTGTTCACGAAACCTAGTTTTTAAAGAACGTCCTGTCTGACCTACATATTGAATGCCACAACGTGGCGCATTTCATGTAAGAATATATATAATATTAGATGAGTTTCAGTCTAAATCAGAATTAATCTTCACACTAAACACTCTACCATTAACAAGAGATTTAATTGTTGATCTAGTAGAAATGAAATTGCAACACATACACCTCTTACTATTGCACTTAGTAATTATTGGATACACCCTATGTCTTTTGTTCAAATAATGTGAATTTAGATGGACTTTACCATAACGAATGATAGATTGCTTTAAAGGAGACAAAACGATTTTAGGTCCATTATGAAAAATGTTACTTATAGCCGAAGAGGGAACATGAAAAGATGAAGCAGAAGACAATTTTAGAGGTTTAATACAAACTGACGGCTGTAGTGATTGGAAATTAGCCAGGTTATGAGGAATCTGAACGGAAGACACAGAGTGTAAGTTTAAGTTATTAATTTTGAGTTTAGGGAGACTATTCATATTTTGTGTAGTAATTGTAGCACCCTTCTGTAAAAAGCGACATACGTATGTAACGAAAAGTGGTGTAAAATAATACAAAACATACCAGAGGTTATGACAAAAATAAAGAAGACTAAGAATATGAATGAAACATTAAATAGTGAAACATTGAATGGGTAAAAAGTAAGAAGAAACACAAATAAGGTAAAGTCACACTAGAGAAAACGCAAAGGGCACAACTCTTAAAAGGGAAATTAAAATAGTCACACAATATGTCGGTGAGTACGGAAGCCACCATGAAGTGCAAAGTACGGTGTAAAGGTATGAGGAAACACATTGAATGTAGAGCAATCCCTGCAAGAGGAAGAAAACAATATTGATTCTAAGTCCAATTGTGCGACCTTGACCTTAGATAAACGTACTGGGAAACACCCATGCTACTGTAGCATGTCCAGATAAACACTGCGGTGATATTTGAGAAGGATCCGCCAAACAGAGCTTGTGTTAGAGATGTTACAGACAGACAGACATGTTAACATATTTGCTAAACGCAAATTCTAAGTCCAATTGTGAGACATTGACCTTGGATATAGGTACCGGGACTGGGTATGCTACAGTAGCATGTCCAGATAAACATTGTCTTTAAATTTGGGAAAGATCCATCAGGTGGAATTTGAGTTAGAGATGTTACAGACAAACGGACGGACAGACAGACGGACAGACGGACGGATAGACAACGCCATTCCATAATACGTCTCGTTATTTATAAACGGTCGTATAATAAAAACGAATCACTGTTATATCACATATTTTTACTGCAAACGTAATATTAATATGCACTATTGTATTGCAACATGGTGAAAAAGTTGTGACTCGACTGGGACTCGAACCCAGGGCCTCTGACTTACCATGCCAACACTCTACCGTCTGAGCTACCAAGCCACACAGTAAAGTCTATCAACTTATTTCACCACAATCTCTTCCCGGCTACACAATTATCGAACTTTCTGTTTTCCTTTTATGAGAAAATAAAACAATATTTGTGTTTAATACTACCTGTTTCTATCTGACCCGTTTACTATATTATATGATATATATACTTTATTCAAATCCATAAGGTCATCGGCCCATGAGGAAGTGTATACATAGTATACACATTAAACATATATTCAAAACTATAAATGACAAAACTATAACTGACAAAACTACAATTGACATAACAATACATAAAAACATCAGTAATGTAATTTTTTTCTGGAGAAGGTTGCTAAAACCTAGGGTACATTAATAGGGCTTCTAAAAGTTTGAGATAAGATAAGTGTATTTTTACAATGTGCTTGCCATCATATTGTGACTAGAGATACACTACAAGAAAAGCATTGATGTAAACATTAAAGGGCGCCAATATAAAGAACAGCCATGCTGGTTTTGTTAAAATCTAATGTGAAACAAAAATGCTTAGAATATGAGTGACCATGATACTTATATGTTGCACTAACCCTTTCAATGAAGATATATAAAAGTACAAAAATGAGTCATGCAGGAAACACCACATACAGAACAAACAGTCGCCCGAACAGCAACACAAGGAAACAGCAAATGTACATAACTATAAAAACAACAAGAGACGCACAAAGACAAAACAAACATACAATAGGAGGAAGATGGAAGTACCGCCTTGGAACGGTCAGTGACAAAAGTCACTGGGGGTTAAACCGGTTTATGGGCGCCCAACCTCACACTTATTCCATTCCCACCCTAAAAGACAAACAGTGTAAATAAACGTATCCCCTCTCCGACTAATCTACAACAACCGCGACGGCAAATACAGTGGTAAAGTGCATGTATAACGAAAACAACTGTATCCACCTATCGCTAGTGTACTCAATGATTGAGCTGCAAACAGAGTAACTGTAGAAAAGTAATAAAGGGTACGACAAAAACGAAATAGTACAGATATCCGACGTTCTCCTTCCATTTCTGGATTTAAGAGGTCGCCTTCATAGAGTACTAAACCTTTCTTGTCGGCGTACATGCAAAGAGGCCAGCGTGATTGCCAACTGTAAAAGGGTTCACAACCAAACATCCAGTATGTTGTAGTACTACAGGATCATATCCCTTTTTAATGAATTGTTTAATATATTTAATGAACAAAGTGAGAGAATGGGCAGACAAATGAAAGAATTTTACATGAAAATATACGCTGATTGGCATTATTTTAATAAAATCATGCAATCATTCAGAGGTTTAGTTCAGCACATTGCTTTTGGAATTACTACAGACATAAGTATGATTTCAGACACCCTATCAAACAATGAAATAATTATACTTAAAACAACTAAATAATGCGTTTGTCCAAAGCTTTTCAATACTGGGAATTTAAGAAATGAATCAAATACTGAAATAGTTTAAATTGTAGTTTGATAGATAATTAGCACGTTTTTTATAAATTATTTGAGTTGATTATTGACGGATCAGTCATTATTAAATCTTAGAAAAGAATAGTATCATTTTCATTGTAAAATCTCATATATCAATAAACTCTGATAAGATAAGCTTAATGTAGCACACCTATTTGCAACAAATCTGGAGTTTAACTGTATAGAGGATCTTAAATGATTGTTCATTACAAATTGCTTCCATGAAACGAGCCTACTATAATAATATGACACGAGATTTAGCGAGTGCCACATTCATAACACCAAACGAGCTCCACGAAAACAGCATGTAATGAACACTAATGTAAGATTTTTTTTATCACAAAAGCCTTAAAAGTGCAATAGAAAATGAAACCGGCTATAGCTGACGGTTGTTTCGGTCATTCCTTACAAACCGTAGTAATACAACGGACGGCATACATGGAGCGCTACGATTGGCTTACGATTGCTAATTTACATAAAAACGCACTAGTGCACTAGTGCATTTGCGCGATTTACGACACTCCGTTACGGCACACCCTCAGGGCAGATTATGTGATAAATGCAAGTATATCATTGGAAAAGTAGTAAAGTCAAGCAGGCAAAGCCACATGCAAGACGCAACCACCACCAAAACACCGATAGACAGCATGACACACACACACAACCACACACCCAAACGCACAAGCACACACACACACACGAAATGAACACAGAAAACACCAAAAGACACACAAGAACCAGGGACAAACGTTCCACAACATGAACAAACCACAAGCACAAAGACGCAATGCAAGTATATCATGCCATATATACAGTTGTTCATGTATCAAAGGCGTAATTATGACAATATTAATCATATAATGGAAGAACATTTGCTTGAACAGTCAGTCTAAACGTAATGTGCAATATTGGCCTCTTCAATCATAACTTATGTATACGAATATTCGTATTAAATCGCAGACATATTATTTGAGCTAAGTGCATGTTTGAAATAGTACATTCAGCAAAGAATCTCTCTTACTACTTCACATGCATTTAACAAACTTTCTCAGTAGCTCTGAATATACATAGTCATACATATCAACAGATAATGTGGAATGTTATTTGCATATCTATGAACCAATAAAATATCTTATCTGGCGTCGAAAACCTATGGTTATTCACGCTAAGGCTTCTGTCAACAAATTTCCCATCACTTTTGGCAGATTATGCAATAAATAAACATTACATAAGACCACTATTTAAGTATGAAAATGTAATCAACCAAATACAATGAAAAAGTGGTACGGCTTAACCCATTACCTTAGGCTATTTTATGACCCAACCTCTTTGAATGAATCTACCGAAAAGGAGCATTAACTAGAAAAAAGGATTTTTTTTTAGAATTTTGTAGTTTGAAACCATTGTGATAAATTGAGCATTTGCTCCTATAGGAGCAAATGCTCTATTTATTACAATGGTTTCACAAAGTGACTTTTACAGAGTCTTCAAAAGTCGTCAATATGAGGGAATGGGTTAATCAAATTATAATTTATAAAACTAATTAGATGGCGGCTGGACCGATTGGAGCGGCTGGAGTTATTGCAGTACAACATGCGGGCCTGGGATACAAACCTCCTCACGAACTTGTACAAACCCCGCTCCCTCTGTACTTGGCAAGGCGTGTTCGGGTGACAATGTCAACGTAAGGACATGTTCTTATCGACGGTGTGTCAGTATGTATCTGAACTCTGGAATTGACCTTATTAAACTACTCCATATTATTACGATCTTCCAGATTTTCAACACTTAAGTTCTTAAGTATAGGTACTCTGTCAATTAGTATCGGTACTCTGTCAATTAGTATCGGTACTCTGTCTGTTAGTCATATTCACTTTCACCCTTACCCTTGGTGAAAAAATAATGTTTGCTCAAAATTGGTGCAATTTTGACCACTTCTAATTCCATCAAGCCTTTGAGAAACTATTGATTGAGTGCCATTTTTTAATGCACTAATTTGCAAACAGAGTAGACCCATGTCATACAGATAATTTAGGAAGCATACATGGTCAAATGTTCTGTTCATAATGCCATTTGAGGCTAACTATTTTTCATACAGTCATTATTTCCTTACACAAATAGTCACTAATAAATGGTTAAACTGATAGAAAAAAATACATTTTGTACAACTGATATGCAATTTACCAGTCGAAATATGGAATATCAATACATGAACTTCACTAACTTAGTTAAGCGGACAGGGATTATCTCCCTAATAAATATATGCATGTGCCTTTCAGATACAAATATTGGCTTCAGAGTCGACGACGCTTCCAGAATAGGCACCGATAACAACACACTCGTGACCATATTCAAATATGTAACTACAAACGTGGGCGGTGGATACAACAAATCAACAGGACTATTTACCTGCAGCGTTCCAGGTGTTTACGCCTTTAGTCTTTCTATAATGAAAGCACATTCAGCGCGGTATGCATTTTGCTCGATACACAAAAACGACCGGTTTCTCGCTGTGGCTTTTGTAGATTTAACTGCTACCAACGTACCAAGTCCAAGTGGATCTATACCTGCCACTGCCACTGCTTATGCTCATCTGGTGATTGGTGATCGGGTATACGTTAAAGGTTGCAGCCCGCCAAATACACTGTACACCGCTGGGAATTTATTTTCCTTCACTGGTTATTTGGTCAATGAAGATTAATAATGATAGTTATTATGTTATTTAAAGCAGGTATTGCATATGGGTGTATCGCGAGCGTATTATTTATAATATTATCACACACTGCTTACCGAATAACACAGGAGTGAACCTCCAAATACATTATTAGTTTGATGGGGATTCTAGTGTTATTTTTTGTATGCCATTTAGCGTTTTAGACAATGTGAATTCCATTCACGAGATCAGATTTAATCGGACACATCATTTATGTATTTATGTCAGAAATAATGTATGTATTAATATCAGCTAGCTTCATATTTATAATGGCATATGGACAAGAGAAATATCAGCAATGATAAAACGGTAGAACTTTACGATCCAAATTATTTCATAAGCAAACGGAGCAGACTCTGGATACTGTCTGATCGGTGTCTAATATATTTGAAAAACTAGTGATTCTGACACGTGAGGAGCAGTGTAGACTCTGATCAAATGCCGCATGTGAAGACGTTCTAGGTAGCACCAAATGCAATTATATAAAATGCAATAATTAATTAAAACAATTAATCGTTTCCATGCCTATATAATTATACATGTCATTATACAAGCACGGCACGACAATTTTCATCGTGGTCAGAGGAGAGACCAGTAAACAGAATTAACAATTCTACCATATACAATGTATAATTTTATATTCCGAGTATGCACTACGTAGAATACAATATATTGGCTCGAATTGTTTTTAAACTGGTGTTTTTATCTTAGTCACATTGTTGTAAGCAATATTAACAAATTCATTTACGAATTTGTTTGTCCTATAGTCCTAAAAATCAGTTTTAAAAATAAATCGTTCAAGAGAACCCCATTGGACATTTTCAAATGCACATATGATTTGCTATTTTCTCCTATTACACGACCTTAAATCACACATATAATTACAGAGAACCATCCTGGTCTGGCACTGATACCAACGAACTGAAGGTCATTTTCATTTCGTTTCAGTCTGCATGCTTCTTAATGATAAACAATAGTGTCTAAGAGAGCCATCCCTATTAGGCACATGCTTTGTCAAGAAAGATAGCATGACTTGGCTACCCTGGCATTCCCGTTTTGCCTCGATATACCCTTAAGGTACTGATGCTGATACAAACTTATTGTAGTGAGGTCACAAGGAGAACACACTATCATTCACTAATACACATACAATGTATATAAAAGAACCAACCAAACAGTCTGAGCATACATGTCCTTAAACATGTTAAGATATGAAAAAGGATAAAAGTGAAAAAGCAAGCATAATAAACCATATCATAAGATAACCCAATTATGATGTCAGTAGAATGGGATCGTATGAGCATCTACATTTAACCCTTTACACCATGAATATTCATGTAAGAAAAAATGACCTCATGCATATTAATTAGATTAACTGCTGATATATATCACATGGACATGTGTATATTTGGTCATAACTATAGAATCATATCTATATTACATGTATATCATAAGAAACAGAAGTTCCAGATCAGACGGCTCCTATAGGAGCCGTCTGATCTGGGACTACTCTGTTTGCAAATGCGCAGAAAGGCGTACATATGGAATAAATGGTTAATGTATTGTTGACTAGTTTCGATTCGATGAAATGTTTGACCGAGTGTCGTCCAACAGTTTGGATCCTGATGAGACGGCGATTTATTGTTTCCAGACACGTCGTACACAAACGAGAATGTTCAGGAGACAGTCGTATACGATAAGTCCGTGGCCTGGGGTAGAAACAGACCACTTATAAACATATCATTTGATGTCCTTGTAAAAAAGGTGTTATAATCACTCTGAAGAGACAGAATGATATTTTTCTCTCTGTTGTTTGCCAGAATTTAATTATCAAAGCTACTTACTATGAGTACTTCTAAGCAAATGGACAACGTTGTCCATCGCGCGATTATTCAATACATTGGCCTCAAAGGCTTATCACCTACGGATATTCATGAGGATATGATGGCTACATTAGGGGGGCATATCCCATGTTATAGCATGGTGAAAAAATGGGCCGCTGAATTTAAACGCGGTAGAGAGAGTCTTTAAGATGACCCCCGTCCTGGCAGGCCACCAACTGTCACCATAAAGGACACCATCAATAAAATCCATGATATGATTATGGCAGATCGGCGAATTACACAGCGATACATTGCTACATAGCTGGGTATATCACAGGAACGAGTCCATGCAATTATCCATAATGATTTGCAAATGACAAAGGTTTCTGTCAGATTGGTCCCAAAACTTCTGAGTTTCGACCAGAAACGAGTTCGGTGCAACATGTCCAGGGAAAAACCTTGCCATTTTTGAGCAGGAGCAGGAGAAGTTTCTCAAGCAGTTTGTAACTGTTGCTGAAAAATGGGTTCACCACTTCGAACCTGAGACAAAACAACAGTCAAAACAGTGGAAACACACAGGATCACCAACCCGAAAAAAAGCCAAGTCGACAACATCCGCTGAGAAGGTGATTGCCACAGTTTTCTGGGATGCGAAAGGTGTGCTGCTAGTGCATTATCTTGAAAGAGGTCACACTATTACCGGAAGGTGTTATGCTGACCTCATGAGGCAGCTTTGTGAAAATATTAAGGAGACAAGGCGTGGCAAGCTGTCATTATGTGTGCTTTCCCATCAGGACAATGCTCCAGCAGCACCCAAGTCCACTGTTGCCATGACTGCCATTCAGGAATTTGGTTTCCAAATGTTTGAGCATCCACCGAATTCACCTGATTTAGAACCCTCTGACTATTACCTATTCCCCAAAAAGGAAAAGGAACTCAGCGGACGCCATTTTCGCACTGATGATGACGTCAAACAAGCTGTTGAAGCATTTCTTGAGGCCTAAGATGCCACCTTCTACAGGGAAGGTATCCAAATGATCCAACACCGTTGAACAAAGTGTGTAAGCTTGCCAGGTGACTACGTTGAAAATATTGAGGTCAAACTGCTGCTCCCAGCCTTAGGCCACGGATCAATCACCCCACGTATATACATTTATTCTTCAATATACTAGCCACTTTGAGTCTTAGAAGAACGGTGATGTAGAGCGGGTTCATAAAAAACACTCAAAGTCAGAGTACCTGCTCATCTATGTTATATGCTCTTCCGTCTATGATAATGGTTTACTCTGTGAAATTCTTCAGTGTATATGCCCATGCATACCAGCAGTTGTTGTTGATTGGATGGTTTGTTGAATTGGTACGTTATTTGGTTGACTTGTTCTGGTTGATCGGTTGCTTGGCCGATCGGTCGGTTAGTTTGTCATTCAAATTAAGTTATATTTGGTAGAGTGGGAATTCAGATAGTTACTGTTGTTTGTTTACCAAACACATTGAAAATGAATGTCTACTCAAATTTGGATCTGAGTCCATGCTTATAAAGCTTTTAGTTGAGTCTGAGTTTCGTTCTCAAGCTTTTGATTCGTCAGATTTGAGTTCTCAAGCTTTTAATAGTTCAGATTTGAGCCAAAGGCTCAAATCTGACCAATCAAACACTTGAGAACGAACTCAGACTCAACTGAACGTTTTATAAGCATGGACCCTGATACAAATTTAACTTCGTCTGATTCTATTAACAACCTTTGGAGAAAACTATTGGCCAAATGTCAAACAGCTTAGGTGATTAAGGTGATGTGCAAAATTTAGTGCTTATATATAGAGGATCCCAAAGATTGTTAGATATGAGTCTTTAAATCGCTTTCATATTTAACTTTAACTCTTGATGGCATAAATATTCTATTTATAATGATATGTAATAATATTGTAATAAGAATTAGTTTTATGATGGTATTTTGAACAAGTGAAATATTCAGCATGGCTGAGACCGTAGAATCAGATCTATATAATCCATTATCAAACAGAGCAAACCATAATCGTGTCAGCACTGTTTTCAAACGCGCCAATAGGTGTGTCTAAGCGATAAAGGGTAAAGATAGCGCTTTATTAATCAGAAGAAGGGCACGTCTATCTGGCTGTTGGCAAACCTTTTAACCATTTGTTCCATGAATATTCATGAACGAAATGAAGACGTCATGAATAATGATTATGTTCATTTTTGATAAATGACATATTTACTCATGGACATTTTGCTAAAAACTGTAGAATCAGATCTATATTATTCCATAAGCAAACATAGCAGACCCTGATAAGACTACCCCTATAGGAGCCGTCTGATCTGGGTATACTCTGTAAAGGCTTAGAAATGAATATTTATTGAGTAAATTGTTTAAGGGGGATACATTGTCATTAATTTCAGGAATAGCAATGATTAGTTCTACTATTAGAATATCTAAACAAATATTGGAGCATTTAACATATCCCAAATTTACACACAAAACAACTTTTTGGGGTACATTCTATTAAGGTCCTTAAATATGTTTTATGATAAAACAAACAAGGACATGAAAGGTGGGACAGAATTTTCCATATTTGGCTACATAAATGTGATGTAATGTGTGTGAATTAAGCGGTGGTCACAACCCGTCGTACGTGCAAGTGCGTGTTGTCTACGTGCAAAAACGTGGGGAAATTTTGGGGATCCGTACGTGGTGAGTACGGCCTCCGTGCGGATTTAGGAGCACGCAGACACGCCGTAGCACTTTTGGTGCGTGCAAAACTTTCGCTGCGTTCGAGCTGCGTTCGGGCTACGGATTCACCAATGTACGGGTGACACACGTGCTTCTGCAGCCAACATGCGCACAATGTTCTGACTCAGTGAGTTTTTTAATCTTTTTCCCCACAGTCGCTTGTTCTACAGACGACGCACTTAGCACGTGCGTGTTGCGCACGTGATAAGTACGTGGTCTGTGCTCACTCGGCACTTCCCCAGTTCTACTGTCCAATGAACTGACAAAACTCACGTGGACCGTACGTGAGCAGCACGTGGACCGTACGGCCTCCGCACGATAATGCGGCAATCGCACGGAGATCGTACGTTGTGAGCACGTTGTAAGCACTTTCAACTCACCGCGCGTGCAACGTACGATGCACGCAACCGACCAGTGCGAGGATGTCGTGCGTGCCACGTACGTACACCTTGCGCAACCGTGCGTGTTACGTGCGTTCCTCCCTGCATTTACTACTTCTCCACGTTTTCAGAAAAACGTAGCATCCCTGGACTCCCCAAAAAACGTACGTGATAAAAACACGCACGGCGGGTTGTGACCAGGCCTTTATTGAGTCAAAGTAATTTTGCCATAATTTAGAATAGCCTAACACATATAATCTGTAAATAAGATTCTGACATTTGGTAGGTTACGATTTTCTTATTCGGTAAAATCCAACATCTGAGAATACATTTTCAAAACCTATTTGTGTTAACAAATATGTTTCTCAATAATTCTCGTTCAAGTACGTTTAAGTAATCTGAGTTCCTTTAAAATGGCAAAATTTCTTCATAAAACGAAATCTTTTAGAGTCTCCATGTCAGAAACTGGTCGATCGGTTTCAAAATAAATTGTAACCTGTTATTCCATAAATGATACTTTGCAAACAGAGTATACTCAGATCAGATGCTCCTATAGGGAGCAATGATTAGGGTCTGCTATGTTTGCTTAGGTCTGCTTTCACAGTTTCTGACATAGCCAAAATGTAGTGTGTTTCAACAATTCATCAAATTAATATCCATGAGACCATTACTTCTTTCATTTATGAAGTTAAAGATTGACCTATTGCTCTTTGAAAGAAAAACTACATGTATCTACTCGTAGTTTGCTTAAATTTCCTTTTTAGCTTAACCCCCTGATTGTGGGAAACGAGTCGCTAATGCCCTTTTAAAACAATTAAACCGGGATGAAAGGGTTCCCAGTGGGACCCTATCATCTGAATCTTCAGTATGTGTCATGTTACAAATTCCTGAATATACTAGTATACGGTAAGTAAGATTGTGATCAGGAGGTAATACCATATTTTATATTCTAGAAATAAGAAAACAGAAAGTAGAGGAAGAGTGTCGAATGTCATGAAAAATAGTTCAGTCCCCTGAATTTGATCCATTTTTCTTTTCCAAATCAAATCGGCCATTATGCTTTAGAAAAAAATTCCCGTTTTTGTGATAATTGCACGTACAGTAAGATCTCTCTATAACGGCCACTAAATTACATCGAGTAGTTTGTGTTAAAAGCAGGTAGCTGCCTTTTTTAAAGCAAGGTAAAAGTAAAACAGAAGCGTTCTGTTTTACTTTCATCTTGCTTTAAGCAGCCACCTGCCCTAAATGGCAATTAATCAACACAATTTAGTGGCCGTTATAGAGAGGTTTTACTGTATAAGTTCAACATAGTGCCAATTTACCTGACCTTTATGTGTCAATGTCTCGACTGAAATTCAGTAGAACCTGCCTTAAACAGCCGCCAAAAAGATGTCTAATTGGTCTGTAAGGCACGCGGTAGCTTAATGCAGGTCAATTGTAGTACTGAAAGCTCCTGCTTTTAACATTCCCATTTTCAATCATTGAAATGTATATAATATAATGACGCTAACTGTACAACTAACTTTTAATTCTGTCGTTGCCAATATCGCACCTGTGCCTATCTGTGCAAACAGTTTAGTTGTAGATGAGGCGCCGAGTAACCCGGCGCCCCATGAGGATCCAAAGAATGTGTTACTGTGGTAAACAGAGAAAAAATAAAGCAACGGAAACTGTGGCAGACGAAGGCATGTGAAGTTGGCACTGACATCGAAGATCAAAATTTATCGAGCTGTTGTCAATATCGAGCCATCTCTGAGATCTGTATTTAAACGCTAACTCAACTATCGAGCTGGGGTCAATATTGAGCCAGCTCTGAGATCGAAAGTCAAATATGAACAGCGAATATCGAGCTGGCGCGAATATCGAGTCAGCTCTGAGATCGAAATTCAAACGCCAACCCCGAATGTCGAACTGGGGCCAATATCTAGCCATATCTGAGACCTAAATTCAAATGCCAACCGCAAATATCGAGCTGGGGTCAATATCGAGCCAGCTCTGAGATCGAAATTCAAACATGAACAGCGAATATCGGGATGATGCGACTAGCGAGTCAGCTCTCAGATCGACATTCGAACGTCAACCCCGAATTTCGAACTGGGGTCAATATGGAGCCAGCTTCAGATCAATATTCAAACGCCCACCGCAAATATCGAGCTGGGGTAAATATCGAGCCAGCTCTGATATCGACATTTAAACGTCAACCCCGAATATCGAGCTGGGGGTCAATATGGAGCCAGCTCTGAGATCGATATTCAAACGCCATCCCCGACTATCGAGCTGGGGTCAATATCGAGCATGTTCTCAGATCGAAATTCAAACGCCAACTCCGATATCGAGTTGGGGTCGATATTGAGCCACATCTGAGATCGAAATTTAAATGCCAGCCCCCAATATGGAGCTGGGGTCAATATCGAGCAACCCCTGATATCGAAATTCAAACATGAACAGCGAATATCGAGCTGGCGCGAATATCGATCCAGCTCTGAGATCGACATTCAACCGTCAACCCTGAATATCAAGTTGGGGTCAATATCGAGCTTGCTCTGAGATTGCAACTCAAACGCCGACCGCGAATATCGAGTTGGGATCAATATCGAGCAAGTTCTGAGATCGAAATTCAAACATGAACTGCGAGGAGCCGTCTTATCTGGGCTTTCTCTGTTTGCAAAGGCATAGAAATGCGTATTTATGGAGTAAAGGGTTCAATAGGTTTAGCCATCCTCTCCATTTACATTACCTACACATATTTGTACAGCTAAGCCTCGCTAATCCAAACACTCAACTAAGTATAACTACAGTAAAACCTCTCTATAATGGCCACTAAATTGCGTTAATTAGGTGATATTAAGGACAGATGGTTGCTTAAAGCAAGGTGAAAGTAAAACTGAACGCTCCTATAGGAGCGTTCTGTTTTACTTTCACCTTACTTTAAGCAGCCACCTGCCTTTTACACAAAACACTTGATGTAATTTAGTGGCCGTTAAAGAGAGGTTTTACTGTATCTGTCATTAAACCTTTACTTCATGAAATTTAATATTTATGTAGACCATAATGACGTCATGAGTATTGATTAAAATTATTTTTAAAATGGCATATTAACACATGACAATTTTGCACAAGCTGACACTATAGAATAGCATCCATATTATCCCATTAGCAAACAGAGCAGACACTGATCTGGGTCTACTCTGTTTGTAAAGGCACAGAAAGACGTATGTATGGGGTTAAGGGATAAAAAGCACCTATTATACATTTCTAGCGGCATACGTATGACATGGAAATGCAGTCTCAAGCATGACCACGTGTCACACTTTTCAGCATATTCTGGTCAATTACTTAGCATAAAAAATAACAATAAGATATAGTTTGAAAATACAGCAGAACCTGCCTACAGTAACCATATAATGAAGAAACATGGGTGTCTAAAAGAGCAGGTGGTTTCTTAAGGCAGGATGAAAGTAATGCAGAAATCTCCTAAGGAACCTTTTGCATACCACTTCGTCCTGCATTAACCGTATCCTACATAATTATAAATGCCTTTTGACGCTGTTTGATCAGGGTCCATGCTTATAAAACTTTTTTAGTTGAGTCTGAGTTCGTTCTAAAGCTTTTGATTGGTCAGAGTTGAGTTAAGCCAAAGGCTCAAATCTGACCAATCAAAAACTTGAGAACGAACTCAGACTAAACTAAAAGTTTTATAAGCATAGACTCAGGGTCTGCTATGTTTGCTTACAGAATAATATAGATCTGATTCTACAGTTTCTACCAATATCAACAACCCCCATGTACATATGTCATTTTGAGTATTTAGCTAATGAATATTCATGATGCCATTGGATCTTACATGAATATTCAACGGGGAAATGGTTAACCATAATAGTGCGAGACACGAGTCACTAATGTCCTTTACAAATAGTGTAGATCCAGATGAGACGCTTCCTAGAGGAGAGAACGAACTCAGACTCAACTAAAAGATTTATAAGCATGGACTCTGATCACTCACATGTATGAGAATGAATTTAGACTCAAGCAAAGAGACTTGGGTCCATATCCATATCAAAATTAAAGACTCAAAACTTAAAAACTCAAAATGCGAACATTGTTACAATACACATGTATCATATTATTTGTCCAAAAAATGTTCTCCAGTAAGAATTGCGAATAAATGCCTTTATTCTCAAAATTTCATGTCGATTTTATGTTGAATGTCGATCTCAGAGCTTGCTCGACATTCGCACCAGCTCGTTATTCGCTGTTTATATTTGAATTTAGATGCTAATGCCAACTTCACACACCTGGCAGACTACACATATTTTGCAGACGACAATATTTGAAGTTGACAAAATTTGGCGGCGAAAGAGAGAAACTTTGTTAACAGTGTAAACTAGATCGCCATAACGTTGAAGACGTGATGACTGATCAGAAACTGCACTGTTTTAGCCTATATGTTGGTTTTCATGTAGTGGGGTCATATATAAGAAATGACTATAAGATATTGACTAAGAATTGAATAACGAACTTAGTCCGATGAAAAAAAAGTCCATATTCACATTGACTCTTTTAAAGGCCGTATTTGTATTACCGAGCAATGTATTCCGTGTGTGTATTTGTCACCGCCGGCGTCGCCGCCACCACCACCACCACCACTAATACCACCACAGAAGTTGGCATTGTGGCAAGAATTTCAGTGATAGACCATTTCAACGAAATATGAAGCAAACAATTGAGCGAGCAAGAGCCTATATGTACGTAGAAATATATAATAAATAAATATATGTAGTTACAAATGTACTTTGCAATCACGATGAGGTAACTGAAACTTAGAACTCTTTTTGATGTCCTCAAATTTAGTTTCCTTAGCATGTGTTTGCCACGGAGCTTTGTACTTTAACCCTTACAGTGCGGTACACGAGTCATTAATATCCTTTGCAAACAGTGTAGACCTAGATGAGAAGGTTCCTAGAGGAGCACTCTCATCAGGGTCTGCACTGTTTGTCAAGTTACACGTTTCTTTAGAAAAAATCCCTAAATATTCACTGTAGGCTAGGCTTGTTTAAAGTTTGGAATAGTCCATTGGAAAATTCAGCGTTGTAAGGGCTAATAGTACAGTGACGTAGACCAGATATATATTTTTTTGGGTCAACCTGTCGTTCTAAAGAGATAAGACCAGAAGAGAACGGGAGTGGAGAGTGCTCATTTAATCTTACTATTCGCCAATTGAGTAACTGCAACTGTACTATTAAAGTACTACAATAAAACCTCTCTATAACGGCCACTAAATTTGTGTGAATTAGTTGGTATTTTGGGCAGGTGGTTGTTTAAAGCAATGTGAAAGTAAAACAGAATGCTCCTATAGGAGCGTTCTGTTTTACTTTCACCTTGATTTAAGCACCCACCTGCATTTAACACAAAATACTTTATGCAATTTAGTGTTCGTTATAGAGAGGTTTTACTGTACTATTAAAGTACAAAGCACCGCGACATACATCTGCTAGAGTACTTATCATATAATCAATAAATACACCTTTCTATGTATTTGCAAACAGAGTAGACCCAGATCAAACGGCCCCTGTAGGAGTCGTCTGATCAGGGTCTGTTCTGTTTGCTTGTGATAAATGCAGATATGCTTTTACAGTTTCTGCCATGTTCAAACATTCCGGTGTCCATGCGCTATTATAACAATTAATATAATTCATATCTATGATGTCATTATTTCTTACATGAAGAGTCATCGAGTAAAGGGATACTTTGAGGATGCAGCAATTTCATTTTGACCAAATTACCTTTTACTTCCAGAAATACAAACAGTTTGGATTATTTTGATGATATGCCGAATTACTTGGCATCACATCTGGATCAAAACTGTTTGCAAACGTTATCACGGATTCGTTTATGGCAGCGAAAGGGTTAAAGGCACACTACAGGCGTGGATTTAGAAGGGCGGAGCCAGCGTATGCCCCACCCCATCCCCTAAAGAAGGAAAATTTCCAAACAAACTTTTTGAGTATTTTTATTAGATCTAGATCTATTAAAATCAATAAAACAATTATTTAATCTGAGATTATTTTTTCATTTCCCTGTTCGCTCCAGTCGACTTAATTACCTTTTTCAACATGCATTACATGAGTGTTCATTTAAGAAATGAATGACGTGCTTCAGGTGTTCATGAGGTTATGCAACGCATAGCTTTACGAGCAAAGTTAGTGAAGCCCGAAGGGCTTCACATGAATCTTTGCTCGTAAAGCTGTGCGTTGCATAACCTCATGAACACCGGGAGCACGTCATTCATTTCTTATATTTATATTCCATTGTATTTCTTATATTTCAACGGATCCGGTATTGAAATGAACGTTCATTGGAAAATGCAACTTTCTTTTTAGAATAAGGTTATATAAGGACGTTGCAGGGCGAATGTAAATATTACAAATTGTTTTTATGAAACGAGTTTACAATAATATGACCCGAGCGTTAGCGAGTGTCATATACATTATAGTAAACGAGTTTCATAAAAAAATTGTAATGAACACGAATGAAAGATTTATTTTTTTATCACATAACCCTTAAAAGTGCCATAGAAAGAGAAAAAGCCTATAGTTGCCGCCATTGTTTACAGCGTCGACGCAAATGCAGCACTACGATTGGCTAACGCTGCTCATTGGATTAAAAAGATGCACTAGTGCATTTCCGCGGTTTACGGCACTCTGTTTCGGCACTCCCACACCAAAGATTATGTGATAAAACACTAGCGATGTTATCCAACTTTTAAAAGTCTACGCCCCTATCCTGATCTGAAATCATGGATCCGCAACTGCAATATTACCAAATTTGGAATTGGATTGCAGTAATAAAAGCCATGGGAGTATTTCCTTCAGTCAACATTACCGATAAGTCAACGCTGCCCTGTTGTAAGAATACAGAGTGTGAGAGTCCATGTCAACAATGGTTTGGATCATAGGTACGAGTTCTCTTTCAAAATTAAACTATTTACACAAACCTCACGTAAAGCAATTTAGAGTAGTTAATTCTTTCGTTGCTATATATATTCCTCTTCATTTCAGTGTATGTCTCCATGTTCACCTTTGAGTGTTCTTTTTTCTTTAAAAACATAATCACATTAATAAACACTTTTGATCCAGATGAGACGTCGAGTAATTCAGTGTCTCATCTGGATCTATAATGCTTGCATACGTTGTCATGGATATTTGACAGTAAAAGAGCAAACTGCCGCTTGGCATGTGTAGACCTTGCAGATGCTAGGGATCGGCACTTTTCGCTTCACCAATGAATTCATTAATAGTAACGTCAATTTTTAACAGTTAAATTATTCCTTAACATAAGGAAATAAATAAATACAAATTTCAAAGGAATAAAGCACATACATAGAAATAGAGATTGAGACAAAAAGTGAAGTCCCTGATCAGACGCGGCCTTAAAAAGGCGGCGTTTGATCTGAGACTGCACTATTTATCGTGGTGCATTTATGCGACTTCGGTGATGAAAGGGTGAATGTAAACGGATAAAATAGCACTTATAGAAACGGGCAATGATGCCATACCTACTTGGATTTTTTTTCCTCAACATAACTGCTTTCTTAAGCACTTTCGATGTACAAAAATCACATGCAAATAAATTGTGTATAGATATGGGCAATTTCTAAAATACAAGCACATTGTTATTCAAATATCTGTTCCAAATACAACGAAATTAAGACAAATTGAGATAGTTTCACAAAACGGATGCTATTTTTAAAACTTTGATGATAGCAGCCACTGACATAAATATACATGTATATATGTATATATGAGTATCGTCAGTGGTGCACCAACAATCGTTTGGCAGTTATAATAGACTAAATACCTTTTCATTGAAGTACATTTAATTGCAGTGCTTTTATAAAGATACATGTACTTTTTGTCCTCCATTTCACTGATAGTGTACTTTTGGGGCGAAACATGGCACTGCATTATATATTTTGTTATACGTATTCTTTTGATGTATTATTCAAAACATTGCGAATAATTAAAAATGAATTTTGCCATATGAACACTTTACATGAATATAAAGAACCCTCGTCTGCCGCCACCAGACAACTTATTTGACCAGCAGGTGTTAAGTGCTCGTGTGATAGCCGTAACATGACACCCGTACTTCATTCTCGGTGTTGTTATATTTTCTGTTCCTTCTGGATCATCAATTTCGATGATTTTAGTTATGAAAATTGAATATCGCTTAGCCGGTGCTAGGGAGCATGAGTAGTATTGCATTTTAATACCTGCTTCTAACAATTTTTGATAACTGTTCATGATAATTTGTGACAGTTCCTTTGCCTAGTGGATGAGCGTTGAGCTGATAACCAAAGGGCCTGGGGTTCGAATCTCGAGAGAAAGCTCGAGAGACGCTTTTCAGTGTATCCCACCTGCACGAGGTTACCCCCTCTCTTACTTTCGGAATTCCTCCTAAAGTTTTAAAAGCGGGATTGTAGAGTCATCAGTTTAATAAATACACACCCGTGACTCCATGCATGAGACATAGGCTAACAAAGTAGACTCAGACCGGATGGCTTCTGAAGGATGGCAATGGTTGTTAACGGGACACATTTCTTTTGTAGGAACTCCCCACCATGAAAAATAAATGGGTTTTTAATTTGAAGTTTACCAAATAAAGTATGGGAGCTAAATGATTAAATCAATTAGGATGGAATAAGTTTGAACAATTATTCGACAGTTGAGTTTGTTGCAGGTTTATACGTTTCAGTCATTTTACAGTTGCCATATTCCTGTAAGTATATTTACGTTTCACCCTTTCTGTAATGAATATTTATGCATGAATTGATCACTTAGGGAATATTCATTAAATTCATTCTAATAAAATGGATGTGCTGGCTTAGATACACTTTGTAGGATCAGAGTTATATTATCTGAACGGCAAACAGAGCAGACCCTGACCAGGCGACTCTTATAGGAACCGTCTGATCTGGGTCCGCTGTTTACAAAGGCGCGAAAAGGCATTTTAATGAAGTAAATGGTGAGCTAAGTGAGAATCGTTAATCTAATGTTTTCAGATAATTTGAAATAATATATTATCAAGGCATTTTACTACCTAGAATTAACTTTGCTGTGATTACTGCGTCGCACGCACTAATGTCAAAAATCGAGCATGGTTTTGGGTATTTTTATAAATCACAGGAAAGAAAAAGAAGAAGGATTAGGAGAAGAAGAAAAGGAGAATATGTACAATGTATTATAATACAAATAGTAGGACGGGTGACGACAGCGAATTAATTGAAGGCATTGCATGAGAACGAGAATATCGTAATGGAAAGAAAAGGGAGTATTATGATACTCCGCGAAACCCGATTTTCTTCTGTTGTTTTAACGGAACCAAAGTGGCAGCAGCAGCGATGTTGATTATGTCCAAAGTACTTGCAATATTCTCAGCGTTCCAACTGTGTATACAGAACGGAGCAACGGATAATTGTACGTACTCAGATACTAAAATCTTCACTTCTTTACCAAATCATATCTTGTGACAACCCTTTTAGAATCGTCTCGAAAAGGCGATTCTTAGGAGTGGTTACATCATACGGTTTGTAAGAGAAATAAATTAGTTATATTTGAAAAAGTCTCTAATTAAATCTTATCTGGACCTCTGGAAAGTATATAAGAAGTTTGAACTGTTCTTATTTCAAGCTGATGTTTACTAAAATGCTGGTTTGTTTATAGCCTGTTTAGAATGTTATAGCTGCACGGATGTCACCATGATGGCTGATTGCAAGTCCGTGACCCAGTGCCCGGCTGGATATGTAAGTGCGATTGAAATATTCCGGCATTGCGTTACAAGCTAGACACTCGTTTAATCGACTAGTTTCATCGACGTGTTTACTTGTAATTACCTTTCGTTTTATGCAGTTGCATTTAATTGTTATTTGTATAATGGTTCTGGATATTTAACCATCAGTCTACTGCAGGCGAATGCGTGATTACGTTTGCAAACAGTTTGGATCCTGATGAGACGCCGAGTAACTCTAACCGTGTTGTTGAACAAACTATATTAACAGTAACTACGGAGTCTTGATACTGTCTTAGATTCAAACATGATGAAGGTCTCTACAATAACGCATATATTTGTATTTTTCATTTGTATGTGTTATGTTCAATCATTATTATCGGATAATGGTTGTTATATTCGATCAGTATTCAGTATAATAAGTATTCCAAGGCGGTACTTCCATCTTCCCCCTATTGTATGTTTGTTTTGTCTTTGTGCGTCTCTTGATGTTTTTATAGTTATGTACAGTTGCTGTTTCCTTGTGTTGCTGTTCGGGCGACTGTTTGTTCTGTATGTAGTGTTTCCTGTTTGACTCATTTTTGTACTTTTATTATATCGATTTTTGTTCTACAACAAAATATGTTCGGTCTATGCCGAACACTTAACCCTTTCGGCGCCAAATTTCTAATTGCCGTTTGCAATCCAATTTTTGTCAAATCGTTCGGTACAATAAGGAAATGAGATAAATAAATTAAAATTTCAAAGGAATAAAGCACAGATATAGAAATAGAGATCGAGATAAAAAGTGAAGTCCCTGATCCGACGACTCCTTGAAAAGGCGTCGTCTGATCTAGGACTGCACTATTTGACGTGTAGCATTTATGCGACATCGGCGGTGAAAGGGTTAACGAAACTATAACGCAACCCGAATAAATTATATTATATTAAAATGCGTCTTTCTCGGCGTTTATTCGATTGGTGTTCAAGCGATATGCTTCTTTTCAGCATATAAACAAATGATTTATGTAGTTTTAGGCACGTTGAAAGTAGAGACTAATATTTTAGATATATTATCGATATTAAAAAGCATGAATGCCCTAAACAGAACCTGGTTTGTCTGGACTGTTTGCAAAAACTGAAATAACTAAATATTTTATTCTTTTTCGAATATAACTGACATTGGATAACTGGTTTTGTTTTTATTTTTGAAATGGAGTATTTGTTTAAAGGGGATGTCCCTACATTTGACGCGTTTCAAAAACACTTAACATATACAAAACTCATTTGTTTATATGCTGAGAAGTAGTTTATCGCAAATAAAAACCCCATCAAATTACCGTTTATAATGACAAAACATCCATGTGTTTGATATCGCCGATCCCGATTTTTCTCCCCGATGTTTCAGCTTTATTCGGGTTGTGTTTTAGTTTCGTAACTGTTCGCCCTGTTCGCGATTTCCCGACCACTATCGAGAAAACTATTACGTAAACAATGGGGGAATCGGGTGATCATCAGCAAAACGCGGAAGAATTTAACGGAAAAGGCCGATAATATTGTGCTGTAGAACAAAAATTATCAGTATTGATGAAATCGGTTTATTTGTAGCACAGGGGCATTTTTCGGAATAAGTTCAAATTGAGAACCTTCATAATAATGACAGAGCATAACAAATACCAAGTTTTATGATATTATGGAAAATATGCGTTCATTGTAGGGACTTCCTCTTTAAATTACTTGTAACCACTAAGTATTATAGATGACAGCAATTTTAATCATAGTGCTTAAGCATTTACTCCATGAATATTAATGTATGAAATAATGATACTGTCATTTTTTATTGAATATTATTTTATAATGCTATTAATGGACACACAGAAAACACTTACCCTGATAGAAACTGTATAATAAGATATATTTTTTACATGATCTACATTGTGTTAAGGTCTGCGAAAGTACTTTTTATATTTCAGGTGTGTCATGCCTATCTCAAATCCAACAAATTTAGCCTCGGGTGCATTGATTCGACAGTAAGATAGTTTTTCATGTAAAGTCGCTTGCATTTAATTCCGATGACACAATACTGAATTTTGAAAAATGTAGAGCTGTCAATGGTTTTACTGTGTACCTCACAGTTGTTCGTTTATGTTAACTACTATTCGTTTTGTTAATTTTAAGCTCTGTCCAGTTACAAACACTTCCACAAACACTTCTACAAACACTACTACAAACACATCTACAAGTACGCTTGTCGGTCGTTCACTCTCTGCGAGCACCAACGATGAATGTTCTGCCTGCTGTACTGGAAGTAATTGCAACAGACAGCTATGTCAGCCGGACAGTGAGTTGCTTTTGACTACTTTGATCCTATCAGTAATAGTTAAGGTGGTTCGATATTACATCGTTTATTAGTTCCCTGTCGGTGAAACCGGAGTGAACTATGGTATTTGTCGTTGTCTGTCCGTCTGTCTGTACGTCTATCCAGACCATAACTTGTGTTAGGGATGACGGGTTTTATTGACACTTCTTATAATATTACCTTATGAGGAGATCTGGCGTTGGTTTGAGTTTGGAGTGAGAATGTCAACTATGAAGGTCACTGTTACGAAACACTAAAACCATAATATTTTGGTTTCCAGATGATAAATTGATTTGGAATGTTAGGTTTTCTAATGAGGTAATTTAGTTAAGATTGGATAAGCGTGAGGTTAGAAACCCACAAACCTAGTTTAAACCCTTAGTTGGTTTTGGCAACTGACCGTTCAAGGGCGGTATTCATACTTTCAACTTATGGTATACTTTGTTTTATATGATTAATATTTAATGTTTTATGTCTTGATGTTCGGTTCATCACGTTTTGTCTTGAAATTGGTCTGTTACGTGTTTGATGGTGTTTAGTGTCGTGTCCTTTGTGTGTGACTCTCCCTCTCTCGCCTTATACTATGTTAGGTAATGAGGAGGTATAGTATAGGATTTTGTTTGGGTCCAAAGGGTCGCTTATGAATGTCACTGTCTTAAGGCATATATATATTAATCAAAAGATTTGGGTTTCCAGAAGATGATATCGGTTAGAGTTGCCAGTTATGAATGAAACTTGATTCAGTGTGGGGTTGTGTTTGGTTCTAATGATCAAATATATAGGTCAATGTTGCTAAGGTATACAATTATCATCATATTTTGATTTCCGGATGATATTTTGAGTTAGGGATGCTAGGTATGAATGAAACTTGACAATGTGTTACCTTGTGAGGTAATCTAGTGTGTGATCGTGTGTGGGGTCGAGAATCTATACCATTTCATAAGTGAACAGACCATACTGATCAAGCAGCTCCTACTGGGGTCGTTTGATCTGTGTATATTCTGTTTGCAAATGGCTTGAAATGTGTTATATATGGAGTAAAAGGTTAGGGAACAATTAAATGCCATGCAACAATTTTGATGGACATTAACGTTTTAATTTAATTGACAACTGCATCAGCACCCAAAATATCGCTTTTGAATAGTGAACACCCCGAAATGCGTTATCTTTTCTTAACATTCTAACCTTCTCTGCTCTTTGGTTTAACCCTTTACTCAATGAATAGTAATGTAATAATGACATCATGAATATGAATTAGATCAATTATTACAATGGGCATATGAACGTAAAACTATTGGCCATTGCAAGACCTGTAGAACCATATCTATATTATTTCATAAGTAAACGTAGCCGACCCTGATCAGACGGCTCCGTTTGGTCTGGATATACAGTGAAACCTCTCTATAACGGCCACTAAATTATGTCAATGAGTTGGGATTCAGGGCAGGTGGCTTCTTAAAGCAAGATGAAAGTAAAACAGAACGCTCCTATAGGAGCGTTCTGTTTTACGTTCAACTTGCTTTAAGCAGTCACCTGCCTTTAACACAAAATACTTGATGTAATTTAGTGGCCGTTATGGAGAGGTTTTACTGTACTTTGTTCGCAAAGGCATAGAAAGGCGTATGTATGGAGTAAAGGGTTAAAACAATTAAAATGTCCCCACAAATATTGCTTTGATCCAAAAATTGATTTTCACCAGATAAAGACAGGAAAACCAAATAAAACTGAACTGAATCAACTTTTTATGTAATACAAATTATCAAAACATGCTGGTTTCGATGAATTAGAAGCAAATATTAATAGTTAGACCAAAGGCAAATGAACAAGAGCGACGGGCTAAATAAACCACACATATAAGATGCCTAAACGTTATCTGGTTTGCACACATTATATCCAACGTGCGTATGCTTTCTATATACAAACTCCGCTTACGTAATTTAACACAGGGCATTATCAACAGTCGTCGATTGGGTTTGCTGGTCAGAAATGGCAAATTTGCGTAGAGTATAATTATAATAAGAAATTAAGGTGTTATTTATTACCTTCAATTAGTATCGAATAAACCCATGGAAAGCAGAATGGCTAGTCAAGTGGTCAAATGACTTGAAATCAAAGCCGCTAGCCATGTACCGTAGACAAGCATGTAATTCACTTATTTAACAATCCCAAACCGAGACATAGAAAAATAGTACAACGTATCGCTCTTTCTATAAACTGTGCGTCGATGCATGTTGAATTAACGCATATAATCCATGCATATAATTCATGCATATAGTGCATTCGTTGCCACTACTGATAAAGCGCTTCTCGTACTCATCATTAGCGCAACTAGTACAACGTTTAATATTAATATTATAATATAAGGTCTCTAAATAATCTTTAAATAATCATCTGGGATATTTTCGCCATGTTATAACTTATCTCAGACCCCTATAGACCATTGGCATGTGAGTGACATTAAAATAAACAAATGAGCATTTCGCCTCAGAGTTAAATATTGGTAGAGCTACGACAAAACTGTGTATGCTGCGTGGTCATCATATTTTAGTGCTTGACACTTAGACTTCGATTAGCTTCAACATTCATACATTGTACAATGTTCAACTTTCAATAACATAGATCCACGAAATCCGTTAGCCCTAAAGACATTGATCAATCTGTCACAGCGGTATCTATACCGGACTTCGTAATCAAACGTATCATTACGTTTAAAATCATTATCTAATCACAGTGATTCTGAGGATAAAGATGATAATGGTTACGTCCATTATGATATTGCTTTGATCATGTTGACAAAGGAATAAAGATGAGAGCTTGCAGCAGAACATAACTTCATATGTTGGTCCCTACGCTTCTTCAGTCAACGCATAAGGCTACTCGGGAAGCCATATGAATTAGTAGTTCTGTGCAATACATAGGTGTACTCGTCTTTCAACTCCAGATTTCGGGACATTCATAATCCGCCATTAGTGGCATTAGCTAGATATTAATAACATCCCTGTATAGATGATCCATTAGTGACCATTTCAACATTGTTTAACTAACAGTGAAAAGGCTAACATTGGTTGATAATCAATGAAATGACTTCGCGTTTGTTTCTGCATAACGTTTTAGCGATGCTGTATTGTTGACTGTGCATACCACTGTGACTTTACAAGTAACAAAGTGTTGTACATGTACAGCAAAGTGAGCAAGTGCTTACTATTATGTAAACCTAATTATTTGCTTAATAAGTATTAAATGACGTTTTGACTGAAGTGTAGAGTATTTATTACTTGAGCATTGAAAGCAAAGTAGTTTTAAAAAGAACAGACACTGGTAAAATACAATTTTTATTTCGGATTTACTAGTATACGAAAGGCTAGTTTTCTAACGCTGATATGAATTAATTGTCCTAGGAAGTAATAAGAAGAGCAAACGTCGGGTATAGAAAAGGAACAATAAAGTTAATATATTTAATAGATCTGATCTAATATTTCGACCACTATGGGCATTTTTTAATTATTATTATGTCAGATATTTTTTTCTTCTTTAAAACTGATAGAAATTGTCAGAGGAGTTTTGGTCGAAATATTAGATCAGAGCTATTCAAGTATTTGAATTATATTAATTCCTTTTTTGAATATTATCTTCATTGTAATATACAATAGAAAAGGGACATTTTTGGTGTTGCAAGCATAATTAAAACTACTAAGTAAATGACAATGACGGACATTAGTTAGTTGTTTGATCTTGATAAAAGTAGAAGCTTTTTAAAAAATTCATGGCCGAGCAAATGAAATATTACACCAATTGGACTTGCTCAGAAGTTTGCGAAGCACTAACCTTTCTTTTGGATAACATATTTGTACGTTATGGGAATGCTATATACCGTCAGGTAATTGGTATTCCTATGGGTACGAATTGTGCACCACTTGTCGCAGATTTGTTTTTGTACTGCTATGAGAGAGATTTCATGTTGAGTTTGAATCCTCAATCACAAGAAGATGTTATAAAAGCCTTCAATGAAACTTGTCGATATTTGGATAATATTTTTAACTTAGATAACCCTTTCTTCGATGCTCTGATTCCTACAATTTATCCTAAAGAACTCAAATTGAATAAAGCTAACCCGTCCGACAATTATGCAGCGTTTCTTGACCTAGACCTTAAAATTAATAATGGAATGATTTCTTCTAAAATATATGACAAAAGAGATGATTTTGATTTTAATATTGTAAATTTTCCTCATCTTGACGGGGATGTTCCCCGTGCTCCATCTTACGGGGTTTATATATCTCAACTTATTCGTTTTGCTAGAGCTTGTTCATCTATTGACGATTTTAACAGTCGAAATCTCATTTTAACTGAAAAACTGCTTAAACAAGGATATAGATACCATAAACTAAGAAAAACTTTCTCTAAATTTTACTATCGAAATCTCTCGCTTATTGGCAAGTACAAATGTAATCTCAAGGTGCTTCTGCGACACGGTATTTCACATCCTGAATAAATATGGTGATGTGATTTACAAACTTCGTAAAATTATTGGACATACCCATTTTCTCACTTTGTTCATCAAATATATAAAACAATTCATTAAAAAGGGATATGATCCTGTAGTACAACAACATACTGCATGTTTGGTTGTGAACCCTTTTACAGTTGGCAATCACGCTGGCCTCTTTGCATGTACGCCGACAAGAAAGGTTTAGTACTCTATGAAGGCGACCTCTTGAATCCAGAAATGGAAGGAGAACGTCGGATATCTGTACTATTTCATTTTTGCGTACCCTTTATTACTTTTCTCATTTTTGTCGTACCCTTTATTACTTTTCTACAGTTACTCTGTTTGCAGCTCAATCATTGAGTACACTAGCGATAGGTGGATACAGTATGTTCAATTAAATGTTTTTTTGTTATACATGCACTTTACCACTGTATTTGCTGTTGCGGTTGTTGTAGATTAGTCGGAGAGGGGATACGTTTATTTACACTGTTTGTCTTTTAGGATGGGGATGGAATAAGTGTGAGGTTGGGCGCCCATAAACCGGTTTAACCCCCCGGTGACTTTTGTCACTGACCGTTCCAAGGCGGTACTTCCATCTTCCTCCTATTGTATGTTTGTTTTGTCTTTGTGCGTCTCTTGTTGTTTTTTCTACTTATGTACCTTTGCTGTTTCCTTGTGTTGCTGTTCGGGCGAGTGTTTGTTCTGTATGTGGTGTTTCTGCATGACTCATTTTTGTACTTCTTTTATTTGAAAACCTTTGTTTTTTATTCTTGATGCACCTGTCGATCAAATAAAACTTTACATTGGGTTAATGAATAAATTACATGTGTATATGGATGAACTTAATTTTGTGAAAAGAAATAAGGACCTATCCTTCTTTGAAATATAGCGAGGGGAAATAAACAACTAAAGCTCCTCATTACAGTATGCGCAAAATCAAGAAAATTAACCTTTTCTCTGTTTATTTATATAAAAGTTTATTTTTGTTGAATATTTTATTGAATAAATCATTTAAGAAAAAAACTAATTTTCACTGATATTAGGAGTGTTAACTGATATATACAGTATTTTTTATATAATTATCTTTAAATATCGCAGACGAAAGTGAAACAGCTTCTTTAGGATCTTTCAGATCTGAGTTTACTCTGCAAATATGTTTAAATGTATCTGTGGGAGAAAAAAACATTTGAAACAATCTAATCTACACAAAGAAAGTACAGGTAACATTATTTTTTTTATTAAGTAGTGATAACAAAAGAACAGTGTAATATTCAAGACTTTGAACCATAAGTAAACAACTCTAAAACCTCCAATGAGACTATAAAAATAAGTGAATAAAATGATCTTCTCAAAAGCCAAGTAACTTTTATTTCCAATGCAAATATTCTTCAGACCAAAATATGATTTTTTTACTAGGATTTACGGATACCTTGCAGATATTGTTATACATTCGCTAACAGTGCTGATATAAGGACTCATAAAGAATCCCCTAATTAATTTATTGGTCAAACTTTTATGGCCAAACTAACAGATATATGATACTAATATTCATATGATATTGAATAAGTATCGTCCAGTCGGTATTACTAATGCTCAGGCCACATTCCTCTAAGAAATAAAAGTCAAAATATACTCTGATGTATCGGTCAAGTCACAGGTGCACACTGCCATATGATGACAAAGACGTGTGTACAAAGCTTGAGAAAAATCATAGAAAGTTGACCGGGCAATGATTCGGACAAAACCGGACAGACTGATGAACGGACAGGCAGACTGATCAACGGATTGCAGTAACCCCCCCCCCCCCCAAACTAGTTGGATGGGGATTATAAAAGTTAAAACCATGGGAAAAAAGCATCAGTATTTTGCATATGATTTAAAAATGAATCGCACATAAATCGGTGTGGTTGAATGGTTTCTGGGTCGTTATGCTGGCGCCTCTTTCAAATAGTCATGTGCAGTTCATAAAAACAAAACTGGAATTACTGTTAATTACTGTGTTAAAGAATAATATTTTAATGACGTTCAGAACTTCTTTGCTGAAGGAATCGGTAACTGAATACCCAAATACTTCATTGCGAATTGGGAGTGTATAGTACGATATACACGCACACGCAGTTAGTTCCGTGCATCAGATTTTAACTGATGCAAACTATTTTATCTTTTTCAGAAGATAAACCTATATCTTGCTATATTTTGCTGTACATTGTAATTATATATGTACATATGCATTTTAACACATTGGCAATAGAACATACCCAGATCGACACTTCTGTAGGATCAGTCGTCTTATCAGGGTATGTTCTGTTTGCTTATGAACGATATCAGATATACATTCATCATGTCGCTATATAGCTCAATCATTGCTATTTATTCCTTATCTATTTGTTTTGTATATTTCTTGCTTCATAAATATGTTTGCTCATTCATATTTGTTCGGTATACTTAGTGTTTGATAAGTGTGCTTTCTTATTTGTTTATTATCACAATAAATTTCCAATTTCAAAATGAACCAAATGTTTTTATTCCATGCTTAGACTTTACAATTTCCACAACTTTGTAATTCAAATAAAACAGGATACTTACTGACATCATTCCCCATACTTGACTATCATAATACGGCATAATTATACTGGCGTTGAAAGCTTATTTATCATTTAATCGAAACATATACGTATCTACTGGATTTAATTCTGCGGATATTGGTACGTTCAATCATATCACAATTGCCATTTGTATACCTTTGAATACGACTAAATATTGCGTAAAAATGCCTATATTTTATAATATGGTCAGAACGACCAAGCCCGAAACGGATTTGGACCGAATTGTTCATAACAAATAAGCTCTTTCAGGCAGAAGGTAAAATGTTATTCCAGTGCCAAAAGAGTAGGTCATACCAAACCATTACATACTCTGATACCCCGCAGCACAATGACAAACATGCTTGGACAGACTATGAAAACCTTAATGGAAATTTGTAGTCATGTCTACAGAAGTGGTGTTTATTGTTTGACCCAATTTCCATTTGTTATAGATCCTACCTGCATTAACTCTGGCGCTATTGAATGTGATGATGTGGGTTCGTATGTGAATTTGTGTTCTTTAACTGACCATGCAAAGAAAGTGTGCAGGAAATTCTGCGGACTGTGTAACTTGGGTATGATACCATTGACAAAACTATTAAATAAAACCTGTTGTGAATCTAAATCTATTAACCGTATATTTTAGAACCTGTCAAAAAGCCTCACGTTATGTAATATATTTTAGAATTACTCGTTAAAACATTTACATGTATAAACACGCACATTATGTTTAAGAGTATAATTAATACATGTATTACAAATATAAATCATGATAGCAGTCACTACTGCACTTTCCCAAGGGTATTTCTTTTGTTTCATCGCAACCTTACGCCAGATATGTTTCTGACATTTTCATACATGCTTATTTTTGCTTTCAGTTGATGGTGGCTGGTCCGCTTGGATAAGTTGGTCGCCATGTTCATTGAGCTGTGATAATGGTACCCAGACAAGGACACGGTCTTGTTCAGATCAAAGACCTATGATAAAACATAGATAAGAAACTTAGACAAATCTCACCAAGTCTCGCGGCAAATGTACCAAATCACGCAAAGTCACGTTTGCAAATATCTCTAGTTGTAAGAAAGGCTCATGAAATATAAGCATATCATTGTGTAGAACAATTATTCAGCTACAATATGGTACCTTGATCGTTAAAATCGGTCCACAAACAAAAAAGTTTTGTGCAAAGACCCAAACCACCTGTCTGAATTGCAATCTACTTATTTTGATGAAAACTGCTTTAGTTTGCAATTAAAAATCAAGATTTCTAAAGATTTGCATACTTTCTTCAAAATAATATGGTATATTTTAATTGGAAAATGATTATAAATACTATTAATACAATTTTTATCACAGATAAAACTTTTGTTTTTCAGTAGTTTATAAAATATAAGAATTTGCCACGTGCTGAAATAAGGTATGATTTTAGCGTGTACAAAATCAAACAAAGTCATGTTTGCAAATATCTCGGATGGTAAGAAAAACTCGGGAAATATCAGCATATCATTGTGTAGTGCAACTATCAAGCTACAATATGATACCTGGATTGTTAAAATCTGTTCACAAACAAAAAAGGTTTTATGCAAAGACCCAAACCACCTATCAGAATAAAGTTCTCCTAGTGTTATACAGTAGTTTCTTATCTATGTTTTATCATAGGTCTTTGTTCAGATCCATATCCTGCCAGTGGTGGTAGCAATTGTACGGGAGTCAGCCTCGAGACACGCGCATGTTCTAAAGGCAGCTGTCCAGGTGAGTGAAGTAATATTCCGTTAAGAACAAAAGTTAATGAGCAGTATTGTGAACATCGTTGTCCTCCAGATTATGCACACAAGTAGACCCAGACAGATACGTGGCGTTAGATTAGAATATTCACTGTGTTTAACAGATGTATACAAAGCACTGTCCCTGTTGTTGATTGAAGTCAATTATCAGATCAATGCAATGCCTTGTTTTGGTGGCTGGTCTGGGTGATTAGTCTAGGTGGCTGGTCTGTGTGACTGGTCTGAGTGGCTGGTATTGATGATTTGTCTGTATAGCTGGTCTGGGTAAATGGTCTGGGCGACTGGTCTGGGAGAGTATTCTGAATAGATTGTCTGGGTAGCTGGTCCGGGTGGCGGGTCTTGATGGCTGGTCTGGGTGATTGGTCTCGGTGGCTGGTCTGGATGATTGGTTTGGGTGGCTAATCTGAGTGATTGGTCTGGATGGCTGGTCTAGGCGACTGGTCTTGATAGCTGGTCCGGGTGACTGGTCTGGGTGACTGGTTTGGGTGGCTGGTCTGGATGGCTACACTGTTTATAGACAATGAATAATCATTTACTGGAACCAACAACTCAAATACGCCTGTGTAAAACTCTGAACCATTTACCTGTTGCATATTCTTGTAAAACAGAATAACATTATGAATATGTATTAGCTGATTTCTTCTAAAAGCATATAGCATGAATGTTTAGTATTGATATAAACTGTTGTAAGATCTATATTAATTTCATAAGCAGTCAAAGCTGTCCCTACAGGATCTGTCTGATCTGGATCTACTCCTTTGCAAACGGTGTGCAAAGGCGTTTTTAAAGAAATGGTTAAGATACTGTTTCAGTTCCACGACATTGCATTCGGATTGTGTTATGTACTCACTTGAGTTCAAAATGTTAGTGAAAATGTCCAACGGTTTGTGTGTATGATTATTCATCCTCTTTTCTTATACGACATTCCTTTATTTCAGAAGGTGAACCTGTCTTAAATGACCATACTTTGTATGTTTAAACCAGGTGGTAACTTAATGCAGGACAAATTTGATACAGAAAGCTCCTACAGGAATTGTCTGTATCGTGTAGTAACGAAGAATTGAATAACTGTTGAAAACGTTTGTAGAATGGTAGAACTGTTGTCAGGTAGATGTTTAATGTATGGCGTCCGAATTCAAGTATATAGATATGAAATGAATCCTAATGGAAATATGGACCCGACATGAAGGAATGGAAAAGTCCATTTTGTAGTTTCAGTATTGTATTTAGAATAATTTCGAATGGATAATAATAATGGATAATGATATCATAAAATACCGTTGCAATATTCATCTGTACAATATCAGTATCCGAGTAAATGTCAAGTATGGGAATCCACACTAAGAAACGTTTGTAGAAATGTTATATTTTTGTGTGTGTGTGTGTGTGTGTGTGTGTGTGAAGGATGAACAGCAACGAGTGAGGACATCTTGGACAATTGGGGCCGTCCTCATTTTGCAAAATTATAAATATACTTCAAAATCTCTATTTTCTATCAAAACGTGTAATAAACTTCTAAACTCGAAGGGTCCCAATGTCCGTCCGATTCCTAGCATTTTTTTCGAGTGTGTATAGCTCATTTTAAAACTGCATCTTTTTTAACTATTCGATTTCACACTCGGTGCCTTTTGCGCATGCGCAAGTCAGGTAGTTTTGCCCGGTTGAGAAATTTAAAATGGCCACCATTTTTAGCAATGCGCATTTATAAAACCGGCACAAAAATTACCAAAAGAGAAGAACGTGAGTACAATACGTAAAAGTTTTATGTCTTTTTAGTTAATCTATAGGAATCTTTATCTGGCCGCCATGCATTTACTCCATCTATATAAGTTTATTAGGAAAGCGAGTCGGTGAAAATTGGATTTGGGGCGTTGAAGCGGCGATAGTTTAACAGAACCTCTTTGGAATTTTACTGGACAGTATTTTACATAACCAGTTGAAAATATAGTGATCAGTTGTCCCTTTCCGTTACTTTCATTGCTTATTTTTACTTGCTGTTGTGTCTATTTTTGCTACTCTTCAGTTTTCACGTGATTTTACCCCCGTGTCGATTGGCATTGAACACTTCTAACTTCTAAGTCACTTTCGAACAGGCAACCTCGTTATTGTTCAATGTCAAACGAAAGTGGAGCTATTGTCGAACTTATAGACCATTTTGGAGTGGTATGTATCAATTAGTTCTCTCTGACAGTCTCTGTATTGTCTCTCGTTTTAATTAAGCTCGCCGTTTCAATTTATGTAATGTGTTTTCGCGAAAACGAGACTGAACTTTCAACCGTCGATTTGTACTTTTCACCACATCATACTTTGATGATCACATCTAATTCTTACAGCATCTCATATAACAGCAGCACTGTGGGAGTGGACTGGATGAGAGCGTGCTATAACATTTAAAAAATTAAATATGACGCCACTTTGAAATAGTAAGACTGCTGTAGCTTGAACCACTGTGTAAGGCTGAATTAATTTTAGGTCCTGAAATTATTTCAATTTTTTTCTGAAATTATTTCAATTTTTGTTGTTGTTGTTTACCATTTCCATAAGTGTTTACCACTCCTCTGAAGTGTTTTGATTTTGACAGACTTTGTGACCACTATTGACATTTGACTTTATTCTTTCTCAAATGAAAGTTGTGTAGTCAGACACAGATCATAGATTGCATTTTTGGTAGCATTTGTGTTGCATATATTTAGCTGGTGTAGATTTAGTATTGGAATTCTTGGAACAAATTCCTTTTTTAATCAGGTAGAGAAAGAGACTCTAAATAAGTGTTTTTACTTAGTCAACTGTGAAGACCCAGAAATAGTGGAACACATCTAGTATAGCTGACCCCATTTTTTACCGCAAAATATAATACAATTATGTCGGTTGCGGTAAACATACGATGACGTAACCAATGACGTCAGAATATTTGCAAATGGCAGGATGTTGCTGTTCTGTCGGGGCTATCGCCCCCAAACCCCCTGCTTTATTAACCTTTTTCCATACAGAAAATCAAGCCACTTATAGAAATGATATGATGAAACATTTCCCTGCTTGAAATCGGTTTATTCAAATAATTATAACCGCCAGTTATTGTACAAAAGTCGCCGCAGTGACCCTAGGTAAACATAAAGCAATGAAACAAAATGGCGTCGCGTTTAGCAACATTATTGGCTCAAAAAGGCACGCGCTGTGCTTTGTTATGATTCGTGATTTCCGGGGTCCCCTATACTAGATTCTTCCCGAAATAGTCTACTGTGAAGACCCAGAAATAGGAAGTCGTTTGTTCAAAATAATTTTTATCTACACTTGGAAATACTTTGACCGTCAAGACATTGCAGTGCCATATTATTAAGTTACTTAGTATAAGGGTGTCAATGTAGACACTCTTATAAAATAATCTGGTGTGTATAAACCGATACCGGTTTATATTTGCACATGCCGAGTGATCGCTTATATTACGGGTAATGGCTTATATTATGCATTGATATACTTTTCGGCATCGCTAATTAGTCATTACCGTCTTTACTGTCTTAACCGAACAGCCCCTTATCAATTGGCTTCTACAGGAGCAAATCAAATTCACTTTATTTCTCTCAGTTCACATTACATGAATAAATGAGGATAGATGAATATTAATACAAGAAGAGGCTCTGTTTAATTGAGAGGAGCAGGACAGTAATAAATCAATACAGAAAAAGAGGAAATGTATAATTTCTGAGGTTATCATGGAAAAGCCACGTCAAATATAAATAAATAAATAAGCGAGTTTTCTTTTATGATTGACAAACAGTTTGGATTCTGATCCGACATCCCATTACGCGATGTTTGATCTGGATCTTAACTGTTTGCGAACATCAATGCCGTAGTACCTGGCACCAAAGGGGTTAATCTGTCCGTTATTATTGTTTATGAGGAGAACAGTTATAGCATATACCAGAGCTGTAGATAAGCTGCGTATTTACGCAAAAAAAAATGACCAGAAAGAATTCTTTATAATCTGTCAGCGTAATAAAAAGAAAACAAAAAGCAGTCTAAGAATTTCCTTCGAAATGCAGCGCGTAACGGAAAGCAAACGTCCGACGTAACTTTACTTCAGACAGTCTGCATTACATCATCAGTCAGTGCGCGTTAATTCTCGGTATAGTTAGACTGGTATAGAATCTTGTTCTTATCATTGCTATTGCAACATATCGGGCTGCATAAAAGAACTGAGGCAGTCCATTTCGCTCATTTGTCTCTTCTTATGATTATTGTAAACCAGTCTTTCATAACAAATTTCCGTTTCCGCTTTCGTTTTCAAGATGCCGCGAGGTCGAAGAAAATTGGCAAGTGCCAATGTTCAAACAAATACATTACTAGGCTACATCGCACCCCCCGGCGGACACTGGTGAGAAAATTTGTCGTTCTCTCATCGATGATCGATGATCCTCTACAAGACATTTTATTTCGTAGCGAAACCGACGTAAAGCAAATTTTAGATGATGTCTTGGACCGGGTTTGTTACTCAATAGAAAACTGGAATAAGCAATTACCTTAAAACTAGTGGAGTAAATACCCTATTTTAAGAAAAAGTTATCTACAGCTCTGATATACTACAAAATCCTGTACAAAAGCATAACACAAAGCTCTTTATAGGTCAGGTAGAGTTACGAACATATTCCAAAGAGCCATATATATGTTATATAATTAAACGTTCCACTTTCAAACCAGACCAACTTATGACAAACAGTTTGGATTCTGATCGAACACCGTGTTAAACGGTGTCTGATCTGGATCATAACTGTTTGCGAATGTCAGTTCTGACGAACTTTGAAGTGGAGGGTTAATTAGTTGGCTGATGCTGTTTCTCGGAGGAATCTACCTCTTTTCGCCGCTCCCTATCGAAACGAAACATAAGGAGCAGCTGAGGCAATAATGTCGGAGTGTTGCAAAAAATTACTGGTTTACTTTTTACAATCTACAACGGTTAGCAACACATGTTTGATGTTGGCTGATAGGTGGCCGGGACTGTTGGTGAAATTCCAATCATGCTATAACCGCTGACTGGATTAAACATCACCGGTGTAAAAATTCAATCCTACTGATCAGGGTCTGGTCTGTATGCTTTTGAGTTTGTTAATTATACTTGACATTTTCTGCAATCACAACACTTTACGTGATGATTGAAATCTAATTAACATTGACATCATTAATTCTTAGGATTAACAAACATGTATTAGATTCAGATCATATGGCTCCTGTAGGATCCAACTGATCAGGGTCTGCTCTGTTTGCAGTTTTATCCAGACGATAACTCCTATATGGCTCATGCCATTGGATTGTGGGGGTTTTTTTTGCAGCTGAAAACGGTACAACTTCAAATACCACTCTGAAGTTGTTTTAGAGTTTACTTGGCAGAAGAGTTAACATTGTAAGCAAGAGATGGGTGAAGGATTCTATCTTGCACGGAAGAGTTCAAGACATGGTAAGCAGTATTTGCTTTTTAGCTCGTCTATTTTTCGAAGAAAACACAAACTATTGTTGTAACTCCAGCGTACACGTTGTGGTCGTCTTCTGAAATCTTAACATTGGCCACGACTTCAATTTTTATGCTCCCAGATCAAATCTGGGGGCATATTGTTTGTTCGTCTGTTTAGAAGAAAGCAACAAGCTATTGTAACTCCAGCGTACGCGTTGTCGTCATCGTCTGAAATCTTAACATTGATCATAACTTCAATTTTTCATTTACAACTTTCTTTTTTTGGTATGCATGTTCATCTTTACAATTACGACAGGTGAGCGTTGGCACCTGCTTGCAGTGCTCTTGTTTTTGCCCTGTCTGTTTGTCACCAACTTTAACATTTGTCATAACTTTTGAACCAGTACAGATCGAGACTTGATATTTGGCATGCATATGTATCTTATACAGCGACAGATTTTGAGGGGTGACATGTCAAGGTCATCATTTTTTACCTTGACCTAGTTTGGATTCTGAATTTATTGTCAAGGATGCCACTTGTGGCATTAATATGTATTGAACACAGTCTTGTAAGTATTTCTAAAAACGAGGAAAATGGGTACTACATATTATTATGTAAAATGTATCGTATTATACCAGTTTGCTGCCAATTGTGTGCATATTTATCAAAACGAAAAATTATTCACTTCCCCAATCTTTACAATATTTCAGACAAAGTATCTTCTGAAGGATGCAACCCACTATGGGGAATGGTCCAAGGAGGAACATTACCGGCCTTTTGAGTTTCAAATTGCAGGCAATGATTGGACTGGTATTACTGAAGGTAAGAATTAGAATTTCATGACCAATTACAATAACATGTATGTACAGTATTTACAAATATATACACATTAGTGACATTACCATTTGGTGGTGCCATAGAGGGCGATGTATTCAGCTTGAGGCGTTCTTGGGAATATATATTATCTCAAAAAATGCCTTTTGCATTTTCCACTCCGCCGAACAAGATGGCCACCAGAGCAAAAAATAGAATTTTGTTTTTAGCTCACCAGAGCACAAAGTGTTCAGTGTGAACTTTTGTGATCGCCTGATGTTCGTCGGCGTGCGTCGTCTGTCGTCAACAATTTGAACCTTTAAAAATCTTCTGAATCTACAGGGTGCTCAGCTTTCATCTTTGGCACATAGCTTCACCTATAGGTCCTCCACAAAAGTTATACAAAATATGTCCCTGGAGTCAAAATTGGCCCCACCCTGGGGGTGTCAAGTTTTCAATAGAAACATGTAGTGAAAACTTAAAAACTTCTCCTCTGAAACTGGAATTTTCTCAGCTTTCATATTTGGCACAAAGCATCATGTTCAATTCCTCTACAAAAGTTATATAAATAATGCCCCTGGGGTTGAAATTGGCCCCGCCCCAGGGGTGGAAAGTTTTCTGTAGCTGACTGCGAATCAAACTGCCCTTCGGGTCACTAGTATCTTCTTGTCAAAAACTACATGTCCCAGAGCTTAGATATTTTGTGTATAGTTTACTTAGTTTACCTTTATAAATTAATGTTAATATCATAGTTCTGAGGTTAAAATTGGCCCTGTCCTCTGGGTTATACTTTAAAATAGGCATTTTCACAGCAGTTAAAGGTTTCCCCTTATTAATAACAACCCAGTGCACTGAGACTAAGCTAGCCAGTTCCAGTGTTTATGTAATTTTTACCCTTAGTCTGATCAGTAGAGTAGAAATTGTGTTTAGCCAAATAAATAACACACACTCATTTTAGATTGAGAAAACTACGTGGATAATTCTCAAAATGTTTTTGCATATCTATGTCCTGCATTAAGCTCTCAGATATCAATATTACCTCAATACAAGTCAAGTGTTCTATGCTCTAGCATTCTTTTTCAGTATTGTAGCATTATCTGCTTCAGAATTATTGTTCGCTATGTAAGATTGTTCACATTTTTTTTAATACATGTCAATCTTAGAATTAACTCTCTTGTACAAACCACATATGAAGTAAAATATTGGATTCTGATCTGACGCATATGTGACTTGAAGTTACGTATGCGTCAGATCAGAATCCAAACTGTGTGCTAGGTTATCTCCTTTTGCACTTTTTTTATAACAACTGGATTGCCTCCCATTTGGGTAGACCACGGTAACTATAAATTTAAAATTATGACGTCATCTTGCGTCGTTAGAGGTTACGGCGCTGTCATGACGTCGGAGACTCCTGTAAACAACTGAGTGGCTACGGAAGGGTAACAGCCAATTTCATGTTTTCCAGAAAAATCTTATATTTGTCCAATTTGCAGATATAATTGCTTCAAATATACAATGTTTGTTAGAATTCAGGTATTTGGCCATGAAATAAATACAGAATTTGTTCTCATGTGAAATATGGAGTTATATTTTCCCTCGGATTAACCCTTTCCCTCATATAAACGTGTTTTCACGCATTTGCAAACAGAGTAGACCTAGATCAGACGGCTCCTAGAGGAGCCGTCTGATCAGGGTCTGCTCTGTTTGCTAATAGAATTTGATAGATCTGTTTCTTTGCTTTCTAAAATGCCTGTTATTGAATACTGAACTGGGAAAGGGTTTACAACAAAGACAGGTGGCGGACTTCAACCGGGACCTCCTCACTTACAAGGCAAATGCATTACCAACTGAGCTACCCAGGCTGCCATACTAGCTCCAAACACCACAACCAATACAAACTGTCTCCCCACCCACTTAACTGTTTGCATATGTAAAGCTGAATAAGCTTGACATGTGATCAGATTTATGTGGCAGAAAATCTGCCCTACATTGGATCACTTTAGTTTCAAACATTTTAGTTTCTAACATCACACATTTTTTAGCTTTTTTGTGGATGACATTTTGCCGGGAATATCAGACGGTGTGTAAACACAATACATACATTTTTTTATATTCATAAGGATTTGTTTTATCAAATTACATCAACACACAGTTGTAAAACAATTTTCATGATAACCGTATGGGTTTGTTTTAAGAGTATGTTTTCGCCATTTTGTGCATTACGTCTCATATTATTCTGCCATGGCTTGGACTGAGCTGTTCAGAGTGCATTGTATCTGTCAAATGCCCACTGATTCTGTTTAGGTTTTCACTACGGAACTACTTTAATGAATGAAATAAACAACGGAAGTGGTGGATTCTGGAAGAATACGTACATGTATATAGGTATGGTTGTCGGTACGCAAAGGATAGTATTTTAATTGAGTAACGACCAAAGTTAGTATTCGTTATGCAGACGTTATAGATTCAATTGAGTATCCTGAATTTTAATTGCGTTTTGTCACGCAATGATTTGGTGATTTTCATTTGAGTATTTACGCAAATACGCAGCCTATCTGTTCCTTTAAAGTATAAGGGTGTCAATGTAGACACTCTTATAAAATAATCTGGTGTGTATAAGACGATACTGTATTGTATTTGGCATGAAGAGTGATCGCTTATATTATGGGTAATGGCTTATTATTTATATTATGCATTGATATACTTTTCAGCATCGCTAATTAGTCGTTACAGTCCGGACTGTCTTCACCGAACAGACCCTTATCAATTGGCTTCTACAAGAGCAACACATCTTTGATGTGGGCTGATAGGTGGCCGGGACTGTTGGTAAAAAGGTATGAAATTCCAATCATGCTATAACCGATGACTGGATTAAACATCTACTTAATTCGTTATGGACTATAACGGGTGCCAAAATCCAATCCTACTGATCAGGGTCTTATCTGTATGCTTTTGAGTTTGTAAATTATACTTGACATTTTCTGCAATGACAACACTTTATGTGATGATTAAAATCTAATTAACGCTGACATCGTTAATTCTTAGGATTAACATATTAGATCCAGATCATATGGCTCCTGTAGGATCCGACTGATCAGGGCCTGCTCTGTTTGCTTCTGAGTTTGTTAATTACACTTTGCATTTTCTGCAATGACCAACAATGTACGTGATGATTAAAATCTAACTAATAGTGACGTTATTTATTTCACTAACATAGTAGAACCAGATCAGATGGCTTATATAGGAGCCCACTGTTCTGAGTCTGCTCTGTTTGCTTTCGAGTTTGTGAAATATACTCTTATTAATGAGTATGACTCTTATTTGTGATAACGTCATTATTTGTTACACTAACATAGTAGACCCAGATGAGATGGTTCATGTAGGAATCGACTGATCAGGGTCTGCCCTGTTTGCTTCTGAGTTCTTACACTAACACAGTAGACCCAGATGAGACGGTTCATGTAGGAACCAACTGATCAGGGTCTGCCCTGTTTACTTCAAAAGCATTAACTGCACCAATAGCTTCTATTTAAAAAGAAATTACCTTGTAATATGACTTGAAAATAACAATAATATATTGTATATGGTGAGCGAAACAGAACCAGGTGGGCGAAACGACCAAGGGGGCGAAACGACCATGTACAGAACATCCTGGGAATTTCCAAACATTTACCAATATGGTGAGGAACCTTGTAATTGCTATGTTATTAAAATAGGATTTTCAGTAGACTTTTTCAAATTTTATTTCGTTTCTTAAAAATGTTAATGATGGTGCAGTGATTTCCTGCACCAGGACGCAATTTTTAGACATGGAACTCCCATTTGCATGTAGCTGTGCATCCTTGGGACTCGCAAAAAAAAATTAGTAAAGGTTCTGTTTACCCCTATTTGTCGCGATAGTTAGATAGTAATTCAGTCAATCAAGAACTATCGCCGATAGTTAATTCAACTAGCGGTAGTTCCGAAAGTTTTCTTACATGTATGGCGTCACTAAACATAACAATTGCAGCAAATTTTGTAATGTGTGTATTTGAAACACTCGTGTAGATGCTTTCTAGTTTCCACTGCATCAGCATTACACTGAACCTGGGTATACTTCAGAATCAAACACGAAAATCTCGGGGCTCTTGAATTAAAGGTCAAGTAAACAGATAGGACACTTTTTCGTAAATATTTGACAAATGGGTACCTGGTACGACGAAGTTTCGAAAACACAAAAAATACAGTCATATCGCACATAGCAGGTGTCATAAATCACCGATAAGTAAGCACTGGCTGATTTTGGTCGTTCGCTTATCTCCCTTGTGATGACGTCACTTGTGACAGTCGCTATAAATGTCGAATTAGATATCGTATAGAAAAGAATAGCACGTAATGAACTTCTGTTTCGTTTTGAGTGCTAAAATGGCAATTTGTGCTGCCTATGGGCGTATCCCTGCCTATGTGTGTAGCTCCTAATCCAACAGAGACTAAATAGGATTATTTAAATTACCAAAAGACGAGAAGTTCAAGAAAATGTGATGTGATTTACATTTTGTCTCGATGGCCGTTTTCCGTGAAATTTATACTAGAGATGCAGTGGATGACTTGGGTCTACAATTATAAAAAACTTAGTTCTAGCACTGTAGGTTAATGGGCTTTTTCTTCGTGGAAAATTATTCTATACAAACGTTTTGTTAACAGCGTAAACCCAAATCACGCAGGAACTGTCTGATCAGGATATGCTCTGATTGCTTAGTCCGAAGACTTATGTCTTTAGATTTGACCAGGGTTGTCTAGCGTCTCTGTAATCCCTGTAATGAATATTCATGAGGTCATGAAATCTTTAATAAATATTCTTAAGAGAAAAAATGATTAATAAACACGATTTAGCACTGCTGGCAGCAGACACCTAATTTGCTTTAAAATCAATTTCCCAATCCTTCTCTTCTTATATAAACGGCTTCACGCGCGTTTGCAAATAGAGTAGATCCAGATCGGACAGTTCCTGTAAGAGCTGTCTGATCAGGTTCTGTTCTGTTTGCTGGCGAAATTTTGTTGATCTAATCCTAATTTATCTGTCAGAGCCAATGATCTATTTGAAAAGTTAACATTGTGAAAAAAGCCTTTGGATCTTCTTGAATATTCGTGTAAGAAATAATGATTTCATGGAGAGTTAATGATATATGAGCACATGGGTGTGCGATAAAAATGCCACAGGTAAAAATGCCTTAGGTAAATATGTCATAGGTAAAAATGCCTTAGGTAAAAATGCCACAGGTAAAGTGGTAAAAATGCCTTAGATAATAATGCCAGAGGTAAAAATGCCATAGGTAAAAATGCCAGTTAAAAAAATAAATTTTTTAATATACAAATATTTTTAAATTTATAAAAGGAAAACTGTATAATTTGAAAAAATATGTTGTAATATCATTTCATTATCAATTTTGGTGGTGTCTTGCTCTAATTTTTGGTAAATAATTGTATGAAAAATCTGTTTTTTATTTTGGACTCAGACCAAATTTCAAAATATGTGTTATTAAACATACTGAAGATAAAAAACACGAGTGGTCTAATGTCCGCCCTTAGAGAAATGGTGGGCTGATGTCCGGGTGGGCTGTGGTCCGGGTGGGCTAATGTCCGTTTACCGTAATTGTACAACCAGACCTACCGGTATATTATTTCATAAGCAAATCGACAAGAACCTGATCAGAGCTGTCTGATCTTGATCTACTCTGTTTGTATATTTGTTTTGATCAGGGTCTACTGTGTTTGCATTGGCATAAACACGCGCGTAGAATCAAGGGTTTATATTCGTGAAGTGATTTACTGACACATATTTTTTCATCAGGGAAATAGTTTTTCATAAATATGATCCTTTTGCAATTTTTGAACATGGACAATTTTGACCATAAATCCATAGGAAAAAAGTCATTCTGGATTACTGTAATTTATGGAATTGTTCATTGGATGCGTTTTATAATTATAGTTTTACTGATTATTACCTACATTTTGCCCAAAACTAACTTTGAGGCACCATGACCGCAATGATTGATTCTTTTGACAAGTTACACAGCTACATAAAGGAATGCAACAATACGTAATAATACGTAATATACAGGAAGCGGGTTTTATGGCCTTGCAATAATCCTAAAGGCCACTGTGATAACTGACATCTGGCGACTGACCCTGCATGGGGCATTTTTTTGTGTAATATGGCTTAGTACAATATGGCCTAAGGCCATTTAAGACATTCATTCATACATGCATAGAGAAATTCTAATGGTTATGTTTACTGTTGTTTCCATATACATGTAATACAAACCATAATTAAATTGCGCATACGAGTATACTGTAAAATTATGATAAAGAAAAATGCAGTAACAGTTTTAATATGTTGACCATATTTTTTGTATAGACATTTTTATTTGTAGTGGGTCCAGTCATTTAAACATAATTCACAAGCTTTAGAAACATGAATATATTAAAAAAAAAATTAGTCATTCTTCAAGACTGACAACCATTTATTATCAAGATCCACCTTTTTCTCATTTTCCCAACAAAATAGAAACATATTTTGATAGTTCAACCTTTACTCGATTTCCCGAAAGTAATGCATCATTTTTGGTATTGCAAATATTAAGTAAAATAAATAAATAATTTTCTATTTTTCTGCATTTTGGTGGAATTTCTTTTTTTTCTAAAGTACGTACGTTTATACATAGTACTATGTTACTTAACGAGAACGTCCCATTTCATCTGAACCCACTTTGCCTAAATATGAAATTCATCTAAAGTTGTCTGGTTCTGTCTAAAAGTTGTTTGGACCCAACTTATGAGCGGGACCCAAATGATCCCTCTGATCTGAATCTACACTATTTGCTAATGGTCTTGGTTCTAACCTCATCCTCTTTTTAAATTATAGTTTATGAATAGTGTTAATTCGCTGACAGGTAAAGTAAGTTTTAACCATTCGCTTGCTATTCACGTCAATATACCTGTAAATAGTGAAAACCTGCAGGAGCTGTCTCATCAGGGTCTGCACTATTTACAAGTTGATTTACAGAAGTGATTGCATAGCGAAATACGTGTACACAGTGAAGCTATATGTAATTATACAACAGGGCATGGGTAAAAGGCAAGAGAAGGTTTAAGATAAAAAATATGTGTTTAATTTTAAGTATCATTGTATTTCACACCTAAAATAAACATCACACCCCATAAATAGTTTCACCTACTCGATAAAGTGTCACTTTCAATGGCTAATCCATGGACGTAATGTCTGGAAAAGTGTGAACATAATTTGGGTATTTATAGAAAATTAGGAGTCCGATTTGATCTAATTTTGTAAGCAAACAGAACAGACCCTAATTAGACTGTTCCTGTAGGCTCTGATCTGGATCTAATTTGTTTGCATAGGCGTTAATTTAAAGGAAAAGGTTAAGTTTCTGTGTACATTCCTCCCTCTCAATGGGATCCCTGACTGGCGAGCATCATAAGTGACGTCACGCAAGGGAGATAATCATGTATCGATTTTCAAAATACACGGTTCACGGTACAATAAAAACTCGATTTAAATCAAAACTAGATAAAAACGGTAAGAATTTTCTAAAGTTTTGTGTTTAACTAACTGTATACTATCAGAATTTGACGAAAACCCAATCTGTTTACTTGACCTTTAAGTTCACAATCTGTTGACTTTGTGTAATAAATAATTTGTCAATGAAATGTTGCAGCTTTTTATGTCTCTTTAGGGTCTCTCTTGTTTTAAAGGTCCCTGTTTAGTGTTTGGATCAGTTTTTAGCTCACCAGAGCACAAAGTGCTCAGGGTGAGCTTTTGTGATCACCTGATGTCCGTCATTTGTCGGCGTGCGTCGTCAGTCGTCAACAATTTGAACCTTTAAAAACCTTCTCCTCTGAATCTACAGGATTCTCAGCTTTCATCTTTGGCACATAGAATCATCTGTAGGCCCTCTACAAAATTTAAATCAATATTGGCCCAGGGGTCAAAATTGGCCCTGCCCCACGGGTGTCTTGTTTTCAATAGAAACATATAGTGAAAACTTTGAAAATCTTCTCCTGAAGCTGGAAGGTTCTCAGCTTTCATATTTGGCACAAAGCATCATGTTTAGGTCCTCTTCAAAAGTTATATAAATGATGTCCCTGGGGTCAAGATTGGCCCCGTCTGAGGGGTGAGCAGTTTTAAATAGAAACATATATAGTTAACTTTGAAAATCTCATCCCCTGAAACTGGATGGTTCATAGCTTTCATATTTGGCACATAGCATCATGTTCAGGTCTTCTACAAAAGTTATATAAATCATGCCCCTGGGGTCAAAATTGGCCCCACCCCAGGGGTAGCAAGGTTTTTAAAGCTGACTTAGAAGTGGCTATTTTTATGCCCCCAAAGGCGGGCATATAGTAATCGCATTGTCCGTCCTTCCGTCTGTCCGTCCGTCTGTCCTTCCGTCCCAAATTCGTGTCCGGTCTGTAACTTCTTCATCTATCAATGGATTTCAACATAACTTGCCACAAATGTTCACCAGGCAGAGACGATGTGTCGCGTTCAACTCCCTGGTCCGTGGGTCAAAGGTCAAGGTCACAGGGTACAATTACTTTGTCACAAATTTCGTGTCCGGTCTGTAACTTCTTCATCTATCAATGGATTTCAATATAACTTGCCACAAATGTTCACCACACAAAGACGATGTGTCACGTTCAACTCCCAAGTCCATGGGTCAAAGGTCAAGGTCACAGGGTACAATTACCTTGTCACAAATTTCGTGTCCGGTCTGTAACTTCTTCATCTATCAATGGATTTCAATATAACTTGCCACAAATGTTCACCACACAAAGAGGATGTGTCGCGTTCAACTCCCAGGTCCATGGGTCAAAGGTCAAGGTCACAGGGTACAATTACTTTGTCACATATTTCGTGTCCGGTCTGTAACTTCTTCATCTATCAATGGATTTCAAGATAACTTGGCACAAATGTTCACCACACAAAGACAATGTGTCGCGTTCAACTCCCAGGTCCATGGGTCAAAGGTCAAGGTCACAGGGTACAATTACTTTGTAACAAATTTCGTGTCCAGTCTGTAACTTCTTTATATATCAATGGATTTCAATATGATTTGGCACAAAGGTTTACCAGACAAAGATGATGTGTCGCTTTCAACTCCCTGGTCCATGGGTCAAAGGTCAAGGTCACAGGGTACAATTACTTTGTCACAAATTTCGTGTCCGGTCTGTAACATATTTATCTATCAATGGATTTCAATATAACTTGGCACAGATGTTCACCAGACAAAGATGATGTGTCGCGTTCAGCTCCCTGGTCCATATGTCGAAGGTCAAGGTCACAGGGTACAATTACTTGTTTTTCTGTGAATGGATTTCAAAGGAACCTGGCACAAATGTTCACCACACAAAGACAATGTGTCAACTCCCTGGTCCATGGGTCAAAGGTCAAGGTCACAGGGTACAATTTTTGGGGGCATTTGTCACGTGACTGTGACATCTCTTGTTAGACATTTACATACATGTGATAACCTGTTGAAGCATGTCGGGTAGATTTTGGAAATTTGTCAGGTAGGTTTGACTTTTGTCAGGTAGATTTTACCGACACGACGAAATATATGGAGATGAAAAAATTATCTTCTGGATACTTACGTTTTTTATACCTTTTCACATAATCATTCATACCTTACCATAAATACTGTTACGGTATTACCCACATACCATACCATGCCATGCCATTATAAACCTTACACTACACACATAACATTTACACATACTTTCCCTCATATCAACGCCTTTTCATGCATAGGAGCTATCTGGTCAGGGTCTGCTCTGTTTGCTTATGATATTGGAATGATTCCACACTTTCTGGCTTGGCCCAACAAAATCAAATGTCCATGTGCTGTTATAATAAATCTACCTTTAATGAAACTGGGAGGTAACATTCTCATAACTTTTACATAAATTGTAGTCCTGGGGGTCAAAATTGGCCCCACCCCAGGGTGGCCAGTTTTCTTTAGAAACATATAGTGAAATTTTGAGTATCTTCTCTGATTGTCTGGTGAGCGATATCAGGGCCACCATGGCCCACTTGTTAACAAATAGGATCATGTTTAGGTCCTCTATAATTTTTTATATAAATTATGCCCCTTGGGTCAAAATTGGCCCTGCCCCGGGGATGGTCAGTTTTCAATAGAAACATATAGTGAAAACTTTGAAAAATCTTCTCCTCTGGAACTGGAAGGTTCTCTGCTTTGATATTTAGCATATAGCATCATGTACAGGTCCTCTACAAAAGTTATATAAATTATGCCCCTGGGGTTAAAATTGGCCCTGTCCCAGGGTTGGCCAGTTTTCAATAGAAACATATACATTGTAGTGAAAACTTTGAAAATCTTCTCTCCTGAAACTGGAATGGTCTCAGATTTCATGTTTGGCACATAGCATCATGTTAAGGTCCTCTACAAAAGGTTTACAATTTATGCCCCTAGGGTCAAAATTGGCCTCAACCCAGGGGTGGTCTGTTTTCAATAGAAACATATAATGAAAACATTGAAAATATTCTCCTCTGAAACTGGAAGTTTCACAGCTGTGATATTTAGCACATAGCATCATGTTCAGATTCTCTACAAATGTTATATAAATTATACCCCTCAGAGTCAAAGTTGGCACCGCCCAAGGGGTAACAAGCTTTCAATAGAAACATATAGTGAAAACTTTGAAAATATTCTCCCCTGAAACTGGAAGGTTTCTCAGCTTTCATATTAGGCAGATAGCATCACATTCAGGTCCTTTACAAAAGTTATATAAATTATGCCCCTGGGGTCAAAATTGGCCCTGCCCCAGGGCCGGCTAGTTTTCTATACAAACATACAGTGAAAACTTTGAAAATCTTCTCCTGATTGTCTGGTGAGCGATATCAGGTCCATTCTGGCCCTCTTGTTTGAGTAAAGAATTCATTAACTCAGAGCAATTTTTATTTACCTGAATATTTTGGCTTTATCGCAAAGCCATCGTCAAAAATTAGCTACATGCCATAGATCTATGCACAATTTAGGTTTTGGAACCATTTGTAGATTAATATGCACGATCAGCACGTACTGGTTCTAATTTTATGTGGGATCTTTGGAAAATATGTTAAAACAAACCCTTTGCCAGTAAGAGCTCTACAGCTGCATTATCAATCCTGATGCATGATGTCACATTCAATATACACTTGTAATGTGGCTATTTACATGTAATGTATTCAAATACTAAAGGTTTGGAGAATCAGATTTCCTGATATTCATGCCCCCAACAGTGGGCATATAGTTATCATATTAATAGTCAGTCCATCCGTCTGGCCGTCCGAAATTCCTTGTCCCTTTTATAACTTTTTTTTTATTTGTGAATGGATTTCAAAATAACCAGGCACAAAAGTTTGCCACACAAAACGATGTGTCACGTCTAGCTCCCTGGTCCGTGAGTCAAAAGGTCAAGGTAATCCTTCAGGGTCAAAGGTTTGGGGACATAGTGTCACATCTTGTTGTTTTTTTGCAAATTTTAAACACAAATTTACAACTGTGAAATCTATGTATGTTTAAAAATACCAAGTTAGTCAAGAAGCATAAGTGAATATACTTCAACAGTAAATTAACTAAATTTAAATTCAGCTATTCTGATAATTATGTATTCAGACTTTTTTGGTGAAGGATGTAGGTTGTGGTAGTCAGAATCTATGAGATTGTCAGACATGACATGCTCATAGATTCCTGTCTAAAAGCCTCTTAACCCCTTTCCCTCATATAAACGTGTTTTCACGCATTTGCAAACAGAAAAGACCCAGATCAGACAGCTCCTAGAGGAGCCGTCTGATCAGGGTCTACTCTGTTTGCTAATAGAATTTAATAGATCTGTTTCTTTACTTTCTAAAATATCTACAATGCTCCATCTTCCAGATTTATTTATACCTATTTTGTTAATGAATATTCAGTAGGTATTGAAATTTGGCTGAAATAAAGAACAGGGAAAGGGTTAACATGCTGAAAAATAGCATTGTTATAAATATCAGTCTAAGTTAGCTTCTGCTCCAAACTGCCAATTTCCATAAACGCTGTCAGTGTAGTTTAATGGAAGAACACCTCCTTGGCTTAGCCATAGAGGGAGTCTAGGTTCAAATCCTAGCACTGCCTATTGGAAATGCTTTTTGGAGTCAGTAAGTGCTATCGACAACCTTTAAATAGAAAAAAAACAATTGTCCCAAACAAATGTTATGATACTATGTGCACTTTTTGTGTCAATTGCTTTAGCTAGGTGACAGATAGGGATTATGTTTTGTATGGCATCTTATTTTTGTCACATTTCTGCTGGCAGGTGACACATGTTCCCATCAACGCATTTGTTGTAATTATTCCTTGCATATCTCTCACATTTCCTTGCATATCTCTCACTTTCTTGCCCATGTGTATCTCAAAATAGATAAAATATAACCAATTTAAACTGGATCTTGATTCATGGACAGGGATTTATGTAGCTAATTAAGTTTACTTTGTATGCATTATCAACATTTCATGGTCAACCAATAACAACTCATCCTCTCATTTCAAAATTGCACATATGAGTTTTCAATACTGCTTGTTAATTATGTATCCCCCATTTATAAACGGGAGAAATATTGTTTTTGGTCGAGTTGTCCGTCTGTCTATCACACTTGTGTCCGCTCTCACAAATATGGAAGATTTCAAAATGCTTTGGCACAAACGTTCGACTCAAGACTCATTTCATACATGGAAAGAGCATGATGACGGAAAGTGTCATGCACAAGGTCTATAACTCTGGATTCACTATTATTAGAGCTGTTGCCCCTTTTACTTTTTTGCACTCTTTTATTTCCAGACAACAAATTATGTGATTGACCCTTAAGCACTAATTCGACGAATCAATAAATATATAAATGCATTTTTAATCAAAATTAACAATACTCTCATGTTTTTGAGTGGAATGCTTAAAGGTCCTCATTTTACACCATTTCGTGCAGTCCTCATTTGGCGGTGTATTTAGGCATTGTTTTGTTTTTTATTACAAATACACGACATAGCCATTTCTTTAAAACTGGTTCTGGTCCGTGGCATATCTATGCCACAGGAGCTTAAATTTGATGTTTTTATGAAAATGTTCTTGTCTGAATTCATGGTACCCTAAGCTTAGATATTCGGCATATAGTATTATATACAGGGTCTCTACCTTATTATGGCTAAAGTAAAACTTTCATAAATGGCACGGTGTTTTTCTTGAGGTACTGTACTAATATTGTTGATATTATAAATAATAACGTGACTGGCCCTTAAATACCAATTCGATGAATCTATAAATATATAAGTGCATTTGTAATCAAAATTATCATTACTATCATGTTTTTATTGCAGTGTGTGAATGTCCTCATTTTACAGCTTTTCACGGTGTTAAATAAAATTTGGACCCAGCGTTGAGACCGGGTCTATTTATATCGGGTCGGTTCTCAACGTTGAAATTAGACCCAGGCTCGTTTCTCAACGTTGAAAATAGACCAATTAGGTCGGTTCTCAACGTTGAAATTGGACACGGGTCGATTCCTTACAAGTTGAAAATAGACCCCGGGTCGATTCTCAACGTGGGTCCAAATTCTATGTAACACACAAATCTTCTTGTCTGAATCAATAGTAATGTACCAATATAACAACAATAATAATGATGATAATGATAATAATAAGTGATAATAATAATGATAATAGTGATAATAAGTAATAATAATAAGAATGAATGATAATAAATGTAATGTGATTGACCCTTAAATGATTATTGTCCTCCGTCGATATCGACGATGAACAGGAAATCTAGGTAGTTTATTGAGAACGGTGTGTCCGGAGATGACTTGCAAGACCGGTTCTCGCTTTTGAGTGGAGTGCGCAAATGTCCTCATTTTACACCAAGTCGTGCAGTCCTCAGTTGGCGGTGTTTTCCGGCATTGTTTTAATTTATAAAATAAATACACGGCGTAACCATTTCTCTAAAATGGTTCTGGTATGTCTAGGTCACAGGAGCTTAAATAATTATTTTTGTTTGATGAATTCTTTCAAAAATATTCTTGTCTGAATTCCTTGTACCCTGGGCTCAGATATTTGGCACATAGTATCATACACAGGGACTCTAATTTATTATGGCTAACGCTTTAATATCTGGTATTGGTGTAACTTCTAGACGTACTTCGCCAATAATGTTTTAACGATAATAATAATAATAACAAAATTAACATTTCTATCATGTTTTCTAGTGGAGTGCGTGAATGTCTTCATTCTAAACCATGTCGTGCAGTCCTCAGTTGGTGGTGTTTTCCAGCATTTTTTTATTTTTATTTTTATAAATTAAATACACGACGTATCAATAAATATCATTCGTAAATGGTTCTGGTTCTTTGCTACCGATAGGCCTGGAAGGTTTTCTGTATATAGTTTCAGTGAAAGCTTACATTTCTTCTTTTCAGAAACCATCAATTTTAATGTCACCATGATCATAAACATATGCTTACCAGGTGAGCGATTCATGGCCATCATGGTACTCTTGTTTATTTATTTGTTTGTTTGTGTGCTTTTTAGCTCACCAGAGCACAAAGTGCTCAGGGTGAGCTTTTGTGATCGCCCGTTGTCCGTCGGCGTGCGTCGTGCGTCGTCCGTCGTTCGTCATTCGTCGTCCGTCGTCAACAATTTGAACCTTTAAAAATCTTCTCCTCTGAATCTACAGGGATCTCAACTTTCATCTTTGGCACATAGCATCATATTCAGGTCCTCTACAAAAGTTATATAAATTATGCCCCTGGGGTCAAAATTGACCCCGCCCCAGGGGTGCCTTGTTTTCAATAGAAACATATAGTAAAACTTTGAAAATCTTCTCCTCTGAAACCAGAAGCTTCTCAGCTTTCATAATTGGCACATAGCATCATGTTCAGGTCCTCTACAAAAGTTATACAAATTATGACCCTGGGGTCAAAATTGGCCCCGCCCCAGGGGTGGGCAGTTTTCAATAGAATCATATATGGCAAACTTTGAAAATCTTCTTCTCTGAAACTGGAAGGCTCTCAGCTTTCATATTTGGCACATAGCATCATGTTCAGGTCCTCTTCAAAAGTTATATAAATTATGGCCCTGGGGTCAAAATTGGCCCCGCCCCAGGGGTGGGCAGTTTTCAATAGAATCATACAGTGCAAACTTTGAAAATCTTCTTCTCTGAAACTGGAAGGCTCTCAGCTTTCATATTTGGCACATAGCATCATGTTCAGGTCCTCTACAAAAGTTATATAAATTATGGCCCTGGTGTCAAAATTGGCCCCGCCCCAGGGGTGGGCAGTTTTCAATAGAAACAAATAGTGAAATCTTTGAAAATCTTCTCCTCTGAAACTGGAAGGCTCTCAGCTTTCATATTTGGCACATAGCATCATGTTCAGGTCCTCTACAAAAGTTATATAAATTATGGCCCCAGGGTCAAAATTGGCCCCGCCCCAGGGATGGGCAGGTTTCAAAAGAAACAAATAGTGAAATCTTTGAAAATCTTCTCCTGAAACTGGAAGGCTCTCAGCTTTCATATTTGGCACATAGCATCATGTTCAGGTCCTCTACAAAAGTTATATAAATTATGGCCCCAGGGTCAAAATTGGCCCTGCCCCAGGGGTGGGCAGGTTTCAAAAGAAACAAATAATGAAATCCTTGAAAATCTTCTCCTCTGAAACTTGAAGGTTCTCAGCTTTCATATTTGGCACATAGCATCATGTTCAGCTCCTCTACAAAAGTTATATTATTTATGGCCCTGGGGTCAAAATTGGCCCCACCCTAGGGCTGGGCAGTTTTCAATAGAAACAAATAGTGAAATCTTTGAAAATCTTCTTCTCTGAAACTGGAAGGCTCTCAGCTTCTCATATTTGGCACATAGCATCATGTTCAGGTCCTCTACAAAAGTAATGTAAATTATGGGCCCTGGGTCAAAATTGGCCCCGCCCCAGGGTAGGGCAGCTTTCAATAGAAACAAATAGTGAAATCCTTGAAAATCTTTTCCTCTGAAACTTGAAGGTTCTCAGCTTTCATATTTGGCACATAGCATCATGTTCAGGTCTTCTACAAAAGTTATATAAAGTATGGCCCCGGGGTCAAAATTGGCCCCGCCCCAGGGGTGGGCAGTTTTCCATAGAAACAAATTGTGAAATCTTTGAAAATCTTCTTCTCTGAAACTGGGTCAAAATTTGCCCTGCCCTGTCCTGCCCCAAGGCGGGCTAGTTTTCGAAAAATTTCTCCTCTGATTGTCTGGTGAGCGCTTCAGGGCCATTCTGGCCCTCTTGTTTATTACATCTTTGAATTAAACGGTTTTATAGGCATTGGCATTTAAATAGGCAAATAGACATTTTAGAAAGAATGCTATAATTTTAGGGAAAAATATTGTGCAAATGTTTGTTTCGGTTAAACGCATTGTCCTCGTCTCTTATCATGCGTACTTAAAGCCTCGGTCACAAACAATCGTTCGACATAAGAGGGCAGCGCGAGCACTTACGGGTGATGACTCGCCAGTACCTGAGGGATGTTAAACCTTAACCGAAGAAGAAGAAGGTCGTTCGACCACTCTACGGGCACTCGGCGCAATTAAAGGTCAAGGAAATCACGGGCATCGCACGTTTTTCTTACTAAATTTCGAGCCCGCAAATGGCCCGCAGATCGCATGGAAGCACGCACGCAAAACTTTTCCCTACGATTTCCCATGAAACGCCAATGACACAAGGCAAGAATCTCGCAAGTCATTGGCACGTGTTTTAAGATGTCTATTCCACCCCAAATCTAGTCATGCCCACTTATTTCTCATGCAAAGTCAGTGGATTGTACAACTTGCAAAGTTAATTACCTGCTTATGGTGAGCGATCAGGGTCATATTTATGGTGCATATAGGGCTAATTATTTGTAATATTTTAAATGACTTATGTTATTGTCCTGTTTTTGACAGGTGGTAGGAATATTCATATTTTAACAGATCAATAAATCAGGACAATACGATGTCTGTTGTCCGTCTCTTTTTCCGTCTGTCCATCCGTCAGTCCGTCCGCATGTTTGTACATATGTCCGTTTCTCTACTCTTCTCTCTGTTATTCTGTGTGATTAATGCAGTACACATGTAATGTCTTTACATGTCTTTAACAGCCCCAGTACGGCTTAATTTGAGTGTCGTTGAAGTGAGAGTTTACTGTATACAATGTTTTCATTAGGTATTGTCCTGTAATCTTGGCACAAATGTGTACGTTGTGATTGCGTCGATGATATTCAACGCGCCTGGGAAAGTTGCAAACTACTTGCGTCTACCTTAAAGACATTCTCCAACTATACAATTTTTCAGGCATTATCTCATGGTTTTTTTGTGATCTACATGGGTTTGATTAGTGGCAAATTTTCCATATGGTATGGTGAGCCAAACGGGTCCTAATAAATTAGACCTAATTTATCATCATATAGGTTGAATAGAACATAGTGGTATAGCCCATTGCATCATTAAGCTATCAGTCACGAACTACCCAATTATATGTCTCTACCCATATTCATATGGGGGAGACATATTGTTTTTTTGAGAGGTGTCTGTCTGTCTCTCTGTCTGTATGTCTGTCACACATTAGTTTCTGCTCATACAGTTTTCATCCAATCTTCACTAAAGTTTCTGAAAATGTTTGTTAGTACAAGATGAAGGCCGAATTTGATAACCAGCTAAATCCCCACCAGGCACCTTGGAGTTATGGCCCTTGGATATCTAAAATGGGGATCATCCGATCTTCATCAAACTACCTGAAAATGTTCATTAGCACAAAATGGATGCCACGTTCGATAACAAGCTAAATCCTACCAGACGTTCTGGAGTTATGGTCCTTGAATTTGTTTAAAATGGGACTCCACGGTGGTTTCCGCTCTATAACCCAGGCAGTTTTCATGTGATATTCATCAAACTTTAGGAAAATGTTTATATGCATAAAATAAGAGGCCAAATTGGATAACCAGTCTAATCCCACCAGGCACTTTGTAGTTATGATCCTTGTTGATCATGTACAACAACCTCAGGGCCCAGTCCCACTAGGCCTACGACCACTTATGACCTGTTTACAATTTCTAGCGACCTCTTGTCGCCGATATTTGTACGAAGGTCGCACGACAAGTCACTGATAATCGCGGGTGGTCTTCAGAAATCTTTGGTAATCGTTTCTTGTCGTGCGATCAATTTCAGTCGTAGAGAGGTTGTTGATCATGCACAACAACCTCCTAACGATCGAACTGGTCGCCTGTATCCTTCAAGAGGTAACCTTAGAGGGCTTTAGATAATCGTGCGGTCGTCGTACGAAGGTCTCCAACAATCTTTAACTGGTCGTTGGTGATCTTCCCTTCAGTCGTACGACTAACAGCGACCTTTCTACAATTACTTACGACTGTCATGCGATTACCAACGACTGCCTAAAGATTACCCGCGACTAGGCATAGACCACGTGACCACGCAACAGGTCGGAAGTGTTTGTGGAATCTTCGTATGAATACCAGTGACTTGGCGCACGATCGTCAACAACCTGTACGGTAAAGTGAAAAAATAATGTCCCTTGTTATAGTCTACTTTCTGTCCGAATAACCGTTCAGTCGAATGTATATTTACTCCCCTGGTCACTGAGTCATTCGTCTTGAATATTGAGCATTGCTAACATATGGCGCAATCATGCAGCCGCAGTACCGGCTATTGACCCTAACACGTACCCATTTAACCCCTGGGAGGAGAGGAGGTGGGAGACACTGAAAAGCATCTCTGAAATTTCCGGGAGGGACCGGGATTTGAACTCCGGACTGATAGTCAAGCGAGTTACCACTACACCACCGCACACCATGGTGGTCGCAGATGCATCGTCAATGTGACTGCTAATCATTTTTTGGAATGTAGTCGCCGGCAATCGCAGACGATCGCCGGTTTCAGAGGTCTCAGAGGTCGCCAGTGGTATTTAACGATCGCAAGCGCTAGTGAGACTGTAGCCTAAAATAACACAAGACGATCGTGTGTGACTCGTTCGTTCCTATGCGTTTTGTCGTGGATACACCTTAGGGTGGCCGTACGACCGGTTATGACAGTTATTTTAATTCACATTTTTTGTGCAAAGGTGTTTGCCTTTTTAAAGTTACAAACATATATTAATACATTCGATCATAGCGACATAGTTTCCATTTTCAAACATTGCACATGTGAAGAGGGCATTTGTCCTATGCAAACAGCGTAGACCGAAATCAGATGGTTCCTGCACGAGCGCTCTGATCTGAGTCTGTACTGTAGACCGAGATCAGAGGCGTCCTTTGTCAATATATTATCAAAATCCTAAATTGTAGAAATGGTCTAGATTTCACTGGAAAATGGAATTTTCCATTTGAATTCTCTGGGGGTCAATTAGCTAAAGGTTAGCGTATGGAATGCATATCTTATACCGAGCTACAGAAGAGAGTGATTTTAAATTGTACAGTTTCAAATTCCAAATGGGTTCTGTACCGGTACAAAGCACACATTTGAAATCGAACTGAGCATTCAGACGTTATATTTGAAAACAAATTTTCATTAAAACGCATAAAATGACAGCTTTTCTAATAATTCTACAGTTTTAGATTTTAGCGCAACAAAATTTTCCTAACATGGATTTGTATTTTATAGTTTACTGATGAAAATCTTTCTTAACTCATTCACTCCTGAAACTTTGAATGGACAAGTCCAGCGTCCATTAAAGTCTGGGCTATCTAGGATTATTTAGGATTTTGTAACAGCTCCTTGCATAATGTAAAATAGTGCATACTCTAACCAGAGGTCTCATTTAGAATCCCTCTGATCTGGGTATACACTGCTTACATATGTACTCTTCATAATCACCCTGTTCGTACAGTACAACTAAACATTCATACAAATTAGTGACAGACACATACAGTTTAGATTTTCAATCTCAGACATTGGATTGAAGCACGGCACACGTGTCGAAATGTATTTGTATTGATATAAAGTTGCTCAAATATGTAAACACATTCGAGTAATACCGATTTTTGTTTTGCTATATTTTGTCACAGATTATTACGAACAATCCCGGTAAACACGCCGAAGATTGTTTTACTTTTTGATATGTTAATGCTTTTGTTTAATTGTCGGCAAATAGCTATATGCTAATGTTATTTTATTGATACAACCGACGTTAAATAAAGCTTCTTGTATATTGTATCTTGTAACCCTTTCCTTCATATAAACGTGTTTTCACGTATTTGCAAACAGAGTAGACCCAGATCAGACGGCTCCTCCTCGAGGAGATGTCTGATCAGGGTCTACTCTGTTTGCTAACATAATTTGAAAGATCTAATCGATGGTATTATTTAGAAAGAGAAGCAATAAAGTGATAATAAGTGTATTGCTCAATGCGTTCGTTAGTACTACTCGTGCGGATGACTGAAGTTTTGGATATTTTAATGAAAACCCTTTGGCGACCGTAATGCGAATGTAATTCGACTATATAATAAAACAATAATAATCGCAAATATCTTTATATAAATATATCTTTACCTTCGGGATTTCGAATTCTAATATAATCAAAATAAGGTGACGAATAATTCTACTAATTTCGTACTTATTTGTTATTTCCTACTTTTACACACTGAAGAATGTCTCTCAATGCATTCCAAAAAAAGTACAAAGATGAGTCATACAGGAAACACCACAAACAGAACAAACAGCCATCCGAAAAGCAACACATGGGAACAGCAAATGTACATAACTATATAAACGTCAAGAGGCGCACAAAGACAAATCCGACATACAATAGTGGGAAGATGGAAGTACCGCCTTAACACGGCCAGTGACAAAGGTCACTGAGAGGGGGGGGGGGGTAAACCTGTTTTTGGCGCCCAACCTCACAGTTCACACTTATCCATCCCCACCCTAAAAGTCAAACAGATAAATATAAACGGACCCACTCTGCGATTAATCTACAGCAACCGCGAAGGCAAATACAGTGGTAAAGTGCATGTATAACGGAAACATTTAAGTGAACAAACTGTATCCACCTATTGCTAGTGTACTCAATGATTGAGCTGCAAACAGTGTAACTGTAGAAAAGTAATAAAGGGTACGACAAAAACGAAATAGTACATATCAAACTTTAGAGATAGGTAATAAAATGTCTTTAAAAACTTCCTGACACTACCCGACTCTATCTGACTCTACCTGACTCGGGTGGAAAATGTTTATAATTTTGACAAATGAGGACGGTCCTCATTCGTTGCTGTTCATCCTGATGAAAGTCCCCATTGTCCTGTGGTTGCATGATCACACACAAACACACATACACACACGCACACAAGTTGTACCAAATAAGCAAACGCTATTGTTAATTTGAATACACATGTTAAATATTAAGTCTCTATCACATGTAGTTGGGTTAAGGTTGTTGACAGAGCGACACACAGACAAACATATATATATATACTGACAGACAGACCAAAAACAATATGCCCCACCGCTGTCGTAGGGGTAAAATATAGTTTTATCAAATCGATAATATTGTTTAGAAAGGGAAGCAATACAATGATAATTAGTGTATCATGTCCTCAAAAACCGTGTGAAGTGCTCATTTTCAGGGTGCAAATTGTGGATATTAAAATCACAAACGACTACTGTACTGAGAGTGGCGTACGAATATTGCACAGTGCGTTCGTTACTACTCGTGCGTTGTATGTACTCCTGCCGTATGCCTTTCCAAAGATGACATTTGGTCCACCTTACTACCATTACGAAGCACGTATCTGTAAAATCTTAGCCGTTTGCTACGAAATTCTAAAATGCACGACACACGATTGTCGTTCGTGCTCACAGCATGCGAATTGACTGATATTTATTTAAAAACAACCTGACACTACCTGACTCTATCTGACTCTACCTGACTCGAGTGGAAAATGTGACATTTCGAGTTGAGAAGTTTATTACATGTTTAGATATAAATAGAGATTTTGAATCATATTTATAATTTTGACAAATGAGGACGGTCCTCATTCGTTGCTGTTCATCCTGATGAAAGTCCTCATTGTCCTGTGGTTGCCTGAATACACACAAACACACATACACACACACAAGTTATATCAATTAAGCAAACGATCTTCTTAATTTGAATACACATGTTAAATATTAAGTCTCTATCACATGCAGTTGGGTTAAGGTTGTGGACAGAGCGACACACAGACAAACATACATACAGACAGACAGACCACAGACAATATGCCCCACCGCTGTCGTAAGGATGAAATATGGTTTTATCAAATCGATAGTACTGTTTAGAAAGAACAGCAATACAATGATAATTAGTGTATCATGTCCTCAAAAAGCTGTGTGCGAAGTCCTCATTTTCAGGGTGCAAATTGTGACTAATAAAAACACAAACGACTACAGTACGGAGTAGTGAGAGGAGCGTACGAATATTGCACAGTGCGTTCTTTACTACTCGTGCATTGTAGTTGCGCCTGTCGTACTCCTGTCGAAAGACGACATTTGGTCCACCTTACTACCTCTACGAAGCATGTTCGTGCAAAATCTTAGCCGTATTGCTACATAATTCTAAAGTACACGACACACGATTGTCGCTCGTGTTCACAGCATGAGAATTGACTGATATTTCTTTAAAAACTACCTGACACTACCCGACTCTATCTGAATCTACCTGACTCGGGTGGAAAATGTGACATTTCGAGTTGAGAAGTTTATTACACGTTTAGATATAAATAGAGATTTTGAATCATATTTATAATTTTGACAAATGAGGACGGTCCTCATTCGTTGCTGTTCATCCTGATGAAAGTCCCCATTGTCCTGTGGTTGCATGATCACACACAATCACATACACACACGCGCACAAGTTGTACCAATTAAGCAAACGATCTTCTTAATTTGAATACACATATTAAATATTAAGTCTCTATCACATGTAGTTTGGTTAAGGTTGTGGACAGAGCGACACACAGACAAACATATATATACAAACAGACAGACCACAAACAATATGCCCCACCGCTGTCGTAGGGGTAAAATATGGTTTTATCAAATCGATAGTATTGTTTAGACAGAGAAGCAATTCTATGATAATTAGTGTATCATGTCCTCTAAAAGCTGTGTGCGAAGTCCTCATTTTCAGGGTGCAAATTGTGAATAATAAAAATACAAACGACTACAGTACTGAGTAGTAAGAGGAGCGTACGTATATTGCACAGTGAGTTATTTACTACTCGTGCATTGTAGTTGCGCCTGACGTACTCCTGTCGAAAAATGACATTTGGTCCACCTTACTACCTCTACGAAGCACGTTCGTGCAAAATCTTAGCCGTATTGCTACATAATTCTAAAGTACACGACACACGATTGTCGCTTGTGCTCACAGCATGCGAATTGACTGATATTTCTTTAAACACTACCTGACACTACCCGAATCTATCTGACTCTACCTGACTCAGGTGGAAAATGTGACATTTCGAGTTGAGAAGTTTATTACACGCTTAGATATAAATAGAGATTTTGAAGCATATTTATAATTTTGATAAATGAGGACGGTCCTCATTCGTTGCTGTTCATCCTGATGAAAGTCATCATTGTCCTGTGGTTGCATGATCACACACAAACACACATACACACACGCACACAAGTTGTACCAATTAAGCAAACGCTATTCTTAATTTGAATACACATGTTAAATATTAAGTCTCTATCACATGCAGTTAGTTAAAGTTATGGACAGAGCGACACACAGACAAACATATATATACAGACAGACAGACCAAAAACAATATGCTCCACCGCTGTTATGGGGGTAAAATATGGTTTTATCAAATCAATAGTATTGTTTAGAAAGAAAAGCAATACAATGATAATTAGTGTATCATGTCCTCAAAAAGCTGTGTGCGAAGTCCTCATTTTCAAGGTGCAAATTGTGAATAATAAAAACACAAACGACTACAGTACTGAGTAGTAAGAGGAGCGTACGTATATTGCACAGTGAGTTCTTTACTACTCGTGCATTGTAGTTGCGCCTGACGTACTCCTGTCGAAAAACGACATTTGGTCCACCTTACTACCTCTACGAAGCACGTTCGTCCAAAATCTTAGCCGTATTGCTACATAATTCTAAAGTACACGACACACGATTGTCGCTTGTGCTCACAGCATGCGAATTGACTGATATTTCTTTAAACACTACCTGACACTACCCGAATCTATCTGACTCTACCTGACTCAGGTGGAAAATGTGACATTTCGAGTTGAGAAGTTTATTACACGTTTAGATATAAATAGAGATTTTGAAGCATATTTATAATTTTGACAAATGAGGACGGTCCTCATTCGTTGCTGTTCATCCTGATGAAAGTCCCCATTGTCCTGTGGTTGCATGATCACACACAAACACACATACACACACGCACACAAGTTGTACCAATTAAGCAAACGCTATTCTTAATTTGAATACACATGTTAAATATTAAGTCTCTATCACATGTAGTTGGATTAAGGTTGTGGACAGAGCGACACACAGACAAACATATATATACAGACAGACAGACCAAAAACAATATGCTCCACCGCTGTCGTAAGGATGAAATATGGTTTGATCAAATCGATAGTACTGTTTAGAAAGAAAAGCAATACAATGATAATTAGTGTATCATGTCCTCTAAAAGCTGTGTGCGAAGTCCTCATTTTCAGGGTGCAAATTGTGAATAATAAAAACACAAACGACTTCAGTACTGAGTAGTAAGAGGAGCGTACGAATATTGCACAGTGAGTTCTTTACTACTCGTGCATTGTAGGTACGCCTGCCATACTCCTGTGGAAAGACGACATTTAGTCCACCTTTCTACCTCCACGAAGCACGTTCGTGCAAAATCTTAGCCGTATTGCTACGAAATTCTAAAGTGCACGACACAAGATTGTCGCTCGTACTCACAGCATACGAATTGACTGATATTTATTTTAAAAAACTACCTGACACTACCTGACTCTATCTGACTCTACCTGACTCGAGTGGAACTATACAATTTTTCAGGCATTATCTCATGGGTTTTTTGTGATCTACATGGGTTTGATTAGTGGCAAATTTTCCATATGGTATGGTGAGCCAAACGGGTCCTAATAAATTAGACCTAATTTATCATCATATAGGTTGAATAGAACATAGTGGTATAGCCCATTGCATCATTAAGCTATCAGTCACGAACTACCCAATTATATGTCTCTACCCATATTCATATGGGGGAGACATATTGTTTTTTTGAGAGGTGTCTGTCTGTCTCTCTGTCTGTATGTCTGTCACACATTAGTTTCTGCTCATACAGTTTTCATCCAATCTTCACTAAAGTTTCTGAAAATGTTTGTTAGTACAAGATGAAGGCCGAATTTGATAACCAGCTAAATCCCCACCAGGCACCTTGGAGTTATGGCCCTTGGATATCTAAAATGGGGATCATCCGATCTTCATCAAACTACCTGAAAATGTTCATTAGCACAAAATGGATGCCACGTTCGATAACAAGCTAAATCCTACCAGACGTTCTGGAGTTATGGTCCTTGAATTTGTTTAAAATGGGACTCCACGGTGGTTTCCGCTCTATAACCCAGGCAGTTTTCATGTGATATTCATCAAACTTTAGGAAAATGTTTATATGCATAAAATAAGAGGCCAAATTGGATAACCAGTCTAATCCCACCAGGCACTTTGTAGTTATGATCCTTGTTGATCATGTACAACAACCTCAGGGCCCAGTCCCACTAGGCCTACGACCACTTATGACCTGTTTACAATTTCTAGCGACCTCTTGTCGCCGATATTTGTACGAAGGTCGCACGACAAGTCACTGATAATCGCGGGTGGTCTTCAGAAATCTTTGGTAATCGTTTCTTGTCGTGCGATCAATTTCAGTCGTAGAGAGGTTGTTGATCATGCACAACAACCTCCTAACGATCGAACTGGTCGCCTGTATCCTTCAAGAGGTAACCTTAGAGGGCTTTAGATAATCGTGCGGTCGTCGTACGAAGGTCTCCAACAATCTTTAACTGGTCGTTGGTGATCTTCCCTTCAGTCGTACGACTAACAGCGACCTTTCTACAATTACTTACGACTGTCATGCGATTACCAACGACTGCCTAAAGATTACCCGCGACTAGGCATAGACCACGTGACCACGCAACAGGTCGGAAGTGTTTGTGGAATCTTCGTATGAATACCAGTGACTTGGCGCACGATCGTCAACAACCTGTACGGTAAAGTGAAAAAGTAATGTCCCTTGTTATAGTCTACTTTCTGTCCGAATAACCGTTCAGTCGAATGTATATTTACTCCCCTGGTCACTGAGTCATTCGTCTTGAATATTGAGCATTGCTAACATATGGCGCAATCATGCAGCCGCAGTACCGGCTATTGACCCTAACACGTACCCATTTAACCCCTGGGAGGAGAGGAGGTGGGAGACACTGAAAAGCATCTCTGAAATTTCCGGGAGGGACCGGGATTTGAACTCCGGACTGATAGTCAAGCGAGTTACCACTACACCACCGCACACCATGGTGGTCGCAGATGCATCGTCAATGTGACTGCTAATCATTTTTTGGAATGTAGTCGCCGGCAATCGCAGACGATCGCCGGTTTCAGAGGTCTCAGAGGTCGCCAGTGGTATTTAACGATCGCAAGCGCTAGTGAGACTGTAGCCTAAAATAACACAAGACGATCGTGTGTGACTCGTTCGTTCCTATGCGTTTTGTCGTGGATACACCTTAGGGTGGCCGTACGACCGGTTATGACAGTTATTTTAATTCACATTTTTTGTGCAAAGGTGTTTGCCTTTTTAAAGTTACAAACATATATTAATACATTCGATCATAGCGACATAGTTTCCATTTTCAAACATTGCACATGTGAAGAGGGCATTTGTCCTATGCAAACAGCGTAGACCGAAATCAGATGGTTCCTGCACGAGCGCTTTGATCTGAGTCTGTACTGTAGACCGAGATCAGAGGCGTCCTTTGTCAATATATTATCAAAATCCTAAATTGTAGAAATGGTCTAGATTTCACTGGAAAATGGAATTTTCCATTTGAATTCTCTGGGGGTCAATTAGCTAAAGGTTAGCGTATGGAATGCATATCTTATACCGAGCTACAGAAGAGAGTGATTTTAAATTGTACAGTTTCAAATTCCAAATGGGTTCTGTACCGGTACAAAGCACACATTTGAAATCGAACTGAGCATTCAGACGTTATATTTGAAAACAAATTTTCATTACAACGCATAAAATGACAGCTTTTCTATTAATTCTACAGTTTTAGATTTTAGCGCAACAAAATTTTCCTAACATGGATTTGTATTTTATAGTTTACTGATGAAAATCTTTCTTAACTCATTCACTCCTGAAACTTTGAATGGACAAGTCCAGCGTCCATTAAAGTCTGGGCTATCTAGGATTATTTAGGATTTTGTAACAGCTCCTTGCATAATGTAAAATAGTGCATACTCTAACCAGAGGTCTCATTTAGAATCCCTCTGATCTGGGTATACACTGCTTACATATGTACTCTTCATAATCACCCTGTTCGTACAGTACAACTAAACATTCATACAAATTAGTGACAGACACATACAGTTTAGATTTTTAATCTCAGACATTGGATTGAAGCACGGCACACGTGTCGAAATGTATTTGTATTGATATAAAGTTGCTCAAATATGTAAACACATTCGAGTAATACCGATTTTTGTTTTGCTATATTTTGTCACAGATTATTACGAACAATCCCGGTAAACACGCCGAAGATTGTTTTACTTTTTGATATGTTAATGCTTTTGTTTAATTGTCGGCAAATAGCTATATGCTAATGTTATTTTATTGATACAACCGACGTTAAATAAAGCTTCTTGTATCTTGTATCTTGTAACCCTTTCCTTCATATAAACGTGTTTTCACGTATTTGCAAACAGAGTAGACCCAGATCAGACGGCTCCTCCTCGAGGAGCTGTCTGATCAGGGTCTACTCTGTTTGCTAACATAATTTGAAAGATCTAATCGATGGTATTATTTAGAAAGAGAAGCAATAAAGTGATAATAAGTGTATTGCTCAATGCGTTCGTTAGTACTACTCGTGCGGATGACTGAAGTTTTGGATATTTTAATGAAAACCCTTTGGCGACCGTAATGCGAATGTAATTCGACTATATAATAAAACAATAATAATCGCAAATATCTTTATATAAATATATCTTTACCTTCGGGATTTCGAATTCTAATATAATCAAAATAAGGTGACGAATAATTCTACTAATTTCGTACTTATTTGTTATTTCCTACTTTTACACACTGAAGAATGTCTCTCAATGCATTCCAAAAAAAGTACAAAGATGAGTCATACAGGAAACACCACAAACAGAACAAACAGCCATCCGAAAAGCAACACATGGGAACAGCAAATGTACATAACTATATAAACGTCAAGAGGCGCACAAAGACAACTCCGACATACAATAGTGGGAAGATGGAAGTACCGCCTTAACACGGCCAGTGACAAAGGTCACTGAGAGGGGGGGGGGGTAAACCCGTTTTTGGCGCCCAACCTCACACTTCACACTTATCCATCCCCACCCTAAAAGTCAAACAGATAAATATAAACGGACCCACTCTGCGATTAATCTACAGCAACCGCGAAGGCAAATACAGTGGTAAAGTGCATGTATAACGGAAACATTTAAGTGAACAAAATGTATCCACCTATTGCTAGTGTACTCAATGATTGAGCTGCAAACAGTGTAACTGTAGAAAAGTAATAAAGGGTACGACAAAAACGAAATAGTACATATCAAACTTTAGAGATAGGTAATAAAATGTCTTTAAAAACTTCCTGACACTACCCGACTCTATCTGACTCTACCTGACTCGGGTGGAAAATGTTTATAATTTTGACAAATGAGGACGGTCCTCATTCGTTGCTGTTCATCCTGATGAAAGTCCCCATTGTCCTGTGGTTGCATGATCACACACAAACACACATACACACACGCACACAAGTTGTACCAAATAAGCAAACGCTATTGTTAATTTGAATACACATGTTAAATATTAAGTCTCTATCACATGTAGTTGGGTTAAGGTTGTGGACAGAGCGACACACAGACAAACATATATATATATACTGACAGACAGACCAAAAACAATATGCCCCACCGCTGTCGTAGGGGTAAAATATAGTTTTATCAAATCGATAATATTGTTTAGAAAGGGAAGCAATACAATGATAATTAGTGTATCATGTCCTCAAAAAACCGTGTGAAGTGCTCATTTTCAGGGTGCAAATTGTGGATATTAAAATCACAAACGACTACTGTACTGAGAGTGGCGTACGAATATTGCACAGTGCGTTCGTTACTACTCGTGCGTTGTATGTACTCCTGCCGTATGCCTTTCCAAAGATGACATTTGGTCCACCTTACTACCATTACGAAGCACGTATCTGTAAAATCTTAGCCGTTTGCTACGAAATTCTAAAGTGCACGACACACGATTGTCGTTCGTGCTCACAGCATGCGAATTGACTGATATTTAGTTAAAAACAACCTGACACTACCTGACTCTATCTGACTCTACCTGACTCGAGTGGAAAATGTGACATTTCGAGTTGAGAAGTTTATTACATGTTTAGATATAAATAGAGATTTTGAATCATATTTATAATTTTGACAAATGAGGACGGTCCTCATTCGTTGCTGTTCATCCTGATGAAAGTCCTCATTGTCCTGTGGTTGCCTGAATACACACACACACACATACACACACACACAAGTTATATCAATTAAGCAAACGATCTTCTTAATTTGAATACACATGTTAAATATTAAGTCTCTATCACATGCAGTTGGGTTAAGGTTGTGGACAGAGCGACACACAGACAAACATACATACAGACAGACAGACCACAGACAATATGCCCCACCGCTGTCGTAAGGATGAAATATGGTTTTATCAAATCGATAGTACTGTTTAGAAAGAACAGCAATACAATGATAATTAGTGTATCATGTCCTCAAAAAGCTGTGTGCGAAGTCCTCATTTTCAGGGTGCAAATTGTGACTAATAAAAACACAAACGACTACAGTACGGAGTAGTGAGAGGAGCGTACGAATATTGCACAGTGCGTTCTTTACTACTCGTGCATTGTAGTTGCGCCTGTCGTACTCCTGTCGAAAGACGACATTTGGTCCACCTTACTACCTCTACGAAGCATGTTCGTGCAAAATCTTAGCCGTATTGCTACATAATTCTAAAGTACACGACACACGATTGTCGCTCGTGTTCACAGCATGAGAATTGACTGATATTTCTTTAAAAACTACCTGACACTACCCGACTCTATCTGAACTCAGGTGGAAAATGTGACATTTCGAGTTGAGAAGTTTATTACACGTTTAGATATAAATAGAGATTTTGAATCATATTTATAATTTTGACAAATGAGGACGGTCCTCATTCGTTGCTGTTCATCCTGATGAAAGTCCCCATTGTCCTGTGGTTGCATGATCACACACAATCACATACACACACGCACACAAGTTGTACCAATTAAGCAAACGATCTTCTTAATTTGAATACACATATTAAATATTAAGTCTCTATCACATGTAGTTGGGTTAAGGTTGTGGACAGAGCGACACACAGACAAACATATATATACAGACAGACAGACCACAAACAATATGCCCCACCGCTGTCGTAGGGGTAAAATATGGTTTTATCAAATCGATAGTATTGTTTAGACAGAGAAGCAATTCTATGATAATTAGTGTATCATGTCCTCAAAAAGCTGTGTGCGAAGTCCTCATTTTCAGGGTGCAAATTGTGAATAATAAAAACACAAACGACTACAGTACTGAGTAGTAAGAGGAGCGTACGTATATTGCACAGTGAGTTATTTACTACTCGTGCATTGTAGTTGCGCCTGACGTACTCCTGTCGAAAAATGACATTTGGTCCACCTTACTACCTCTACGAAGCACGTTCGTGCAAAATCTTAGCCGTATTGCTACATAATTCTAAAGTACACGACACACGATTGTCGCTTGTGCTCACAGCATGCGAATTGACTGATATTTCTTTAAACACTACCTGACACTACCCGAATCTATCTGACTCTACCTGACTCAGGTGGAAAATGTGACATTTCGAGTTGAGAAGTTTATTACACGCTTAGATATAAATAGAGATTTTGAATCATATTTATAATTTTGATAAATGAGGACGGTCCTCATTCGTTGCTGTTCATCCTGATGAAAGTCATCATTGTCCTGTGGTTGCATGATCACACACAAACACACATACACACACGCACACAAGTTGTACCAATTAAGCAAACGCTATTCTTAATTTGAATACACATGTTAAATATTAAGTCTCTATCACATGCAGTTAGTTAAAGTTATGGACAGAGCGACACACAGACAAACATATATATACAGACAGACAGACCAAAAACAATATGCTCCACCGCTGTTATGGGGGTAAAATATGGTTTTATCAAATCAATAGTATTGTTTAGAAAGAAAAGCAATACAATGATAATTAGTGTATCATGTCCTCAAAAAGCTGTGTGCGAAGTCCTCATTTTCAAGGTGCAAATTGTGAATAATAAAAACACAAACGACTACAGTACTGAGTAGTAAGAGGAGCGTACGTATATTGCACAGTGCGTTCTTTACTACTCGTGCATTGTAGTTGCGCCTGTCGTACTCCTGTCGAAAGACGACATTTGGTCCACCTTACTACCTCTACGAAGCATGTTCGTGCAAAATCTTAGCCGTATTGCTACATAATTCTAAAGTACACGACACACGATTGTCGCTCGTGTTCACAGCATGAGAATTGACTGATATTTCTTTAAAAACTACCTGACACTACCCGACTCTATCTGAATCTACCTGACTCGGGTGGAAAATGTGACATTTCGAGTTGAGAAGTTTATTACACGTTTAGATATAAATAGAGATTTTGAATCATATTTATAATTTTGACAAATGAGGACGGTCCTCATTCGTTGCTGTTCATCCTGATGAAAGTCCCCATTGTCCTGTGGTTGCATGATCACACACAATCACATACACACACGCGCACAAGTTGTACCAATTAAGCAAACGATCTTCTTAATTTGAATACACATATTAAATATTAAGTCTCTATCACATGTAGTTTGGTTAAGGTTGTGGACAGAGCGACACACAGACAAACATATATATACAAACAGACAGACCACAAACAATATGCCCCACCGCTGTCGTAGGGGTAAAATATGGTTTTATCAAATCGATAGTATTGTTTAGACAGAGAAGCAATTCTATGATAATTAGTGTATCATGTCCTCTAAAAGCTGTGTGCGAAGTCCTCATTTTCAGGGTGCAAATTGTGAATAATAAAAATACAAACGACTACAGTACTGAGTAGTAAGAGGAGCGTACGTATATTGCACAGTGAGTTATTTACTACTCGTGCATTGTAGTTGCGCCTGACGTACTCCTGTCGAAAAATGACATTTGGTCCACCTTACTACCTCTACGAAGCACGTTCGTGCAAAATCTTAGCCGTATTGCTACATAATTCTAAAGTACACGACACACGATTGTCGCTTGTGCTCACAGCATGCGAATTGACTGATATTTCTTTAAACACTACCTGACACTACCCGAATCTATCTGACTCTACCTGACTCAGGTGGAAAATGTGACATTTCGAGTTGAGAAGTTTATTACACGCTTAGATATAAATAGAGATTTTGAAGCATATTTATAATTTTGATAAATGAGGACGGTCCTCATTCGTTGCTGTTCATCCTGATGAAAGTCATCATTGTCCTGTGGTTGCATGATCACACACAAACACACATACACACACGCACACAAGTTGTACCAATTAAGCAAACGCTATTCTTAATTTGAATACACATGTTAAATATTAAGTCTCTATCACATGCAGTTAGTTAAAGTTATGGACAGAGCGACACACAGACAAACATATATATACAGACAGACAGACCAAAAACAATATGCTCCACCGCTGTTATGGGGGTAAAATATGGTTTTATCAAATCAATAGTATTGTTTAGAAAGAAAAGCAATACAATGATAATTAGTGTATCATGTCCTCAAAAAGCTGTGTGCGAAGTCCTCATTTTCAAGGTGCAAATTGTGAATAATAAAATCACAAACGACTACAGTACTGAGTAGTAAGAGGAGCGTACGTATATTGCACAGTGAGTTCTTTACTACTCGTGCATTGTAGTTGCGCCTGACGTACTCCTGTCGAAAAACGACATTTGGTCCACCTTACTACCTCTACGAAGCACGTTCGTCCAAAATCTTAGCCGTATTGCTACATAATTCTAAAGTACACGACACACGATTGTCGCTTGTGCTCACAGCATGCGAATTGACTGATATTTCTTTAAACACTACCTGACACTACCCGAATCTATCTGACTCTACCTGACTCAGGTGGAAAATGTGACATTTCGAGTTGAGAAGTTTATTACACGTTTAGATATAAATAGAGATTTTGAAGCATATTTATAATTTTGACAAATGAGGACGGTCCTCATTCGTTGCTGTTCATCCTGATGAAAGTCCCCATTGTCCTGTGGTTGCATGATCACACACAAACACACACGCACACAAGTTGTACCAATTAAGCAAATCATCTTCTTAATTTGAATACACATGTCAACTGATACATGTATTGACAAAAGTGTCAGCTGTAGGACTTAGTAAAAGGTGATAGAAATATACATGTATCATGCAGTATAATGGTTATTGTATTACCAGTATTAAATTTGTAATTTTATCAAGTGTTTTTAAGTTCGCCATTAATTAATGTGATTATGACTATATAATTCAGAACAGTATATATTACGATCTTAGAGCTCTCATAGGAGTCTATGACCTATGTTTATTTTGTTTATTCAAAGGCAAATACGAGTATGTAATATGTAGGACCTTTCAGCATTACTTTAGATATGTATTAAGCTGTATTACATGTGTAAGCTGTCATGTGTGTTTCTAGATATCTGTAGCAATACATTTTAAATCAATTCTTTATTGTAAGGTTTGGAAGGACTGACCTCTTTGTTCGAGTTAATCCGGAGTTCGAGTTATCCGAGTTCGAGATATCGATGTGTAACTGTACATGTATGAAGTGTACTGATTAACAAGGCATCTGGGTAGATTAGCCATTAGGCTAATCGAGCTACCCTCATTAAACAAAGTATTTTAGCATTCATTCATTAATTTAGATCAATTGGGTTACTGTCAAGCCTTTCATTCATTCATTCAATTCGTCATAAACCCTGTGCACTGCATACAGTTTGGATCCAGTTGAGACATTGAATAACTCAACGTCTCATCAGGTTCAACTAGTTTACACTCTAACTGCATTTTCTAACTTTGTAGCAGATGACACTTTATTTTAACCAAAACTGAACAAAAATATTTTCTCGTATTATAGTGGGTAAATGACGTTACAAATATGTAGTTTTAATAGCGCGTGCATTCATCCACCTGAATCGGGGTCAAATATATTAAATGAATGAATGAATGAAAGACTTTATTTAAAGAGGGTTACCTGGTTAGTCAACAGACTAATCTATTCCAGGGCCTTCTAAAAAGTACCTAGTTATAGTCTACTTTTAATCCGAATGACCGCTCAGCCGACTGTACATTTACTCCAATGTTCATTGAGCCATTGGCCTACAACAATGAGCACTGCTAACATATCATGGCGCAATCATGCATCCGCAGTACCGGCGAGTGATCATCACATGTACCCATTTTAACCCCTGGGTGGAGAGGAGGTGCGGGTGGGAGACACGGAAAAGCGTCACTGAAATTTCCGGGAGGGCCCGGGATTTGAATCCCGGACCTCCGGACTGATAGTCAAGTGCTTTACCACTAGACCACCGCACACCACAACATGACCTTTTAAGGTCAAACTCACTCTAACACAAGCAAGCCATGCAGAATATTTAACAAGCAGAAATATAATAAAAAAATATCTGTAATGTTAAAAGACAGGACAGAGTAACCATAAAACGTACATTTTAATCGATTATAGAAAGCTAAAAGCTTTTTGCATAACGTTCACCTTGCATTAAGCTGCCACCTGTTTCCAAGACCGGTATTTATGCTAAATTTAACGTCTGGTTTAGAGGAGTTTTACGGTACACTACAAGTTTTACAGCATGTTAAGGTCAAACTCACTCGTCAAAGACATTTACGTTTAATAAATTGTCGTCTGCTTTGACCTTTTCCCTATTAAATGAATATTCGTGTAAGAAATGGTGACATTATGAATATAAGCTGAATTTCCATTGTGATATAAGAACGCTTACTTTTTTGGCTTTGGAAGAAATAGATCTATATTATTCCATTAGTAAACAGAGCAGACGCTGATCAGATAGCTCCTACAGGAGCTGTCTGAACTGGGTCTACTCTGTAAAGGGGCCAGAATTAGTCTCTAGGAAGTAAATGGCTTATTCTTTGAATGTTGGAAACGATTGCACTGGCATGACAGTTTACACCTAGATTAAAAGGATCAGAGATGACTTATGATAAATGTCTACATTGTCCTCAAACAAATTTTAATCCGTTCACACTTAGCGGATTATTTTGTTAAACATTGATGAGTCAATCCACTTTGAATATGTAGCATCCAAACGGTTAAATACTCAATACAGTAAATCCCTCTAAACCGGACGTTCAATTTAGTATAAATATCGGTCCTGGAGACAGGTGGCAGCTTAATGAAGGGTGAAAGTCATGTAGAAAGCTCTTCTAGGAGCTTTCTGCATGACTTTAACCCTGCATTAAGCAGTCATCTGCCTAAAAGTATCCAAATTCTTCTCTTCTAGAAATTCGGGTTTAGAGCGGCAGTACTGTATGAATGAAAGACTTTATTTAAAGAGGGTTACCCGGTTAGTCAAAAGACTAATGTACCCCAGGGCCCTCTAACAGAAGCATTTCATACAAAATATTTAACAAACAGAAATATAATAAGAATATCTGTAATTTCAAAGACAGGACAGAGTAGCCATATCATGTACACTTTAATCGATTAAAACAAACCGAATGCGAATACTAGTTTGAAAAAAATGAAATATGGCATTATAATTGTGTATACCAAGAAAAGAAACTTCCACAGAAATTTTCCAATCTGGGATTACTCAATTCTTAGCCTCATGTTATACTCTGCACATAGTCTGTACCCATGTAACACATGTAGGTTTCGAAAACTTGACTGTAATTAGCAGTATTAAATTATTGTTGATAGTTTGTTTTTTATGATTATTTGAAGTATTGCAGATACAGACGCGTGCTTTGGAAAGCTTTCGACAGTACTCTCGTTGTTCAATAATGGTTGTTTTGTAACTAGAGTTACTTTGAGGAAAGGAAAATGGTTATGAACAACAAAATAACAAGATATGTACAAATAATGTTAAGCGTGTATGGCATCTTGAGATAGTGACTCAGAACAGGCAATATTAATTCAGCACTCTGTATAAAAAAGACGGTGCTGAATAAATAAAACCTTTGACGTGAACATTTAGTCTTTAGAAGATAACACCTCAATATTAGACTTTAAAAAAATAACTTTAAAGAATCACACTGATGTTTTATAAGATGCTAACTTACATCTAAAAAAAGATATATATTTACTTTGTATTGCTAATTGTTAATAACTAATGAAAATGCTAACCAGTCATTTACATTTATGTTGGGTTCAAAACCTTTTATCAGCAATATTAAAATTGACTAGTCCAAATAGTCCTTTTGAGAATCATCTTTAGATATTCCATTAAAATGGCATTTATTCATTTCATATAATTATGCAACAGATTAGCTAGATCCAGCTTTATAATAACTATCTGGGTGCTAGTGGTAAATCAGAACTATGATAACAGATTGGATCCAGATAAGACGCCAAGTTACTCGAGGTTTTATAAGGATCCAAATGCGTGTCCTTGAAGAAGGTCTACAAATTGAAGCAGCCAACAAGTTTTATTTATACAGACGCAACATTACTTAGCAAACAATATACATATTTTGTATGAAATGCTTTTGTTTGAGGGCCTCAAGGTAGATAAGTCATTATGACTAATTGAGCTACCCTCGTTAAATAAAGTATTTCATTAATTCATTAATTAATTCATTCATTCATTCAATATTAAGTCTCTATCACAAGCAGTTAGGTTAAAGTTGTGGACAGAGCGACACACAGACATACATACAGACAGACATACCAAAAACAATATGCCCCACCGCTGTCGTAGGGGTATAATATGGTTTTATCAAATCGATTGTATTGTTTAGAAAGAGAAGCAATAAAAGGATAATTAGTGTATCATGTCCTCAAAAAAGGTGTGTGAAGTCCCCATTTTCAGGGTGCAAATTGGGAATAATAAAAACACAAACGACTACAGTACTGAGTAGTGAGAGGGGCGTACGTATATTGCTAAATTACGCAAAAGATCTTCTTAATTTGAATACACATGTCAAATATGAAGTCTCTATCACATGCAGTTAGGTTAAGGTTGTGGACAAAGCGACACTCAGAAAAACATATATATAGACAGACAGACCAAAAACAATATGCCCCTCCGCTGTCGTAGGGGTGTAATATGGTTTTATCAAATCGATGGTATTGTTTAGAAAGAGAAGCAATAGAATGATAATTAGTGTATCATGTCCTCAAAAACGGTGTGTGAAGTCCTCATTTTTAGGGTGCAAAGTGTCCTCAATTGGTCGGGTGTCCTCAGAGATGGGTGTGTCCCCAGTGCGAAGTGTACCTAGCAAATGTACCCATTTTCAGGTCAAAGGTCAAGATCTTACCCTTACGTTTTAGATAAAAAATAAATAGCTATATGAGTTGAAAAAAAATCATAGAGTTTGTATGTGAAATTTGAAGGTCACACGTGGTGTGCATAGTGGTGTCCTCAGTCGTGTGTGAAAATCAGGTGTCCTCAGTGTACACCGCTTGCACGTATGTGTGTGTGTGTGTGTGTGTGTGTGTGTGTGTGTGTGTGTGTGTGTGTGTGTGTGTGTGTGTGTGTGTGTGTGTGTGTGTGTGTGTGTGTGTGTGTGTGTGTGTGTGTGTGTGTGTGTGTGTGTGTGTGTGTGTGTGTGTGTGTGTGTGTGTGTGTGTGTGTGTGTGTGTGTGTGTGTGTGTGTGTGTGTGTGTGTGTGTGTGTGTGTGTGTGTGTGTGTGTGTGTGTGTGTGTGTGTGTGTGTGTGTGTGTGTGTGTGTGTGTGTGTGTGTGTGTGTGTGTGTGTGTGTGTGTGTGTGTGTGTGTGTGTCGGAATTCCGAACACAGAAGGAAAAGGTGGCAGATGCCACCCAGTAAATGAAAACTACATTTCCAATCCAAACTGCCGATGTTATTGTCGTTCGTTTAAACCCGAAATTTAGGACTTCTCTATACAAAGGCTAAACTCGAACTCTTTGTTTAGAAAATACAAGGGTGGTCAGGGTTGATTGGACCACGTGATCTCTCCGACAGGTTAAAGTGTGTACAAAGGTATCTGACAGCTAATAGGCTTACTCCGATTCTTACTGCGTCTTACGTAATAGCTATCACTCCGCCAGCAAGAATATCCTCTGGCAGATTTTACATTATCACGCTAGATCTGGAGAACGATTGTAAGTATGAATTTATGAAGTATGAATTTACCAATGAAATAATCGCATTTGCCCTGCATTAAGCAACCACCTGGTTTTTAAGTCTCCTATTTTCAATAAATTAATGGTCGCTTAAGACAGGTTTTGTTGTACTTTACTATTTCAGTAAACGGGAATTGGAGTCATTGGTCGACATGGGGGTCATGTAGCGTGTCATGCGGTATAGGTCTTCAACACCGTGATCGCGCGTGCAACAACCCTTATCCCTCCAACTCCGGAATAGATTGTTTTGGTGATGCGCGGGACGACAGAATCTGTACAACTGTGGCATGTCAAGGTGTGCTGTCACTGATACTGTTTCAACCCTTCTTCGTAATTTATATACTTATGTCTGCGTAATTTAGCATCCAATATGTACATTAGAACTTCGGAAATGCTTTGGAAACAACTACAAAATTTTGCATTTTATCATCCCCACCCAAACATACGATGCATTTGATGTATCGATGTAATTCAAATAACAATAGCATATAATGGTACAGAGCAAAACATTTATTTAACCTTTAGCCTGCTATGGACGGATGAGTGAATACCTATGCAAACAGTTTGGAGTAACTCGGCGTCTCATCAAGATCCAAACTGTTTGACACCCTGATTGCATTTTGGTAGACAAATAGATTATAGGATGAAATTTGAAAATATAGTAGGTGAACAATTCTGTAAAAATAATTTGCTCAGCAGGCTAAAGGTTAATGGCATTTTGAATGACATTTAAACGTGGATTTTATAAATAGTTGGTTCTGATAATCTCCTACGTCGTAAACAAGAACATCGATACATCAAATTCATCGTATGTTTGGGTGGGATGATTAAATGCAAAGTTTTGGTGTTTCAGGTATTTCTAATAACAGTATATTACTAAATGTGATACAACGACAGGGGTTCATTATTGCAATCAGAACAAGCGAACATTCGCAATGCGGATTAACTGTATTAAATCTAGCATATTTGATTACAAATAAATCATTAACATAACAAACATGCAGAATAATTCTGATTACCATTGGCAATACTGCTTCATCACATAAAACCGACATTCATTGCATACCTTCAATATGATTTTCGCTTTTAGGTTAAATACAAACCGTGTGACGTGGCAGATTGAATCATGTTAAACTTTTCCGAAAACATACAATGTCGCACAATGGATCGTGTTTATACCACATTCTTGTATATCAAACGTAAATTTAATATTGAGGCAATGATGATTATGCTAGATTTTGTTTTCCTTTACTGCGATAAACAGAATATCATGTTCGTATTTATTTCTCTTTATTGATTAAATAATACAATGATACTCTCCAAGGTTGATAAAAACGATCATAAACTCTTATTTAAAATCCGTTATTTAAAACTGGAACTGAAATAAAATGATTTCAATACACGTAACTAGATGGCGGATGGACCGAATGGAGTGGCTGGAACACATGTAGTTCAACCTGCGGGACAGGGGTACAAACCTCCTCACGTTTTTGTACAAACCCTAGTCCCTCTGTACTTGGGAAAGCGTGTGCGGGTGACAATGTTAAAGTGAAGACCTTCTCTGTGGCACGGTGTGTCGGTATGTATTATTACTTAGAAATATGAGCTCTAGTGCAGACCTACATGTATATATATGTATATAAGACCCTGCAAAGGCAAGTAGTACCTATTCAAGAAGTATGCAAGCCAACAGTTCAAAATCTTACATAATATTAAAAATAAGAATACAACAAGCAAGGTTTTCTTTTCTCAGCTGCATGAAAAGTGTTATTGGTATTGAAATGAAGTTAAAATAAACCCAGATACTACATATATCCTTGATATTAAAACATACCACATCGCTGGGGTTTAGTAGGGCAATAGATGTGCTTAAAAATCACATCAAACATACTAAATATGGATCCCGATCATACATTTGACTAGAACGATACCCACAATTCTGAAACTAGATCTTTCGAAAGCAAAATCACAAAGAAATCGTTTCTTCTCTACACACATGCCATGCATTGTTAGGCGAATTATTCTTTCCGTCAAATAATATACATGTAATTACTTTTCAAAAAACTATTAGTCAAATTATTCTGTGTGGATCATTTTTTCTTATCAGCTTGGAAATGAACGTCCTATCTCTAAATTGCCACTTAACCAAACGCATCTCAACTGCTACTATACATGTAGTTGTTTTACAGATATTTCCCGTCATGTTTTGTTGGACTATGACATAGGATGTATCATCAAAACTTATTTTACTGAATAATTAAAACTGGTTCCTCATTTCCAGAAGATTAATTAAACAAAACGTTTATCAGATTTTATCACCGAACAAAAGGATAAGAACTACACACAGTGTTTTCAAACGTCTTATATACTCGGTTTCCGCACACTGGGTTAATCTACATTCCACTGTACATGTTAAATTCTCATATGGCGTCGTGTGTCGTAATGTGTCAGTAATCACCCGTACAGGAGAACATTCTGTAGTTTTCAAGAATTAAAACATAGATCTAAATTCAAAAAAGTTAATTAACCAATTATCTCGAATTTTATAATAAATTCTGAAGGGAGGTGATCACCCGAGAGCAACACAAAAAGAGAAAATTGCAGACTCGGTTTTTTATTGAGTCTGTTCATGAACAGTAATTGAAAGTGCAACACTGCTCACGACCCCTAGAACCGGCTTAAGCAGTATTCAATTTTCAGAACAAGAAGTACTGAAATTCATGATCTCGAAAGATCAGAATGGTATAACAACACTGAGAATGAATTACGGGGCGACGTTTCACGGCCGCCACATACGCACTTAACATCGCCTTATAATGTCGACTCTGCTAGGCACATTTTCAGAAAAGTATGCTGAGACATTCTCCTTGGATGCATGTAAGCCCACATATGTGAAGGCCAAGGGATTTGTTCACATCAATACAACAACGTCATATAGTCAGTATCATCATAGCCTCCAGGGTGCATCGTCGTCATATGTCTACTAATACAAATACTAATACATCATCTTTCTAGACGTTATAGACGTTTAGACGTTATGCCACTGTCACACATAGCGACGTTTCCACTGTGAGAAGAATGGCTCCGTCCAGCCATTGTCGAACCCAAAACCTTCTGCGCGTTCTACATCTTGGGACCTACTCCGTCTTCGTCCAATAATGAGATATTTAACGTCTGCATCATCCAGGATCTGCTGGACCTGCATATAGGGAAGCGGTTGTCCCTCTTGCTGCCGTGCATCCGTCATGGTGAAATGAAATGTTTGTTTGAAATCCTCATTAATTTATACTATTTGTTGTTTTGGTTCATTCTCATGCAAACACCAATGGACGTTGAAGAAACGCGTCATGTCGCTGTAAGAGCGCAGTAGATAAGATAACACTCTGTGTTATACAAGCTCTATATTCGCGCTGTATAAACACAGTAGAGACGCAGTGCCATCTCAGAGAACGCCGTACGATCACCGTGCATGCACCATCGACAGCCATTGCGTTCGCAATGCAACCTCTGTGTGCGCCCGCGGCGATCCTGTTTGTTTTGTGCATGCTCTAAGTGCGCGCTATCGCTCGGCATTCTACGAGATCTACCGCGTTTACTTGCGATGCCACTGTGTTACCGACGCGATGCTTGCAATTTCACTGCGCGCAGCTCGGAGTTCTTGGACGTCATGGGATCACAGTTAGAACGCGAGCCTGGTGAGAGATAGGGGTTTTACAACGAAGCCGTCTATGGGTTATTGGTCTCCATCACTATCCAAACATGTGCACCCGTCTCAGAAGAGCAACATCTATCGCATTTTCGTTATCATAAAGGACATTTTACACGTCTTTCTCGGTGACAGGAAAATGTGTCAACTTTTTGAAAGACAGAATTTCCTAAAATGAAATATTTATATACAGCATGTGTCATTCTTTATGAAATGGACAACCAACTACAGAATCTGACCAATGTCTGTATTTGTCAATAAAAATCAGATGTCCAGATAGGATCCGTACATTAAAACATTTTCGAGAATAACATGAGTAACTTTAATTCTCAACCAAATCGAGAGACGATTCTAAAGAGTGGCCACAAGATAGGTTTTGAGACATTTAAGTATTTTATTTGAATGATTCAACAGATTGGTCAACGAGCAGTTATGGCTCTGCTAACTAGAGAGGAATATTCATGCTAATGTATTAACACTTTCCTTCATATAAACACATTTTCGCGCACCTGCAAACAGACAGGAGCCGTTTGATCAGCATTTGATAGATATGTTGAACGATCTGTTTCTGTAGTTTCTAAACTGGCTACAATGTTCCATTCTCCATATTTCATTATAACCATTTTGTCTATGAATATTCAGTAGTTATTGAAACTTGGAATAAATATAGAATAGAGTAAGGGTTAACATGGTCCAGTATCGCGCCGTCTGATTGTTATTTTAGGTGTCGGTAGATACACTCCGCACGTTGCAGTATCGGGTGAAACGGGATGGGTACCCCCCCCCCCCCCCCCCCCCAGATATAAGATATTAGACAAGAATGGCCAAAATACATGAGAGCAGAGTAAACAAACGGGTTGCATTTTGGTCTGCATCTATGGCAAATGGGTATTGCAAAGTAATGTAATGTATATGCAATGTGAACAAGGTGTGGTGTTCACTACAATAGTTATATTGGTAATGTTATAAACTTATTAATGTATACACATAAACTTAGTTAAGACTAAGTAACATGAAAAAAATGATCAGACTGGCTTGAGCCTTTAAATAGTACTACATGTCCTTCCGGTTGAGAAGACAATAAATTATGATCTTACTGTCTTTTAAAACCAAACGCAGGACAGACATGATTTCATAATCTTATTATGTCTCCCCGACATCGCGCTGCAATGTTGTGGTGTCGCTCCATTGTGGATAGAAACCGGACGTTACGAAGGCTTAGACGTTTTGACGGAAAATGTCCGTTTTGTGGTCGAGAGTTATATTTTTCTTGAATGATTTTTTGTACGATGACCTGCGCAAAGACAGGATGTGTTGATGTCACACTTACTACAAAGTCTAAAATGGATCGACTTATTTTTCGGTTCACTAATCAAGAAATGTTACGGTAATGTGTCAAACTTGTTTTAATATTTTGCAACATCGGCTTTAACTTATTTATAAATAATGGCATTGGAAATTTTCATACTTAGTGAGCGATTTTATTTAGTCACATCTGATCTGAACAGGGATGATATCGTTTTTTGTTGTTTTAATTTTTTTTAAGTTTTTGTTTTAAAAAAAAAACCGTTTCTTATTAAGCACATTAGGGCCCAAATTTACATACTACGGTTTCTTAAAATGATAGTCTCTACTTGCAACGTGTATTAAAATTGCCTAACAATAACATAAATCATTTGATAATATGATGAAAAGAAGTTTATTGCAAGAAATCAGTCGAATAAATGACAAAGAATATTTTCATGGTTGATATCGAAGATCCGATGTTATCGGCAATGTATTAGTATTTATTCGGGTTACATTTTAGTTACGTTAACAGTTCGATAAAGGCCGATACTATTTTGTTTGTTTACAAAACAAAAATTATAAGTATCTATGAAAGCTTATTTTGTATAACAGGGGCGTTTTTCGATACAAGTTCAAAATGACAATCTTCATCATAATAACCAACTTTTATAAAGTCATTGAAAATATGCGTTTATCGTTGGCAATCAAAATTTAAAGGCAGTTTTTATATCTCGATTAGCATTGGTTAATTTTAATATTGTGAATAAATGATATGTGATAGAATGCTTTCGTAATGCATGTTGTGATAGTACAATAATTTGCCTTAAAATAAATTGCAGTCTCATCATTCTATATGATTATTGCCAATCATTTGTTTGATGTAAAATCATTGATACGGTAACCTTGGTTGTCGCATACTAGGTGTCGGCTATGTGGATTGTTTCTTATAACTGTTTTAAATTAGGACTGGCGATAGGTATGGTCGTACGCTCATTCATAAAACGGACCCCAGGGGTTTAGTGGGCATATGTTTTCAGTATTATAGGGATTAAATATGGCTCCTTTAAGGGATAAGTAAATTAAATAAGCTAAAGAACTTTTGTTTTGATCGAGAAATGTTCGTTACAGTTTCATTTTGTGCAATTTTTTAACATAATGTATGTGTGACAGATAAGATTTCTTAATATTGATAAATAACCAACTTGGTTATCATAAATACTATACCATTTTAAATGTTTCGCTGACAAATTTTGATCGTTTACAAGTATTGTCGTCTGCAAAATGTGTCGCCTGCTGTAATGTTCGTTTATTTAATTTTCTCCTCATTTCGTTCCAAAACACAGTATCGCAGTAACAGACAGTTTAGGTCCTGGTGAGACGCTGAGTTACTCGGCGTCTCACCTGGATCCAAACTGTTTACATAGTCATCACAAATGCGACGTTGGCAGCGAAAGAGTTAATATACTCTAGACCTGTATGCATATATGTTACAGATACACGCATTGGTTTTACCCTCCGAGGTATTTCTAGAATTGATACACAAGGTAACGTCATATTCGCCAAGGTTATCACAAATCAGGGCGGTGGATACAGCACCTCAACAGGAATTTTCACCTGCAGTGTTCCAGGGATGTACTCTTTTAGTTTCGGCCTAATGAAAGATGCGAAGGTGAAAGAGGCAGTATGCTGGATCTACAGAAACAACGAGCAACTCGTTCCAGCTTGGGTGAATCAAGGATCTACTGGTGACTTATTACCTGTCAGTGCCAGTGCTTATGTTCATCTGGCGGCCCGAGATCAAGTACATGTTACAGGCTGCACCAATATCTCTACATTACACGCGGATACGGTCGTATCTTCATTCACTGGGTATTTGGTAGATGCAGATTGATATTGAACAATGTGTAAATAGTTCAGTTATACATGGCAAAAATTTACTTATGAGTTGTAACAATGAATAAACTATCTATGCTTGCAATAAATTACTAATATTATGTATTGTACTAAATTACATATTGCAATAAATTGATAACAGTATGCATTGCACTAATCTATTTATGTATTACAATAAATTACCAATAGTATGCATTGCACGAAATTATTTATTTATTTCAATAAATCATTGATAGTATGTATTTTGATAAATAACTACTCTTTTTATTGACATACATGTACATGCTTATCTGAAATGTGTAGTTTGGTAAAAAGAAAAGTTTGCCTCAGGTCAGTGTTGTAATTCACAATCTAACAAATCTAATATTGTCACATATGTCCAGAAACATTTATTTATTTAAGCCTCATCAATGTACATTCATAAAATAGTGAAGAAAATATTCCAAAACAGGGAATTAATATAATACATAAATAATTGAATTGCTCTGATCTAATATTTCGACCACTAAGGGTCTTTTTCAAAGATTATCATGTCAAAATACACGTCACATTTTTGTTACATGCATACAGTCATAAAATCAAAGAGAATAATGTGACGTGTAATTGGACATGATCATCTTTGAAAAAGGCCCTTAGTGGTCGAAATATTAGATCAGACCAATTCAAGTATCTATGCATAAAATAGTTACAAGCGTAAAACGTCAAGCAATATAACGGTGTACAGCCATTCTTTAAATAATTATAAGAGACTATACGTTAATATATCACAACTCAATTGCATCAAATACCACATACAATACTTAACTTTAATCCTTAATCTGCTGAATAATTAAAACTGGCCCCTCTCTTTCTGAAAAGTAATTAAACCATTCCCTCATATTGACGCCTATGGACGCCTCTGTAAAGGTAGCTTTTTGAAACCATTGTGATAAATAGAGCATTTTCTCCTTAGAATCAAATGCTCTGTTTATCACAATGGTTTCAAAACTACACAATTCTAAATGTTTCCCTTTCTCTAGTTTATGCTCCTTTTCGGTATGAATGTATTTATTCAAAGAGGCTGAGTGTAAAATAGCATATGAGGAAATGGGTTAAACAAAACTTGTATCAAAATTTATCACTAAAGAACACTCAAGGGTTAATGTGTGAGAAACGAATATATTAGTCATTTGTAAACAGTGTAGACTCAGATCAAATGGCTTCTGAGTGAGCCCTTTGATCAGCGTCTACATTGTTTGTCATAAATATCATATTTCAGCGATAAAGTTTGATACATTTTTCTTTTTTAATATTCAGAAAGGGATGGGCCTGTTTTAATCATTGAGCGGGTTAAGGTTTGAATGACTTGGTTGCTGAAACGAATCCAGATATTAAACTTAACAATAAATAGATATTATGTTGTATGTTGAAAAATGCTTACGAGATGGAAATTTACTATGCCGTATTTACCATCGTTTGCAAGATATTCATAGGACAACTTTAAGGAAGACAAATGTAACGTACCACCTTGTCCGGTCCCCGCTTTTTACCCTTCCCTGTCTCTGTCCTTGACTTTTGATGCCGGTCTCACTGTCCCTGTCTCTATTCCTGTCCCTGTGTTGTCTCAGTCTTTGTCTATGTCCCTGTCTCGGTCTTTGTCTCTGTCCGTGTCTCTGTTCTTGTATCTGTCCGCGTCCTTTCCTTGTCTCTGCCGTCATCTCTGATCTTGTCTCTGCCATTGTATCTGTCCTTGTCTATGTCCGTGCCTCTGTCATTGACTCTGTCCGTGTCTTTGTCCTTGTCGCTGTCATTTTCTCTGTCCGTCTTTGTCTCTGTCATTCTCTATGTCCTTGTTTCTTTTATTATGTTCTTGTCTATGACCGTGCCTGCGTCCTTGTCTGGGTCCTTGTCTTTGTCCGTCCTTATTTCTGTCATTGTCTCTGTCCGTGTATCTGTCCTTATCCCTGCCCTTGTCTCTACCATTATATCTGCCTTTGTTCCTGTCCTTGACTCTGTCTTTGTCTCTGTCTTTGCGTTCTTTATATCTGTTGTGTCTGATTAGGATCTATATTTTTGGAGTAAAACAACATCAACCCTTGTATATATCCTTGTCTCTGTCTTTGTATCTGGCTCTGTCCTTGTCTCTGCCCCGCTCTTGTCTCTGCTCTTGTTTCTGGTCTTGTATTTGTCCTTGTATTTGTCCGAGTATCTGTCCTAATCCATGCCGTTGCCTCGGACATTGTATCTGCCTGTCCCTCTGTCATTGTGTTCTTTATATATCTTGTTTCAGTTGTAGCTTATCAAATATTCACATATATTTGAAATATACACAAAATGGAAGAGTTAACTACATATATTAAACTGTTTAATGGATTATCTCTCTTGCCATTCCATTTTTTACGAGCAGTAGTTGTGCGCTGATCATCACAAAGTACAGTTATAATTCACAACAAAAAATGTTCCGCATGATTAGTAACCCTTCTAATGCGACCGTCAAACAGAGGTCTAATTATGCGCGGCACAGACAGGTGATTGCTTAATGCAGGATGAAAGTAATACAGAAAGCTCCTATAGGAGATTCCTGTATTACTTTCGCCCTGCATTAAGCAGTCATATACTTCTAAAGACAGTAATGGTTATTCATTAAAAGGTCACTTTAGAGGGGTTCTACTATATACCCTTCTACACCAGTCTCCCCAACCTCTGATTTACAGTCGAACTCCTTTTAACAGGACGTTCAAATTGATATTAATGCCGGTCTGTAAGACAGGTGGCAGCTTAACACAGAGTGAAAGCAATGCAGAAAGCTACTCTTGTAGTTTTCTGTATGACTTTCACCCTGCATTAACTAGCCACCTGCTTACAGTCTCTAAATTATAATTTAATAGAATTTCCGGTTTAAAGGGATTTTACTGTACTTCAAACACATGTGGGTATAACATATAACACTTCACTGAATGATCGTTCATGTCAGATATAGAATATTAATTAGAATACTTTTGTAAATGGTATCTGAATGCAGAAAAGTTTGACCATGGTAGTAACTGTAGAATTAGATCTATATCATTCCGTAAGCAAACAGAGCAGACAGCTTCTACAGTAGCTGTCTGATCTGGGTCTTTGCTATTTGCAAATGCGTACATATGCCTTTCCATAGGGTAGTGAGTGAGTGAGTTGGGTTTTACGTCCGACCAACAGTATTTCAGTTATTTGCAGACTGTACCCGCATGATCCATAGGGTAGGGGTGGTATAATGCGTTCCTTTATCATGTTTGCAATAAACATGTCTGCTAAGAACAATAAAATATGTCTGCTAAAAATAACAAAAAATATATACCTGCTGCCAAAAAAGTGCAAACCCAGATCTTTGCATCATGCAAGCTTTTAAGAAAGTATCTATTAATTATTTCAATATTGAAAATGTATGCGTAAGTTGGTCACTTCATGAATATTCATTAACTAATTTAACAGTGCACCCTCTCTACAACGACACCCTTTGGGATACGAATATTGTATGTGTTGTTCAGAGGGAGTTGTTATAGGGAGGGAAATCAACATAATAAGCTTGTTTGCAGATCCCCAGATAAGGTGTATTTCAAGAACTAAAACCGTTATGTCTCTATCAAACCCTATGTTGTGACCACCCTTTAGAATCGTCACAAAGTGACGATTCTAAAGCGTGGTCACAACATAGGGTTTGATGGAGGCATAAAGAAAACACGATGGAAAAAAAGTTGTGTCTGGAGCCTTGTTGTTTCGGAAACAGTGACATGCGTTGTTGTAAGGAGGGAATCGTTATTGAGAGGGCCGTTGTAGGGAGGGAACACTGTAATATAAGATTTTCAAGAGAATGTTTTCCTTTGACAAAACATGTAGAATGAAATCTATGTAATTTCATAAGCAAATAGGATAGAACCAGATCAGGAGGCTCTTACAGGAGCCGTCTAGTAGTAGGTCTATACTCAGTTTACAAATGCGTTAAACGTGTCTGTATAAGGGAAATGGTTAACCGAAAGTAAAACAGTATAGATCCTAGTGAGACGACGAGTTACTCCGTATCTTACCTAGATCCAATATATTTGAAAACGCCAACCAGGTCGAGATTAGCAAGATGCCAGTTAACCCATTGTATGCTGAATTATATTATTTGTGAATATAAATGACGCAAACCACCAAAACAATATGCTTTATCGAATACTATGATGTGAATGACAAACAGTGCAGTCTACACTGTTTGCAATTGACTGATCCACTTGTTTCCCGCATATAAATGGTTAATTAATATATGTTAATATATTACATTTAAGCAGCAAGAAACCTTAAGACAGATATATAAACCAACCAAAAAAAAAAGAAAAACAGATAATTGATTAACCCTTAACCCGTCTTAAAAAACTTATATTTGCTCAAATTCTAACCTGGTAAAGTTTTCTCTTGTTCCGAAACGTTCAAACATTTGATAAACTATTGATCAAGTGTCAAACAGCTTGAATTCTGATGAGACGCCGTCTCGCCTGGATCCAAACCGTTTGCAAATGAGATCCAGGTCGTGGTTAATTGCATAAGGATTAAAATACTTCTACATCAAACACGTATAATGAATGTTTTGAGAATGGTCTAAAATTGCATAGTGCATTCTCAACTTTTGACAAATCGTTGATTACAGTATATGGATTTCACATATTTACGTCGGCGGAACAATACACCCATGGCTGTCATTTATAACTAGACAGATTTACAAGTATACAATACTTTGCATAATCGCTTCAGATTAAATTTCGGGTGACTGGCTGTTTACAACAACTGTTTCGGTTTGTTCACAGGTAGCGGTATCGAAATGGCATTGTGAGCGTACCTTTCCATATGAAAACCTTTTATTTAGCTATACGCATGTGTAGCTTATAGTTTGTTTGTTTGTTTGTTTTGGTGTTTAGGTTGCATTGGTGTTTAGGTCGCATTTGACAATATAACAGTATTTCAATCAGATCGCGACCCCAGATTATTACAGATGGGGTTAGATAAATACATAGTTCGATTTATTTCAGTAAAAAGTGTACATTACACGGCATAAACATCAAGGAGCTTAAAAACGCTATGAAATGCACACTACAGAAAAAACCTCTCTATAACGGCCACTAAAATGTGTTAATTGGTTGGTATTTAGGGCAGGTGGCTGCTTAAAGCAAGGTTAAAGTAAAACAGAACGCTCCTGTAGGAGCGTTCTGTTTTACTTTCACCTTGCTTTAAGCATCCACATGCCTTTAACACAAAATGCTTGATGTACATTAATGGCCGTTATAGAGAGGGTTTACTGTAATACCAATGATAACACGAAAAATGAAGATCAAACGTTTTCTTAAAAGAGAGGGTTACGAAATGTTATCACAAATTGGTTACCACAGACATTGCTACAATTGGCCTATAATATTGAGCACTGCTAACATATGGCGCAATCATGCAGCCGCAGTACCGGCGAGTGACCCTCACAGGTACCCATTTTAACCCCTGGGTGGAGAGGATGTGCGGGTGGGAGACACGGAAAAGCGTCTCTGAAATGTCCGGGTGGGACCGGGATTTGAACCCCGGACCTCCGGACTGATAGTCAAGCGCGTTACCACTAGACCACCGCCACCATTACCTTATTATTATTATTATTATTATTATTATTATTATTATACGACATTTATATAGCGCTCTTTTCACACAGGATATGTGCGTTCAAAAGCGCTTCACATGGATGAAATCACCGGAACGAACCGCATGATTATCTATCCGGACAATAAAAGATATACAATAGATATACAATATAAATGAAATCACTATCTGGAGGGAACCACATGATTCCCTCTATGGCAATGGGCGGCAAAATGAACCGACCCAAATACCACTTGAGCCATTATATACACAAAAACAGAGAAACTATAATTACGGAATCTGGTGCATACAGTAGCCCAAGTGAATGAACACCCTACAGTGACCATAGGAGTTCAGTGCAAACAATGGCAATATCTTAAAACGATACAGCCTTCTGAAGTCACAATCCAAAGTTGGTCGGAAAGACCACTCACAACCAGAGACTTGGGACCAGGGTCCCACTTCAACATGAAAACATGTTGCTCTCAATAGTCGAGAATAGGGAATGAAATTCTCCCTCACCAACATGAGACCATGTTGCTCTCATGAATTGCAAGCCCCAACTCTGGATTGGATTGAATCGGGTACAATTATCACAACAATAATCATCAATACAGAGTGCCGTCACCCGCGACTTGTACTGAAGACGTGACTTAGATATACAGTAGATATGAAATCACTAACCGGGATGAATCGCATGACTGTCTATCGGTTCCATTAAAGATATGCAACATATCGTTTACTAAACTGTCCTAGTAATAAATGTTGAAAAAATGCGTTTTCATACACCTTTTGAAACATGCCAGTGATCCTGCCTCTCTAATGCCTGACGGTAGAACATTCCAAAGTTTTGGAGCTGCATGCATGAAACTTCTCTCACCGTATGTTACCATACGACTTTTTGGCATAACCAACGACAATGATCTACTTGCCGACCTCAACTCTCTGGCGCGGCCTGTACACGTCAAGCATGTCGACAATGTACTTCGGAGATTCATTGTGCATGGCTTTATACGTAAGAGTCAGAATTTTGAATTCAATCCGATGTTGAACCGGAAGCCAGTGAAGTTCCTTCAAAGCCGGCGTGATATGATTATATCGAGGGGTTCTGGTTATTATGCGGGCTGCTGTGTTTTGCACTCTTTGAAATTTCCGTAGTGAGTTGTTTGAAATTCCATGCAGCAGTGAATTGCAGTAGTCTATTTTTGATGTAACAAGAGAGTTTACCAAAGTCTTGGTAGCATCAGGTGAGAGGTACTTTCTTATATGGCCTATTTGCCGGAGCTGTGCATAACTAGACCTACACACGGAATTTACATGTGATGTCATATCCATTTGTGAATCGAGCCATGCACCGAGATTCTTTACACACAAAGACGGTCTGATTTTAGAGGGCCCTACTTGCACATTAACCTCTGCAGGTACTTTTGTGTGTTTCGTATGAAACAGAATGACCTCAGTTTTGTCAGTATTGAGCTTCAGCATGTGCTGATGCATCCAAGAGACTACTTCTTTGAGACAGTCAACTCGAGATAAAGCTTCCTGTTGACAGGAAATGCCCTTGGGCTTAAAGGACAGGTATAACTGCGAGTCATCGGCATAGAAATGGTGATTACATGGTTTCTGCAGATTGAGCCGACAGGTTTTGTGTACATGATGTAGTGTTTTGGTCCTAGTACGGAACCCTGTGGCACGCTATATTCCATTTTAACTAGGGTGGACAGTTCTCCATCTACTGAGACTATTTGATAGCGGTCATTCAGATAGGAGGTTATCCACTCAAGAGGTTTTCCAATAATTCTGAAGTCTTTTTCCAGGCGTTTTAGCAGAGTTTCATGATCGATAGTGTCAAATGCAGCCGATAAGTCAAGCATGACCATAACTTTAACAGCCATGTAGGTATAGGATCCAGTTCACAGGACTTGCAAGGGGGTGCCTTAATGATCTGTTCTACTTCTTCTTCTGTAGCTGTAACAAAATTACCTAAAGCGTTCGTTGCACGCTGCATTTCAGTGATAACTGGCGCACTCGATACAGTGCCTGATGCAATATCTGCCCGTATTTTGCCCACTTTATCGGCAAAAAAGTTACTGAAGTCTTGTGCAAGTTGTCTTGAGGACGAAGTCTTAGGCAATGTGATGTCACTAGTTGTACCTAGCAGGTGCTTAGTGACTTTGAAAAGACTATTTGAGTCTACCTGGCAAGATTCTACTTTTTTTAGTAGAAATCAACCTTTGACTTTGTCAACAGCTTGTTTACGTATGTACACTGTTCTCTGTATAGCTGATGGTCTATTGTGAGTCTGGACTTTTTCCAATTTCTTTCCAACTTGCGACGTACATGTTTAGCATCGTGCAGTTCCTGGGTATACCACGGACATGACGGTCTGAGCGTTATAGTTTTTGTACACAATGGTGCATGTTTATCGGCAAGTGCCGCCAACGCTTGTGTATATGTGTTAACCAGCTCGTCAACATCTGTCATTTGCAAACTTGCTTTGATTGATTCAGAGTTGAGGAGATCTCTTTTAAATGAGTCGACATTAATTGCCCTAAGCTTCCGAAATGAAACAGTTTTTCTCACTGTTGGAGTTTTAGCCGCCTTTGCTTCGAAAGTTACAGAAAAATGATCGCGCGAAACTTTGCCAGTACTGTCAAAATAGTCCTGGGTCGGTGACTTCAATATTTGACACACAGTCATCACCGTTTCTCGTGATAACAACATCAAGGGTATGTCAACCAATATGAGTGGCTTCATCCACATGCTGTTGCAATCCAAATGACTCTAGTGTACTAACAAAGTTAGCTGTGTTCCTGTCACTTTGATTGTCAAGATGGATGTTTAAGTCCCCTACAATGATGACTGGCCTGTCACAAGTCGCAAATTTTGATAGGAAAAGTGGCCATTCATTATCAAGAAAATCTCCGGTTTTAAGACCATTTCCCCGCGATGGTGGTGGTCTGTAAACGATTACTAGGCGTAATGTGAAATCTCGGATACTTACGTACCCAAAATTTGAGAAATCACCATCTTTTGTCGAAGCATGGAGGCGAAGTACTATTAAAGGCTTATGTATGACTGTCACCCCGCCGCCACGGTTGCCATTGCAGCGAGGGACATGATTGATTTTGTAATTGGCGGACCCAGTTCGCTTAAGCATGATTTGTCTACAGAACTACCGAGCCAGGTTTCTGTAACCGCTACCACATCTAAGTCGTTTGAAACAATATAGTCGCAAATAGAAAGAGCCTTATTTTTGACTGATCTAGGGTTTATACTGAATACTTTTACAAAAGTCTGAATTCTGACTGGCGTAGGAGTTTCGCGTTTTACAAGTACAAGATTTTTCGTTACCTTGGGAAAGGGCACTGCTGAGAATTTACTCGTGTTTCTGTGAGGTTTTGAAACCATAGGTCGGATTATCTGGGGGAACTCTTTCAAGTGATAGACATTTACACCAGCAGATGGAACTTCCCTTTTGGTTAGACGATTTTCAGAAATAATTTGAATTGATTGGGGTATTTCCCTTAATTTGTTTAAATGAACACCTTTATTTTCATCCCAAATACGCTTTGATTTTGAGTTGCCCCCTCTCGAACCCCTAAATTTAGCTAAGCCAAATTGCCCGAAGTCTAACAGTCCTAGCTGTTTTTAATCTTGATACCAATATGTTGTTGGGTTTTAAATTGGGCGATAATGGCCCTATAAAGGAAAGATCACACCTTGTATAGCTTAGTTGTCCTCTAGTCTTCTCCAATAATCCGCTTCTCATCTCCACCTATATGTCCTGATACCTGGGGTACACACATTTGAATTTAAAAAGCCAATATGGTACAAAATTGTTTTATTAAATTCACTTTTTTCTGACAAATCACACAACAGAATCACCTAAAAAGTACACCAATCTATTCACACTTCCTTCATGCACAATTGTGTCACGTTTCGGAAAGTTTTATGAAGTTTCTTCCTCTTAAAACTATGCAAAATATCAGAGCGAAATTAATGCAGCCTACACACGTTGGCGCATCCATATATATACCTTATGAAAACGCATATGTACGCATTTGCACATAGGAATCAGATCAGACAGCTACTGTAGAAGCTATCTGCTCTGTTTGCTTTTCGGAATGATATAGATCTAATTCTACAGTTACTACCACGGTCAAACTTTTCTGCATTCATACATCATTTACAAAATTATTCTAATTAATATTCTATATCTGACATGAATAATCATTGAATAAAGCGTTAAAGTATTATATGTTATACCCACGCGTGTTTGAAGTACAGTAAAATCCCTTTAAACCGGAATTCTATTAAAGAATAATTAAGATACTATAGACAAGTGTCAGCTTAATGCATGGTGAAAGTCATGCAGACATCTCCTAGAGTAGCTTTCTGCATGACTTCCATTCTGCATTAAGCTGTCACCTGTCTTACAGAATGACATTGATATAAATTTGAACGTCCTGTTTAGAGGAGTTTTGCTGTAAATCAGGGGTTGGGGAGACTGGTGTAGAAGAGTATATAGTAAATCTCCTCTTAAGTGACCGTTTAATGAATTAGCATTACTGTCTTTACAAACATATGGCTGCTTAATGTAGGACAAAAGTAATTCAGAGCTTTATGTATTACTTCCATCCTACATTATGCAACCACATATCTCTGTGACCCAGCATTAGACCTCGTTTTGGTGGTCACATTAGAGGGGTGTAACTGTATTTACTTATCATGCGGAACATTTGTGTTGTGTTTTATTTTGTTGTGATCACTGCCAGTAAACAGCCGTTAAAGGATATTAACTCGAAAAGCAAGAGAGATAATCCATTAAACAGATTATATTTTGCGTTTTTCTCGTATATTTGATAAGCTATAACTGAAATGTATGGGTGAAGTTTGATATTATTAACTCTCTTGTTATTTTGAATGAAGTAAATGGTTATACCAGTTTTAATCTACCTATACAAAAAGATGTTTACACAAATAGTGATCCAATAAAAACAGAAATCAAATACGCCTACTGCATTCGAAACTCATTTCATTTATTCAGATTGTTGCAGTTCGCAGTCTAGTTTGTTGTTAACCTGTTGACGTGTCAAAATGTATTTTTTAAATATCGGTGTTTATAAAAGAAACCCAGATGAAGTTGTTATACATATGCCCACAATCTTATGTTTGGGCTTAACCCTTTACTCCATGTGGCCGAGTGTTTATTGTCTTCGACTAATTCACTTAGCCTCTCACCGCTGTGGTTCGAATTACAGCCTGTCCATGTGGATTTTTCATGTGAGGAAGCCTTCCTACTGGCTTGCTGTAGGTCGATGCGAGTTTTCAGCAACCCAATCATTTTTTTATCTACTGAATAATCAAAACTGACCCCCACTTTCTGAATATTAATTAAACAAAACTCTATCAAAACTTATCGCTTTGAACACGACATCTATGACAAACAGTGCAGACTCTATCACAGGGATCCCTTATAAGCCCTATGATCTTGGTTCACACTGTTTGCAAAGGTCTTATATACATTGAGCCTTGAGTTTTCTTCAGTGGTATAATTTGATACAATATTTTGTTTAATCAATATTCAGACAGAGATAGAGAGAGGCCGTGTAATTATTGAGCAAAAATCAGTTTAAGGGTTAAAGAGTTTGCCCTCGTATATTCCTGGTCACGTGTGGCAATTCGTTGTAATTAATTTCATGAAAGGAATTACATCACAAATCTGAGACAATCCTTTTTATTCCAAAGTAGGAGGAGTAATTTATTGCAGTACATAATCGGAATATTTACACATTGTTTACTCTAATTATTTTCCTCATCCCTGCTGACAATGAAATGTGTCAAGCTATGATTAGATTAGGACAAACATTAATGCATTATAATATGTTCTTCCAACGTGACATTGAGGTAGTGTCTGCACCTCTTGCCACTTGTCACACTTTCAAACATTTATTATCAATTCATATAAGATCCACTTCTGTGAACAGCATTTACAATCACATACACAAAACATACACCATTTCAACATGGTCACCGGGAACACACAATCATACAGTATAAACAAACAGATGATATATTCTATCTAGATTAAACTGATGATATACTCTATCTAGATTAATCACTGGTGTTCTATATCTTGCCACTTGTCAGCATTAATTAATGCTTTCAATGCCAATACCACGTGTGTGATTACCTACGCATGCAAAGAGAAATAAAATAAAATGAGAATAACTGCAGAAGACGACATATGATAAGGAGGTGCACGTTTCATGCTAACCTTTATGAGAACCTTAATCATTGTAACCTCCATCATGGTAACATGTTGGCCTTAAGCAGAGTAACCTTTATCATGGCAACCTTTATCATCGTTACCTTAATCATTGGAACTTTAATCATTGAAACCTTAATCACGATAACCTTAACCATGACAACCTTTATGATGTTAAACTTCCCCGTGCTCCATCTTACGGGGTTTATATATCTCAACTTATTCGTTTTGCTAGAGCTTGTTCATCTATTGACGATTTTAACAGTCGAAATCTCATTTTAACTGAAAAACTGCTTAAACAAGGATATAGATACCATAAACTAAGAAAAACTTTCTCTAAATTTTACTATCGAAATCTCTCGCTTATTAGCAAGTACAAATGTAATCTCAAGGTACTTTTGCGACACGGTATTTCACATCCTGAATTTTATGGTGATGTGATTTACAAACTTCGTAGAATTATTGGACATACCCATTTTCTCACTTTGTTCATCAAATATATAAAACAATTCATTAAAAAGGGATATGATCCTGTATTATTACAACATACTGCATGTTTGGTTGTGAACCCTTTTACAGTTGGCAATCACGCTGGCCTCTTTGCATGTACGCCGACAAGAAAGGTTTAGTACTCTATGAAGGCGACCTCTTAAATCCAGAAATGGAAGGAGAACGTCGGATATCTGTACTATTTCATTTTTGTCGTACCCTTTATTACTTTTCTACAGTTACTCTGTTTGCAGCTCAATCATTGAGTACACTAGCGATAGGTGGATACAGTATGTTCAATTAAATGTTTTTTGTTATACATGCACTTTACCACTGTATTTGCTGTCGCGGTTGTTGTAGATTAGTCGGAGAGGGGATACGTTTATTTACACTGTTTGTCTTTTAGGATGGGGATGGAATAAGGGTGAGGTTGGGCGCCCATAAACCGGTTTAAACCCCCGGTGAGTTTTGTCACTGACCGTTCCAAGGCGGTACTTCCATCTTCCTCCTATTGTATGTTTGTTTTGTCTTTGTGCGTCTCTTGTTATTTTTTCTACCCATGTACATTTGCTGTTTCCTTGTGTTGCTGTTCGGGCGAGTGCTTGTTCTGTATGTGGTATTTCCTGCATGACTCATTTTTGTACTTTTATAATGGTAACGTTTATCATACTATCCTTCATCACTCGTATTAACCTTTATCATGACAACCTTTATCCTGGTAACCTGACTCAATGTAGTCTTAACCCATTCCCTCATATGTTATTTTAGATACAACACAGATACAACCTCTTTGAATAAATCTACCGAAAAGGAGCATTAACTAGAGAAAAGGGAAATTCTAGAATTTTGTAGTTTGAAACCATTGAAACCTATAGGAGCAAATGCTCTATTTATCACAATGGTTTCACAAAGTGACTTTTACAGAGTCGTCAAGTCGTCAATATCAGGGAATGGGTTAATCATGCCAGATTTAATCATAATAACCCTAATCATGGTAAGATTTCGTCACGGTAGCATCGCTACAGGTAATCATTACTTGTGATAACAGGTTTTGATTAACCCTTCGCTTGCTAATCACGTCAATATACCTACCTGTAAATAGTGAAGACCCAGATGAGACAGCCCCTGCAGGAGCTGTCTCATCTGGGTCTGCACTATTTACAAGTTGATTGTGCAACCAGTGCACTCAACAGCAGTGATTGCACAGCGATATGCTTGTACATAGTGAAGATATATGTATTTATACAACAGGGCATGGGTAAAGAAGGAGACATGTATTTCAAAATTCAGCAAGCGAAGGGTTAAGATGGAATGCCGAGTAAACTATTGCTCCATCAATATTGGAAAAGTTGTTGACACTCTGATAGTGTTTTGTAAATCCTGGACCAAAGATCAAATGTTAAAAATTCTTTCTACCGTCTGTGATTTACTTTACAGGCTAAACGTTAATATCAATCTAGTCCTTGTGTACAGACTGGGATAACCATATCTTGTGAGGTTTTAATCTAAACTTTGCAAATGTGTTTATAAGAAAACAAAGGAAGTAGTACCAAAGCTCATACAGAGCCTGGTTTGGCGTGGCTCCCTGTGCCTAACCCTTCCAAGGCTGAAGTTTCAGAGTGGAGTAGCTCATCAGTGGAAAATAGAAATTTAAAAGTGACGGTTTAGCAGGTTTGCTGGGTTTATATTTGGGGTCAAACACGGGAATGGTTTAACCCTTCGCTTGCTATTCATGTCAATATACCTACATGTAAATAGTGAAAACCCAGATAAAACAGCTCCTGCATGAGCTGTCTCATCAGGGTATGCACTATTTACAAATTGATTGTGCAATCAGTGCAGTCTACAGCAGTGATTGCACAGCGAAATACGTGTACACAGTGACGATATATGTAATTATACCACAGGGCATGGGTAAAGAAAGAGAAATGTATTTTAAAATTCAGCAAGAGAAGGGTTAATGATAATCTGCATCTACCAAATAGCCAGTGAATAAAGATACGTGAGTATCATCGTGGAATGCAGAGAGTGCACTGCAGTGTCCAACGTATACTCGATCTCCGGCCACCAGATGAACATAAACAGCGGTACTGGCAGGTAAGTAGTCACCATTTGATGTTCCTTTTACCCAGGCTGCAACGAGATACTTGTCGTTTCTGTAGATCCAACATAATGCCTCGACTGCCGACGACGCTTTCATTATATCGAGACTAAATGCGTACATCCCTGGAACACTGCAGGTAAATAATCCCGATGAGGTGTTGTATCCCCCGCCTTGGTTTGTGTAAACATTGCTGAATATGGCGTTACTGTCATTTGTACCAAATTTAGAAATACCGCCAACGGTAAAGCCAATACGTGTATCTGTAAATCATATGCATATCTATATTAGGGTATATTAACTCTATCACTGCCAATGTCGCATTTGTTATTACCTATGTAAACAGTTTGGATCCAAATGAGACGCTGAGTATCTTGGCGTCTCATCAGGATCCAAACTAATTGCTATTTCGGGAATACGTTTTGAAAGAAAAGAGGAGAAAATTAAGTAAACGAATCATTTTTGCTGAAGACAAATTTTGCAGACAAGAATATCAATATTTGCAGACGACAATATTTGGTAGCGAAAGATATGACTACGATAAACCAAGATAGTTAATTATCCAACTGTTGTGCCTAAATAATTCACAAAATGTTAAAGTTAATAAAAGATATTTCTCGATCAAAACACAAATTCTTTAGGTTTTTAATTTATTCATCCTTTTAACGAGTTATATTTTACCCTTATAATAATGTAAAACATCCTTACTAAAGCCCCGAGACCCATTTTATGAAAGTACGACCAAATTTGTCATTTGTCCTAATCTTTAAAACCATGATAAATATCAACATAGCCGAAATCATCACACATTCAAATATGCGACAAGTAAGGTTTATACGACAGAAATTGTCGTATGCTCTAACACACGAATGTCACGAATTCCAGTTGCGATCGTCGTGTGTTAGAGCTTACAAAATTGCGGTCGTACGACCTTTAATAAAGCGAGCCCCTGGTCTGCTGAAATTTCAACTAACTCCGATTCCGCCAGGCTTTAAAGAACTTGATTGAACGTCAAACATCCTGGATTCTATCTATCTATTCTGATGAGATGCTGAGTTACTCGTCATCTCATCTGGATCCAAGCTGTTTGCTAGATCGTGCATAGTAGGATAAGTCAAAACAGATATGCACGTAGGTAATATTCTGAAAAAGGGTGATCCTTCGAAAGCAAAAGTAGAAATGCAAAAAGAGAAAATTGCAGACTCGGTTTTATTGAGTCTGTTCATGAGTAGTAATTAAAAGTGCAACACTACTCACGCCCCTAACACCGGCTTAAGCAGTATTCAATTTTCAAAAATAATAACATCAAAACTAATGATCCCGAAGGCCCAGAAAATATAACAACACTGAGAATGAAGTACGGGGCGACTTTTTACGGCCGCCACACAAGCACTTAACACCTGCTGTTGTGAAGTCCATACAGGTGCAGTAACTATGGGTCAGTCTTGCATCAGGAGCGAATTACTACTTAGAATTCATTTTGGGATATAATGGTATCTCCGTCGTAAGTTAGCAAACAATGTACAACTGAACGAGTATGTCCTCGCTAATTTGTTTACTAAAGTTAATGTCTTCAAAACAAACGGGTAGATCTAATTGTATTTCTCACATAACTTCCCTTATCTCCGGGTTAGAACAACGGGTTAGGATTCCCTTATCTGTAACACGTGTAAGAACACTTTAGAATATATATGACATCATACGTCATAATATGACGTCAATCTATGGAAACCAATGTTTACATGTCATTAAAACGGCAAGAATACACCATTTTGGTTATGTGAGAAAAAGAATCTGATGCTCGTTGTCTTTTAATATCACATGTTCCTAAACTCACCAAAGGCTCGCTTAATAACATTTTCTAAGGCTCGTTTAGGAACATGTAATCTTAAAAGACAACTCGCGACAGATCCTCTATATAATTATAATATTCATCTATCGGCTTTTGTGTCTATGATGAATTTTAAAAGAAACATACTATCCGGGTAAATACAGAGTCGCATAGGACAGGATTTCATCAGACCGTATTGTCTCAGGGCTTTGTGGGGGTTATTGGAACGGCAGAAACAAAATAGATTAGAAATTATCACTGAATTTAGATATTATAAGTATTGAAAATTCATGGGAATTAATAAGTATTAACAATTAGCTTTTGAAAGAGTTACTAATAACTGAAATATCCCAACAAATTAAAGTGTCAAAACCTAGTCTGGATAGTCCAAGATGTATAATTGATATTATAGTTCTACTATCAGACATTGTTTAGCTGTTTAGGTGTTGCATGTATACGACATTTGATAGATATAGGTAGTACCTGGATTTTCTTACCTTCGTTTCAATACCAATAACACTTTTCATGTAGCAAAAGAAACCGTTGCGCGTTGCATTCTTATTTTGAATGTGTCAGATTTCGCAATGTTGACTTGCATAATTCTTGAATAAGTACTACTCGCATTTGCGGGATCTTATATAGGTCTGCACTAGAAATCATATTTCTAAGTAATAATACATACCGACACACCGTGCCCCAGAGCAGGTCCTCACTTTAACATTGTCACCTGTACACGCTTTCCCAAGTGCAGAGGGGGTAGGGTTTGTACAAGAACGTGAGGAGGTTTGTACCCCTGTCCCGCAGGTTGAACTACACGTGTTCCAGCCACTCCATTCGGTCCAACCGCCATCTAGTTACGTATAATAAATATTAATTTCATTTAGTCATGCAACCTAACTTGATCGCTTAATTAATTGAATTCTAATTTCAGATTTAAACAGCAGATATTAGATAAGAGTGTAATATCGTTTTGATCAATCGAGTATGCTAAACTGATATGGTGCGAACCTTGTCGTGTGAAGGGAAAACAGAATCTAGCATAAAACATCATTTGCTGGATATTAATTTTACGTTTGAAATACGAGAATGTGGTATATACATGATCCATAGTATTGTATTTACATGTATTCGGAAAAGTTTAACAGGAGTCAGTGTGTCACATCACAAATTTTGGATTTAACCTACAATTAACAAAGTAGTTAGGTTAAGCAGGCAAAAAGCCACATACAAGACGAAACCATCACCAAGACATCGATAGATAGCATGTGACATACCCCCAAACGCACATACACGAGATGAACACAGAAAACCTTAACAAACACACAAGTACTAGTGACAAACATGCCAAACATGAACAAAAGCACAAGCACAAAACTGGCAAAATCACCACTGGGGGTTTAAACCGGTTTACGGACGTCTTAACCGCATACTTATCTCAAAGTCACCCTATCTTAACAAATAGTGTAAATCAAGTTATCCCGCCGGACTTTCCAACAACATGGAAGATGGTAAACAGATGACAATATGTAAAACATAGCATAACAACTGTGCAAAATCCGTCAAATATGTACTCAATGACTTTGCTGAAGTCAGAGCAACTGCAGGGAAGCCGTTAAGGGCACGACATGGAAAAGGTAATGCATGAGTCTGGTAAGCTCATCCCGTTTCTGAGTTTAAGAGTATACCATCATAGAGTACTACCCTCGGCCTGGTATCCCGCAAGCAAAGAGGGAAGCGTAGCTACCGACTGTAAAGGGGGGTCAATAACTAAACATGCAGTGCGTTGCAATAAGTGTGTATATAACATCACCATAAAATTCTGAGTGAGAAATGCCTTGCTGCAGTAACGTCTGTAGATTGCAATTATGTTTACTATTTCGAAAATAAAATTTAGAAAACGTTTTCCGATGTTTGTGATATCTGTAACCTTGCTTAAGAGGTTTATCAGATTAAAAATATTCTAGCGAAGAACAGGCTCATTACATTTACAATTTTTTTTAATATATATAAATTATCAGTTTTATTTCTTAACTGGATAGAGCTTTATTTTTTAGATAACTGCGGAGATGCCAATTTTACTTGTAATAATGTCTGTCTTAATAATTGTATAATACTTTGATTTAAGGCACCTTTAACATTCTCATGTTGTAAACTGTAGGTTGTTATAACGTCCTTATTTTACTTGTTACTCTTATGTGTGCGTTTTGTTGTGTGTGTGTTTGTTATAATTGTAAAGCACTTTTGAACGTATTATAATGTATGAAAAAAGTGCTATATAAATATGGTATATAATAATAATAATAATAATGTACGTCTGCACTAGAAATCATATTTCTAAATAATAATACATACCGACACACCCTACCCCAGAGCAGGTCCTCACTTTAACATTGTCACCTGTGCACGAATTCCCAAGTACAGAGGGAGTAGAGTTTGTACAAGAACGTGAGGAACTTTGTACCCCTATCCCGCAGGTTGAACTACATGTGTTCCAGCCACTCCATTCGGTCCAACCACCATCTAGTTACATGTACTAAATATTGATTTAATCTTGTCATGCAAATTAATTTGTTCACTTGATTAATTTAATTTCAATTTCAGATTTTAAAAAAAACGGATCTTAGATGAAAACAAAAATTTCTTATTAAACGAGTATGCTAAACAGATATGACACGAACCTTGTCGAGTAAAGGGAAAACAGAATCTATCATAAAACATCATTGCCTGGATACTAAATTTACGTTTGAAATACAAAAAATGTTGTATAAACATGATCCATTGTGCGACATAATTCATGCATTGTATGTTTTCGAAAAAGTTTAACATGATTCATTCTGCTGCAAGTTGTAGATTTAACCTAAAAGCGAAACAATAAATATCGATGTTATGTGATCATATATCTTATATAGGTCTAGACTAGAAATCATATTTCTAAATAATAATTAATACATACCGACACATCCTACCCCAGAGCAGGTCCTCACTTTAACGTTGTCACCTGTACACGATTTCCCAAGTGCAGAGGGGGTAGGGTTTGTACACGAACGTGAGGAGGTTTGTACCCCTGCCCCGCAAGTTGAACTACACGTGTTCCAGTCACTCCATTCGGTCCAACCGCCATCTAGTTACGTGTACAAAATATCGATTTTATCTAGTCTTGCAACTTAATATGTTCACTTATTTAATTTTATTTCTGTTTCAGATTTAAATAGATAAGAGTGTATCATTTTAATCAAACGAGTTTGCTAAACTGATATCGCGAGTAACGGGAAAACATAATCTAGCATAACACATCATTGCCTGGATACTAAATTTACGCTTGAAATTAAAAAAAAAAGTGGTATAAACACGATACATTTTGCGACATAACTCAAGTATTGTATGTATTCGGTAAATATATTCTGAAAATGTGTGATCCTTCGAAAGCAAAAGTAGAAAAACAAAAAGAGAAAATTGCGGACTCGGTTTTATTGAGTCTGTTCATGAGTAGTAATTAAAAGTGCAACACCATTCATGCCCCCCACCCCTCTAGCACCGGCTTAGGTAGTATTCAATTCTTAAAACTAATAACTTCAAACCTAATAATAATTTTAAAAGGGTTTACGTCTTAACATACATGTACAACAAATAGCGTGTCGATCTATTCAGTCTGCTCAATAAAAATAATCAAAGTATTTGATTTGCAACTCTCGTCCACCCCTTCTCCCGACTGCCCCTTTTCCTCCTTTCTAACTGTTCTCCTAATTCTAGTTTCCTAAAACTTTATGCTTGTATATTATAATCATACGATACGGTATGCATATTTTGAGATCATTGTGTATTTTTGTTAACGACTGCATCAATTAAATGTACCATGCCATATGAGGAGAAGAACTATATAAGCTTTTAGCTTTCGTTCTAATCCTATAGTGGATATCATGATTAATGTATACTTTTTTTCAAATAAAATATGTTTAAACTAAAACTAATTATCCCAAAGGACCAGAAAAAGTTCATGCAATAAATGTCGGTGTTATGTGATGAAGCGGTAATCAAAATTCTTCTGCATGTTTGTTATGTTCATGATTTATTTTTAATCAACTATGCCAGATTTAAAACGCTTAATCCGCATTGCGAAGTTTTGCCTTTCTTATTACAGCAACCAACCCCAGTTGTTTCATCAGAGTTTATAATCTGCAGATATTAGAAATAATTGAAACACCAAAACCATGTCATTCAAACAACAGTGGCATATAATGGTACAGTGAAAAACAATTATTTTATGGCATTTTGAATGGTATTGAAACGTGGATTTTTATATAAGATTTGGTTCTGACAATCTCTTACGTCGTTAACCCTTTCGCTGCCAAACTCTGTCGTCTGCTATAAATTTTTATTTTTCTTAGTTTCTTCATTTTTGTTTCAAAAACATAGTAACAGTAACAAACAGTTTGGATCCTGATGAGACGCCGAGTTACTCGGCGTCTCATCTGGATCCAAACTGTTTGCATAGGTAATAACAGATCCGGCATTGGCAGCGAAAGGGTTAACAAGAAAATCGTTTACATCTAATGCATCATATGTTTGGATGGGGATGATAAAATGTAAAGGTTTGTTTTTATTTCCTCAGCATTTCCTAAATACATATCTGACACTAAATTAAGCAGGCATAAGTACACAAGTTAAGAAGAGGGGTAGATACAGTATCAGTGATAGCACACCTTGGCATGCCACAGTTGTACAGATTCTGTCGTCCCGGGCGTCACCAAAACAATGTATTCCGGAGTTTGAGGGATAAGGGTTGTTGCACGCGCGATCACGGTGTTGAAGACCTATTCCGCATGACACGCTACATGACCCCCATGACGACCAATGACTCCAATTCCCGTTTACTGAAATAGTAAAGTACAGTAAAACCTGTGTTAAGCGACCATTGATTTATTGAAAATAGGAGACTTAAAAAGCAGGTGGTTGCTTAATGCAGGGCAAATGCGATTATTTCATCGGTAAATTCATACTTCATAAATTCATACTTACAATCGTTCTCCAGATCTAGCGTGATAATGTCAATTCTGCCGGAGGACATTCTTGCTGGCGGAGTGATAGCTATTACGTAAGACGCAGTAAGAATCGGAGTAAGCCTATTAGCTGTCAGATACCTTTGTACACGCTTTAACCTGTCGGAGAGATCACGTGGTCCAATCCACCCTGACCACTCTTGTATTTTCAAAACAAAGAGTTCTAGTTTAGCCTTTGTATAGAGAAGTCCTAAATTTCGGGTTTACACGAACTGCAATAACATCGGACGTTTGGATTGAAAATGTAGTTTTATTTTACTGGGTGGCATCAGCCACCTTTTCTTTCTGTGTTTGGAATTCCGACAAACACACTAATACAATGATAATATTTCTACAAATTATTCTTAGTGTGGATTCCCATACTTGACATTTACTTGGATACTGATATTGTACAGATGAACTTTGCAACTGTGTTTTATGATATTATTATCCATTCGGAATTATTCTAAATACAATACTGAAACTATAAAATGGACTTCTCCATTCCTTCATGTCGGGTCCATACTTCCATTAGGATTAATTTCATATCTATATACTTCAATTCGAACACCATACATTAAACATCTACCTGACAACAGTTCTTCTACTAGTCTACAAACGTTTTCAACAGCTATTCAATTCTTCGTTACCACACGATACAGAAAATTCATGTAGGAACTTTCTGTATCAAATTTGTCCTGCATTAAGTTACCACCTGGTTTAAACATCAAAATTGATTTCTCTTTTTAATGGTCGTATAAGACAGGTTCTGCTTCTGAAATAAAGGAATGTCGTATAAGAAAAGAGGATGAATAATCATACACACAAACCGTTCGACATTTTACTAACATTTTTTGAACTCCAGTGAGTACATAATAAAATCCGAATGCAATGTTGTGTAACTGAAACAGTATATTAAGCATTTCTTTAAAAAAAGTCTTTTCACGCCTTTACAAAAGGAGTAGACCCAGATCAGACGGATCATGTATGGACTGTTTGGATTGCTTATGAAATTAATATAGATTTTTACAACAGTTTATATCAATACCAAACATTCATGCTTAAATATGCCTTAAGAAGAAATCAGCTAATGAATATTCATAATGGCATTATGTTTTAAAAAACAATATGCAACTGGCAAAGGGTTAAGAGTTTTACACAGGCGTATTTAAGTTGTTGGTTCCAGTAAAGGAGTATTCAATGTATATAAACAGTGTAGCCACCCAGGCCAGGCACCCAGACCAATAACCCAGACCAGTCACCCAGGTCAGTCACCCAGACCAACCATCAAGACCAGCCACCAAGACCAATCACCCAGACCAGCAATCCAGTCCCGTCACCCGAACCAGCTATCCAGACAAGCAATCCAGACCAATCTCCCGGACCAGTCACCCAGACCATTCACCCAGACCAGCGATCCAGGTCAATCACCAAGACCACCCACCCAGACCAGTCACACAGACCAGCCACCTAGACTAATCACCCAGACCAGCCACCATAACAAGTCATTGCATTGATCTGATAATTGACTTCAATCAACAACAGGGGCAGTGCTTTGTATACTTCTGTTAAACACAGTGAATATTCTAATCTAACGCCACGTATCTGTCTGGGTCTACTTGTTTGCATAATCTGGAGGACAACTATGTTCACAATACTGCTCATTTGTTCTAAACGGAATATTACTTCACTCACCTGGACAGCTGCCTTTAGAACATGTGCGTGTCTCGTGGCTGACTCCCGTACAATTGCTACCACCACTGGCAGGGTATGGATCTGAGCAAGACCGTGTCCTTGTCTGGGTACCATTATCACAGCTCACTGAACATGGCGACCAACTTATCCAGGCAGACCAGCCACCATCAACTGAAAGCAAAAGTAAACATGTATGAAAATGTCAGAAACATATTTGGCGTAAGGTTGCGGTCAAACAAAAGAAATACCCTTGAGTGCAGTATTGATTGCTATCATGATTTATCTTTGCAATATTATTAATACTCTTAAACATAATGTGAGTATTTATACATGTAAATGTTTTAACGATTAATTATAACGTATATTACATAGCGTGAGGCTTTTTGACAGGTTCTAAAATATACAGTTAAAAGATTTAGACTCACAATAGGTTTTATTTAATAGTTTTGTCAATGGTATCTCACCCATGTCACACAGTCCGCAGAACTTTCTGCACACTTTCTTTGCATGGTCAGTTAAAGAACAGAAATTCACATACGAACCCACATCATCACATTCAATAGCGCCAGAATTGCTGCAGGTAGGATCTAAAACAAATGGACAATGGGTCAAACAATAAACACCATTTCTGTAGACATGACTACAAATTTCCAATAAGGTTTTCATAATCTGTCCAAGCATGTTTGTCATTGTGCTGCGGGGTATCCCCGGAACACAGAGTATGTAATGGTTTGGTATGACCTACTTTTTTGGCACTGGAGTAACATTTTAACCTTCTGCAATGAAGAGCTTATTTGTTATGAACAACTCGGTCCAAATCCGTTTTGGGCTTGGTCGTTTCCGCCATATTATAAAATATAGGCATTTTTGCTAAAAATTTAGTCGTACCGATTTGCATTTAAAGGTATATAAATTGCAATTGAACGGAAAGTACCAATATACGCAGAATTAAATCCTGTATATACGTATATGTTTTTATTAGATGATAAATAAGCTTTCAACACCGTATTGTTATAGTAAATTATGGGAAATGATGTCAGTAAGTATCCTGTTTAATTTGAATTACAAAGTTGTGCAAATTGTAAAGTCAAGGCATGGATTAAAAAAACATTGGTTCATTTTGAAATCGGAAATTTATTGTGATAAGAAACAAATAAGAAGACACACTTATCAAATACTAAGTATACCGAACAAATATAACATATTTATCAAGCATGAAATATACACAGCAAATAGATAAGGAACAAGTAGCAATGATTGAGGTATATAGCAACATGATAAACATATATCTGATATATTTCATAAGCAAACAGAACAGACCCTAATCAGACGACTGATCCTACAGGAGTGTCGATCTGGGTCTGTTCTATTTGCCAAGGTGTTAAAATGCATATGTACATATATAAGTACATGTACAGCAAATTATAGCAAGATATAGATATATTTTCTGAAAAAGATAAAATAGTTTGCATCAGTTAAAGTCTGATGCACGGAACTAATTATATATTGCGTGTGCGTATATAGTGTACCATATACTCCCAAGTCGCAATGAAGTATTTTGCTATTCAGTTACCGATTCCTTCAGCAAAGAAGGTTTGAACTTCATTAAAATATTATTCATTAACACAGTGATTAACAGTAATTCCATTTTGTTTTTATGAACTGTACATGACTATTTGGAAAGAGGCGCCAGCATAACGACCCAGAAATCATTCAACAACAACGATTTATGTTCAATTCATTTTTAGAGTATATGCAAAATACTTATGTTTGTTCCTATGGTTTTAACTTTTATCACCCCAACTAGTTGAGGGGGTATACTGCAATCACTCTGCAATCATATACTGCAATCATCACCCGGTCATCTTTCTATGATTTTTTCTCAAGCTTTGTATACGTCTTTGTCATCATATTGCATTGTGCACCTGTGAGTGTGGTCATGATCACTCGATCGATAATTAGAGTATGGTTTGACATTTTATATTGGAGGAATGTGGCCTGAGCATTAATAATACCAAATGGACGATACTTATTCAATATCATATGAACCTGTAAATCTGTTATTTTGGTCATGGTAGTTTGACCAGTAAGTTCATTAGGGGATTCTTTATGAGCCCTCACATCAGAATCTGCACTGTTAGTAAATGTATAACAATATATGGAACGTATCCGTATTTAAATAGAATAATTCATATTTTGGTGTCAAAAACATTTGCATTGGAAATAAAAGTTGGTTTTGAGAAGATCATATTATTCACTAATTTCTATAGTCTCATTGGAGCTTTTTGAGTTGTTTACTTATGGTACAAAGTCTTGTATATTACACTATTCTTTTGTTATTACTGCGTTATAAAAAAAAAACCATACGTTACCTGTACGTTATTTGTGTAGATTAGATTGTTTCAAATGTTTATTTTTAACATTTTCTCCCACAGATACATTTAAACATCTTTGAAGAGTAAACTCAGATCTGAAAGATCCTAAAGAAGACGTTTCACTTTCGTCTGCTATATTTAAAGATTATTATATTAAAATACTGTATTTCTCAGTTAACACTCATAATGTCGTTGAAAATTAGTTTTTTCTATTTTTCCAAATGATTCATTCAATAACATATTCACCAAAAATAAACGTCTGTATAAATAAACGGAGAAGATTTTGCGCATACTTGCTACTCTTAAAATAAGGATAGGTTCTTATTTCTTTTCATAAAATTAAGTTCATCCATATAATGTTCATTAACCCAATGTAAACTTTTACTTGGTCGACAAGTGCATCAAGAATAAAAACAAAGGTTTTCAAATAAAAGAAGCCATGATTTTTTTTAAAAAGCTTCTACTTTACTATCAAGAGCAATGCTCATTGTCATTTACTTAGTAGTTACAGTTATGCTATCAACACCAAAAGTGTCCTTTTTTCTAACGTATATAGCAATGAATATAACATTCCAAAAAGGGAATTAGTAAAATCCATAAATACTTGGATATCTCTCATCTAATATTTCGACCAAAAAATCTTCTGACAATTTCTATCAGTTTTAAAGATGTATTATGCGCATTTTTTCGTATTAATCAATCAATACCAGAAGCTGTACAGGTATACATACAATGAAAATAATGCTTACAACCCATTTTCCGACAGGATATATTTTTTTTAGCTCAATATCATTGCTATCCGAATATTGCTAAATTCTTAAAAAGGAGCCTCCTTTTTAGAAACGGGGATTTTGTACGGAAATCAGCGGACATCTTCGGCCAAGTTCTGAATGACTCTGATATCATTTCGAAACAACGATTTGAATATTAATTAGGTTGTTACAATATGTACAATGGCTGACCCTGGTTGTTGGCCTACATAAACTATTCTATTCAGGAAAATAAGGCAATATGCCCATCTTAACACACATAATTTACATGCAAATAAGCTAAATATACTGTTCAATGGTGTCAATCAAAAATAATGGTCAAAAGGAGCTCATACTGGTACATCGAATGCTTATTTCCGGTATGTAAAAAATTGAATCTTACGGCAGATTCAGGCCAATGGCGAAGGCTGTTCCGTTGGTTTCCGTAGCAAATCATATTTTTAGTTTTTCGACACAAACAACCATTTACTGACCGTGCTGTTCAGCGTTAAATAAGACTTTTAGTGTTAAGGTACATAGATTCCAATTCTGAAGTCAGTTCGAAACACAAAATTTGCGGAAATTTGCGCAGCATACATCTTTAAAGAAGAAAATAATCTTTATTTCACATCCTGAATTTTATTGTGATGTGATTTACAAACTTCGTAAAATTATTGGACATACCCATTTTCTCACTTTGTTCATCAAATAAGTTAAAAAAAAATCATTAAAAAGGGATATGATCCTGTAGTACTACAACATACTGCATGTTTGGTTGTCAACCCTTTTACAGTTGGCAATCACGCTGGCCTCTTTGCATGTACACCGACAAGAAAGGTTTAGTACTCTATGAAGGCGACCTCTTAAATCCAGAAACGGAAGGAGAACGTCGGATATCTGTACTATTTCGTTTTTGTCGTACCCTTTATTACTTTTCTACAGTTACTCTGTTTGCAGCTCAATCATTGAGTACACTAGCGATAGGTGGATACAGTTTGTTCACTTAAATGTTTTCGTTATACATGCATTTTACCACTGTATTTGCCATCATGGTTGTTGTAGATTAGTCGGAGAGGAGATACGTTTATTTACACTGTTTGTCTTTAAGGGTGGGGATGGAATAAGTGTGAGGTTGGGCGCCCATAAACCGGTTTAACCCCCAGTGACTTTTGTCACTGACCGTTCCAAGGCGGTACTTCCATCTTCCCCTATTGTGTGTTTGTTTTGTCTTTGTGTGTCTCTTTATGTTTTTATAGTTATGTACATTTGCTGGTTCCTTGTGTTGCTGTACGGGCGACTGTTTGTTCTGTATGTGGTGTTTCCTGCATGACTCATTTTTGAACTTTTGAAAAAAGCCCTTAGTGGTCGAAATATTAGATCAGAGCTTTTCAAGATAACTAATCTTTAACTTTATTATTCCTTTTCTATACCCGACCTTTGCTCTTCTTATTACTTCCTAGGATAATTAATTCATATCAGCGTCATAAGACTAGCCTTTCATATACTAGTATACTCGAAATACAAATGGTATTTTACCAATGTCTGTACTGTTTAAAACTACTTTGCTTTCAATGTCAAAGTAATAAACACTACACACTTCAGTCAAAACATCATTTAATACTTATTAATCAAATAATTAGGTTTACATAATAGTAAGCACTTACTCACTTTGCTGTACATGTACAGCACTTTGTTACTTGTAAACTCACAGTAGTATGCACAGTCAACAATAGAGCATCTCTAAAACGTTCTGCAGAAACAAACGCGAAGGCATTTTATCGAATATCAACCAATATTGGCCTTTTAACTGCTAGTTAAACAATGTTGTAAGGGTCACTCATGGTTCATTTATAGAAGGATTTTATTAATATCTAGCTAATGCCACTAATGGCGGATTATGAATTTCCCGAAATTAGAGTTGAAAGACGAGTACACCTATGTATTGCACAGAGCTATCAATGTACATGTATATGGCTTCTCGAGTAGCTCTATGCGTTGACTGAAGGATCGTAGGGACCAACATATGAAGTTATATTTTGTTGCAAGCTCTCATCTTTTATTCCTTTGTCATCATGATAAAAGCAATACCATAATGGACGTAACCATTATTACCTTCATCCTCAGCATCACTGTGATTAAATAATGATTTTAAACGTAATGATATGTTTGAATACGAATTCCGGTATACATGCCGATGTGACAGATTGATCAATGTCTTTACGTCTATCGGAATTCGTGGATCTATGTTACTGAACGTTGACAACACATTGTATGACTGTCGAAGCTAATCGAAGTCTAAGTGTCAATCACTAAAATATAATGGCCACACAGTATACACAGTTTTGTGGTAGCTCTACCAATATTTAACTCTGAGGCGAAATGCTCCTTTGTTTCTCTTAATGTCACTGACATGACAGTGGTTTATATGGAGCTGGGTCTGAGTTATAACATGGCGAAAATGGCCCTGATGATTATTTAGAGACATTATCTTATAATAATAATATTCAACGTTGTACTAGCTGCGCTGATGATGAGTACGAGAAGCGTCTTATCAGTAGTGGCAAAAGTGCACTCTATGCATGAATTATTATATTTTCTGATTTATACTCTACGCCAATTTGTCCAGCAAACTCAATCGACGACCGTTGATAATGACCTGTGTTAAATCACGTAAGCGGACTCTGAGAAGTTCGTATGTAGAAAGCACACGAACGTTGGATATAATTTGTGCCAACTAGATAACGTTTATTGCATCCTATATGTGTGGTTTATTTAGCGTATCGCTTTTGTTCATTTGCCTTTGGTGTAACTGTTAACATTTGCTTCTAATTCATCGGGACCAGCATGTTTTGTTAATTTGTATTACATAAAACGTTGATTTAGTTCAGTTTTATTTGGTTTTCCTGTCTTTATCTGGTGAAAATCAATTTTTGGTTTGGACCAACGCAATATGTGTGGGGACATTTGGGTTATTTTAACCCTTTACTCCATACATATGCCTTTCTATGCCTTTGCAAACGGAGTAGATCCAGACCAAACGGCTCCTATAGGAGCCGTCTGATCAGGGCCGGTGTAATGAGGAAAAGTGACCCCCATAGTAGTTCGACCGGGGGTCAGTTACTATATAGTACTATGACCCCCCGGTCATAATACTTTAACCGGGGGAGTCGTAGTACTATGACCCCCATATATATAAAATTCTGACCCCTCATATAACAAAGTGACCCCCGTAGTAGATCGACCGGGGTCGATTTACTATACAGTACTGTGAACCCCCGGTTATAGTACTATGACCGAGTGAGTACAATGACCCCCTTACGTATAAGAAACCGACATCACATACGAAATAACAACCTGACCCTAAAAAGTGTACATAAAAGTGAAGTAAATTCCTCGATTTTAGTGCCTCCCTTGCAAAATTACATCCACTACGGGGTCGATCAATAACATAGTACTATGACCCGAGGCCATTTTATTACAAAATATAGTGACTCCCTTGCCAAAATACATCCACCGGGGGATCCGATATATCATATAGTACTATGTCCCGGGGTCGTTACATTATATCGTAGTTTGACCCCCTGGCCTTTTTATTATAAACTATAGTGACTCCCTTGCGAAAATACATCCACCGGGGGGTCCGATATATCATATAGTACTATGACCCCCGTACTATAGTACTATATAATATATAGATATATATAAAGTGTTATATAATATATCGACCCCCTGGTGGATATATTTTGGCAAGGGAGTGACTAAATGTGATGGTAAAATGACATGGGGTCATAGTACTATATAAAATATCGACCCCCTGGTAGATGTCTTTTGACAAGAAGTCACATTTTATAGTAAAATTGCCTGGAGTCATAGTACTATATGATTTATCGATCCCGTAGTCACTATATTTAATAGTAAAATTGCATTCGGGTCATAGTACTATATAATATATCGACCCCCTGGTGGATGTGTTTTAACAATGGAGTCATTACATTTTATAGTAAAATGACATCGGGGTCATAGTACTATATAATAGACCCCCCCCCTCCTGATGGGTGTATTTTGGCAAGGGGGTCAGCATATTTCATAGTAAATGACCGGGGGTAATAGTACTATAAAATATATAGACATCTCGGTTGACCTTCTACGATAAAAAGAGTGGGCCACAATACTATAAAGGGGGTCATTATACTATGGCGAGGGAGTCACTATACGTTATAGTAAAATGACCGGGGATCATAGTACTATATAATAAATCGACCCCCGGTCGATCTACAACGGGGGGTCACTTTTCCTCATTACACCGGCTACGTTTGCTTATGAAATAATATCTACAGGTATTTACGTTCATATGCCAATTGTAATAATTGATCTAATTCATATTCATGATGTCATTATTACATTACTATTCATTGAGTAAAGGGTTAAACCAAAGAGCAGAGGAGGTCAGAATGTTACGAAAAGATAACGTATTCCGATGTGTTCACTATTCAGAAGAGAGATTTTGGGTGCTGGTGCAGTTGTCAATTAAATTAAAACGTTAATGTTGATCAAAATTGTTGCATGGCATTTAATTGTTCCCTAACCTTTTACTCCATATATAAACACATTTCAAGCCATTTTCAAACAGAATATACACAGATCAAACGACCCCAGTAGGAGCTGCTTGATCAGTATGGTCTGTTCACTTATGAAATGGTATAGATTCTCGACCCCACACACGATCACACACTAGATTACCTCACAAGGTAACACATTGTCAAGTTTCATTCATACCTAGCATCCCTAACTCAAAATATCATCCGGAAATCAAAATATGATGATAATTGTATACCTTAGCAACATTGACCTATATATTTAATCATTAGAACCCAAACACAACCCCACACTGAATCAAGTTTCATTCATAACTGGCAACTCTAACCGATATTATCATCTGGAAACCCAAATCTTTTGATTAATATATATATATATGCCTTAAGACAGTGACATCATAAGCGACCCTTTGGACCCTCCTCATAACATAGTATAAAGTGAGAGAGGGAGAGTCACACACAAAGGACACGGCACTAAACACCATCAAACGCGTAACAGTACAATTTCAAGACAAAACGTGTTGAACCGAACATCAAGACATAAAACATTAAATATTAATCATATAAAACAAAGTATACCATAAGTTGAAAGTATCAATACCGCCCTCGAACGGTCAGTTGCCAAAACCAACTAAGGGTTTAAACTAGGTTTGTGGGTTTCTAACCTCACGCTTATCCAATCTTCACTAAATACCTCATTAGGAAACCTGACATCCCAAATCAATTTATCATCTGGAAACCACAATATTATGGTTTTAGGTTTTAGTAACAGTGACCTTCATAGTTGAAATTCTGACTCCAAACGCAAACCAACACCAGATCTCCTCATAAGGTAATATTGTACGAAGTTTCAATAAAACCCGTCATCCCTAACACAAGTTATGGTCTGGATAGACGTACAGACAGACGGACAGACAACGACAAACACTATTGTTCACTCCGGTTTCACTGACAGGGGATTAATAAACTATGTAATATCAAACCATCTAAACTATTACTGACAGGATCAAAGTAGTCAAAAGCAACTCACTGTCCGGCTGACATAGCTGTCTGTTGCAATTACTCGTAGTACAGCAGGCGGAGCATTCATCGTTGGTGCTCGCAGAGAGTGAACGACCGACAAGCGTACTTGTTGAAGTGTTTGTAGTAGTGTTTGTAGAAGTGTTTGTGGAAGTGTTTGTAACTGGACAGAGCTTAAAATTGACAAAACGAATAGTAGTTAACATAAACGAACAACTGTGAGGTACACAGTAAAACCATTGACAGCTCTACATTTTTCAAAATTCAGTATTGTGTCATCGGAATTAAATACAAGCGACTTTACATGAAAATGTCTTACTGTCGAATCAATGCATCCGAGGCTAAATTTGTTGGATCTGAGATAGGCATGACACACCTGAAATAGAAAAAGTACATTCGCAGACTTAAACACAATGTGGATCCTGTAAAAAATATACATCTGATTCTACAGTTTCTATCATGGTAAGTGTTTTTCTGTGTGTTCATATAGCATTATAAAATAATATTCAATAAAAAAGGACAGTGTCATTTCATACATTAATATTCATGGAGTAAATGCTAAAGCACTATTATTAAAGTTGATGTCATCTGTAATACTTAGTGGTTACAAGTAATTTAAACAAATGATCCATTTCAAAATGAAAAACAAAACCAGTTATCCAATTTCAGTTATATTCGAGCAATTGTATGTTTTTTAGTTATTTCAGTCTTTGCAAACAGTCCAGACAAACCAGGATCTGTTTAGGGCATCCATGCTTTTCAATTTCGATAACATCTAAAATGATAGTCTCTGCTTGCAACGTGCCTAAAACTACATAAATAATTTGTTTATATGCTGAAAAAAGCATATCGCTAGAACACCAATCGAATAAACGCCAAGGAAGACAAATTGTAATGTAACAGAATTTATTCGGGTTGCGTTATAGTTTCGTTAACCCATTCACCGCCGATGTCGCATAAATGCTACACGACAAATAGTGCAGTCCCAGATCAGACGCCGCCTTTTCACAGCGTCGTCTGATCAGGGACTTAACTTTTTGTCTCGATCTCTATTTCTATATCTGTGCTTTATTCCTTTGAAATTTTATTTTATTTATCTCATTTCCTTATTGTACCGAATGATATTTAACCAAAATTGGATTGCAGACGGCAATTAGAAATTATGCGCCGAAAGGGTTTACTGTTCGGCATGGACCGAACACATTTTGTTGTAGAAAAAGAAAATCATACGTGTCGATGAAAGAGTTTATGTTGTATCACAGGTGCATTTTGCGATATAATAACACTGATCGAATATAACAACCAATATCCGATAATAATGATTGAACATAACAAATACAAAGCTGTATGATGTTAATGAAACTACAAATGTATGCGTTATTGTAGAGACCCTCATAAGGTTTTAATCTAAGACAGTATCAAGACTCCGTAGTTACTGTTAATATAGTTCGTTCAACAACACGGCCAGAGTTACTCATCAGTATCCAAACTATTTGCAAACGTAATCACGCCTTCGCCTGCAGTATGCTGATGGTTAAATATCCAGAACCATTATACAAATAACGATTAAATACAACTGCATAAAACGGAAGGCAATTAGATGAAACTAGTCGATTAAACGAGTGTCTAGCTTGTAACGCAATGCCAGAATATTTCAATCACACTTACATATCCAGCCGGGCACTGGGTCACGGACTTGCAATCAGACATCATGGTGACATCCGTGCAGCTATAACATTCTAAACAGGCTATAAACAAACCAGAATTTTAGTAAACATCAGCTTGAAATAAGAACACTTCAAACTTCCTATATACTTTCCAGAGGTCCAGATAAGATGTGTAATTAGAGACTTTTTCAAATATAACTCATTTATTTCTCCAGCAAACCGTATGCTAAGAATCGCCTTTTGGAGACGATTCTAAGGAGTTTTCACAAGCTATGGTTTGGTAAAGAAGTTAATATTTTAATATCTGAGTACGCACAATTATCCGTTGCTCCGTTCTGTCTACACAGTTGGAACTCTGAGAATATTGCAAGTACTTTGGCCATAATCAGCACCGTTGCTGCTGACACTTTGGTTCCGTTAAAACCTTCAATTAATTCGTTTTCGTCATCCCGTCCTATTATTTGTATTATAAAACATTGTACATATCCTCTCATTCTTCTTCTCCTCATCCTTCTTCTTTTTCTTTCCTGGTGATTTATAAAAATACCCAAACCATGCTCGATTTTTGACGTTAGTGCGTGCGACGCAGTAATCATAGCAAAGTTAATTCTGGGTAGTAAAATGCCTCGATAATATATTATTTGAAACTATCTGAAAACATTAGATTAACGATTCTCACTAAGTAGACCATTTACTTCATTTAAATGCCTTTTCGCTCCTTTGTAAACAGCGGACCCAGATCAGACGGTTCATATAACAGTCGCCTGGTCAGGGTCTGCTCTGTTTGCCGTTCAGATAATATAACTCTGATCCTACAAAGTGTATCTAAGCCAGCACATCCATTTTATTAGAATGAATTTAATGAATATTCCCTTAGTGATCAATTCATGCATAAATGTTCATTACAGAAAGGGTGAAACTAAAATATACTTACAGGAATATGGCAACTGTAAAACGACGGCAACGTATAAACCTGCAACAAATAGTCAAACTCAACTGTCGAATAATTGTTCAAACTGATTCCATCCAAATTGATTTAATCCTTTAGCTCCCATACTCTAATTGGTAACTTGAAATTAAAAACCCATTTATTTTTTATAGTGGGAGTGTTTCTACAAAAGAAATATGTCCGTTAACAACCATTGCCATCCTTCAGAAGCCCTCCGGTCTGTGTCTACATTGTTTGCCTATGTCTCATGCATGGAGTCACGGAAGTGTATGGGTTAAACTGATGACTCTACAATTTTAGGAGGACTTCCGAAAGTAAGAGAGGAGGCAACCCCGTGCAGGTGGGAGACACTGAAAAGCGTCTTTGAAATTTGGAGCTGGTCCAGCCGGGATTCGAACCCCGGGCCCCTGTGTTATCAGCTCAACGCTCATCCACTAGGCCAAGCCACTGTCACAAATTATCATGAGCCGTTATCAAAAATTGTTATAAGCCGTTATTAAAATGCAACACTACTCATGCTCCCTAGCACCGGCTAAGCGGTATCCAATGTTCATAACTAAATCATTGAAATTGATGATCCCGAAGGAACCGAGAATGAAGTACGGGTGTCTTGTTACGGCTATCACACGAGCACTTAACTACTGCTGGTCAAATAAGTGTCTGGGGGCGGCAGACGAGGATTCTTTATATTCATGTAAAGTGTTTGTAAGGCAAATTTCATTTTTAATTATTCGCAATGTTTTGAATAATACATCAAAAGAATGCGTATGACAGATTATATAATGCAGTGCCATGTTTCGCCCCGAAAGTACACCATCAGTGAAATGTAGTACAAAAAGTACATGTATTTTTTATAAAAGCACTACAACTAAATGTACTTCAATTAAGAGCTATTTAGTATGTTATAACTGCCAAACGATTGTTGGTGGACCACTGACGATACTCATATAAATATATACATGTATATTTATGTCAGTGGTGGCTATCATCAAAGTTTTAAAAATAGCAATGGTTTTGTGTAAATATCTCAATTTGTCTTAATTTCGTTGTATTTGGAACAACTATTTTTGATTAACAAGATGCTTGTATTTTAGAAAGTGCCAATATCTATACACAATTTATTTGCATGCGACTTTTGTACATCGAATTCCTCGTGCAAATTTACTTAAAAATGAGAACAGTGAGTTTTAATAAGTTTATTGTGGTCTGTATCTATATTTTATTCCTAAACTATGGCATAGCATTAGGTGGTCCGTTAGGAAATCCTTTCGTTGTATGTTTGGAACACATGTTTCAATAACAAGGTGTCTGTATTGTAGAAACTGCTAAAGAAAGTGCAGTTATTTTGAAAAATAAGTTCCAAGTATGTATGGCATCATTGCCCGTTTCTCAAAGTGCTATTTTATCCATTTACTTTAAAGAGAGTCAATTCAACTTTTTTGAAGCAATGTCTCTGTTTAACATTGACGTTACTCTTATAAAGTCATTGGTGAAGCGAAAAGTGCCGATCCCTAGCTCTTTTACTGTCAAATATCCATGGCTACGTAGGCAAGCATTTTAGATCCAGATGAGACACTGAGTTACTAGACGTCTCATCTGGATCAACAGTGTTTATTTTTGTGATTGTGTTTTTAAAGAAAAAAGAACAATGAAAGGTGATAATGGAATCATACACTGAAATGAAGACGAATATACCTAGCAACGAAAGAATTAACTAAGTTGCTTTACGTGATGTTTATGTAAATTATTTAATTTTGAAAGAGAACTCATACCTATGATCCAGACCATTGTTGACATTGACCCTCACAATCTGTAGTCTTACAACAGGGCAGCGTTGACTTATCGCAAATATTGACTGAAGGAAATACTCCAATTGTTTTTATTCTGCAATCTAATTCCAAATTTGGTAATAGTGCAGTTGCGGATCCAGGATTTCAGATTAGGATAGGGGCGTAGACTTTTAAAAATTGGATAACATCGCTAATCTTCGATGTGGGAGTGCCGGAACAGAGTGTCAAGCCGCGGAAATGCACTAGTGCATTTGTAATCAAATGAGCAGCGTTAGCCAATCGTAGCGCTGCACTTGCGTCGACGCTGTAAACAATGGCGGCAGCTATAATCTGTTTCACTTTCTATGGCACTTTGTAAGGGATATGTGATAAAAAAAAATCTTTCATTCGTGTTCATTACAAATTGTTTTGATGAAACTCGTTTACTATAATGTATATGACACTCGCTATAGCTCGCGTCATATTATTGTAAACTCGTTTCATAAAAATAATTTGTAATGAACACTCATGTAAGATCCTCTATGTAATACATGTTGAAAAAAGAAATTAAGTCGAACAGTACTAATGGAGCGAACAGGGAAATACAAATAAATATTCTTAGATTAAATTATTGTTTTATTGATTTTCATTAGATCTAGATCTAATAAAATTACTAAAAAAACTTTGTTTGGGCATTTGTTTTTCTTTAGGGGGTAGGATGGGGCATACTCTGGCTCTGCCCCTCTGGATCCGCGCCTGTAGTATGCCTTTAACCCTTTCGCTGACATAAGCGAATCTGTAAAATCTTTTGCAAACAGTTTTGATCCAGATGCGATGCCAAGTATCCAGATATCTCATCAGTATCCAAACTGTTTATATTTCTGGAAGTAAAGGATACTTTGGTCCGAATGAAATTGTTGCATCCTCAAATTAATCCTTTACTCGATGACTCTTCATGTAAGAAATAATGACATCATAGATATGAATTATATTAATTGTTATAATAGCGCATGGACACCGAAATGTTTGAACATGGCAGAAACTGTAAAAGCGTATCTGCATTTATCACAAGCAAACAGAGCAGACCCTGATCAGACGACTCCTACAGGAGCAGTTTGGTCTGGGTCTACTCTGATTGTAAATACAAAGAAAGGTATATTCATGGATTATATGATAAGTACTTTAGCACATGTATGTCGCGGTGCTTTGTACTTTAATAGTACAGTAAAACCTCTCTATAACGACCACTAAATTACATCAAGTATTTTGTGTTAAATGCAGGTGGATGCTTAAAGCAGGTGATGGTTAAACTGAACGCTCCTATGGGAGAGTTCTGTTTTACCCTCGCCTTGCTTTCAGCAACCACATGCCCAATATACCGTTATAGAGAGGTTTTACTGTAGTACTTTAGTAGTACAGTTACAGTTACTCAATAGGCGAATAATAAGATAACATAAGCACTCTCCACTCCCGTTCTCTTCTGCTCTTATCTCTTTAGAACGACGGGTCGACCCGAAAATTTATATATGGTCTACGTTACTGTACTATTAAAGTACAAATCTCCGAGGCAAACACGTGCTAAGGAAACTATATTTGAGGCCATCAAAAGTTTCAGTTACCTCTCCGTGATTGCAAAGTACTACTAGTTTGATATTTGTTCATTATATATTTCTACGTATATGTATGTCTTTGCTTGCTCGATTGATAGCTCCATAATTCGTTAAAATGGTCGATCACTTAAATTCTTACCACAATGCCAACTTCTGTGATGGTATTGGTGGTGGTGGTAGTGATGGTGGCGGTGGTCGTGGTGGCGACCGGGATGGCGGCGGCGGGGTGGCGGCGGCGATTGCGGTGACAAATACACATACGGGATATATGCTAATACGGTCTTTAAAAGAGTAACTGTGAATATGGACTTTATTTTCATCAGACTAAGTTCGTTATTCAATTTTACAGTCATTTTTTATATATGACCCCACCACATGAGAACCAACATATAGGCTAAAACAGATCAGTCACACGAGTAAAAAAAACCACCAAAAAAGGTCGGATTGAGCGAAAACGGAGCAGTTTCTGATCAGACATCACGTCTTCAACGTGGTGGCTGATCTAGTTTACACTGTTTACAGAGTTTCTCTCTTTCGTCGCCAAATTTTATCCACTTCAAATATTGTCGTCTGCCAACATGTATCGTCTGCCAGGTGTGTAAAGTTGGCACTGACATCGAAATTCAGATATGAACAGCGAATAAATGAGATCGACATTCAACATAAAATCGGCATAAAATGTTGAGAATAAAGGCATTTGTTCACAATTCTTGCTAGAGAACAAATTTTGGACAAAAAATGTGATATTGTAACAATGTTCGCATTTTGAGTTTTGTAGTTTTGAGTCTTTTATTTAGATATGGATATGGGCCCATGTATCTTTGCTTGAGTCTAAATTCATTCTCAAACATGTGAGTTTCTAAAGAAAAATGTAACATGGCAATAGTGCAGACTCTGATGAAAGGCTCCTCTAGGAGGCTTCTCATCTGGGTCTACACTGTTTGCAAAGGACACTAGTGACTCGTGTTTCTCACATACCTTCCCTTATCTCCTGGTTAGAACAACGGGTTAAGATTCCCATATCTGTAACACGTGTAAGAACACTTTAGAACATATATGACGTCATACATCATATACGACGTCAAGCCATGGAAACCAATGTTTACATGTCATTTAAAACGGCGAAAATACACTATTTTTGTTATGTGAGAAAAACAATCTGAAGCTCTTTGTGTTTTAAGATCACATGTTCCTAAACTCATAAAGAAAATGTGATTAAGCTCGCCAAGGCTCGCTTAATGACATTTCTAAGTTTCGTTTAGGAACATGTGATCTTAAAAGACAACTCGCGACAGATCCTCTATGGCGCACTTTTATGGTTGACCATTTCCCAGTTGAATATTCAAGTAAGAAGTAGTTGCATCATGAATATTCATTAGCTGAATGTTTAAAATGACATATGTACACGGGGGTTGTTGATATTGGTAGAAACTGTAGACTCAGATCTATATTATTCCATAAGCAAACATAGAAGACCCTGATCAACAGCGTGAAAAGACATTAATATGTGGGAAGGGGTTAATGCAGGACGAACTGGTATGCAAAGAGTTCCTCAAGGAGATTTCTGCATTACTTTCATCCTGCATTAAGCAACCACCTGTTCTTATGGACCCATAGGTTCTTCATTGTATGGTCACTATAGGTAGGTCCTGCTGTATATTCAGATTATATCTTATTGTTAGTTGTATGCCAAGAAACTGACCAGAACATGCTGAAAATGCTGAAAAGCATGACACGTGGTCATGTTTGAGACTGCATTTCCATGTCATACTTTCACGTTGGTCGCTAGAAATGTATAATAGGTGCTTTTATCCCTTTATTCCATAAATACGTATTTCTTTGCCATTACAAACAGAGTAGACCCAGATCAGACGGCTCCTATAGGAGCCGTCTGATCAGTGTCTGCTCTGTTTGCTAATGGAATAATATGGATGCTATTTTATAGTGTCTGCTTGTGCAAAATTGTTATGTGTTAATATGCCATTTTAAAAATAATTCTAATCAATACGCATGACGTCATTATTGTCTACATAAATATTCATGGAGTAAAGGTTTAATGACAGATACATGTAGGTTTAATGACAGATAGTTAAACTTATTTGAGCGTTTGGATTAGCGAAGTTTTGCTTTACAAATGTGTGTAGGTAATGTAAATAGGACACATAGCTAAACCTTTTTTTAAACCTTTACTCCATAAATACATTCTATGCCTTTGCAAACAGAGTAGACCCAAAATAGACAGTTTTCGCAGTTCATGTTTGAATTTCGATATCAGAGCTAGCTCAATATTGAACCCAGCTCGATATTTGTGGTTGGCGTTTGAATTTCGATCTCAGAGCTGGCTCGATATTGACTCCAGCTCAATATTCGGGGTTTGCGTTTGAATTTCGATCTCAGAGATGGCTCAATATTGACCCCAGCTCGATATTCGGGGTTGGCGTTTAAACGTCGATCTCAGTGCAGATATTCGCTGTTTTGTATCTTCAAATGGCAGTCTAGTTGTGTTAAAAGCTCTAATGGTTTAAGTGTAAGCTTGTCAGGATTTAATTTTAATTGTTATCCTGCAGAGCGCGGTCTGACTGGCATTTGCAAACAGCTTGAATCCAGATGATATGTTGAGTAACACCCAATCTCATGATATCTGGACCCAAGCTGTTCAGTTTCTCTAAAGCTTGAACGGATCGAAATGTAAGAAAACATGACATAATTCACATTAATGGTCTAATTGTTTATAACAGCCAATGAACACAGTACCTTTAGGAGCTTTTTGCATAACCACCTTCCTTTAACCCTTTCGCTGCCAAACTCTGTCGTCTGCTAACTTTGTCGTTTGCTACAAAATTTCATTCTTTTGATTTTCTTCATTTTTGTTTCAAAAACATAGTAACAGTAACAAACAGTTTGGATCCTGATGAGACACCGAGTTACTCGGCGTCTCATCTGGATCCAAACTGTTTGCATAGGTAATCACATATCCGGCATTGGCAGCGAAAGGGTTAAATGCCACTATAGTTATTCAGTTAGTTATCGATGAAGAGGTTTTCTTCAGTATGCGATAATTTCCTTTCCTATTTAGACTAGTATAGGGTGAAACATTAGTCGACAGCTATTTGGTAGACCTTGGCCTTTCTACAGCAGAACAGACAACAGCTACGAGGGGATATCAAAATATTTTGAGCCTCACATAGAAAGAGATGGATTTTTTTAAGTTTACTGCTTTATTTTTCGACATAGTCACCTTCCAACTCCATGCACTTGGTCAACCTAGTTTTCCGATCAATGATACCTGAACGGTAGAAGTCGTTATATTGGCCCCCTATTCACCCCTCCACAGCAGTCATCAGCTCATCGTCATCATCAAATCTCCGGCCCGAAGTAAAAAAAATTCCAGCCTAGGAAAGAGGGGGAAGTCGCTGGGGCTAGGTCCGGTGGGTAGGGTGGTGAGGAAGAAGTACATAGTCACACTCGCACACGGCTTCAATAGCAACTCTGCTACTGTGAACTGGGGTCCTGTCCTGATGGAGCAGGATCCCGCGATGGATTTCCCTAGGCGTTTTTCCTTGATGGATTGGCGCACCTGCTTCAGTTAGTCGGCATAATAATCCCCATTCGGCTAGGTCCGACGAATAGCTCGGTGTTTTCAGGGCGGGTACTGGTGGTCGGCAATCCTGACCGGAGGTCATCGTCTAAACCCGCTCTCTGTCACGCTAGAATTCCTTCACCCAGGGTTTGATAGTTGCAGAAGAAGGAGAAGACGCTCCATAAACAGCCATCATTCGCTCTTTAGCCTGTTTTGCTGACTGACCCTCCAGGACCAAAAACTTGATCACCGCTCTGTACTACGTTATATCCATTTTTGACCAACTTACTAGGGGTATGTCTCTTTATCGAAGTGCTGAGACTAAAGGATTACAATAATCAAGATAATCCGTTATGTACTCAATAGTTAACACATTGATGCACATCAGGCGTGAAAGTATTAATCAATCTGAATGAAAAAAATGCCCGAGGCTCAAAACTTTTTGATATCCCCTCGTATTTGGTAGACCTTGACCTTTCTACAGAAGAACAGTCAACATATATTTGGTAGACCTTGACCTTTCTACTGCAAAACCTCTCTAAAGCGACTACTGAATGAATAAAGAGGTTGGGTAAAAAACAACAACAGGATAGTTACTTAATGCATGACGAAAGTTATACAGAAAGCTCCCATGGGAGCTTTCTGTATAACTTTCGTCATGCACTAAGCTACCACCTACATTCATGACACAAAATTAGACATTTTTTGGAGGTTACTTTAGAGAGATTTTTACTGTACTTCAATACTCTCTACCTGCGTTTACGATTCATTTGAGATGCTTATTGATCTGATATCTCACCAGGATTTAGCCCTTACATTGATGAATTTTCAAATACACTGTTCCAAAATTTAAAAAGGTCAAGTTCATTGTCAATATTCTGGTTCTAGGAGCCCTCCCCTCTGGGTCTACATTGTTTGCAAATGACATAAGTGACTCGTTTCCCGCCCTTTGTCATTTAATCTTGATTAAAAATAGAAATGGCAGCAATATTTATCTGGAGACTGCTGTAGACTTAACACATTGCTGAGCGTATATACATGTAACACCTTATAGGATAAATTATTATCTGGAGACTTCGTGCAGACGTAACATTTCTACAGACGACAATTTTGCACAGCGTACATACATGTAAACTCTCAACACTGTGGACTTGTTTGTGGTGACCTGTGTGCAGACAGTTTGAATCCAGACACGATGACAAGCAACTAGACGTCTCAGCAGGATCCAAACTGTTTTAAAAAACCATTAAGAAAATGTATTTTTATAGTTAACCCTGTTCTATATTTATTCCAAATTTCAATACCTACTGAATATTCATGGACAAAAGAGTTATAATGAAATATGGAACTTGGAATATTGTACCCACTTTAGAAAGTAAAGTAACAGATCTTTCAAATTCCATTAGCAAACAGAGCAGACCCTGATCAGACGGCTCCTAGCCGTCTGTTCTGGGTCTACTATGTTTGCAAATGTGTGAAAATGGGTTTATAATAAGCAAACTGGAAAGTTTTGCATGATTACCACGGATAGTGTTTATAAAAGATGGAATTGTTGTCATTTACGGCTTTGGGGATTATTCTTTGCTTCGAAAATCTCATGGATACCCTTTCTTATACCAATGGCCAATTCAATTTGTTCTGAAACTTGAGTTTGTTTTGAACCATAGTCAAAGGTTGTGATCGGTGCGGTTAAATTTACCTAGTATATACGCCCTTAATGCCTTTTTGCAAACAGAATAGAATCAGATCAGACAGCTCGTATAGGAAACGTCTGATCAAGGTCAACAAGTTTAGCATAGTTACCACGGATAGTGTTTATAAAATAAGAAATTGTCATTTTTACGGCTTCCGGGATTATTCTTTGCTTTGAAAATCTCATGGATAACCTTTTTCTATATTTATTTCTCATACCAATGGCCAAATCAATTTGTTTTGAAACTTAAGTTTGTTTTGAACCATAGTCAAAGGTTGTGATCGGTGCGGTTAAATTTACCTAGTATATACGCCCTTAATGCCTTTTTGCAAATAGAATAGAATCAGATCAGATAGCTCGTATAGGAAACGTCTGATGAAGGTCAACTATTTTTGCTTATGAAATAATATAGATATGATTCTATGTACAGCTTCAGCCATGGTATACAATTCCCCTCTACACACTGCCCCCTCTACACACTGCCCCCTCTACACACTGCCCCCTCTACACACTGCCCCCTCTTCACACTGCCCCCTCTACACACTGCCCCCTCTACACACTGCCGTTATATATAAAATCAACACACTAATATTCATACAGTAATTATTTCCTACATGAATATTAATCCGGTAAAGGGTTAACCCTTTACTCCATTAATACACTTGTCTACTCCTTTGCAAGCAGAGTAGACCCATACCAGTCGGTTTCTGCAGGGGCCGTCTGATCATGGTCTGCTCTGTTTGCTAACATACTTCTACACTTTCTGTTTTGGTTAAATATTCGCGTGTTCACGTGTTATTTTAAAAACACATCTAATTGATATGCATGGTGTCATTACTTCTTACATGAATATTAATCAGGTAAAGGGTTAAGAGTCTCATGTTTAAATGGATACAATCCTATAAAGAGCTTGAGAAGTTTTTGAATGCACAACTCCAGATTAAATCATTTGGGACAAAGGTCACCGGCCTTGAAAGGTCGAAACGAAGATCCATTATCGTCAGAATAACTACAACATACCAACGGTATTATGGTCCTCACCCTCACCTCACGTATATACGATAGAATCTCTCTTAAGTGGCCATCAAAAAGATGTCTAATTATGGATCTATAAGGCAAGTGGCAGCTTAATGCAGGTCAAAAGTAATACAGAAAGCTCCTATAGGAGCTTTCTGCATTACTTTTGCCCTGCATTAAGCAACCACCTGCTTTTAAAAACTCCTATGCTCAATAAATGAACGGCCGCTTAGGACAGTTTTTACTGTACATATATATTTTCTATATCTGTACACTGTATTTTTTTTATTTAATTGCTTATCCTTAAGATTGACCGATGATTTATCCCAAGCTTGATCTTGATCAAAAGTGTTGCAAGTACAACTCGGTACGCGTCTAGCAGGACAAAGGTTCACCTTTAACGGGACAAACTTATGTCTTATTCGGTTTTCAGAAGATGTTTCCTTTCAAATATGTATTCAAACAGACTTCAGCAATACAACAACAACAACAACATACAAACAAACAAAACTAATCAAAATGTCAAACATTCTTGATCCTGGTGAGACACCGAATGTTTTTGCGTCAAATCTGGCTCAAAACTGTTTACATACATAATACCAGTTTCGCCGTTGGCAGTGAAATTGAATAGGGAGTCTTTGAAAAGTTGACATAAGTTTTGAAAGTAAAACCTACAATTATAGAATTATGGTTTGGTAATTAAATCACAATGAAGTCTCTCTCACACACTTTTATTATTTAATTCTTACATGTAACCTTTTAACTGACAGAGACTCATTTGCAAACAGAGTAGGCCCATACTAGACGGCTCCTGTAGAAACCGCCTGATCATGGTCTGCTCTGTTTACTTATGGAGTAATATAAATCTGATTCTATAGTTTCTGAAATAGCCAAACTTTCCTTTGTTCATATTCAGTTATAGAATAGCATCTAATTGATATTCACGACGTCATTATTTCTGAAATGGATATTCATCAGGTAAAGGGTTTGTGTATTTTTGCATTGTCACCGCTTGGAATAAATCACAAATCTGAAGAGCATTTCTCTTTGTAAAATAAAATATACAGTAGAACCTGTCTTCAGCGACCGTCAAAATATATCTAATTAAAAATGTAAGGCGGGCGGTTGCTTAATGCAGGTCGAACGTAATGTAGAGGGCTCCTATAGGAACTTTCTGAAATACTTGTGCCTAGTATTAGCAACAACCTGCTTTTTTAAAATTACTGTGTCCATTTAATATAAGTTTACTTAAACAGGTTCTACTGTTATGGCAACGGTAAAGTCTTTGTTTATTATTAACCATTTCAGTGCGGGAAACGAGTCACTATTGTCCTACAGGAGCCCTCTCATCAGGGTCTGCACTGTTAGTGTAAAAATGGCTGAAATATTCATGGTAAGCTGGACCCGTTTAAAATTTGGAATAAAACATTTGAAAAATAAGCTTATAAAGGGTTAAACTACTTTTATAACTGTTTGGATACAAATCAGATATCTTTTGAAGTATTATTTTGATCAGACACCATGTCATAAGGTCATATGCTAGGGAATATTTAAAACCGGCATATGAAGTAGTAGAGGGGTAATTTAAAAGGGATCAACCGTTAGTTCGTATACATGACTAACCCACAGGTAGCGGTATCAAACTGACTTTATGATATAAAACCATTTTGGATCCTGCTGAACTGACACATTCTATATAATTTATATCCACGGTGATTATGAAAATGTGTCTAATTTACAATATTAAAACAAGGTTTACTTTTTCAACTGTTGTCTATTATTCGAATGCATACAGCCACGCAAGTTGAAATGTAGCTAAATGTCTAACACTATTGCTAATTGGAGTATCCGTGGCCGACTGACAACCACTTAGCCCTTCACCGCTGTGTCTTCCCAGACTCGCCATCTTGATTATTTATGCAGAGACATATACGCGTATATGTCTCTGTTTAATGCGAGGAAGCATTCCAGTTGACTTACGGTAGATTGGCGGTTCTACATCGGTGTTATGTGTTCTAAACAATGCATTGTGTTCCCTGCTCAGAAAAACATGTTAATTTCAGTAGCAATGTCTGTGATAACCAATTTGTGATAACATTTCGTAACCCTCTCTTTTGAGAAAACGTTTGTGTTTCATTTTTCGTGTTATCCCTGGTATTAGTGTGCATTTCATGGCGTTTTATGCCCCTTGTTGTTATTGCCGTGTAATGTACAGTTTTTACTGAAATAAATCGAACTATGTATTTATCTAACCCCATCTGTAATTAGCTGGGGTCGCGATCTGATTGAAATACTGTTAGCTTATCAAATGCGACCTAAAGATCAATGCAACCTAAACACCAATACAGACAAAAACAAACTAAGGTGCCAATGTGTATAGCTAAATGAAAGATTTTCATATAAAAATGTACGCTCACAATACCATTTCGATACCGCTACCTGTGAACAAACCGAAACCGCTGTTGTGAACAGCCAGTCACCCGAAATTTAATCTGAAGCGATTATGCAAAGTATTGTATACTTGTAAATCTGTCTAGTTATAAATGACAGCCACCGTAAAATTGGGCGCATTGTTCCCCCGACGTAAATATGTGAAATCTGTATAGTGTAATTAGCAATTTGTCAAAAGTTGAGAATCCACAATGTAACTTTAAACCATTCTCAAAACATTCATTATACGTGTTTGCTGTAGAACTTGTTGAAATACTCAGTATTTTAATCCTTATCCAATTAACCACGACCTGGATCTCATTTGCAAACGGTTTGGATCCAGGCGAAACGGCGTCTCATCAGAATTCAAAGCTTTTTGACACTTGTTTAATAGTTTATCAAATGTTTGAACGTTTCGGAACAAGAGAAAACTTTACCAGGTTAGAATTTGAGCAAATATAAGTTTTTTAAGATGGATTAAGGGTTAAACAATTATCTGTTTTTCTTTTATTGGTTGGTTTATATATGTCTTAACGTTCCTTGCTGCTTAACTGTATTATATTAGCATATATTAATTAACCCTTTATATGCGGGAAACAAGTGGATCAGTCAATGACTGAATCTGGAGTTGTGCTGTCAAAACTTCTCAAGCTCTTTATAGGATTGTGACTTTTAACCGTTTACCTAATTAATATTCATGTAAGAAATAATTAACCCTTTCGCTGCCACATTTTGTCGTCTGCAGCCTTTGTCGTCTGCTGCAATTTTCCATATTTATTTTTCTTGATGTTTGTTTCAAGAAACAGTCACAGTAACAAACAGTTTGGATCCTGATGAGACGCCGATTTACTCGGCGTCTCATCTGGATCCAAACTGTTTGCATAGGCCATCACAGATGCGACATTGGCAGCCAAAGGGTTAATAAACTATTGTTGTTTTTTAAATAACACATGCACACAAGAGACTTTTAACAAAGACAGAAAGTACGGACTTAGATTAGTAAACAGAACAGACCATGATCAGACGGATCCTACAGGAGCCGCCTGGTCTGGATATGCTCTGCTTTCAAAGGCGTAGACAAGTGTATTAATGGAGTAAAGGGTTAACCCTTTACCGGATTAATATTCATGTAGGAAATAATTACTGTATGAATATTAGTGTGTTGATTTTATATATAACGGCAGTGTGTAGAGGGGAATTGTATACCATGACTGAAGCTGTACATAGAATCATATCTATATTATTTCATAACCTTGATCAGAGGGTTTCTATTAGAGCTGTCTGATCTGGTTCTATTCTATTTGCAAAGGCGCCAAGAGCGTATCTACGTGATAAATTTAACCGCACCGATCGCAACCTTTGACTATGGTTCCAAATAAAATCAAGTTTCAAACAAATTGATTTGGCCATTGGTATGAGAAATAAATATAGGGTATCCATGAGATTTTCAAAGCGAAGAATAATCTCCGAAGCCGTAAAAATGACAATTTCTTCTTTTATAAACACTAACCGTGGTAACTATGCAAAACTTGCCATTTCCCCCAATGGTTTTTAAAAACAGTTTGGATCCAGCTGAGACACCAAGTTGCTCTTCATCTTATCTGGATCCAAACTGTTTACACACAGGTCATCACGAACTGGTCCATCGTGTCGAAAAAGTTTGTACATGTACGTACGCTGTGCAAAATTGTCCTAGAGGAGTCCTCGCATCAGGATCTGCGCTGTTTTACATGTTATACTTTCATTAAAAATCCCTGAATATTCACAGTAAGCTTGACCTTCTTGAATTTCGGAACTGCATTTGAAAATTCATCAATATAAGGGATACATCCTGGTGAGATATTAGATCAATCAGCGTCTCTAATGAATCATAACCACGGATAGAGAGTATCGGAGTACAGTAAAATCTCTATAAAGTGACCACAAAAAATGGGTAATTTTGTGTAATGAATGTATGTGGTAGCTTAGCGCAGGACAAAACTTATACAGAAAGCTCCCATTGGAGCTTTCTGTATAACTTTCATCATACATTAAGCAACTATCCTGTTATTGTTTTTTACCCAGCCTCTTTATTCATTCAGTAGTTGCTTTAGAGAGGTTCTTCTGTAGAAAGGTCAATGTCAACCAAATAGCTGTTGACTGTTCTTCTGTAGAAAGGTCAATGTCTACCAAATAGCTGTTGACTGTTCTGCTGTAGAAAGGTCAAGGTCTACCAAATAGCTGTTGTCTGTTCTGCTGTAGAAATGTCAAGGTCTACCAAATAGCCGAGACTAATGTTTCACACTACATGCACTATAGTCTAAATCGGAAAGGAAACCCGCATAAAGTAGAAACCCTCCTTAGCGACCACTAAATCAATAACTATAGTGAAGCGGTTGTTTAACCTTTTCGCTGCCAATGCCGGATCTGTGATTACCTATGCAAACAGTCTGGATCCAGATGAGACGCCGAGTAACTGTTTGTTACTGTTACTATGTTTTTGAAATAAAAATGAAGAAAATAAAAAAAAAAAATTTGTAGCATACGACAAAGTTAGCAGACGACAGAGTTTGGCAGCGAAAGGGTTAATACGATACAAAGTTATGCAAAAAGCCCCTATAGGAGCTATGTTCATTGGCTGTTTCAAATAATCAGCTAATTAGTATTCATTATGACATCATTCCTTACATTTCGAACCGTTCAAGCTTTAGAGAAACTGGGTCCATGCTTATAAAATGTTTAGTTGAGTCTGAGTTCGTTCGCAAGTTTTTGATTGGTCAGATTTGAGCCTTTGGCTCAAATCTGACCAATCAAAAGCTTGAGAACTCAAATCTGACCAATCAAAAGCTTGAGAACGAAACCCATACTCAACTAAAAGCTTTATAAGCATGGATCCTGATCAGCCTGGATCCTGATGAGACGGGGTGTTACTCAACGTCTCATCTGGATACAAGCTGTTTGCAAATGCCAGTCAGACCGCCCTTTGGAGATTAAAAATTAAATTCTGACAAGCTTACCCTTAAACCATTAGAGATTTTATCGCAACTAGACTGCCATTTGAAAATGGTTCGGGTCCATATTAAATGCAAAGCAACCGGAAGTCTCATTTTGAACATAAATTGGATGATGAGCATATTGTAATACATGCATTGTGGATTTAGGGAATCTATTTTGCCATTTAAATCGAAGAAGACGACAAATGTACAGGTCATGTTCTGCTTAACCTTTAGCCTGCTGAGCAAATTATTTTTACAGAATATTTCAACAACTACACTTTCCAAATTCTAGCTATAATCAATTTCCTCTACGAAAATACAAACAGGGTGTCAAACAGTTAGGATCCTGATGAGACGCCGAGTTACTCGCCGTCACATCTGGATCCAAACTGTTTGCATATGTATTCACTCATTCGATCGTAGCAGGCTAAAGGTTAAGCAATCTGGGGGTTTCCTCTTTCGGTGTCATTCACCATTGTCTGTCAAATGTGTCGTCTGCTTCTAGTTTCACTTTTTAATTTGTTTTTTTAAATCAAAACCACAAGCAAGGTGTCACATATTTTTAATATTGATCAGGGGCCGAGCTACTCGACGTCTCATTTGTATTCGAGCTACATGTAAAACCTCTCTATAACGGCCGCTAAATTACATCAAATATTTTGTTAAAGGCAGGTGGAAGGTTTTAAAAGCAAGGTGAAAGTAAAACAGAACACTCCTATAGGAGCGTTCTGTGTTACTTTCACCTTGCTTTAAGCAACCACCTGTCCTAAATACCAACTAATTAACACACTCTAGTAGCCGTTATAGATAGGTTTTACTGTATCTGCAGAGGTGATCACATATTAACCCTTCTCTTGCTAAATTTTAAAATACGTTTCTCCTTATTTACCCATGCCTTATGGTATAATTACATATATCTTCACTGTGTACAAGTATTTCGCTGTGCAATCACTGCTGTGGAGTGCACTGACTGCACGGTCAACTTGTAAATAGTGCAGACCCAGATGAGACAGCTCCTGCAGGGGCTGTCTCATCTGGGTCTTCACTATTTACAGGTAGGTATATTGACGCGAATAGCAAGCGAAGGGTTAATTAGTGACAGACAAATATATAACTATTTCGCTGCAACGAAGTTGTAATCAGTGAATTTGCAAGCAGTTTGGATTCAGATGAGACGTCGAGTAATTCGGTGTCTCACCAGGATGTAAACTATCTCATGATATGATTACATTTCTTTAAGCAAATAAAATTCACAAAATAAAATTTGAAGCAGGCGACAGTTTTTGCAGACGAAGATTTGGCAGTGAAAGAGTTAACCTTGTGCATGCGGAATAAGAGCGAACTGACATTTGCAAACAGTGTAGATCCAGATCAGAGGGCTCCTATAGGAGCCCTCTGATCTGGATCTGCACTGTTTGTCATTCAAACTCATCTAGCAAATAAAATCCCTTCAAACTGAATGTACTCTACCTTTAATCATTGATTGGCAAGTCCACTTTGGACATTCAGCGTTCAAAGGGTTTAATGTATGAGTTTACAGCAGGGCCGTTATTGTCGCCTTTATACCTAAAACCATTTCGCTCCGTTGGATTATCCTTCTTCAGATCAATCGGAGATTAACCTAAGATCAGGGCACAGATTAATAGAGATTATACGCATTGCATGTACTTTTTTTGTTTCATTCTTCCTATAGTGACAGTGTGGTGTATTGGAATAACACACAGAGGCGCTTGTGATCAATTAAAATAAAACAATGGACATTGTATAGTTGTTGCATCGGATTAATTAGATAATACAAAATAATGGAGGTAGGTATAGATATTTTTGTCTTTCTTAGTGTTTTCAATTGATTTTTAACCTCAGAGGGTGTAATCTTTATTGGAATATCCCTATCAATGCTGAATATCTATGTAAGAAATAATGACATCAAGAATATTTATTTTCTTTTTTTTTTTAAATAATGGCATATGTACATATACTATTTTTATATTGGTGGAAACTGTGGAGTCGTGTCTATTATAATTTCAGAAGCAAACAGAGCAGACCCTGATCAGACGGCTCCTATAGGAGCCGTCTGATCAGGGTATACTCTGTTTGCAAATGCACGAAAATGACTTTATATGAGGGAATGTATAAAGCAGTCTAATATGACACAGTTTATTTAGTTTTTGAGGGTTGAGTGCTATAGACAATAGTATCTACATCATTTAAACTTTATAAGCATTTAAAATATTTGTTTTCCTGAAATTGACAAATGTGATTTTTCTCTCATTTTTATTGAAAACACGAACATACACGATAAAAACATGCTTGATCAGAATGTCAAACATTTTGGATCTTGATGAGACACAGAACTACCCGGCGACTCATCTAGATCGAAAATGTTTGCAGATCGCCCAATAGGTTGTAATTAAGGCAGTTTTCCTAGTAACCATTACAGGTGTGCTCTCTTTGCAAATACGTTAATCCATTACCTCATAGGCTATTTTTATATACAACATCTTTGAATAAATCTACCAAAAAGGAGCATTAACTAGAGAAAAGGAAAATTTTAGAATTTTGTAGTTTGAAACCATTGTGATAAATAGAGCATTTGCTCCTATAGGAGAAAATGCTCTATTTATCACAATGGTTTCACAAAGTGACTTTTACAGAGTTTTCAAAAGTCGTCAATATGAGGTAAAGGGTTAAAAGACGGAATAGTGTAGAGTAGCGAGTTAGACTTAGATATATTGCCTTTTTACTCTCTTCTATTGACTGAACAGCTAGGCAAGTCTCATTTACTTAACAGGAGAAACGATAGGTTTTGCAAACACTGTATATGTCACACAAATGACATCTGATCAGGTTCTGCACTGTTTCCCACCCTCGGAGCCTATTCTATTAACCTCCATGACATAGACTATTTTAGAAACTACCTATTTGAATAAATCTACTGCATGTACGGGCATTTACTAGAAAAAAAATATTTTTTTGAATTATATACTTTTGAAACCAATGTGATAAATAGGGCATTTGCTCCAAAGGAGCAAATGCTCTTTTTATCACATTGGTTTCAAAAATTACTATTGCAGAGGCGTCAAAACTGCGGCAGTACAGTAAAACCTCTCTATAACGGCCATTAAATTACATAAAGTGTTTTGTGTTAAAGGCAGGTGGCTGCTTAAAGCAAGGATAATGTAAAACAGAACGCTTCTATAGGAGGGTTCTGTTTTATCTTCACCTTGCTTTAAGCAGCCACCTGCCCTAAATACCAACTAATTAACACAATTTAGTGGCCGTTGTAGAGAGGTTTTACTATAGTAGGAAATGGGTTATGCAGACTATGTAGAACCTGGTCAAATATCGCCTATAAAACGCGATGCACTGTGACTGGTCTGGTTCTACACTGGTAGCAAAGATTAAAATATGCTTTTCGTATAATGGGGCTGACATGAAATGTTTCCGTTTGTTTCAAACTGCATCAATATTCATATGTACTAATAAACAAATAAAACACGTGTTACACAAATAATTTTCAGTTACAATATAACAGGTCAACCCTTTACTCCATTGATGTGCATTTTAATGCATTTACAAACAGAGTAGACTCAGACCAGAGAGTTCCTGTAAAAGTATTCTAATTTGGGTTTACTCTGTTTGCTATGCGAACTGATATAAAGTTTGTGCAATTGTCAAAACTGCTTGTTCACATGCCTCTGTAATGCTGTCATTATTTCTTACATGCAAAGTCATGAAGAAAAGGGAAAGAACAGATAATTGTTCGTAGCATAAATTATTGACAATAAAATACATATTTATCGTTTTGATCCCGTTATATATCATCAGAATCTCCCTCAATCCTCGACCTGACTTGACTTTGCAAACAGCTTTGATCCTGATGAAACGACGAGTATCTCCATGCCTTATCGGGATCCAAACTGATTGACACTCTGCCAATAATGTCTGGAATAGGAAGACGTTATTTTTAACAGCGGGATAAGAGTTAAAATTGTTTATAAAAAGGGGTCATCTTTACCCATGTAATTTTCAAACCGTCCTATAAAATACAGTCAGGTTTCACTTAGGGGATAACCGTTGCGTATTTGAAGATTTGCAGCAGTATATCGGTGGTTTATATGTCGCAAATTTAGTTTTACATGCGACGCGTTAGCGGAGCATGTAAAACGATTATTTGCGACATATAAACCACCGATATACTGCTGCAAATCTTCAAATACGCAACGGTTATCCCTATTCTAATGAAACCATAGATCCAGATGGTAAAAAACAAACAATACTTTAAGTCCTTTGATATTTTCTCTCTGTCGTCATAACATGACGTCATGAAACACCGCATATCTCCGCATTACGCATATAGAAAATAGTTCTCCCGGAACCAAGCAATTGTGCTTATATTTAATATACCAAGAACTGGTGTTTTCACTTGATGCTTTGATTTTCATAAATGAAAACCGTTAAGTCATGGTCCTTTGAATTTCTGACGGTAGGTCCATTTCAAAACTACGAAAGATGAATCAAATTTGACCTCGACATTGCTCGAAATTCCACAATAATTGTGCACATGTACAACGGAATTATTTATTTTTAAATTCTTTGCAATGTGGAACTGGTTGCATATTCAAGATACTTTGGCTGATTGTTGTATTTGATGAGAATGATGGTAGGCATAGTGGACGTGCAAATGGAAATTATCAGGAGCGACAATCTACAGGCATGTTTGGAATTTGCAACGAGCCCTTGAGTGGTCTAGAGTGGGTGGGGCGAATTCTCATTATGGGACTGTCCTTGAAGAATTGAAGAATACTGCCGCTTCTGATTGTCGGACGAGTCGGCATTATAGCTTCGGACACTGGCTTCATTCTGATGACCGACCGGACTTTTTATTATTTCCCTGGTTTTGACACCAGCATAGGCCAACAGCTAGTGCATGATTGCGGTCTCTCGGACACAGTGATTTGTGTTTTAAAACTTTTGGCGAAACAAGCAGAAATTGTTTTCATCATTTCGTTCAGCACACGCTCACCAACAGGCCTGGATGTGTATATGATTCTTCATAATCGACTGAACGTTTGGGTTACTGAATGAAATGGTTCGATCACGGGTGCAGTTTTATCAGGTATGTTTTCAGAGATTTACAGGACATATTTCCTGCATGAATCATAAATTGTACTTTTGCCAGAGATCTTAGGTTTTCTATGTATACCAAGAAGAGCGAAATACAAGGTTATGTCAAACCACTTTTATTTGGAAAGATTTGTGATTTATGGCAGAGAGGAAACCTGAGTTTTTTAGTGTTTTCAGATCATTGTCTGTAATCGGTTGGTAATGTTTAAGTGTTGTCAGGTCCTTCTTAAATAGTTTCAGCATGGATATAAATCTCACAGCTACATGGTTATATACCTTAAATCTTATATTTACAGGGTGCAGGTGCCACAAACACATCAAAACAGAATAGAGGAAGAGAAACGTTTGTTCAAGGACAGTGAATTAGATCAACATGTGAAATAAATGGACTCGGGATCAACTTGTGGGATTTTGCCATAGATATTTGTGTAGAATCGCCAGACTCACATTGACTACAACCATAATGTGTGTTGAAAACAACAAGCAAATTGAAAACATTTCACATTTCATTCAGTTATTGTCTTCGTTCATTCAGACCCATTCATTCAATTTTACTACGAATGCGCGTAATAATATTTCGTAGTAAATTTTCTAGTGATTCGGTTTCCGACAGTATATTCATTTTTCCGACAGTATATCGGTGGTTTATATGCTTCAAAATTTGTCACGTGGACCAATCAGAATGCGTGTTACAAAAATGTTGCATTAGAATAGCCCTTGTTGTACAATAAACACTCCCTTATTCGAAAACTCAAATAAATATAAGTATTGTATGTTCAGTTAATTTTATTATGATTATTACATGTATTATTATTATTATTATTATTATTATTATTATTATTATTATTATTATTATTATCATTATTATTATTATTATTATTATTATTATTATTATTATTATTATTATTATTATGCAGAGTGTAGCTCATACCTGTAGCCCTTGTTGTACAATAAACACTCCCTTATTCGAACACTCAAATAAATATAAGTATTGTATGTTCAGTTAATTTATTATTATTATTATTATTATTATTATTATTATTATTATTATTATTATGCAGAGTGTAGCTCATACAGACACTCCTCTAAGGGCGCTCTGTTTGATTCCCACTGTGCATGCAGAGTGTAGCTCATACAGACACTCCTCTAAGGGCGCTCTGTTTGATTCCCACTGTGCATTAAGCAACAACCTGCTTAACCCTTTCCCTGTTCTATGTTTATTACAAATTTCAATACCTACTGAATATTCATTAACAAAAGAGTTATAATGAAATATTGAAGTTGGAACATTGTAGCCATTTTTGAAAGTAAAGAAACAGATCTATCAAATTCCATTAGCAAACAGAGCAGACCCTGATCAGACGGCTCCTATAGGAGCCGTCTGGTCTGGGTCTTCTCTGTTTGCAGATGCGTGAAAACACGTTTATATGAGGGAAAGGGTTAAAAAAAACTTCTCAACTATTCTTTACTCAAAATTCACATTTTCGTGTGTATGTTGTATATGTTCACAGCTGAGTTAGAACTACACAGAAATTATTCTGCATGGTTCTTTTTGTAAGAATATTTCAAACAAGTCATTATATGAGATCCATTTTCAGTGTTCCCTTCTGTCCACCTATTCTCAGTATAGATCTGCCTCTTTTATTGACATAATTATGTTTCTCAACTCTCTCTGTCTCTCCGTCTCTCTGTCTCTGTCTGTGTATCTCTGTCTGTCTATGTCTTTGTCTGTCTGTCTCCCTCTCCCCCTCTTTCTCTATCTCTCTCTTTGTCTCGCTCAGTCTCTTTCTGTGTCTCTCTCTATGTCTCTCTCTATCTCTCTCTCTCTCTCTGTGACTGTATCCCTCTCTCTCTCTCTCTCTCTCTCTCTCTCTCTCTCTCTCTCTCTCTCTCTCTCTCTCGCTTTCTCTCTGTCTGTCTCTCTTTCCCTCTTTCTTTTTCACTCTATCGGACAATTTAATCTTCAACAAACTATTGTAGCATGCGCATTTCATGCTAGCCTACTGTTTCACAATACCTTTTAACCCAAACAGTACAGTAAAGTCTTTCTACAACGACACGTATAAATAAATATACATATCATTCAAAGCAGTCATTTACTTAATGCAGGATATAAGTAATGCAGAAATCTCCCACGGGAGCTTTCTGCATAACTTTCGTCCAACATTAAACTGCCCCTACCTTTAAGACCCAGAAATACACCATATTTGTGTGGTCGCATTATACCAGAGTTACTGTATGTAACACATAAGCCCTATTGCACATGTATAACGATTATTCAAACAGTGCTAACTGGGTTGACCTACATGTATTGATTTCAGCTAGTTTATCATAGTTGATATGAAATATTAGTGAAATTGAAACAAACAATGCTTACCATTCGATTACACATAATTGATTCTTTTGTTGCCACATGTTGTCGTCTGCGAATTTTGTCGTCTGCTTTAATTCTTTGAATTTTCTTAAATTTTGCGTCAAATAACATACGCACTTTGTCTGTTTCAACGGTTTGGATCGTGGTAAGACTCCGAATCCTAGAAATCTCATATGGATCCAATCAGTTTGCAAATGTAATCATAGATACAGCGAAAGAATAATACAGTAAAACCCCTCTAATACGACCAAATTTTTAGGTGCTAGATGCAGGTGGTAGCTTAATGCAGGACAAAAGTAATGCAGAAAGCTCCTAGAGGAGCTTTCTGCATTACTTTTGTCCTGAATTAAGCAACCACCTGCTTATAAATACAGCCATTTGTTTCCATTAAGTGGTCGCATTAGAGGGGTTTTACTGTATACAGTATAACCTGTCTAAAGCGGTCATAAAAAGAAGCCTTTATATGGGTCTGTAAGACAGGTGGTAGTTTAATGCAGGCCAAAGGTTA